>CM061540.1:267500404-269900404 GCA_030864215.1 Capsicum pubescens | reverse complement strand
ATGAGCAAAGGTTTTAATTCAATGATAAAATTACATGACGTAGAATTTTTAAGGATCAATATTGGGCCGTGCGTAGCACGACCTAAGACCACAAGTATATATATATTTAAATAAATATATATATGTGTGTGTGTGTGTGTATAATATCGTATTTAAAAGTTAATTAACCAAAAATTTATCCGAATTTTCAAAATTTATTGATATATATATATATATATATACCTCGCTCGTAAAACAACGTGTTAATCAAAAAAATTATCGATTATTTCTGTTACGTTAATTTGCGTTTGTCTACATTGTATTGACACAAAATAGTATATCTATTTCATCACTACACGAGATCGATATACATATATATAAATATATTCAATTGGCTATTAACATTCAAAGACGTACTACAAACATCACATACCCGATTTCGCTACCCCATAATAATATACAACGTATTTCACAGAAATTCAGTTGAATTATCGGTTGGTTTATCTTATGTCATTAATATACCTATATATATATATATATATATATATATATATTATCGACAATATCAATACGTACAATATACATCACATGCGTACACGAGTATCTTATCCAATAATATAATGTGACATATTTCATATACTTACTATATACATCACATACCCGATTTTACCATCCCATTGTATTTCACATATACTC
Organism: Capsicum pubescens; assembly: GCA_030864215.1. NCBI lineage: Eukaryota > Viridiplantae > Streptophyta > Magnoliopsida > Solanales > Solanaceae > Capsicum > Capsicum pubescens. Next base: position 269,899,729 of record CM061540.1, on the reverse strand, counting down.
AAATAAATTATCAGTTGATTTATCTTATGTCATTCATATACCGTCGCTATATAATATCTATATATTATATATACACATGTACATACACACACATATACACACTATCGACTATATCAAGTTCAAAATACGTACTATATACATCACATGTATACAAGTATATTATCCAATAATATAATGCGATGTGTTTCTTATACATACTTAGATTAGTGATCGATTAATTATATTTGATTAGCTTAATATATTAGATTTTGATTATATATATAATTAGGTGCCACTAAAAATTATTTATTTTTTAATTTTTAGTTTTTAATTTTTTAATTTTTAATTATTTAATTTTTAATTATATAATTTTTAATTTTTTTTTATTTCAAAAACCGACCACTAGTGGAAGGTTTTTATAAGTATTTTTTTAAAAAAAATCGACCACTTGTGGTCGTTTTTTTTTAAATAAATTAAAAATAAATTTTAAAAACCTACCACAAGTGGTCGGTTTTTTAAATATTTTTTAATTAAATTTATTTTTAAAAAACCGACCACTAGTGGTCGGTTTTATTATTTTTTTTTAAATTTTTATTTATTAAATAAATAATTATTATTATTAAAATTATTTTGATATTTTAAAATAAAAAAGTTTCCACTTGTGGTCGCTTTTTTTAATTAAAAATAAATAAATTAAAATCCGATCACAAGTGGTTGATTTTTTCCGACCACAGCTTATGGAAGATTTTCTGTGATTGATTTTTTCCTTTTTTTTAGTAGTGTGAATTTGTATAATTTTTAGTTTCTTGAATACACATCTTCAGCCAACACTCAAAGGTGCAAGCTCAGTCCACAACCCACTTCATTAAGTACTAGCGTGTCACAAGTTTTAATTGTTATTACCTCTTCATCATTATTGCCAATTTAGATTTTTCTTACGAAAACTTATTTAAATATACTATATTAAAAAAATATTTATTATTTATAGCTATATAATTTTAATACATCTGTATTGCATGCATAATTCATTTTTAATACAATTTTTTTTTTACCAAAACAAGCATAATACATTTTAAGACACTTATAATACATTTATATTGCATGCATAATTCATTTTTAATACATAGTGTAATACATCTATATTACATGCATAATTTGTTTTTAATACATAATGTAACATTTTTTTAATCAAAACAAGTACTCCCTTCGTTTAAAAAAGAATGACCTACTTTGACTTGACATAAAGTTTAAGAAAATTAAGAAGACTTTTGAATCTTGTGGCCTTAAATTAAAGTTGTGCTAAATGTACCAAAATACCCTTTAATCTTGCGGTCCTAAACATGCCATGTGAAAAGTTGAAATTAAAGTATTGACAAAAAGGGAAAGGGTCATTCTTTTTTAAAGACTAAAAAGGAAAGAAAGTCATTCTTTTTAAAACGGAAGGAGTATAATATATTTTAATACACTTATAATATATCTATATTGCATACAACAGTTTGAATTTCATACAAGATGTAACAATTTGCGGCTTAATCACTTGTGTTTTGCAGATGACATGCTTATTTTCAGTAAGGGAGAGCTCAACTCAGTGATGCTAACGCTAAGGGCCCTTAAACACTCTCTCTGGCATCTGGACTAACTACAAATGCTGCCAACTCTAGCATTTATTCAGCTAATATGACTAAGGTAGACTTAGAGGACGTATGTGACGTTACAGTATATGATAGATGGTAACTATCTTTCGAATATTTGGGCATTTTAATCTCGGCAAATAAATTATCTACCATGGACTGTGAAGTACTGGTAGAGAATATGACAAGCAGGATGAAGACTTGGGGTTCAAATAATCTTTCATATGCAGGTAGGGCTCAACTGATTAATTCCTTCCTCTTACAAGCGCACTCCTGTTGGTCTTCTATGGTCATATTGCCGAAGAGTGTCATGAAGCAACTTACTATAAGCCAGAATTTTCTATTGGATGGCCCACACAAATAAAGTTTCATTGGTAGCGTGGGACTTGGTGTATAGACCAAAGATTGAAGGTGGTTTGGAAATAACTAAAAGTGTCACCTAGAATGAAGCAGCAATGACTATGTATGGCATATAGCTAGTAAAGAGAATAACTTATGGGTGTAATGACTCAACCACATGTATCTGAAAAATTCAAGCTGGTGGCAGTATACTGTCCCTAAGGATTTCTGTTGGTATTGGAAGAAACTTTGTAGTCTTAAGACAATATTTGCAGCAGGCTATGTGTCAAATGATCGATTGGCTTTAAATGCATAGGGACGTATATGATTGAAAGTTGCTATGCATGGAGGGAAAGCGGAGAGACCTGACCACATTGGAGAGGGGTATGGAGCACTAGCAATACACCCAAACATCTATTGGTTAATAATGCATCGTAGACTGTTGACTAATGACAGATTAAAGAAAATGGGGCTGATCACGGATGAGACCTATGCAGTATGTGAAAAAAGGAATAAATACATTGAACATCTATTCTTTCAATGTGACTTCATCCAAGCTTGTTTGATAGGGGCTATTGTAGTGTCTCCAAATGACAATCAGGATTCAAACTTTACAAGGATGGTGGATGAGAATTGCAAGAAGAGCTAAAGGCAAGGTGAGAAGGGCATTACTTTGTGGGCAGTTACAACTGTAACCATCAATCATATATGAAAGGCCCGTAATAAAGTTGTGTGGAATTAGAAGGTCCCTAGACCGAAAACAATATGCAATCAGATCTAATTGGAGTATAAATACAAGATTACATAGATATTAAATAGAAAGAAGAAGTGTAAGGATAAAAGCGGAGAGATGATATACTAAGAAGAATATATGCTAAGATGTGAAATATAGAGAGCGGTAGATGGGTGATTTTGCCTGGTTTTATTTACTTTTTTTGTTTGTATTTTATTGATGTTGCTTTGGGTGTAATTCTGTTGGGTACCTGAATAAGAATATGTTAGTTGTTTGACCAAAATATGAGAAATATTTTCTAAATATGGTATATCTAGGTAATAAATAAAAATAGGCAAAATGGTTCGATGGACTCCTGTACTATGTCCGTTTTGTAATGTGGATACTCATACTTACATGTTTGTCATCTGGATCCTTGAATTCACTAAAAAACAACATTTTAAACGCTTTTTTGATGAGTGTAACACACTCGCCCCACGTCAGCTTCTACGTCATTTTAAATACTACATTAAATTCAACATCATTTTTAAAATGCCACATAAGAAATTAAATATTAAAAAAATTAATTTTTTATTAAAATGAGGTGAAGCCATTTATATTAAAATAATATTAAAATTAAAAAAATAAAAAAGACAGTCAACTTTTTAAATTTAAAAATATTTTTAAAAATTAAAAAATAATATATATATTTTTTTAAAAAAGGCCCTCCCCCTCTCCCTCCCCAGTCCAGCACCCCCACGCCACCCCACCGTCGTCCACCAGTCCCTCACGCCCATCGCCGTCCACTAGTCCCCCACCCCCACCGCCGTCCATAACTCATCCACCCCTCGCTTCTCCTCAACCTCAGCCTCAGCCCAAATTCCCATTTTCTTCTCTATCACCACCAAACACGCCCTTAACACAAAACCCATTTTTACTAATGGAAATTTTAGTGTCAGAGATTCAAAAATTATCAACAATTTTTTTATCATTTAACAAATTATCAAAAATCCATGATATTATTTACCAACAATATCAAATTGATCGGTATATTTACCAACGAATTAATACTCGTTAGGAATCGGTGGAAAATTAAAATTACCAACTGATTTGATAAACTGGTCTAAACTTGATAAGTGAGCTTGACTTGCTCTCATCTATCACATAACTGAAATCGCTACACCTTCTTGATTGCTAAGTGGATGAGTTTTGAGGCCTTTTGCTGCTCTAGATCTTATTTTTTCTAGTGGATTGCTGCAGGTGAATCGCTTGAAATTTGACTTCAGATTCTGCGGTCAAGGTAGAAATGTTGAGGACTTTGTAAGCTTCTCCACCACCATCATCTCCTCCAAAACCAACGAATAGATCAGCACCAACCCCCCACCCCCTACCCAACTTCAAAATTGTCAAAAATAAGATATGGGTATCAAAGACCAACCTTAAACAACGTGTATAAAAACATCAAAATTCCAATCTTTTACACAATCCAACTTTTTTTTTTTATTGAGAAGATTGCATTAAATAAAAAGGGGGGAACTGTGGTCCCAAGGTTAGTCTGGTTCAATTACATAGCAAAAGTTAGAGCCCATGGCCTGGGGATCATAGTTTTCATTTATAGATCTTACAAAAAAAGTTCCCACTATGTCTTCCCATAAGGCTCTTTGCGCACACATTGGAGGAACTTCAAAAAGGTTGCTTCCAGGTTGGACTTCCATCTGTGATCCTAGTTTAGCCGTAGAATCCGCGACTCCGTTCTGCTCCCTTAAGAAGTGTACTACCTTAGGTCTTCCTAGCTTCTTAGTCTTGACCTGCAATCAACAATGATGGAGTCAAACATTAAGTTACCATTGGCAAGCCATTTAATGACTTTTGTGGAATCAATGTAAATTTCAATAGGCACATAGTTATTCTCCTCAGCTAATTTAAGGCCCTCGTGCAGAGCCATAAGCTCCATTTGGTTATTGATGGCCCAAGGGAAAGCTTTCGCAAATCCCAGAAGCCAGTTCCCATTGGAGGTACGGATGACCCCCCAATCCCACCTTTGCCAGGATTTTCTTTGCAAACACCATCAGTATTGAGCATAAAGGAGTCCTGAGCAGGGCTGATCCATTTGAGATGGATGTCCATAAACCTCCTATCCTGGATGTTAGGGGAGACAAGGGTGATGAATTCTAGGGTCTCATTATAAATCTGCTTATAGGAGGAGGGTTAGCAAGATTTTTGAAGAGGTTTTGGTTTCTATTTCTCCAGATAGACCAAATGCTAAAGAGAAGGATATTATGCCAAAACAGGTTACTGTCAAAACTTTTGTGGTGCAATTTAGACTAGGAAGAAGACCAGTTCTGGGGGTAAAGGTTGTTTCTATTCAGGCCATAGGAGTTGGAGTTAGAAGCAAGTAACTGATCCCAAAAGTCCTTGACGATGGTACATTCAAAGAAGATGTACACAAGGTCTTCAACAGGGGAGTGACAAAACTTACAGGTAGGACTATCAATAATACCTATTCTATGAAGGTAGGAGGAGGTAGGAAGCCTGTCATGCTGGGATAACCACAGGAAGGTTTTGATTTTAGGGGGAAGTTGGCTTTCCTAATCCACATGAAGGTTTGCCCCTCATTGGTTCCTGTGGACTGGGAGAAGAGAAGGTTATACATGAAGCTAGTTGTAAAACACCTAGTGTCTGAAAGACTTCAAATAGTCTTATCATGTCTGAGGTTGGGGTTCCAGGTAAAAGAGCTTTGAATATTGGTAATGAGATTAGTAGGGAGTTGGAAGGAAAGGTTGGAGAAGTTCCAGGTTCCATCCTTCCAGACCTCAGCTAAGGTTAAATTGGCCTTAGAATTAGAGAGAGAGCCATAGATAATGAATCTGAGGGGAGGGGGGGAAGGTTATGGATCTATCTGTCCATCCAAAAGTTGACATAACTACCATCTTTGACTATCCATTGGGATCCCAGCTTACACAGGGCAGTACCTTGAGAGATGAATTTCCAAATTCTAGAGAGAGGTCTATACCTAGGGGGTTTGACTTGGAGTACTTGTTTTTTAGGATAGAGACCCAAAGGCTATTTTATTGTGGTAGAATCTCCAGGCAACACTTGCAATGAAAGTATCATTCTTAATCCTGGCTCTTTGAATGCCCAGGCCCCCCTTTTTTTTTGGTCTAGAGATGATGTCTCAACTCAAAAGATGGAGTTTTCTTCTACCTGGAGAGGTACCCCAGACAAAATTCCTTTGGATCCTATCAATTTGAGAGAGGACAACACAGAGAAGAGAGGTGAATTGCATGACATAGGTAGGGATGATGTTAAGGGAAGACTTAGCAAGGGTTATCCTGCCAGCCATGCTTAGGAGGTTGGTCTTCCATCTAGCCAGTTTGGAATTAAGGTTGTCAATGATGAAGTTGTAGTCACTTTTAGAGGGTTTCTTGTGAAACATTGGGAAGCCCAGGTACTTTCCTAAGGAACCAGAGTGGTTGATGGAGAGGATGGAGAGGATGGAAGAGAGATGGTCTTTGGTGTGGGCAAGAAAGTTCTTGGAAAACAAGACTTTTGATTTAGAGTGATTGATCATTTATCCAGAGTGAGCAGTGAACTGCTGAAGAACTTTGGAGATAGAAGTAGGTTTTTTTTAGCCATTTATAAGGATGGAGATAGAGGTAGTAGAAATGCAGGACATGATCAAGGAGGTAAGTTTGGGAGGGATATTGAAAAAATTGAGGGCCTGCCTAATGAAGGACCATTCAATTCTATCAAAGGCCTTCTCCAAGTCAATCTTAAGGATCATGTTGCCCAGTTTCCCTTTCATCCTCTGGAAATGGGAGATCACTTCTTGGACAATAATAGCATTATCAGAGGTTCTCCTAGTAGGAAGAAAGTTGGTTTGGCTAGGGCCAATAGTGTTGGCCAGGTAAGGTTTGAGCCTTCTAGCAATCATCTTAATAATCATCTTGTACTGAGTATTGCAAAGCCTAATAGGTTTAAAGTTATTGAGAATAGAGGAATTAGAGCATTTGAGGATTATACAGAGGTAGGTGGAGTTGACTACAGGGTCAATGGACCCCTTGGAGAAAGTCTCAGTACAAAACTGGATAACAGAGGGGCAAGAATATCCCAACACTTTTGATAGATAAAGGGGTAGAGGACATCAGGCCTAGGGGCCTTGTCAGGTTTAAAGGAAAAAATAGTATTCTTAATCTCCAGAGAGGAGGGCATGTTTTCCAGGAGAGGGTGGTCCTCAAGAGGGATGGATCTCTTGGAGGAGGGGTTTGACTGAAAGTATCTGAAAGAGAAGGTATGGTCATTCATGAAGAGAGACTAGTAAAAAGAAGTGATGCAAAGTTTAATATCCTCAGGGGACATTAACCAGTTACCACAGTTATCTTGAAGAATAGAGATTATGTTTCTTCTTCTCCTGTTAAGAGTAGAGGCATGAAAGAATTTGGTATTGGATCCCCCCTCTGCAAGCTAGGAGATTCTGGATTTGAGTCTCCAGAACTCCTTCTCTTGTCTAAGAATGAGTCTATACTCTTTAGTAAGTGTTCTCTCAATATCTTGAAGGACGAAACTATTTGGGTAGTGGGTGGATTTTTGGATACCAGAGAGCTTGGCAAGGGTATTTCTTTTCCTTTTGAAAATGCTGCCAAAGGACAATTTGTTCCAGATGATGGCATTCTTTTAAAAGATGGATATGGCCCCAGTAAGGTTTGTGTTACCCCCAAAGGAGCATTGGACAAATTGAACAAAGCTGGGGTGGGAACATATAATACCCCATACTTTTTCCTAGATAATTATATCTCAAGAATGTCTAGTATTAGCTTCTAAATTGAATGATGGTTATTACATGAGGAATTTTCAAGATTTTTACTTTTTGTCATGTGGGAAATTCAATAAGCTTTCCATCGATATAAGATTCGCCCACATCCGATAACCGGCTCAGAAGTTACGACTATTTCAAGTTTCCATCGTAAAACAATGCCATATTAGCCAGTGGTGCGCCGTTCCACAAGAGAAAATGGCATTTGGAAAATTCCAGTAAGGGTCCGTGATTATGGCGCGTCGCGCCAGGGCCCAAATTCAGAATTTTCCTTTTTCCAGTATCTCAGCGCAATTTTCCCTGCGTCGCGCCAAAGTTCAAGGTCAAAAAGAAAGTGGAAACGCGATGGCCCTGCGTCACGCCATCCCTCAATTTTCCGATTTTCAAAATCTAGTGACACGATGTGATAGCACCGCGTCACGTTAAAGGTTCAGTTCGAGAAATTTTTATAATTTTAAAAGACGCATCCAAGGGTTAAAAGGGTCAATTTCCTACCCCTATTTAAACCCCTAATAACACATGATTTAGCTATTCTTCACCCAAAATATACTAGTTTCTCTCAAGTCTCTCTCAAGAACAAGCTAGGGTTTCTATTGGGGATTCGAATTTAAGAAGGTTTCACCGTCAATCCTCACGAAATCATGAACTAAGATATGCATAGTGTTCATTCATGAACTCCTTTCATCCATGAAGCCCAAGAATCCCTTTTCTAAATTCAAGTTTATCAATTTTCTTATGAATTTCTTAATTGGGCTGCTCTTGTTCATGTGGATAATGAGAAATTGAATTCTACTCCATGTTGGGTGATAAATTCTATGTGGGTTAAATTATTATAGATATAGATTCATGCAAAACTATGACTAAACCCTTGGATGATGAAATTAGAATTGAACCATGATGTTTAATTATTGTACAATGACGTTTACATGTACTATGCCTACAATATGTTTGATTAAATGCCTAGATGAAGAAAAAGTGCCTAACTAGCATGATACCATGAAATCCCCATGTATGTATAAGTTATGCCTATCACATGTTTTGATGAAATACTTCTATAAATGTATTATGGATTATGATGTTAGTTATATGTTCAAGTAAGTTATGCTTGGTCAGTTTCCTTCCATCGAGTCCTGGGGGTACTCGTACCGAAACATTAGCTGTGTGCCTAGAGCCAAAGTCATGTTTTCACGATACTCTCAGTCAAGCTATGATCCTTAGACTTCAGACATTCTTATGACTCAGGAAATCTCCATGATCTCATGAACTCAGTCAGTTGTCAGGTATCAGTAGTATTCTGCCAGTCAATGGAATTTAGTAACTCAGCCCATGTTCAGTTCAGTAAATCATATTCAGAGTCTATTCAGATGGGAGTAGGAATTAGCACCGAGTGAACCCAAGGATGGGAACACACTATCAGATGGGGGTGTGATTCTTAGAAGTCATCCTTGCGTTCCAGAACTATGTAGCCAGCATAGGTTGAGACATCAACACTATCCAATGAGGGTTGATGAGGTGGATAAGCACTGTCAGATAAGGGCCCCACCATTCTCGTATAGGGGACACTATCAAATGAGGGTCGCCCACAGCTTATCCTTACCAGTGGCGCGGTATTGACACCCTTCCAATTGGGGTTACAAATTGGACCCCAACTCTGCCATAATGGCGTATCAGGGGCATGTCGGTTAGATAACTACTTCCCACAGTTTTATGTTACAGAATCAGGACTGTCAAAGATAGTCAATTAGTCTCAGTAATAGAACTCATATAGTTCTTCATATTTCAGGACTGTCAGATACAGTCAACTCAGATACAGTATGGAACCAAATTAGTTCCATCAGATTTAGGACTGTCAGATATAGTCACTCATGTTATTAATTATATTCAGATTCAATAATCATGTTATCACAATATTAGTGTCAGTTGTTATATCTCATGCATGTATTCTCACGCTCATGATAGTTAGTCAGTTATTATTATTGTTCATGCATATGAACCCCATGCATTCAGCCTACCTCACATGTATACCAGTAAATTCAAAGTACTGACGCATTTGCGCTATGGTGTCTTATACCATAGGTTCAGAGACACGAGCTCCAGAGCAACAGTAGATTCCAAATATCCGCAGACAGATTTAGAAGTGAGTCCTCATCTTTCGAGGACATGATTATTTCCCTATTATCTCATTAATTAGTTTATTAGTTGGAGTTAGTTGGGGACATGTCCCATCAACTTCTTACTCAGACAGTTCAGTCAGTTAAAGGCTTTCTAGACTATCATGTTTCAGACTTCAGTATTCAGTTTTGTTTTGGGTATTCTATTATTCCACATAGATATTATATCATTCAGATCATGTTCAGTATTGAACCTTATGGCCTTTCAGTTCATGTTTGCATATTATAAAGTATTTTATGCAGTATACAAGTACATATATTAGTCGTGGGTTAGCTTGTGGTCCTTCGAGGTCATCAACACCGTGTAGCATTTCAGGTACTAGATTTAGGGCATTACAAACTTGTTATCAGAGCCTAAGGTTCAATAAAGTCCTAGGAAGTCTGAAAGCCGCATCTAGTAGAGTCTTTTACATGGGTGTGTTGCGTGCCATATTTATGTGCAAGAGGCTATAAGATGTTTTAGGAATAGTTTCCCTTCTTTTGGTATTCATGTCATATCAGTGAGCATAATATCAAGTTAATCTCTTAGTCTAATCTGTTTCCCCCTTTCTTCTACAGAACATGCCTCCTAAAAGAAAAAATAGAAACCAGTCAGCCCCTCAGCCCGAAGATCCTTTGGGCGATCATGTTTCTCATTCAGAGTTCAGGGCTACATTCACTACTCCTTCTCAGTCAGTTTCCACTCAAAATGAATGGCCAGTAGTTATTTCGACCAACTCAATGGCCAATTCAGCCACAACTAGGATTTGGGACTCACCCGAATGAATCCTCCGTCCTTCCTCGGGTCTAAGGTAGATGAGGACCCTCAAGAATTCATTGATTAGGATCAGAAGGTGACAAAAATCATGGGGGTGACTACTGTTGAGTGTGCTGAGCTAGCTTCATATCAGTTACAAGATATGGCTCATACTTGGTTCAAACAATGAAATTCAGAGAGGTCAGATGATGGAGGTCCTATAGAGTGAGAGGAGTTTGTCACTGCATTCTTAGACAGATTCTTTCCCCAAGAGCTTAAAGAGGATAAGGTGATAGAATTCATCAACCTCAGGCAGGGAAATATGATGGTGAAAGAGTATTCTCTTAAGTTTACTTAATTAGCCAGATATGTCCCTCACGTGGTTGCAAACAGCAGAGTCAAGATGAGTAAGTTTGCTTTAGGGGTAAATGATAGCGTGGTAAATGACTAAAGATCTGCCATGCTGAACAGTGACATGACTTTAGCCAGGCTTATGACTCATGCTCAGCAGATAAAGGAGTAGAATATTAAGCAGAGGTAGAAGCAGAATAAGAGAGCGAAGACAGGTAGTTTCAACTTTGCTTAGCCTAAATTAGAAGGAGAAAACCGTTCCCAATTTCATCCTAAGTCATCAGTTCCATCCCCTTCTTCAGCCAGTTCTCCAGTTCCTAAGTTTAAGGAAGGTAACAGAGATAAAGCGCCAGGCTCTAGGTCTTAGGGTAGTCTTAGCAATGCCCGAACTAATCCCCTTTGTTAGACTTGTGGTAAGAAGCACAAGGGTACTTGCAGAGCTGGTAGCGATATCTATTTAGGTTGTGGCAAGCTAGGCCACAGAGTCATAGACTACCTTCAATCAGGTTATCAGAGTTATCTCCGCTCCTCAGCTCAGTCCAATCGCCCAAATCAGCAGGGCGCCACCACAAGTGCTACTAGTGGGCAATGCCTAAATTGTCTCTAAGCTCTTCAGTCCTGATAGGATCAGGAAAATTCTCCTGATGTAGTTACTAGTACATTACAGATCTTTCATATGCATGTTTACCCTTTGCTAGATCCAGGAGCTTCATTGTCTTTTGTTACTCCCAATATAGCAGGTGATTTTGAAATTAGTCCCGAAATCCTAGCAGATCCCTTTTCAGTCTCTACCCCAGTGGGTAAAACCATCATAGCCCGACAGGTATACAGGAACTGCCCGATTATGATATTTCAGAAAGTCACTTCAGCAGACTTAGTCGAATTAGAGATGACTGATTTTGATGTTATTCTCGGCATGGATTGGCTTCATTCCTACTATGCCACAGTCGACTGTTGAAACAGAATAGTCCAGTTTCAGTTTTTGAATAAACTCATCCTTGAGTGAAAGGGTAGTACTTCAGCGTTCAGAGGTTAGCTTGTTTCCTACCTTCGGGCACGGAAAATGATATCTAAAGGATGTGTCTATCATCTTGTTTGAGTTAAGGACACTAGTTTCAAAACTCCCAGCCTTGAATCAGTTCCAGTTGTAAGTGAATATTCAGATGTTTTTCCCAAAGATCTTCTAGGAATTTCTCCCAAAGGGGAAATAAACTTTGGCATTGACCTTCTTTCAGATACTCAGCCTATATCTATTCCGCCATACAGAATGGCACCAGAAGAACTCAGAGAACTGAAAAAATAATTGAAGGATCTCTTAGATAAGGGATTCATCAGGCCCAGTGTTTCCCTGTAGGGTGCTCCAGTATTATTCGTATGCAAGAAAGACGATTCTCTTAGGATGTTTATAGACTATCGTCAACTTAATAAGGTCACAATCAAGAACAAGTATCGTCTTCCCAGAATTGATGACTTGTTTGATCAACTTCAGGGTGCCAATTATTTCTTTAAGATAGACCTTAGATCCGGCTATCATCATCTCAGAGTTAGAGAATGTGACATTCCAAAAATAGCTTTTCCTACTCGATATGGTCATTTTGAATTCTTAGTTATGTCCTTTGGTCTTACCAATTCCCCAACAACTTTTATGGACTTGATGAACCGTGTGCTCAAGCAGTACTTAGACATATTCGTCATAGTCTTCATAGATGATATTCTGGTTTATTCCCGTAGTGAGAGTGATTATGCAGACCATCTCAGAATAGTACTTCAGACTCTCAGAGATCATCAGCTTTTCGCCAAATTCAGTATGTGTGAATTTTGGCTAAGGTCAATAGCATTCCTTGGTCATATCATTTCTGGTGATGGCATTAGAGTGGATTCTCAAAACATCGAAGCATTAAGAAAATGGCCTCGCCCTATCTCTCCATCAGATATCAGGAGTTTCTTGGGTTTGGTCAGCTATTATAGACGTTTTGTTGAGGGATTTTCTTCTATTGCATCCCCTATGTCCAATTGACTCAGAAAAAAGTCAAGTTTCAGTGGTTAGATCCTTGCGAGAAGAGTTTTTAGGAGTTGAAGACTCGACTCACCTCAGCTCCAATATTAGCTCTTCCAGATAGTCCAGATGGTTTCGTAGTATATTGTGATGCATCCAGAGTAGGTTTAGGTTGTGTCCTCATGCAGTATGGTAAGGTCATAGCCTACGCCTCCAGACAGCTTAAGCCCCATGAGAGGAATTATCCTACTCATGATCTTGAGTTAGCAGTCGTAGTCTTTGTCTTGAAGATTTGGAGGCATTATGTATACGGTGTTCATGTAGATGTGTTCACTAATCATAAAATTCTTCAGTATATATTTTCTTAGAAAGATCTCAATCTTCGTCAGAGAAGGTCGTTAGAGCTCTTTAAAGATTATGACATGAGTATCCTTTATCATCTGGGTAAGGCCAACGTAGTGGACGACGCTCTCAGTAGACTATCCATGGGTAGTGTTTCTCATGTTGAGGACAGTAAGAAGAAGTTAGATCAGGAAGTCCATCAGCTTGCCAGACTAGGCATTCGCTTAGTCAATACAGAAGAGGGTGATATATGGGTTCAGAGTAGTTCAGAATCATTTCTAGTTTCCGAGGTAAAAGAAAAGCAGGATAGAGATCCCAGCCTTGTCAAGTTAAAATAGTCAGTCCAGGATCAGAAAGTAGAGGTTTTCTCCCAATGGGGAGATGGTTTCCTTCGTTTTCAAAGTCGTTTTTGTGTTCCAGGTGTAGATGACTTAAGGTAGCAAATTCTTGCAGAAGCGCATGGTGCACACTACTCTATTCATCCAGGGGCCACAAAGATGTACCGCAACTTGCAGGAAATCTATTGGTGGAGTGGGATGAAGAGAGACATTACAGAGTTTGTGGCTAAGTGCTCTACATGTCAGCAGGTTAAGATAGAGCATCAGAAGCCTAGTGGGTCTATGCAGGAGTTCAGTATTTCTACTTGGAAGTGGGAAGTTGTGAACATGGACTTCGTGATGGGTTTTCCTCGAACTCGTCATCAGCATGATTCAGTCTGGGTCATTGTAGACATAATGACTAAATCTACTCATTTCCTTCTAGTTCATACCTCTTATTCAGTCGAGGATTACGCCAAACTCTACATCAAGGAGTTGGTCAGATTGCACGGTGTTCCGTTGTCCATTATCTCAGATAGAGGTACGTACCCAGTTCACCTCTTATTTCAGGAAAATATTCTAAAAGATTCTTGGTACCCAGGTTCATCTTAGTACATCCTTTTATATTTAGACAGATGGTCAAGCAGAAGGGACCATTCAGACATTAGAAGATATGCTAAGGGTGTGTCCGATTGATTTCAAGGGAAGTTGGGATGACCACTTACCTTTGATTGAGTTTGTATACAACAAGAACTATCATTCTAGTATTCAGATGGATCCATTCGAAGCTCTCTACGGTAGGATATGTAGATCTCCAATTGGTTCGTTCAAAGTTAGTGACGCTTCAGTCATAGGTCCTGACTTGGTATTCGATGTCTTAGAAAAAGTCCAGTTGATTAGAGAAAGACTCCGGGTTGCTCAGAGCCGACAGAAGTCTTATGCAGATGTTTATAGAAAAGATATCGAGTTTGAGATTGGTGATCATGTCTATCTAAAGATATCTCCTATGAAAGGAGTGAGAGATTCGGCAAGAAGGGAAAGCTCAGTCCCCGGTATGTTGGTCCCTTCAAGATTCTTAGTCGCTTTGGCAAGGTAGCCTATAAGCTTGAATTGACTTTAGATCTAGCCTCAGTTCATACAGTCTTTCATGTCTCTTTGCTCAAGAAGTGCATAGGTGACCCATCAGTTGTAGTCCCTATTCAGAGCATTGATGTTCAGAACACTCTCTCTAATAAACAGATTCCAGTCAAAATCTTAGACTATCATACTCGTAGATTGAGGAGCAAAGAAGTCTCTCTAGTTAAGGTTCTTTGGGGAAATCAGTCCGTCGAGGGAGATACTTGGGAAGCAGAGGTAGACATGCATACCAAGTATCCTCATCTCTTCTTCGCCAAATTAGATCAAGCTCAAGGTAATAGTTCTCCTTAAACTTACTCAGTTTCATGTTCAGTGTTCATCACAAACTTGGTATGCAGTTTCATTCTCATGTTCCCATTATAAACTAGGTATCAAGTACCATTGCATATTCAGTCATGCACTAATGTATCAATTCAGTTATGTAATTATGCATCAGACGTGCATTCTCATTGTGAGAAACTTAGTTCTTAAGAACACTCAGTCATGCATTCATGAATCAGTTACACATGCATCAGATATGTATGTTCAGTATTATATGTTCAGCTTATCAATCATGTCAGTCATGAGATCATGTTCCAGTTATTCATGTTCAGTATGTATGTCAGTTATTTTTTTCCCCTCTCAGTCAGTCTCATTCGAGGACGAATGTTCTCAAGGGGGAGATATTATAATACCCTATACTTTTTCCTGGCTAATTTCATCTCAAGAATGTCTAGTATTAGCTTCTAAACTGAATGATGTTATTCCATAAGGAATTTTCAAGATTTTCACTTTTTGTCATGTGGGAAATTCAATAAGCTTTCCATCGATATAAGATTTGCACAAATCCGATAATCGGGTCAGAAGTTACAACTATTTCAAGTTCCCATCGTAAAACAACGCCATATTAGTCAGTGGCGTGCCGCGCCACAAGAGGAAATGACATTTGGCAAATTCCAGTAGGGTTCCGCGATTATGGCGCATCGCGCCAGGGTCCAAATTTAGAATTGTCCGTTTTCCAGTGTCTCAATGCGATTTCCCCCGCGTCGCGCCAAAGTTCTAGGTCACAAAGGAAGTGGCAACGCGATGGACCCACGTCGTACCATCCCTCAATTTCCCAATTGTCAAAATCCAGTGGCATGGCGCGATAGCACCGCGTCGCGCTAAAGGTCCAGTTCGAGAAATTTTTACAATTTTAAAAGACGCATCCAAGGGTTAAAAAAGTCAATTTTCTACCCCTATTTAAACCCAATAACACGTGATTTATCTATTCTTCACCCAAAATATACTATTTTCTCTTAAGTTTCTCTCAAGAACAAGCTACGGTTTCTATTGAGGATTTGAATTCAAGAAGGTTTCACCGTCAATCCTCACGAAATCACGAACTAAGGTATGCATAATGTTCATTCATGGACTCCTTTCGTCCATGAAGCCCAAGAATCTCTTTTCTAAATTCAAGTTTATGGATTTTCTTATGAATTTCATGATTGGGCTGCTCTTGTTCATATAGATAATGAGAAATTAAATTCTACTCCATGTTGGGTGATAAATTCTATGTGGGTTAAATTATTATAGATATAGATTCATGCAAACCTATGACTATACCCTTGAATGATGAAATTAGAATTGAAACATGATGTTTAATTAATGTACAATGATGTTTACATGTACCATGCCTACAATATGTTTGATTAAATGCCTAGATGAAGGAGAAGTGCCTAACTAGCATGATACCATGGAATCCCCATGTATGTACAAGTTATGCCTATCACATGTTTTGATGAAATGCTTCTATAAATGTATTATGGATTATGATGTTAGTTATATGTTCAAGTAAGTTATGCTTGGTCAGTTTCCTTTCTTCGAGTCCTGGGGGTACTTGTACCCGAAACATTAGTTGTGTGCCTAGAGCCAATGTCATGTTTTCACGATAATCTCAGTCAAGCTATGATCCTTAGACTTCAGACAGTCTTATAACTCAGGAAATCTTCATCATCTCATCAACTCAGTCAGTTGTCAGATATCAATAGTATTTCGCCAGTCAATGGAATTCAGTAACTCAGCCCATGTTCAGTTCAGTAAATCTTGTTTAGAGTCTATTCAGATGGGAGTAGGAATTAGCACCGAGTGAACCCAAAGATGGGAACACATACTATCAGATGGAGGTGTGATTCTTAGAAGTCATCCTTGCGTTCCAGAACTATGTAGCTAGCATAGGTTGAGACATCAACACTGTCCGATGAGGGTTGATGAGGTGGATAAGCACTGTCATATAAGAGCCCCACCATTCTCGTATAGAGGACACTATCAAATGAGGGTCGCCAACAGCTTGTCCTTACCGGTGGCACGGTATTGACACCCTTCAATTGGGGTTACAGATTGGACCCCAACTCTACCATAATAGCGTATTAGGGGCATGTCGGTTAGATAACTACGTCCTATAGTTTCATGTTACATAATAAGGACTGTCAGATATAGTCAATCTGTCTCAGTAATAGAACTCAGATAGTTCTTCATATTTCAAGACTGTCAGATACAGTCAACTCAGATACAATATGGAACCCAAATAGTTCCATCAGATTTAGGATTGTCAGATACAGTCACTCATGTTATCATTTATATTCAGATTCAGTAATCATGTTATCACAGTATTAGTGTTATTTGTTATGTCTCATGCATGTATTTTCACGCTTATGATAGTTAGTCAGTTATTATTATTGTTCATGCATATGAACCCCATGCATTTAGCCTACCTCACATGCATACCAGTACATTTAAAGTACTGACGTATTTGTGCTATGATGTCTTATACCATAGGTTCAGAGACACGAGCTTATAGTTAAGTGTTGAATCTTGATATGCATAATGCAAAGTTTTTATATAAATAATGAACCTTTAAATTTAGAGTTATAATCGAATTTTCCTATTTGATGTTTATTAATTATGTTTGAAGACGGATCAAATACTTTATTCATTTTTCTAAATTATTGATTGACATTAAATAAGAGTACAATGACCCCAAACATTGGATTATCAAGAATGTGAGTCATTAATCAGGGAAGCAATTGATTTTGGAACAACTTTTTACTTTTTCGAATAAAGCTTCAATTTCTTTTCTTGGGACCTGGTGGATTAGGTTATTAGGTTGGTTTGAATTATTTTAATTTTGGGTAATGGGTTTAATTTCAGGTCTAAAATTGAGTGTGTTAATTTATTTTGGATAAAATAAATAAAAAATAGATAAACACATAGGATTGTGATAAGTGTCCATCCATCAATGTAAAAGGTATATACAATCCAAAACATAGACGAAAGACATATACGTACTCGAAGTATAACAGAGAGTATATATGTGTCATTTATGATAGTTCATGAGTATATATATCCCTTTTTCAAAGCCCAAATAATAAGATCATATCTCTTGGTAGATGATTTTTAGTTTTTTTTTTTTATCACAACTTCCAGGTTGTCATTCTGTACTTTGTCATAATCTTTTATGCTTTTATCAATTAATATGTTACATGTTGTTGTGTTATATCATTATGCTCATATATATAAAGTAGCCTTATTGTTTAGAGTGTGTTTTCGTGCATCAATACCAATATAGTTTTGACTTTTGATATTAATGGCAAAATATTGTTTAGAATATTAAATTTTGCTCCCTCATTAGTAGTGTAATTTTTTTAGCAAGTTCCTTTTTAAATACGTTTTTTAACTTAAAAATTTTAATAGCAACTCTATATTAACATGGAACAAGTATTATATAATTAATTAAATAAGTTTATCTTTGCTAGATCAAAAGATATTCAACTACTTTGAATTCAAACATTAATAAGTCAATGTATTACTATAACTTTTTTATTTTCATTTAAATGAATGTTACATTTACCTCGACATCAATTGATAAGACACATAATTCATTTTTATTCTTTATTTTATACACATTTATTTTTATAAATGTAAAACTCACGTGCAACATACATATCCTAAACTAATTTTATAAAAAGTACTCAAAAAATAATTATCTCTTTTTCTAATTCTCATATATTAATAACACACGAACCCCCCCCCCCCATAAATTTTGGGCTATACTGAACTTAGGGTTGGTAAATTTTAGCTCATGAAAGTATGATATGCTTATCTTGTTCAAGTTTGAGCGTCATTGACCTATCCATTTATTCCATTTAATCAGCCCAATTTAGCCCATTAAAAATTGGTTTAGGCTAAACTAAAATTTGACAAGAATCTAATACGTTGAGTTATATACGAAATTTTTCATAAGTAACAAACTTATAGCTATAATTAGAACTTCTATAACAACTGTTTCATAATTACGAAAAATAGCAAGTTGTATTTTGTATTTTATAAAAGTATTGCTACTAAAATAAATATACAACAAGATTATAAGGAAGTAGTAAATAACTTTTTCATAATTCCTTCAGTAGATTCTTTTTTCATAAATTACTCTTATTTCAATTTTTTTTTCCAAATCAAACTCAAATATGAAAGATTATTATCTTCATGATCTTCAAAAATTCAAAATAAAGCATCATTACTGTTTTTTTTTTCTATTTCACTCTCTTATATCTCTAACTTTTTTTTCTTGTTAGTTTTTTTTTCCATCTTTTCTTTATTGTTTTACTTTTTGATTTTGATTTCTTTTTTCTTTCCACTTTATTTTCTCTCTTTTATTTCTCTTGTTTTTTTTTCCTTTTTCAATTTTTTCTTTTTTGTTTTCTTATTTTTTTTTTCCTTTCTCATATTTTTTTTCTCTTTTCCTATTTCATTTTCTTCTTTTTTTTTCTATTTTTTTCGCTTTTATTTTTACACTTCTATTTCTAACTTCTATTAGTATTTCTTTTTTTTTCTTTTCACTTTTTTTTTTCTCTATTTTTTCTCATTTTTTTTCTCTTCTATCTCTATCTTTTACTTTTAAAAGATAAATATCTATATCACATATACTTATTCAAAAAATATACAAAATAAATTGACATACAAATCTGCATATGTCTTTACAGTATCAAACATACATATATATATATATATCTGCATATGTATTTACATAAATACATATCTGACTCATATGTATATATAAGCATATAGGGCACAAAGTCTCTATAACAAAAAGGACAACTATATGCATATACATATAGGTAATAAAAAATAGATGATACATATTTTAAACAGTAAAAAATACAAATAAGTATATATGTTACCTTCTAAAATGACATAGAACAATTCAAAGACAAATCCAACACTGTACAAAAATACATATGAATATGCATTTGTATATACAAAAAGGACAACTAAATGCATATACATATAGGTAGTCAAAAGATACATGATACATATTTTAAATAGTAAAAAATATAAATAAGTACATATGTTACCCTCTAAAATGACATAGAACAGTTCAAAGACAAATCCAACATCGTACAAAATACATATAGCTCTGCATATGTATTTACAGAATACATACCTGATCTATATGTATATTTTTATTTTATATGAGTCACCTTTGTATTTCGCAAATACATATGAAGATATATAGTATAGTTATGTTTGTTACTGTTTAATATGAATATATGATATGTATTTCGTAAATACATATCAGAGTCATATTTGTATTTTTGTATAGTAATATACATATGGATCAGACATGTATTCTGTAAATATGTATTTTTTTGTAATGTAATATATATTATGTAAAAGAAAACATATGCATACTATGTATTTTGTATTATATTTTTGTAAAAAGTACATGTAGTATAGATTTATGTCATTATTTTATTTTATAGATGTTGCGTGATCATATATTCATGGCAAGAGTACTTTCAAGGTTTGCACCACATATAAAATGTCACACAATCAATGATATTGAAGAACGTATTAAGGCGATGTTATCAAAGGAGCAGTACAAGATTTTTTGTCATAAGAATATTTGTGGTGTCTACATGAACAAGAAGAAATGTGTAGTTAAAGCGCAATTAGGTAGATGTATTATGTTATAAATGTATTATAAATTTTTTGGGGGCATGTGCATGTATTTGTATTTTGTATGTATAAATGCATATCTAAATGTATTTTTGTACGGTGTTGAATTTGTCTTTGAACTATTTTATGTCATTCTAGATGGTAACATATGTATTTATATATTTGTTTTTACTGTTTAAGATATGTATCATGTATTTTTTAATTACTAATATGTATATGTATATAGTTATCCTTTTTGTTATCGAGATTTTGTGTCCTATATGTTTATATATACATATGAGTGAGATATGTATTTCTGTAAATACATATGCAGATACATAGGTATGTTTTGTACTGTGAATACATATTCAGATTTGTATGACTATGTATTTTGTATATTTTTTGAATATGTGTATGTGATATACATATTTATCTTTTCAAAATAAAAGTTAAAGATAGAAGAGGAAAAAAAACGAAAACAAAACAAAAATAAAAAAATAATTTTAAAAAGTGAAAAAATAAAAAAATGAAGAAAGAGAAATAGAAGCTAGAAATAGAAGTGTAAATTTAAAAAAAAAAACAAAAAAAATAGAAAAAAGAAGAAAACGAAAATCGAAAAAGAAGAAAAGATATGAGAAAGGGAAAAAAAGAAACAAAAAATAAAAAAATAAAAAAGAAAAGAGAAATAGAAGAGAGAAAATAAAGTGGAAAGAAAAAAATGAAAAAGGAAAAGAAATCAAAATAAAAAAATAAAATGAAAAAAACTAACAAGAAAAAAAAGTTAGAGATATAAGAGAGTGAAAGAGAGAAAAAAAATAGTAATGATGTTTTCTTTCAAAATTATAAAGATCATGAAGACAATTATTCAATTATGAGAAAGAAAAAAAAAGAAAACGAAAAATGAAAAATTAGAAAGGAAAAAAAAGAAGATAAATAGAAGAGAGAAAATAAAATGGAAAGAAAAAAATATAAAAAAAGAAATTTAAATAAAAAAATAAAATGATAAAAAAATAAGATGAAAAAATGGGTAGAAGATACAACTATATTGGGGAGGGGGGGAGTGAAATAGTGGAGTGAAAATAAAAAAAGGTAAAGTAGTGGGAGTAAAACAGGCGTTTGTCTAGTCAATCGGCAAAATAATGCTACTCTTGCTATAAAATGTAATTTTGCAAAAGTGTTGCAATTTATTGTAATTCTAGTCGTAAGTATGCTACTTTCTGTAATTTTTTCATTATATATAAATCTTGTTTTTCACTATTTTAGCCTAAATAAATTTGAAAAAATTACAAAAAGTGGCATACTTAAGACTATAATTACAATAAATAATAATACTTTTGCAAAATTACAGTTTATAGCAACAGTAACATTATTTTGCCCATTAAGTAAATAAGCGTCTGTTTTACTCCCACTACTTTAACTTTTCCTATTTTCACTTCACTATTTCACTCCCCCCCCCTCCAATATAGTCGTAATTTCTATCCTTTTTTGAATTTCTGTATTTTTTTCTGAAATTATTGATAAACATTGTGCTCCATCAATTAAGGTGTATCTCTCTTTTTTCTCACATAGTTACACCATCAATTGGTTATTACCTTGTCATTAACAAATTTTACCCAAAAACGCGCCTTAGCTTGTTCATAAGGATCTTCAGGGAGGATGTGTTTGTGCTTCCATGTCTCTTCGATGTATTCAAGTATGACTAGTGATTCTGCAATTGGTTTTCCATTATAAATCAAAACTGGAATCTTTTTATAAACTGGATTGTACTGCAACAACAAAGGACTTTTGTTTGGGAGATGTTCTTCTTGGTAGTCATATTCAATTCCTTTCAGTTTCAGTGCCCAATGAACCCTCAGAGCAAAAGAACTTGCCCAATATCCAAGAAATTTCACTTTCTCACCTGCCATTGCTGATTCTTGCTGTGCAAAGGCTAGCTACTCAATTTCAGAGTCATATTTGTATTTTTGCATAGTAATATACATGTGGATCAGACATATATTTGTATTTGTATTTGTATTTGTATTTGTACTTGAAATATCATTGAGATCTCAATTTCAGAGTCTTTGTATTTTTGTATGGTAATATACATATGGATTAGGCATGTATTTATATTTGTATTTGAAATATCGTTGAAATATTATTCTGGTATTTAAAGTTTTTGAACTCCACGTGGCATGTTCTTAGTTTAGTTTAAATAAGTATTTGTGTTTATATTTTTATTTTTATTAGCTTATAGGTCATGTCCAGTATATATATTTTTTATACACATATGGGTATGTTGATATATATTTTTAGAAGGTAACATATATATAGTAGTATTTTTTAGTGTTCATGATATGTATTATGTATTTTTTTAATTTAGTTATATGTATATGTATATAGTTATAGTTGTTACTGTTTATGATATGCATTTCTATTTATTATTTTATATGAGTCACATTTATATTTTGCAAACACATATGAAGATATATATTATAGTTATGTTCGTTGATATTTAATATGAATCTGATAATGTATTTCGTAAATACATATCAGAGTCATGTTTGTATTTTTTGTATGGTAATATACATATGGATCAGGTATGTAGTCTGTAAATACATATGCAGAGCTATATGTATTTTGTATGGTGTTGGATTTGTCTTTGAACTGTTCTATGTCATTTTAGAAGGTAACATATGTACTTATTTGTATTTTTTTCCGTTTAAGATATGTATCATGTATCTTTTGATTACCTATATGTATATGTATTTAGTTGTCCTTTTTGTATATACAAATGCATATTCATATGTATTTTTGTACAGTGTTGGATTTGTCTTTGAATTATTTTATGTCATTTTAGAGGCAATATATATACTTATTTGTATTTTTTATTGTTTAAATTATGTATCATCTATTTTTTTATTACCTATGTGTGTGTGTGTGTGTGTGTGTGTGTGTGTGTATATATATATATATATATATATATATATGTCCTTTTTGTTATAGAGATTTTGTGTCCTATATGCTTATATATACATATGAGTCAGATATGTATTTATGTAAATACATATGCAGGTAGATATGTATTTTTTGTACTGTAAATACATATGCAGATTTGTATGTAAATTTATTTTGTATATTTTTTGAATATGTATATGTGATATAGATATTTGTCTTTTAAAAATAAAAGATAGAGACAGAAGAGTTAAAAAAAATAGAAAAAGACAAAACGAAAAAAAAATCTGAAAAAAAGAAGTGAAAAGGGGAAAAAAAGAAGAACGACATATAGAAGTTAGAAATACAAGTGTAAAAAAAATAAAAATAGAAAAAAAGAAGAAGAAGAAAATGAAAATAGGAAAAGAAAAAAATATATGAGAAAGTGATACGGGTGCAAAGAGCTCAATACCACTCACAAATAGCCAAGCTCGGGAATTGCAAAACCTTCAAGGCCTATTCATGAAGATGAACGTGTGTGAGTGTGTTATGATTCCATCCAAAGGATTGTATATGTTGAAGTGTGAAGGAGAGGCTTTGGAGTGTTAGAAGAGGCGCCTATGGAGTGTAAATATTTATTAAGGGTGTTTTAGTCATTTTATGTAAGAGACTATAAATAGCCACTTGTTAGGCTTATTTTCTTTTCTTAGCTTATTTTGAATATTGAAAGAACATTTCTCTTGAGAGAGAGTGTAGTGTAACTAGGAAAAGTGTGGATTCACTTGTATTGAACTTTGACTTAGAAACGGGGGTTCTTGAGGTGAATTGACTTCCCTCTTGGGTACACGTAAGTGCTTGGTGTTTTATTCTACGGGTCTTAGGAGTCTTAGAGTTTGATACACTCTTAGGTTCTTATTTCATTGTGGATTCTTATGTCAAATTATCTATCCTTACATTATTGCTTTCTTTGCTCTCTTGTTCTCAGTTTTTGTGTTGTTTACGTAGCTAGTTTTCATCTTGTTTTATGCTTTCTTAGTTAGTTCCATAGAATTTGGTATCAGTGCAAGGTTTAATTTCGTTCCCACGAAGTTAATCTTGGGATTGTTATCTAGAAAATAAACAAAAAAGTGTCTAAATCCGAAAATAAAAAAAGAGGTTATTCTGATTTTACCCTTTGGCCGAGATCTAGATCTTGAATATTTTTGTGAGTTTTATTTGTTTCTAGTGTTATATCCTTTTTTTCTAACACTAATAGAGTCTAGATCTAGAATTTGAGCTTAATCCAAGTTGTTTTGAGCCATCCACCATTGTTGAGCTTGAAGGTTGAAGAAAATTAAAAGATGGGTCTCAAAATTGTAAGGGATTTGTTGAGATTTGTGGCTTAAACGTGTGTTGGTTATGATTAGGAGTGAAACGTGAGCTTGGGGAACTAAAAATCATCAAATTTCGAGTTCATTTGGCTTGGGTTCAATCTTTGAATGTTCTTGGTGTTCTTCATGAGTTGTTGAACAAGAACATTCAAAAAGTGTTGTTTGATCAAAAAGGAGGAGAAAGAAAGTGTACTACTTGTTTGTCTCAAAGAATATTCCAAGTCTTTCAAAAAAAAAAGAAACAAAAAGCATCAATAAGGGAATATTCTTAAAGAAGAGGACAAGGGAAAGTACAAGGAGGGGATCACAACAAATTCAAACTCTTTTGAGCTTGGAAAAGGTCCAATTCTTGTGTTTTCTTTTTCCAAAAACCAATTCTACACCTCCTAGTTGAAGATTGATTGAATAGAAGTTGGATACAAGAAATTTTTTCAAAATTTCAACAACCAAAGAGAGGCTGCCACGTCATCAAATCTATCCGAAATGCTTAAGCTTAAGTTTTAGATTCTAAGTTTCTTTTCTTTGATTCTTTGGTTTCATTTCTTAATTCTAGTACTAATTATCATCTAGTAATCACCTACTAGGTTGTGAATTAGTTTAGAATTCATTTTCTTTCGTGTCTTCATTCTTTGTGTGCTATTTTTATTTTTGATTCATCGTAGTTTCTTGGCTCAAGTCCGAACAAGATTTCTTCGAGTCTTTCAAACGAAAATCCATTTCGGACAAGAGTAGAACTCATCCCTCAACTTCTCACTGATTATAAGAAACTTTCAAAACTTGTGAAGACGAGTGTGAGGTATTCAAAGGAGAGGAGAGTGTGAGGTTATTTTTTTAACACTAACCAGTTTGTTGTTTTTGTTGATTGTCTTTCTTAGGATTTGCAATGGAAGGAGAAACAACATAAGTCATGGATAGTAATGCAACTAATACTATCTTGACTTTTCTTGAAGATCTCAACCGTAGCATGGAGAGAATGCAAATAGATGTGGCATCAATAAAAAAGGATATGCTGTCGGTGAAAGGGGATATATCATCAATGAAAGGGGAAATGTCTACTATAAGTGGAAGATTGGATCATGTGGAAACTCAAAGGAACTTCCGTCCCTCTACTCTTCAACATTATCATGTTTCTTCAAGTGGACATACTCAAAACACTTCCACTACCATTACCCCGGAAACCTTTCACCAAATTTTTAATCCACCAAGGCCCCCATAAAATATTACCACCCAAACTACCACATACCCTCAAAGCCAAAACCCCACTAGACCACTTCACCCTCAATTAAATCAAAGAAAACAAGAAGAATTTAGAAACCAAATGCCTCAACCTACCCCAAACCTGACTCCTCCCTTCCAAGCTCCACTTAACCAAATTCCACCACCAAACCCGAATACTCCATTCCAAGATCCACTTAACCAAATGCCTCAACCTCAACCAAATCCAATTCCTCCATTCCAAGCTCCATTTAACCAAAACTAACTCGTCCATGTAGAGGAATAAGGTAGGAAGGATCAACAAGAGAGGTATGGAGCTTATGATGATGCCTACATGATGGAAGAAGAGTTGAGAGGTAGACGTATGGATCAAAGGGGTCATCGAGGGCATGGAGGAAGAGTTGGTCAATGGAACCAACAAGGAAACTGATGTGTGAGCCTATGCTAACACATTTAAAGCTTTTAATTCTAAATAATTGCAAAGTCTTGAGCAACTTTAGTCGTTTTTGATTAGTTTACTTTGATTTTGAAATATAAGTAGAGAAGAAGGGGAACCACAAATAAAGGAAGCAAAAAGCATAAAATCGGAAGCAAGTAAAGAACAAAGTGTGGCTGACGACATCCATGACACGTCGTCAGCCTGGTGATAGGCAGTCAAGGATGCTGTCAACCTTAACCAGAGAATGAGATTTGTTGTAATGTTGTGACGACATGTCGTGATAAGGTGTCAGAGTTGTGATAAGGTGTCAGGATCACCGTCAACCTTAGGCAGAAATTCTCAAAATAGAAGAGGAGATGACGACATCCATGACGCACCGTAAGACTCCTGATAGGACGTCATTGTCTCCGTCAGCCCGAGACAGCAAAAGCCAAACTTAAAGAGAATCTGACAACGTCCGTGATAGGCCGTCAAACTCCTGATAGGCCGTCACGAGCTCCGTCATCTATTTCGAAGAAAATCTGAACTTTAATTTTATTTTCTTATTTAGGGTTAACTATTTAAAACCTTGTTTTATTTTTTTTTATGTATTCGATCATTATCGATTGATATATCCCACAAGATAGAAGATACGATTTTTTTCTCTCTCTAAGACCAATATTTTAGAGTTTTGTCCTGTGATTCAATTCAAAGTTTACTTTTGATTTTCTTCATCATTGTAAGTTAATCCTTTCGGTTATGAATTCAATTTGCATACTTGTTTCTTGCATCATGAGTGGCTAAATACCTGTAACCTGGATCATGGGATCTAGGGTTAGGTCATGCTAAGGTGTTAAATACTTAAGATTTAATAGGTGTTAGGATTTCTTGGTAATTCTAAGATTATAATTTACGTCTGTTGGTTGTAAATAGTAGGCGTACCTACTTTGGTTTGCTTGAGAAAGAAATCATAAATAGTAGGAAGTGAATTATCAACAGGGACTCGGAAAGGCTTCGTTTAATAATCAGCGCTGTAACAAGGTTGATTAACCTGAGGTAAAATCTGGACAGTGCATAGCGATTCCCTAAGTCTGGGAGGATTAGGAAATTAGACTCTTGAATAGGTCGAGAGACATTTGAGAATATCATCGATAAAGATAGCTTGTGATCCTAACCACCATGAGAGTCTTGAGTAAATTTTGGCATCTGTCATGTACCGTAAGCCCTAATGAACATAATTCTAGTTATTTCATAAACT
This sequence comes from Capsicum pubescens, assembly GCA_030864215.1. Classification (NCBI taxonomy): domain Eukaryota; kingdom Viridiplantae; phylum Streptophyta; class Magnoliopsida; order Solanales; family Solanaceae; genus Capsicum; species Capsicum pubescens. The sequence goes on along the minus strand of CM061540.1, from coordinate 269,872,079 downwards.
CTTGATTGACAAACACTGAAATTAAAGTGACCAAAAAAATTATTTGCTAATCTCCAAAACCCCCACTTTATTTTTTTATATCATTTGTTTGAATTTAACTTGTAGATTTAGTTTCAAACTAGTTTAATCGCCACTAACATTGTTCCCTGTGGGATTCGACCCCAACCTAGTTGGGTTTTATATTGACAATGATCGTTTACACCCATTCAGGAGTGTAATTTGAGCGTTATCAAAAATAGCGCTTTTACCGGGGAGCAATTTGGCGTATTGAGTTGGTTTGGAATTTTAGCCTACTAGCTTGAATTTAAACTTGTAAATATTTGTTTTTAGTTTTCTTTTATTTCTTGTGTTAGGTAGATTTTTATTTTAGTTTACTTATTACTATGGCATCGTGGAATGAACATGAGCTTGGTGGTTGAAATATTATCTTGATGATCCATGTCCATATTGTGATGGACCTCACTTTTGGCAAGATTGTAGATATGCTCTCCAGAGAGATATGTGTGCACCATCTCCATCCTACCGGGAGTATGATTGTTCTTTATCTGGTGGTCGAGATGGACAGTGGAGTGATTACCCAAATGCCCCCTCCCCCTATTGCGCTAACCCAAATTCTAGTTCTTCTTATGAGTTTGATAGGTTTTATGGTCAAGAAAAGGAAGAACGAAGCACCAGTAATAGTGGCATAGAAGCTATGTTTCAACGAATGTTGGATCTCCAAAAAGAAACATATGATATCGTATGCGATATATATCAAGATATGAAGCCCATCATTCATGAGGAGATGGATATAGAGATCATTTATTCAAAGAATTCTTTTATATTATGTTTAGATGATATCTTATTTGTGGAATCATTAACATAATGGAAGAGTGTGAAGATGAGGAGCAAGAATCCTATACTGATGATGAGCTTGATGTTGATCTTTCATTGGAGATTTCCCAACCAACAGAACCATTTATGAACGAAGATGCCAAAGATGAGGAAATGGTACTAGAATTGAAAGAAAAAAATCAAAAACAATCCTTGTGAAGACTCTAGTCCATTTCGGGGTAAACATACTAATAGAGACGCTACTCCAGAATTGAGAGTCAGGCCTCATTCGAACCACTTTTCAACATTATGCTTGGTGGATGTGAAGAAAATCGTACCACCCAAGCAAATGATGAATTTTGAAATTGAGGAGGAAAATTCTTACATTTTGGAGTTTATCTTTCCAAAAGGGTATACTACAACCCCAGTCTTGAAGGCCAAGAAGCTTAAAGATCGATATCCATTTAGTGGCTTTTTAAGATCCTCATCGTTGCCCAATGAGCCCATACGAAAGTTCGATGCAAAATTGAAAAAACGTTCAAGACTTTGAAGTAGCGTGATAGAACATTCCTTATCATGCCCTCACATTTTCCCAACGGACCTAAAATATGTAAAGATCAAAAGATGGGCCGACAATTTAAATCATCAAAGTGGAGGGATAAAGGATGACTAGATGTTGTCGTGCCGCGATACTAAATTAGGCACTTCTTGGGAGGTAACCCAAGGTATTTTGTTGTTTGTATTCGTATTATGTGATTGACATCAGATCTTCGCACCCATAGTGCCACGGGTATGTTTCTAACTCTCTTGTTTTGGTTTGACGTATTGGGGACATTGCATGATTTTAAGTTGAGGGTGTTGGGGATACTTGTGGGTGTTGATGTCCTCTGGGGTTTTTGTTGCCGTGCCTCTTTTCCCCAGAGTTTTGTTCCTAGTAGAGCCGATATGTTTAGGCGTATTGCGCTTGTTTTGTAATGTGTTGTAGTTGACTAGGAGAAATACAAGTAACTAAGGCAGTTAACTTGTTTTTGTGATTTTTGAGCACCTCTCCATTGGTATGACATATTACTATGTGAATTGCATCCATTTGTGACCATGGTGTATCTTTTTGTGGCATTAGTCTGGCAACTAAATAACCTTTGTTAAACAAGTGCATGAACTGGATAAGTAGTGATATGTGAGATACGTGTGTGCCTTGTGTGTGTAAGGTCTTACTCAGTTTCCATTGTGTGTTGAATCTAGAACTTGCCATGTTAGTCTTGCCATGGTCATAGGATAGGAGTTAGGAAAGGATCATAGGCCATTTTTTATTTTAGCCCACTTTAGCCAAAATGATCTTCCCTATGTGCATAATATCTCTTGATCCCTATTTTGAGCCTAATTAGCCTATTTCTTTCTACGACACCTCTCACCTTCCCGTTTACATCACAATGAACCTATTTTAGCCCTGGTCCTCCTTGGACACTGTGCACCTTGACTTAGGCAAACATCCTAAGTTGAGGGTGACTATCATAGGGGTGCGTGATACAAAATGAGTATGAAGAGAGGAAGAATAAAGAAAATAATAAAAAGTTGGGTGTGGTAAAAAAGAATAAGAAATGAGAAAGTTGTGTAAAAGATGATAAAAAGATAATGTGATAATTGAAAAGACCGCATCCATCTTGAGCATGTGTGATCAATAAAAGAGAGGAAGAAAATAAAGTTGGGAGTTGAAACCCCAAGAATTTAGTGTAGTGTCAAGGAGGCATAGTCACTCTAAAATATCCATGAATATCATACCATCCCCTAGCCTACGTTACAAGCTTAAGAAAATCCCTATAGTGATCCTAATTGACCTGTCTGATGACTTGGGTACTGACTATAAGGGCAAGCTTATGACATTTGATGCGCAATGTTGGAAATTCATTTTGAGAGTGAGTTTTCTGTTTATCCCTGTGTTTATGTATGTAAATTCCGACATGAGTGAAAAAAGGGATTTCTTTGTTGTGAGGACACACTAGGTATGTTGTTAATCACTGCCTTATTCGGATAGTGTGATTTGGGTATGTGCTGGGTTGTTATTGCTAAAATTCTTGCCATATCTTGATTCTCGTGAGTTGCATGGGTGTCACTCAGCTAGATAGTTCCATCAGATTCAGCTTTAGGACTGTCAGATACAGTCAACCAGGCCAGTTCTTCATAATTAGAACTGTCAGACACAGTTATCCATGTATCAGTAACATAGTATCAAACCCTCAGTATTCAGTAATACAGTATCAGTTTCTCACTAATCAGTGACTCAGATGTCAATGTGAGTAGACTCAGTAGTCAGAACTCAGTATTCAGTCCTATCATGATCTCAGTTACAGTTACGTATGCATGCATGTATTCTCACGTTCATGTTAGTCAGTTAGTTAGTATTGTTCATGCATATGAACCTATTGCATTCAGCCTACCTCACTTGCATACCAATACATTCAAAGAACTGACACATTTGCGCTAGGGTGTCTTATACCATTGGTCTAGAAACACGAGCTTCCGAGAACCAGTAGCATCCCAGTTCAGTGATCAGAGTTAACTGTGAGTCCTCATCCTTCGAGGACATGATGATCACATTACTATTTCAATTTTTAGTTTATTTCAGTAGTTGGAGTTAGTTGGGGATATGTCCCATCAACTCCTCATTCAGACAGTTTAGAGGCTTTCAGACTACAGTATTTTCAGACAATTATCTCAGTTGTTTTGGTATTGTTATACCATATTTTTCAGTTATGTACTAGTATTGAACCTTATGGCGTTTTAGTTCATATTTTCATATTTACGATATTATTACTATTATTCAGTGCTCAGTTTACAAATATGAGTCATTGGTTAGCTTGTGGTCCTTCGAGGTCATGGGCACCGTGTATCGTTCTGGGTACCAGATTTGGGGCGTTACACTATTGAGTATGATAAAGTAGTAAATGCAGATCTGAACTCAGCATGAGAGACATACTCATTTAGGGGATCGTCCTGAAGAGGCGGAGGTGCGGGCTGATTTCCATTCCTTCTTTAGTTATTCTTTCTGAGAGGCATTTTCTGTAACGGAATAAAGAATAGATTAGAAAGAGATTTTAAATAGAGATCATGCTCACTCGCACGACATGAATACTGAAAGAAGGGAAACTTTTGCTAAAACATCTTCTATCCATTTTCCCATAAGTGTGGCATGCTTCACACCAAGGCACAGGACTCTACTCAATGTATCTTTTAGACTCCCTAGGATACTGTAAAACCTTAGGCTTTGATGCCAAGTTTTATCACGACCCGAGGCTATCCCCAAGTTAATACAACGCTGCTTACTATCACAAGTGACCACAAGCTAACCCATGAACTGGTACCTGCTGTGAGCATTGAATAAAGTAACAAAATACACATGTGCAAAAGTAAACTGGAAATGCCATAAGGTTTAAACACTAACAAGTTAAGGTAAACTGAATACTGAAATACGTATTAAAAAGTGTTTAAATGGCTGAAAATATCTGATAAAAAACAACTGACTATCTAACTAACTGACTGCATATATGAAAGCCTCTAAAGTGAGTGAAAAAAAGTTGACGGGACATGCCCCAACTAACTCCAAAGTGAACCAACTGAAAAGAAATGCAAAAATACTGAAATAACATAACAAGTTCTCGACATATGATGACTCACCACAACTACTGCTGTTAATAAGATGAACTATCTATGCACGGTCGGGAAACTGAGCATTCAAACCAATGATATAATACATCATAGAGTAAAGAAAAGTATGCGGTCAGTACTTTGAATATACTGGTATATGAAATGAGGTTAGGCTATAATGCATAGGTTCACTGTGCATGAAATACTGAATGGCTGAATAACATGAGATAATTGATGCATAAATGCGTGAAAACTGAAAAAATCTAAGAATGCATGACCAAGAATATAACATGATACTGAAAAAGTCTGTAAACTAAAATACTGAAATTTGGTAACTGAATAACTGAGGAACTGTGTGCTAAGGTCAAGGAAACTTGAACTGAAATCTATACTGAATACTAAATTGAGATTGTGGGAGGTATTATCTAACCTACATGGCCCAATCTGAGCTAATTGGGATCCAATCTGTAACCCTATTTAGAAGGGTGTCAGTACCGTGCCACGAGTACTAACACTGGCTATGTGGATCCACTAATTTGATGTCCCAAAGGACTAGGGAGTCAATCCTAAATTGGCGGGTGACCCCTAAGAGAATGTCAATCCTAAAATGGCAGGTGACATCTCAGAGAATGTCAATCCTAAACTGGTATGTGACATCTTATAATCCTACGCTGGCTACGTAGTTATGGAACTTAGAAACCACTTCTAAGGATCCAGTTCTAACTAACGTGTGAACCCCCATCCCTAGGTTCACTCAGTGCTAAATCCTATTTCCAACTGAACTGACACTGATTACTGGACTGAGCTAAGTTAACTGAGCAATACAACTGATCATGGTAACTAACTGGATGGCAATGCTTTTGGTTTATTTGAAACCATTTCAAAAATAATGAAACTATGGAAACAGCTAAGTATCGGGTATTCATAACCCCCAAAACTGAATGTAAATAACAACAAAGGTATGTAAAAGCTTCGAAAAAACACAATGGGGAATAATTCTACAAAATTATTCTCTTTGGCATTTCATCAAACACATGGAGATTAAGACTTTAACATAGGGATGCTTTTAAACATGATGAGATAACATGATTACATGACAAAAACCATAAATTGAGGGTTTATCCTAAATTGCATGAACATGACATAGAGTCTTTGTAAGACCCCGTAAAATCCTAAGTCTAAAATTCAGCTCTATAAGCTTCTCAAGCTCCAAGACTTAGAATTTTTTTTGCAAGTGTTCAACACTTAGTCTCATTTTAGACCTCCAAACTTTGGGTATTTATTTGACGACCTTCTCGACCTTTATTTTTGGATTTTCAAGTTGCGTTGTGATGGGGAAAGGTCGTAGTACATCCCGGGTAAGCTTCAGAATTTTTTGGATAGTGTAATGGCATGCTTGCGTTTCCAAAATAGTAACTCCGGGAAATAGGCCTGCGTAGCCCCAGCTAGAGCACCGCTATAGGGCAGGCGTCGCCCGGTGGATCACGGGCTATAAGGCAGGCGCCGCTCGGTGGATAGCACGCTCTAAGGCAGACGCCGCCCTCTTGATTGCCTATTATCAGATTCTTTATTCAGTTGAACCTTATGGCCTATTATTCATGTTTTCCATATTATTACGTCATATATTGCAGTGTACAGTTACAGATATCACTCATGGGATAGTTTGTGGTCCTTCGGGGTCATAAGCACCGTGTAGCATTTCGGTTCATAAAATCAGGGTGTTACAAACTTGGTATCAGAGCCTAAGGTTCAATAGAGTCCTAGAAAGTCTGAAAACCACATCTAGTAGAGTCTTGTACATAGGTGTGTTGTGCGCCACATTTATGTGCAGGAGGCTATAAGATGTTTTAGGAACAGTTTCCCTTTTTTCAGTGTTCATGTCGTGCTAGTGAGCATAATCTCAAGTTAAACTCTCAGTCTAATCCGTTATTCTCTTATTTCATAACATGACTCCAAAGACAAGAAACCAGCCAACTCCCCAGCCCGAAGATCCTTTGGGTGAACATGTTTCTCATGCAGAGTTTAGGGCCGCAATCACCATACTTGCTCAGTTTGTGGCTACCTAAAATGAACGACCACCAGTTATTCCAGATAATCCAGTGGTCAACTCAGCCTTAACTAGGATTTGAGAATTCACCCAAATGAACCCTCTATTTTTCTTTGGGTCTAAGTCTGATGAAGACCCTCAGGAGTTCATTGACCAAGTCCAGAAGGTCATAGACATCATGGGAGTTACTTTTGTTCAGAGAACCAAGTTAGCTGCATACCTGTTACAGGATGTTTCTCACACTTAGTACAAATGAGAGGTTAGAGAATGCAGGTCCCATAGAATGGGAGGAATTTGTCACGGTTTTCTTAGACAAATTCTTTCCCCAAGAGATGAGGGAGGCAAAAGTTCTAGAGTTCATCAACCTCAGGAAGGGAAATATGACGATTAAAGAGTATTCTCTTAGATTTACTCAGCTATCCAGATATTCCCCTCATGTGGTTGCAGACAACAGGGCTAAGATGAGCAAGTTCGTGTCAGGGGTGAATGATAACGTGGTAAATAAGTATAGGTCTGCGATGCTAAATAGTGATATGACTTTAGCCAGGCTCATGACCCATGCTTAGTAAATAGAGGAGCAGAAGATTAGGTCTAGGGAGAGGCAGAATAAGAGAGCAAGATTAGGAAGTTTTAGTTTTGCTCAACCCAAATCAGAGTGAGAAAACCGTTTGCAGTTCCGTCCTAAGTCTACAGTTCCAGCTCCTTCCTCCGCCAATGCCCCAGTGCCGAAATTCAGAGATGGAAATAGAGATAGAGCACCAGGCTCTAAGTCTCAGGGTAGTGTCAGCAGTGACCGAACCAATCCCCTTTGCCAGACTTGTGGTAAGAACCACAAGGGTGTTTGCAGATCTGGTAGTGATGTCTGTTTTGGTTGTGGAAATCCAGGCCACAGGGTGAGATATTGTCCTTAGTTCGGTTATCAGGGTCAGCAAAACCATTCCACAGCTCAGTACGGTCTCCCGAGCCAGCAGGGTGCCACTTCTAGTGCTACTAGTGGGAAACGCCCAAACAAACTCTATGCTCTTCAGACCCGACAGGATCAGGAAAATTCTCCTGATGTAATTACTGGTACGTTACATATTTTCGATGTTCATGCTTATTCTTTTCTAGACCCAGGTGCATCTCTGTCTTTTGTTACTCCTTACATAGCAGATGATTTCAGAATCAGTCCCAAAATTTTAGCAGAGCCCTTTTCAGTCTCTACCCCAGTGGGTAAAACTATCATATCTCAGCAGGTATATAGTAACTACCCAGTTATGATATTTTAGAAATCCACGTCAGCAGATTTAGTCGAGTTAGAGATGACTGGTTTTGATATCATTCTCGACATGGATTGGCTTCATTCCTGCTATGCCACATTCTACTGTAGAAATAGGATAGTTCAGTTTCAATTCCTGAATAAGCCCGTCCTAAAGTGGAAAGGTAGTACTTCATCCTTCAGGGGTCAACTTGTTTCCTACCTTTGGGCAAGGAGAATGATTTTTAATGGGTGTATGTATCATCTCATGCATGTTAAAGATTCCAGTTCTGAATCTCCCAGATTTAAATCAGTCCCAGTGGTTAATGAATATTCAGATATATTTCCCAAAGATCTTCTTGGTATTTTTCCCGAAATAGAGGTATTATCTATAGGGAGTTCATGTAGATGTTTTCACAGATCATAAGAGTCTCCAGTATGTCTTTTCTCAGAAAGATCTCAATCTTCATCAGAGAAGGTGGTTAGAGCTCTTGAATGATTATGACATGAGTGTCTTTTACCATCTGGGAAAGGCCAATGTTCGGACGACGCTCTCAGTAGACTCTCCATGGGCAGTGTTTCTCATATTGAGGATAGCAAGAAAAAGATAGCTCAGGAAATCCATCAGCTTGCCAGACTAGGAGTTCGCTTAGTCGACTCGTCAGAGGGTGGTGTATGTGTTCAGAGTAGTTCAGAGTCATATCTAGTTTCCGAGGTAAAAGAAAAGCAAGACAGGGATCCTAGCCTTTTCAAGCTAAAAGATTCAGTTCAGAATAAGAAAGTAGAGGTTTTCTCCCAAGGAGAAGATGGTGTTCTTCGTTGTCAGGGTCGCCTGTGTGTTCTAGGTGTAGATGACTTAAGGCAGCAAATTCTTGCAGAAGCGCATGGTGTGCGATACTCTATTAATCTAGGGGCCACTAAAATGTACCACGACTTGCGGGAGATCTATTGGTGGAGTGGGATGAAGAGGGTTGTTGCATAGTTTGTGGGTAAGTTCTCTACATATCTGCAGGTTAAGATAGAGCATCTAAAACTAGTGGTCCCATGCAGGAGTTCACCATTCCTACTTGGAAGTGGGAAGAAGTGAACATAGATTTCGTGACGGGTTTGCCTCAACTCGTCATCAACAATATTCAGTTTGGGTCATTGTAGACAGAATGTCCAAGTCAACTTATTTTTTTCTAGTTCATACCTCTTATTCAGCCGAGGATTGCGCCAAACTCTATATCAGGGAGTTGGTCAGATTACACGGTGTTCCATTATCTATCATCTAAGACAGAGGTACCAGTTCACCTCTCACTTCTAGAAAGCATTCCAAAAGGGTCTTGGTACTCAAGTCTATCTCAGTACAACATTTCATCCTCAGATAGATGGTCAAGCAGAAAGGACTATTCAGACTCTAGAATATATGCTAAGAGCGTGTGCTGTCGATTTCAAGGGAAGTTGGGATGACCACTTGCCTTTGATTGAGTTTTCATACAACAATAGCTATCATTCCAGTATTCAGATGGTTCCATTCGAACCTATCTATGGTAGCAGATGTAGATCTCCAATCGTTTGGTTCAAAGTTAGTGAGGCCACAGTCATAGGTCCTGACTTGGTATTCTACTCCTTAGAGAAAGTTCAATTGATCAGAGAGAGACTCCGAGCTACTCAGAGCCGACAGAAGTCTTATACAGATGTTCGTAAAAAGGATCTCGAGTTCGAGGTCAATGAATATGTCAATCTTAAAAGCTCTCCCATGAAGGGAGTGAAGAGGTTCGGCAAGAAAGGGAAACTCGGTCCCCGATATGGCGGTCCCTTCAGGATTCTTAGTCGCTTCAGCAAGGTAGCTTATGAGCTCGAATTGCCTTCAGATCTAGCCTCAGTTCATCTAGTTTTTCATGTCTCTTTGCTCAATAAGTACATGGGTGATCCAGCAGTTGTAGTCCCTTTTCAGAGCATTGATATTCTGAACAGTCTCTCCTATGAGGAAATTCCAGTCGAAATCTTAGACTATCAAAATCGTAGATTGAGGAACAAAGAAGTCCCTCTAGTTAAAGTTCTTTGGAAAAATCATTCCGTTGAGGGAGCTACTTGGGAAGCGGAAGAAGATATGCATACCAAGTATCCCCACCTTTTCTCCGCCAATTCAGATCAAGCTCAAGGTAATAGTTCTTCTTAAGCTTATTCAGTTTCATGTTTATGTTCCCATTATAAATTTGGTATCTACTACCATTGCATGCATACTCAGTCATGCAATCATGTATCAGTTCAGTAATAAAAATCATGCATTAGCTATGTATTCTCATCTTGAGAAACTTAGTTTATCAGATTACTCAGTCATGCATTCATGTATCAGTTATCCATGCATCAGATATGCATAATCTCAGTATATTTAGCATGTCAATCATGAATTCATGCATTAGTTATTCTTGTTCAGTTCATGTTCATCTTGTCTTTTATCCCCTCTTAGTTGATTCTCATTCGAGAATGAATGTTCCTAAGGGGGAGATATTATAAGCCCCGTAAAATCCTAAGTCTAGAATTCAGCTTTTTAAGCTTCTCAAGCTTGAAGACTTAGAAATTTTTTTGCAAGTGTTCAACACTTAGTCTCATTTTAGACCTCCAAACTTTGGGGATTTATTTGACGACCTTTTCGACCTTCGTTTTTGGATTTTCAAGTTGCGTTGCGATGGGGCAAAGTCATAGTACATCCCAGTTATGTTTTGAAAATTTTCGGATAGTGTAAGGGCATGTTTGGATTTCCAAAATAGTAGCTCCGAGCGATAGGCCTGTGTAGCCCCTACTAGAGCACCGTTATAGGGAAGGCGTCGCCTGGTGGATCGCAGGCTATAAGGCAGGCGCCGCCCGGTGGATAGCGCGCTATAAGGAAGGCGCCGCCCCCTTAATCTCCCTAAGCCAATTTTTGCAGTCTAGCTCTGTGTCCTTGAGGGCATTTTGGTCGATTTTCATCCACATATAAGTCCCAAACACGGGATTGAGGCTCCAAATCAGCTTTTTACACTACTTTTCATCAAAATTCACTCAAGAAACATCAAGAATAAGTCTAGGGTTCAATTGGGAGTTTTAAGTTTCAAGTAAATTCCACCGTGAATCCCATGAATTCTTAATCTAAGGTATGCATAGTGTTAATCCACAGATTTTTTTCGTCCGTGGAGTTCAAGAATCAATCTTTAAATACTAAATTATGATTGTTTCATGGTGTTATGATTTTATACATGTTGGTGGTTGTTATTTGTCTCGTAAAGTAGTATTTTAATGTATTTTCATAGAGATTATGATCATAGTTAGTTGGAACCCATGAATTTGAGTGGTTTAATATAGTGAAACTTATGAATATACCTATGCCTTAAAGAGGGCATGGAAGGTTTTTGATAAAATGCTTAAGATGCTAGAAATTCATTTTTCCATGGTTCCAAAGTATCTAAATGACAAGTCAATGTTAACTATTATAATTCAATAAGAATTCTATGCTAGTATAGTGTTGCTATTGTTCTGGTATGAAGCATTCATGATAATGGAGTTATACAATATGTACATGATATATATATATATATATATATATACATGCACTCCCTACCATGCATAAGATGTTGAAAAACTACATGTGATATACCATCCCCTATTTATGATGTTATGAAGTGTGAACTCCAATCTTGTGATCAAGTCAGTCATGTGTGTCAGTTTCCTTCTATCGAGTCCGGGGGGTATTCGTACCCAAAAAATATAGCTGTGTGCCTAGATCCATGTCATGTTAACACGATAATCTCAGTCAATCCATGATCTATAGAACTTAGTTTGTCATATGACTAAAAAAATCTCAGAAATCTCTTGATCTCAGTAAATTCTCAGATAGTAGTACTATTCCATCAGTCAACGAAAGTCAGTTATTCAATCCATGTTAAATCATGTTCAATCTCCTTAGATGGGAGTAGAAGTTAGCACCGAGTGAACCCAAGGATGGGAAATCACCTGCCAGTTTAGGGTGTGATTCTTAGTAGTCATCCGTGTGTTCCAAACTACGTAGCCAGCGTAGGTTGAGACATCTTAACCTGTTAGATTAGGGTTGATGAGGTGGCTTAACCTATCAATTTAGGGTTCCCACCATTATCATTTTGAGTACCTTCCAGATAAGGGTCACTCACAGTTGTCCTTACCAGTGGCGCGGTATTGACACCCTTCCAGTCGGGGAAGAGATTGGACCCCAACTTAGCTTTATGCGTTATTGGGGCATGTCGGTTAAACAACTACTTCTCACGGTTTTAGTACCAGTCTCAGTAAAAGAACTCAGATAGTTCTTCAGATTTTAGTCTACCAGGACTGTCAGATACAGTCAATTCAGTTACAGTACAGAACTCAGGTAGTTCCATCAGATTTTGGACTGTCAGACACAGTCATCCATGTTATCAGAATTCCAGTATTAGTCATGTTAGATATCAGTAAACTATGTATTAGCATATAGATCCAGTTATCACGTATTCATGATTTCAGTTACTATGCATGAATATTTGCACTCTCACGTTCATATCAGTCAATCAATTAGTATTTTCAAGTATGTAAACCCTTTTACATTTAGCCTACCTCCCTCGTATACTCAGTACTTTCAGTTGTACTGATGCATTTGCGCTATGGTGCTTTCTTTTATGTTACACCATACGTTCAGATACACGAGTTCCAGATCAGCAGTAGCATTCCAGTCGCAGAGTTACAGTGATTCCTCATCTATTCGAGGACGATATTATTCTCTTTCATTCATTATTTCAGTTTAGTTTTGCCTGACGAAGTTAGTTGGAGACATGTTCTTTCAACTCCTTATTTCAGACAGTATTTAGAGGCTTTCATATTTACTTCAGATTTGATTTAGTTTTCAGTTATTTTGGGTATTCGTTAGCCCATATAAATGTCATTTTTATCAGATTCTTTATTCAGTTGAACCTTATGGACTATTGTTCATATTTTCCGCATTATTACGTCATATATTGCAGTGTACAGGTACAAAATCAGTCATGGGTTAGTTTGTGGTCCTTTGGGGTCATAAGCACCGTGTAGCATTTTGGTTCAAAAAGTTGGGGTGTTACAAACTTGGTATCAGAGCCTAAGGTTCAATAGTGTCCTAGAAAGTCTGAAAGCTGCATCTAGTAGATTTTTGTACATGGGTGTGTTGCGCGCCACATTTATTTCCAGGAGGCTATAAGATGTTTAGGGAACAGTTTTCCTTCTTTCAGTGTTCATGTCGTGCTAGTGATCATAATCTCTAGTTAAACTCTCAGTCTAATCCGTTCTTCTCTTATTTTAGAACATGCCTCCAAAGAGAAGAAACCATCCAGCTCCCCAGCCCGAAGATCCTTTCGGGAAACATGTTTCTGATGCGGAGTTTAGGGATGCATTCACCATACTTGATCAGTCTGTGGTTGCCCAAAATGAACGGACACCAGTTATTCCGACCAATCCAGTGGTCAACTCAGCCACAGTTAGGATTTGGGACTTCACCCAAATGAACCCTCCATCTTCCTTTGGGTTGATGAAGACCACCAGGAGTTCATTGACCAAGTCCAGAAAGTCATAGAAGTCATGGGAGTTACTTCTGTTCAGAGCGATGAGTTAGACGCATACCAGTTACAGAATATTTCTCACACTTGGTATAAATAGTGGAAGTCTGAGAGGTTAGAGAATGCAGGTCCCATAGAGCGGGAGGAATTTGTCATGACTTTCTTAGACAGATTCTTTCCCCAAGAGTTGATGGAGGCAAAAATTCTAGATTTAATCAACCTCAGGCAAGGAAATCTGAAGGTTAAAGAGTATTCTCTCAGATTTACTAAGCTAGCCAGATATGCCCCTCATGTGGTTACAGACAATAGGTCTAAGATGAGCAAGTTCGTGTCAGGAGTGAATAATAGCGTGGTAAATAAGTGTAGGTTTGCGATGCTAAATAGTGATATGAATTTATCCAGGCTTATAACCCATGCTCAGAAAATATATGAGCAGAAGATTAGGTCTAGGGAGAGGCAAAACAAGAGAGCAAGATCAGGCCGTTTTAGTTTTGCTCAGCCCAAATCAGAGGGAGGAAACCGTTTATAGTTTCATCCTAATTCTGTAGTTCCAGCTTCTTTCTCCGCCAGTACCCCAGCGCCAAAATTCAGAGACGACAACAAAGATAGAGCACCAGGCTCTAAGTCTCAGGGCAGTGTCAGCAGTGCCCGAACCAATCCCCTTTGCTAGACTTGTGGTAAGAACCAGAAGGGTGTTTGCATATTCGGTAGTGATGTCTATTTTGGTTGTGGAAAAGAAGGACACAGGGTCATATATTGTCCTCAGTCCGGTTATCAGGGTCAGCAAAACCGTTTCACATCTCAGTTAGGTCGCCCGAGCCAACAGGGTGCCACTTCTAGTGCTACTAGTAGGCAACGTCCAAATAGTCTCTATGCTTTTTAGACCTGACAGGATCAGGAAAATTCTCCTGATATCGTTACTGGTACGTTACAGATTTTCCATGTTCATGCTTATGCCTTGCTAGACTCAGGTGCTTCCTTGTCTTTTGTTACTCCTTACATAGCAGGTAGTTTCAAAATCAGTCCCAAATTTTAGCAGAGCCCTTTTCAATCTCTACTCTAGTGGGTAAAGATATCATATATCGGTGGGTATACAGGAACCGTTCGGTTATGATATTTCAGAAATACACATCAGCAGATTTAGTCGAGTTAGAGATAACTGATTTTAATGTCATTCTCGGCATGGATTGGCTTTATTCCTGCTATGCCATAGTCGACTATAGAAATAGGATAGTTCAGTTTCAGTTCCCAAATGAGCCCGTCCTAGAGTGGAAGGGTAGTACTTCATTCTTCAGAGGTCAGCGTGTTTCCCACCTTCGGACAAGGAGAATAATTTTTAAGGGGTGTGTGTATCATCTCGTGCATATTAAAGATTCCAATTCTGAATCTCCCAATTTTGAATCAGTTCCAGTGGTTAATGAATATTCAGATGTCTTTCCCAAAGATCTTCCAGGCATTCCTCCCTAAAGGGAAATAGACTTTGGCATAGACCTTCTCCCAGATACTCAGCCTATTTCTATTTTGCCATACAGAATGGCACCAGCAGAACTCAAGTAACTGAAAGATCAGTTAAAGGATCTCTTAGATAAGGGATTCATCAGGCCCAGTGTATCCCCATGGGGTGCACCAGTCTTATTCGTGCATAAGAAAGACGGTTCTCTCAGGATATGTATCGATTACCGTAAGCTCAAAAAAGTTACGGTCAAGAACAAGTATCCACTTCCTAGAGTAGATGACTTATTTGACTAACTTTAGGGTGCCAGTTATTTCTCCAAGATAGTAATCAGATCAGGTTATCATCAGCTCAAAGTTAGAGAATATGACATCCCGAAGACAGCTTTCCGTACTCAGTATGGTCACTTCAAATTTCTAGTCATGTCCTTTATTCTTACCAATGCCCCAACAGATTTCATGGACTTGATGAACTAGGTGTTCAAACAGTACTTGGACATTTTTATCATAGTCTTCATAGATGATATTCTGGTTTATTCCCGCACTGAGCGTGATCATTCAGACCATCTCAGAATTATTCTTCAGCCTCTCAGAGATCATCAGTTGTCGCTAAGTTTAGTAAGTGTAAATTTTAGATACGATAAGTAGCATTCCTTGGCCATATTATTTTTGGTGATGGCATTAGAGTAGATCCTCAGAAGACCGAAGCGGTAAGAAACTGGACTCACCCCGTATCTCTATCAGATATCAGGAGTTTCTTAGGTTTTGCTGGCTATTATAGACGGTTCATCGAGGGGTTTTCTCCTATTACATCTCCTATGTCCAGACTGACTCAGAAGAAGGTCAAGTTTCAGTGGTCAGATTCATGAGAGAAGAGTTTTCAAGAACTGAAGACTCGACTCACCCCAGCTCCAGTCTTAGCTCTTCCAGATAGTTCAGGAGGGTTCGTAGTATATTGTGATGCATCCAGAGTGGGTTTAGGTTGTGTCCTCATGTAGCATGGTAAGGTCATAGCCTACGCCTCCAGACATCTAAAGCCCCCTGAGAAGAATTATCCTACTCATGATCTTGAGTTAGCAGCCGTAGTATTTGCCTTAAAGATTTGGAGGCATTATCTATACGGAGTTCATGCAAATGTTTTCACAGATCATAAGAGTCTCCAGTATGTCTTTTCTCAGAAAAATCTCAATCTTCGTCAGAGAAAGTGGTTAGAGCTCTTGAAGGATTATGACATGAGTGTCCTTTACCATCCGAGAAAGGCCAACATTGTGGACGAAGCTCTCAGTAAACTCTCCATGGGTAGTGTTTCTTACGTTGAGGATAGCAAGAAAAAGATAGCTCATGAAATCCATCAGCTTTCCAGACTAGGAGTTTGCTTAGTCGACTCTTCAGAGGGTGGTGTATGTGTTCAGAGTAGTTCAGAGTCATCTCTAGTTTCCGAGGTGAAAGAAAAGCAAGACAGGTATCCTAGCCTTGTCAAGCTAAAAAAGTCAGTTCAGAATTATAAAGTAGAGGTTTTCTCCCAAGGGGGAGATGGTGTTCTTCGTTGTCAAGGTCGCCTGTGTGTTCTAGGTATAGATGTACCGCAACTTGTGGGAGATCTATTGGTGGAGTGGTATGAAGAGGGATGTTGCAGAGTTTGTGGCTAAGTGCTCTACATGTTTGCAGGTTAAGATAGAGCATTAAAAACCTAGTGGTTCCATGCAGGAGTTCACCATTCCTACTTAGAAGTGGGAAGGAGTGAACATGGATTCGTGATGGGTTTGCCTCAAACTCACCATCAGCATAATTCATTTTGGGTCATTGTAGACAGAATGAGCAAGTCAGCTCATTTTCTTCCAGTTCATACCTCTTATTCAGCCGAGGATTATGCCAAACTCTATATAAGGGAGTTGGTCATATTACACGATGTTCCATTATCTAATATCTCAGACAGAGGTACCCAGATCACCTCTTACTTCTGGAAAGCATTCCAAAAGGGTCTTGGTACTCAAATCAATCTCAGTATGATGTTTCATCCTCAGACAAATGGTCATGCAGAAAGGACCATTCAGACTCTAGAATATGCTAAGGGCGTGTGCAGTCGATTTCAAGGGAAGTTGGGATGATCACTTGCCTTTGATTGAGTTTGCATACAAGAATAGCTATCATTCCAGTATTCTGATGGCTCCATTCGAAGCTCTCTATGGTAGGAGATGTAGATCTCTAATCAGTTGGTTTGAAGTTAGTGAGGCCTCAGTCATAGGTCCTGACTTGGTATTCCACACTTTAGAGAAAGTTCAGTTGATCAGAGAGAGACTCCGGGCTGGACAGAGCCGACAGAAGTCTTATGCAGATGTGCATAGAAAGGATCTCGAGTTTGAGGTCAATGACTATGTCTATCTCAAAATCTCTCCCATGAAGGGAGTGAAAAGGTTCAGCAAGAAAGGGAAACTCAGTCCCCGATATGTCGGTCCCTTCAGGATTCTCAGTCGCTTCGGTAAGGTAACTTATGAGCTTGAATAGCCTTCATATCTAGCCTCAGTTCATCCAGTCTTTTATGTCTTTTTGCTCAATAAGTACATAGGTGGCCCAGCAGTTTAGTCCCTTTTCGGAGCATTGACGTTTAGAATAGTCTCTCCTATGAGGAAATTGCAGTCGAACTCTTAGACTATCAGACTCGTAGATTGAGGAACAAAGAAGCCCCTCTAGTTAAAGTTCTTTGGCAAAATCAGTCCGTTGAGGGAGCTACTTGGGAAGCAGAAGCACATATGCGTACCAAGTATCCTCAGCTCTTCTCAGCCAATTCAGATCAAGCTCAAGGTAATAGTTCTCCTTAAGCTTATTCAATTTCATGTTCATGTTCCCATTATAAACTTGGCATCTACTACCATTGCATGCATACTCAGTCATGCATTCATGTATCAGTTCATTTATAAAAATCATGCATCAGCTATGCATTCTCATCTTGAGAAACTCAATTTATCAGATTACTCAGTCATGCATTCATGTATCAGTTATCCATGCATTAGATATGCATGTGCTCAGTATATTTAGCATGTCAATCATGAAGTCATGTCTTAGTTATTCATTTTCAATTCATGTTCAGGTTGTCTTTTATCCTCTCTCAGTTTATTCTCATTTGCGGACGAACATTCCCAGGGGGGAAATATTGTAAGACCCCGTAAAATCCTAAGTCTAGAATTCATCCTTTTAAGCTTCTCAAGCTCTAAGACTTAGAATTTTTTTTGCAAGTGTTCAACACTTAGTCTTATTTTAGACCTCCAAACTTTGGAGATTTATTTGATGACCTTCCCGACCTTTGTTTTTGGATTTTCAAGTTGCGTTGCGATGGGGCAAGGTCGTAGTACATCTCGGGTAAGTTTCAGAATTTTTTGGATAGCATAAGGGCGTGTTTGGGTTTCTAAAATTGTAGCTCCGAGAAGTTCTTCGATTGGGAGACTTGAATTCTTGTTTTTTCTTAAAGATAATATAATTGAATTTGATGTTCTTAGGAGATTTCTAGGGTTTCTTTGATAGAAAATTAGAGAAGAATGGGTAAATAACACCCAAATTGCTGATATAAGCCGGGTTATGAAAATTTGGATTGAGCAGAAAAGATGCTACTGCACCTCAGACATTTAAATACGTAATTGGAATGCATTTTGGAGGATCACCGCAATGCGCCAAGGGACTCATCGCTATACCCACCGCAACGTGCCACTATCGCGGTGAGGTGCTGGAAATAAAATCCAAACATGATCCAATCCTCATCCAAAAAATTTAAAACTTCCCCGACACATGATCCTTACACCCCTGAACATGAATTAACTCAAAAACTAACACCTTTGGGTCAAGAAAATCAATTTAAAAATCCCCGACGTTAAGAGGCCAAAAATAAGACTAAGTCCCCAATACTTGGTAAAATTTTCAGGTTCTAAGCCTCTTATGGAAGAACTATAAGCTAAAATGAGCTAAGAAAAGTATGGGTATTACAATTGTGTTTAGGGAGATGCATTGCAATGCAAGCTATTGGATGTGTTGAAAAGGAAGTGTAATTGCAAAGAACATCATTTGTGGGATACTGGAGCACAGATATGCTTGCTTGATGGATTTTTCCCACATGGTGGAGTTATTGAATCCCATATCTTCTTACTCTATCATGGTTAACAAGATAGATGGATCGTTCATGCACTAGTTTTTAGCATTCGGAGCTTGCATACATGTAATATCCCGAGATTTTTCCTAGCTTAAATTCGTCCCTAGAATGTTGAAGGATAGCTTCCAAAATGAATACTATTTATTTCATATGAAATTATTCATATATATACTTACCAATGCATGGAAAATTGAATAAGATTTCCATCGATACCAAATTCTCCTAAATCCGACACTCAGTGAAGGAGTTATGACCATTTTAAGTTTCAGTCATAAAACACCATGATTTGGCCCCTTAGTGAATCCAGATAAGCATAAAATCACAATTTTCAATTTACAGTGAGACTACAATTTTGGCATTTCGTGGAGAGGCCCAATTTTCCATTTGGCAATTTCTAGTGAGACCTCACGATACTGGCGCATCACACAAGTGGTTAAAATGGCAAACTAAAGGGGCTCCATGATTATGGTGTGTCCCGGTGAAAGTCTAGTTCCCGCTCATCCATTTCCAGTGAGCCATCATGATAGTGGCGTGTCGAGGTGGCCACCCAGTTCACAAATTTTTTTTTCCCAGTTCTGTTTCAAAGGTTAAAAGGGGTACTTTAGTCATTCTCCCAGCCCCTAATCCATCTCAAACAATGAATTAAACCCCTTCAAATCACTTTACATCCACTTTTCATCAAATCTCTCTCAAGAAAAACCCTAGCTCATCAAACTTTCTCCCTAAGAAAACCAAATTCCTCCATTAACTCTCCAAAGAAATTCAAGATTGAGGATTCTTAATACAAGGGCTCTAAGAATTCATCCCCAAAACATCAATTGGAATCCAAGATTCAAGTTTTTCATCAAAGATCACCAATTAAGGTATGTGAGGTATGAACAAGGATAATCCTTTCATCCTTGTGCCCAAAACTTATTTTAAATTCAAAGTTAAGTGAAGTTTATATGATTTTTCATGAAATTCAAGTTAGGGTTTATATCCATTATTGTTATTTACAAACTTATGAGATTTCCAATGATTTAGAAGTTAAATTCCATGGCTATGTTCATATTTTCATGCATATTGCTGAAATTTCCAGATTTTGAGTTGATTTATCAATATTTACATTATCAAGCATGAACATTTTGGTGTTTTAAAATGAGTTTGATACATGGATCTTTAATCCCTAGTTAAAGATTGTTGTTTCAAGATTGTTTATGCTATGAGTATCCTAATATAAGACTATTCTCAGATTTTCGATAAAGATTTGACCTTTTGGTCCTAAGCTAAGATAAAGAATCAACATTGTTCATATGACTTGAAATATAAAGAAAGAAAGCCATAATTGGTTTTTCTTGTAAACCCTTGTGCTATTTTTGAAGTAGATTTCTTAAGATCCTGAGCATAATAATGGGAGTAGTATTTAGCACCGAGATAGGTATGTTACCAAGGTTTCATGCCCCAGAACTACGTGCCACCGTAGGATTAAGATTATTCCCACTTCTATGTGGATGACTAAGATTGTGATCACTTAAGATAAGAAGTTCTATTTTGATGGCAAGGGTATAACAACCCTACATAACGGAGGCAAGACATGGGACTCCATGGATTCTCAGATGGTGCATGTCGATTAGAAGAACCTTCCAAAAAGATGTCCCCTACTCTTAAAACAGTCTATTGGCTTAAAGCCTTAAGATAAAAGCATGTGTTTTGGAAACTATGGTTTTAAGATTATTAAAGTCTTGAGATGAATTATTCCCCTTACAGTTGACAAGATAATGTAGGAGTTTTCTGAAAAGAACAAATTTTAGAAATGAATGTAATGGCTCACAAGATCTATACTATATGCTTTATTATTCATGAATTATGATATTCAATTTTCACATTTCTCAAGCCTCTGTGAGTCATTCACGTTTAGCATGCATGATTTTATAAATTGTAATGACATTGTTTACTTATTGTATTCACCCCTATATACTCAGTACATCATCAAAGTACTGATCCATATATACGTCGATGTGATACATTGTCTCATAATGTTGGCTTAGATGCTCAGTCTCAGCAGCGTAAGTGATTTTTGAGCATCTCATCTACATCCCTGCAGTTAGTAAGTCCTCATAGTTTGAGGACGTAGTTAGTCATATTTTCAGTAATTAGTAAATGCTTTATTATTCATTTCAGACAGTTTGAGTCAGCTGGGGCTTGTCTTAGTGACTCTCTAGATTTAGTCAGTAGAAGTTTGTCAGACTACTAGATTCAGTTTGACTTTTGATTCAGTATTCAGATTGAAGAGTTCATGAACCTGAGGCAAGGCTCAATAATAGTGAAAGAGTATTTCCTTAAGTTCAGCCAACTCCTCTAGGTGGCCCAGCCCTTCCTCAGAGTGCCTCGTCTAGTACTGGTGGTGGTCAGCGCCAAAATAAATTTTATGCTTTACCATCCCACCAGGAGTAGGGGGATTAACCAGATGTTGTTACTGGTATGCTTTGTGTCTTTTATTTTGATGTTTATATATTGTTATACCCTGGGTCGAGTTTCTCTTATGTGACCCTATTAGTTGCTGTGAATTTTCAGGTAAGTTCTGAAAAGAACCCTGAGCCTTTCTTGGTTTCTACTCTAGTTGGCGAGTTAATTATTGCTAAGCAACTCTATAAAAAGTGTCCTATCATTGTCCTTCATAAAGTCATATTAGCAAACTTGATAGAGTTAGATATGGTTGATTTTGATCTTATCCTTGGTATGGATTGGCTCCATTCCTGTTATGCCTTTATAGATTGTCGCACCCATGTGGTAAAGTTTCAATTTCCAGATGAGCCAGTCTTTGAGTGGTCAGATAATTCAGTATCTCCCAAGAGTCATTTCATATCTTATCTCAAATCCAGAAAGTTGATATCCAGTGGTTGTATTTATCATCTAGTTCGGGTTAAAGACACAAAGCCTGAGACTCCAACCACCTTAGTCTGTTCGAGTGGTCAATTAATTCCTAAAGTTTTTTTGGAAGATCTCCCAGGAGTACCTCCCGATAGGGAAAGAGAATTCGGTATTGACCTTCTCCCATATACTCAGCCTATTTTTATCCCTCCATATCGTATGTATCCCGCATATCTTAAGGAGTTGAAATAGAAACTCAAAGATCTTTTAGATAAAAGATTCATAAGGCCTAGTATTTCTCCATGGGGCGTTCCCATCCTATTCGTGCAAAAGAAAGATGGTTCTTTGCGAATGTGCATTGACTATCATCATCTAAATAAGGTCACAGTCAAGAACAAATATCCTCTTCCTAGAATTAATGACTTATTTGATCAAATACATGGTGCAAGTTATTTCTCAAAGATAGACCTTAGATCTTGCTATCATCAGCTTAAAGTAAGGGAATATGATATTCCAAAGACAACTTTCAGAACCCGTTATGGTCATTTTGAGTTTTTAGTCATGTCTTTCGAACTAACCAATGCTTCAGCAACTTTTATTGACCTCACGAACCGAGTGTTCAAACAATATCTTGACATGTTTGTCATAGTATTCATAGATGATATCCATGTGTACTCCCGTAGTGAGGATGCCCATGTAGATCATCTTAGAATTGTCTTGCAAACTCTTAGAGATCATCAATTGTTTGCCAAATTCAGCAAGTGAAAATTTTGGCTAAGATCAGTGGCCTTTCTCGGTCATATTATTTCTGCCGATAGAATTAGAGTTGATCCCTAAAAGAAAGAAGCCATAAGAAATTGGCCTAGACCCATCTCTCCATCGGACATTAGGAGTTTCTTGGGTCTAGCTAGTTATTACCGACGTTTTGTCAAGGGTTTCTCATCTATTGCATCCCCGATGTCTAGATTGACCCAAAAGAAAGTTAAGTTCCATTGGTCAGATTCCTGCGAGAAGAGTTTTCAGGAGTTCAAGACTCGACTTACTACAACCCCAGTCTTAACATTACCCGATGGTATAGATGGTTTTGTGGTGTATTGCGATGCCTCTAGAGTTTTTTTGGGTTGTGTGTTGATGCAGAGAGGTAAGGTCATAGCTTGTTCCTCTAGAAATTTTAAGCCTCATAAAAGAACTACCCAGCCCATGATCTTGAATTAGCTTCTATGGTGTTTGAGTTGAAAATTTGGAGGCACTATCTGTATGGTGTGCATGTTGATATATTTATAGACCATAAAAGCTTGCAATATGAGTTTACTCAGAGGGAGTTGAATCTTCAGCAGAGAAGGTGGTTAGAATTGTTGAAAGATTATGACATGAGTGTGTTGTATCATCCGGGCAAGGCCAATGTAGTGGCAGACGCCCTTAGTAGATTATCTATGGGCAATGTTGCTCATGTGGAGAATAATAAGAAAAAGTTGGCTCTAGAAGTTCATTGTTTATATAGATTGGGTGTTAGGTTGGTTGACTCAACTGAAGGGAATATTTGGGTTCTGAGTAGTTCCGAATCTTCCTTAGTTTTGGAAGTAAAGAAGAAACAAGACCTGTATTCTAGTTTGGTCAGACTGAAGGAGTCAGTTAAAGACCAAAAGGTAGAGGTTTTCTCCCAAGGGGGAGATGATGTGTTGATATACCAGAATAGATTGTGTGCTCCTTGTGTTGATGAGTTGAGACAGAGAATTATGGCTGAAGCGTATCGTGTGCATTATTCTAGTCATACAGGTGCTACCAAGATATACCACAACTAGTGGGAAATCTATTGGTAGAGTGGTATGAAGAGAGATATAGCGGAGTTCGTAGCTAAGTGTGCGACTAATCAAAAGGTTAAGGAAGAGCACCAAAGACCTGGTGGTATGTTGTAAGAGTTTGGCATCCCCACTTGGAAGTGGGAAGAGGTGAATATGGACTTTGTGACTGGTTTACCCCATTCGCGTTGTCATCATAATTCAGTTTGGTTTATCATAGATAGATTGACTAAGTCAGCACATTTCTTGCCAGTTTATATGTCCCATACAACTGAGGATTATGCTAAGTTGTATATCTGAGAGTTAGTCAGATTGCATAGAAGTCCCTTGTCTATCATCTCAGATAGGGGTATTCAGTTTACTTCCCAATTTTGGAGAGCCTTTCAGAAGGTTCTTAGTACCCAAGTCCATATTAGTTTAGCTTTCCACCCTCAGACAGATGGTCAAGCAGAGAGGACCATCCAAACTCTAAAGGATATGTTGGGGGCATATGCTCTTGATTTCAAAGGTAGTTTGGATGAGCATTTACCATTAATCGAGTTCGTGTATAATAACAGTTATCATTCTAGTATTCAGATGGCCCTGATTGAGGCTCTTTATGGAAGTAGAGGTACATCACCCATAGGTTGGTTTAAGGTGGGTGAGGCCACTTTGCTAGGGCCCGATGCAGTGTACGAAGCTATGGAGAAAGTTAATTTGATTAGGGAAAGATTGAAAATAGCCCAGAGTCATCAGAAATCCTATGCAGATATGAGAAGAAGGGACCTTGAGTTTCAGGTTAGTGATCCAGTATATCTGAAGGTTTCACCCATGAAAGAGGTGAAGAGATTTGCCAAGAAGGGGAAGCTTAGTCCCAGGTATGTTGGCCCTTTCAGAATTGTGAGTCATGTTGGGAAAGTAGCTTATGAGCTTGATTTTCTGCAGACTTGTCAGCTGTTCATCCTGTATTTCACATCTCTATGCTTAAGAAGTGCATCAGTGACTCCACCATTGTAGTTCCTTTAGAAAGCTCAAATATTCAGAACAATCTTTCATACGAAGAGATTCCAGTTAAGATTTTAGATCATTAGATCCGTAGACTAAGGAATAAAGAAGTTTCCTTGGTCAAAGTTCTTTGGATGAATCAGTCTGTTGAGGGAGACACTTGGGAAGAAGAAGCAGATATGCGAGCCAAGTACCCTCACCTCTTCTCTGCAAACTCAGATTTAGCCGAAGGTAATACTCTTTCTTTATTTAGTTCTTTTCTAATCATATATTCAGCTATATGGTTGTCCTCATGTAAGTTCATGCACTTACAGAACTACTCAGAATCTCAAAATAATTTAGATTCTGTTTTGTAATTTACTTCGGTTGTGCATGCTATCCTATTGCTTCAGATTTTCCTCAGTATTCTTAGTCTAACAAGTAATCTTAGAAGACGAATGTTTCCAAGGGGGAGATATTGTAATACCCCAAGACTTTTCCTAGCTTGAATTCATTCCTAGAATGCTAAAAGATAGCTTCCAAAATAAATACTATTTATATCTATGGAATTCTTCAGATTTAGACTTCCCATTGCGTGGGAAATTGAATAAGTTTTCCATCGATATCAAATTTGCCTAAATCCGACACTCGGTAAAAGTGTTATGGACATTTTAAGTTCCAGTCATAAAACATCATGATTTGGGCTATTAGCGCATCACGAAGAAGCATAAAATCACAATTGTAAATTTCAGTGAGACTCCGCAATTTTGGCACATCGCGGAGAGGCCTAATTTCCCATTTGTGAATTTCCAGTGAGACCTCGTGATACTGGCGCGTCGCACCAATGGTCAAAATGATAAACTAAAGAGGCTCCGCAATTATGGTGCGTCACGGTGAAAGCCCAGTTCCCGCTCGTCTATTTCAAGTGAGCCCCAGTGATAGCGCATCGCGGTGGCCACCCAGTTCGTAAAAAATTCATTTTTCCAGTTCCGTTTCAAAGATTAAAGGGGGTACTTTGGTCATTCTCTCAGCCCCTAATCTGTCTTAAACAATGAATTAAACCCCTTCAAAGCACTTTACATCTACTTTTCATCAAATCTCTCTCAAACAAAACCCTAGCTCATTAAACTTTCTCCCCAAGAAATCCAAATTCCTCCATTAAATCTCCAAAGAAATTCAAGATTGAGGAATCCCAATACAAGGGCTCTAAGAATTTATCCCCAAAGCATCAATAGGCATTCAAGATTCAAGTTTTTCATCAAAGATCACCAATTAAGGTATGTGGGGTATGAACAAGGATAATCTTTCATTCTTGTGCCCAAAACTTATTTTAAATTCAAATTTTACTAAAATTTATATGATTTTCCATGAAATTCAAGTTAGGGTTTATACCCATTATTTTTATTTACAAGCTTATGAGATTCTCAATGATTTAGAAGTTAAATTCCATGGCTATGTTCATATTTTCATGCATATTGCTGAAATTTCCAGATTTTGAGTTGATTTATCAATATTTACATTATCAAGCATGAGCATATTGGTGTTTTAACATGAGTTTGATGTATGAGTCTTTAAGCCCTAGTTAAAGATTGTTGTTTGAAGATTGTTTATGCTATGAGTATCCTAAGATAAGACTATTCTCAGATTTTTGATAAAGATTTGACCTTTTGGTCCTAAGATAAGATAAAGAATCAACATTATTCATATGACTTGAGATTTAAAAAAAAAGGCATAATTAGTTTTTCTTGTAAACCCTTGTGCTATTTTTGAAGTGGATTTCTTAAGATCCTGAGCATAAGAATGGGAGTAGTATTTAGTACCGAAATGGGTATGTTACCAAGGTTTCATACCCCAGAACTACGTGCCACCGTAGGATTAAGATTATTCCCACTTCTACGTGGATAACTAAGATTGTGATTACTTAAGATAAGAAGTTCTATTCCGATGGCAAGGGTAGAACAACCCTACCCAATGGGGGCAAGACGTGGAACTCCATTGATGCTCACATGGTTTATGTCGGTTAGAAGAACCTCGGAAAAAGATGTCCCCTACTCTTAAAATAGTCTATTGGCTTAAAGCCTTATGATAAAAGCATGTGTTTTGGAAACTATGGTTTTAAGATTCTTAAAGTCTTGAGACGAATTATTCCCCTTACAGTTGACAAGATAATGTAGTAGTTTTCAGAAAAGAAAATTTTTTAGAACTGAACGTAACGGCTCACAAGATCTATATTATATGCTTCATTGTTCATGAATTATGATCTTCAGTTTTCAGATTTCTCAAGCCTCTGTGAGTCATTTACATTTAGCATGCATGATTTTATAAATTATGATGACATTTTTTACTTATTGCATTCACCCTCATCTACTCAATACATCATCAAAGTACTGATCCATATATACGTCTATGTGCTACATTGTCTCATAATGTAGGTTCAGGTGCTCAGTCTCAGCAACATGAGTGATTTTTTAGCATTGCATCTACATCCCTGCAGTTGGTTAGTCCTTATAGTTCTGGGACTTAGGTAGTCATATTTTCAGTTGTTAGTAGAAGCTTTATTATTATTTAAGACAGTTTGAGTCAGCTAGGGCCTATCCCACTGACTCTCTAGATTCAGTCAGTAGAGGCTTGTCGAACTACTAGATTCAGTTTTAGACTTTTGATTTAGTATTCAAATTTTTCAGTATTGTTCTACCTATACTTGTGAGATTAGTATGTTTCAGATAAGATTTCCTCATTTATTAAGTTTTCATATTCATATTTCCCTATGTTGAGATTCAGATGTAGTAGAAAAGCAGTCAGGGTTAGCTCAGGACTACTTGTAGTTTGGAGCACCGTGTGCCATCCCAGGAATCAGATTTTGGGGTGTTACAATATGGGGATATGCCCACATGATAAAGGTAATTGTCATCGATGGCACATATTTGTAGGGAAAGTACGGGGGTGTGTTGCTGAGTGCCATTGCACAAGACACCAAAAATCATATCTTTTCAATTACCTTTTGTGTTGTGGATACAGAGAACGATACTTCTTGAACCTTCTTATTTGAGAAGTTGAAGTCTATAGTAGAAGATGAACCAGATCTATATGTTATCTCCGATAGGCACATTAGCATTGCCAATGTCATCTCCCGTGTTTATAGTCGTGCATATCATGGACTTTGCATAAGGCACCTCGCATAAAATATTCATGTAAATCAACACAGTGGAGAGCATCATTATCTATTCTACGCCGTAGCAAAGACTTATTCTTTTAATGAGTTTAGCAAGCATTTTGCGGAATTGAAAAATAAATGCTCTGATGCAGCATATATCCTTGAAAATGAGATTGGTTTTGAGAAATGGAGTAGAGATCACTTCCCGAGCAATAGGTACGATATGATGACCACAAACATCGCAGAGTCGCTCAACTCGGTATTGACGGATGAACGAGAGTACCCCGTGTCGTACATATTCAATTCGATTTCTAAAAACTTTTGTGAAAAGTTCAGGGAGCGGCATGTATTTGTCGGCAGTTCAAACCATAAATTTGTGCCTTGTGCGAAAAAAATCCTAAGAGAAAATAAGAGTGTGAGCAATTCCTTGTTGATGTCTAATGCGAATGGGGATCTCAGCCATTTTACCGTGTTCGGCAATAGTGCTACTGCCAAGGTCAATCACTTGAAGAGGAGTTGTTCTTGTAGGAAATATGACTTGGTGAAATGTCGTGCGAACATGTGATGGCTGATTTGTAAGAAAAGTATGGCAATGAAGAAGGTTATGGTAACTCCATCTACGGGTACTCTTCGCCTATTTATAAAGTTGAAACCTCCTTGCATACTCCGAAGCTATTAACGTTGTCCCTCTAGAGTCCGAATGGACTGTGCCACCAGAATTAGAAGACACAAAAATTATTCCACCCCTACGATCCTAAACTCGGAAGGGAGAAAGTCAAACGCATTAAGGGTGTCGGTGAAACATTCAAGTCCATAAGGAGGGATAAATGTTCAATATGCAAGAAATACGGACACAAAAGAACCACATGTAGCATGGATAACAAATGTTAGATAGGCTTTTTTTCTTCTTAATTGTAAAGCCACTGTTATGGGGGATAACTGTGTATTTCTGTAGAATTTAATGTTTAGATGTAATCGACTATATACTTTATCTATGGTAGACAACATCAATCTATGATATATCTTTTACACGATCTATTAAATAGTTGTTAATGGATATATGATTACTCATCAAACATGTTATATGGGTTTTTTTTACCTTCATATCTCTCTAATCGATGCATTGAATCATCGTTTCCAATTTCCAAATAATTAAAAGCTGCAAATACGTCTATTCATATCAAAATCCATTGGTATACTCAAGCTAAACCTTTTCTATTTCTATACGTGTCAGTTTATCATTGGCTGGAAATATGAAACGACACCTTCTATGAGTCTATAAGTGCAGTGATAATTCTTATGTAAGCATTCAGTTTTACCTAAACCAAAAAGTTCAAAATCCTCTTGTTCTTCATAAAAAAAAAAATCATGCCTCCCAGAAGAATACCTCTACGTCCTATTAGACGAGTTCCCTTATGACACTACGATCTTCTACTCTTAAGGAATGATTTTGACCGCCTGTTCCATAGGCTGGGTGAAGACCATGTTTACTTGGAGTGTGAAATCCATTGGATTGATCATTTATTGAGGAAAATTATGGAAAGGCTAGGAATGGAAGGCCCAGACTACATCACTCCTCCACCATCCCCCTAAATTTAGTTTAAGTTTTTATTTTAGTTTATGTTTATAAATTTTTTATTTTGTTCATTACAGAAGAAGATTTCTTAGTAGGATTTTCGTTAGAAGAAAGCTTCTTCTTTTTTTCCTTTTTTACTTGTTCTGGTGATGAAAATATATGTGTGCAATGAAAAAATATTAATATAAATATTTCAGTTTGCAAATTTTGTTGCCCTATTTTTTGTGATTGTTGCTTTTTGTGTTGGTTATTCTTCTGTATCAATGGTGGGATTTTGTACATCCAACTTTTCAAAATTTTATTGTTTGTTCAATGAATACAACTGTAGATTGACTTGATTAACTTCAAGAAGAGTAAAAATTATTTGATAATAAATCCAGATCACATAGATAGTCTATCATCAATCTTAGACACTGTCACTCTTCGATCAGACATATAGGTGGATCTTAAACCATATGAATCGATGGACCATCAGTAGCTTGTAGTTTGAAGGAAAATAAATAAATTAAAAAAGGTTTAAACACATAATCACATGATTTGGGGGTGTGAAGGAAAATAATTAAATTAAAAAAAAAAGTTTAAACACATAATCATATGATTTGAGGGTAGAGAAAGAAAATAATTAATTAAAAAAAGTTTAAACACATAATCACATGATTTGGGAATGGTGAAGGAAAATAATTAAATTTAAAAAAGTTTAAACATGTAATCATATGATTTGGGGATGGTTAAACAAAAAATCTTGAACTTTTGGTGATACTTAATAGACTGTCATCGATGTTGACCCATGTCAATTCCATGTGAAAAATATACTTGTGCTTTTAGGGTACATCGATTCATTTGGTCTACTGTAGACTTAAACTATAGGTCGTGCATCGCCTAATCTCTTGACCAATGTCACACCCTTTTTTTTTTTACCAAAAAGATATATTTCAAGTTTAAAAAGGATTTTATTATTAAGTGACAAAAAGAAAAATTTGTTTCGAAAAGGATTGTTACGTTTAAACTTAGAGTTGCCACTTGGCATGAATTGGGTGTGCTAAGTCACCTTTAA
This sequence comes from Capsicum pubescens, assembly GCA_030864215.1. Taxonomy (NCBI): domain Eukaryota; kingdom Viridiplantae; phylum Streptophyta; class Magnoliopsida; order Solanales; family Solanaceae; genus Capsicum; species Capsicum pubescens. Next base: position 269,841,802 of record CM061540.1, on the reverse strand, counting down.
AAATCCTTTTTCAAAATGGTTTGACTCTAAAATATGATCCACGAATAAAGATTCCGATTAAGGAATTCTGTTGACCGAAAGAAAGGTGTTAGGCATCCTTCGATTCCGTGGTTCGACCACAGTCGCTCCGTAGAATATATTGGCTAGTATGACACTATGAAATGTACAAACTAACAAAACAGACAAAAGAACAAAAATAAACAACCAAACAATTCAAAACTAAAAAAAATAAATGTCTAACCCAATTTATTACAGACCCAAAATAAAAAAAAGGTACTGAAATGTAAACCTATGCTAACTTACACTAATCCTAAACTACGCTCCACCCGGTGCCTTGGGACTTGATCATGAACCTCCTTTGCATACATGATACTTCAGAGCATTCCCCGCTGAATAAGTACAATGTGACCTCGGGGCATTTCCCGGTGAATGAATACACTTGATGAAATGTGATAAAAATAGAGAAATAACTCAACACAGACATTTACACATTCGATGATATAGAATCCTATGAGTTGCCTACCCCAAAACCTAAGATTTGCCTATCAATTCTCGTCATAAAACATGATACTATCGAGTTCAACAAAATTAACGTCCATTTAAAATCCAACAACTCAATGAATCAAAACACAACAATATTTACTTTATCAACTTTCAATTCCTATTCCACTTATTCCCAATTGAGATTAAGTCATTCAATTATTCAATTCAAACAACCAAACAATCAATATTAACAATCTCCTATAATGGTCCAAGCGTATCAAAATCAGTGAAAACAAAATCCACACACCATGAATTTACCACATAAAGTATCACACAATTAAAATTAACTGAGAATGAAATCAGAAAGGGACCTCAATCAAAGCTTTTATTATGCCAGATTATGAAATTAGAAGACAAAGCCAGATCCATAAACCTCAAATCGAACCTCAAACCACCAACTCTATAGACCCACTTATTCCATTTTTCGTCAACCCAAATCAAATAACAATGACCAACCCATTCCCAACTCGAGTTTTCGATGAGAATTAATGATCGTCGTAAACCCAGGCCTAACTTGGAGCACCGTCAGGCAGTGTGTGCACTGCTACGATGGATTTTGGTCACTGGTTTAGTTTTCTCCGATGCAATTGCTTTGACTGGTTTTAGGTGGTGGACAACAGGGATGATTTTTAGGTGGGTCTGACCGGAGAAGATCGATGGTTCCGGTAAATTATTTGCTGAAAAATCTAGCCTAAGCTATTGTTTTTCTCCTCTATTTTCACTCTTTTTCTTCTTTCCCCCTCTCTCAGATTCTCACAGTGTTTCTCTCTCGTCCAATTTCTCTCTGTGTGTGTGTATTTCTATGAGTGTACTGTAGTGTGTGTGTTGTGGGAATTCCAGTGGCTCCTCTTTCTTCTGTGTGAATGTGTATGTATATTGTGCGTAGAAGATGAATTTTTCTTTCCTTAGGTATTGTTGTCTCTTATATGGAATGGCCAGGTGTGATTTTTATTGTGAGGTGTGTATTTTGTTATTGTTGTTACTGTGAGTAGATAAAAAATAGGACTAAAAGAGGCGAGCGAGAAGGGTGCGAGAGTTGGAAGTGGGTAGGGTAGTGGTGAGGTTTCAAATTTAGTTAGGGTAGGTTGTTAATTTGTTACCAAGATGTTATTTTGGGGTACATATAAGAATATTGGTGTGGATTTGTTATTTTTAGTGGAGGGATCATCACACGGGGGTAATTCACATGGTATGGTGAGGGTAAATATGTAAACTTAACTTTTGAAGGGATAAAATTACGTGTCCAGATCATGCCCCTCTTTGGATGTAAACACAAAGCGTTTTCAGACAAAGAAGTAGACAATATGATAGAATTTTGTCACAACCAATATTCAAAAGAAAGATACAAAAGGAATAAGGGCAAGCGAGTCTTTGATTTTGGACATTCTACCAGTCTCAAGTTATGTGAAAGTCAAGGGACATGTATCTTCAGGGTTGAAAAGGAGGGACTACACTGAGTTGGAGAGTTAAGTAAAATCATGTTGACATTCCAATTCACGGTTCTGTCATTACATAAAAGAAAAAAATTACAAGTTATCAAGATAAATGAAAGTACAGAAGTCCTATCTATGTAGTTTCTCCTTATTTTTGTCTTGATTTTTTAATGCGTTCGAAAGTGACAAAAGGTCTGATCTTCTTTGGATTAAACTTGAGAATGTATTCTTTCCCCATACAAAATTTGGTATTGGAGATTAACTCAAAAAATGAACATGTTCTGTCAGTGTACTTCAGAATTCGAACCTGAATTTGAAAATCTTCACCCTATTCTCCAGTAGGCTCTTGACTTACAATTTTTCACCTTGTTGCTTAGATTTCAATTTCTTCACCCTGTTGCTTGACTTTTAATTTATTTATCCTATTCTTCAGGCGGGTTCCTGAATTGCTATTTCATCACCTTGTTCTCCGGGAGGGCTCCTGAAATCAAAATCAAAACTAGAATGAAAATTATCCCAAAAAAAGATTATGATAAAGAAAGATTTCATTTTTCAGAAAAGTAAGGTCTCATTTTCTAGGAGTTCCTAGAGTGATGTTGAAAATAACATAAATTAAAATTTTTTCCCCAGTTTATCATCAGAAAGCTTTTGTGGGTGTCAAACTCAATCACAACTACTTGCAAAATGTGCAATATAACAGTGAATCAAGACTTTGATCAATATGCATCTCTCGAGAATAAAGAGGTGTGTCTCCTAGGGGTTATATTGAAGGTCTCAACTAGAAAGTGTGACTTCTAGGAGTGAAGGTTTAATTTAGAGAGTGCGTCACCCGATAAATACAACTTGAAAACCCAAACAAGAAAGTGTGTCTCTTATGGGTTTATTGAAATAACTCGACTTGAATGTGCATCTCCTAGGAATCAAGTGGAATTATTAGACTATAAAGTGCATCTTCTAGGAGTGAAGTTTCAAGTTAGAAAGTGGATCACCTAACAATCAACACTTAAAACACTCAAATAAGAAAGTGTGTCTCCTAAGGGTTAAGTGGAATGACTCAACTAAAAAGTATATTTTCAAGGAGTCAAGGATTAAGTTAGGAAGTGAACCACCTAACAAGATAAACATAAATTACCCAGACAAGGAAGTGTGTCTCCAGAGGGTCAAGTGGAATGACTCGAGTAGAAAATACATTTTCTAAGAGTCAAGACTTAATTTAGGAAGTGCATCACCTAACAAGTGAAACTTGAATTACCCAATCAAGGAAGTGTGTATCCTTATAAATGCCACTTAAATTAACCAGACAAGGAAATGTGTCTCCTTACAAATGTCACTTGAGCTACCCAAATAAGGAAATGCGTCTCCTTACAAATTTTACTTAAATTACCCAGACAAGAAATTGCATCTCCTTACAAATTTCACTTGAATTACCCAAATAAGGAAATATGTACCTTACAAATACCACTTGAATTATCAAAACAAGGAAATGCATCTCCTTACAAATGCCACTTAAATTACCCTAACAAGGAAATGTGTCTCCTAAAGATTAAATGAAATAACTCAAGTAGAAAGTATGGCTTCTAAGAGTGAAGGTTTAATTTGGGAAATGCATTACCTAATAAATGAAGCTGAATTACCTAAAAAAGGAAGTGTGTCTCCTAGGGATATTGGATTGTGGGCTTTTACATGGTTTTGATTACCAAACTGTGTAGCATTACTGCCTCTTGCCTTTGCAGTAGTAAGGAAATGTGTCTTTTGATATTTTAGGCTCTGAAGTCCTTGATTTGAAGGTAACATGTGTTCCTATTTCATACAAAAAAACTTTTGAGTTTAAAAACATGGTGGTTGGCTTGCGAATTTATCTTTTGAGGTGATTTCTCTTGTACTTTACACCTCTAATCTTTCTTCCATCTATTGACATATCATGGTCATGCTGCACCATTGATCCAAATTCAAATTACTAAGAGTGACTCTAAAACAAACACAGTATCTCTGCTTTGCTATGTTTCTCAGGTATATCCACGAATCCCCCAAATTTTCATGTTGACAACAACTTTCTACATGCCTTATTCTGACTTATAATCATGCTTCTTTCATATGCTGGACTTTTGTCATGCTTTATATTTGAAGAAGTTGGTAGCTAGTTTTGAAATCTTTTCTCACTTGCTTTGACATTGATTTGACTCAAAGACACAGGAAATGACTTTCCATTTGAATAACTGACTCAAGAAAACAAAAATAGAAATATAGAAAAGAAAGAAAAAACAATGAATGTCCCCCATGAAACAGATAAAAGAAAAATTTGTATGAAAATGACAGTCAACTCTAATGATTATGACTGCATTTTGGATTAATCTGCCTAATTTTTCCATCCAATCGTTCATCAATTGTTGTTGAGTTAATGACCCTAAAATAGAGTTGCTTCCATAGGTCAATTGCACTCACATACCTCATTCGACTTGTGACGTCTTGAGAATTTTTACCAATAAGCCTCTCTCATTTATATTTTCCTTAGCTCACCATCTTTTATGGTATCCGTGAGGGTTTTCACCAATAAGATTCTCTCATTTTCATTTTTTCCAACTCAAAATCATCTTATGGGGCCCTTGAGGGTTTTCACCAATAAGACTCTCATATTTCATTCTCTCAACTCACAATCGTCTTACAGTTCCCGTGAGGATTTTCACCAATAAGACTCTCTTATTTCATTTCTCTCCTGATGTTTGATGCTAAGGAAGACAGTTTTCTCAAAATTCATCATCATATTCATTGCATGCTTAGCCTTAACATCCTCAAATATTAATATGAAGGTCTTTCTTTGGTTGTAAATTGTCTTTTGGATAAGGTTAGAAGAAAGGATTGCATGAGGCCCAAACGACACTTGAAGTAGGGTGGGACTTATAACTTTTGGAATCGATTCAAACAATGGAAATTAACAAATTCCCTAGTTTCTTTTGACTAGGTAATTCCTAATTGTTTATTTGTTTAGATCGAACCCAGAGTAGGGATGCCTACGTATCTCACACTCGAAAGAGGAGAATCTGGTCAAACATAGTTTCGACAACTTGTTCTTTTGCTTGATTCTGATTTTTTTATTGAATCTTTTTCTCTCTAGGACCTTTTCTAACTCTATTTCTCTTGACACTCTTCTTTTTCTTTCTTTTTGACACACTTTTTTTTGAAACTTTTCTAACTCTATTTTTTGACACTCTTCTTGAACTTTACTGGCTCTATCTTGATTCCAAAAGAGGGGTATGAAAGGAAATAGAACTACATCTCAAATGGGATAAATAAAGGAAGACACAATGTTTGGATAGCAGAATGAAATTCCTTTGTCACATCAATCCTTGAAAATGCAAGTACATATCATGCAATATGAAAGTGAAAAATGAAGAGCATTTGTGACAGTTTTTGTAGCACTAACTTTAACAGGGCATGTGCATCACTACTTCTTTCTACGCTTGTCCAACATACAACTCCACCTTTGTTGTAAAGTCCTCACATCGAATGACCTATGATTCCGTAGAAATGATTTTCTTTCTATCGCTCTTGATATAGGATCGCGCATCGACTACTTGACCTAATTGAGATATGCATTTCAATTGATGACCAAGTTATTTTTGTGATTCTCAAAATAATTGTCTTAATTTTAAAAGAAGGCTTCAACGTGGTCACTAAATGTCTCAACACACTACCTATTTCTCATATGATTTTTTATCTAACTAAAGCCCTCTGATTCAATGTTTCATGATTAAACTGGATTTTAAGATCTGACTGAAATTCCGCAGGCATGTCATAACACTAGAACCAACATAAAATGTATTGCATAAAGAAGACAAACAAACAACTTTAATAAGACAAAATAACAAGGGATGCCATATTTCAATGAAAGAAAAGATAAAAGGGTTTAAACGAAGACGATAGTGAAACAAAACAAGATAGATTCCAAACTACCACCCTGAGATAATTCGGAAAACAGAAAGAAAAATAAAAAAAACTATCAACAATCCTTCCTGGTAAGGAGATGAGATACTTTTGAATTGTTGAGCTTGATATCTTAGCCACTGAATTGCACATCACCATGACTAGAGCTTTCTCCACTGTCAATGTTTTGCCCCATAATCGATTTATCTTGAATTATATTTTCTATTTCTCTTTTTAAAGTATGACAATCTTCAATACTGTAACCCTGAACATCAGAATAATATGCACATCATACATTAGGATTAAAAATTTCTTGAATGCGGGTCAGGAATATACCCTAGGAGAGGACTGATCATTCCCCATTGAACTAATCTCTTGAAAATACTGGATTACGATTCTCTAATTAGCGTGAAACTGTCCTTAGGCTTCTTTCTCTTTTCATTGTTTGACTTAGATCGAACATCGAGACTAGAAGGGCTTTGATATGTTTATGGAGTTGAAGGATGACTCTGAGGAGTTGGTGCGCCCCATTGTTAGTAAGAAGAGAGTTGAATATATGGTTGTGCATTATTTACTAGATATGGAAGTGGGTAAATAGAGTATAATAGATTTTGGGAGTGATTATATAGAGATTAGGTATGAACTTAGGCTTGATACTGAGGGTAACGATGACATGGTCTTCCTGGACGTGCTTGTTGTCCAACTACAATAACATATATATCTTCCTCATTCTTCTTCCCTACAATTTTCCTTAATTGATTGCAATATCTTCCCAAATGTTTCACGAAATCCTCATGTCCATCATGCTCCTCAAATTTCGATATCTCTAGGCTTGGAGGAAGGTTAACACTTGAAGACATGCCTTAGTATTTATATGAAACATCTTCTTTACCCACAAGTCCTAGGGGACTTTTCATATCATTTTCTACACTCTTATTTTTCCAACCATTTTCTCTGGCTCTTCTGGCATGCTAAGCTTTTTGGTAAGAAATTTTGGTGGTCCAGTTAACTTAAATGTAGTCTCAGGATTATAGCAATGTTCATCAAGAGTATTGAACATAGACTCATTAGCAGATTTAGATAGCATAATCGTTTGGTGAGAAGTAGAGACGATAGGTGGTGCTATCAATGTGGTAGATTTGTACTGAAGAGCTAAATAATGAGTGATAGAAGCATTGGAATTATTTTGGCTTGGAGTAAATTTTGAGGCATGTTGTGGCACATCAACAACAGCGGAAAACCGACCTTGCAATTTTGGTAAAAAACTCAAGGTATTTGTAGGGTCAATAGTGGGTAATGGAGGAGGAGGAAACCCACTGGCCCAAGCTCGATACATTTCTATCATTTGATGCCTTCGACTTACAATCTCATTCTTTAAACCCTTATTTTCTTGCCTTTGTTCCTGGTCCATGATAACAACCTTGATCTCCTCGTTGGCCATAGCTAACTTTCTCTTAGACTTAGTGCAACATGGGTGACTATTCAGAATGCCACAAACCAACCACCTTAAACTAACTGGACAATAAAGATAACAAATGCGTAGTTCAACACTTTTCAAAACCTTTTTTTTATTTATTTTTGAAAAAATCACTGAACCTAAGAAGAGCGCCTACGTATCTCACTCCCGAGAGAAGAGAATCTGGTGTGCGTAGTTCGTGAAGTTTGGCTAAATAAAAGTCAATCAAACTCTCTTTCTTTCTTTTTTCTTGAAACTTTAAGAACAAAAAAAAAATTGACCTTTTTTTTTTTGAATTTTTTTCAGCTTTAAAATCCCTATACAAAATGAAACCTGTGATTATCAAAGAAAAGTCTTTTGGGGTTTTCAATTTTGAATTTCATACGAAAATGAAACTTGAAACTATTAAAGGAAAATCTTTTTATAGTTTTCTTTTAAAGAAATATATGAAACACCTACTCTAAATAAAGAATGAAGGAAATCTTTTTGATTTTCTAAAATAAGATCACCGAATCCTAGAAGGGTTGCCTAGGTATCTCACTCTCGAGAGAGGAGAATCAGGTGTGCATAGTTCATCCAGATTGGACAATTAAGGATTAAATAACAAACTAAACCTTGACTTAAAAGACACGACCAAAGACAGATGATGAAAAACGTCAATAATTTTTTTTGGATTTTATATTTGACACTTCACATAAAACTGACACCAACGACTGCGAAAGAAAAATCTTTTTGGTATTTTCATTATATGAAATGTGCACAACTTCTACCATCTTCTTTGAATTTTTATTTTACAAAAAGCTCCTATGGAAAAAAAATCTTTTTGAAATTTCCGAATTATGAATGCTTGCTAAAGGAAACAAAGGGAAAATTTTTTTGATGTTTTTGCTTTTTTTGTGAAAATGAGTGCAAAATGTAAAAAAAAAATTTGAATTTTTTGATTGTGAAAAACAAAAATCATAAAGAATTCTAAAAACTACGAAACTCTTTTTTTTACTCACCATTTCTTTTTCCAACCTTTCCTTGCATGCACACTTTCTTTTAATTCTAGCACATACTTTTCCCAAATCAATCCATCAAATTATCCCATTACCCTCAAAGATGCAACAATTAGTACGTAAGGATGCTTTAGGGGTGAGTCTTCTACAAAGGACCAAGTGATTCCCTCTAGGTCTCAACATGATACAGATAAGCATGGCCTAAAGGTTGACCTAAGTTGGATCCACTAACAAGGCTGTTCGGGAGAGCGTGTGATCATTAGTGGATGCGACAACTTTCCACGTACTCCATACACCTAATAGATCCCCCTCCTAAAATAAGGGTGACTCAACGAATGTTCGTGTACACTCGTGTACTATGAGACATGTTACAAAAAAGTGGCCCGAGGTAATGCAATATGATGACAGATATAAAGCTATAACACAAAAAGAAAAATTGTAAACAAAGAGCACATAGGCATCCAACAATGATAAAATAATAAAACAAGTAATAATACAAACAAAAGGTCTATATACCTATAGTGTCAAACTAATCCAATACAACTCAAAAATAAGCTCGAATTTTGAAAAATCCCCAATAGAGTCGCCAGAGACGTCACGCCTTTTTTTTTTTACCAAAAAGATATATTTTAAGTTTGAAAAAGATTTTATTATTAAGTGACAAAAGGAAAAAGAAATTGAAAAGGATTGTTACGTTTAAACTCAGAGTCGTCACTTAGCATAAATCGGGTGTGCCAAGTCACCTTTGAAAATCCTTTTTCAAAATGGTATGACTTTAAAAACTGATCCACGAGCAGAGATTTTGGTTAAGGAATTTTGTTGACCGAGGGGAAGGTGTTAGGTATCCCTCGTTCTCGTGGTTCGACCATGGTCTCTTCGTAGAGTATATCGACTAGTATGACACTATGAAATGTACAAAACACACAAAAAGCAAAAATAAACAATCAAACAATTCAAAACTCAAAAAAATAATGTCCAACCCAATTTATTGTAGACCCAAAATAAAAAAAGGTACTGAAATGTAAACCTACACTAACTTACACTAATCCTAAACTAAGCTCCCTTGATCACGAACCTCATTTGCATACATGATACTTCGGGGAATTCCTAGGTAAATAAGTACAATGTGACATCAAGGCATTCCCCGGCGAATCAATACATTTGATGAAATGTGATAAAATAGAGAAATCACGCAACACAGACATTTACACATTCGATGATATAGAATCTTACGAGTTACCTATCCCAAAACCTAAGATTTGCCTATCGATTTTCAACCTAAAATATGATACTATCTAGTTCGACAAAATTAACATCCATTTCAAATCCAAAGACTTGATGAATCAAAACACAATAATATTTACTTTATCAACTTTTAATTCCCGCCCCATTTATTTCCAATTGAGTTTAGGCCATTCAATTATTCAATTCAAACAACCAAATAATCAATAGTAACACTTTCCTACGATGGTTCAAACATATCAAAATCAGTAAAAAAAAATCCACACACCATGAATTTACCACATAAAGTATCATACAATTAAAATTAATCGAGAATGAGATGAGAAAGGGACCTCAATCGAAGCTTTTATTGTTCCAGATTATGCGATTAGAAGATGAAGATGGATCCAAAAATCTCAAATCGAATATCAAACCACCAACTCGACATACCCTCTTATTCCATTTTTCATTGACCCAAATCAAATACCAATGACCAACCCGAGCCCAACTCAAGTTTTTAACAAGAATTAGTGACCGCCGTCAACCTGAGCCTAACTCAGAGCGTCATCAAGTAGATCGTGCACTACTGCGATGAATTTTGGTCACTAATTTAGTTTTACCTAATGGAATTGCTTCGATTAGTTTCAGGTGGTGGACAACAGGGACAATTTTCAGGTGGGTTTAATCAGAGAAGATCGATGATTCCGGTGAATTATTTGCCAAAAAATCTAGCCTAAGCTATTGTTTTTCTCCGCTGTTTTACCTATTTGCTTTCACTCTTTTTCTTCCATCTACCTTTTTCAGATTCTCAATGTGTTTCTCTATCGCCCAATTTCTCTGTGTGTGTGTTCGTGAATGTATTATAGTGTGTGTGTTGTGGGAATTCCAGTGGGTTCTCTTTTTTATGTGTGAATGTGTATGTATATTATGAGTGGAAGATGAATTTTTCTTTTCCGAGGTATTGTTGTCCCTTATATGAAATAGCCAGGTGTAATTTTTATTGTGAGGTGTGTATTCTGTTATTGTTGTTATTGTGAGTGGATGAAAAAATATGACTAAAAGGGGCGAGGTGGAGGGGTGTGTAGGGTTGTAAGTGGGTAGTGTAGTGGTGAGGTTTCAAATTTAGTTAAGGTAGGTTGTTAATTTGTTACCAAGTTGTTATTTTGGGGTAAGGATAAGAATAGTGGGGTAGATTTATAGTTTTTAATGGAGGGATCATAACATGGGGGTGAGGTACATGGTATGGTGAGGGTAAATGTGTAAAAGTTAACTTTTGGTGGGACATAATTACGTGTCTACAATCATTCGTTGATCACATAGATCTATGTACACAGTTATAGACCCTTACTTGGATATTGTCTTAAAATAATTAATTAAATAAAAAATAAATAAAATATGGGTTTCTACACATATGAAGGGGTTTAAAAAAGTCACATGATCTTATTAGACCTTACACAAATTGGGGGTAGTGATTGAAGGATTATGTGGATAGATAGTGGTTGAATAATCAACATCCTCAAAATAATGTTTGTCAAAGCACAAGTATGTTTTAAGAATGTTGATTTCAACCACTACCTATCCACGTACTCTTTTGATTTAGGGGTGGTGGTTGAAGGAGTATGTGGATGGGTAGTCCTCAAATACAATCAACATCCTCAAAACATACTTGTACTTCGACAAACATTACTCTTAGGATATTGTTTGTTCAACCACTACCCATTCTCACACTCCTTAATTCACCAACCCTAATTTGTATAATCTCTAATATGACTATGTGACTTATTTAAACTCCTTCATATGTGTAGAATTCCACACTACATTTATTTTTTATTTATTTATTCATTTTTAAACAACATGCTAGTAAGAGTCTATAATCATGTACGTACATCTATGAGATCTACCAATGATCCAGAGATCAATCGATGCATGACCTATAGTTTAAGTCTACGGTAGACCAAATGAATCGATTGTCCCTCACAGCACAAGTATATTTTTTACTTAATTTTTTTTTTTTTAAATATGTTATTGAGGGTCCATTGATTACGAGTGTCTATGGTAGACTTTAATAGCTCGTTGATGATTGACATAGGTCATGATTGATGACAGTTTATGAAGTGTCACCAATAGTTCAAAAACACAATTACTGTTCCAACGGTAACAAACGGCTAATTTTGTACTCCTTTAATGTTAACACTTCTTTTTACTTCATATATAAAGTCCTGCACCCCTCATTATTTTATTTCATCTACTTTTTTTTTATTTTAAAATTCTACAACATCTCAAGCATCTCAAACATCAAATTCTAAAAAGGCTCTAATTTGTCATTGTGAAAATTTGGTTGTCTTGATGATGTCACGCACGTACTCAAATTCAGATCACAAATTTTTTAACTGTGCAATTGCGAAGGTGAGTCGTGTATGTCTTTTTTTTAAAAAAAAATTAAGTAAATCGTTATGTCATTATTATTATCTTCTAGGATAATGACACATGCTTGTTTTTAAATGACTTGATGAGGTATCACCTCCAAGAAGTCCATCAACGTTGAGTCCGGAATCCGAGACATCAAATTTTCATGGCATGGCAAAATTTGATCTACTACAAAGTTTTCAAGAATACGAAGAAAATAGAGATTTTCTTGTGACTTTGATCAAAGAAGTCAAAGAGCAGAGGGGTCACTTGAAAGTATTGCTACAAGACACCTAAATAGAGAGGGATCAACTAAAATAAAAATTAGTTTTGACCGAAGAAAGGGAGAATGACCTAAAAATAATGTTATGCAATATAATGCTAGTATTCGTTCTTTGGAAAGGTGTAACATGGATGTAGTGTGATTGAATAAATAAAAATATTTTTATTTTTTATAATGTTAATATTGTTTTTCATAGAATCATAGTTGATCAAACTACACATCAACTTAAAATCGAATAGCGTGGTAATGATAGATTATGCAAGCAGTATATGAAAGATTAAATATGCATTCTATGATGTCAACCATACACTATATCAGTTATGACAACACAATGCATATTCAAATTTTATGCAACAATATAGTTTAAAAATAATAAATTCAGTGCAGAATCATAACAACTTTCATAAAATAAAAGAATGTTTGTCATATCCTAACAACAAATCATTCAACTCCCTTGTTTCTCAAATAAAAAAAAGTCTTAAACATTAACAATATTAGCATTTAAATGTCTTATTCCTCATCATGACAAATGTTATTATTGATTTCATCAACGATATTCTTGACCACACCTTTTTTGCCTGATTCTTCATTTTCCTTCCTGTCCATCTTTTTTGTCTTCTCCTTCTTTTTTGTCTGCTGCTTCTTTTTTTCCATCTTCAGCTGTTTTGCCTAATTCTTCAGCATTTTTGTCACCTTTTTCTCCTGCTTTTTCAACATCTGTTGTTGCTTCTTTCTCAACTTTCTTTTTTCTCTCAGCTTCCTCTTCTTCTTCACCTGCTGCTTCTTTCTCAGCTTCTTCTTCTCCATCAACTGCTGCTATTTTTTTATTTTTTTGTTCTTTCTCGTATTTTTCTTCTGTATCAGGTGTTGCTTCTTTTTCAGCTTCTCCTTCTTCATCTGCACTTGCTTCTTTTTAAGTTTCTTCTTTACTTTTACTTCTTTCATTTCTTCTTCTTCTTCATCCTTCTTTTATTCTTCTTTTTCCTCTTCTTCCACAACAGTGGCTAACTCATCCATTTTGCTCCTTTTTTCTTCCTCTTCATTCCTCTCCGCTTCACAAAAGTCCACATGCACTATATCATATTATAAAATGTTAATAATATTTACAGCTAAAAATTCATCAACCACGTCAATTATTAAATAAAGTTACCTCGCTCATGTTGTTGTTCATACTTTTTCTTTTTCTTCAGTCTTTTATCTTTGATATAGGCAGCATTATCCAACAAAGCTTTCCTGAGCATAGCAACACGCTTATGAAGATCCCCATCAATAGAGGTGCCCACTACAACTTTTGAGGTGCTCGAAGAAGTATCATAACCAATGCGTACTCCAATGGGATTACCACCCAAATCCCCATCATCATCACTATCCCCATTTGAAGTAAGGGTAATCACCCCTTGTAAATCTTTCTTCAAGCCATTGAGGGCATTATTCTTTACCTCATCCGTATATGGCTTAAACGTAATCATGTAATCCATCTTCATCTCACGAACAGTAAGGATGATGTATGGGTGCACGTTCTACGAAAAATTCATTAGAAATTAAATAACATTCAATACAAAAGTAGTATTATTGCATGATAAAAAATAAGTTCACACCTCAGTAACTTTTTTTTTATACTTGAATGGGTCACCTTCGATTATCTTGTCACTCTTTGTAGTGTGCCATCTAAGGATGTGGGGAATGAAAAAGGGCTAATTCATTGATTTTTTGATAAATTTTTCAAGATAAGAAAAGGCCTCATAGATCCAAATCTATAAATAATACAGTAGCAAAAAAAATAACTCAAAGTCTATGACAGAGTATAAATAAAATAAAAATCTATGATAAACTAAATAAAGGGTTGATGGTACATACTATGAATGCCCAAGGAAATCCGAATAAAGCATAGGATGCCTTCTGCTTCTCATCAATTACTTTCCTTTACTTTTTTAGGTAACTTTTATTCTTTAGATAGTCTATGGTCAATTGAAATGTCTTTTTCCCCACGAATAACTCTTGAAGAAACTCAAAGAATTCACTATTCGAAATAATTTTGTATCAACAACCTTCGTCGAATCTGTTGCAAGAAACATGGTGTGCAAGAACCACAGTAAACATAGCTTTAACTTCTTTCACTATTCGAAACAATTTTGTATCAACAACCTTCGTCGAATCTGTTGCAAGAAACATGGTGTGCAAGAACCATAGTAAACATAGCTTTAACTTCTACTCCTCGTTCAACTTAGTCCCTCTAATCAGCTATAACAAGTTGGTCGTCGTAATGTTTTTATTTTTCGTCAACTTAAAGCAAAAATGCTCCCTTTTCTCTTACACCTTCTTCAATTTTGATTCACTACGGTATGATGGGCAGTTCAATCCCGTGATCAAATAAAACTCCTTTAAGACAAAAAAAGCAGGCTTATTGTTCACACAAAATCATATCTCATGACGCATCTTACGTTCTTAACACGTCGCAACAATAAGTAATGGACCATCTGTCCATTGAATTTAAGATGTTGCGGCAAGTTTCTCAAGTGTCCAAAACAGGATCGCTTGAATCTTTTCTTCAAATCTTGGTCAAAAAGAATTTGCTTAAATTTTTGGTATGCAGCCATTCTTGATCTAACCGATATCTTCACCGAAAAAGATCCAACCTCATCCATTATAGTTCGAAGGTCATATCGCTCCACGAAAATGTACCTTGAACAAAATAGCACAGGCAAGGGATCATTATCTCCATCATCAATATTTTTTTCACTACAATCACTTCCTTCACCTCACCACTATCACTACCCTCAACAACATCATCACTAGACTCATCGACATATCTATTTATCTCCTTTAACTCCGAATTTGATTCCGACTCTTCCCCTTTAGTTTTCTTCCTTTAGAGGTATTTTCAACTGTCTTATTTTTTTTTCTATTTATAGAAGTAGAACCAGATATGGTATCAACTGTGCGTTTAACACCGATACCTTTTTCACCCATTTTTTACAAAATCTACACATAAAAATAATTCTGTCATTGTCAATTCATAAACCACAAGTCTACTAACAGAAAAAAAATTCAATGCTCAAATGAAAAAGCCAAAATAACTAAGAATTACCCCACCATTAAACAGTTCCCTACACAAAAATACTAGAACTGAACCAAAATCTAACAGCGTGATGAGCGCAAAACTTTTAATCGAACATGCAGTATCAAAACTCAACTATTGCTACAAATCAAACTAATTAGCTATTAATCTTTCAATTTTCACTGTTTCATCAATGATATTTTAAAAGAATTCCATACACCTAAAAATTAATTTCAATCTAGGGCATTGTTATTTCAAAGACCACAAATCTACAGACAGAAACAGGTCACTGCTCGAATCAAATAATCAAAATAACTCATAAATTAACAATAAACCTACCATTCAACACTGCAGTGCTCAAAAAATACCAAAGCTAAAGCAAAACTCCTTAACAAAAATTTCAAAATTCAACATCGTGATCGATGAAAAATTCTGTTAAAACTGCCGAATTAAAACTCAACAATTGCTACGGAATCAAACTAATTACCTATAAAATTCTTATATTTTAACTATTTAATCAGCTACATTCAAAAATAAATCCTATACTATACCACTACGAAATGGTTAACAATAAAAACCGATAAAATGGATCTACAAATAATTGAAACTTGATTTTAACTTATCTTACAATGCAAAAACGACCCTTTTGCCGTTGGAGAAGAAGGAAAATCAAAAATGACATTTGGGAGCAATGTTTTGGGAATGACGGGAGTTGAGAAATTGAAGAGGAGAGAGAGGAGTTTTATTTAATATTGAAAGAAGTGGAGGGTGTTAGGTATAGTTTATTTAATTCTCAAAGTTTTAAAAATGATGAAAAAGTCCCTTGATTCATGTGTGGACCCCACGTTTTCAAATTTTTGGGCTCTAACATAGAAAATTGTATAAATAACATAAATACCAACCTTTTTGGAAGAAATTACACTCTCTCTCACTTTTTAAATTACTTTACTTTCTCCCTATTAATATACAAAACATAGCCGACATATACAAAATATTCTGTGTATATGTTGGGATTTTTATAATATGTTTAGGGAGTTGAAATTTTTTGTAATATTGAAAACATAAGTTGTGTATTTGTGTAATTTTTAGAAAATTAAATAGAAAAGAAATTAAATAGGTATTTGATAAAATAAATTTGTAAAGTGAGCACCCTCCCAATTTTCCCCGTGTTAGTTAGTCGTTAAGAAAAAGTAGTGGAGTAGAGAGACAGGTGACTAGTAGTAACTGTTAGCTGGTATTATCGTATATATATGCTGAAGTTTTTTCCCCATTTGGTAAAAGAATCAGTTGAATGGGAATATAAAATTTCCAATTCGATTCTCTCTCTAAATTTCAATAGGATATCAAAGTTGTGAATCTATGATACATAAATTCACATCTTCTTTCTTCTATTCTGGAATCCTTGAAGCTTCTGCCATTAACAGAGATTGAAGATCAATGGTGACAACCTCTAGAGCAGATTCTGTAGTTGAATCTTCAACTGATACTCTTCAAGCAATTGAAAACAACTATAAGCATTTCCTGTATCTTCATCCATCAAATACTCCAAACAGTATATTGACCTCAATTTAGCTAACCAAAAATAATACCTACTCATTACGAAATAGATCCACGATGATTAAACATGGTGCAAAAAGCAAATTGAGATTTGTACTCAAAACATACTGAAAGGACTATTGTCGGTCAGAGTTAGAAGACCAATGAGAGAAATGCACCTTGAATTAAAGGGACAAACAAGTTTTCCGGTGAAGTTCCTTCAAGTTTTAAAAATTAGGTAAAAGTGATAAAAAAAATTCAGTTATTTTTAAAATATTTTCGCTCCTACAACTTTGCACAGTTGTTGAACAACTTTAGAAAGTTGTCAAACAACTTTGATAGTTGTTCGACAACTATGCAAAGTTGTTCGACAACTTTGATAGTTGTTGAGACAACTAATGCAGTTGTCGAACAACTGTCCCAATTATTTAATCGACTTTATTTTTTAACTTAATAATATTGTGGATCCACTTGTCCCCTTTTTTTTTAATTAGAAACCTGAAAGAATCTTCCAACTCATTTTTCTCCAATGCCTTTATACTAGCATAAATCATAATAAGTATATCTAAGGAATTGTGAGAGGTATAATATACACTTTCAATTAAATAATGGTTTGGGAGGACTTGAAGGAACGGTTCAATAAGTTAGATGGTTCGAGTTTTTATCAACTTTATCGAGAGATGTGTACACCCTATCAAGGTAATTTGATTGTTTCGGTATATTTAACTAAATTGCACCATCTATAGGATGAATTTGATGCATTAGTACCCCCACATTCCTGTAATTGTGACAAATCTAAGGTATATTGAATTATTTGCAACTTACGCAGTTGTTTGCTTCTCTGATGGGCTTGAATGATGTATATATTCACGCACACAGTTAAATTTTGATGACGAGTTCTCTTTCTAGTATAAGTGAGACTTATGTTATAATAGTATCTAATGAGAGCCAGCGTATGATAATTAGAGCTTGAGTGAATGGAGATATTCCTAAATTTATGTCTTTATATGTTGGTAAATGTGGTTGACAATTATGTAGAAGATGCTCCTAATTCTGCGGTATGTTGGGAAAAGGAAAGGAATTTATAATCCTACAGAAAGTGCATCTCATGATTCTCTGTCATTATACAGTATAAAAGGTAGTTATCATAATGTGGGAAATAGTGCCTATAACGATGCTAGAGGTAGTAGTTATAATTCCAAGTAAAAGAAAATTTGGCTTTTAATTTATGATCATTATAAAGTACTCCCTCCATCCCAAATTACTCGTTCCAGATTGAAATGACACGTTAATTAAGAAAAATAATTAATAATATGGCTAGTTTACCATAGTCTCAAATTACCCGTCCCAAATTGAGATAACACATTAGTTAAGAAACATAATTAATAACATGACTCGTTTACCATAGTATGTGCAGATCAGACCATGCGAGCTTAGAAGCAGCATATTTACATAATTTTCATCATTTACAGTTTAGTCCCAATTTACTATTTCTATTTCTCTCGGACACTAAGTTAGGTTATTCGGATAATATTGTCATTTCTATTTTCCCAGGGTTCCCTTTTACATTATAAATATCCTGTATGTACTCATTTGGAGATTATCAATGAAAATCTATCTTTTAGCTTTATCTAAAATAGCTTTAGCTTAGCTTAGTTTGTAGCTTACTTTCATCTCAAATTCCATTCTGCATCATTTGGTATCAGAGCAATCATCCTCGCACAGTGGGTATTTGTTGATGGTATTTCAAAATACTCATTATACTTCCAATTTTTCATCTATCCTCCCCCCAAGTTCTAACGATGGTTCTGGAGGAAATCCTTATGGATATAAATATACAGGATATGGAAATTATTGTAGTGGGTATCAACAATAATTCAATGCAATATATCCGCAGTATGCGTACCAACCTTCAGAGTTCTCTGGTTTATCTAATTTTCAGCCATCTGGAGGTCATACCAGTATGAGGAAACATGACAACTACAGTCCACATCCCTATACAAATTACAATTCATATCCTAATGTTGCTTACACCACCACTGTCGCTCATGCATATTCATGTATCAAAGAAATCACAATCAATGGGATAATAGTAACTCCATCTATGGCACACATAGCACCCTCGGTGTTGGTCAATATAAGTGTTCTTCATCCGTGTGTGAAGAAAATTGGAGGCAGAGGAAAGATATTTGTGTGATAGCAGGCGAATCGTTTTTGTCATCTCCAATGGAGGCTCGATTGGGAGAAAATTCTGCTCCTAGGGAAGGCACTATACTTATTTCTAATCTATTAGAACGAGACAAAGAAGCCTCACTACCAGTTGTGTCTGGGAAGATATGTCTTCAAAAATATGTGCACCAACTATTTGATGAAATGTCAGTTAATGAGGAAGATGGTATCAACAGTAGCAGTAGCAAGGAGAATAGTGCACAAATGATAGAGCAAGTTACTGATCCAAAATGTATTATTTTTGTTGCCATTAATTTCAGTGTTATTGCAAATGTTGAACTCTTGCTGGACGAGACTAGATTGAGGAAGGGTGAACAAAAGTCAACCATTGTTGGGTCATCAGTGGGTAGTCCAGTTGCTTTATTGAAGTTGAATATGTCTGAAGTGGTCGAGCAATTGAAGGAAAAAAGGTATCCCACTTACGAGCCCCAATCAGATGTAACCGATGGGGATTTTGATTTGTTAAATATAAGCACTGACAGTGATGTCAATGAGATTGAGATTTCATATGTAATTCCAAATATTCAAAACTCTCATGACGCTGACCTAATTATCAAGTTTGATGAAGAAATATATTTGAATAAAGTTGAGGATGATGATGAAATGGTGATACAATAAGACCCTTTAAGTATTGAAATTTTGGGTGAGGACATGGATGCTAGAAAACATGCAGAAGTGGAACCTCTTGTGATGATTTTTTATTCACAAGGTACTCTTATTGGCAAGGATAATATGGTGGCCGTTAAGTAAAATACTGAACCATATGAGCCTATTGACAGAGGAAAAGGGTGCAGGACCAAGGATCCAGAACAAGTACCTGGGAAATCAAATGTAATTGAACGGGTTTTTAGTGTTTCTAGTTCAACCAATTATGTATCTGAGACTACTATACTTTCTGCTAGTGAGAATCAAGCGAGGAATCAGGAACTAGTATTTTTAATGCAAACAAAACTGAGTGATGGTGATGAAGAGGGACTTCCCCCGTTAAAGTCAAGTGACCTATTTCCTCCTTTCAGATTTGCAACTGATCTTTTGGTTTCTAGCGAGGTTTGTGCTCTTAAAACTCTTATCTTAGACGTCAACACAGTTGCATAAAATATAGGAAATTGTCCTGTGAAGTTGAATTTGGGGAATGATGTCGATAGGATAGAGAGAAATATACCCAGTAAGGGAGAGATTGAGTATTTGCATAATTTATCTGATAAAATGCTAACTTGTGAACTACAAGGTCCTTTTGACAATTTAACTCATGTCTCTAATATACTTATGGAAACTGAGAAGTCTTGGAGCGACAACACCTACCTTGTTGAGAAGGTCAAGAACCAGATTATGGATATATGAATGGAATCCTTGATGGTAGATCAGAAACTCCCTAGTCTCGGGTATTTGGATCAATCTAATGCTATGAATTATCCTCACGTAGCTTGTGGGTATTCTCCTATCAGAAATGCTTCAAAGATATCTGTCGAGGAGCATATTGGCTTATTAATCGTATATTTTGGAGGTAAGTCTTATACGATAAGAAATGCTCTTGTTGGAGAACTACAGGAGTTGGTCGTGAAGGATTTCAATGATATGTAGGTCAAAATAAGTTCAAAAATCATCTCACCCCTAACCGAGCAAACAATGTTGAAATGTTACCGAAAGGTGTTAGCATATACGATGGATTGTTTACTTCAAAGCTGGGCAGAATTGTGTAGAGAACATGCATTTTCCATTAGAGCAGATATACAACTATTATTGGCAAAATTTTATACTTATTTGTTAACAACAATCATGAGTTACAAGTGTTGTCATTATTCACGAGCTCTTCCTGATGTGGGTTGGAAGGCAATTAGAGCAGTCACCAAGTTTGGAGAGAGTGCAATATCAACCTGTGCACTTGAAAATGGCAAGGAATATATTTGATGCTTTAAGAGAACACAAGATCCTCGTGGGTTCAAGTCAAATAAAGTCTCCTGGAATATAGTTCTTTTAGCTTGCAATAAGTCAAGTATGGTTGATTGGGTTGTTTTTTTGGATGTGACTGAAGAATGACTAAAGTATAATCATATAGTCGGCAAAAATTTCCCTATTTGGAGGACATTATTCTATTCATGTGTTGTTGGTAGCAATGTGAAGCTGGGAAAAATTGTTGCTCAAAGACAAGTTGGCTCCTTAGGTGCCACAGTCTTTACCAATAAAGGAAATCCAAGAGAAGATATGGTTCAACAGACTCGATGTTCCACAAAATTCACTGTCACTGTTGGCACTATTTCTGAGATACTTCCTAATGAAATGGAGTTTTGTAATGCTACCAAAGATGATAGCTCCAATGCAAAAGGAAAGCGCGGCCATATTTTCTCTCAAGGTCTCTGTTTTTCTTCCTTTAGGAGTCACTTATATTAGTCTTTGAATATTATTTTCTTGCGAGGTCATAATCTCATTATGGCTTTACTCAATGAGAAACAATGTAGTTACCATGCTGACTGGAGGAGAAAATTAGGGTAGCTGAAGCATAGTCTAAAATTTATGAAGTTGCGCAATACTATTAATGTGGGGAGGCATCGACTCAGTTCATTTTAAGGCTAATTATTGCACTTTTAGTTTTCAATATTATCTCTTTTATATGGTTGATTCTACATGGTCTTGGAGGTGAGAAAAAACAAAAGTTACTAATGATGATGAAGATGCATGGTCTGAAAAATGGATCAACTTTTGTAATTCTTGGTGAAAGTGATGCTATAGAACCTAAACACAAGTCATCTGCTATCTCTGTGGTTGGAAAGGCATCAGGAAAATAGGGTAGTGCTTGTGACCTTGTTATGCATGAATTTTGGAAGATTAAACTCAAGGGTGTTCGTTAGAGTTCAACTGAATTCGGGAAGACATGCATTATGCCTTTCATGTTTTTAACCTTGGGGAAGGAATGTTGCAGATCAGACCATGCAAGCTTAGAAGCAGCTTAAGGTGCGAGAGTTTGACATCCTATACCTTAAGACCTAAAAAGTACAACATTAAGTTTGGTTCCCATGTAATAATTGGCTTAAGGTGTGAGAGTTAACTTCGCCTCCGATATCTTAAAATCGACCAATGCAGCTTCAAGTTTGGATCTTTGTGTTTATGACAAATTCATGAAAAGACCAGCTTAAGGTGCAAAGGGATGAATTTTATCCACCTTAAGGTATGAAAATTTAGAAGGTCTCAACTTGAAAACCCTAGGTTTTTATTACTTTAATTTGCGAACTTGGAAGATATAGAGACTCCAGATTGCAAACTTAGGGGTTTTGGAGACTTCAAATTGCAACTTTGGTTAATTGAAGATTTCAAACTTACAGACTTGGTAAATTTGACGACTTCAATTTGCCATTTTTGGGGATTTTATGACTTTAACTTGCAGACTTGATAGATTTGCAACCTCAACCTACAAGGTTCGGTAGATTTTTCTACTTTAATTTGCAGGTTTGAGGAACTTGAGCATCTCAAATTATGTTGAATAAACCCATCTGTTATAGATGTGTACCCCCATTGAACCATGAATATATGATGTTAGTTCAAAGTTCGATGAGAGTACTTGTAGACCTGACTTTTATGTGAAAGATCAAGTAGGGACATGTGTTTTTACACTCATGCGACTAAATTTAATATGTAACTCTAAGTTCCTATGTACCATGGTGAAGAGGGTCAAGTCATTTTGTGGTTCTGAAGATATAATACCTCGCATTTTTGGACTAATCTTTGAACCGTCGTTCCTACATGTATAAGCTATAATCTAAATGATTCCCATGCAAATATGAGTTTCATGATCTTTATCCTCATGTTTGATGAGCTTTAGAGGTGAAAAATGTTCGTAAAATCACTTAGAACAAAGTTGAGCTTAGAGTCTTTGATTCGTCCAAAGTTTGGTATTTGATTCTACAAGGGTCTACTTTAAATGTGTATAACTTTTTATATACATAGAATTTTATATCTCAAGACCCACAAAATTGTAGATAATTGAATTAGCTTTCCAATGATACCAATTTCACCTAAATTTGATACCCGAGCGAAAAGTTATGGCATTTTTCGTGTGAGGCAGTAAGCCGACGCGATAGCAACGCGACGCCTTAGCCAGCACATTATGGAACTGTTTCACACGCTAATTTAGTTTCTAAAGGGTCTAGGGGCACTTTGGTCACTTCTCCTCACCCAAATCCGTCCAAAACACTTAATTCAGCCTCTAAAAGCATTATACACATTCTTATTCATCTTTTTTCTCTCCAAGAAAATTCTAGCCCCCTCAAGAACACCAAGAACTCCATCTAATTTTCTCTAAGGAAGTTAATAATCCAAACTCCTGGGTTCAAAAACCTCAGCAATATGTTTCTAGAACACCATTAGAGAGTCAAGAATCAAACTTTTACATTCAAATTCATCAACAAGGTATGTGGAGTTTTTCAACAAGGATAAGTCTTTCATCATTATGCCCAAAACCAAGCTTTTATTTTAAATTTACATGATTTTGAAAGATTATACATGAGTTTTGAATTAGGGTTTATACCCATTATTGTTATTTGCAAGATTATGAGATTTCAAGCGTTTATGAAGTTGAATTGCATGTCTATTTCTATATTTTCATGCCTATTGCATTAAATTTCAGATTTTTAATTGAATTATCATTACTCTCAATATCAAGCATGAACATTATGATGTTTTGACATGAACTTGATGCATGGGTTATAAAGCCCAAGATTACATGTTATGGTTTCAAGAAAGATTATGCTTTAAGCATCCTATAATTAAATTATTTTCAGATTTTGAATAAAGCTTTGATCTTTCGATCTCATATAAGTTTTGAAATCCACATTACAGATTTATTACATATTTCAGAAATCAGAATAGTTTTATTCAAAGATTAAATCAGATAAATACATAATTAGTTTCGTAATAACCCTTATGCTAGCTTTTTAAAGTGGATTTCCAATAGAAGAGCATACAGATTAAAGGGAGTAGTATTTAGCACTGAGATGGAAGTATGAGATTAGTGTGCCCTAACATCTACAGAACTACGTAGCCAACGTAGGTACAAATTCAGATTATTTCCATTTTAATATGGATGACAGATACAGATGTGATCACTTTGATTAGGTTATACTCCTTGGAAAGAGTATGATACATCTCCCCATCGTGAGGTTTTTTCATAGGGGAACAAGACGTTGGACTCCATGATAGCTCACATGGTTTTTGTCGGTTAGAAAAACCTCCCTAATACAAAAGCTTTACAGAATAGTTTTTAAAAGAATTCCCTATCAGTAAAGACTTTCAGAATAGTTTTAAAAGCTTTTCCCTACAGTTTACAGAAAAGAGTAAAGAATAACATAAAACCTTTTAGAAACTAAGTGTAAAGGATCACAAATTTTATTCAGATATTGCTTTTATGAGGCATCAGTTACAGATATTAGCTTTCAAATTTCAAACATAAAAGTGAGTCCGTTCTACACTTAGATAGCATGATTTGAAAATAGAATTCAAGTACGGCTTTTTGAACTAAGTATTATGACTCACAAGATTTATACAGTATGTTTTATCATTCATAATTTATGATTTTCAGCTTTCAATTATTCTAGCCAATGTGAGTCATTTATATTTAGCATTCATTATATTACAAGTTTATACAAACATTGAGATATTATTTTACTTATGCATTCACCCCTACATGCTTAGTACATTCCAAAAGTACTAACTACATTGTCTCATAATGTAGGTATGAGTTTCAGCACGCATACCATATTCAGACAGTTTGCAGCTTCCAGTCGGCAGGTGATGAGTCCTTTTGATTCAAGGGCTCGAGTCAGTCATATAGTTTGAGCAGTATTTTATTTTTCTTTATTCAGTCGTATTGATTTGGGATAGCTAGGGGTCATGTCCCAGCTACTTATAGTCAATACTAGTAGAGGCTTCATCGACAGTCAGTAGAGTAAATGCATTTGATTTCAGTCTTGTTTTGTAAAAGCAGAGTTGTAATTATTTTAATTTAGTTTTGTATTGATCAGATTCAGAAAAGATTTATCTTTTACTTATTACGTTCAGATTTATCTACTTTATTTAGTTGCTTATGAGGTATACCAGTAGAAGGGTTAGCTTGGGATGACTTGTGGACCTAAGCACCGTGTGACATCTCAGATCCACTTTTAGGGGGTTACAAACTTGGTATCAGAGCACAGAGTTTAAGTGTTCTAGGGTGTCTATGAAGTCGTGTCTAATAGTGTCTTGTGGAACAGTATGGAGACGTCTGTACTTTTCTTCAAGAGGCTACAGGGCATTTAAGAAAAGTTTTCTTCTTTTTATACTTTAGATCGTGCTGTAAAGTTCTTCTCTCAAAAACTTCTATCGATTCATGTATCACTCCATAATTCTCCATCTATGTTATATTCTTGAGATCACATGATTAGAAAGTTCCAATTCATCCTAAGATGATGCTATCAGATTTACTATTAGTAACTTCAGAAGTCATACAAGGGGCTTGGGAGGATCTTACTAGTGTGTTATAATTTCCTTGAATCAAAATTTATGCCCTCATCCATATGAGTTATTCAGTTAAGATAGAATAAATATGCATTCAGATTCCTTATTATTCCTTCAATACAGATAGTTCTCATAAGAGGAGATAGTATGAACCTAGATTATTGAATAGAGTTTGCATTGAGGGATATTACAACCTGGAGTGTTATGATTCATATGTAGTAGAACCTTTTTATAGTTGGATGTATGGGTATAGAAGTGTAGTGACAAGAAAAGTAGGAATGATAATTGATAAAAAGTATTGAGATAAACTTATGCATGCTATAGATTTTGTGTTATGGTGATATATCCTGGTGTGTTAGTTTAGTGGAAGGTAGAGAAGGAGTTATTAGTTAAGGTGAATTATTGTTTGCTTGAAGTATGAAAGGAGTTATTGATGGTAATTATTATGTTATAAAAGTATAGATTATTAGAAGTATTTGGTGGTTTAGTATTGTTAATTTAGGCTTCCCTTGGGGTTGCAAAAAGGAGTTTAGTTGAAACTTATAGAACTATGAAATAAATTTAGGTGGATAGTAGTGATGTGTAGAGGGAGGATGTGCTAATGGATTATAATAAGATAGGACATACGTTCGTGATCAATTATTATTATTATTATGGGGTTCTAGTGGACTAGGGTTTCTTGATGTTTTATTTTATAGCTTCCAAGAGAGAATAGTATGTGACATTGGATTTTTTATCATTCCTAGCCCTAGTCACTAAGTTTGAATAGTAGAGGTTCATAAAGGTGAGAATAATGATTGTTCGGTTGGTGATGCTAGTTATATAGAGGTGATCTAGTAGGCTTGAACAGTGAATGCAAGACTTTAAGTTTATTGATTTGAGATTAAGTATGATGTTGTAGGTATGATGTAGAGGTGTGCCCAAGGTGATATGGGGTTGCATTATTTTCTAAGGTTATTAAGTGTCGTGTGTGGTTAGTAGTACCCTTGAGTTGCTAAGTGGAAGAAGGCTAGTTATATAGTACATGGTGTTCTTAATATCTAACTTAAGGAGTTATGATTGATGATGTTTAGTCTTTTGATATGATCTTGATTCTCATGGTTTAGAAATATAAGTTTAGAGGTGTGATATTGGTAGGCTATGATGGAAGTAGTATGGTTCATTAAAGGTTTGGTGATATCCATGTTAAGTGTTAGAATCTAAGTTTGAGTTTTTGAAGGTTGAGCTAATAGAAATAAGAGTTGCAACATTGGATGGTGTGCACTCCGGCTATGGAGATACTCATGAAGATTCTAAGTCAGTAAGTGTTCAAGTATTATATGAACTATTGAGGCTATAGAAAGATAGAGTTGTATCTCAGAAGAAAGTGTTAGCAGTGGGTTTCACACTTTCAGGTGTAGTCTTTCGGGTTAAGTTCTATTATTTACGTGTATTGTTATACCCCAGGCTCTAGAGTAAAGTGGTCATAGTTTAGTTAGAGTTTAGTAAAGGGGTTCCACAGACTTAGAATAATGGCTTAAAACTAAGTAATAGATGATGGGATAAGTAACCAAGTCAGATTCTCAGATTCTAGTAGTGCTGCCAGTGTGGGAGAAGATGCCCGGCTCATTCTTATTTTAGTATTAGTACCTCAGTCATCACAATTTCTACTCATGCCTTACGTGTCAGCTCCATGATCATAGTTTTGTTCATGTATATCATAGAAATCATATAGTCTCCTAGTCCCTAGTATGAGGATTTCCAGTTCATTCAACCGTACGAATCATGTTCCAGGAACTTAGGACTCCAAACTCAGGTCATGCATCTCATGACTCATGTACTCATGCTTTATAGTATGCTCAGTTCCCATAACTCATGCTACACTCCTAATGATCAGCGAGATTCAGCTTATAGCAATGTATTCCCTCAATTTAGATCTCTTTGATAAATCCATGATGTTGATTCTCTATTCCTCAGGCCTCAGTTAAGTGTCAAGTTATGTATAGTATCCTTCTATGCTTCAAGGTCTCACATTCTAACCTTTCAGTGACTCTTCCTTATGTAATGATAATAGTGATGAGTAAATGTTTCTTATTGATAAAAGATCATTATATGTTTGTTTTAGATAAGGCCATAAGTGTGAGTAATATTTAGGCCAAGTCTTTGATACATGTTGTGGTTAGTGGAAATTTGTGTGTGTATGTTCTTGGGGTAGTGCGTAGGAGTTGTTGTGATAGAGGTTTAGAGAATTTGAGAAGTATGCCTTTATGGGTATTTGTTTAGACGTTCATATGTGGTTATAACAATAGGCTTGAATGCCCTGTTGGTGTATAGGTGGATAAATGTGGTGCGTGTTAGTTTCCAACCTTCCCAACCTTGGAATGTAAATCCTTAAGTGAATTCATGATCGGGGTTGTCAATAGCACATCTCGTGTAAGTTTCATATTTTTGGGTGAGGTTTGAGACCTATTTAGATGATAAAAATAGTGAGGCAACACGATAAATCCACGGCACATCGTATATTGCATTGGTAGGGAGCAACGCGATGTGTCACATATCGCATCGGTAGAGCGATGTGGAGCGTCACATATCGCATCAGTAGAGCAACGCGGCGCGTCACTTATCGCGTTGGTTGTCCAATTTAGTTATGGTGTTATATGTAGTACCCCATGATTTTGAGTTAGGCTTGACCATGGTGAGAGGACTTAGTTTAGTTTAGACCTTAGTAGATAGATTTATCAATGCCCATGTGAGAATTAACAATTGAATTAAGTGAGTATGGTATTTAAGGGGAATAATATAGTTGAGGGAGTATTTGAGAAGTGTTTCTAAGCTTGAAAGTAAGAAGTTGCATTGCCTAAGGCCTAGAAATTCTAACCTAGCTTATAGTTTATATGCCTATGTTCCAAGCTATAGAATCAATGTTGTGATTCCTTAGTCAGATGTCTTGTTCAGGTCATGCCCAAAATTCTCTGCTCCCTAATATTATTAGAATTTCGTAGAAGTGTGTTGAAGAAATACTCTATTTGAGTATGGACAGTCAGTACGATCCTGTCCATATAGCCTGCAATCCCGTTTAGCAATCAATCAGATAAGCTCCTATAGATTTCAAACTTTCTATCTAGTTTTACTATCCACAGGCTCATGCGTATGGACATTCCAAGAGGTAATGTGTTTTCATCCATGTAAATTATGAATTCAGCTCAATCCATGCATCAGGCATCAGTTTCTGATTCAAATATTTAGTCATGATTCAGTTCATAAGTTTTCAGTGAATGATCTTAGTATTCCATCCCAGACAGTGCAATACCCCTAGTACGATCTTAGTCTCATTGTCTAATGATTCGTGCTTGCATAAGTTATCACTTTGCAGTTATATATGTGTGGTATTAACATGAACACTTCAAGCAAATTTTGAACTCTTAGCATGAATCAACTTCTTATAGTAAGTAAAGGCAAGTCAGCTCAGAAATCAGTTTCCTAATGAAAGTTTTAATGATTCAGCTCAGCTATATCCCTTCTTAGTAGACACATCATGTCTAAATTATTACATACTTCTAAGACTTCAAAAATTTCCTATCCATCATTCGAGGACGAATGATTTCAAGGGGGGATAATGTAATACCCCACATTTTTGGGTTAGTCTTTGAACCATCGTTCCAACGTGTATAAGCTATAGTCTAAATAATTCCCATGCAAATACGATTTTCATGATCTTTATCCTCATGTTTTATAAGATTTAGAGGTGAAAAATATTCATAAGAATCACTTACAACAAAGTTGAGCTTAGAGCCTTTGATTCGTCCAAAGTTTGGTATTCGATTCTACAAGGATCTACTTTAAATGTGTATAACTTTTTATATACATATAATTTTACATTTTAAGATCTATGAAATTATAGATAATTGAATTAGATTTCCAACGATACCAATTTCGCCTAAATCTGATAGTCGAGCGAAAAGTTATGGCATTTTCCGTGTGAGGCAATAAGTCGAGGCGATAGCGACGTGAAGCATCGGCCAGCGCGTTACGGAACTGTTTCACATGCTAATTTAGTTTCTAAAGGGTCTAGGGGCACTTTGGTCACATCCCCTCACTCAAATCCTCCCATAACACTTAATTTCAACCCCCAAAAGCATTATACACATTCTTATTCATCTTTTTCTCTCCAAGAAAACTCTATCCCCCTCAATAACACCAAGAACTCCATCAAATTTTCTCCAAGGAAGTTAATAATCCAGGCTTACGGGTTCAGGAACTTTAACAATAATCTTCAAGAACACCATTAGAGAGTCAAGAATCAAACTTTTAGATTAAAATTCATCAACAAGGTATGTGGGATTTTTCAACAAGGATAATTATTTCATCCTTGTGCCTAAAATCAAGATTTTATTTTAAATTTATATGATTTTGAATGATTATACATGAGTTTTGAATTAGGGTTTTTATCCATTATTGCTATTTGCAAGATTATGAGATTTCAAGTGTTTATGAAGTTGAATTGCATGCCTATTTCTATATTTTCATGCCCATTGCAGTAAATTTTAGATTTTGAATTGTATTATCATTACTCTCAATATCAAGCATGAACATTATGATGTTTTGACATGAACTTGATGCATGGGTTATAAAGCCCAAGATTACATGTTATGATTTCAAGAAAGATTATGCTTTAAGCATAC
Organism: Capsicum pubescens; assembly: GCA_030864215.1. NCBI lineage: Eukaryota > Viridiplantae > Streptophyta > Magnoliopsida > Solanales > Solanaceae > Capsicum > Capsicum pubescens. The sequence continues at coordinate 269,811,574 of CM061540.1, read as the reverse complement.
TATAATTCGATTATTTTTAAATTTTCAATAAAGCATTGATCTTTCGATCTTCAGATAAGTTTTGGAATCCACATTAAAAATTTATTATAGATTTCAGAAATCAGAATAGTTTTATTCACAAATTGAATCAGATAAATACATAATTGGTCTCGTAATAACCCTCATGCTAGATTTTTAAAGTTGATTTCCAATAGAATGAGCATACAAATTAAAGGGAGTAGTATTTAGCACCGAGCTGGAAGTGTGGGATTAGCATTCCCTAACTTCCACAGAACTACGTAGCCAACATAGGTACAGATTCAGATTATTCCCATTTTAATATGGATGACAGATACAGATGTGATCACTTAGATTAGGTTATACTCATTGGCAAGAGTATGACACCTCTCCCCATCGTGAGATTTTCCCCATAGAGAAATAAGACATTGGACTCCATGATAGCTCACATGGTTTATGTCGGTTAGAAGAACCTCCCTAATAGAAAAGTTTTACATAATAGTTTTTAAAAGAATTTCCTATCAGTAAAGACTTTCAGAATAGTTTTAAATTCTTTTCCCTACAGTTTACGGAAAAGAGTAAGGAATAAGAGAAAAGCTTTTAGGAACTAAGTGTAAAGTCTCACAAATTTTATTCAGATATTGCTTTTATGAGGTATCAGTTACAGATATTAGCTTTCAAATTTCAAACATAAAAGTGAGTCCTTTCTACACTTACACAACATGATTTGAAGATAGAATGCAAGTACAGCTTTTAGAACTAAGTGTTATGACTCACAAGATTTATAGAGTATGTTTTATCATTCATGATTTATGATTTTCAGCTTTCAGTTATTCCAGCCAATGTGAGTCATTTATACTTAGCATGCATTATATTATAAGTTTATAAGAACATTGAGATATTGTTTTACATATGCATTCACCCCCATATGCTCAGTACATTCCAAAAGTACTGATCCACTTATATGTCTATGTGCTTCATTGTCTCATAATGTAGGTACGAGTTGTAGCACGTATACCATATTCAAACAGTTTGTAGCTTCCAGTCAGTAGGTGATGAGTCCTTTTGATTCAAGGGCTCGAGTCAGTCATATAGTTTGAGAAGTATTTTTTTTATTTATTCAACCATATTGATTCAGGATAGCTAGGGGTCATGTCCTGGCTACCTATAGTTAATACTAGTAGAGGCTTTATAGACAGACAGTAGAGTAAATGCATTTGATTCCAGTTTTGTTTTGCTAAAGCAAAGTTGTAATTATTTTATTTTGGTTTTGTATTGATAAGATTCAGAAAAAGTTATCTTCCACTTATTCCGTTCAGATTTATGTACTTTATTCAGTTGCATATGAGGTATGCCAGTAGAAGGGTTAGCTTGGGATCACTTGGGGCCCTAAGAATCGTGTGACATCTCGGGACCCATTTTTGGGGCGTTACAGAAGATTTAGCTCAAATTTGAGGAGATTTATAACCATAAGATCTAATTCAAATTTGAAGTGCTTTGCAACTTAAATTTAAAAAGTTTCATAACATGAAGATTTAGCTCAAATTTGAAGAGCTTTATGATGAATAATTTATGCTCATATTTCCAGGAGCATTTCAACTTAAAGATGTAGCTCAAATCAGAAGAGCTTTTGATATGCAATTTAGGCTCGTATTTCAAGGAGCATTTCAACTTAAAGATGTAGCTCAAATTTGAAGATTTTTGACATACAATTTAGGCTCGTGCATTTAGAAGCATTTTAATTTGAGACTTATCTTGGATTTATGAAGCTTTGCAACTTAAATATTTGACTTAAATTTGAGAATCTCTACGATATGCAGTTTAAGCTCATGCATTAAGGAGCATTTTAACATACAGTTTAGGCTCATGCATTGAGGAACGTCGAGACATACATAGAATCTTCAAATTTATCTTTGGATGCAAACTTGACCTCACTATGAAATTCTTCTATATTTTCATATTTGCGGGCCTCACAGGTAGAAATTCAATATTCTCCTCTTGTAGCCATTCTTGATTTGATATCATGCGCATGAGTTGCCAACTCTTAAAATATGTTGGGCTTTAACCATTGCAATATATAGTAAAGACCCTAATTTATGCATTGAATGCACATCTCAATGCTAGAGATTTTACTAAGGCGACTTGGCAGTTTAGGCTCAAACTACTCCATCAATTGATAAAGTCAACAACTGGTTCATCTTCACATTATGAGACTTTATAAGTTCAATTATACTAAGAACATGTCTTGTGCTATCAAAATAATTAAGGAACTCTTTCTCCAACTTCTCTCAACTATCTATAGAATCAAGTTCAAGATTTGTGTATCAATCAAAGGCATTTTCTTTAAAAGATCGTACAACTGTTTGATGAGATAATGGAAGTCAAGATTTGATGTTCTTAGTTATTTGTGTACCAATCAAAGGCAATTTTTATAGTTTTTCTTTTATAATTGAAGTCATTTTGATTTTCTTAGATTTTGATATTGGAAAAGTTAAGATGAGAGGCAGAGATGGTCCACTAGGAGTACCAGAATTTGTATAGATTAAAATTTAAGTCAAAAAAAATAATAATCAGGACAAAAAAATATTGCAACAATCATTTTATTTGATTTCATATGGTGAGTGCTAAAATCTCTATTAATCATCTCATTCACCTTTTCAACTATAAATTCAAGGGCCTTCTAACTTGACCTTGAAGTTGATGAATATGAGATTGATTTGTGAATTTAATGACTTTAATCTTGACTTGTGCTTGAATTCAAGTGTTTTGATCTTGATCTTGAGTTATTTTTAAAATTAAGGGTGTAACGATCCAAAATATTGTTACATTAAAAAATATTAAAAAATATTTTACGATAATTAAAATGCTCTAAATAGACCTAAAGAAAATTATTTCATAGAGAAAAATAAGGTCCAAAAAGGAAATTGGGCTGGTTTGCAACCTACCGTTGCAGCGGTAAAATAACTATCGTAGTGAAATCCGACAGTAACCTATCCGGAATATTTAAAAAATCATCTTTTATTTTAACCCCCAAGTAGCCTTTACCCCTCAAAAAACACCCAAAACAAACCTCACTTCCCTAGTTATGAAATTTCAAAGACCTAGCTTCATGAGATCAATTTCGAGTCACACCCGATGGAAACCCAATATGAAAAGACGCTTACCACTCACGGGACAACTCTCTCCACTCAATAGCACTATGTTTTGTCTACAATGTAGGTTATGGTTATTTTATGGTAGAAATTAGACTTAGGCTAGATTCATATAACATTGATAGTAATGTCGGAAGTTCTCATGTATTAGGCCTTTGTACATAGTGTTTGAATGGATGGAATTGATAAAAAAAAACATTAGACTTTATTATTATAGTATATTATTATTATACTCAGTTGGTGTGATATTTATGGCATGAATTTTATGGAATATAGTGACAATTATAATTAGTTGAATAAATATAATTGTTTTTTAAGTATAGTATGAGGTTAGAAGGGTAAAATGGAGAAAATAAGGTAATTGAGGTTCAAGTATATTATTCATAGTGATTTAATAAAAGTCATAACTTACATTAAGAAGTGGTAATGAGGCATAAGTATGATGAAAAGGCTATGTTAGTGAAGTTACTCAAGTTGAGTATCATAAGAGTTGGTTAAGTAGATGGGACAGGTTGCATCCTAATAGCAAGGTACATGGGGAGGTATTGTACCTAAAAAAGGGTTGTTAGAACTCTAAGTATAGGAGTAGAAGGGCCAAGCCTTATTGGCTCAGGTTGAAATATTTTTAAAAGGGGTGAGAAATACTAAAAAGTACAAACCAATGGTGGAATTGTGGGTTAGCGTGGTCACCCAAATTTGATAACTATGAATTTATAGAGGTTATACGGATAAATATGATAATAATATTATGATTGTGTTTTATTATCTTTTGTGTGGATCCCTTGATGGGTGTTGGTTTTTGGATGACTTGATAGGTAATTTATAGAGTTTAATATGTGAATGTGGATCATAATAGAAGGATTTTTGTCATATTGTAATCTATAAAACTAGTCTTTAATATCTTAAAAAGGGGTGAACCCGGTGTTGTGTATAGTTGAAGTACTCTTGTTAGAGGATAGTTAGGAGGAATGATTCTAATAAGGGGATATAATGATATAACTTAGGAACCTAAAGTTAAGTTTATCTAAGTACTAAAAGGTATGATATGTCAAGGTTAAGGACTCTAGCTAAAATTTGTAGGTTGAATACAGTTTAGCAGTTGAATAATCAGGTAAGGGTGATAGATTATAAAATTATAGTCGAGGGACTCCTAAAATGGATACTTAATTGATTGATATTTAGATATGTTTATGATTGATAATTAAGTTTGATAATGCTTAATAGAGCAAGTGATGAAATGACCTTCGGTCATACTTGTGATTTCCTCTATTAGTGGATATTTGTGGTACCTGAAATGATAAACTTATGATTATTGATTGCAATTACTTGGATTCCATTAATTTCAAGCTTTATTTCAATCATTATTGCTTGCATCTGATTTTGATTGGGCATTTACAATTTGCCTTTAGGTATTACTTATAATTATTGACTGCAGCTTGCATTTATATTTATAGTATAAATAATGATATTAAGCTTATGGGTTCATGATGCTGAGGATATTGATGTTAAAGAGATGATGGATGATGATATAGAGCTTATGATGTTCATGATTCTAATGAGATGATGATGATGATATTGAACTCATGATTTTCATGATGCTGATGATATTGATGTTAATAAGATGATAATGATGATGATATTGAGTTCACAATATTCAGGATGTCGATAATGTTGATATATTTTCATGACACTGGTGATATTAATGTAAATAAGATGATAATGATGATGATATTGAGCTCATAATGTTCATGATGCTGATAATGTTGATATTGATGTTGATTGTGATGAGTTGAGAAGGAAAAAAAGTTATGCATCTTGCATATATACATTTATCATATACATTGAAATGCACATTTATATTTATATTTCATTAATGGTTCCTTGAGTGGACTGGGTTATGTTGATGATATATCATGGTTCTTTGTGTAGTCGATTGTTTGATGAGATATTATGATTCCTAGAGTGGACCAATTATGTTAATGATTGTGATTGTCATTGCAGCAAATTATGAATACGAGGTATATTTTGGATTGTATATAAATCTCATTTTCACGTGTGTATAGTCATATATGTGAGGCGTATCATAGTGTCCTTTCTTATAAGGATGTTGATATTATCAATTTTCTTGGTTGTTGCAATCTTAAAGTAGTTATATAGGGGAAAACTGTAAGTGTATTGGTATTAAGTTAGGAAATAAGGTTTCATGGATTTGGAATTAACTACGTGATACTTATTAGTTAGTAAAGGACAAAGATATATGAAAATGTTAAATGCCAGGTAGGCATAGAGATGCTACAAGTGTGGGGTTAGTAAATTAATAATTTAAGGATTAGAATAAGAACTTTCTTTGGTTCTATGATTTCTTTCTATTTGCTATTAATGTTATTTATTTCTAATCTTGGGCGGTCGATGATGCCTACTAGTATGTGGGGTTGTACTGATGCTACAATTACTATATCTCTAATTGGGGATATAGTGGGTTTCTATAGCATCGACGATAATCACTCAATAATACTTTTTCCCTCTCTATTTTGTATGAGAGTCGTGTCATAAATTCTCTCATTTCTTGTTTGGAGATCTTATACCAATTTAGTCTAGTTTCTAGAGCTTTATTATTGATAATTTTCCATATCAGTTTTACTTAATAGATGTATTAAAACAGAGTTATTTATTTATTAGTTAACTAAATTATGTTGTTGAAAAGAAATATTTTAACTTATGCATTAATAAATGATTGAATAGTAAGGGTTCACCTGTATGGGGTAAGTGTTAGGTCGGTGTTCGGATGATTCATGGGTTAGGTCGTGACAAAGGATTTGAATGCTTAAACTTGTAGATTGTAGAGAAATTTCAGATGTTTGATCCGCAAACTCTCTCTTGCTTATTGTTAGAATTCTTGGTCCCTTTTTCTGAATTATAAGACTTTTATTTATAGTTGTGGAATGGAGGAGTTGTGATATGTACAAGCTCTTTTCTGCTAATTAGATTGCAGTGACATGACCATATTTAATTGGTCGAAATATGTCAATTTGTACACGTAATACATTTTATTATCCTTTGATTTCAACAAGTATGTTGCATCATTTTGATACGTGGCATGATCCAATTGTCTCCTATGCTTGACTTGGCATGCCACATTATTTGACACATGACATCAAATTGGACCTCTACAATACGATAACATCATGGGCTTAATAAAATGGGCTTGCCATTTATAGTTCAAATCAGTGGACTAGTCCAATGAAATTAGACTTTGATCCATATTTATCATACATTAAATAATTAATTCAATTAATTTAAAATATTTATTTGAACTATATAAATTGAATTAATATTAAAAAAAATTATAATTATGCGGTGTTGCATAACCATTTAAAAACCAAAGACCTTGGGGACTTGAGATATTTCTTGGGGATTGAGTGTTGCAAGTCAAGCACTAGCATATTGATGAACCAGAGAAAGTATGCTCTGGAATTAATCTCTAAAGCTAGATTGGCAGGTACAAAGCTAGCTTCTACACCACTAGAATGCAATGTGAAGTTGACTTTAACAAATTGTGAGAGTAGTTTTCATGATATGTCATTTCTTGATGCTGGTAGATACCAAAGAATAGTTGGAAAATTACTCTATCAGACTAACGCTAGGCCTGACATAGCTTTTGTTGTTAGTTAGTACATACAACAATCCAAATTCTCACTTTGGAATGCAACTTTAAGAGTAATTAAGTACATTAAGAATGATTCAAGTTTAGGTTTGTTGATGAACTCACATAAGCGTACAACCTTGATTGAGCATTATGATGCACATTGGGTTGTATGTCAAAATACTAGGAGGTTAGGTATTAGTTAGTTTCTAAAGTTTGGTGACTCTTTGATATCATAGAAATCTGTGAAATAGAACACAATTTCTATGAGTTTTGTAGGGGCTGAATACAGAAGCTTGGCTACATTAAAAACATAGGTGGTTTGGGTTACTAGTTTGTTTAAGAAATTAGGAGTAAACTTACATACACCTACTCTTATTCACTATGATGGCAAGGCAGTTATACAGACTGCTACTTAGCTGTATTTTTTGACAGGTCTAAATATATCAAAATTAATTATCACTTTATTTGGAAAATGATTTATCATGGTCTGATCAAAACTATCTACATCAATACCAGGAACCACCTGGCAGATCTGCTAACAAAAGTTCTTGTTCAAACGCAACATGACTTTCTGTTAGTAAAGTTTAGAGTGATGTATCTTTTCAATACATTTAGCTTAATAGGATGTACTGAAGTTAGTGATTATCTATGCACCTAATCACTTGGTAATTAGTTAGTTGATTAGTTAGGTGTTAGTTTTTTAGTTAGTTGATTAGTTGATTTTTAGTTTGTTAGTCGGTCGAATAGAAGAAGTAGTGGGGTAGAGTGATAGGTGTCTGGTGACAGTTTGAAATACCCTGGGTTTGGGGCCCTTAGAAATTTTTTTAGATTTTTGGTTTCTAGACAACATAGGACTTGTGGGTACCAGTCATATAGGGGGTACGAGTTGTATGCCTTGGTTGTATGCTAACCAGTTAAGGTTGGTGGGTTGGATTGGTCTATGTAATGGGTAAGACTTGGGTGGTATGAGTAGTATGGTTGGTGATGGGTCGTATGGTTTAGGTTTTTCCTTCACTTAATCCGAGGCTTAGAAAAACAACTTGGATCTAAGTACAAGTGGCTCACCATAGGTTGAGAGCTAAGGTACGAGTCGTACCATCAACTCGTATGGTAGAATGTGTTCAAACTTTCTTTGATTTCTATTCTGTCAGGGATACGGTTTAAGGGTACTAATCGTATGGTTGGATACGACATGGTTTGGGTAAGTCGTATGATGGACAGTGTTGTGTCTAAGGGGGGAGGTCTAAGGTACAAATGATGGGTACCACTTGTATTAAAGGGTACGACTGGTAGGGAAGAGTTGTATTCTCTGACTGGATTTTTATACAGTTTAAGTAAGGGGTAATTTGGGCATTTCCCCTCATAACTCCTTGGGACCACATAACTTATATCATACTTGGGGACATTATTTACCCTATTATTTTATTCTTAAACACTTCGAAACACTCTCTAATCCTCTCTAAAGATCTTGGGTAAAAGAAGTCTAGGGTTTCATCTAGAGGAGAAATTTAGGGCTTGTTTGGGTGATTTCTCTCCACCATCTTCTAATCTAAGGCATGTACTCCTCCCTCATTGTTAGTTCAAACTAAAGGCATGTTTTATACAATGTTTTTATGGCATGATTATTGTATGGTTTTGGGGTTTTCAAATATATGCTGGGGTTTTGGTATTAAATATTTGGTTATGGTTTTCCCATGTTTTAATTATGCAATTATATGCTTTATTAGTGGTTTAGACAATTGGTTGCATGGGAATGGTTAATTGGAAATTGGATTTGGTTTTGGAAACACTATACCCCCAATATGTTTGATGAAATGCCTTTGATAATGCTTTTACTATATTAATTAACTTTTAATGGAACTATTGCATGGTATGGTTTGGTAATGAAACCCTAAATTGTATAAATGGTTTAAATGGTTGGGAATAGTTAAAATGGTAAGGTTTGGTGGTCGTATTTATGGTTAATTAAACCTACTTGTGGGGTACATGGGATTCCCCAAAGAAAATATTATAATGGAACATTTGTGAGGTACATGGGAATCCTCCTAGTTAACTTGATAAAATGACTAAGGACAATACTTACAAGCTATAGTCGGTATAACAATACCACTTGTAATAGCCTCGATTGATAATAATGGAATAATGGTTTGGTTGGATGGTAATGGTTTTAATTGGGCTATAATGGTAGGGTGTGATAGCTAATCGTGAAGGTACGAGTCTAATGGACGGGCACTGGAAACTCATGTTTTCTGACATAAGGGGTGGTCATAGTGACCATATATGATACTACAAGGTACATGGAAATCTTCTAAATACACTATACATATGAATCATGGAGGGTGAATGGTACTTGGGAATACCCTACTCTTATGGTATCTCTGGTTTGTACGGCTACACACATTGGGGCCCATTCAGGGGGTTACACTGTACCCATATAGCCCGTGGGTGGTTCTAGGATGGTTAATCTATACACACTCAGGTTAATGGTTTTAAATGCACGCTAAAATCGGTTCCCTTTCCCTGTATGGTTATGTGTGTATATATATATGTGTGTGTTTTTATGTCCATATGGATGGTTTAATTGGTTTTAATAGATGGCATTATTTTATCCTTATGTTCATGCTAGCGTTCACCCGCTAAACCATCTTCGAGCGGTTGTATCCCCACGCGATGTAGGCATCAGCCATTCTACTCATCCTGCTTAGTGATCGAATTTCAAGATCAGCTCTATTAGATTGAAGTGGTGATCTTCCATATTTTGGAAGGCTCCGTTTCTTTCGTGGATGTCTTTACATACGTAGGTTACTTTATGGATATTGGTTTTGGATATGGTTGGGGGCATGTGTCAACTAGATATTGGTTTTTAGTCAGAGGCTTTTGTGTGACTACTATGGGTTGGAATGGGCAGGATCCGTATTGGTGTCAGTCTTAGTATTAGCATTGGTATTGGAGCTAATATCGTTGGACTGAATTTATGACTATTCTATCCTTTTATATTATTTATGGATAGGAACTTGGTTGTTGTTTTGGTTGTTGGCTCATGATTTGGTTTGGTAATTGGTTATTGGTATGGGTTTGGACGGTTGGACTCGTATGAGTCGGTCACGGTCATAGACCTATCCCAGAGTCTGGAGATTAAATAAAATATACTATCTTGTTATATTGTTGAAATTCAGCCAACTCAGGGCAGGTAGTTGGCGGTTGGGTTGGGCAATGAGAGTGGTCTCCGGTCGGGGTTAGACTTGGGATGCCCATTATGACAAGGTCGGCTGGTCGGGTCGGGTCAAGTTGGTATCAGAGCTTTAGGTTCATGGTCAATTGGGGAGTCCATAAAGCTGTGTCTAGTAGAGTCTCTTTTAGAGGTGTGTAGAGCGTCATACTAATAAGAGAAAGGTTACAAGGCATTTAGGAATGTTTCAGTTTCTTGGTATCCTATTTTCAAACTTAGATTCTAAGTCCTGGAACTCTTCTCTAATTCAAGTTTGTTTGCTTTACAGATCATGCCTCGACGATCAGAGATGCAAGGTAACCTTTTGTCCCAACTGGGGTAAGAAAGCAGGTTGAGTTTGGGAAAAGACAAGGTAAGAAGTTCAGGTTATCTAAATAGGGTGGTCCTCAACAGCAAGGTTGTCGGGATAGCGGTAAGTGGCCAAAGAAGAAGTGGGGGAGTTTGGGTCTTGAAAATGACTAAGTCCCCAACACTTGGTGAAAATTTCAAGCCTTAAGTCCCTTCATCATGCAACTAAGAGATGAATCAAGCTAGGATTAGTATGGGGTATTATACAATGCACGTACGAAGGGAACCATCCTTCTTTCGCACTAATAAAATAGGTTCACCCCAAGGGGACACAGTAGGACGGATGAAACCTTTATCCAAAAGATCCTTAAGTTGCCCCTTGAGTTCCCTCAACTCTGTCGGAGCCATTCTATAAGAAGGAATAGATATTGAACGAGTGTCTGAAACCAAATAAATACCAAACTTAATCTCCCTATTCGGAGGAACACCAGGAAGATCATTCGAAAAAACCTCAGGAAACTCATTTACCACCGAGACCAAATATAAAAAAGGACCTTTCGAGTTAGAATCTTTAACCCGGGCCAAATGATAGAGACACCCTTTGGAGATCAATCTCCGAGCTCTAAGATAAGAAATAAGCCTCCCCCTAGGAGCTTGGGAACCGCCCTCCCACTCAATAACCGGTTCACAAAGAACCTAAAAACTACCTTATGGGTCTGACAATCTAAGGACACGTAACTAAAGTGTAACCAATCCATCCCCAGAATAACATCAAAATCCACTATATCAAGTTCTAACAGATCCACCAAGGTATGTTTGCTGCAACTGATACCATACACCCTACCGGGGTAGAAACAAAAAAAAGGATCCAAAATAATATGGGATCAAAACCAAAATACACAGCCACATATGGGGTCACATAAGAAAGAGTGGTCCCCGAATAAAGCAAGCAATGCACTTCATGAGAAAAGAGTTGTAACATATCATTCATGACATCAGTTGATGTCTCAGATTTTTGCGGAGTAGCAAGAGCATATAACCTATTCTGACCTGCGCCGGTACCAAAAGCAAAAACTGATGTAGAAGCAGCATCCTTTGATGTGATGAAGCAAGCGGAGCCTTACTCTCTCCCAAAGTATCCTTACCAATCAGAAAATTTTTGAGCATATGGCCTAGCTGACCACATTTGAAATATCTGTCCCTCCGTTCATCATAGAAACCCCTATGTAACCTACCACAGAACTGACAAAGAGGGCATGATGAGGTCGACTGAGCCCCATTTGCCTGATCATGACTTCCTTATGCCCACAAATTATTGCCGCCCTACTAATGCCTATCCCAAATTATTATCCTAGTGTATGAAGTGCTTATGAGGTAAAAATGTTCATAGAAATCACTTAGAACAAAGTTGAGATAAGAGCCTTTAATTCATCCAAAGTTTGGTAAACGATTCTACAAGGGTAAATTTTGAATGTGTATAACTTTTGATATACGTGATATTTTCAACTCAAAACCCACCAAATTTTATATATTTGAATTAGCTTTCCAACGATACCAATTTTTCCTTAATCTGAAACCCGAGCGAAAAGTTATGATCATTTTAGTCAGAACCAATAAGCTACCGCGATAAGACCGAGTGGTGATGAGCCTTTAATCCACATTCCAGTTATGAATTTTGGTTTAAATGATTGAGGGGAAATTGAGTCTTTTCCCACCTCAACCCAATAGTTCATAACATGATTTGGGCACCAGTTAGGGCATTATTTTGACCATCTTCTGCAATTTTCCTCTCAAGAAAACCCTACTCATCCCCCAAGATCATCAATTCAATTACTTTCTCTCCAAGGAAACCAAGAATTCAAGTTCCCAAAGTTCAAGAACCTTCAAGAAAGCATCAAGATTGGTGTTTCTCTTTCAAGTTAAAAGCTTAAGGCATGTGGGAGTTCATCCATGGGTCTCCTTTCAACCATGGAGCCTAAAAACCCTTTTCTTTCAATTTAAGAATGAATCTACAATGATTATGGTATTTTGTATTTTCAAGAAAAAATTAATTTCATGTTTTCATGGTAATTTAAATGCAATTCATCCCATGTATAATTCAATGCAAGATTTGATTTCCTCATTCTGCGAATTTATGTTTCCCATGTCCTATTTCAAGTGAATTCCATGTTATATCCCCAATATATAATTTCAGTCATGTAATCATGCTATCTCATCATGTTTAAAAGTACCCCAATATTAAAGTTTTGATATCCATGTGTTTGATAAAATGCCTATGTAATACCCCGGAAAATTTTTTTCGTTGACATTTTGTGCGTAAACGTGTCGGGATCATATCTTTGAGAATGATTTATAATTTTTCTGTATTTCATTTCTTGGATTTCAACCCACCATTTCGTAGATCATCGAATAAGCTTTCCAACGATATGTGGATCACCCAAAACGGACACTCGAGCGATGAGTTACGACCATTCCAATCAAACTACGATCATTCCGATCGAACTGTGAACAGTAAAACGTGCAGGAAAAAGTACTGAGGCCAGGCGTATTTTTTCTCCAACTTTAAATGATCATAACTCCTTGTACATAATAAACTGTGTGATCTTCTATATATCAACGAAAATCCCTGAGAGTCTTCTTTTCAATGAAATTGGTTTCATCCAATTTGGACATCGGAGTAAAAAGTTATGGCCAATTTACATCAGCCTATCGGATAGATCACTGAAGGGCAGATTTGACATTAATTGATTTTTAAAGGTATTTTGGTCATTTCCCATTATTGTAACCCTCTATATATACCCCCTTTGATCTGAGAATTGTCATTCATTTTCTCTCATTTCTCTTATATCTCTCTCAAAATATATGCATATATATATATAGAAGAAGAGGAGTTAGGGTTAGGGTTCTAATTGGGGGAAAATCGATTCTAGGCTTCGCTTCGCGAATTGCTTCCGTCAATCTCTTCGGCTACGAAATCTTAGGTATGCAAGTGTTTATCTATGGGCTCCTTTCGTCCATAGAGCCCACAAATCCTTTTTCAAAGGCTCAAGATACATGTGTGTATATATATATATGATTATATTTTCTAAATTTTCATTGTGTATGTGTGTAGTATTCACATAATGGTTGAGATATATGTGTGGGATGATTATGTGGGTTGGTTGAAGTATATGTGTGTAGTATTTGTGTGATGGTTGGTGATTATGTTGTTGAAGTTGATGATATCCAAGAAGGGATCTTTGTATTTTTGTGAAAACTATGGTGGTGTATGATGTATAAATATATGAAATGAGTGATTGAATACTTGTAATCTTGATGAATCCACCTATGCCTAAGAAGTGCATGTAAGGCGTTTGTGAAAATACCTAAGAGATTAGAGATTTTGTTTTTATAACATAATAGGTCCAAAGTTAATTGATTATGAATATATGATGATTTAAATTGTTAAGCCTTGATTTATACTATTATTCCATTATTTCCTTGTTATGACTTGATAATTATTATTGGGAATTATATATCCCTACTATTGATTGATTTGTCAAATATTTTCTAAATGTGAGTTGGATTGTGAATTGAGAAATGTGAATGTTGAAGTTGAAGGATGATGGTGTTGTGGTGCATGAAATTGAGCATTAAACCTATGCCCTAAATGGTGCATGTAACGTGATTGCTAAAATGCCTATGTGAAGAAGAATTAAGTATTTGACATGTTTGTTATCCACATTATGATTTCATGCCATATCCATATGCTTAACTTATGTCTACCATATGTTTGACAAAATATTTAAGAGAATAGGAAATTATGCATTGTGGTTCATTAGATCTTAAAAGATAAATTCATGTTTTATTCCTATGGATAGTTGATTTCCTTGAATTTGTGGTGCGTTGTGGGTGTATGATGGAATGCCATGATGAATTAGTGAGGTAACTATGATGTTTGTATGTAGTATTTGTTGTGGACCCAAAGCATGCTCCCCACGTGTTTGATTGGATGCTTATATGAAGAAATAAGGCCATGTGATTTTCTAAGTGTGAAATCCTCAATTATGTGTTGTGTATGATGGCCTATGGGTATGTTGTGTAAGAGTTATCTATCTTGTGTTACTTTGTGCTATCGTGTGCTGGGGGTACATATACCCGAAATAGTCTGTTGGTCTAGAGCCGAGTCAGTTTCACGGTAATCTCAATCGAGCGATGAACAATGAACTCCCAATTAGTTTCAAAACTTGGGGAAAACTCAGTAATCTCAGAAATCATTCTTTATCGAATACTCAGGCCATGAAGCTCTGAAATCTTACATATCAATTCACTCCGTCACAAACCTCTGTACATTTTGTGAGATAGTAAGCTTATCTTAAAAGTAAGTGGCATTTAGAAATACTCAGTCAGAGAATGGAATCAAGCGAACTCTGTCATATTGATAAAGTATCATAATGTGAGAACAGATTCAGTTTAGTTGAGTACATTTAAGAACCGGTTAAGTGTCTTTCAGTTGGGAGTAGGATTCAGCACCGAGCGAGCTAAGGATGGGAACATTCCTGCGAGTAGAGGGTTTGATTCCTAGTAGCAATCCTTATGCTCCAGAACTACGTTTCTAGCGTAGGTTGATATATCTATCCTGCGAGTAGAGGGTTAGATGAGGTGGTTGTCCTGCGAGTAGAGGGTCCCACCATTCTCGTTTGAGGTCCTGATAGTAGAGGGTCCTATGCAGTTGTCTTTACTGGTGGCGCGGTATTGACACCCTTCCAGCTGGGGTATAGATTGGATCCCACTTGTGGTAAGTGGGGCATGTCGGTTAAATGATCACTCCCACAGTTTCAGTAACAGTATCATAAGAGAACTCAGTTAATGTGCAGAAGTTGAGGCTGTCAGATACAGGCCTCCCAGTATTGCTATCATTATCATTGAGTAGAGAGACTTCCTGCGAGATGAGGGTTGTTCTCGAACTTATTTACCCATTATCGTTATCATTGAGTATAGAGACTTCCTGCGAGATGAGGGTTGCTCTCGAACTTATTTACCCATTATCGTTATCATTGAGTAGAGAGACTTCCTGCGAGATGAGGGTTGCTCTCAAACTTACTTACCCATTATTATTATCATTGAGTATAGAGACTTCCTTCTAGATGAGGGTTGATCTCAGATTCAGTTGTTCAGTGTTCCAGAGTTGGTGAATTTGAATATCAAATATCAGTTATCCAATTTCTCAGTATGGATAAGTACAGATGTCAGCTCTATTAGCTTCAAATACTCAGTATCTTATTGTCAGTATTATTATTTTCGGGTGTCAGTGTTCAAAATGTAACATTCGGTGTCATGATAATTTCAGTTGTACTTTATGCATCCATGTGTGTATTGTTGATCAGACATGTTTCAAAATTGGTAACTGTAGAGTTTCTATATATGTTTATTCCAGCGAATACATATTATTCAGATTGTTATGTTTATGCATAAACCTTATATTTCACCTTACCCTATCCTTGTATACTCGGTACATTCTTTGTACTGACGCATTCGCGCTATGGTGTTTTCACCACCATAGGTTCAGAAGAGCGAGATTCAGAGTATATTTAGCTGTCAGATCTTATAGCAGTGGGTGCAACAGTGAGTCCTCATCATCCGAGGATATTCTATTTCAGTGTTTTGATGATTTTAGTAGACGGAGTTAGTTGGGGAATTGTCCCTTCAACTCCACAGTTCAGACAGTGTAGACGCTTTTCAGATAGATGTATTAGTGTATGGTTTAAGGTATTGCATATTTCTAGATGTTTAAACCTTATGGCCAGATTTAGCCAGTTTCTGCATTTATAGTATTATATTATGCAGTGAACAGATACGGATATCAGTGAAGGGTTAGCTTGTGGTCTCTCGGGGTCACAAGAACCGTGTGGCATTCCGGTTCATGGGAATCGGGGTGTTACAACCTAAGTGTTGGATTTTGAACAATGATTCACATGCTACAGTTTTAAGTGTTGATATCGTGCTTTGTGGTCATTCAGTGCTGACGGGTTATGAACGCCTGATAACTATGTACTTTTATATATTTCCATTTTTCAACTAACAAGTAAGTCAGACCATGGTTTTAATATCATATTCCTACCTCCATGATCATATTTACATTATCAGTTTAAATGTTAAAAATTACCTCAGAATCTGTACGCATTGTTATTTTCATAATACCATGACCTAAGCTTATCAATTATCAATTATCAGTGCATACACCAGTTAGCTTTTTGGTGTTATTCGATTGGGAGTAGAATTTAGCACCGAGCAAACCCAGGGATGGGGGCTCACTTGACAATAGAGGGTATGATCTTTAGTAGCGATCCCTGTGTTCCAGAACTATGTAGCCAGCGTAGGTTAGAGATATCTACCTGCAAGTTAAGGGTTGATAAAGTGTTTACCTTCTAGATGAGGGTAATACATATCTCATTAAGGCACCTGCCAGATGAGGGTGACTCTTATCTTATTAGTACCCATGGCACGGTACTAACACCCTTCCAGCTGGGGTTACAAGTTGGAACCCGATTAGAGCAAATTAGGGCATGTTGGTTAGATATACCTCCTACGGTTTTAGTTCAGTTTTTAGTACAAAATTCAGTTTCAGTTTACTTGTCCATAGCATATAGACTTCCAGTTATTCAGTTATCAGATTTCAGTATTTCAGTTTATAGATTATTTTAAAAATATGTATATGCTTGGTCTTGCATTCTCAGATATCACAATTTTCATGCACTCATGCTCAGTATATTTGTGTATTCAGATCCTTGAGTTATGTCGGTTTCTACCCCGTAGTTTCATACCCAGTATTCATACAGTACCCATGTTTTACTGTCTTCCAGCTTCAGTTCTACTTATATTATAAAAACAAAGTTTTAAGAAACTAAGTGTAGTGATTCACCAGCTCATCAAATTATGTTTGTTACTCATGTTTTAAGATATTTCAGTCTCTTGGTGAGTCTACTTACACTTAACATGCATGTTTTAAGATTTCATATAAAATTAGTTTTACGTATTGCATTCACCCCCGCTTACTCAGTACATTCCAGAAGTACTGATCTACATATACGTTTGTCTGGCTACATTGTTTCATAATGTACAAACCAGTTGTAGTCCACACATCATGACCAAACAGCTGTAGTTTCCAGCCAGAAGGTGATGAGTTCTCCTATTTCAGGGACTTCAGTCAGATGTTGTTCATGTACTTTTCTTTATAACTCATATGTATTGATTAGTGGTAGCTTGAGGCATGTCCCAGCTATCTATAGTCATTATAGTAGAGGCTTCATAGATGTCAGTCAGAGTCAGTCATGTAATTTTAGTTCTCTTCAATTTTATCAGATTGTCAATTGTATCAATATTATAATTCTTTCCAGATTTTGTAATGATTATATTTCTGTATAGCAGAACCAGTTATTTAATATATTATAAATTAGTTGCTTACCAGTATGCCAGTTCATGGGTTAGCTTGGGATCACTTGTGGTTCCAAGCACCGTATTACGACTAGGGGTACTCTCGGGCCGTGACACATTGACTATAGGCAGTTGAATAAGGTAACAATTAAGAACAAGTATCCTCTTCTAAGGATAGATAACTTGTTTGATCAGTTGTAAGGTGCTAAATTTTTTTCTAATATATATCTTCGGTCTGGGTATCATCAGCTTAAGATTAGGGAGGAGGATTCCCTAAGACGACTTTTTCGTACTCGGTAAGGGCACTTTGAGTTCTTATTTATGTTATTCGGTTTGACTAATGCACCGAAGGCATTTATGGATTTGATGAACAGGGTTTTTGGGCAGTTTCTATATCTTTTTGTCATTGTGTTTATTGATGACATTCTGGTATATTCTACGAGTGAGGTGGATCATGCCAATCACCTTCGTTTGGTCTTACAGACCTTGAAGGAGTAGCAGTTATATGGCAAGTTCTTTAATGTGAGTTTTGGATGAATGTTGTAACTTTCTTAGGTCATATTATTTCTAGTGAGGGGGCCATAGTGGATCCACAAAAGGTTGAAGTGGTTAAGAGGTGGCCTTGACCCATGACTCCAACCGATATTCGGATCTTCTTGGGTTTGGCTAGGTATTATAGGCGGTTCATGGAAAGATTTTCGACAATAGTTGCCCCTTTGACTAAATTGACTCAGAAGAAGGTCAACTTTTTTTGGTCGGATGCTTGTGCGGGGAGTTTTGAGAAGCTAAAGGATAAGCTAACTTCGACTTCGATTTTGACATTGCCAGAAGGTACGGAGTGGTTTATAGTTTATTGTGATGCGTCCAGGTGTGACTTGGTTGTGTTTTGATGCAGCATAGGAAGGTGACTGGCTATGCTTCCAGGCAGTTGAAGGAGCATGAGAGAAATTATCCTACTCATGACTTAGAGCTTTTAGCGATGGTTTTTGATTTTAAGATCTGGCAGCATTATTTATATGGAGTGCACTTGGACATCTTTTTTGACCATAAAAGTCTACAGTATATGTTCACTCAGAAGAAGCTAAATCTCAGACAGAGAAGATAGTTGGAGCTTCTCAAGGACTATGATATGAATCTTCACTACCACCCAGGTAAAGCTAACGTGGTTTTTTATGCTCTTAGAAGGTTGTCCATGGGGAGTTTAGCTCATGTGTATACGAAGAAAAAGGAATTAGTAAAGGATATTTACCGCTTGGCTAATCTTGGGGTCCATCATCTCTACTCTGAGAATGGTGGCGTGATGGTACAGGAAGTAGTTCGATCATCTCTCGGTGCAGAGATCAAGGAGAAGCAAATGATGAATCCTATCTTGATAAGAATCAAGGATGATATAGGTGGGCAAAAGGTAATGGTATCTGAGATCAGTGGTCATGGCACTCTACGATACCAAGAGAGATTATGTGTTCCTGATGTCGATGGTTTGCGACAAAGTGTTTTGGATGAGGCCCACGAATCGTGTTATGTTATTCATACTGGTTCGATAAAAATATATCATGATCTCAAGAAGGTATATTGGTGAAATAGTATGAAGAGGGATGTCACTAATTTTGTGGCCAAGTGTATAGTGTGTCAACAAGTTAAAGTTGAGCACATGAGGTCTGAGGGATTATATCAGAAGATTGATTTGCCTGAATAGAAATGGAAGGTAATTAATATGGATTTTTCTACCGGTATTCCACGGTCTCAAAACCATTTTGATTTGATTTGGGTCATCGTGGATAGGATAAAAAAGTCTACTCACTTCTTGTCGGTACAGACTAAGTTTTCAACTGATGATTATGAGAAGTTGTATCTTCAGGAGATTGTGAAGCTGCACGGGGTACCCTTTTCGATTATCTCTGATCATGGTATGCTATTTTCATCTCACTTCTAGCGGTCTTTTCAGAACGGGTTGGGGACTAAGGTTAGTCTAAGTACTGTATTTCATCCGCAGGCGGATGGACAAGCAAAAAGGACTATTTAGACATTGGAGAAAATGTTTCGTGTGTGTATGATTGATTATGGTGGCAATTGGGGTGAGCATCTACACATGGTAGAGTTTGCTTACAACAATAGTTATCATTCTAGTATTGGAATGGCCCCTTTTGAGGCATTGTATGGAAGAAGGTGTAGAACTCCTATTGGGTGGTTTGAGCTTGGTGAGGTAGATATTTTTGGTTCGTATTTGGTTTATCAAGCTATGTAAAGGGTGAAGGTGATTCAGGATAGGCTTAAGGCTGCCCAAAGTCGCCAAAAGTCCTATGTAGATGTAAGGCGTAGAAAATTAGAGTTTGAGGTTGGGGATAAGATGTTCCTAAAGGTATCTCCCATGAAGAGAATAATACGGTTTGGTAAAAAGGGGAAACTCTGTCCCCAGTATGTTGGTCCATATGTGGTTTTGCGGCGGGTTGGTAACGTGGCATATGAATTGGAGTTTCCTTCTAGTTTGAGCTCCATCCATCTGGTATTTCATTTCTCTGTGTTGAGGAAGTATCTTTTTGGTCCTTCTTCGGTAGTTCCTTTAGAAGGGTGTAATACCCCGTACTAATCTTAGCTCGATTCATCTCTTAATTGCATGCTTAAGGGGCTTAAGTCTTGAAATTTTCACTAAGTGTTGGGGACTTAGCCATTTTCAAGATCCTTAAACTTCGAGGATTTTCATTTTGGTCTTCCCGACCCCGAGACATTAGTTTTTGAGTTAATTCATATTCAGGGATATAAGAAGTGTGTCTCAGAGAAGTTTCAGATTTTTTGGGCAATGTTTTGGTCATGTTTGGGTCATGGGACCAGAGGGTCACTGCGATAGGCCCGCGATATGACATTAGTCCTGATCGCATATTGACCACGTCACGGTGAAAGTGTTTTGTCCAGTTCTTGATTTATAATTGAATACATGTTTCATGATATTAATCCTAGTGTGTGAAGTGCTTATGAGGTGAGAAATGTTCGTGGAAATCACTTAGAACAAAGTTGAGCAAACCTTTGATTCAGCCAAATTTTGGTATTCGATTGTACAAGGGTCAACTTTGAACGTTTATAACTTTTTACATATGGAATTTTTAAGCTCAAGACCTACCAAATTTTAGATAATTGAATTAACTTTCCAACAATACCAATTTCGCCTAAATCTGATACCCGAGTGGAAATTTATGATCATTTTTGTCAGAACCAGTAAGCTACCGCGATAAAACCGCATCGCGGTGACGTAGTTGCATCCAGTATTTTTTATTTAAATTATTGAGGGGAAATTGGGTCTTTTTTCCCTCAATCCTTTCGTACATAACACGACTTGGGCATCAGTTAGGGCATAATTTGCCCTTCTTCTCCAATGTTCCTCTCAAGAAAACCATTCCCTTCCCCCAAGAACAAGAATTCAATTCCTTTATTCCCAAGAAATCAAGAATTTAAGTTCCCCAGATTCAAGAACCTTCAAGAAAGCATCAAGATTGATGTTTCTCTTTTAAGTTAAAGGTTTAAGGTATGTGGGATATTCATTCATGAGTTTTTTTTCAATTAAAGAATGAATTTTCTATTATTATGATATTTTATATATTAAAGAAAGATTGAATTTTATGTTTTCATGGTAATTTTAATTCAATTCAGCCCATGTATGAATCCATGCAAGATTTTGAATTCCTCATGCTATGAATGTAAGTTTCTCATGCTTTATTCAAGTGAATTCCATTATAGATCATAAACTCATGATTTTTAGCAAAATTCTCATGTTTTAAATTCATTTTTTCGCCAGAATTGATGAAATGCCTATGTCTTGAGTTGAACTAGGATTCAATACTATAGTTTGAGTTTAAATGTCATGCTTGAATGATCATTCAGCGCTGGTGGATTATGAACACCTGATACCTATGTGTTTTTATATGATTTATATTTTCAAGTAATGAATTAGTCAGACCATGATTTTTAATATCATATTCAGAACACCATGATTATGTTCAGAAGTATCAGTTTATATGTTAATAATTACCTCAGAATCTGTATGCACTGTTATTTTCTGAATACCATGACCTGAGCTTATCAGCTATCGGTTATCAGTGCATGCACCAGTTCGTATTTTAGTGTATTTTAGTTAGGAGTAGGATTTAGCACCAAGCGAACCCAGGGATGGGGGCTCACCTTCCAGTAGAGGGTGTGACCTTTAGTAGCAGTCCCTGAGTTATAGAACTACATTGCCAGTGTAGGTTTGAGATTTTTCCTGCCAGTTGAGGGTTGACACATATCTCATGAGAGCACCTGCTAGTAGAGGGTGACTCTTTAGTCATTCGGGACATCATCTTAGTGATCACTATAGTTCAGGTTCTATTCTAATAGCAAGGATAGAACAACCCTCCTCAACGTGGGTCAGACGTGGGACTCTATGATATCTCACATGATTTATGTCGGGTACATGATAGCTCCCACAGTCTCAGTACAGTATTCAATATATTTTTAGTTCAGGTTCGCTTGACCAAAGCATACAGGTGTACAATTATTTAGCTATACAGATTTCAGTCATTCAGTTTATAGATTATTTTAGAAATATGCTTATGCTTGGTCTTGCATTCTCAAATATTACAGTTTTAATGCATTCATGCTCAGATATCTCAAGTTGTTCAGTTAGTCCTTATCTTATATGCACAGTACCCCACAGTTTTAGTCCAGTTATTAAGACTAAGTACAATTCAATTTTACATGATTAGTATTCATATATTTTCTACTCAACATATTGATGTTAGTTATCCCTTTTCTTAGATTTCAGTTGTTCGGTCATACAAACATCAGTCATTCAGTTAATTAGATCTACTTAATGCATATTATGTTGGCTTTGTAAGTTTATCCATTCAGGCACAGTATGTTTGCATATTCAAATCCATGAGTTAAGTCATTTCCCACAACATAGTTTCAGAGCCAGTATTTATACATCATCCTCAATACAACTTCTACAACATATTCATCCCCATAAGAAAATGGCTTACAATATTTATGTTTCTAATGCCTCCTAGCTTACAGAACTATTTTCAGCTCATGATTTATAAATTCTCTATGATTTACAGTTTTCACGTATAGCCATGTCTCAAATATATATTTTCAGCAAATAACTTATATCCTCAGTTTTAGAGCATGTTTGAAATATTTCTATGATTTAGTGCATGTCTCTATATACTCAATACATTCCAATGTACTGACCACATATATGCTTTTGTGGATACATCCTTCATAATGTAGGTACCATATGTAGCTCTTACACTAGGGTCAGACAGTTTGCATCATTCAGCCAACAGGTGACAAGTTCTCCTATTTTGAGAACTCCAGACAGTTTTAGCTCATGTACTATATTTTTTATTTTTCATATGTATTGATTAGTGGTAGTTGAAGGCATGTCCCAGCTATCTATAGTCAGTATAGTAGAGGCTTCATAGATGTCAGTCAAAGTCAGTAATGTAATTTGAGTTTATTTCTTTAATTTTATCATGATATAAACTGTATCATCATTAACTTTATTCAGATTTATCATGATTATGGTTCTACTCAATACATTAAGTTTTGTAATATATTATAAATCAATTTTTCAAGTATCATGCAAGTTTATGGGTTTGCTTAGGATCACTTGTGGTCCCAAGAACTGTGTTACGACTAGGGGTTAGTCTTAATCTGTGAAAAACTTGGTATTAGATTCCAGAGTTCAAGTGTCCTAGGGTGCCTATGAAGCTGTGTCTAGTTGAGTGTTGCAAAATGGTAAGGAGACGTCCTTACTTTTCTTTAAAAGGCTACCGGGCATTTAAGAAATATTTACCTTCTTTCATGTCTCAGATCGTGCAGTTGAAGTTTTCTCTAAGGAACTTATGTAGATTCTTACGTTAATCTATTTGTGTGATCTCTTCCTTATTCTCAAGGCAACAAAAATAGCCAGCTTAAATTCTTATAAATAGAGTTTTCTCAGATAGTCCCCACAAACAGTTATGGGATTGAATGAAGGCTCAAAAGTATTCCATCAGTGCCCTTATGTTCTAAACTTTGAAAGTGTTCATTTTTGTTCATGAAAATGATGCACTAAGTAATGTCATGTGTGCCCTCAGATCCCCTCTCAGAATCCTGTGACAACTTATGACCATGAGTTAGAAGTATGAACCCAGAAGTTTAGTAGCAGCAAAGTGGGATAGTGTTTATCTGGATTTAACAGATTATGTATTCATGGAGCTAGTTGTATGAAAGGTGAATCAGTAGGCTTGAAATAGTATATATAAGAATTTAAGTTTGTTGATTCAAAATTATATATTGTTGATGTTGTGTATGTTGATGTAATGGTAATTCTCATAGTTTAGATGTGATTTTAGTATGCTGTGAAGGAAGTTAGTATGGTTCATTAAAGGTTTGGGGATATCCATGTTAACTATTAGAATCTAAGTTTGAATCTATGAAGATTAAGCTAATAGAAAGAAGAGTTAACACTCTAGATGGTGTGAACTAAGGGTATGGTGATACTCATGAATATTCTAAGTAAGAGTCCAAGCTATTATATGATGACTATTAGGGGCATAGCATGTTAAGAGTTGTATCCCAGAAGGAAATACTAGCAGCGGGTTTTACACTTTCAGGTGTAGTCTTTCAGGGTGGATGTATTCTTTATGCGTGTTGTTAAATCTCAGACTCTAGAGTAAAGTGATTGCAGTTCTATTTAAAGATTTTAAAGGGGTTCACAGACTTAGAATGACGGCTTAAAACTAAGGGGAGATGATAGGACAAGTTACCAAGTCAGGCTCTCAAATTTTAGTAGTGATGCCAGTATGTTGTAGAACATTAGCAGGGGAGGAAAATGCCTAACCCATTCTTACATGTCACCTCCATGATTATATCTCATATTCATGCACTTTTTATAGAATTATGTATGCTTCCAGTTCCTAGTATAAGGAGTTCCAGTTCACTCTGCAGTATGAATCATGTTCCAGGAATTTACCAACTCCAAACTCAGGTCATGCAGCTCATGTCTCATGTACTCATGCTTTACAGTATGCTTAGTTCCCATAAAACATGCTGCACTCTTAATTACTAGTGAAATTCAGATTATGTCATGTGTGTCCACAATTTTGATCTCTTTAATGAATTCATGCTTTCATGGGGGTTTGTTTAGAAGTTCATATGTGGTTGTGAAGATAGGCTTAAATATCATGTTGGTGTATAAGTATATAAATGCATTGCACGTTAGTGAATTCCTAGTAAGTGGTTGAATGTAATTGTTAAAGTGGTACTAAGAATTATTCATAAGATGAAAGTTGTGAAAACGCATGTGGTATTGAATTCATGGTTCAGACTAGTGTTATGGTATGATGTGTTATACCTTGTGATTTCGAGTTAGGCTTGATCATGGTGATAAAATTTAATTCAGTTCTGACTTAAGTAATAGAGTTATCAATGCCCATGTAAGAATTATAAGTGGAATCAAATGAGCATAGTATTTGAGAGGAAAAGCATAGTTGAGGGAGTGCATGAGAAGTGTGGCTAAGCTTAAAAGTTAGTAGTTGCGTTGACCAAGGCCTAGTGATTCTATCCTAACTTATGTTTTATAGGCCTATGTTCCATGTTATAGAGTGATAGCCATATTAAGATTCCTTAGTCAGATATCCTACTCAGATCATGCCTAAGATCCTTTGCGCCCTAATGTTATTAGAACTTCTTAGAAAGAGTATTGAAGAAATACTCTTGTTGAGTATAAGTTTTTGGTATAATTCAATCTGTATAGCCAGCATTTCAGTTTATCAGTCAGACAGATAATTTTCTATGGTTTTTCCATCTTTCGATCTAGTCTTACTATCTAAAGTTTCATGAGTATGGCCATTCCAAGAGGTAATTTGTTCGCATCCATGTAAATTGTGAATTCAATTTAGTTCATGCATCATGTTTCAGATTCAGATATTCAGTTATGGTTTAATTCGTAAGTGTCTCGTGCATCATCTTAGTCTTTCCTTAGTATTTCAGTCAAGCCAGTATCATTCGGGGGACTAATGATCCCAAGGGGAGATTTGTAATACCCCAAGTTTTCATGTCTTAAACCTCTCAACTTTTCTTTACAAAACCAAATCTAGCCTGAGGTAATGGTTACTCATAAGTTGACTCTCTCATTTCTATCTCAGCCTTATAAAAATTCTCATGTCATTGTATATATTCACGAAATCAATTCAGTTCATGTATCGTGCTCAAACTCAGTTATGCAATCATGTTTCAAGTTATACATATTCAGTATATGATCTCAGTTACCTTAGTACGGTACTCTCAGTTTAACCAATCTCATTCGAGGATGAATGTTCTCAAGGGGGAGATATTGTAATACCCCATACTAATCTTAGCTCGATTAGCTCTTAGTTGCATGCTTAAGGATCTTAAGGCTTGAAATTTTCACTAAGTGTTGGGGACTTATCCATTTTAAAGACCCCTAAACTTCGAGGATTTTTATTTTGGTTTTACTGACCCCGAGACATTAGTTTTTGAGTTAATTCATGTTTTGGGATATAAGAAGTGTGTCTCGAAGGAGTTTCAGATTTTTCGGACAAGGTTTTGGGCATTTTTGGGTCACGAAACAAGTGGGTCATCGCAATAGGCTCGCGACGACCATTAGTCTTGATCGTATGCTGACCGCATCGCGGTGAAGGTGTTGTGTCCAGTTCTTGATTTATATTATAATACATGTGTCATGATCTTTATCCTAGTGTGTAAAGTGCTTATGAGGTGAAAAATATTCATAGGGATCACTTAGAACAAAGTTGAGCTAAGAGCCTTTGATTTGGCCAAATTTTGGTATTAGATTCTACAAGGGTTGATTTGAATATGTATAATTTTTTACATAGATAGAATTTTTAAGCTCAAGATCCAAAAAATTATAGATAATTGAATTAGCTTTCCAATGATACCAATTTCACCTAAATTCGATACCCGGGCAGAAAGTTATAATCATTTTCATTAGAACCAGTAAGCTACCGTGATAAGACTGCATCACGGTGACGTAGTTGCATCCAGTTTTTTTTATGTAAATAATTGAGGGGAAAATGGATGTTTTTTCGCCTCAACCCTTTCATACATAACACGACTTGGGCATCAGTTAGGGCATAATTTTTCCCTTCTTCTCCAATGTTCCTCTCAAGAAAACCTTTTCCTTCCCCCAAGAACAAGAATTCAATTCCTTTATCACCATGAAATCAAGAATTCAAGTTTTCCAAGTTCAAGAACCTTCAAGAAAGCATCAACATTAGTGTTTCTCTTTCAAGTTAAAGGTTTAAGGTATGTGGGATATTCATTCATGGGTCTCTTTCACCTATGGAGCCTAAAAACCCTTTTCTTTCAATTAAAGAGTGAATTTTCTATCATTATGACATTTTATATGTTCAATAAAGATTGAATTTCATGTTTTCATGGTGATTTTAATTCTATTAAGCCCATGTATGATCCCATGCAAGATTTTGAATTACTCATGCTATGAATTTAAGTTTCCCATGCTTTATTCAAGAGAATTCCATGATAGATCCTAAACTTATGATTTTAGCAACATTTTCATGTTTTAAATTCATATTTTTCTCATGTTTGATGAAATGCCTATGTCTTGAGTTGAACCATGATTCAATACTACAGTTTGAGTTTGAATGTCATTTTGAATGATCATTCAGTGCTGGTGGATTATGAACACCCGATACTTATGTGTTTTTACATGATTTTTTATTTTAAGTAATGAGTTAGTCAGACCATGATTTTTAATATCATATTTAGAACACCATGATCATGTTGAGCAGTAGCAGTTTATATGTTAATAATTACCTCAGAATCCGTATGCACTATTTTTTTCAGAATACTATGACCTGAGCTTATCAGTTATCAGTTATCAGTTATCAGTGCATGCACCAGTTAGTATTTCAATGTCTTTCAGTTGGGAGTAGGATTTAGCACCGAGTGAACCCAGGGATGGGGGCTCACCTTCCAATAGAGGATGTGACCTTTAGTAGCAGTACCTGAGTTCCATAACTACGTAGCCAGCATAAGTTTGAGATGTCTTCCTTCCAGTTGAGGGCTGACACATATCTCATGAGAGCACCTGCCAGTAGAGGGTGACTATTTAGTCCTTCAGGACATCAGTTTAGTGATCACTATAGTTCAGGTTCTATTTTGATGGCAAAGATAGAACACCCCTCCTCAACGTAGGTCAGACGTTGGACTCCATGATAGCTCACATGGTTTATGTCGGTTACATTATAGCTCCCACAATCTCAATACAGTAGTCAACATATATTCAATTCAGGTTTACTTGACCAAAGCATACAGATTTACAGTTATTCAGTTATACAAATTTCAGTCTTTTAGTTTACAAATTATTTTAGAAATATGCTTATGCTTGGTCTTGCATTCTTATATATTATAGTTTTCATGCATTTATGCTCAGTTATCTCATGTTGTTCAGTTAGTCCTTATCTCATAGACACAGTACCCCACAATTTCAGTATAGTTATTCAGACTAAGTACAGTGTAATTTTACAAGATCAGTATTCATATATCCTCTACTCAACATACCAATGTTAGTTATCCCTTTTCTCAGATTTCAGTTGTTCGATCACATAGATATTAGTCATTCAGTTAATCGGATCTACTTAATACATGTTATGTTGTTTTTGTAAGTTTATTCATTCCGACAAAGTATATTTACATATTTAGATCCATGAGTTAAGTTAGTTCCCACCGCATAGTTTCAGACCCAGTATTCATACGGCATCCTCAGTACAGCTTCTACAGCTTATTAAGCCCCACAAGAGAATGACTTACAACATTTATGTTTCTACTTCCTCCTAGCTTATAGAACTATTTTTAGCTCATGATTTATAAATTCTCTATAATTTACAGTTTTCACGTAAAGCCATTTTTTAAATGTATATTTTCAGGAAATAACTTATATCCTCAGTTTTACAGCATATTTGAATTATTTTTATGATTTAGTGCATGTCTCCATATACTCAGTACATTCCAATGTACTGACCACATATATGCATTTGTGGATACATCCTTCATATTGTGGTACCATATGTAGCTATTACATAAGGGTCAAACAGCTTACAGCTTTCAGCGAGCAGGTAATAAGTTCTCCTATTTTGAGAACTTCATACAGTTGTAGATCATGTACCATATTTTTAATTTTTCATATGCATTGATTAGTGGTAGTTGGAAGCATGTCCTGGCTATCTATAGTCAATATAGTAGAGTCTTCATATATGTCAGTTAGAGTCAGTCATGAAATTTGAGTTTCTTTCTTTAGTTTTATCATGATGAAAACTATATCAGCATTAACTTTATTCATACTTTTCATGACTATGCTTCTGCTCAGCAAATTAAGTTTTGTAATATATTCTAAATCAATTGCTCAAGTATCATGCCAGTTCATGAGCTAGCTTGGGATTACTTGTTGTTCCAAGCACTGTGTTACGACTAGGAGCTAGTCTCGATTTGTGACAAAGGGTTGGATATCTCGGATTCTTTATCTTATTAAGAGATCTCAATTAAGATCTTGGATCGGATGGTTCGTCGATTATGAACCAAGGATATATCTTCGGTAAAGGTTTTATGGCGGGACCACAAGGTAGAAGAGGATACATGGGAAGCGAAAGAGGATATGAAGTCCAAGTATCCGAATTTGTTTTCTGCTCTGGATATTCATACGGAAGGTATGTGT
Organism: Capsicum pubescens; assembly: GCA_030864215.1. Lineage (NCBI taxonomy): Eukaryota > Viridiplantae > Streptophyta > Magnoliopsida > Solanales > Solanaceae > Capsicum > Capsicum pubescens. The sequence goes on along the minus strand of CM061540.1, from coordinate 269,782,118 downwards.
TCTTGAACACATCTTTATTTTCTGAGTTTGTTAAAGGTTAGATTGATGTTTGATAATGGAAATAAATTTGTTTGTGCTTGACCTACTTTGTCTGTCATTCAGGGATGAATGATCCTAGTGGGGGCGACTGAAATACCCTGGGTTTGGGAGCCTTCAAAAGTTTTCTGAATTTCTGGTTTTTGGATAACATACGACTTATGGGTACCGGTCGTATAGTGGGGTATGAGTTGTATGCCTTGGTTTTATGCAAACTAGTAAAGGTTGGTGGGTTGGGTTGGTCTCTAGAATGGGTACGACTTAGGTGGTACGAGTCGTATGGGTTGAGTTTTTCCTTCACTTAATCTGAGGCTTAGTAAAATAACTTGGATCTAAGTACGAGTGGCTCACCATGAGGCGTGAGCTAGGGTACGAGTCATACCATCAACTCATATGGTAGATAGTGTTCAAACTTTCTTTGATTTCTATTTGGTCAGGGATACGATTTAAGGGTATTAATTGTATGGTTGGATATGACTTGGTTTGGGTAAGTTGTATGATGGACAGTGTTGGGTTCAAGAGGGAGGTCTATGGTACGAATGGTAGGTACCACTCATATTGAAGGGTACGACTGGTATGGGAGAGTCATATCCTCTGACGGGATTTTTATACAGTTTAAGTTGGGAGTAATCTGGATATGTTCCCTTATAACTCCTTGGGACTCCACGACTTATATCACACTTGGGGATATTATTTACCTTATTATTCTATTCTTAAACATTTAGAAACTCTCTCTAATTCTCTCTAAGGCTATTGGGTAAAGGAAGGCTAGGGTTTCATCTAGAGGAGCAATTTGGGGCTTGTTTGGGTGATTTCTCTCCATCATATTCTAATCTAAGGCATGTAATCCTCCCTCATTGTTAGTGCCAACTAAAGTCATGTTTTATACAATATTTTCATGGCATGATTATTGTATGGTTTTAGGGTTTTCAAATATATGTTGGGGTTTTGGTATTAAATGTTTGGTTATGGTATTCCCATGTTTTAATTATGTAATTACATGCTTTATTGATGGTTTGAAGAATTGATTGCATGGGAATGGTTAATTGGTAATTGGATTTGGTTTTGGAAATACTATGCCCCTAATATGTTTGATGAAATGACTTTGATAATGCTTTTACTATATTAATGAACTTTTAATGAAACTATTGCATGGTATGGTTTGGTAATGAAACCCTAAATGGTATAAATCGTTTAAATGGTTGGGAATGGTTAAAATGTAAGGTTTGGTGGTCGTAGTTATTATTAATTAAACTTACTTGTGGGGTACATAGGATTCCCCTAAGAAAATATTATAATGGAACACTTGTGGGGTACATGAAAATCCTCCAAGTTAACTTAATAATGTAATCTATGGATACATGAAAATCTCTTTACATAAAAAGGATGGCTAAGGACATAGCTTGCAATATATAGTCGGTATGACGATACCACTTGTAATATCCTTGATTGATAATAATGGAATAATGGTTTGGTTGGATGGTAATGGTTTTAATTGGGCAATAATGGCGGGCTATCATAGCTAACTGTGAAGGTGTGAGTCTAATGGACGAGCACTGGAAACTCACATTTGCCGACATGAAGGGTTGGTAATAGTGACCATATATGATACTACGAGGAACATAAAAATCCTCTAAATACACTATACATATGTATCATGGAGTACGAAGGATACTTGGGAATCCCCTACTCTTATGATATCTCCGATTTATGTGGCTACACGCATCGGGACCCGTTCAGGGAGTTACACGGAACCCATATAGCCCGTGGGTAGTTCTAGGATAGTTAAGCTACACATACCCGAGTTAATGGTTTTAAATGCATGCTAAACCCGATTTCTATTTTGGACATGATTATGTAAGTATGTATATATATATATATGGTTGTATGCATATGGTTGGTTTACTTGGTTTTACTAGATGGAATTATTTTATCCTTATCCTGAGTTCATGCAAGCGTTCACCCGTTAACTCGTCTTCGATCGGCTCTATCCCCATGAGATGTAGGAACCAACCATTCTACTCCTCCTACTTAGTGATCGAATTTCGGGATCAGCTCGATTGAATTAAAGTGGTGATCTTCCATATTCTAGGAGGCTTCATTTCTTTCATAGATGTCTTTACATAATTTGGTTACTTTATGGATATTGATTTTGTCTATGGTTGGGGGCATGTCCCAATCGGATATTAGTTTTCTTTTGGTTAGAGGCTTTTGTGTGACTATTATGGGTTGAAATGGGCGGGATCGATATTGGTGTCAGCCTTAGTATTGGCATTGGTATTAGGGCTGATACCGTTAAACTAAATTTATGACTGTTCTATTCTTTTATATTATGTTATGGATAGGAACTTGGTTGTTGTTTTGGTTGTTTGCTCATGGGTTGGTTTGGTAATTGGTTATTGGTATGGGTTTGGACGGTTGAACTCACGGTCTTAAACCTATCCCAGAGTCTAGAGATTGAATAAAATACACTATCTTGTTATATGCTTGAAATTTAGCCAACTCAGGACAGGCGATTGGGAGTTGGGTTAGGTAACATGGGTGGTCTTCGGTCTGGGTTGGACTTGGAATATCCATGACAACAAGACCCTGGGTCGGGTCGTGTCACAGTTGTGTAGCTGGTGAGAGTTGTGTAGCAGGTAACAATTATTAAGAATAGCATATATTTTATATACTAGGATGTTTTTCTCATTTTGTAAATGAATCGGTTGAATGAAAATGAAAAATTTCCCAATTCAATTTTCTCTCTCTAAATTTCAATAATACTCTTAATGATACAAAGCTTTTTTTATAAAATCATATAAAAAAAGTCTAAAATGATTAATATTACACCATATTAAGAGTAGCATTGATCTGCCTTTTGTTCAATATTGTAATGATCCAAATCTTTGTTATGCCAAAATGCGGACAGAACTTTCGCTAAGTCCTTCCTTGGATATTTTGTTTTGGAAATTCGGAGCTAACCTAGGTTTAGATAAATTTTTAGGGTGTGGTGGTATAAGAAAATTTGATAGTAATTTGAGGGTTTATGGGTTTGTTTGAAATAATTTTGTGTGAGAAAATGAGTTTAGAATGTTGCAACAACTTTTGATACATGAAATGAGTTAATAGAACTCCAGTCATACAGATTACTGTGAAAGGGTTAGTTGTGATATCGGAATTCAAAATGTATGTTGTAAAATATCCTGAACTGGAATGAGGTCCTGAGTTACTTCCTCTGGATAACTACAGTGGAAAAATTATCATTGCAGTGGTGGCCTCAATTATCCTATGGGTTGCTGCAGCGGTAAATGTGCCGCTGTAGTGAAAAAATGCATAATTTTAGTTTTAAAAATAAAAAAAATATTTTCTTTCTAATTTTTCTGTGAAAAATATTAACACCTTTGAGGGAGGCGATCTTTTACCAATTTTAAGAGTTTTCATCTTTGCAAGTGAGGTTTCTTTATGTTTGAAACTGGAACTACTCCATTAAATCTTTAAAAATCGCTAGAAACTTATTAATGAGTGAACTTGCGATTTAGCCCTAGTTTATGAACTGAAGGAAAACTTATGAGAATTTAATTAAAATCAATTGGTAATGATCTTAGGGTGCTAAAAGTAGAATTATGATTGTTTATGCTAAAATATAGAGAATTTATGAGGTTTAAAGGATAGAGAGTCTTAACATGATGAACTAGGATATGTTCACAGTTTAGATTGATAATTATAACTTTTTAATGATTGGGAAAGGTAATTTTTGAAATGGGTGTTGTATAATTATTGTTTATAAATAAATAATGAATTGAAAAAGAGAGAAAAGACAAACTTGTGGCGTTAAAGTGATTTGAGCAGGAAATTGAGGTAGGTCATGATTTATTTTTAGAAAAAAAAAATTCTTGACTTTGTGTTTATATGTAAATTAAGTCTATGCAATTGCCTTCTAGAACTACTTGCGATTATTAACTGTATTTGTATTTTCATTAATTTTGATGGTGAGTATTTTGATGTTGTGGAGATGGGGTTGATGATATCAAGATCATGATGATAATGTTGAGAATGATATTGAAGATGATTATGATGTTATTGAGATGAGGAAGATATGATATGTACATCTTGCATACGTACATTCATCATATGCATTTGAATGTACATTTATACTTATATGTCGTAGTGAACCTTATTAATGAATTTGACTAAGTATAAAATGTGTAATTGTTCCTGAAGTGAAGTGCTATATTTGTGGTTGATTGACCTTAATTATAAGTTCTATCTTGATTGTTGTTACTTATATTTGATTTGTCTATTTGTATAGTCTTGAACTGGGTATGCCTATGATTCCTACCAGTACCTAGTTGATGTACTAATACTACCCGTGCTCTTATTTTCTTGAATTCAGAGAGTGTTCTAGTGTTTCAGATGAGACCTCAACTCTAGTTAATATTTACAGACTTTAATGCAAGGGTGAGCACTATGACCTGACAGTCATTGGACCCTCTTATTTTGTTCATGTCCCTTGCTTCGGGACTAATATATTTTCCTATTATTTCATATTTTGACTAATCTATTAGATTAATTTTTGGACAATCTTAGATATTTTTGTACGGTGACATCATGTCCCGAGAATGTAGTAAATAGAGTAGTTGTGCACTCTATTCATTAGTTTATGATATTTGACTAAGCTTTGAGTTTTATTTATTTGATCATTATTGTGGTTAGTGACTTCGTAATAAGAATTTGACGAAAATAACCTGTGAAGTAGCTATACTTAGTTTGTATGAAATAGGTTAGATGGTTCTCCCATCATAGTGTTAGGGTGGATGCCAATTATAACCACTTGGATTGTGACAAATAGACTAGTTTCCTCAAATATTACACTTTCTATGTTAATGAAAGACAATGAGGGAGCAAGTTTTGTTAGAAAAAATCGATCAATTATTATAATAATTTAGCTAGACTTGGTTATTTGACACTATCCGAATATTTTTTTTATAATGAATTTAGAGTATCTATATATTGGCATCCCTTATATAAAAAAATTAACAAGAATTAAAAGGTATATAACTCTCAAACTTTTTATCACTTTAAATTTGTTGCTTTATCTAAGCTTTTGAAAATGTGTTAAACCTTCTTTTCTTGGATGTCTAGGGCATATCATGCCATGTTCAAGTGTTTATGATAATGTATATACCAGTCTTCTTTTCATTTTAATTCATCCTAATTAATATTACATGTTGAGCTTTATATTTAAGAGTTAGGTTTTTAATAAATATAGCTAGAGGCAAGAGTGTACTAAGGTCGATTTAGTTTGATTTTTTTATTTATCAAATCAAATCAATTATGTCAATTTTGAAATTTATAAATCAAATTAAATTAATAAGAGTCAGTTTTTTATATCGATCTTTCAGATTTTTCGCTTTGATTCAGTTTTTTTTTTTTTTTGTGATAAGGCATTGTTAAGAAGCTCCATTAACGGAAGCTAGAATAAACAACGAGAAAGCTTAGAGAAGAAGAATATTTTGAAAAAGTGAAAAATATTAATCTCATTCAATCGTGACTAACACTACATATAGAGAAACTAATACATAGAGATATTTTCTATAGAGAAGCTAATACATAGAGATATTTTCTACTCTGAGAATGACAACTTGTCATCCACTTACACTTATGGAAATCAGTGCACTGATCGTAACTAACTTCCTAACTACTAAGCTAACAGAATATTTCTGTAACTAATCACTAACTACACTTGCTATTCTATTATCTACTACAATTAATTAGCTTAAATATCTTCAACACTCCCCCTCAAGCTGAGGAGTGAAAAAGATATTTTTCGGTCCTAGCTTGTCACCAATGCATCATGTTGAGGTATACACAACATTTTGATTAGTAGATCAACTTGTTGTTTTCTTGTTCCTATGTCTTGTGTCTGTATTAGTCCATCCATGATCTTTTCTCCCATAAAATGACAGTATGTTCAAAATATTGTGTCCTCTCATAAAAAATAGGATGAGTAATTATCTAAATAGTTGTTTGGCTATCACAAAACAATTTTACTGGCATCTTCACCTCTACTCCTAATTCCTTGAGCAATTCTTTCAACCAGACTATCTCAACAACAGTAGTGCCTATACTTCTAAATTCTACTTCAACTGAGTTTTTTTGACACAATTTCTTATTTTTTTTACTTCTAAGACACAACTTCATCTCCAAACTTAACCACGTAACCTATCATGGACCTCTTCGTTTCTACACAGGTCTTTCGATCATAGTCACAATATGCTATTAATTCTGAATTCTTTCTACTTGGAATGAATAGTCCAAGTCCTAATACCCCTTTGATGTATTTCACAACTCTAAGTGTTGCCTCTATGTGAGATTATTTTGGAGAATGCATGAATTAACTTTATACTTGTACCACAAAGGCTATATCATGTTTGATCATAGTTAAGTAAGCAATCTGCTATCAATCTTTGATATCTGCTTTGATTTTTAAGTAACTTGTCATCTGCCTTTACATTTTTCCCTGTATAAACATCAAACATAGTGAATGTTAACTTGTGATTGAACTCCAAAGGAGTAGAAGCAGACTAGCTTCCTGCTAGTACCATTTCTAATACAAGACCAAGATCATACTTTCTCCGATTCATAAGAATACCATCAATTATTCTGGAGAATTCAATACCTAAGAAATATTTTAACTCACCAAGGTCTTTCGTCCTAAATATGTCTTGTAAGCCTTTTAACACTTGTTGTATGAGAGGTAAACTACTGCCAGTTATTCATAAATCACCAACATACAGAAGATTGAAAATAAACTTAATATTTATTCACTTTGTGAATAATGAATAATCAAAATGTGAATGTAGAAATCTCATATCCATCAAGGCTTTAGTGAGCTTAAGATTCCATTATATAGGAGTTTGTTTTAGACCATATTGAAACTTATGAAGCTTGAAAACAAAGTATTTCTCCCCCTGGTTTGCAAAACCCTCGGGTATTTGCATATAGACCTCTTCAAGGAGATCACCTTGAAAAAAGGCATTGTGATCATCCATTTGGAAGATAAACCAATTAGAAGAAGCATCTAAATCCACTACAAGCCTCATAGTAACCACCTTGGCTACAGGAGAAAAAGTTTAAGTATAATCCAATCCTTCCTGTTGACTATAGTTTTTGGCTACTAGCCTAGCTTATACCTCTATACTTCACCTGAAGCTTTGTATTTCACCTTAAAAACTCACTTGCAAATAATAGGTGCTTTATCAGGAAGTAAAGGAACTATATACCAAGTGCAGTTGTCCTCAAGAGTTGTGATTTCAATTTTCATAGCTTCTACCAAGTAAAAATCAAAACAAGTATCTCAATAGGATTGAAGCTCCTAGATAGAAGGATAAGCAGCTAGAGATGCTATATAAGGAGGAGCTAGCTTAGAATAGTAAACATACTATAAAACTTGATACAAACAAGCAAACTTGGCCTTGGGATAGATAGAGTCATCAAGGCAAACGTGCGGCTTAGAAGATTTGGTTGATCTTCTAGAAAGTACAAGAAGATGGACCAAAAAATCATTGGTGGAGTATCAGTTCAATAATACCAGTCCCAATAGACACATGATTAGAGGATGTAGAAATAGGTGGACACACTGATATAAAATCAGGAGAAGTATAAGGAATGGACTTAGCGTAATCAACATAGTCAGTAAGAAATTACAGAACTGGAAAGAAAGAAAATGAGATGCATGCAAATCCTTGAAGGGAAAGATATCTTCTTTAAAAAAAAGTATCTATACTCTAAAAAAGAGACTTTGAACTGAGATCATACAACACATAACCCTTCTGAGAAGAGGAATAGCCCAAACGCACGGCACGAAAAACTCTGGGAGAAAGTTTGTCTAATATTTTGACATCTGTAGCATAACATAAAGATCTAAACATTCTGAAATGTTGAAAAAATAGAGGTTTATTAAATAGTTTTTCAAAAGTAGACAAGTCTTTCAATAATACACTAGGCAGCTTGTTCATAATATATACTGCAACATAAACACAGAAGCCCCAAAACTTCAGAGGTATATGATCTTAAAACCTCAGAGCTTTAGCTATATCAAGAATATATCTCTGTCTTTTTTCTACTATACCATTCTATTGAGGTGACTACATATAAGAACTCTGATGTAGAGTTCCATTTTCATGTATTAAACTATCTAGTTGAGAGTTAAAAACCTCGTTGTCATTATCTGTCCTAAGATATTTTATATTTAGACCAAATTGTGTCTTTCTCATGTAGAAAAAATCCTTTAGAATAATGAAACAATCAGACTTAGTGAGAAAATCCAAGTATACTTGGACATATTATCTACCAGTGTAAGCAAGAATTTTTTTCCCATCATGATTTGGGACTCTATATGGGCCTCACACATCAACATGCACAATATCAAATATACACAAAAAAAAAGTACTTAGAGAAAAGTAGCCTGGTCTATTTAGCAATTGGACAAATATTACAAAGATGATCATTTAGAGAACCATAGTTTATACTTGCTATTTTATTTAGAACCTTAAAGATAGCATGCCCCAGTCTTTGATGCCTTGTTTGGGAGCAAGCATTATTTAAAACAGAAGTACAACTAATAATACCATGACTAGTAGTACTAGACTTAACAATAACCGATTCTATAAAATCACATCTCTTAGAAAGTTGTAAGCTTTTCTAAGAATTGGATTCAACAAATCATCTTTGAGTTATGCTCTTAGCAAGTACAATCGTAAATCCTCTCTACCAATCCCCAGTACCCTTCCATTGAAGAGATCTAAAAGATAAAAAATTAAAGAAAAACAACACATCACACCTTAGCTCCTTAGTTAGTTATGATACAAATGAAAGATTGTATTTGAAATTTGATACAAATAGCATATTATTCACAACTCTATCCTTAAACACTAGAAAATCTCCAATATGACTAACAGGAACCTGACTTCCAGTAGGTAAGTTTACCTTGATATTCAGCTTATCGTCAATATCACTGCACTGCTTCATTAAGTTCAGGTTATGAACCATGTGATTGGAATCTCCAATATCAACTATCTAAGTGTCACTTGACCTATCAGATATAAGTGCAGTAACAATACCTGATGAGCTTGCAGTAGAAACATTAGCAGATGTATCCACTCTTTTGCCCGTACTCTGTATTTGAATTATCTAATTATACTGCTTAAGAGTGAAAAGAGACACTCCTTGTACACCTATTATAGAATATTAGATGGAGGAACATAAGCTCTAGAATTAGAACTTACAGATGGGTCATAGACTCGAGCATCACTAGCATGAGGCACCTTAGTAGCAGTAATGTTAGCATGAGATCTAGAACCTACACATTTCTTCTTAGGATAGTCGTACATCTTATAACAAGTGCCTTTAGTATGAACTTTGTAATGGCAAAACTCACAGTAAATAGTAGGCTTTCTATAGGCAAAACTACCTCTCCCATCACTAGTATTACCATAACTATTTTTCCCATCCCCAGAAGACATTTGTCTATAACCACTGCTGCCACCACCATTTTCTCTATCAGCACCCGATGAATAGCCATTGTTGTTCTAGTATGATAACTAGAGTTTTTAGTGTGAAAGTTAGAGGACATTCTATTGCTCATGGGAGCTGTTTCAGAGTGAGCTATAGCTGAAGAAGTGCTATTACTTTATTCATTAATTCTCTGACTTTCAACATCAATGATCATAGCATAAGTATGATTCATATTTGGAACAGGAATAGTCATCATCACTTGACTCTTTGTATGATTATAAGATTCATTCAACCCCATAAGGAATTGCCATAACTTTTGAAACCAAAAATACTTTGCATATTTCTTTGATTTAGGATATGCATAGAAGAGAGGGGACATGAGAGTCTCAAACTCATCTCAGATCTTCCTTAGTCTAGAGAAATAGTGTGAAATTGAAGAAGTTTCCTGAGAAAAAGTAATAATTTCTTTGTGCAAATAGAAAGCTCTAGAGGCATTCACCTTATGAATTCGTTCATAAAGATTCTCCCAAACTTTAATAGCATTTGATCCATAGATAAGGTACTAACTAACTGTATTCATAATCCACCTTAGCACAATTGCATTACACCTTTCTCATAAAGCATGCAAAGAGGATAGAAACATATCTTTCTTACAAGTACCTAACAGAAATTCAAGTTTATTTTTTTCAAGTAACAACAATTTTAATGATTTTACTCCTTGGGGAGTAGTTTTCAAAACCTACTTGGTTGAATTGAGATGAGAACTGAATCTTGTGTATCAGAAAAATGGATGAATAAGGGATGATTGTGATCAATTTGCTCGATTGAAGGATAGACAATAGTGTTTGTTAGTGAGCAGAATTGCGGCTGTTGTAGAGTTTTTATCATTGGCAGCGATGGATGAATGGTGCGAAAAAATCAAAAACAGAAAAAACGGATGTAGAGAAATCAATGCAGAATTCTTCAAACCCTAGCTGATGAAAACAGGAAGGAGTAGCTGGAAGCGTTTCAGAAACATAGAGAAGTATTCTTTGACTCTGATACCATGCTAAGAAGCTTCATTGATGAAAGTTCGAACAAATAATGAGAAAGGTCAAAGAAGGAAGAAGATTCCAGAAAAGTGAAAAATGTTAAGCTTATTCAATCGTGACTAACACTAGATACAGAAAAGCTAATATATAGAGATAATTTTTACTCTAAGAATGACAACTTGTCATCCACTTACACTTGTGAAAATCAATGCACCAATCCTACCTAACTTCCTAACTGCTAAACTAACAGAATATTCTTTAACTAATCACTAACTAAATTTGCTATTCTATTATCTACTACCATTAATTAGCTAAAATATCCTCAACAAGCATACAATACAAAACATGTCGCAAATGCTTCCAAATATTTCATTTTCTTAATAAAATACAATAATTATATGATGCTTTTGAAATAAAAATAAATACTATATAATATGTCCTCTCATGATGTTAAATATAATGTCACTAACAATAAAGATAATAAAAACTCATAAAATAAATACTATTAATAAGAGATATGAAAATGAACATGGTTTGATTTGAACTTTGTTTGAATTACTATCTGTTTATGAGCTATAAAATTCTATAGACTTAATATTGTACCAAAATTGTAAGTACAAATTTAAAATAATATGTTGAGAAACATAATTATGAAAAAGATTAACATATACTTACAAATTATATTAGCATAAATATATAATAGTATAAAATATTGATAATATATAGAGATATTTTCTACTACAACTTGTCATCCACTTACACTTGTGAAAATTAGTGCACCGATCCTAACTAACTTCCAAACCGTTAAGCTAACATAATATTCTTTAACTAATCACTAACTAAACTTGCTATTCTATTATCTACTACAATTAATTAGCTTAAATATCCTCAACAAGCATGCAATACAACACATGTAGCAAATGCTTTCAAATATTACGTCTATAGAATTCTATAGACGTAATATTATACTAAAATTGTAAGTACAAATTTAAAATAATTTATTGAGAAACATAATTATGAAAAAGATTAACATATACTTACAAATTATATAATCATAAATACATAATAGTATAAAATATTGATAAATCGATATAAACAAACATCGCTTGGTTTGATTTAGATTTAGCTTTTTGGTTAAAATTAAACCAAATCAATTATAATAAATTTTTTTTTTCTTTTTTTGGCAAAATCAAACTAAGACAAATTACATTACAAGTCAACTTCTTTTTACCACTTGGTGTGATTTGTTGATTTTCATTGAACACCCCTAGGCTACAGCTATGCCCAAAATCCAAATATTGGCGGTACGCTACAGTGATTTAAGGATTCAAATGATCATTCGACATTAATGGCTATGCATGTGTAGGAGTCGTGTTAAAGAAAATCTTAAATCGACATGAAAAACTAACACGTATATTTGACTTCTTTTTTATTTTTAGATTAGAAAAAAACTGACAATACTTGGTCTAATTTGATATAAAATCCACCTCTCTTTCTTGATAGATAGTAAAAAGATATATATCTTTTTCACACATACAAAAGAAAAATTAGAAATTTTGAATAATTTGGTACCATTATAACTCACTTGGATGCTGAATATTTTGCTAGTATTTGATCACAGTTATCGATTGCAGATCGAAGGTAAGTTGTGTATTGCGCTCGTGCATAATGCATCATGATTGTGAAAGGAAAATGCCAGTTTGACTTTTGCCAATTGCTCGGTCATGAGGTAGGGAAAGCGACGTTTTGTCAAGACCACGATGTATAAGTAAAATCATGATCACAATGATGGATGGAACTATATATATAGAGAGAGAGATAGAGAGAGAGTTATTTTTATGAAATTTGACCAAGGAGCTACCAGAAATTTCAAGAATATTAGTCGATCTTTTATTCAAAAATAGTAATCTCTATTGACGGACTTTTGTCCATTTTGCCCCTCAAAAGTATTTTTAGTAGTGTAATGATAAGAGCATATTTAGGACAAATTCAAATGACAAAATCCATCGATAGCCCCTCAAACTTATCCTTAAAATTCACTTAGATCCCTAAACTAAGGTTTGTACCTATTAAACCCCTAAACCTCTCAATTTGGTTTCAATTTGACATTTTTTGCCCAATCAGCTAAAAGCTCAAAGTGTGTGTTGCACACAGGCGCTGATGTGGCAAAGAGGGCTAATTGAAAGTTGCTACGTGGCATTGTGGGTCCGATAATTATTAAAAATTAATTATATAATTATTTAAAAAATAAAAATAAAAAATTGATTATTAAAAAAATTTAAAAAAATAAAAAAATTCATCGAAGATCCAAATTATTAAAAAATAATTATAAAAATATAAAAAAAATATTAAAAAAATTATTATTAAAAAAATTATAATTTTTTTTTAAAATAGCATTGAAGATCCAAATTATTAAAAAATAATTATAAAATTATTTAAAAAATAAAAATAAAAAACTGATTATTAAAAATATATTATAATTTTTTTAAAAAAATGAAAATAAAAAATGACATTGAGGATCAAAATTATTAAAAAATAATTATAAAATTATTTATAAAATAAAAATTAAAAACTAATTATTGAAAAGAAATTATAAAATCATTTAGAAACCCCCCACCTTCCCCAGCCCAGCCCCGCTCCCCAGCCCTCACTTTCCCCAGCGTTAATCTCCCCCCCCTCCCCCCCTCCTCTTCTTCTCCATTAAAGTGAATCTTGCTTCTCCATGATCCTCAAAAATACACACATAAAATTTTTGTTTAAATCTACTTCAAGAATTCAAAAGGGGTCTATAAAAAGATCATTTTTATTGAAATTTTTTATAAAATGGTGATATTAATGAAAAAAAAAAGTGATCTTTCTTGTGGAGGACAATAAAAGAAATGGTGATAAATGTTATCTTTCTTGAAGAAAAAAGTGATTTTATTGAAATTTGTTGTAATTTTTCAAGAAATGGTAATATTAATGAAGGAAAAAAAGTGAATCTTGTTAAAAAATTTCAAGAAATGAGAATAATTATGGTGGATTAAAATGAATTTGTTCATGTGAAGATGTGGGGTGGGGGTGGGGGGTGACGGCGAAGACGCGGGGGTGGGGTGAGGTTGAAACGATGAAGACGCGGGGTAGGGTGGAGACGCAGGGGTGGGGGTGGGTGTTGTGAAGAAGATGACATGGGGGTGGGGTGCTTTTTATCAAAAAAGAATTAAGAAATTATATTAATTAAAAATTATATTAATAAAATAATTTAACTATAAATTTTTTAATTAATATTTTTTGGGGCCCTGAGTGCCACTTGACACATTTTTATTCGTAATTTAATTTAAAAAAAGTACCTCACGCGCTTTCCAAAGTGCACTACACGCGCAGTGTCATATGGGCAAAAAATGCTCAATTAGAATCAAATTGAGGATTTTAGGAATTTAATAGGTATAAATCTTAGTTTAGGAATCTAAGTGAATTTTAGGGATAAATTTGTGAGGCTATTGATGGGTTTGGCCAATTCAAATGAAGAACAAAATTATTCTATTTCCTCATCCCAACAACCATGCGGAGTCTTTATCGCAAAAGTTTAGGCAAATTGTATGTCAACGGATTCCATCACATGGGACATTGTTTCATTCTCCCACCAGCTCCTTAAAACTAGCAGCTACATTTCATGCCTCCTCTTTCACACTGTCTTTTGATTGGTCAATTAACAATGTATGACATAAAATATCACAAAATACTTTCCCCTCTCAATTTATATGATACCGTTTAATTTAAGAAATTTTTTTAAAAATTTGTAGTCAAACATTTTGTACTATGAGCCTTTTGCCCCACATATTTAACCAACTTCCGTGGTTCAGTGATTCAACTAACTAGATCAAAAAAGTGATTCGGTCGATACATATAGAAGCACTTGAAGTGAGTGTTGTGATGTCCCGATAAATATTTCATTAAAGGTAAAAATATATTAAAATTAAAACTATTTCTAATTATAAAAAATACTCTTCCGTTTAAAAAAGAATGACCTACTTTTCTTTTTAGTCTGTTTAAAAAAGAATCATCATTTCTTTATTTTGGTACATTTAATATAACTTTAATTTAGGACCAAAAAAATCAAAAGTCTTCTTTATTTTTTTAAATTTCATGTCAAGTCAAACTATATCATTTTTTTTAAAACGGAGAAAGTAACATTCTTTTTTATACAAAATAAAATAAAAGTGTCGCTTGTGACCCAAGAAGTGGTACAAATTGTCTTTGTTAGTGGGCAGCAATTGCAGGAAACAAGTCATAAATTCATGGGCAAAATTCAGAAATAACATATTTATCTTCTGAATTTCATAGCAATAAATTTATAATTATATTATATAGCAAGTTGTAGTTTATATTTTTATAAATTATTGCTATAAAAATACAGATACATATAATTTTTACTGTCCTTATGATCGATATGTATTTTGTATTTTTGTAAACTGTTGTTACAAAAATACAAATACATACAAATATATATGCTACAAAATGTAATTTGATAAAAATATTGTTACTTTTTGTAATTTAATACTTAAGTATGCTACTTTATGTATTTTTTCCTAAATTCATCTAAACTCTTTTTTGTATTTATGTGATACAATTTTTTTTTTATATTCTCCAATTGTTTCCATAGGAATATGGGCATCGGAAAGATTTTTAATGTAATTAATTTCAAAATTGGCTGTATACATTTAACAAATAATTTAGGAAAAAGGAAAAACTACATAGAACAAGTTAGTGGTGAAGGGCAATATTAGTAAGCCGTAAACTTTGAGTTAAACCAATTTTTACCATTATATTTAAAGTATTTGATATAATTTTAATTTTATAGTCTTCACTATTTTCAAAAATAATAATTGGGGTATAGGAAAATGAGAACGAGGAGGGAATTTTAAGGTGGAAAATTAAAGTTCAAATAGTAAATCAATTAAGCTACGAAAATTATCCTAATATTCTACTTATTTATAAGAGGCAGTTGAGGGAAGCTTCCCGTCGTCCTCTTTGCCGACTAATTCAGTTGTTTCCTCCGTGATTTTACTATATCATTTCTAATTAATTATTATATATCATTTATATATTAAAAAATTAATAATATTTAATTAAAAAATAAAATAAATATTTATGATATATCTGCTTTAGCTGCTTCAACTGTAATTTTATTATATCACCCCTACTTAATTATTTTAACTCATCTAAGTATTTAAAAATTATTATAAAGTCATTTAAGTATTAAAACATTAATAATATTTAATATTAAATTAACTTAACGTCTTATATGAGGTTCACTTAATTTTTTTCAACAAGTATTTTTTATAATAATTTTACTATATCACTTTTAATTAGTTATTATAAGTCATTTAATACATGTCTGTTTCACCGCTTCAATCATGATTTTACTATATCACCCCTAGTTAATTATTATGGTCATCTAAGTATTGTGCCATTTAAATAGAAATAGAAAAAAATATATTATAAATCACAATAATTAAAAGATTAAGTTATTTAAAAAATATAATTGACTATCAATGTCACAAAATTTTAGACAAGGAGAGTAACATATATTATTTGAAAATTACATAAGAATATTATAAATTACAATAGCTAGCAGCTTAAAATATCTACAAAAAATTTACTCTGATATATATTTCAAAAAAATATTATAAATCACAATAGTTAATTACTTTAAAAATTTAAAGGTCAATTTGTCTGCTTTAGCACAACTTCATTGGTCCTTTCCCTTGCTTTTATTTTTTTTATCAATTTAATTTATTTGTCTTATTTTGTTTATCTGGTATATACTTTTAAAAAAATAAAAAAAATCCTATAAATCATTATAATTAATTACATAAAAAATTTAAAAGATATAAAATGTTTGATTGACTCTCGAAATTATATTAATATCATTTAAATTGAAATAAAAGAAAGAATATTATAAATCATAGTAATTAAAAATTTAAATTATTTTAAAAATATAATTGACTATCAATGTCACAGAGGTTTGGACAAGGAGAGTAATATATATTATTTGAAAAGTAAATAAAAAATATTATAAATTACAATGTTTAATAACTTAAAATATCTAAAAAAAATTAATCTATTATAAATTAAAAAAATACTATAGATCATAATAATTAACAACTTAAAAAATTTAAAATATCTGAAATATTTGGTTGACTCTCAAAATTATATCAGTGTGACTTAAATTGGAATAACTAAAAATATAATTGACTATTAATGCCACAAAAGTTTGAACAACAAGAGTAACATGTATTATTTAAAAATTACATAAAAAAATGTTATAATTATAATAGTTAATAAATTAAAATATCTTTTAAAAAAATTAATTTGTTATATTTTTAGAAAAATAAAAAAGTACTATAAATCACAATAATTAACAACTTAAATTTTTTTAAATATATAAAATATTTGATTGACTCTCAAAATTATATCAGTGCCACTTAAATAGGAATAGAGAAGAGCTATTATAAATCTCAATAATAAAAAATTTAAATTATCTTAAAAATATAATTGACTATCAATGTCACAAAAGTTTGAGCAAAGAGAGTAACATGTATTATCTGAAAATTAAATAAAAATATTATAAATTACGACAGTAATAACTAAATATATTAAAATTATAATTAATTATCTAAATTCTATTTGTGGCATATAAATTAAGATTAAAAAATAACATATATTGTGCCATGCTGAGACGGACCTACCTTCGAATATAAAATATAAGTTAACATGTACTCTCTTCTTTCTTTCTTTTCTTTTTTTTTTGGGTGTGGGTGGGGGGTGGGTGGGTGGGGGGTTGTAGGAATCAACACGTGCTCTCTGATTCATGCACGATGCATCCTCAAAATTGTATATTGAATTAATATTATTCGGTTATACATATTCAACTTATTTAGTTAGATTTTAATCTTCTTAGAAAATATTTTGGAACATACATAATTTTATTTTCCTCTCATTTCATGCATAATGGAGTTTTTTTTTTTTTTTGTGGGGTGGGGTTCTAATGCATAATGGAGTTGCAACGAGTAGATTAAGCTCCAATCACAAATCATTTTCAAATATTGGAATTCACATGGGTAAATTATTTTGCTGTCTTCTATTTTACTTTTTGGGAAAATAATACTTTTAGCTCCTTAATTATTGATAAATTTATTTTAATTCTTGTGATATTTAACTAAATACATTTAAGTTTTAATTAAAATCAATGTATGTCTTTAATTTCTATGTAGGAAGTATGCTATATTTGGATAATCTTTAAAAGTATATATTATAGTCAATTGTAAAATAACAACAAAAACTTATCATAATACATGAATAAATAAATAGTAGAACGATTAATAGTTATGATAAATTTCTGATTGTTCATTAACAAAAAGATCAAAAAGCATATATTTTAATTTTTAATTAATTAAAATATACATATTCAGATATTTGATTCATAGGACCTCAGAATCAGTCAATAATGGAGGGACGAAAAATGTTAATTCACTATCTTTTTAAGATTTCTTTTAGTGATCGTCTTTATCGAATATTTGTATTTCTCTCCAATCCAAAACCACTTTTGAGTACTGCATAGCACATGTATGGAATTATTTGCTACTTCTATATCCTGGTTTGTCATTCTCTTTCACATTAACAATAACAACATATTTACAATTTCACATAGAGTCCGAAAAGAATAATGTATGTATGGTATTACTCTATCTTGCGGACATGAAAAGACTATTTTTGACATTAAATTTTATGGAAAACTAATTTTGGCACAATAGATAAACAAATACTCATATTTGATCTTAGCTGGCAAGTAAACATTTCAACTTTGAGAATGCAGATCTAAACATCTCAATTTGATCTCAGTTAGCAACTAAATACTCCAATTCGTCCTTATTGTGTCTCATGCATGGATATCGATACTGACATGTCACATAAATTTTAAAGGTGTTTATATGACTATTTTGTAAGTTGGAGTGTTCAATTGATACAGTGGAGATAAATTGAGGTGTTTAGACGTGTATTCTCGTAGCTAAAGTGCTTACTTGACAACAAACGCCAAATTTAAGTGTCTAGTTTTGTATTATTTCTTTTCAAATTACTGAGTTTTTTAATAGTCAACAAAGAAGTGCCATAAAATTATGTATAAATAACATAAATACCAACCCTTTTGGAAGTAATTACACACTCTCCCACTTTTTTAATTATTTTACTCTCTCTCCCTATTAATATACATAACATAGCCAACATATACATATATGTTGAAATTTTTGTAATATATTTAGGAAGTTGGGATTTTTTGTAATATTGAAAACATAAGTTGTGTATTTGTGTAAATGTTAGTAAAATTATGTAATAGCAATGGGGCATTCTATTGCCACTATTTATTTGATAGTTCCTTCTCCCGTCTAACAATCTGTTTGGATGGTGGTTTCCCATGTGTCGCACCCCGTTTTCCTCGTGGAAGGCGGGATTTGACTTGACAAACTCTTTTTCGGATGCGTTTGAAGGGGGTGTGAGAGTCACCACCTAACGTATTAAGGTGCGTTAGGGCACCGGTCTAGGATAGTACGAACCTATTTTGTCATTTTAATCTTAGTTCACCAAAGTTCGGGTAAGGGCTCAAATTACCTCAAAAGGAAGGTGTTAGGCACCTTTCGAGGTCCACAAAGGTGGTTCCCGGACGAATTCATACTTTACGTGGGGATTCTATGTGATCAAATAAAGGTCTCCTCTTTTATTATTAATTTAATGTTTAACTAAGTGAGAAAAGTAATTAATAAACAAAACACATGTTATTTGTTAATTCTAATTGTCGATTATCTAGGTGATAAAGATAAATAAAACATGTAAATAAGACAAGCGAAGAGAAAGAAGACAAATCAATTTATGATAAAGGAAACTGCTCATGTAATAAACTAACTACCCCAAATAAACATGTAAAGTAAATAAAAAGAGTAAAAAAGAAATCGTCCAAGTCAAACAAAGAAATATTTTGATTTTATTCGGATCAGAAACCCAACTTATTAATCATCATCCGACCTAAGGGGCCGAACTTTTAGACAAGTAATAATATCATTAGCCTCGCCGTTAATATCCGTTGGGATCATCACTTCCGAATGACTACCCGTCCCACCCCACCTAGGATGAATGTCAAGTCTAGGGGGCGTTCTATGACAAGGATAAAACTAACGTTGTCTAGTAATACTTATCGTCCCACCTATCGTCCAAGAGGCATTGGACTTAACTAATTTGGATTGGTGTTCTAGACGCAAAGAAAGCTATGTTGCCTAGGACTCGAAACGCGTAACACGTTGAACCGCAAGTAGCACAGAATTATCCCAAGTTAGCCTCTTGATTAATTAATGTTAATTAATGTGATAGCAAGGAAAGACAAGTAATTATATTATCATTAGGCATGGTGTCTAAATATTAAACAAATAGTGATAAAAGACGACTGTGATTCGTGAATGCAACAATATGTTATTAAGGTGTCTGAAGTGTGGTAAAAGTGTCAGAAATGTACTTGTGAATTAAGTGTTATAAACTATAATGAATAGGAGAAATCAACAAGAACATTAAAAGGCATTAACATGTTAAGGATGCCATAATATACTTAATCTGGTATTTAAACATGTCCAAAAAAATGCTCAAAACATGTATTTTAATATACTAGCGGTTGTATTATTGCATAAATTTCATGGCGACATACTGAAAATGTACCAACATACTAAGGGTGTCTAAAAGCTAACATTTTGACATGTTGATATTATATTCAAAGCATGCTGAAAACTATTATCAAACATGCTAGAAATGTGCTAACGTGTAGAAACTTTAATTTAACATGTTGGAAGTAGTTTGAGCACACTGAAATTTGTTAGATGCGCAGAATCTTAGTGTTCTAATGATAATAACATGCTAAAATTGTGTAGATATACAGAAACATGATTTAAACATACTGGGATTTATTTAAACATGCTGAGATTTGTCTTAATGTGCCGAAATACCATATTAACATGCTGAAAATTGCAATAAACATACTAAAAAATATGTTAATGTACAAAATTTTTATATTAACATGCCATAGTTTCAACGTTGACATGCTTAAAGTACCAACATTAGATATACGAGAAGACGCTTAAAAGAATGTTTTACACTAAGCATGCTCACTTCTAATGTTTAGGATGTTAAAGTTCATTAAGAATATGCTGAAACTATTATTATTGCAAGTAATTTAACGCTAACGTGTTTAACAATATTTATGTTAACATGATGAAATATGTGATCACGTCTCATGTGCATTTAACATGTCAAAATTGCTTAAGCATTATGTATAACATACTAAAGGTGTCAAATCAGATTAGCTACTAAGTAGATTAAGCGTCGCGTATGTTGATAAACCTATATTTGTGTGCCTAGATGACCCATGCAACACGTATTGCACATAAACCTAAGTTGTGCCTATACCGTCCATAGAGCACGTAATTTCCCGCCCTCAAAGCCCCCAAATTGTTATTACATCATTAATAACAAACGTATTTTACAATAATATTACAGACCCAATGATACGAAAAATAAAAGAGAAAGAAAAACGACTAGCTTAAAGAATACATGGTTTAAATATTCCGGCGACTCTTCGAAACTGGTAAGTATCTAAAACCTGTGAAAACAAAATACAAAGGCAAGCAAACAAGAAAACGAACATCGAAATATTCCTAAAGGCATGCTTTCTAGAGGCTTTCACGACGTCAACGCACAGAGAATGAAAATTACATAGTTTCGAGAACGTACCAGTGAACAGCAGTAAAGAAAATAAGAATAATGAAAATCAAGCACCCGTAATAGTGAAGTATGCGAGATGCTTTCAGTAAGCCTTGAAGGAGAAAACTATGACACTTTAAGGTATCTAATTGCTTTTTGTATTAGAGTTTGTTTGTTTTAAAAGAGTAGTAGTGATTGAAATTGTGGAACTGTGAACTTAAGAGCTTAAGAGCATAAGAGCCTCCTGTTAATGAAAAAGGGAAGGGATTTATATAGTAGGAGGTTTGTGAGTTAAGGTTCAATTAGACATCCCGAAAAAGGAAAAGTAATATCCCAATTAATCAAGGAGAACGAAAATAACAAGTAAAAGGAAAAGGAATATTTTAAAATTCATCTGAATCAATTAAGGGGCCAATAAATCAGTCAATTATTCACAAATCAATCCAAAAATAAAAGAAAGCATGTGTTTAGAAAAATCAATCAACGAATTATTTTCCGAAGTTAAGCAAGTAGAAATCAATTAAAATCAAGTTTATCATAAATAGGTGGAAAAAAAAATCAATAATTTAAAAAGGAGAAATCAATTTATTACTGTCTACCGTATATACTAAAATTATATCACAGGCAATAAGGCATGTACAATATTTCACTATAATCTAATTACTCAAAATCGTGCCCAAATTAGCTCCATAACATCCGTCAAAAGCAAGACAGTCAAACACTTAGCATAAATACTAAATCAAATTATGAAGATATCAACCACAGCAAAACACGATCCACATATAATAACTTAAAATCAGTAAAATAGGTAAATCACAAAGAGATTTTATTTTTTTTCCATGGTTTGATAACCATGGAATCCACCAATTTCCTGACCCACCAATTTGGTGGTATGCCATAGTTTTTTTTTTTTCCAACTATGCCCTTATATAATTTTATTTAATCCTATTTTACCCTTTACATTATTTACTTAATTCTTTCACTGATGAAACTGTTCATCAGTGTAATCAGCTGCTTAGAGCTCCACTATTCTCACTAAAATGCCTCAAGTAGCCTTGCATTTCTTTTCCCATTAAAGATACAAAGTTGAGCATTGTTTGAGAGGTATTGAAAAGATGGGAAGGAGCTCAACCCCGAGTCTTGAACTCATCTGAATGAAGCTTCTATCAACTATGCAAGACCTAATAATAGCAGTTTTCATTTATCTCAAAAATTTGTGATTCTAGTTCCAGAAGAGAAAGCAATTTTCAAAACTAAAAGCAGTTGTGTTGAATGTGAAATGGAAACATTCTCATCACGCTGCAGAAAATAATGGCTTTCACATAGAAACTAAGTATTCATATTCACAATCAACTTAATCACTAGACTAAGATTACTTGTGATACTGATTACGGCATGTGATGACTTTGATTAAACAAAATTTTTAATAAATTTAAAATTTTTAATAATTAGGGGCATTTAAGTAAATTTACCTATTACCATACAGTATCATACCATCAAAACAAACAAAAAAACTATTATTAAACCACAGTGAACAATACAATTCAACAAACATGATATTGTACCATACTGTACTGTACCATATCATATCATACATTATGAAATCATGACAAACCACCATCCAAACAAAGGCTAAGTGGTCCCATAACCAATAAACAATAAAAGGGAGTTTACTCATATTCTGATATTGGGCATTTTTCTCTAATATATTCAGAGAGGAATTTCAAAATGTCAGAACAAATAACAATATTCATAAAATCTCCAATTAAAATTATGTTTTCCTTCTATATATAAATAACTAGATTAAAATTAAGTCAAGAGACCATTGGATTCTTATAACATGCAATAATTCGATTCATAGCCCACACATAAAAATATAATAGGCACATGTTTATAAACAAATTCTTTCTAAAGTCAATGAATCTTCTAAATAAAGATAAGATCTTTAAAAAAAAATAAAAAAAAATAAAAAAAATATTCTGTCTATATGGTCAGTGACTCAACCAATAAGACTTCCTTTGAATTATAGAAACTCATATTGGAAGAAGAAGAAGAAGAAGAAAGTTGTTTGCAGAAAAAGAGAGTGGATATTTCTGATTTTTTTTTTTTTAAAGAAAATATGAAAAATCCAATATGTCTTCTTCTTTCAATTCTTTTTACTCTATTGATTACGCCCACATTTGCCATAAAAAAGGTAAGCATACTTTCCGTTTCAATTCTCTTTGTTATAAATTGTACATTTTGTTAGTTACTTTTGGATGAATTATAGTCGAAAGATTCATAATTACTGTTGGAGTTTTTAGTGATTCAATCTATAGTGACAAAGGAGTGTTTCAGTCGGAGCCATGGAAAAATTATTCGCTGTTGCTTACAGTGCCTTCATTCACTCGTTTTGCTAATGAAAGTGATGTCTGTGTTTATTATAGTCATATGTGGTGTACATGGGTGGACATTCACATGGAAAAGAAGCATCATTCATTGATTTTGACAGAGTTACTAATTCTCATCATGAATTTCTTGGATTACACTTAGGAAGGTAATTAATTGAATTAAAACTTTAGTATGTATTCTTTTTTTCTGATTAAATGAAATAAAAAATCTTTTTTTTATTTCTAACTTTTTTTTTGTAATATGTATAGTATTGAAAAGGCCAAGGATGCCATTTTTTATTCTTATACAAGACACATCAATGGCTTTGCTGCAATACTTGAAGATGAAGAAGCTGCAGCACTATCTAGTAAGTATATTGAAATGGTTTGATTAATTTTCTATTCACTGCGCTTTTTTTCTTCTTTTACTTGAGTACACGTCTTTTTATTATGTAATTTAGAATATTCTGAAGTCGGTGAGTTAAGAATGAACTTAATCTCAAGGGGAGCTATATGGAAGTATGGTTAGGTGAATGATTCAAGATTTACAACTTGATGAGTTTGACTTTAAAAGTTTTAAATATTCAACTCATTGCATTTTCAAATTATGAGTCCAAATTTAGTATTTCTTGAAATTTTAGTGAGTTTTCAAATATATATTTTTATTTCTCATAGAAAATATTGAGTTTGAATGAACAAGGCAGAGCTATATACTTGTCTATAGATTTGACATAATTCAATAGTTTTAGCTTAGACTTCATGCTCATGTTTAAAAATGCACCTTCATATGTATTAGTAATATTTTATTCATAACCCTTGAAATAGACTTCTATAAAATTCGATATTCATAAATTCAGAACCTACTCTAGATTCACCCCTTAATCCATATTTGCATCTATGTGAACATTTTTTGCAGAGCATCCAAAAGTAGTATCAGTATTCTTGAACAAGGGAAAAGAACTACACACAACAAGATCATGGAACTTCTTGGGGTTGGAACATGATGGTAAGATCCCTAAAGGCTCTTTATGGGAGAAGGCAAGATTTGGAGAAGACATCATCATTGGCAACATTGATTCTGGTATGAGTTTTTCTACTCTCACTTTCTATACATTTTACTATTATCATTCCTGTTGATTAATTTAAATTTGCATTGCATCAGTCTCATTATAAGAAGAAGTGCAGTAACAAAAATTCTATTCCAAAGTTCAAACTGATCAAAATCTATGATTAAGGGGAGTATATATCCTGTGCATCCCACATAATCTTTCTTGGTTTTTTCTTTTTATTAAATCAAATCTCTTTATAATGATAAATCTATGATTAAAGAATGTATATATCCTATGTATCTCACCATAACCTTTCTTGATTTTTTATATATAATCAAACCTCTTAATAATGATATATTTTTTTAATATATATTTTGTTATTATAGCAGAATATATTCTACTATATAGAATATCTAATATAGCATAATATGAAAATTGATTCTATAGAAAGCTTAATTATTATAGTGAAATAATGTTACAAAGGAGGACTGTAAATCAAGAAATATGACTTGTATATATAAATGACCTGATTCATCAGTTCATTTTGTATCAAGATGATCTACTACCTGTGGTCTTTTTTCACTTAAATGATGGTTTTCTAAATTGTACTAGTTACTACTAACAGTTACTTGACATATAAGTTAAATTCTTTTATAATAATTCAACATATTTTAAAACTTTTTCTTTAATGCTAATCCATCTTTTCACTCCTTAGATTTATATAGTAAATGAAGCGGGTGCTAATAAATTGCACGTGGTACATTGACTTTATTAAGTAAAGTTCCGTCCTTTTTCTAATTACACAAATTGTAATGGTCGCATTCTGGGAAGGCTACTAGGCTAAGTGTGCCTACTTGACAATAAAGTAGTATATATTTCAATATTTTATTTTATGTATTAAGATCTCATTATTCTCCTCTCCCCAAGTTGGCTAATCCCATTTTCACATACGACAACGACTTATCTCCAATTTAGAAAGCTGGCTTTATCAATCATTCAATAAATAGAGTACTTTTCACTTAATCAATAGTTGTATTTTTCTTCTTCTAATTATTCGAATGGCAGTTTGTCCTAGTATCTACAATTTCAGGTGCGATCGAAGAGCTTATTCTTCATAAAATAAAATAAGAAAATATCCCCCCTTTTCTTCCGAATCATTGTAATTCTTTCTAATAGTTCTATCTGGTTGGCTGGGCTGCACTCCTAAGTTCTAATGTCATAACTTTAAAAAATCAAATCTTTTTGATTACTTACAGAATACTATTTTTTTTCCATTAAATTAAAAAAGAATAGTAAGTGGCCTAAAATCCTAATTCTTCCGTTAAATTCTTTGTATTAAAGTTATTCGAGTGATCTTCTCTAATAAGAGATTATATATTGTCTTTCGAAACCAAAAAACAAATGCTAGGGAGTAATTTTAGGAATGGTCACACAACTTTTCTATTTTATGGTGCTAAAAACTATTAAACTATTTTCTTACATCATAAAGTCACTCAACTTTATCTCAATATCACAAAAATCCACTAATCTATTTTTGTAACCAAAAAATTATTTAACTTTCCTAAGTATTGTAACAAGTCTATATACTATAGTCTATAATTAGAGTTCGTTTGGTAGAATGTATAAGAATAGTGCAAAATATGGTATAATAGTAATGCTTGCGTTACTAGTGCTATTATTAGTTATGCTTGCATTAGTTAGCCTGAGTTTTTTTTTTCTACGTAGTGCTTCGTTTGATGTATTGCATATTTAAAATCATGCATTGCATATTTTTCTTAAAAAATATCTGTTTACAAAAATATCCTCCATAAATATGGTGGAAATAATATGAAAAAAGTTTTAAGAGGTAATTATGTCTTTAATCATGCTAATGCATGCATTGAAATCAGTTGCATTATTAATACAATTAATTTTAAGGTATTATTAATACACAATAGAGTATATAACTAATATAAACATTAGTTATACATTGGCTAAAAAAACGTATCAAATAAGGTACTAGTAGTACACAAAACTAATGCATACATTATTTTTGTTAATACATTCTACCAAACACACCCCATATTCTTTTGTAACAAAAAAATCATTTTAACTTTTTCCTAAATGTCATATAAAATATATCTTTTGTTTCTTTCAAATAATTTTATGTCATATTGGGAGAAACTGAATCACTTTTTTGTTGTAAAACCTAAGTTTAGTGACTTTCGCAATATTTAGATAAAATAGAGCGTTTTTTAGTTACAAAAGATAAATTAGTAATTTTAGTTCAATAAAGGTAAAAATTAAGTGACCACATATGTTACATGTACTAGCCCTATAGTTGCAACATACGCAACGCCATCTTTCGAGCCAACATACACGTAGGTGGAATTACAATATTAAGCACGGATTCATAAGAATATATTGAAAAATTCATTAAATATACTGATAAACGTTTAATTACAAACTTAATAACTAAAATACTTAAGTTTCTGCCATATATCTAAAGTCTAAACTATCCAACTTGGTGATCATGGGTGGAATTAATTATTCTTTTTTAGTCTTTTCTTTCTCAATGAACTGATTGGCTATATTTCCTCTTTTTTTTTGGTGCGTGTGTGTGTGTGATGGGAGCAGGTGTTTGGCCAGAATCAGAAAGCTTTAGTGATGAAGGAATGGGACCAATACCATCAAGGTGGAAAGGAACCTGCCAAACTGGTTCTGATCCCACCTTTCGTTGCAATAGGTACTTTCTTCTCTTTCCAACTTGATATTGATATTGATATCGATATCGATATCGATATATAGGATGCGTTTAATGCCACAAAAAATATTTTCCTAGAAAATAAATGATTTTTAACTTATTTTCTATAATATTTTATGAACGAGGAGCCAAAATATTCGTCTCCTAAGTATTTACATATAATTTTGCCATCTAAGCAGAGGCGAACCCAGGATTTGAATTCTGGGAGTGCACCAGTATTGTCAAAGGCGTGCATAAGTTTTGAATAAAGACTCAAATTTATGTTGATCGTTCGCCTCGTTTAATGTGCAGTTTAGGTTCTAATTTATAAGATATACTTTCAATAAGGCTTTTCTGGAGATACGAACACTAAACAATTGATATTTCACTTAATAAAATTAAAAAAAAAAACAATTTCTATGGTCATATATTTGTCATTCATGCTTATATTATTAGTCTTGAACTAGATATATGTTTATATTTTTTCTCCTTTATGCTTACTTTTGTTAAATCTCACGCTTTATTTGTAATTTGTGCTTAAATATAATGGACCTTGAAGCTTTTTTTGCCCTTTTTTGCTTTTGCTAAGGCGATGGGAATTGTCTTTAAAACTAGAACTTGGTTGAGGAAAATAATATCTATCCATTTCAAATTTTCAATTCACAAGAATCAATAACAAATTCCTACAAAATAAAAAATTCATCGAGAATATAAATAAAATTAATTATTTATTTTTAATCAAAGTCCATAAACTTAAATAGAAGCAAGAAGAAAAATACAAATAAATTTTACACATTAACTTTCAAGCAACAAATAAATATTAAAAGCATTTATGATTTAACATTATCCAAAGTTAAATAAAAAAATAAAAAAATAAAAGGAAGAGATGTATACCTGTTATGGTCAAATGGAGAATTGAAATTGTAATGGAGAATTGAAATTACTCCTTGTAATTCTAGTTTCCACTTTCGGTTGGCTTTTGGGGGAATTTGGGAAATACAGCTGAGCTGGTGGCAATTAAATGTTACTATGTTAGGTAAATGAAAAAAAGAGAGGCATTCATCAAGAATCAAACCCGCAACGCCGGGGCCCAAAGTATGCTAGCATATGAGTTCAGAACGAGTGCATCCAGACATTTTTTGTTATTGAGGGTGCACAATTATATATATTAACTCTTTAGTAGGATATCTATACATATATATACGATTTTTTTTAAAAAGTTACCGGGTGCACGTGCACCCTCGGCTAACCACGTGGGTCCGCCTCTGCATCTAAGTGAGACACTGCTACAAGGGATGGCGTAGGGGGAGGAGTGGTGGGGGTAGGGATGGTGGTGGGTTGAGGGTGGGGGTGTTGGAGGGTTGGAGGAGACAATCAGTATGAAATGCCACTTACGAACCTTATTTTATCTACTTTTTTATTAGGCAAGTCATTTTACCTATAGGAAATGTTTTCAAGAAATGTAATACTTGCGTAATTTAATGAATTTGAATTCTTGAAAGTTGTGACAACAGTGTAAAAATGATATGGCATCAAACACGTTGGAATGACTCAAAAGGAAAATTTTGTCATATAAACTGGAACGTATGAAGTAATGTGATTTATACAGGTTTATGCTAGTTTAAGATCAAGATAACTTTTGACCAATGGAGTTTCCTATAAATATTGAAGGAAGTTGATTGGAGCAAGATACTTCATCAAAGGATTTGCTGCTGAAGCAGGAGCTCTCGTAACCTCCAAATTCTACACGCCACGAGACACGCTAGGGCACGGATCCCACACGTTGTCCACAGCCGGAGGTAATTTTGTCGAAGGAGCTAACATTTTTGGGTATGGTAATGGCACAGCAAAGGGTGGATCACCAAAAGCACGAGTTGCGGCTTACAAGGCTTGCTGGCCTCCTATTATTCCATCGGACTCGTGTACTGATGCAGATGTCTTGGCTGCATTCGATATGGCAATTCATGATGGTGTTGACGTGCTTTCAATATCAATGGGAGGACAACCCGTACCATATGCCTTAGACAGTATTGCTATCGGTTCGTTTCATGCTGTAAAGCATGGCATTGTTGTGGTTACCTCGGGTGGTAATTCTGGTGCTTATCCTGGTACAATAGCCAACATTGCACCTTGGCTCATTACTGTGGGAGCAAGCACAATGGATCGCGAGTTTGCCAGCTATGTTGTCCTAGGAAACAATAAACGTTACAGAGTATGTTTCTCTTGTCCGCTATACTTTTTCTGCAAAATAATACTGTCAAACCTCTCTATAACAACCAATCTATATTACAACATTTCTTTTTAACAACCAAAAATTTTTGGAACCGATCATGTCATATTTTACCACTCTTATAACAACAGTTTATCTGTAACATTAACTTCCATCATAGTAACAACCTTTCTCAAATATTAGTTGATTTTAATTTGCTATTTCTCACTTTAAGTTTGGTCCAATAATTTTTGTCTATAACAACCAAACAAGATTTAAATGTCAAAAGTTGCGATAGGTGTATAAGAGGGTCTCTATAAAAGTTAAAAAAAAAAAACATTGGAAGGAACAAGATTGTTATAAAGAGGATTAACTGTACTTTCGGGAAGCTTTAAGTGTAGGGATGAAACTCCTTGTGGAGAGTTGGAAGCGTCAGTTCTCATAAGTGAGACTTAAGTTGTGATTTAACAGTATTCAGATTTCTTGGTTTTTAGGGAGTAAGCCTTTCAACTGGAGCACTGCCCGAAGGCAAATCGTTCCCAATTATTACTGGTGCATCTGCTAAAGTTGCAAATGCAACAACTCAAGAAGCGTGAGTATTACTTCTCTCCATACTGCTTAATACAATCTAATCTAGCTTTGATAACTTGTTTATATGCTTGTACAGTAATTTTTGCATAGCGGGGACGTTGGATCCTAAGAAGGCGAAGGGGGCTATTTTGGTTTGCCATAGAGGGGGTAGTGCAGCATTTGATAAGTGCACACAAGCTATTTTAGTAGGTGCAGTTGGTATCGTTATACTCAACAGCGCGTTCTTTGGAAATGAAATGTATGCTGAACCTTACCTCTGCCCTGCAACTTTTATAAGCTACTCCGATGGACTTAAAGTCTTATCTTACGTTAATGCAACAAGGTATAACTAACATCGTTTATGCTAACCGTGATTGTTGAGTTAAATTTTCATGGTACAACAAATGAGTCGGTATACATAGCTATAACAAGAAGAGTCCTCTGCATTCCCTTCTTTTACTGTTTTATTTCTTGTTAACGTCATTGCTCGTTTGCGCAGGACAGCTACAGCTTACATTACTCGGCCAACAACTGAATTGGGAACGAAGCCAGCGCCAATTATGGCTGCCTTTTCGTCCATTGGACCTAATAGCGTGACACCAGAGATTCTTAAGGTCTTTTACCATTTCAATATTGCTAGTTTCAAGTTCATTAAAGAAAAAACTGTCTTTTTAACGAGTATTTATACGATATTATCTTTCCAGCCAGATATTACTGCCCCGGGAGTGAACATACTAGCCGCCTATACTGGAGATCAAGGGCCTTCAGAAATAGGTTTAGATAATCGTCAAGTTAAATTTAACACAATGACAGGCACTTCAATGTCATGCCCTCATGTGGCTGGTGTTGCTGGTCTTTTGAAGACCCTCCATCCAACTTGGAGTCCTGCAGCCATCAAATCTGCCATAATGACATCCGGTAGGACTTAACCCTTTCGATTATGCATACGAATTTGCTTATGTTGTCTGGTTATACTCTTTTAAGTGCTAATTGCAACTTTTCTTGATGTCTTGATCATATGAGGCAACAAGAAGAGAACTAAATGAATTTTATGTGAACTTTCATATCATTATGATGCCTCGTCACTCTTCTCTTCTTGTGCAGCAAGAACACGAGACAACACATTTAAGCCAATGACAAATTCCACTCACCTCAAGGTATCGCCATTTGCTTATGGATCAGGACATATATGGCCAAACCGCGCTATGGATCCTGGCTTGGTTTATGACATAACGATCGATGACTACATGAACTTTCTCTGTGCCCAAGGGTACAACGAAACTCAAATCAGTTTCTTCACACAAGGCTACTTCAAATGTCCTGAGCCTATTAGTTTTAGCAATTTGAACCTACCCTCAATCACTGTGCCCAAACTCAATGGCTCGGTTGTGGTGACTAGAACTTTGAAGAATGTTGGGTCCCCGGGAACTTACAAAGCTCGTATTCGATCACCGATTGGAATTTCTGTTGTTGTTGAGCCAAACACATTGGAGTTCAAGAAGATTGGAGAGGAGAAAAGTTTCAAGATGACTCTGAAAGTTATAGGACATAAAGCCCCAAAAGATTATGTATTTGGCCAGTTAATATGGTCTGATAATAACAAGCACTATGTTAGAAGTCCCATTGTAGTGAAAACTAGTTTTATTAAAAATGTTAGGTAGGATTCGTTTGTCTGCTTATTGTTACTTGTATAATACTATTCATCCCAGACAAAGTACTGGAATAACTGTCAATCATCAAAATTTTATATATCATGAGGATGTTTTGGTGTTCCAATGAGCCAAGGAAAGTTCATATAAATCCCATAAATTTGGATGACAGCAAGTAATTCCTGTCTGATTATTGAAAGCTAATTATTAATTAGTCACACCCATACTTTTTGAATATCAAACGGTTTAATCTTTTCTATATACTGTAATTGCAAAATTTTAATATATATATATATATATATATATATATATATATATATATATATAATCTATAATCTATAATCTATAATATTAATATTAATATGTTAAAAGTGTGAAGAAACTTCAAAAAATGATTTAAACTTGTTGTCCTTCATTAAAATAGTCTGCAATAGAAAAAATCGTCTTTTAATATATCTTTTTCAAATTATTAATTAATTATTTTTTTGATTAAAAAATAAGATTTAGTATAAGGTTCCTACAAGGGAAAAAAATCTATGGTAACTCAAATTTATTTTCCTAAAATAGTAAGAAAAAAAGGAAAAATATGGTAATCTTTTTTTTAAAATAAAATAAAATAAATCAACCACTGAATTCGTTGTATAATCGTAACATATGGGACCAAATATAATAACATTTTTATGTGCCAATATTAAGAATACAAAAATCAAATTACGGTCCCAAACCAATTCCTTCTATAACTAAACTATTATAATAATAATTTAGGATCAAATAACAAATTCAAATCCTATATATGATAAAATTATTTTGAATATATACAGTTTGTACATGTTATTTAGAAGAAACAAAACTCCTTGCTTTTTGTTAGTGCTTCTTCCTCCTCTTCATATTTTTGTTACTTTTTTTTTTTTTTTTTTAGCTTCTAGGGGTTTTGAGTTAAAAGTAACAAAAGAGTTTGAAAATGAGGTGTAGGTGACTCAAGTTTTAATAAATGAGTGTAAGTGACAGTTACTTTATTATATATTAAGAAAGTTGGGTAAGTTTGAGAATAACTCACAAGTTTTTAAATTTACACTTTGATTCAAATGTTTACCTAATATAACAAGAAACGGAGGGAAAAAAAGGCGCGTTTCTCTCTCTTCTCATCCATTGTTGTTTTCTCTCTCTTAGCGATTTTTGTTGTTCATTGTTGATGCTGCTTTATTCATCATCTTCTGCTTCATTATCATCATCTTCTATTTCATTATCATCTTCATCTTCTTCTTGTTGACCATTGTTGTTGTTGTTGTTACCGCTATTACTGCTATTTGATCAATTTCTTAGGTCAAATTTTGTTTAATACATCACTTTTCACTATGGCATTACTTCACAGGAGACTTTGGTAAGTCAAATTATGATTTTTAGTTGAATTTGCCATCTGAGTAACTGTTATGTGTTGTTTTTAAAACAATAGATATTACGCGAACATGAATGCAACATAAGAGACATCTATTTAAATAGATCAATCATCTGTTGCGACAGATGAGCCATCTGTTGCAATGGAAGACTCATATGTTGGATTCATGTTTATGGTTCTATAGTGCCGTAACATGAATCAAACAGATGGGTCATTTGTTGCAACATATGACCCATATGTTGTAACAGACTAGTTATCTGTTGCAATAGGATAAATATCTGTTGCAACAGATTAGTAACCTATTACAACAGAACCTGAACTCAATTCCAACAGACGTGTCGTCTGTTGCAACAGATTAGTAACCCGTTATAATAGAACCTGAACTCAATTCCAACAGACGCGTCGTCTGTTGCAACAGGTAAGTCATCTGTCGCAACAGGTTAATTATTTCTTGCAACATATCACTCATCTATTGGAATCAACTTCAAAGGTTCCTTAGTACTGTAACATCTATCCCAACAGGCATTTTATCTATTGTAACAGATGTATAGTCTGTTGCAATATATGATTCACTTGTTACAACAGATGACTCGTCTATTGAAATCAGCTTCAGGAGTATAACATGAATCCCAATAGGTAAGTAATGTGTTGTGATTGATCACTTACCTGTTGCGACTTATTTTTCACTCATTACAACAATTACACATCTATTAGGATACATGTTACGACACTATGAAATCACTATTAACTTTTTTTAACAAATGACTTTATTTAGGTACCACTAATTGAGGGATCAATAACAATAGGGGTGGATTGTCATGGTCAATGGATCGAGAAGAACAATCGATATGTATGGCGTTGGAAGAAGGGTGAAATATTAGAGACGATAGTTATGACAGTCCAAAGTGATATTTCGTATGATGATTTTGTTGCTATTGTGGACTGAATTGTCAATCGGAAGAACTCGTCATCAGCTATATGCACAACTTCTTTGAAAATTAGAGGGTAGTACCTTTCAAGATAACCGATCAGGTTCGATTGCGTGCTTATCTTAGTGATTCATCCAGGACGGTATTAAGGGTGTACGTGGTTGAAAAGACAAGAGAGAATGAGAACCAGAATGTAGAAGAAGAACAACAACAAAATATCTTTGATGATAGGTTGGATGATCTAGACATGAATATTTTAGATGATGATCAAACACTTACGCTCGTTGATGTGACCAATACGGTAGACAGTCTTCTCGATCAGAGGGTACTACCTTTCAAGATAACCGATCAGTTCGGTTGCGTGCTTATCTTAGTGATTCATCCAGGCCGGTGTTAAGGGTGTACGTGGTTGAAAAGACAAGAGAGAATGAGAACCAGAATGTAAAAAAAAGAACAACAACAAGACATCTTTGATGATAGGTTGGATGATCTACACATGAATATTCCAGATGATGATCAAACACCTATGCCCGTTGATGTGACCAATACGGTGGGCAGTCTTCTTGATCGACACAGTCTGGCGATCGTCAAGACGACGAGATCGACTTTTACAAGGGAATGACATTATAGGACAAGAAAGAACTATCTACTACTTTGTTTTTTTCTTGTTTAAAAAAAGATTTTATAACAATGAAGGTGATTAATTCGAGCAAAGTCTTTTACTATAAATGAGCTAATCCGAACTGCAAGTGGGGTTAAGAGTGGTGAAGTACTTAAGTTCTGATAGATTTGTCATTCATAAACATGAAAAGTATCACACATGTGGTTCGAAGCACATTTTGGGCCAAAATCCTCACGCCACACAAAGGTCCTCAGTGAATATTTCACGAATAGATTTTTCGATGGCAAAGACCCTTCTACAAGGGTTATGGACAATCAAATTCTTACGGAATTGGGTGTCCTTGTCAGTTATTGGAAGATATATACAACCATGAGGATTGCCAAAGACTTGATTAGGGAGACAAACGAGCATGGGTATGCAGTCCTCGATGCCTACCATTACATGTTTGAGTCCAAAAATCTCGAAAGTAAGAAGGCATTATATGTTGATGGAAACGAAAGGTTCAAGTATTTTTTTGTATCCTATGGTGCTTGGATTCAAGATTTTCGACATTTGAGAAAAGACATAGCCGTCGATGGTACCTTCTTGAGGAGAAGGTACAATGGAGTTCTGCTAGCGGTGGTGGTGCAAGATGTAGAGAATCACATCTTTCCTGTCACTTTTTGTGTAACAGATAAGGAATGTGATGCCTCTTATGGATATTTTTTGAATAACTACGAAGCTGAGTCGAAGATACCGAAGAGTTGTGTTTTGTTTCGGATAGGCATCCAAGTATTCCAAAGATGGGTTCAATTTTCTTCACTTTATCTCACTTTGGTTGTTGCATCATGCATCTTAGAGAGAACATTCAGACTAACTTTCT
Organism: Capsicum pubescens; assembly: GCA_030864215.1. NCBI lineage: Eukaryota > Viridiplantae > Streptophyta > Magnoliopsida > Solanales > Solanaceae > Capsicum > Capsicum pubescens. The sequence goes on along the minus strand of CM061540.1, from coordinate 269,746,397 downwards.
CAACAAAAAGGTCGTGACCCTTTTTTATAGAGCAACTCAAGCATATAGTAGAGAAGAGTTCTTAGACTATTTCAATCAAATAGAGGGTATGCATCCCAAGGTAGCAGAATGCCTCATACGTGTCAGTTTCAAGAGATGGAACCGCGCATTCTATCCAACAAATAGGTACATTCTTATGAATTTAATGTCTTGTTTGATTTACAAGTTTAGTATGATAACGTACTAAGTGATTTTTTTGTATAGGTACAATATTATGACGTCAAACATAGCTGAATCAGTGAATTCATTGTTTGGTGATGAACGAGAATTTCCCATCATGGCTCTGTTTGAAATAATAAACAAGAAGTATGACCAATTTTTTCACGAAAGACGTGTGGAGTTTGAGGACGCAGGAACCCCATTTGATCTAGAAGCGGAAAAATAATATAAACGAATATCATTCTGGGGAATAGGTTATTATCTCATCAAATAGAAGATTATAAGTTTAGTATCAACGGTCATCGTGATGTTGCCACGGTCGATCTTCAAACAAGATCTTGTACGTGCAGAGTTTTTGACTTGGACAAAATACCCAGTCCAAATGCTATGGCAGCTTTTCGAGCTCAATATGGTGCAAAATATGGAACTAAAATTTATGAGTACTCCTCTCCATATTATTCGGTGAAAAAAATACACAATGGCATATAATGGGCATATTACTCTGGTGCCTCCTGAAGAATCTTGGGTTGTTCCTGTAGAGCTTTTGGGGAATATATTGACCTAAGCACTATCAAATTGGGAAGAAGGCCATATAAGAGGAGGCGTGGAGTCGGAGAATCATTTCCATCAAGAAGAAACAATTACTCTATATATAAGAGCGCTGGCCACAAAAGAACTATATGTTCGGATCGTAATCCACCATAATCGTTGTAATTGCAAAAACTTGTATTGTTGTTTGTTGTGGACTTTTATATATTTAACTCATTGTCGTGAACGTAAATGTTATCATTTATTATATAAAATATCCTTTTTAATAACTTGTGCATCAATAAAAAGAGGTAAAACATGAACTAAATATAGCAGACCACAAAATTATTTTCTGCAGATTACCCATCTGTTGTAACAGATGGACATTGGCTGGAAGAACACAATATAGTTCATCAAACTAGATTATTTTCCTCCAACAGATTACAAATCTGTCTCAACAGTTGGATAATCTATTGATAGAAACCCTACTGATGACCAATCTATTCCAACACATGGTCCATCTGTTGAAAGAACTCCAAAGCCAAAATTGCTATTGCTACTGGATTCAAAATTGCTCCTTACCCCAACTGTTGACATGTTAACATGTTTAGAAGAAGAAATAACATAATGAAAATTAAATAATAATTAAAAAACCAAAGTCAACCAAACATAAATTTTCATTAAATGAAAAACAAAATACATTAGGTATAGATACGATATAGAAAAATTAAAATACATACGTTACAAGAAAAAACATATTCTAATTATTATTATTATCATCATCATCATTATTATTTCCAGCCGATAAATCGTCAACCGGTAGCAGTAGGGCCTTCATCAGCCTCTGCATCTCTCTGAACATCTTTGCTCTCACGGCGACTAACTCCCTTTGCAGGTCGTTAACCTGCCTCTAAAGTTCCCGCACAGTGTTGCGTAGAATAGCAATGTCCTAAACAGGATCAACCATATCTACAACACGCATGAATTAACAAAAAATGTAAACACAAAAGTAAAGAAAAGAGTCCGAATATAATACAACTATACTACCAACTGGTAGATTTATAGAGAAAAAAATACTTACCTTAACGAGAAAGAAATATGCTCTTTGAATAGAAGTGGTTGAAGATGTAATACGAAAAGAAAAATGTAAAAAATAAATAAAAGTGGAGTAGAATAAAGATTAAGGAGGGACCTATTTATAGAGGATTGAATCTGAATGTGTTAGACAAAAAGGCACGACTGTTTAGATCCATTGTATTAATTACATTCAAACTGCTGGCTTTTTGTTTTCTGTGAAAAGTCTCAACCTTTTCTTTTACATTCAAACTTCTCACCTTTTTAAAACGGTTTGAGACTTAATAACAACCATTATTATTGAGCTGTTGTAACAGATCGTCCATATGTCACAACAAATAACCCACTTTCGCAATAGATTTACCATCTGTTGCAATAAATGGTCTGTATATACAACAGATAAGATATCTGTTACAACATATGGATTATCTATTGTGACAGATGGACCATCTGTTGAAGGAGATGTTTTGATTTCTTCGAACAGTTGATTCATCAGTTTCAATAGATGGGGAATTTGATTCATCGGTTGTTTTGAATATGTTAGACAAGAAGTCACGACTGTTCATCTCTTTTTAATAGTTATCACATACCTTAATTAATCCAAATTGGTGACTGTTTTACTATATAAACATATTTAAAAATAAAAAAAGGGAAAAAGTCACGACTTGTAGCACATGTTCTTTCTTAACGGGCAAGTAGTCATCTGACATTGAAGATAGTTACCCTTTGAGCCTCCGCAGTCTTGTACATTACTTAACAATGGGAAGTGAAGAATAAACACTATCTGACATTGATCGGGTAGGTAGAATAAGGTGCATGCAGATGAATGGATCCACTTTCATGCGTGGGAATTATGTATTATTGATCAGGCTGATTATACATTGATCCTTCAAACAAGATTCTGCATTTTATAGTTTAGTTTGATAGGTGCGAACTGATAAGGACGAAGAGTTCTAAGACGGTGGTGTCGATACCCTGTTATAATTTAATGATGGTTTTGCTCATGTTTAAGTGTCAAGTTTGGAGAAGGGTTCATGTTTTTGGAGACAGTGTAAATATTAAATAGTGATTGGACCGATTTTAATGGTGCAATGGGCTTTTAAAAGGCCTCCAAAGCCTTGCACTGCAACAAACAAGAATGGAAAACCAATAGATATTCCCCTGGTCTAAATTTATATTGATGGGTTGCTCGAAGAGACTATTATACAACAATAGGTGCTTGGAAGAATACCTATGTGGGAAGGGGTAGGTGGAGAAGACCATATATCATCTCAGACCTTGTTTAAGAGGAAACACAAGGAAGCAAGTAAGGAACTTCTAGCGAATCTGGCCAATGAAATTGACTTGAGATATGAAAAACTAAATGAGCTTCAAATGTGGAAGTGTATCCAAATATTAAAATCTATCAGTCGTTCTTGAAAAAAGAAAAATACTCAAGAGGACTAGAGATGGACACTTTGCTAGGGATTGCGACTAGCGAGCGTGGCCTCAATGAAGACTCACAAAGTGCAGGACCAGAACTCTAGGGAATCAACTTGGCGAGCATAGGGATTGGTAAGATTTTCAGTCAATAATGAAACCTGAACGAAAAACTCCAAAAGTAAAAATAAGAAAAGCCAAGGCATCAATTTCTGAAGTCTAACTTGTATCCCATGCCTTCTGTTTGTGGTTCTGATTAGGTAAATGGAAGTAGAAATAAAAAGGTCTAAAGTTGGGCAGAAATCCCATGCCTTGTTGTTTTCACTACCTTTGACCCGACCAGAGCCATAAATAGGAGGCATGGGATGCAAGTTTAACTTGAGAAATTGCCACATTCGCTTGATCCCTTATTTTTACTTCAGAAGTTGTTGGTTCAAGTTTTGTTTCTGACTGACAATCTTACCACCATCGGTGCTCATAAAGCTGAAACCTTAGAGTTCTGGTCCTGCATTTTGTGGGTATTCATTCAGGCCACGCTAGCTAGTTGCAGTCCCCTAACAAAGTGCATAGCTCCAATCCACTTTAGCATTTTTCTTTTCAAAATGGACTGATGGATTTTTATTTTTGGATATACTTTTACATTTCAGCTCATTTAATTTTTTCATTTTTCATGTCATTTTCATCAGCCAGTTTCGCTACACTTTCCTTCCTACCCTGTGTTTCTTCTCTAATAAGGTTAGAGTTGATATAGGGTCTTCTCCACCCCCTTCCCGTACATGTATTCTTCCAATCACCTTCTACTATATAATAGTCTCCTCGAACAACCCATCCATATAAATTTGGACCAGAGCAATAACTATATTAATTTCCATTCTTGTTTGCAGCAGTGCGAGGCTTTAGAGGTCTTTCAAAAGTCCATTGAACCCTTAAAATCAGTCTAATCACTATTTAAATATTTACACTGCCACTAAAAACTTAAACCCTTCTCCAAACTTGACACATAAACATTAGCAAAATCTTCATTAAACTGTAACAGGGTATCGACACCACCTACTTGGTCCCTCAGCCATTCCAGTTCAAACCTAACAATCTTAGCTGTAAAATGTCATATCTTGTTTGAATGATTAACGCCTAATAGGTAGAGAACCAACATTCACCAAATCAGTGTACTGGATATGTATTTTTATGATAGGTTGATCAGTAATACATACCTCCCACATATAAAGTGGTTTCATCTGCAAGCAACTTATTCCTCTGAACCCATCTTTACTCTAGCCTTTAATGCTGGTAGGGAAAAAGTTGAACCAATTTTACTTTCTTTTATCTGCAAATAAGAGAAAAACATTTGATGTCAAACAAGAGAAGAACAAAAAAAATTTACAAAAGGGTAACACAAAATTGAATGAATCAATAGATGACCCATCTGATGCAACAGATTCCCCATCTTTTCAACAGATAAGTCATCTATTGCAATAGGCGATGCATCTGTGGAAAAAGATGGATAACATGTTGCAACAGATGGGTCATCTATTGGAATAAATTAAACTAGCCTTGCTACTGGTTTGATTTCTTCCAACAATTGCTCTGTCTGTTTCAATAGCTGATTCATCACTTGTAACAATTGAGGAGGCTGTTGCAACATCACAAACAATATCAACAATAAAGAAATAACACCATATGTCCCAACACCATCAACAACACAAACACCACATATTCTAACAACACCAACACCTCCCAACAACAACAACACCAAACTAATAAACAAAAGGCAAAAAAAATGATATTGACAACAAGGATTTTTAGGTCTCCCAACAAATGACTTTTTTTGTTGCATATTTTAATAAAAACAACGATTCATTCATTCAAGACTTAAAATTTAACTTTCCTTCAATTTTCTCAATAAATAGGAAACTGGTAATGGGTAAATCAATAATAACAACAGATGTAAATATCTAATTTAAATAACATACGAAGAAGAAAACGAGAAGAAAAGAGAAATAGTGAACCATACCTATAATATCAAAAAAGAAAAGGGATCAGAATACCCATTTTAGTCAAGAAATGATATTGATTGGTTGAGATCCAAAAGAATCCTCATGCGAAAGAGAAGATACAAGAGAGAAAAAAAGGAGACGATTGTAATTACCCCAAAGAAGAGAGAAAGAGAATTCTGAATAAAGATGAGGGATGAGTTGAGTTAATTTATTTCTAAGGGAGAGAGAATTCTAGAGGTGGGTTTTAAATATTCATTAATAACTTTGAGGGGCACGAGGAGACGGTGACATTGAAAAGACAAGATAAGACTACTCAATGAAGAGATTTTTGAGTTATCCAAGTAATATTTTTTTACCACTTTAGTATTTTTTTAATTTCAAACAGGAAATTGCTTTAAAATTAAAAAAAAGATCTTAAAACATATAAGTCATCTGTTGCAACAGATGACAATTTCTGTTTTAAAATTTCTAACGGCTTAGTCATCTGTTGCAACAGATGGCAATGCCTATTTGATAATTTACAATAGATAGTTAATCTGGTGCAACAGATGAATTAATCTGTTCGATAAATTCCAACAGATAAGTCATCTATTGCAACAGGTTGAACATTTATTTTTATACAATTTCAATTGAGTTCAATGTTCAACTACAACTTTAATTGATTTAGATACAACTAGGGATGAGTAGATAGGGTCAACTACTACTTCAATTGAGTCTTTGCAATTGCATGATGTTGGTATTGTGTTCCTCCCGACCTGAGTTATCGATCTATCACTCTGAGTTAAAATGATTCTTTTTACCTCATTGTCATGCTAATACCTAAATTGATTTAACTAGAAGTAGGAGTGAGTTCATAGGGTCAACTATAACTTTATTTGAGTCTTTGGCAATTGTATGATGTTGGTATTGCGTTCCTCATGACCTGAGTCATCGATAGATCACTCTAAGTTGAAATGATTTGTATTACCTCATTGTCAAGCTAATACCTAAATTGACTACAACTTTAATTGCGTCTTTGGCAATTATGTGATATTGGTATTGCGTTCCTCCCAACCTAAGTCGTCGATCGATCACTCTGAGTTGAAACAATTCTTATTACCTCATTGTCAAGTTAATATCTAAATTGATTAAGCTATAACGAGGGGTGAGTTCATAGGGTCAACCACAACTTCAATTAAGTCTTTGGCAATTACATGATCTTGGTATTGCGTTCCTTCCGACTTGAGTTGTTGATCAATCACTCTGAGTTGAAATAATTTTTATTACCTCATTGTCAAGATAATACCTAAATTGATTTAGCTAGAACTAGGGGTGAGTTCACAGGGTCAACTACAACTTTAATTGAGTCTTTGGCAATTGCATGATGTTGGTATTACGTTTCTACTGACCTGAGTCATCGATCAATCACTCTGAGTTGAAATGATTCTTATTACCTCATTGTCAAGCTAATACCTAAATTGATTAAGCTATAACTAGGAGTGATTTCATATGATCAACTACAACTTCAGTTGAGTCTTTGGCAATTGCATGATGTTGGTATTGCGTTCCTCTCGACCTGAGTCCTCGATCGATCACTCTGAGTTGAAATGATTCTTATTACCTCATTGTTAAGCTAATACGTAAATTGATTTACCTATAGCTATGGGTGAGTTCATAGGGTCAACTACAACTTCAATTGAGTCTTTGGCAATTTCATGATGTTGGTATTGTATTCCTCCCGACCTAAATTGTTGGTTGATCACTCTGAGTTAAAGCAATTCTTATTACCTTATTGTCAATGGATGACTGACTGAATTATATGAACATAACTGAATGAGAGTACATAAATAACTGGGACTACTGTACATACTGAGTATGCTAAAATATGCATATATACTGTATTTGGGGCCATACTGGAACTAAATACTGAGTCCTGGTAACTGAGTAACTAATATCTGAGATTTCTGATAACTGAATTACTAATAACTGGGTGACTATTTCTCACAGTCCTGATTCTGTAGAACTGAACTGAGTTCTATACTGAGTCTGGAACTAAAACTATAACTGTAGGAATGTTCATCTAACCGACATACCCCGATATAAGCTGAGTTGGGGTCCAACCTGTAACCCCAGTTGGAAGGGTGTTAGCACCAACCAAGGGATACTAATAGGGCTGGGTAAACTATAATTTGGCAGAAATACCCATAATTTTATATGTATGGTTGCGTAAACCCTAATTTGGTAGGAAGACGTCTTACCCTAAGCTGGATACGTAGTTCTGTAATGCAGGAACTGCTACTTAGGGTCAAACCCTATGCTGGCAGAATACCCCCATCCCTGGGTTCGCTCGGTGCTGATTCCTACTCCCAACTGAAAGGACACTGAACTGATCACTAGACTGAACTAGGCTTGACGGAATTGTTACTGATCGTATTGACTGACTGAACTGACTGATTTTACTAAGTTCTGTAACTGACTGAATTCTACTATTTATGACGTTACTGGGACTATACTGAGGCTTCTGTAATTCTAAGTAAACAGCTAGATTTTTGGGTATTGAATACCCCCAGGACTCGATAGCATTAATACTAATAGAATATGATAATACTTGAAATATGGCAATAGTAACCTATTCACAATGCAACCATTGAGACATTTCATCCAGCACTTGGAAGTCATGAACTTGTACATGGATAAGGATACATGCTAACATGTCATAATTACACCATTCAATTCACATAGACACTCTAACAAACATCTGCAAGGCATAACTTTAGCATGGTAGTAATTTTAAACATATAGTAATGGCATGAGTTCAACGCTAGGGTCACCAATAAGTCATAAATGCACAATTAACTCAATTAAACATTTTGTCAAACACCTAGGAGGCATAATCTTGTACTTGGGCATAAATAACTTGCTGATGCATCATGACTACATTCATCAATTCACAATTCAAGGGTTTTGATATGGGGATTACAACAATTACACACAATCTCTTTTACTCATGAAATCTTGAATTGAAACCCATACAAACAACGTGAACATGAAAATAACCCAATTGATACATGAATTTCAAGAAACTATTAACTTAATATTTTGAAAAGGGTTTTTGAACTCCAAGGGTGGGAGGAAACCCAAGGATGAACACCTAACATACCTGGGTTGATGAATTTGCTTGAATTGGTGGCGAGTTTTTGGGATTAAATCTTGAATTTAGGAGCTAGGGTTTTTGTTCTTGAGAAAAAGGATCTTAACTTTTGAGAGGAATTGAATAAATGATGACTACTTAGGTTGTTTAGGGGCTAATTCTCGCGTTTTAGGCTGATTAGAATGAGGGAAAAAGACCCTAAAACCCCTGGAAATTAAAACTCAAAATTACTAAAAAATTCTCAATTTTTACCCCTGGCGCGATACGACGCTATTGAGTTGTGTCTCTGGAAAATAACAACTGAGAATTGGGGTCCTGACATGACACTGTGGGATCGTGGTGCCCCTTTGATTCTGAATTTCACCCTTGGCGTGATGTGCTAGGATCGCAGAGCAACACTGGATTTTGAAAATTGTGAACTGGTGGCTTGGATCAATGCGCCAATATCGCGATGAACACTTGAAAGTTCCCATTGCTATTTGGCTGGCCTCTGTGACGCGATGAAATGCTAGTTGGCACACTACTATACTAAAATGGCTCTAACTCTTCGCCTGGGTATCAGATTTGGGCGAATTTTATATCGTTGGAAAGCTGACTGAATTTCCTACTTATTGATAAGATCTAAACTGAAAAATACTGAGTATTTAGAAAAATTTATATGGAATAACTTGTGTACTGAGAGTTAAAATGATCTATGAAAATACGGGGTATTACAAATAACTGTGGCAAACTCCTTCCAACCAAAACAAACAGGCATGCCACAGTAATTTATCCATACCTCATCCATCTTATCTTTGTTTTCATATATAAACCTATGTTTTAGAAGATCATATACTATTTTTATTTGAAAATGAGCATTGTTGTTCTCCAGCAAGTCAAGATATTGCCCAAAGCAGCTGTCCCTGAAATAAACATCCAATCTTTGTTCTCAAAGTATTTTTTGGAAGGCATCAAAAGATTTTCCCATGGCTGAATTAACCATGAAATCACTCGTTAAATCTGTGGCACCTTCGCACTGTATTCTCACATGATAACTATCAATGCTGAAGGTTTTAACCAACTCTTCGGTGAAAGGGCTATTAGCATTTGGATCATCTCTTTTAAAAAATTCCTCCTCCCCATGTTCATTATCTTCTTCTCCTGATTGAGATAATGCTTGTAAAGCAAGCTCATAGAGTGGTGGATGTAGCCTAGCTGCTTCACTTTTTCCTTTACTTGGACTTGATTCAGTTTTTTTTTTCTTTTGGGAGCCATATTTTCTAAAATTAATAGGAACATAAAATAAATAATAATTGATTAATGCATAATTAAAAAGGATAATAGTATATTTAACATGTACAATAGTAAAATAACAGTTTCAGTAGATCACACATTTGTTGCAACAGAGTTTTATCTGTTGCGACATATAACTAACCTGTTACAATGGATGAATAATCTATTGCAAATAGACCATTCATCTGTTGAAACAGATGACTAGTCTATGTAATAGATCATACATCTGTTGCAACATATAAGGGATCTATTGGAACAGTTATCAATTAACCTATTGCAATGGGTGAGTAATCTATTGCAATAATAAAAATAGATCACTCATCTATTAGAATAAATAAATGGTCTGTGCAAAAAATCACACATCCATTGCAACATATGAGTGATCTGTTGCAACATATAACTAACCTGTTGCAATGGATGAGTAATCTATTACAACACTAAAAACAGATCACTTATCTGTTAAAACAGATGATTGGTCTGCGCAACAGATCACACATCTATTGCAACATATGAGTGATTTGTTAGAACCATTATCAACGGTCAACATTATTTAGATTTCTTCCAACAGAAGGGCCGTATATCAAGACAGCTGAATGATCAGTTGGAAAAATCAAGTCTTGGACATATCCAGTTGGAATAGTTGATACGATTTTATCTAATAGAAGGTTCATCTGTTGCATCAAATGATTAATCTGTTGCATTAGATTTTTATTTTAATGGTTCCTCCATTACATCAGTTGGTAAATCTATTGCATCAGATTTTTAATCGGATGGTTCCTCTATTGCATCCGATGTTAAATCTGTTACATCAAATTTTTAATTCGATGGAAAATCTGTTGCATCAGATGGTTAATTTATTGTATTACATTTTTAATTCGATAATTCCTCTGTTGTATTAGATGGTTAATCTATTATATCAGTTTTTTTATCTGATGGTTCCTTTGTTGCATCAGATGGTTAATCTGTTGCACCAGATGGTTAGTCTATTTCACCAGATAATTAATCTGTTACATCAAATGGTTAATATATTGCAAATAAAAAAATAGTAGAATGATTTTGTTCAAAGGAACAACAACAATATCACCATTTTTTCCAAGAACAAGAACAAATCAACCCAACAATGAACGCAACACCAAAAACGTCAACATCATTGTTTTGTTTGTACAAACACAAATAACAAAAATCGAACTTAAAAAAAAAATCATATTTCACTCTTAAAAGAGGAGAAGAAATACCATAAATTAAGGTTTTATTTAGACCGCATTTCAAATTAAATCAATAAATATTAAAATTATTCACCAATACTAGAAGAGAAGAGAGGTGAGAAGTTGGATCAAGTTCCTCTTTTTCTTCAAAGCTAAAAAGACCATAATTTTTTACCTATAAAAGAAGAAAAGTGACGATGAAGAACTCAAAGCTGTTGTGGCCAGAGACCAAGGCTGTCACGTTGATTAACGGTTGAAAATCGAATAGAAATTCAAAGCCCAACTATTTGTTGTCAGAGGTTGAAGTCACCAGGGATTGAAAGGAGAAATTTGCAGAACTATTGGTTGGGAGAAACTGTCGACCGAGAGAGAGTAAAGACAGTTGATTTGTAGAGGAGAGGAGTTTGGGTTGATTTGTATTTTGGAAAATATTAGAAAGTTTTGAAAATATTAATCAAGTCCACAATTAACTTAATCAAGTTTTCTAATTATGTTTAACCCTTTAAGTTGGTCAATGTCACCAATCCTTTATTCAAGACTTAAATGACACCTTTCCTTCAAATTTCTCTAGCTTCTATAGTTTTCTGAAAGAGAATTACGAAGTATTATTATCTTTTTTTATTTGTTACATATCCAATAGTTTCATGATATTTGAGGTAGGATTTGTGATTCTTTTTTATACATGCAGGTGCATTAGATGGGGTATAGAAGTCGCAAATTAAGATAAAAGGTTAAATTCTCTTTAATTAATGAATTAATTTTTTCATAATGTAGTAGCTTTTATGCGCAGTTTAATTCTAATATTGTTGCACATCTGTGGTATATTTATTTTCAAAACTTTGTGCTTTCTTTTTATACATGTGTATTAGATATGAGGGTATAAGGAGGTCATGCATTAGGATAGAAGTTAAATTCTTTTTGATTTATTAATCATGTTTCTTATAATGTCGTAACTTTTGTTGAGAGTAAAAGCATATGTTGGTCGTAGTTTTAGTCGCACAATATTCATTCTTAGTGAAGTTTCTATTTATTTTTGGAATATTATTAATTTTTCTAATCATTTGTTCGAATGTAAAATAAGATAAACTCTTCACTTTCTTAATGTACCAATTTCGTATAATCACTGCAATGGACCTGTTGCCTAAGAGGGGCAGACCCTCGTGCGCACGTATAGTCTGAGGAAGGAGTGCTCTGCTAGAAGGGATAAAAGTCAATCAAAATTTTATCATATAAAAAAATTCTACAATTATATTTTATATTTTGTATTAAGCTTTAATGAACACTTCATCTACTCTAATTTTCTTCTTCTTCTTTTACCACTTCTATTTTTATTCTTATTTTGCTTTTTTATTCAAGTCTCTTGCATTAATTATTATCACCGTCTTTGTCTTTCTTTATTTCTTTTAGTTAATAATTTTAAAAATTATTTATACATTCTATCGAATGATGGTTAGATTGATTATATTATATGGAATGGATACCACACAATTTTAGCTTATCGAAAACATGCACTTTGATAAGAGATTATGAAAGATTCAGTTTAAGGTAGAAGGTCTATTAGATAGCTAAGCTAACATTATCTCCTTATTTTTATTACTATTAGCATCAATAATCAAATCGTTAATAGTTAATGATAACAATCATGTTTTTATCTCCAATTATTTATAAAATTAAACTCATTAAAGCGAGGTACACGTGCGAGACACTTACACCCAAACTAATATGTATGTGTGTATATGAATGACATGTTCAAAAGTCAATAAATAATTAGATTTAATACTTTAGAAAATCCAATGAAAGAAGGAAAAATACAAGAGGTGGTTTTCGTTTAAATCAATCTCAAAAGTAGGGGTTCTCATGGTCTGATTTGATTAGATGTTTGTGTAGAACCAAACTAATAAAGACAGTTTTTTAATATTCAAACCAAACTAAACCATTATAGTATAAATTTTGTTGGTTTTGGATTTGTCGATTCTATTAGTTTGGTTCGAGTTTTGCGGGTTTTAAGAATGTATTTTTTTCATATAAAGCAATATGTCTCGGCACGCAGAAGTAAATGGAGACTTCAACACAAAAATATCCAATTCGTAAATGAAAACGAACATCATAGAAACTTCACGCACTCCATGTTATAGAAAGATACACAAAGCAACGAGAAAATTGGTTATAGTAATCAGCATCTCACTAAGACAGCCTTTTTTTAGAACATGGAATGCGTGAAGTTTATACAGATACAACGAACATATTGGCTATAGCAATCAACAGCTCACTAAAAAAAAAGCTTCCTGATTCTAGTAAGACAAACTTTTTTGTTTCACCTTAACCTTTGGAAGAGAAAAGGTATGGAGAATAATTTGTGTATTATTCAATCATGTAAGATGTATATATACAGAAACAATGAACTCTAATTAAGGAAACTAAATAAGAATAGAATCAAAAGATATTCAATCATATCCCTACAAATCTGCTAAGCTATGTATACTACATCTAAAGGTGTCTAGATTCATTCTCTAAACTCCCCTCCCTCCAAAGTTGGAGCATAGCTATTAATCATGCCTAACTTATTATAAAAGTAATAAACTCGAGTGCCGATTAATGCTTTTGTGAACAAATCAATAGGTTTCTCTCCCGTCTTCACGTCTCAGGTGGAAATCAAATTCTCTTGAATCTCCTCACGAATAAAATGAAACTCAACTTCAATATGTTTGGTTCTTTCATGATACACTGGATTCGAGGTAATATAGAGCGCAACTTGATTATCACATCAAAGTTTTGATGGAGCAGTATGCTTCAACCTAATATTAGTTAAAAGATGATGTATACATCAGCTTACATATAGATTGAGAATAGCTCTGTATTTTGATACTATACTAGATAGAGATACAACACTTTACTTCTTGTTCCTCTGTGATACTAAATTTCCTCCAACAAACACACAATATCTTATAGTAAATCTTCTATTAATTTTGGATCCATCCCAGTCAGGATCTCTAAAACACTCAACATGAGTATGACTATAATTGCAATACAATATGTCAAGTCCAAAAGCTCCTTTTAGGTAGTGTAGAATCTTTTCTAACGCTTCCCAATGTTTAATTGTAGGTGTTGGTGATATCTCCCAAATTAAACTTCGTAATGAAGTATAAAACAGTAGCTATCAAATATAGAACCCAACAAAGGTTGGGGTCGATCCCACGAGGAATATGGTTAGGACCTAGGTCAATGTGGTTATTTTGACTTTTAGTTGTTTATTTCCAATTGGGGGATTTAAAAAATAAATAAATAATTTTTAAATTAAAATAACAAGTAAATAAATATCAATTTATTTGAGAAAATCAATGAGAATGATGAACTAGGATTGTGTTCCCTATGTTTTCATAACTCCATAGCTTCTATGTACTAGTGATCTATCCCGGTGCTTAATATGCAAAATCGATAAGTTATGTATCATCTAACCAACCAGATTACGCTCTCTATAGATGACTATCCCCAAGTACAATGGTTTATGTGCCATGGGTTTTGCATTACTAACCCCTATCTATGATTCCAATATAGTTTTTTCCGTTTACCAACTCAAGACTAATTAAATAAAGATAACTCCAAGTCTTGTTGTTGATTCACTTTTCTCATCCGACTACCTTGCTAAAGTCCAGGGTAGAGATAGAACAAGTTCCAATATTTGCACTCGTTAGAAAGCAACCAAATCTAAAGAAACAACAATACATGCCAAACTACCCTTTGAAAATCACTTTTTACTTAGAACACTACGTTGTTATTCCGTCATGGTTTCCACAAGTTTCAAGCACACAAGAAGAATTCATAGATGAAGACATAATTATGAAATTACAATAGTAATAAGAAAACTCCAGAGTCTCAACTTGAATTAAAAACCTAAAATCAATGTTTATGAAAAAATCTCAAGAATATGCCTTAGAATCCTACAATAGAATATTGTAAAATATAAAGAAGTAACCTCATCAAAATAAACCTATAAAAGTATTTATAAAAAAACTAAATCCTACCCTAAATAAAATAGAAAATCTAAATCAGTGGCATCAGGTGACAGAAAGGTATGATCGTGGTTAGAACCCACAATCGTCCTTTGGTGCCCATGGTTTGGCATATGATTTTTCATCTTCAGATCTTCACTGGTATAGTTCTCAGTATGTCTTCGTGGTATCAACCTATGACTATACTATGCTATCGTCTGATCATACTAGCAACTCTAAACTTCCTACCCTCGACCTCATGCTACGATCATTAATTTATCATACCGTCGTGTAATGCTTCTATATGATCTTCTTAGCTTCTGCAAGACTATTTTCAATCATTCTTTCCATGATCAGATGGTGTGATCGGATGATCGATGTACGATCATAGGTATTTCTTATCTAGCAATACTTGAACTCATTTTCTGGATCATGGAACGACTATGGTTAGATCCCACGGTCATTTCTTTAATCGCCTTATGCCCTTGTTATCCAATAATCAACACTTTCCTTCTCTAAGACTTTTTATCATGCAAACACTAGAAAATCTATTATATCCACAGAAAAATACCCCCATACTTGCAATAATTCATTATTTTAAGCATCTTAAGTGCTGCAAATTCACAGTACATCAACACCCTCAACTTATAATATCTCTATGTCCTCAGAAAAACAAAACACATTAGACATACTATGACGCTTAACCTAGAGCAATATCAAGATTATTATGGTAGTCACTTTTACAAAACTAATTTTCATAGATGCAACCTATACAAATAAATTCCACACCCTCATCTTTCATAAAGATTAATCAATGCAGTGTGTAAGAAAACCAAGTATTCTAACATAGCGGGATCAGGACATGACATTATATTATGAATAAATAACCTAACACGTAGATCAATACATCACCTAAACAAGCAATAACTAGACTATAACCCCCTACACCCTCACATCGAAGAAGTCCCCTAATCACATTGTAGATGTGGTGAATTTATTAACTAAAACTAAATCAAATCTCTCACTCTCACAAAGAAGTCAGTCATGCATGTTTGATACCATAGGATTATCCTTATTTTCTATGTTTTCATCTTTCACAAAGTCGAGTTAGGATCACTATAGGACTTTTCTAGGCTTGTAATGTCTTGGGAAAGATATGTATATTTGGGTACAGTAACTTAATTCTTCTTCGCACTACACTACTTTTGGCTCCACTTTCTTACTTTCTCACACTATTCTCCCCTTTTCAAATTGCATTTCTTCTTGGACCTCGAGTGTTGTTTTATTTACACAAAAACATATATTTTTTTTATTTTTCTCTTTTTTATTTTTTTAGTTAGTGTATATCGCACCCAAATTCTTTTTTCCATTACTACCTGTAATACCCCATAAAAGTCTTAGCTCATTTCAGCTCTCAGTTGCATCCATACGGAGTCCAAAGCTTAGAAATTAGCCTAAGTGTTGGGACTTAGTCATTTACAAGATCCCTAAACTTTGATGATTTTATTTTTGACCTTTCCAACCTCGAAATATCAATTTTTGAGTTGATTCATGATCGGGGATGTTAATAGTACATCTCGAGTGAGTTTCAAAATTTTCAAACGAGCGTAAGGGCATGTCCGTAAAACCAAAACAATAGAAGCACCGGGATAAGAAGGCGCCACCCTCTCCTGTGCACCACTCTAAGGTGGGCGCCGCCTCCTCCAATGCACTACTCCAATACGGACGCTGCCCGGTCTATCTTGCCGCTCCAGAGCCCGCGATGCCCTCTCTTTTGTCCATCCTTCTTTTGTTTCTTATTATTTAAGGGAATTTGGGTCAATTCCCTTCACGCTATCTCGTCTATCACTGTAATTGGCTCTCAAGAGACCCTTCTTCTTCCCCAAGAACAAACCCAAGCTTCAATCTCAAGAAATCAAGGGTTCAAGCTCTTAAGTTCAAGAAATCTTCAGGATTTTATCCATTAAGGTATGTGTGATGTTCATCCATGGGCTCCTTTCACCCATAGAGTTCAAGAATCCTTTTTCATTTTAAATTTCGAGTTTTACATGTTTAAGTTGAACTATCTTTATGAATCTCTTGTTAATTCAAATTTCAAGTTATGATTATAAGTGCTTTCAAGTGGAATGAGTCATATCATGGTTTTAAAGTTGCAATTCCCATGTTATGTTCAGTTGATTCAGGAGAAATCCCCAAGTCATGAATTTAGCCAAGAAATCCTATTATTTCCTTAGGTTTAAGATACACTCATGTATAAGTTTGTGATTTTCACTTGTTTGATGAAATGCCCATGTTTGGGTCTTTGAGAAATAATCACTTTTTACAGTATTTCAAGTTTGATAGCATATTATATATGTAATACCCCGGATTTTCTTTAAGTCGAGTTTCATCCTTAAGAAGAGTAAGGGTTGACTTTCCAAGTGAGAAGTATTTTAAATCGTGTAGAATTTTTCTAATTTTGACTTTTTATCATGTGGGAAATCGAATAAGATTTCCATCGATACCAAATTCTCCCAAATCCGACACTCGGGCGAAGAGTTAGAGCCATTTTAGCGAGACAGTGTACCACCTGGTACTTTAGCGCATCGCGGAGCCAGCCAAAATGGCAATTGTCAAAATCCAGTGAGCCTCCGTGATTCCACCGTGTCACAGTGACTTTTCAATTTGCAAGAAAGGTGGCAATACGATTTCCACCGTGTCGCGCCAAGGCTTAGTTTCCCAATTGTCCAATTTCTAGTAAGCTGACACGATTATGGTGCGTCGCGCCAGCAGGAAAAATTGGGATCTTTTAGGTTCCGTTATTTTAATTCCAAGGGCAAAACAGTCATTTTTCTATCCCTATATATACTCTTTAACACGAGATTCAGCACATTTACACCAAATATCATTGTTTTCTCTCAATTTTCTTCAAGAACAAAACCTAGGGTTTCTAATCCAAGACCCAAATCATCAAGGTTTCACCGTGAATCTTTCAAGAATCACATAGAAAGGTATGTTGGATGTTGATTCTTGGGTTCCTTCTACCCAAGAAGTTCAAGAATCCTTTTCAAAATTATAAAGTTTATGTTTTATAAGTTTTCATGATTTATGTGAATAGAAATTGAAGTTCATGTTGTTGATAAGTTTTGATTCATGTTTTGATTATAAAGATTCAAGCTTTGATCCTAGTATGTGTTGATTATGCGATATTCATGATAAAGCCCCTTCAAGAAGCATGTTGAATTATGTAATTATGTTAATTTGGTGTGTTGAAAGTTGTATGACCAAAGGGTACCTCCCACATGCTTGATAAATTGCTTATGTGAAGAAAATAGTGTTATTGTAACATGAAGTATAATATCCCCAAGCATGTGTCAACTAGTGCATGCTAAGTGTTTTTTGAAAGGACTAAATGAATGAAATATGATATGTTGCATGTCTTCCTGTTCATGTGAACTCCTTGTTGGATGAGTTATGAGATGATAGAATGCTTCCCTTTACAATTACATGTTTAAGATTCCCAAGTGCTTGAAGTAATGCTTTATTTACTATGTTGCGAATGATAGTCTACTATTATGTTATTACGCAAGAGTAGTCAAGTCTTGTCTATTTATGTTATCGAGTCCTGGGGGAATTTATACCCGAGAACTTAGCTGCTTGTCTAGAGTCGAGTCAGTCTCAAGATAATCTCAGTCGTGCTATGATCAGTAGAATATAGTCAGTATCAGAACATTAAGAAAACTCAGTAAATCTCCGTATTCAGTCTAATTAAGCTCAGTACTATAAAGCCCCAAAATCTTATCCCGGAGCGTCACACGGTGCTTAAGGCTACAAGTAGACCCAAGGTAACCCTTTGAGCCTGCTACTTAGTATAAAGCTTACTTAAAGATAATGAGAGCAAAATAAGGAATCATGTCATATCATGTCTAACTGAAATCCGAATGAGTACTGTAAAAGTAACAAAATACTGCAAGTCTAAATAGACTGACCATCTAGTTTGATAAAGCCTCTACTACTCAACAAACTAGAGAGCCATTGGGACGGATCCTCAACTGACTCGAACTGAACTGAAAGTAGTAGAACAACTACTAAAAATACTGAAGTGTCTGGAGATAGGTCCTCGAACCATAAGGACTCACCACAGTAGAGGTGTAGATAAAGGTGCTCGGGATCACTGACGCTGCTGGGACTGAGCACCTGAACCTACATTATGAGATAATGTAGCACACAGATGTATATATGGATCAACACTTGGGAATATACTGAGTATATGGGGGTGTGTGCAACTAAATATCAATACAATAAATCTTTATCGAAAACATACATGGTTTGTAGATGACTCACATAACTTGAATAAAACTCTCATAAATCATGAATAATGAATAATGAATCATGTAGTATAATTCACGTGAGCCATTACACTTTATTCTAAATCTGTATTCTTTCTTTGATCTCAAGCTTGTAAACTAGTTGAACTCTTAAAACAACAACTTTTAGAACATGCACTTTAGTCTTTTGAAAACAAAGAACTTCTTTGAAACTCAAGGACTTAAAACCTTAATAACTTTAAGACCTGAGACTCTAGGAAACATGGGAGTTTCTTCTAACCAACATAAATCATGTGAGCTACATGGAGTCCAATGTCTTGCCCATGTTGGGGAGAGTTGTTCAATCCTTGCCATCGGAGTAGAACCTTTTACTTTTAGTAATCACTAGCTTAACCCACTTGGGGTAAATCAAATCCTATGATGGCTCGTAGTTCTAGGGAATGATACCTTGGAATCAAGCCCAACTCGGTGCTGAATACTACTCCCATACTTAAGCTCAGAACTTTTAAGAAAAATCCACCTTAAACAACTTAGAAATATGCAATGGAAGCCAACTATGCTTCCCTTTAGCTTAAATCAAATGGTGTGGATTTTCTTTCTTAGCTTAGGATTAAAATCAACTCTTTTCTTGAAACTTTGGTAGACTATCACCAATAGGCTTTAAAACTTTAATAGCATGGAAATATCAATACACTTCTTAAAACACTTTAGAAAGTATTAACAATTCATTCTTGGAATTAAGGTATGCATATTCTTAAAGGATCACAATTTCACAATAAAGCTTAATTCATGACACCAATCTTGGAAACCCTTGAAAATATCACATCAATATAGGAATGTGCAATTTATAGCATGAATTATCAATTCAAATCATAAGTAAGTGAAATAATCATGCAATTCAAAGCTTGAACAACTTATCAATTCATATTATCAAAATAATATAATTTGGGTATAGACCCACTTGCAAAAACATGAAATTCATTTATAAAAATTGAATCTTTGGGTACAAGAACGAAAGAAGTGTTCTTGTTGAAACCCCACATACCTTGAATTAGGAGCTTTGGATGAACTCTAGCCCTTGGGACTCTATTCATACACTTGAATGGATATTCTTGATGCTCTTGGTTTAAGAAATCCAATTCTTAAATCAATTTAAAGAATTAATGGAGAACTTAGGAGATTCTTGGAATTGGGTTTGGATGCTTAGGGTTTTTAATTGAGAGAATTCTTTGAGAAAAGTCATATATGATGCTTGGAATGACCTTGGATTAGGTATTTGGATAATTTAAGGGGCTTGGAAAAAGTCCAAAGTTCCCTTTTAACTTCTGTACAAAACTGGAAAAATTGAACTGGCAAACCCAATTTTTTGGGCCACCGCGACGTGCCACTATCACGGTGGCTCACTAAAATTTGACAAACGGGATTCTGGGGGGTCACTGCGATGCGGTGCTATCGCATTGTCCCGCTGGTTGGGACCTAGAACTTCAGCACGATGCGCCTCTATTGCGGAGTTCCACTAAAAATTGACAATTATCAAATAGACCCTCTCCGCGACGTGCCAAACACTAAAATGATGCTGTTTTACGACTAGAACTTAAATTAGCCATAACTTCTTGCCCGGTTATCAAATTTGGGAGGATCTTATATCGCTGGAAAGGTCCTAT
Source organism: Capsicum pubescens (assembly GCA_030864215.1). Lineage (NCBI taxonomy): Eukaryota > Viridiplantae > Streptophyta > Magnoliopsida > Solanales > Solanaceae > Capsicum > Capsicum pubescens. The sequence goes on along the minus strand of CM061540.1, from coordinate 269,725,617 downwards.
AAGAAAGTTCCCCTAACATAATTATGGGTACGTATGAGTTTCTCGTCTTTATGTTTATGCTTAGTTAGATCCCAAGGGTTATCTTAACCTTTCAGTGAACCCTCTTTAGTATCGAGCAGTTACTTATATGGGAGAGGGTAAATGTTTCATGGTAAGGAGGGATTATGCATGTATGTTTTATATGAGGCTTTAGTCATGAAGTTAGACTTGGATGTTATGTTGGTGTGTAAGTGGCTAGGCATGTTTCAGAGATTTCAGTAGGCTTGAACAACACAGGGAGAATTTAAGTTTGTGCACTTTAATCCAAGTACTAAGGTGTGGATGTGGCATTAGTAACCTATGAAGAAATAGAAGCAGATAATGTGTTAGTGAGACAAACATGTATCGAAAAGAGTGTAGGTATATGATGATGATTGCAGAGACTAAAAAAAGTTAAAAGTTGTATCCTAGGAGATAGTATTAGCAGTAAGTTTTATACTTTCGAGTGCAGTATTTAATGATGAGTTCGTTAGTAAAGCCAGCAAATCAGTTTAGCAGTTAGACAGTCAAATTTGTATAGTTTGTTATGTCATCTCTTTACCTGATCATGCTATCAGAAATCTCAGAAAAGATAACTATTCTAAGGTAGAAAGTCATAGTAGTTGCAAGATAAGTTCAGTTCATGAGTCATGCATTAGTTTCAGATCTCAGATGATCAATCATGACCCAGTTCGTAGGTTCCCCATGCACCGCCCCAATATTTCAGTGAAGTGTTCTTAGAGGGAAATAGAGTCCCAAGGGGAGATACCCCATAATTTTCTGATGCTTTCATGTCATTAGACTCATTCAGTTGCATGTTCAGATATTTCTCAAAAAGTTAGTATCAATTATCATTGCATACTCAGTCATGCATTCAAGAATCAGATATATTTATGCATTAGATATGCATGTTCAGTAGAAAGAGTTCAGTTCTTCAGTGTATACAGTCATGTATTCATGAGAGAAACTTAGTCATGAACCTATGCATCAGATATCCATGTCCATTATGAGAATTCAACTTATGAGTAGCTTCAGTCGTGTATTCCATGCATTAGATATGCATGTTCAGTATGAAATCTCAGTATATTTGTAGTTCCATGTCACATAGTCATGTTTCAGATATTCACGTTCCTTAAGTAAGTTAAGTCAATCAGAATTCTTAGCTTAACAAGCAATATTCGAGGATGAATGTTCCCAAGGGGGAGATATTGTAACACCCCAGATTTTCTTTAAGTCGAGTTTTATCCTTAAGAAAAGTAAGGGCTGACTTCCCAAGTGAGAAGTATTTTAAACCATGTAGAATTTCCCTAATATCGACTTTTTATCATGTGGGAAATCAAATAAGCTTTCCACCGATACCAAATTTTCCCAAATCCGACACTCGGGCGAAGAGTTAGAGCTATTTTAGTGAGACAGTGTACCACCTGGTACTTTAGCGCGTCGCGGAGCCAGTCAAAATGGAAATTGTCAAAATCCAGTGAGCCTCCATGATTCCACCGTGTCGCAGTGACTTTTCAATTCACAACCAAGGTGGCAATGCGTTTTCCACTGCGTCGCGCCAAGGCTTAGTTTCCCAATTGTCCAATTTCCAGTAAGCTAGCACAATTATGGCGCGTCGCGCCAACATGAAAAATTGGGATTTTTTAGGTTCCGTTATTTTAATTCCAAGGGCGAAACGGTCATTTTGCTATCCCTATATATACTTTTTTCACACGAGATTCAGCATATTTACACCAAATATCATTGTTTTCTCTCAATTTTCTTCAAGAACAAGACCTAGAGTTTCTAATCCAAAACCCAAATCATCAAGGTTTCACTGTGAATCTTTCAAGAATTATATAGCAAGGTATGTTGGATGTTGATTCTTGGGTTCATTCCACCCAAGAAGTTCAAGAATCCTTTTCAAAATTATAAAGTTTATGTTTTATGAGGTTTCATGATTTATGTGAATAGAAATTGAAGTTCATGTTGTTGATAAGTTTTGATTCATGTTTTGATTATAAAGATTCAAGCTTTGACTTTAGTATGTGTTGATTATGCGATATTCATGATAAAGCCCCTTCAAGAAGTATGTTGAATTATGTAATTATGTTAATTTGGTGTGTTGAAAGTTGTATGACCAAAGGGTACCTCTCACATGCTTGATAAATTGCTTATGTGATGAAAATAGTGTTATTGTAACATGAAGTATAATATCCCCAAGCATGTGTCAACTAGTGCATGCTAAGTGTTTATTGAAAGGACTAAATGAATGAAATATGATATGATGTATGTATTCCTATTCATGTGAACTCATTGTTGGATGAGTTATGAGACAATAGTATGCTTCCCTTTACAATTACATGTTTAAGATTCCCAAGTGCTTGAAGTAATGCTTCATTTACTATGTTGCGAATGATAGTATACTGTTATGTTATTACGCAAGAGTGGTCATGTCTTGTCTATTTATGTTATCGAGTCCTGGGGATATTTATACCCAAAAACTTAGCTGCTTGTCTAGAGCCGAGTCAGTCTCAAGATAATCTCAGTCCTGCTATGATCAATAGAATTCAGTCAGTATCACAACATTAAGAAAACTCAATAAATCTCAGTATTCAGTCTAATCAATCTCAGTACTCAGTTCAGATTTCAGTAAAGCTTAGTAAGTTACAGAACTAAGTTGTATTCAGACAAAAAATAAAATTTAGAAGTATTTCATTAGACAGTGAAATCAAGCAAATTCAGTCAGATCAGTCAAGTAAGATAATACAATCAGTAACAGATTTAGTTTATTTTAGTTTAGTATAAGAATCAGTTCAGAGTCCTTCAGTTGAGAGTAGTAGCTAGCACCGAGCGGGTGCAGGGATGACGAGTTCATGTTAGAGAGGTAGAGTCGTTAGCAGCAATCCCTGAACTCCAGAACTTCGTAGCTAGCGCAAGACCAGGAGTCACCCATTAGATTAAGGCTTGACTATCATACTGCTTAGGCTTGACTTCCTGTTCAGGGTCACCTGTTATAGAGGCTTGACCATAGCAGAGGTCTTTACCCGTGGTACAATATTGACACCCTTACAGCTGGGGTTACAGGTTGGAACCCACCAGATCAGATTTGGGGTATGTCAGTTAAGTGAGAACTCCCACAGTTGCAGTTTTTGTATCAGTCTTCAGAGTAGAACTCAGAAACCAAGACTGTCAGATACAGTCACCCATCTCAGTAAGGAACTTAGATAGTTCCATAGATTCATAGACCACCTGCTAGATACGCCTGGTCTCACGTAGAGTTAATCAAAATTAGTACTAATAGATCCAGAGATTACCCGTCAGATAGGCCTAATCTCAAACTCAGTCCATCATTTCTAATATTAAAAGATCCAGAGATCTTCCACTAGATAGGTCTGATCTCAGATACAATCATTCTTTATCATTATTAGTAGAATCAAAGATCATCCATTAGAAAGGTTTGATCACAGATTTAGTCAGTCGATAGTAGCAAGCTCAAAACTCAGTCATTGATATGAGTAGATTCACTTAATTAACTTCTGTATCATCAGATTCAGAGATCACTCACTAGATAGGACTGGTCTCAACTTCAGTACTCAATTATTAATATTAGAAGATTCAGTTATTCAATTTCTCAGTATTAGTAGTGAGTTCATACGTCAGTAAATCAGTATCCGAGTCTAAGTATTCAGAGTCACAATGATTTCAGTTATGGTTATGCATTCATGCATATGTCCTCATTCAGTACTCTCATGTGGTTCAGTTAAGCTATGTTCATGCATAAGCCCTTGCATCTAGCCTTACCTCATCTAGCATATCAGTACATTCAAAGTATTGATACATACTTTCTTTTATGCTATGGTGTCTTATACCATAGGTTAAGAAGCACAAGATCCAGAGCACCTTTAACAGTCCAGACACAGTCAGTAGCAGTAGACGTAGCAGCGAGTCCTCTTTATTCGAGGATGATCCTTTTTTTATTATGGCATTAGAATCAGTTTATTTTCAATAGACAGAGTTAGTTGGGGACATTTCCCATCATCTCCATAGTTCAAACAGTTAGAGGTTTTTCAGACAAATGTATTAGTATTCAGTTTTCAGTATTTATTATTTTAGATATTTTGAACCTTATGGAAAGATTCCGCCAGTTTTCCGCATTTATTTTATTATATTATGCAGTTCTCAGTTACATATATCAGAAAGGGTTAGCTTGTGGTCCCTTGGGGTCATGAGCACCGTGTGACGTTCCAGTTCTAGAAAATTGGGGCGTTATAATATATTCATTCAGTGCTGGTGGGTTATGAACACTCGATACCTATGTGTTTTAAATAAATTTAGCTTTTAAAGTATTCAAATAGTTAATCCATGAATCTTATCAGTATACTCAGATATTCATAATGAACACTATCAGTTATGTAATAACATTCAGTTGAGCTTAGTTCAGGTTAGTATTAGTGTTAGTTCAATTGGGAGTAAGATTAAGCACCGAGCGAACCCAGGGATGGGGGCTCACCTACCAGTAAAGGGTGTGACCCTTAGTAGAAATCCCTGAGTTACAGAACTACATAGCCACCGTAGGTTTGAGATGTCCACCTTCCTTTTTAGGGTTGACACATATCTCATGAGAGCACCTTCCAGTATAGGGTGACTCCTAAGTCTTTCAGGACACCATTTTAGTGGATCCACACAGCCAGTGTTAGTACCCGTGGCATGGTACTGATACCCTTCCAATTGGGGTTACAGGTTGTACCCCAATTAGCTCATATTGGGGTATGTCAGTTAGATGATACCTCCCACAGTCTTAGTACAGTATTCAGTGTATCTTCAGTTTAGGTTTGCTTGACTAAGTGTATAGACTTTTAGCTGTTTAGTTTTACAACTTTTAGTCTTTCAAATTTCAAATTACCTCAGCAACACAACAGATATACACTTAGTCTTGCGTTCTCAGATATTACAGTTTTCATGCATTCATGTTCAGTTATCTCATGCTATTCAGTTAGTCCTTATTTGATATGCACAGTACCCCATGTATATCAGTTTGTCCTTATCTCATACACTAATACATTCAAAGTACTAGCCGCATACTATTTTTTGCACTATGATGTCTTCTATCATAGGTTTGGATGCACAGTTTCCCGACCACAGTTAGACATCTCAGCATAATCTAGCAGTCGTAGTGGTGAGTCCTCATCCATCAAGGACATGTGATGATTATTCAGTTATTTCAGTATTTTATTTTTTTCAGTCATTCAAAGTTAGTTGGGGGTTTGTCCCATTAACTCTTAATTCAGTTTAGAGGCTTTCAGACAGTTAATCAGTTATTTCAGTATTACTAGACATTTTGGTTAAACAATTGGTTTCTAGTATTTTATTAGTTGTTCAGACATACTTTGATGTATTTTGCAGTATTCAGATTTCAGTACTATGTCATTTTATATTTCTTTTTTGCTCATGTAATTTGTTACTGTTTATTCTGTGCTCACAGCAGGTATCAATTCATGGGTTATCTTGTGACCCTCATGGTCATAAGAGCCATTGTCGTGACTAGGAGAATCCTCGGGTCGTGACAACCCCGAGATTACCTCTTGGACGTCACACAATGATTAATACTATGAATATTATAAGCTAACCCATGATACCTACTTAAAACTAAACTCTCATACATGTAAACCCAAAATATGCGTAGAACTGAAGATAAACTTTAAGCAGAAACCAAACAAATGAATAATCTTAACTAAAACTCTGTAACTTAGAAATCTTAAAATCTGTAGAAACTAAAGGAAACACCACTCAACTAGTCTTGAAAAGCCTCTAATCTGGCAACTGAAGATCCCCTGGGACAGGCCCCAGTTGACCCAGACTGAAAACTAAATAACTGAAATAATTGTACTGAACATAAAAAATCATCATAAACTTGGTCCTCAAACCATTAGGACTCACCAACTATCGCAATATTGGAAATAGTGCCCTCGATCAATCGTGTTGTTGAGGATGAAGACTAGAACCTACATTATAAAACAATGTAGCATATAGACATATATGTGGTCAGTACTTCTAGAATGTATTGAGTATATAGGGGTGAATGCATAAGTAATAAATGGATTTATCCAAAATATCAAAACATTAATGCTAAGTGTAGATGGACTCACCTTGATTATGAATAAAACTGGAAGCTGTAAAAATATAAGTAAAATTATAAACAACACATGAATTAGGCCTATGAGTCACTACACTTAGATTCTAAAATCTTTACTTTTATTTTTCTTTGTGGAGATTCTTTTAACCGACATAAAACATGTGAGATATCAATGAATCCAACATATTACCCATGTTGGGGAGAGATGTTCTACCCTTGTCATTGGAATAGAACCTTAATTTAGAGTGATCACTAAACTTAGCCCAAGTGGGGCGAGGAGACACTCTCTTACGAGGTCTCTCAAACCTACGGGGGAACGTAGTTTCAAGAAAATAGGATGTGATAAACCCACATTTCCCTCTCGATGCTAAATACTATAAAAATATCTACTTATATGCTCATACTTATGAAATCCAATTTAAAATAACATATGGGTTTGTAAGCTGAAAACTAATTATGCTTCTCTTTCTAAAATCCATATTCATGAGGAATCTTGTGGATTTCATGCTTTATAAGAGATGATAAGATCAAAACTAAAACTTAATCATGTTGTAATACTTGTAAAATGAACTTATAAGCTTGAACTTCTTGTAAACTCAATAACTTATGCCTAAACTTGAAACTATTTACTATCTCATAAAACTTCAAATAAAAATAACATACTCAATACTCAAGATCGCTTTCATAGATTGAAACATAAGAAAACATGAAATCATATACAAAGTAATGTTTAATTAATGAGTAAGCATTAAAAACTCAAAGCATAGGGAATTAGGTATCAACCCTAATATGTTACTTTCTTCAAAATCAATAAAAAATCAAACTTTTGGGCACAAGTATGAAAGAGTATCCCTATTCAAACCCCACATACCAGAATTTCTTGACTTTTTGGAGAGAGCTTGGATTTTGGAGCCTTGGGAGTTGGATTCTTGGAAGAAACCTTAACCCTTCTCTCTTAAGAGTGGAGAAAAGAATGAGTTTTGATAACAGACTAAGAAGAGGGGCAAACAGTACTTATTAAATGATTTAAGTCATGTATAAGGAGTTTAAAGTAAAGAAAAGAAACCTAAAATCCCTTAACTAAAATGTGCAAGAATTTTTGTGCTATAGTCGTCACGACTCATTATATTTGGTAATGAGTCTGGGCCTGATTTATGGCCCAAGGACCTGAGCTTGGTCCTTCACTGTAATGACAATGATTTCCCACCTGATAACTCATTAGGACAGATAATGATTTGTTAGAAGGAGTCGTTATCAAGGACTTATTTTCTTGCTCTTTTATTGTTCTGATAACAGGTCTACACAATGACTCATTATGTCTGATACGAGTCGTGTCCTAGACTCAATGCCACTGGGATAAAATCTAAAATCCCTCACTGATGGCAATGACTTATATGTAACTACTCATTATTCTGACAACAGGTCGTTCCCAGAGTCGTTGTCACATGCAGCTTAGCAGTGCCTTAGGAATTTTTTTGTGACTTTTTTACCATGATATCATATTAAGGTGAGACTGGTGGCGTTGTAAAGCTAAATCAATTGTGAAACTCTTGGTGAGTCTATAGATTAAGAACTTGGGGTATTACAATCTCCCCCTTGGGATCATTCGTCCCCAAAATAAAACTAACTAGACTAAAGTGCTAGGGGAAAGCTGAAATTCCCACACTGAACTCCTACAAGTTGAATAAGAATAATGACTTTATAACTAGACTCATAAATCATATAGGTACTCAAGGAACTCAAGAATGCATGATATGACATAAAAATAGTTGGATGAACTGAGCGAGAAAGAATTTGCTGAAGGGAGAATCTAATTACCTTGAGTTGGGACTGAATTTGAAGAGAAGAGATGGGGGGTACTAGGGCATCATATCTTCCTCTACCTTCCAAGTAGCTCCCTAAATGATCGATTCCCCAAAAGAACTTTTACTGAAACCACGTCATTATTACTTAGCCTTTGAACTTGCCAATCAAGAATTTTAATTGAAATTTCCTGATAGGAAAAACTATCCTTAACTACAATACTTTATATGGAGAGTACTAAGGATGGGTCTCCAATACACTTCTTTAGCATCTAAACATGGAATACTGGATGGATGATGGCCAATTCTGGAAGAAGACCTAACTCATAAGCAACTTCTCCAATACACCTAACTATTTAAATAGACCAATAAATTGGGAACTAAGCTTTTCCTTCTTCCCAAATCTCATTATCCCCTTCATGGGTGACACTTTCTAGAACACCCAATCACCTACTTCAAACTTTAGTTCTGTCCTCCTCATGTCTGCATATGATTTATGGTGACTTTGAGCGATTCTCAACCTTTCACGAATCAACTAAACTTTTTCCATAGCTTCAAGAACAGAGTCCAACCCAACTAAGGCCGCTTCATCTACTTCAAGACAACGTATAGGTAAGCTGTATCTACACCCGTACAATGCTTCAAACGGAGCCATCTGAATACTAGCATGATAACTATTATTATAGGTAAACTCAATTAAAGGTAGATGATCATCCCAGCTTCCCTTAAAGTCTATCCTACACTTTCTCAACATATCTTCTAGTGTCTGAATTATATGCTCATCCTGATTATCTATTTACGGATGAAAGGTCGTATAAGCTTTACCTTTTTACCAAGGCCTTTTTGAAATAATTACCAAAACTGACTCACCCATTGAAGTAGAGACTAATAAGAGTTTAGAAATACTTTTAAGGCTTACTAAAAAATTTATAGCAATAAGTAAAGTCACAAAAGAGAGGTTTGACCCTAGGTCTAACAACACATAAACATCAAAGTGAAAGGCATGAATCATACTCGTGACAACATTTGGGGAGATCTTCTGTTCCTGATGGGATAGTAAAGCATAAGACCTATTTTGACGCTGACCGCCATCGGTACTAGATAAAGCGCCCTGCGGCAAAGCTGGGTGGCCTAACTAAGCTGCTGAATCTGCCGACTGAGTCTAAGGAAGAGCATCTCTATTTCCTTTCTTAGCATACGAGCATTCCTTAATCTTATTGAACGTCTTACCATAACTATAACAACCCAACTTACCCATCAAGTACTATCACATATGGGTCCCACCACACTTTACACAGGCTGGATAACTAGGTCTCCCAACTCCACTACCCTGGGATCTCAAAGTCGGAGCTTTGCCCTACTTTTCTTACTTAGTTTTGGATGCTGGGGTACTAGCTGAGTTAAGTGTAGGTAATAAGGAGTGACCCTAAAACTACGAAAAATTTCCCTCTAATAACTTCTACTGACTGTACTCAAACTGTCCAGTCCTAGCCCCTTTGTTCCTTCTCTCTCGTTCTATTAACTTCTCCGCCTCAATTTGCTGGGTATGAGTCATCAAACGAGAAATATCCATATCCCGATCAACATGGCAGTCCTACACTCCTTGACCACCAAACCAGATACTCTAGTGACAAACTTACTCATACGAGATCTAGAATCCAGCAACAACTCTAGGGCTTACTTAGCTAGCTAGGAGAACTTAAGACAATATTCCTTCACTAACATAGAGCCCTTACTTAGGTTTATGAACTCCTCTAAATTATCCTCCCTCATCTCACGAGGAAAAAACCTAACCAGAAATATCATTTGAAATACGCCCAACTCATTGGAGTTGCATTCTCAACTCTACCATCCTTCTACATAGTAACCTAATTATAAGAAACATCTTTTAATTGATAAGAAGCCAATTCCATACTTTTCTCTTCTGTAACCTGCATAATCTGTGTAACTTTTTTACTTCACCAATAAAGAATCGAGGATCCTTATTCACCTTTGATCCAAAGAACTCAGGTGGTTCATTCTCATAAAATCCTGAACTCTGGTTGCAGCTAGGTTACTATTTAGATGAAGTGGGACTACTTCTAGCTGGTTTCCATGAACATTTTCATGCACAACCTTAGCTAACACATGGAAAACAACCCAAAACTCAGCATGAGAAATATTTTTATTCAAATGATTTGCAGGTGGTAGTGGTGGTGGTTGATCCTTATTTTTGCATGCATGAGCCCAACAATGAGGCATTCTCTATTACGTTAAATAATGAATTAAAACTGACAGAGATAACTTAAAATCACGATAGAGATCATAAAATAAGGGACAGTTTCTAATACGTCTTGTAGCCTCTTGCTCATAAGTGTTGCGCGCTTCACGCCCATGATCAAAACTCTACTTAACAAGGCTTGTCAGACTCCTTAGAAATTTTTACAACCTTAGACTATAATACCAAGTTTGTAACGCCCCAAGAGTACCCCCATGGATGCACAGAGTGCTTAAGACTATGAATAATCCCAAGCTAACCCATGATACCTACTTAGCACTGAACTCTCATAAATATAAACCCAAAAAATATGTAGAACTGAAGAAAAAATTGAAGCGAAAACCTAACAAATGAATAATCTCAACTAAAATTTTGTAACTTAGAAATCTTCAAATATGTAGAAACTGAAGGAAACACCACACAACTAGTTTAGACAAGCCTCTAATTTGGCGACTGAAGAACCACTGGGATAGGCCCCAGCTAACCCAGATGGAAAACTTAATAACTGTGCTAAATATAAAAAATTATCATAAACTTGGCCCTCGAACCATGAGGACTCACTAACTATCGAAATGTAGGAAATGGTACCCACGATTAATTATGTTGCTAAGGACGAACACCATAACCTACATTATGAAAAATGTAGCACATAGACTTATATGTGGCCAGTACTTTTGAAATGTACTGAGTATATAGGGATGAATGCATAAGTAAAAACTGAATTTATGCAAAATCTCAAAACATGTATGTGAAGTGTATATGAACTCACCTTGATTATGAATAAAACTGGAAGCTGTAATAATATAAGTAGAATTATAAAACAACACATGAATAAGGCCTATGAGTCACTACATTTAGATTCTAAAATATTTTCTTTTATTATTCTTTGTGGAGATTCTTTTAACTGACATGAACCATGTGATCTACCATGGAGTCCAATGTTTTACCCACGTTAGGGGGGTTGTTCTACCCTTACAATCGTAGTAGAACCTTAACTTAGAGTCATCACTAAACTTAGCCCATGTGGGGTGAGGAGATACTCTCTGGCGAGGTCCCTTAAACTTATGGGGGCACGTAGTTTCTAAGAAATGGGATGCGCTAAACCTACATTCCTCTCTCGGTGCTTAATATTACTCCCAAAATATCTCTTTATACGCTCATACTTATGAAATCCACTTTAAAATAGAATATGGGTCCGTAAGCTGAAAACTAATTAGGCTTCTCTTTCTAAAATCTATATTTATAAGGAAGCTTATAGATTTGGTTCTTTATAAGAGATCACAAGATCATAACTAAAATTTAATTATGTTGTAATAATTGTAAAGTGTACTTATAAGCTTGAACTTCTTATAAACTCAATAACTTATTCCTAAACTTGAAATAATTCATTATCTCATAAAACATCATATCAAAACATCATACTCAATACTCAAGATAACTTTCATGGATTAAAACATAAGTAAACATGAAATCGTATGCAAAGTAATGTTTAATTCATGAGTAAGCATAAAAAATCTCAAAGCATAAAGAATTGGGTATCAACCCTAATATGTTTCTTTCTTCAAAATCAATAAAAAAATCAAACTTATGGGCACAAGGATGAAAGATTATCCCTGATAAAACCCCACATGACAGGATTTCTTGACTTCTTGGAGAGAGCTTGGATTTTGAAGCCTTGGGATTTGGATTATTAGAAGGAATCCTAACCCTTATCTCTTGAGAGTAGAGAGAAAAATGAGTTTTGATAACTGACTGAGAAGAGGGGCAAACAATATTTATTTGATGATTTAACTCATGGATAAGGAGTTTAAAGTAAGGAAAAGAACTAAAATCCCTTAACAAAAATATGCAGGAATTTTTGGGCTACAGTCATCTCATCTTGAGTAACTACTCATTATGTCTGGTAATGGGTCGTGGCCTAAGTCGTGGCTAGAGGACCTGAGTTTAGGCCTTTATTATTATGACAACTCCTTCCCTCCTGATGACTCATTAGGATAGTTAATGAGTCATTAGAAAGAGTCATTATCAAGGACTTATTTTTTTGCTCTCTTACTGTTCTGATAACGGGTTCACATAATGACTCATTACCATTATGCTATAATATAAAATCCTGTGCTGAACTCATTACCATTATGCTATAATATAAAATCCTTCATTGATGTGGCAATGACTCATATGTAATGACTCATTGTATCTGGCAATAGGTCATTTCCAGAGTCGTTGTCAGTGGCAACTTAGCAGTCCCTTAGAAAATTTTCCATAACTTTTTACCACAATATCGAATTAAGGCGAGACTGGTGGCGTTTAAAAGATAACTCAATTGCCCAGCTCTTAGAGGATTTAGAGATCAAGAACTTGGGATATTACACTACTAATACTTTATACTCACTTTCTAAGAACCTCTATACAATAGCCACTCTCAATTTAGGTAATTTTCTTAAGTTTAGGTACACAGTGTCCAAGGAGAGACTTGTGCCAAAGATGGTTCATTATAAAAATTAGGAAGGTGAATTGGGGAGTTCAAATAAAATGTCTATTAAGGCTCAGAGATTAGGTTCAAGGGAGACATGATCATTTGGTAGATAATTTAGGCTATAGTGGACTTTTTCAAGCACGACCTATGATCTTTTCCTAATCTCCTATCCTCCAGCTTTTAGTGAGACTAACCAAGAAAGTTGGAGATTGTGCACACATATTGATTAGGTAGAAACCTTACTCACTCATGGCTCATGGCTTTCGTTTAAGTTACTACCTACTCAGTTCATGCAAGGTCGAATAGGTTACCCTATTTACAATACTAATGTCATATCTAGATCTAAACACTAGTTACAACCAGGTACATGCAATGCACAACATCATGAAATAATTTTTGGAGAGGTATTATATTCAAAATATTCATAAATACGTTTGCATGCTTTATTAAATATGATTGCACCAGGTTTTCTCAGCTCACTCTAAGTTACATTAAAAATAACAAAATTATATAAAAATAATAAAAAATCCTAAATATTTTGGTTCTATCTATGATAGAGTAGTCGAGAAAAATAAAACATGGCAACAAAAACTCTCAGTTGTGATAAACCTCCACCTCCAACTTGGAAATCATGTAATATCTCCATTGCACAAAATTATAAAAATTTATAAACTAGGGTAAGGGACCTATCTGTTGCACCGTAGGCACTGATCGAACTCTGATCACGTGGGTTGTAGGTAAATCTAATGGCCTCCTCAGCTCCAATAGACTCAATTGTGGTCGTGACACTTATAGATAAGTTGGCATCGATGATGGCCGGCGCACTCAAAGTACTCTTATCGCGGGAAATATTTGTACCCCTTCTAGTCTATGCAACCTCATGGTAGGTAGTGTCTCATCCCCCTCCAGAATCACTGCCTTAGAGGCCACACTAACTACCTTCTCTTTTCATCACTTCTTCTTCTTAGTTTTATTCTTTTTGTCTGACTTCTTTTTTTTCTCTCTATCAGTCTCAAAACCTCTCTTCCTTTTCTGAGGATCTAAACCCATCACCTTAATATCTATCTCCTCAATATCCAAGGCAAGAGTGTAAGAATCAAGAACCAAAGAGTCCATATCCACCGTAAGAGCTGCCAATGAAGGCATAGGTGGTAGTAGAGGAGGTGCAACATCAACCCTTAATTAAGACCCTGACCACTTCCTTAAGCTCAATCAGGTCTGGCCTAATATCCATCAGATCTGGTGCATGGACTGCATCCATCCTAGCCGTCATCCAACTCTCAAACCTATTTGCTTATGTTTGCACTATCCTAACTGCACCCCAAATCTCATCACTAACATAGGTCTTAACCCCAACCTCTAACTTCCTAGTCGGAGTATTATGTAAAATTATGCTTCGCATGATATCTTCCAACAGTAAAGTTGGAATCAATGTATAACTGGCTGGAACTAATAGTATACTCACCTATCAGACAGGTGACCTGGGTTTGATCTCCAACAACGGTGTCAAAATTTGATATCACCTAAATTATACCTCATAATGAAGTATAAAATGGTCACTGTCAAATATTGAATCCAACTAAGATTGGGGTCGTTCCTAAGAGAAATATGATTAGGACCTAGGTCAATGCGGTTATTTAGACTTTTAGTCATTTATTTAAAATTGGAGGATTTAAAAAAAGTATATAATTTTTAAATTAAAGTAACAATTAAATAAATATCAATTTATGTCAAGAAAATCAATGAGAATGATGAGGTAGGATTGTGTTCCCCATATTTTCATAACTCCATAGGTTCTACGTACTAGTTATCTATCTCGGTGTTTAGTATGCCGAATTGATAGGTTATGTATCATCTAACCGACTAGATTAAGCCCCTTGTAGATAGCAATACCCAAGCATAAAGATTCATGTGTCATGGGTTTTACATTACTAACCTACCTATGATCCCAATATAGTCTTTTGCATTTACCGACTCAAGGATAATTAAATGACAACTTTTTTTATTGATTCACTTTTCCCATCCGACTACCCTTGCTAAAGTCCAAGGTAGGTATAGAAAAAGTTCCAAGGTGAATACTTGTTAATAAGCAACCAAAGTTAAAGAAAAAAAATACATGCGCAACTACCTTTTGAAAATCACTTTGTACATCGAACATTATGTCGTTATTCCATCATGGTTACTACAATCCTAATTGTGGTATTTAGCTACCCATAATTGCAATCACACAAGAAGAATCCATAGATGAAGACATATTTATGAACTTAAATAATAATAAAAAAATTCTAAAGTCTCAACTTGAATTAAAACCCTAAAATCAATGCTCATGAAAAAAATCCTAAAAATAAGCCTTAGAATCTCACAATAGAATATTGTAAAATATAAAGTAGTGTGTAATCTCATAAAAATAACCCTACAAGAGTATTTATAAACTAACTAAATCCTATCCTTAACAAAATAGTAAATCTGAATTAGTGGCATTATACTATGGGAAGGTACGATCGTGGTTAGAACCCACGATCGTCCTTTAGTTCTCGTGGTTTGGCTCAATATTTTTCATCTTCAGATGTTCACTAGTATGATTGTCAATACAGATCCATGGTTTCAAACTATGACCATACTATGCTATTGTCTGATCATACTTGAAATGCTGAACTATCCACGACCTCATGCTAAGGTCGTTACTTCAATATACGGTTGTGGGATGTTTCATTCTGATCTTCTTCCCTTAACTTCTGCAAGCATGTTTCAGTCATCCTTTCCAAGATCGTACGATCATACAATTGATGTGTGATTATGGGAACTTATTATCTGAGTAAAACTTTAGACTCATCCTCTGGATCATGTTACGGCAACCTTGGTATGATCGTGGTTAAATTCCACAATTGTCTCTTTGATTGTCTAATGCCCTTGTTATATAATAATCAATACTTTCCTTATTTGAGCTTTTTTATCCTGCAAATACTTGAAAATCCATTATATCCACAAAAAATACCCTCGTACTTGCAATTATTCATAGTTTTAATTGTCTTAAGTGTTGTAAATTCACGACACATCAATTCGCATGAATTGACGAACAACACTTATATCAAGCAAAAGCAATATCTGGACAAGTCATAGTAAGGTGGTTTAGCTTTCCAAATAACCTTCTATGTCTCTCTGGATATCAAAAGGATCACTATCGTCTTTCATAATATGCACGCTAGAAATTATTGGAATATTACAAAATTTGATTACTAACTTTCCATTGTCTGCAAGTAGGTCAAAAATATACTTTGTCTGAGATAGAAAAACTCCTTTCTTGCTACTATTTACTTCCATTACAAAAAAGTATTTCAACTAACCTATTCCTTCTTATGAAACCTAGCATGTAGGAAAGACTTCCGGGAAAAATCCTCGCATAATCATTTCATATGATAGAAATATCATCAATATATATAACAAGTATTGTAGTAACAGTTGTTGATTATTGAGAGAAGACTGAGTGATCATATTTCCGTATTTTCATCTTAAAATTTTGAACTACCTCACTAAACTTGTCAAACCAAGCCCGTGGACCCTGCTTTAATCCATACAAGGACTTCAAATAACAGGCTTTTCTATACTCCACCGGAGCAACAAAATCATGTGAGATCACCATAAAGAAACACATTTTTGATATCCAATTGTGTGAAGACCAATTCATAAAAATGACTAGAGAAATGAACAAGCATACAAAAGTGAGTTTGGCAACATGGTAAATAGTGTCCAAATAATCTACACCATAAGTATGAGCATATCTTTTAGCCACAAGTTTTGCTACACAATCAACGGGATTAACTTTAATTGTGCTGACTCACTTACATCCTACTATCTTTTTTTCTTGGGCAAATCCATCAAATTTCATGTGTGATTTTTCTTTAAGGCATGTATTTCAGCAAGTATTGCATCAGACTATCCAGGGTAATTCAAAGCCTTCTTCACTATTTTTAGTGTAGAGATAGTGTCTAGAAAAGCAATCAAAGATCTAGACATTGAGCGGTTATAGAAAATAAAATTAGCAATGGAATATGTGGACTTGCAATTACGTGTAACTTTGCAAAAAGTAGTGGAAAGGTCAAGATTTTCTATAGTATCAATTGGAAAAGGATCTGATGACAATGAAACCGGTGCAAGACATGTATTGCTACCCTCTTTATTTCTCGAGTAAAGTTGAAAAATTGTTGTCTTGTTGACACAGATGGAGGAGGTGTTGAAAGCACAATAGTTTCTCAGTAAAAAAACTAGGAGACAGATGAACAACATCATCTAATTGTTCAATCAAAGCAAGTAACATGATAGACTAATCACTCATCTTCTATTTATTGACTCGTAGAAATATGAGGTGCATAGAAAAATAATGTAATTTGTGAAAATACCACATCATTTGACACATAATACTTGCCAAGTTCAGTAGAATAACACTGATGTCCCCTTTGAAGGTAAGAGTAACCCAAAAAACCCACTTCAGCTCCTTAGGATCAAACTTGATAACAGATGGTAGGACATCTCGAACATAACATATGCTTTCAAACACCTTATGTTGCATAGAAAAAAGCAACTTATTTGGAAAAAAGCACTATAAGGCACATTACCATCCAACACAGAAGATGACATTCGATTATTTAGAAAATAAATTATAGAGACTGCATCAGCCCAAAACTATTTAGGAACCTTTATTTTGAATAAAAAAATTTGAGTTGTCTTAAGTAGATATCTATTCTTCCTCTCAACAACTCTATTTTGAGAGGGTTCACATGAAGAATACCATTTGCCTTATGTAATCCAAAACAATTTTGACTTGTATTCTTTAGCATTATCACTTCTCAAAGTACGTACTAAAGCATTGAATTAGTTTCTAATTTAGCACAAAAACCAGAAAAGTGAGTAAACATTTCCGAGCAACTCTTTATAAAATAAATCCAAGTCATTAGAGAGAAATAATCAATAGATGTGACAAAGTACTAATGCCCAGTTTTTGAAACAATTGGACATGGTCCCTGAACATCAGAATGAATTAACTCAAAAGCTTATTTAGACCGCTAATTGCCCCTTGAACCTACTGAGGTGCGATGGTATTTTACAAATTGACACTATCATGATCAAATCCTAGGCCCTAGACATAACAAATACTCGAAATCATTACTAATCCAAGAGGAACACTTAACTTATATCATGATTATCCAAATAAAAAGAGGGAAGTAAATGCATCTTTTAGGATTAATAATGAGAATATGAGAAGAAAAACCCATTTCAATAAACTTTTAAGCTTTACAACATTAGTAAGAAAAATATTAAAATAACTAAAAAAATCTGAAAACATCCAAAAACTAACATCTACATAAGACTATAAAACCTGTGAGTACATGAGTCAATATCTATCAGGACAAGGCCTCGACGTTCATTATAATATAGAACCAGTCCAATAATATATAAACAATGCCTTTTGTAAAGATGAAGGGCTCATTAACTGCTAATATGAATAGACCTAGTATTGCATGGAATCACGAACATATGTCTAGAATCATGCATCAAAAAATGGTGCAACGACCAAGATAATCAATACATAAAATATATTGGCATGCAAAACCACACAAAGAAAATAGTAGAACTAAAAATACAAGTGTAATAGGTATAGTCCAAGAAATAATAAGTTGAAAGGATAGTAACATAAATTGTAGTCACAGATAGTGAGGTAAAGTAAATTAATCATTTTTTTATTTATGAGAGCAAGTGTCACCAACATAAACTACCATATGAGCACATGAAGTCCAATCTTGATCCGATCATCTAAGTCATCCTATCCCTTGTTAGGCATAGAACATGACATAAAATGAATTACAAGCAAGGAACCATAACTAATCCTTTTTAGTACATATGAAAAAGAGACATTCAACTTCCGGAATAACCTCTATCCTATGTCGGCAAACATAGTTTTAAATATTTTTTAGACTTAGGACTTCTCTGTCAGCTAACCAACTCCCTTAGGCTCATAAAGTTATCTTAATATTTTATGTTCAAAATGTTAGCCTTATAAGGCTTATATTCATTGTTTAGCCTTCTTAGAATCATGTTCATAGTTTAGCCTTTTAGGATCAAAATCATGAAGTGCCACTTTAAGCTCATATTGAGAGTTAATCATAATAGATTTATAATCTTGAGTTAACATCATTATTGGAGAGGAAAGAGAGGTAATTACAAGGTTCGTTATGTTATAATTCATGAACAAGACTTACATAGAATTGAGAAAATTATGAGGTGACTTAAAGCATTCTTATTAAGGATCATATTTATATAATGCAATGGGAAGTCTCAAGTCATCAAGTTATTAAAATAGTAAGAATAATTCACAAAATTCATATTATGGAATAACAAAAGTTCATATTAAGGAACAAGGAAAATCTCATTCTTTAAGAAACTTCATTACTTTGGGAGTTCATGAAGAATAATTAATTTGTCTCCAAGTTTCAAAAAACTTGTGGATTTATGTAGATTCATACATAAACTAGTCTTCAACCATTATATTAGGCATAAAGATCACATAAATTAATATAATTAAAAGCAAATTGAACAAAGAAAGAATTTTATCCAAAGACATGTGGAAGAACATACTTGTGTGTCTAATTGAGGGGTAAGAGTACATAAATTTCTTCCACCCTAATTTATCTTGAACAATTGGAATTGAAAAGCATAAAAATTTAGAGAAATACATAAAATACTAGTCTTACATACCTTCAAGAAGAAGAATAAGAAGAAAATATTGAAAATAAAATTAAGGAAGGACCTTGATTGGAAGTTTGATGACTTCTCTCTTTGAAGTTTTGGAGAAAAGGGGAGGAGAGGAATTGAAATCTAAGTGTTTTGATATTTGTTATGATTTCTCCAAAAATAAAGTTGATGCAATTTTATTCAAAAAAATATGATACATGATACGCACCTTTATAGAGTGCCTCTTGGTGAATAGAATACAATAAGAAGACTGCAAAATTATTAATTATTATCGTGAAAGATGAACAGATTTAAAACTAAAGTGAGAAAACTGAAACAGTTCTAACTAAAAGTAGCACTAACTAATAGTCTGCATTAAACTAATTTATTGTATATTTATCTGGAGTGAAATAAAGAATCAAAATAATTTGCAAATATAGTGAAAGATGAAGAAATAGAATTGAAATGTAAACTAATAATAATTTCTTTTTTTGGTTCAAAGACAAAAAGAGTAATTAATTTAATTTTTTAAGGATATATACACAATTCAATTTTATAATTTCTACACTTAAATTGACCTTAACACCTAGGTAATAACAAAATTTATTAGGTTCAGTCTAATTACATATGTAGCACAGTTCAAATCTTGATTCATAAGTTTAGGGAGTTACAGACATGACTCTCATTCCAAGGAAGAAATATTATGAAATAGAGGGCTCAACTTTTTCAACAAATATAGATAATGATGTCCCAATCAACAATGTGATTCAAATGGAGATATAACACTAGAGAAGGAAACAAATCATGATTCTCATTCATCAAGGATGTAAAGATCATCAAACACATGTCCTTTATCAATAACCTTATTTATTGTAAGATTATGAAACAAACAATGATTAGGAAAGAATAAGATATAACAATGAAGGTTTATGGTAACTTTACTGATGGAAATCAATTTAAAGACTAGTTTTGGAAGATTTAATATAGATGACAGAGTAATAGAGGAGGTTGGTTTAATAGTCTCAAATTCAACACTATTACATGTTGATCTATCTGCTACGGTAACATCAGAGGGTGTTTTATATGATTGAAAATTAGAAAAGAGATTAGGATTGCATGTCAGTGATTTATGGCATCAAAATCAATCACCCATTTATTTGAGGAGGCGACAAGACATGTTTTATTAGTCACACCAAAAATATTTACTAAAGTGTATTCCTTTACTGATTTTTGACTACTCTAATCTATAGTCATATTTTTTCCCTTCTTATTGTTCAAATAATCAACGTATCAAATATGGAGAAACCAATAAACTACCCAACAAATAATAAAGGGTCGTTAATAGAACAAACAACCCAATAAAAAATTATCACAAGGCCCCAATAATTTCAAGTTTCAGAAGTAGCAGAGAAATCACTCAATAATATAAACAGATAGCTGAATATCGAGTATCTATTTTGGATAATACCAGTAATGAGAAACCAAAGAATCAGCAAGCAGTACAAATCATAGTTATTTAGTCCCTAAATAGAAGCTACCAATCGTAGATGCACAAAAAGAAAGATACCAAATTGTATGTCATAAAAGCAACTGGAAGAAGAAACTTGGAAGGTCAAACAATATGAACAAAGCAGAGATATATTGAAATTGACAAGACGACCCTAGAAATCAACTCCATAAATAATTCTTTCAAAGCACACGACTCCATGCACCCATCCATGAGGAACAATCCAAAGTTACAAGTGGCACATGAATGCCATTGGCTTAACACCAGTCTTCGGAGTGAAGTGGTAAAGCTGAAAAGGTTCTCTGCCTCCTTCTATGGTGGTGGTGACACAAAATGACCACTTTAAAGTGATTTATTTAAAATGCATCACCTCTTTAAAAAAATAGAGACAAAGGATACCAAGTAAGGTTGAGCCTTTCTTTGAAATAGATTAAAACAAGATCGATGAGCCTATATGCTATGATACTATGTAAGAGACAAAGTATGGAGAATAACTTGTATATTACTCAATCATGTAAAATGTATATGTATAGATACAATGAATGCTAATTAAGAAAATTAAAAAAGGAAAGAACTAAAAGATATTACATCACATTCATAAATATCGGCTAAGCTATGTACACAATATCTAAAGGTGTCAACATTCATTCTCTAACAAACTTGAATGGACTAGGTGTCTAGTTAATTTTTTATTTTAACTAGAGAACTTGAATGCACTTCGCGCAATCATAAATACCTATTAACAAAATATTTTTTTAAAAGATTAATGTAACACCCCGTATTTTTCGGCTAGATTTTGAAGTGTCTTTCTTACGTGTGATGACTCTAATCCCATGAATTTTTTTTAATATACATGTCATGATCTTTATCCTAGTGCATGAATTAATTTTGAGGTAAAAAATGTTCATAAGAATCACTTAGAACAAAGTTGAGCTAAGAGCCTTTGATTCGTCCAAAGTTTGGTATTCGATTCTACAAGGGTTGACTTTGAATGAGCATAACTTTTTATATACGTGGAATTTTTCAGGTCAATACTAATCAAGTTGTAGATAATTAAATTATCTGTCCAACGATACCAATTTTTCCTTAATCCAATACCCGAGCAAAACGTTATGACTATTTTCCTGGAGTCCAAGAATTCATCTATGTTAGATGTTCATCCATGGGCCCTTTTCACCCATGGAGTCCAAGAATCCATCTTTCATTCTTTAAATTAAGAAAATAAATATTTATAATGATTTATCTCCATAAAGCTTTTATGAATTTCGATTATACATGATTTTTACAATCTATTTTCATTGAAAGCAACCCTTACACGTTTGAAGCATGAAATTTCATTGTTAAATCCCTAAATATGGTTTTAGTATTGCAATCATTCTATTTCCATATGTTTCACTCATTTCCATGCTTAAGTCCATGAATTTCATTCCATTTAAATTTCAAGTTAAGATTATAATTTGTTTTAAGTGGAATGCATTCTAGTATGTTTTAAATATTGTGGTTACTATATCATGTTCATGAGAATTTAGAATAAATCCTTAGTTTATGATTTTTTTTATGTGATCGCTCTATCTCGTCATGTTTAAAAGTATCCTCATGTTAAAGTCTTGATCTCCACGTGTTTGAAGAAATGCCAAAGTGATGGATTCTGAGTAGTGATTTCCTATTATAGTTTTTAAAGCTTTCATGTGTTCCTATTGTTGTGCTATCAAGTCCTGGGGGTTATGAATACTCAAAATTTAGTTGTTTACTTAGTCTCACTATTGTTAGTATGGTTTCAGATAAGGTATGAGCATTATGAGTTCAGTTAGTTAACATATCAGTTAGTCTAAGATCAGTTCAGTTGGGAGTAGGATTTAACATCGAGAAAAACCAGGTACGGGGGCTCACCTGCCAGTTGAGGGTGTGACTCTTAGTAGCAATACCTGAATTCCAAAACTATGTAGACAACGTAGGTTGAGATATTAACCTGCCAATTGAGGGTTGACACATATCTCACTAGGGCATCTGCCAGTAGAGAGTGACTCTTTAGTCCTTCGAGACTTTACTTTAGTGGATCCACACAGCCACTGTTAGTACCCATGGCATAATATTGACACCCTTCCAACTGGAGTCATAAGTTGGACCCCAATTATCTCATTTGGGGTATGTCAGTTAGATGATAGCTCTCACAGTCTCAGTCTAGTATTCGGTTTCAAGTTTGATTGACCATAGCATACATATATAAGTTATCCAGTTACTAGTATTTTAGTATTCAGTTTACAGATCACTTTAGAAGTATGTTTTATACGTGGTCATGCATTCTCAATCCTTATAGTTTTCATACATTCTCAGCCTTTATAGACTTCATGCATTCTTACTCATTACCTCATGTTATTTATTCTGTCAGTTATTACTCATGCATCTAAACCTATGCTTATTAGCCTAACCTTATTTAGTATACTAGTACATTTAAAGTACTGATAGCATACTTTTTTCTTATCCTATGATGTTTAATATCATAGGTTCGGATGCTCAGTTCCCTAACCGCGCGTAGATATACCAGATTATCAGCAGTAGCGGTGGTGAGTCCTCATATTTCAAGGATATGGTTTATATATTTTAGTTTTCCTTATTAGTTCAGTATTTCTATTCAGTCAGAGTTAGTTGGGGGTTTGTCTCATCAACTCCCCATTCAGTCAGCTTAAAGGCTTTCAGACTAGTATAGATAGTTAGTTAGTTTTTTAGTTGTTATCGTCAGTCGTTCTATTAGTATTGGTGGTATATTTTGTTCAGACGCTTAACACTATGATTTAGTATTGATTTCAATTACTAAAACCTTAAGGCTTATCAGTTGTTCTTCCACATATGTTGTTATTTTATTCAGTTCTTACAGTAGGTACTAGTATCATGGGTTAGCTTGTGGTCACTTGTGACCATGAGCATTGTGTGGAGTCTAGGGGGTGTTCCTGAGGTGTTACAGACTTGGTATCAGAGCCTAAGGTTTTACAGTATCCTAGGAAGTCTGAAAGACGCATTGAGTAGAGTCTTGTGCATCTGTGTGAAGTGCGTCACACTTATGGACAAGAGGCTACAAGATGTTTTAAGAAAAATTTTCCCTTTTTTTAGTGTTCGTGTCGTGTGAATGAGCATGATCTCTATTTAAACTCTCTTTTTAATCCATCTTTTAATTCTGTTATAGACTATGCCTCCTAGAAGGAACAATAGAAGAAGGAATGGGAATCAGCCCGCACCTCCGCTTATTCAGAAAGATCCCCTGAATAAGCATGTTTCTCACTCCAAATTCAGAGATACTTTCACTACCTTAGCTTATTCATTAGTTGGTTAGAACAATCAGCTGGCTATTGTCTTATCCAGGATTTATAGTTCATGCTCGGTAGAGTGGGGATGAGAAGCGTAAGGAAAAAAGGAGAAAGAATAAGAGGGCCAGAAAAAGTAGTTTTAAGTCAAGGCCAAAGAATGGTTGTACTAACCCTCTTTGTGGGAAGTGAGGTAGGAATTATCAGGGTGTGTGTAGGGTAGGTAGTGGTTTGTGTTTGGATGTGGTGAGCCAGAATAGAGAGTTAGGGAATGCCCCCAGGTGGCTAAGCATAGTTAGCAAAGTCGTTCCTAAGTTCCAACTGGTTGGCTGACTCAGCAGGGCTCTACTTCCAGTGCCACCAGTAGTCAATGTCAGAACAGAATTTATGCACTCCAGTCCTGACATGATTAGGAAAGTTCTTATGATGCGGTTATGGGTATGTTACAGGTCTTTCATATTTCTGTGTATGTTTTAACAGAACATCAAACTTTGTTTCCTCTTTGTAACCCCGTATATAACTATTGAGCTCAGTATCAGTCCTAAAAACTTAGCAGAGCCCTTCTTAGTGTCTACCTTAGTATGTAAATCTATCTTAGTCAGACGGGTATACAAGAATTTCCTGATTTTAGTATCCCAGAAAATCACTTCAGCTGATTTCAGAAATAGAGCCGTTTAGTTTCAATTTCCAAATAAACTGGTGATTGAATGGAGGGGTAGTACCTCAATTCTTAAGAGTCAGATGTATTTTCAGATACTTTCTAAAAATCCTATGATAGCATATGATCTAGAATTAGAGGTATAAAACCTGGATTTTAGCAACAGTAGTAGAGTTAGGATAGTGTTATATGAATTTGAGCAGAGCATATTTCACGGGGCTAGTTGGATAAAAGGTGAATCAGTAGGCTTGAAGCATTGTACGCAAGAATTTAGGTTTGTTGATTCAAAATAGATGTTGTGGATGTGATATTTGTAGGCTATAATAAAAGTAGTATGGTTCATTGAAGGTTTGGGGATATTAATATTAAGTGTTAGAATCTAAGTTTGAATTTTTGAGGATTGAGCTAATAGAAAGAAAAGTTAAGAATTTTAGGTTAATCAATTTTAAGTTGTTACATGGTGATCATTAGGGCTATAGAGGTCTAGGAGTTGTATATCAGAAGAAAGTACCAGCAAAAAGTTTTATATTATCGAGCATAGTTATTTAGGGCGAGTTTACCAATTATACGTATTATTATACCCCAGATTCTAGAGTAAAGTGGTGACAATTCAGTTTGGAGATATTGATCAAGTGGTTCCCAAACTTAGAATGATGACTTTAAGCTAAGGAGGAGATGATAGAATAAGTAACCAAGTCAGGATCTCAGATCTTAGTACTGATGCCGGTATGTGAAGAAAAGCAGTAGGAGAGGATGATTCCCAAACCGTTCTTATCTCCATGCAAGGTTTCTCAGTCATCACGATATCTACTCATGTCTAACATGTCAGTTCCATAATCATAGTTCATGTCCATGCACATCATAAAGAATCATGTATGCTTCCAGCCCCTAGTATAAGGAGTTCCAGTTTGCTCAGCAGTAAGAACCATGTTTCATGAATTTATAAACACTAAATTCAGGTCATGTAACTCATGACTCATGTACTCAAGATTTATAGTATGCTTAGTTCCAGTACTCATGCAAAACTTTTAATGATCAACAAAATTCAGATTTATGTCATGTATGTCCTCAGTTCAGATCTCTTGATGAATCCATGATTTTGCCATTCTATTCCTCAGGCCTCAATTAAGTGTCAAGTTATGCATAACGTTTATTCATGCTTTAGATCCTCATGTGTTGAATTTTCAGTGACCTCTCTTTATGAAATGATAGTAGTGATGAGCCATTACTTAGATGGGAGAGGGTAAATATTTCTTATTGACCAATGATTGTTGTATGCTTGTTTTAGCTAAGGCTGTAAGTGTGAAGTGAGATTGAGGCTAAGTTTTTGATATATGTCATGGTTAGTTGAAATTTTGTATATGTATTCTTCGGGTAGTGCATGGAAGTTGTTAATGATGGAGGTTTGGAGATATGAGGAAGATGATTTTATGGGTGTTTGTTTAGAAGGTCATATGTGGTCATGAAGATAGGCTTGAATGTCATGTTTGTATATATATGGATGAACACATTGCACATTGGTGAAAGTCCAGTAAGAGGTTGAATGTAGTTGCTGAAGTAGTAATAATAATTATTCATGAGATGAGAAGTTATGAAAGTGCAAGGTGTGCTTGTAATACCCCGCATGTTTCTAAGCTAGGAGACGAACCATTTTTCCTACATACGAAATCTCCTATCCTGTGATTCATACTGGAGTACATGACTTAAAATTAGTATACTAGCGATAAGATAGCTGATAACGCTCAATCTACAGATCTCGTAGGAGTGTAAAGCGGTCGTTAGAAAATATAGAACCCAACCTGGGTTGGGTGTCGATCCCACAGAGAATAGCTTGGCCAACAAGTAAGCAAGATTACAAAACTTTTGGTGCAAGTCTCGTAAAAAGGGGGGATTGTAATGTGTCACCAAAACAATTAAATAAAAGCTGAAAATAGCAAAGTAAAAGAGAAAGATTGTTACGTAAGTTGTAAACAATGAGAATTGAGGCGTTGGGGTTATGTCCACCTTCTGAGGTATATGTCTCTATTGGCTATGAGTGTGTAGAATTCTGACATGCAATTGCTTATAGAGGATTGTAGTCGATGGTAAATCCAAGCGTCTCTCGACCTAAACAAGGACTATTTCACTTTAACTCTCTCGAGCTTAAAGCGTGTCTAACGGTACGAATTCTCCAAGAGGCTAGTCCAGTTATGGCACTAGCTTTTTAATAGGAAAGGGTGTCCTACTACCTTGACATTATCTCTTTTCCAGACAAATAACTTTTCTCTCGAACAAGTTAAATGTTAGACTGGCGTATTCTTGCGTTTGCAACCGCAAAGAATGTAGATTAATATGAAGAGAATAATGATATAAGCAATATACGTGCCTCGAACTCACAAACTCACATCAATAGATAGTATCTCATACGGCTTCCATAACCCCAACAGAGAAGTTTAGTTACCCAAGAATGCGAAGGAAATCACGATTGACATTGTTATTATATCATGATATTGAGTAATGGCGTGTAGATCAAGTGATAGGCGTGAGGCGTGATTCCTTAGCAAGTAACAATTCTCTTGTTGTGGAATTTAAGAATAGAAGAGTAGAAGAAGAAAAATAGAATTAATGGAAAGATTAGAAGAATTGTAGAGTAATAGAATTGAATTGTAAGACGAGAAGTTAAGAAGATGTTCTAAAATCTCTAGCATGATAGGGTATTTATAATACCCATATCCTACTCCTTCTAAGCTAATGAAATAAATAACCAAATCCTACTAGACTAATGAAATCCTTAACCCAAATGTACTAGGTTAAGGTAACATTATCATAATCCACATAAAATAATGAAATACATA
Organism: Capsicum pubescens; assembly: GCA_030864215.1. Taxonomy (NCBI): domain Eukaryota; kingdom Viridiplantae; phylum Streptophyta; class Magnoliopsida; order Solanales; family Solanaceae; genus Capsicum; species Capsicum pubescens. The sequence goes on along the minus strand of CM061540.1, from coordinate 269,697,928 downwards.
ACCTAATTGTACTAGGTTAATGTATCATTGTCAAAATCCAGCTTTGTGTCTGTAAGTCCCCAAAGTCTTCAGAATTGCTGTTTTAGCCCGGGACAGATTTTCCATGCAGCAGTTTTGGTCCTTTAGGCGTCCAAACTCCCTTTCCTTCCTTCGTGAGCTTTCTTTAGCGTCAAGTAAGCCATAAAATGCTGAATTATGCATCATTTATACCTGAAACTTTACTAATCATGTTCGTTAGCTCACTTACAGGAAAAAGGACTAAAAGTGCATGAAATATATAATTTGTTCTCAAAACTAGGCTAAAATATGGGCAAAATTTATTGATATAGGCGCGTAAATTCGCCTATCATCAACACCCTACACTTAGAGCTTTGTTCGTCCTCGAACAAACTATCATGTCCTTCTAAACATCAACTTAGGGTTTTACAGCAACAACACAAAATATTCGTCAAGACAAGCACAACAATTATCAACCAAGAGTAGCTTTCCGATTATAAGTAGAAACAATTTAACCTCAAGTATAGACTCGTGATGGTGATCAACTCGCATGCAAACGTTAAAGTGCATAGAATCATATACAACTATCCAAAACTCATCAACCATGTGTGTCTCACCATATAGTACCCATAATCACTCACAAATATAGCATATTTTTCAAACATGGGTATCAAAATGTCCTTGCTCTCACTCTCACAAAGAATTCATATGTAGCGACTGATGACCATAGGCTTGCCCTTAATGTAGTACTCCACTAAATGTCGGAATGTTAAGATTAGGATCAAGTAGGTCTTTTGATGGTTGTAATGTAGGCTAAGGGACGGGTAGGATCAGCTATTTCTGGCCAGAATAGTGACTATGTTCCTAAGCGCTTAATACATCACATCGTATCATTAACACTTTTTCTTTCACACAACCTTTCTTCTTTCTTTTCTTCTACCACCCTTTTTCTCCTCTTTTGTTTTTCACTTTTAAGGATGACTCACTTTTCAGCTTTCTTTTCCTTTTTCTTTTCATAACATACCTCTTATGATAGCACTTTCTTTTTCATAACACATTCAAGCACCCTTACTATTTAAAGCATCATACTTACCCATTTTCCTCTTATGTTGTCACATGACTTTTTCACTTTAAAGCACTTAGGAATTTGGATCAAATTACGGTCTTGAACAAAATGGATTAGGCTTACATACAAGGTTGTCAAAGAAATAGGCTAAAGGCTCAAAAGGGGTTAACTAGGATGATGTTCATGGGTAGGTAAAACTGAAGGTAAACAAATATAGGTTGTCAAAGAAATGCCTAAATCACCTCTTAAACTTACACTCCTTATTTTCGCTTTGCATACATACCAGGCAAGTTCTAGCATCAGCCACAAACATAGAATATACTATTATCTCACACACACAAGGCACATGGTCGACTTTATTGGAGGTAATATAGACTCTTGACCCAACAAGTGAAGGAATTGAACCACACAATATCACATAATGAGTCACAACTGGAGCCTAAACATCTCAATAGTCATAATTGTAGAACATACTCTTGTTATAATCTCATGCTGCCTATTAGAATAATCTCATGCGAAGCTAAGTTAAAAAAAAAATATTAACTACTGAAAAAAATCTTAACTATGAGATTATAAAACAAAAATAAAACAAAAGCAAACAAACATAGATGCGAGTAGAGAAGTATAGCATGCAATACCACCACCCCACACTTAGTCGGTACACTGTCCTCAGTGGAAAATAAATAAGAAGAACCTGGTTAGTCGGACTCATCCTCTATGTCTGGGGTCATACCCCTTGCATTGGAATCATCATCAGAGTCATCATCCTTAGAAGTTCCTCATAAGTATCCCACTTAATTCCAAGCGTGAGTCAAGGTATTTGCAGCGAGGAGGGTTCTCTTTGCTCCTTGCGGCCTCTTTTCTTGCTCTTTTGGGAAGTGGTAGCCTTTTCTTTGCCTTGTCTTGATTTGGGTTCCATTGTACCTGAGACTTGAAATAGTGTTAATGGTAGCACAATCCCAATGGATACAATCTATACACAAGCAGTAGGGGTACCACCCCACACTTAGTTTGTTGCTACAAATTAGTGAAGTGAAAGTGGTCGATTACTTAGACTTCATCGACATGCGTTTTAGGAGCTATATTCCAATGAGAAAATCAGAGATATATCACTTCTTGCAACCTTTGCAATACTTTCATGTTAGGTATAACAAGACTACTACATAGGGATTACATCATGGTATCGTTTCTATCAATAAACTCAACCTCCTATGTCGGTAGGCAGTTATAAGTCTTATTCCGATGAACGGGATATTCTAACATGTAAGTATTCAAGTGACAAGATTATGCAATGTTCATTACTATAGCAATTCTGCAAGTAGTATAAAAATGCATCAAAATCAAATTCAAGTCGGACATAAGTTAAGAGCATCCTAACGTACATGTTCACTCACTTGGTTTTGTATCAATAATTCAAACACGTTCACATCACCAATACTTTTTCAAGATTTAGAAATTCATAATAGGTGTAGTAAAGTAGTACTTACAAAATATAAATGAAGAACAAAATAGTACTTACTTGGTTGAAGCCTTTGGATGATGTTCTTGTGATGAAAAAGAGCAAAAGGAAACTTTTTGATAGGTTTTGGAGACTATAGGTGGTGCATAAGCTAGGTTTCCAATGTGTTTTTGGTTCAAGACTAAGTCTCATATTTATAAGAAAAGGTTGGGTCGAGTTTTGGTCCATTAAAATCGGATTTGGAGACCAAAGTGACCATAGGTGGTGCCTAATGTTTTGCCTAGTTGAGCAGAATGCCATAGCATATGCCATGCATTTATTTAAGAATGCCATACACTATGCGGCGCATTGTCTATAGCATAATGGTACATATGCGCCGCATAGTCTATGGCATATGAGATACTGAGACCAAATGCCATAGCATAGGCGGCGCATAGTCAAAAGCATACCTAGGAATAGGCGGCGCATAGTGTATAACACACTAGATTCCGAGACCTTAGGCTATAGGATAGGTTGTGCATCGTTCTTGGCCTAGTTTTACCAAGGCCTAGCCTTCCTCGAAGCCTATTTTGGCGTGAGAAAGGCTCAATCCATAGCCTTATGCATCACCCTTCCTAACTTACCAACTTTACCATACAATGCGTCCAAATCGTCAATTGAAATCAATCTCCTCGTTGACTAATTCTTGCACCTATATTCACTCAAACAAATGAAAACGATTAGTACGATGGGTTGCCTCCCACAAAGAGCCTTAGTTTTGGTCGTGGCACGACTCTTATTTTTGGATTTTCCATTTATCAAAATCAAATAAAGTACTAGAATGAAAGAAAACGATAAACTATAAATGAAAAATGATAAACTATGGGTTGCCTCCCATCTAGCGCCTTATTTATTATCGTGGCTTGACATAGTTACCTCGAGTACTCAGACTTCATCGAGGTAAATGGTGGATCGTTTTCTGAAAGGATTTAGACGACAATGAGGCTTACCTGTGGGCATGCGATCTTCTTCACCAATTATATCATCAATAGTCCAACCCATAGCTCTCTTGTATCTCTTCAGAGCAGAGATGAGAGCTTCTACGTGCTGTTCACTTAAATCATTTGCACTCTCCGAAAGTATATTTCTACTTTCCAAGAACACATACCTTAGATAATCGGGGAGCTCTTGCGATTCTAGCATTGGTGTCTCGTCAATGGGAGTCTTCGCTGTTGGTTGATTCTTGAGATCACAATCCGGTTGCTTAGGAGTATAAGACTCTATTTCTGTTAGAGCACCCATAAGTTCTTCATAATCTTCATTATCCTCATGCTCAACTTTCAGTGGCGCAGCAGACAATGGCTCAACAGTAAGTTGTTTCTCTACAGATAATGCTTTCTTATCTTCATAATGAACATCATCTACAGAGAACACATCCATATCTTTTGGCTGCTTCATCGCTTTGCACAAATCAAAACGAATCACTTCGTCATTCATTCGAAATAAAAGCTCATTATCTCTCATGTCAATAAGCACACTTTCTGTTGCAAGGAAAGGACGTCCCAAGATTATGGGAACTTCAGAATCCACCTCACAATCCAAAATCACAAAGTCTGCAGGAAAAATGAAGGTAGACACCTTCACCAACACATCATTCAAGATACCCACAGGTCATTTTACCGACCTATCAGCCATCACGAGCCTCATATTGGTTGGTGTCGGATCGCCTAACCCCAACTTCTTGTAGACGGATAGTGGCATCAAATTGATGCTAGCACCCAGATCGCACAATGCCTTAGCAAAATTCATAGATCCAACCGTGCAAGGAATAGTGAAAGCACCAGGGTCTGCCTTCTTCTGTACCAAGGACCTTGTGGCAATTGTACTGTAGTGATGAATATTATCTGCCGGCTCATAGCTTACTGTCCGCTTCTTTGTCAACAGGTCCTTCATGAATTTAGCATACCCAGGCATTTGTTCCAGTGCCTCGACCAACGGAACATTAATAGTCAGCTGCTTTAACATCGTCATGAATTTGCTGAACCTTGTATCATCCGCCTGCTTCTTCAATCTTTGAGGAAAAGGTGGTGGTGGATATGGAATTTTTTTCTCCACGACTTTCTTCTCCTCTTGCTTCCGAATTTTGGTAGTTTCAGGCTGCAACCTACTAGGGGTGACGTCATGGACGTCTTGGTCAGCTTCTATGGCGTCATCATCTTCCTTATTTTTGGCCACTTGCTTGCTTTTTGCTGAAGGTTCCAGCACCTTACCGCTTCTGGTAGTGATGGCCATGCATGACCCATCATTCCTTGGGTTTTGCACAGTATCGCTAGGTAGAGTGCCAGCCTTTCTTTGATTGAGTGCTGCTGACAGTTGGCTCAATTGCTGCTCTATTTGCTTGATTGAAGTGGAATGGGAATCAACTAGTTATTTCATGGAGGACAAATCATTAATTACCTCAGTAACTCCCGCGCTTGTTGCTTCCACTCCTTTCAATAATTTAGCCATCATGTCTTCCATACTTCCAGAATTAGATGTGGTGGTATCACGTCTACCAGGGGGAACGTACAAACCACTCTTTTCATTCTTGTTCTTCCAACTACCTTGGTCCATGTTTCCAGATTTACCATAATAGTTCCAACCTTGGTTTCCTTGGGTATTCCCTCGTAAACCCCCCTGATTGTTCAAGTAGTTGGCCTCTTCTTCCGAATCAGATTCGTCTCTTTCTTTTAGCGCCACAGCTTTCACTTTTTCGGTCTTCCCAGATAATAAATGCTTTGTAAGAAGATCCATCTGTGTTTTCATGTGCGCCATATCTTGATCATGTTCTTCTTGTCTTCTTCTTTGGTCTGCAGTCATGCCTATAGATAAAGTGGGGCTTGCTACCTCGGAATCCTTGGTATGCCAAGCTCTACTTTGTTTCGTCATGCGATCTAGCATATTGCTTGTTTGACCAAAGGTGAGGTCCATAAAAGATCCTCCAGCTGCGTTGTCCACCACTGGCTTAGTTATTGAATTCAAGGCTCTATACAATATCTCCATGAGGTGAACATTAGTCATGTGATGGTTTGGGCATCTCGCTAGCTTTGTCTTGAACCTCTCCCATGTTTCATGGAGAACTTCAGTGGGAAGCTGATGAAAGTTGCTGATTTCATCTCTCAATTGTGCTCTTTTGGATGGAGGAAATAATCTTTCGAGGAAAGCGTCTCTCAATTGCCTCCAATTTGTAATAGAATCAGGAGTCAGCCCATTCAACCATAGAGTTGCCTCCCCAGACAGAGACAATGGAAATAAGCGTAACCGAATTGCATTCTGACCAACGCCAGGATTGTCAAACGACTTACATGTAGAAATAAAGTTGATGAGATGCATATTCGGATCATCGCCTGCTAATCCACCAAATAATCCCTTGAGTTGCAATAACTGAATCATGTTGCTCGTGATGTTGAACTTGGCTCCGGGCGCTAATGGTGGTGGAATTATAGCTCCAGTGGCTCCGGCTCCATCAAGATCATCATCATCATCATCGAATGGTATTTCACGTTGTGCATCCATTGATGCACTTGAACAAAAACCTGCAGTAAACAAAAACAAAAACTAAAAGTAAAAGTACGAGAATCTTTGACCAAAGGGTCTAGTAATTTTCACAAACTTAATTGACACTTGTATTCCCCGGCAACGGCGCCAATTTTTGATAACGCTCAATCTACAGCTCTCGTAGGAGTGTAAAGCGGTCGTTAGAAAATATAGAACCCAACCTGGGTTGGGTGTCGATCCCACAGGGAATAGCTTGGCCAACAAGTAAGCAAGATTACTAAACTTTTGGTGCAAGTCTCGTAAAAAGGGGGGATTGTAATGTGTCACCAAAACAATTAAATAAAAGCTGAAAATAGCAAAGTAAAAGAGAAAGATTGTTACGTAAGTTGTAAACAATGAGAATTGAGGCGTTGGGGTTATGTCCACCTTCTGAGGTATACGTCTCTATTGGCTATGAGTGTGTAGAATTCTGACATGCAATTTCTTATAGAGGATTGTAGTCGATGGTAAATCCAAGCGTCTCTCGACCTAAACAAGGACTATTTCACTTTAACTCTCTCGAGCTTAAAGCGTGTCTAACGGTACGAATTCTCCAAGAGGTTAGTCCAGTTACGACACTAGCTTTTTAATAGGAAAGGGTGTCCTACTACCTTGACATTATCTCTTTTCCAGACAAATAACTTTTCTCTCGAACAAGTTAAATGTTAGACTGGCGTATTCTTGCGTTTGCAACCGCAAAGAATGTAGATTAAGATGAAGAGAATAATGATATAAGCAATATACGTGCCTCGAACTCACAAACTCACATCAATAGATAGTATCTCATACGGCTTCCATAACCCCAACAGAGAAGTTTAGTTACCCATGAATGCGAAGGAAATCACGATTGACATTGTTATTATATCATGATATTGAGTAATGGCGTGTAGATCAAGTGATAGGCGTGAGGCGTGATTCCTTAGCAAGTAACGATTCTCTTGTTGTGGAATTTAAGAATAGAAGAGTAGAAGAAGAAAAATAGAATTAATGGAAAGATTAGAATAATTGTAGAGTAATAGAATTGAATTGTAAGACGAGAAGTTAAGAAGATGTTCTAAAATCTCTAGCATGATAGGGTATTTATAATACCCATATCCTACTCCTACTAAGCTAATGAAATAAATAACCAAATCCTACTAGACTAATGAAATCCTTAACCCAAATGTACTAGGTTAAGGTAACATTATCATAATCCACATAAAATAATGAAATACATAACCTAATTGTACTAGGTTAATGTATCATTGTCAAAATCCAGCTTTGTGTCTGTAAGTCCCCAAAGTCTTCAGAATTGTTGTTTTAGCCCGGGACAGATTTTCCATGCAGCAGTTTTGGTCCTTTAGGCGTCCAAACTCCCTTTCCTTCCTTCGTGAGCTTTCTTTAGCGTCAAGTAAGCCATAAAATGCTGAATTATGCATCATTTATACCTGAAACTTTACTAATCATGTTCGTTAGCTCACTTACAGGAAAAAGGACTAAAAGTGCATGAAATATATAATTTGTTCTCAAAACTAGGCTAAAATATGGGCAAAATTTATTGATATAGGCGCGTAAATTTGCCTATCATCAATAGCTTATGTTGCGTTAAGCATGTTCATATGAGTCACTTAAGGTAATACAAGCTAAGAGTTTTTGAATCCATCAAGTTTTAGTGTTCGATTTCATAAGGGTCATATTTGAACGAGTATAACTCTATGGTAATGTGGTATTTCTGCATATTTCTACTCACCAAATTATAAAGAATCGAATTATGTTTCCAACGATACCAATTTCATTAAAATCCGACACCCGAGCTAGGAGTTATGGCTTTGCAAAGTAGAGTGCGTCGCTTAACAAATCGCACATGGCCACTGGAAAGCATATGCGGTGCCTATGTAACCATGGGTGATAGCATATGTGGCGCCTATGTAAATATAGTCGATATTATATGCGGCGCCTATGTATGATTTCAGCCACGAAAACACTTAGTTTTTGAGTTATTTTGAGGGTAGTTAAGTCTTTTAACACTCCTTACATGTCCCTAAACCTAACCTCACGAAATTTATAGCTTCTAAACACATTACAACCCTATTAACATCTCAAATTTCATTATCCAAGAGCACCAAAAGATAAAAACAACTAGGGTTGCATAATTAAGCTTGAAGATCCAATTTCAAGGAAATTCCTTTGTCAATCATCAAGAATCTTCCTTCTAAGGTATGCGTGAGTTAATTCATGGACTTCCTTCATCCATGAAGCTCAAGAACCATCTTTTAAATTATGTATTATGATGTTTATGTTGTTAATGGTAGATGTTCATGTGCTTGGAGTTTGATGATGCCTAAGATGGGATCTTTGTATGTTTTGTGTGAGGATATGGTGGTATTTAATGTATAAATATGTGAACTTGGTGGTTGAATATTTGTAATCTTGATGAATCCACCTATGCCTAAGATGTGCATGTAAGGTGTTTGTGAAAATACCTAAGGGAATAGAAATCATGCTTTATGACATAAGAAGTCCTAAATGACTATTCCATGTTCTAAGTTTATGTTCAACGTGATCCCCATGCTATTGTCTTGAATTGAAGATGTTGTATGAAATGCTCATGATATTGTTATGATATGGAATGACCAAGTTATTGAAGCCATGCAAGTATATACATGTTGTGTGCATTCCCGAGCATGTGATAGTTTGTTGAGAATCATTCTTATTATGAAATCCTTACTTATGAGATTGTGAATTATGGACTCTACTCTTATGATCAAGTCAGTCGTGTGTGTCAGTTTCCTTCCATCGAGTCCTGGGGGTACTTGTACAAGAAAACTATAGCTGTGTGCCTAGAGCAAATGTCATGTTTCAAGACATCCTCAGTCAAGCTATGCTCCATAGATTTCAGTTAGTCATGTGACTCAGATAAACTCAGAAATCTCAGTAGTTCAGTAGTCCCAGTAGTTTCAGTACTCTCAGTCAGACCTCAGATCTCAAGTAGCTTTTTCGTCAGTCAACGGAACTCAGTGAATTCAGCTTAGTTCAGCTAAGAAAATATTATAAGCTCAGTTAATCAGTTTATAAATCAGTTTTGTTCAGTTAGTTAGTTCAGCGCAGTTAATCTTTTTTTTAGAGTCTTTCAGTTGGGAGTAGGGACTAGCACCGAGCGAGTGCAGAGATGGTTTTTTTCCCATTATAAAGGCAGATCCATTAGCAGCAATTCCTGTACTCCAGAACTGCGTAGCCAGCGCAGGACAGGAGTCACCCATCAGATTAAGGCTATACTTGATTATTATATTGCCTTAGGCTTGATTTCCTGTTCTGGGTCACCCGTCAGAGAGGGTTGACCATAGTTGAGGTCTCTACCCGTGGCATGGTATTGATACCCTTCTAATCAGGGAAAAGATTGGACCCTACCAGTACAGTATTGGGGCATGTCATTTAGGTTACTACCTCCCACAGTCACAGTTACAGTTTCAATATCAGTCTTCAGTGTAGAAATCAGGAATCAGGACTGTCAGATACAATCATCGATATCAGTAAAGAACTCAGATAGTTCCATTGATTCCTGGAACATCCCGTTAGATAGGCTTGGTCCCATATTCAGATTCTTATTATTATATCTAGAGGTCACCCAACAGACAGGCTTGATCTCAAATCTCAGATTCAGTCGAGTATTCTCATTATCAGTTTCAGAGATCACTCGTTAGATAGGACTGATCTCAGATTTAGATGTTCAGATACAGTTTGGAACTCAGATAGGTTTCCCGAGAATTAGGACTATTAGATACAGTCATCCATGTTATCAGTCATTCAGTATCTCAGTGTCACAAAACTCATATTGTCAGAGTTCAAACTCAAGTAGTCAGTATCTCCACGAGTTCAGTAGCAGTTATGTATGTATGTATGTATGTATGTATGTATTCTCACGTTTATATTAGTCAGCATGTTCATGCATATAAACCCCATGCATTTAGCCTACCCCCACGTATACTCAGTACTTTAGTTGTACTGACGCATTTGCGCTATGGTGCTTTTTTTTATGATACACTATAGGATTCTGAGGTGCAGATTCTAGATCAGCGGTAGCAGTTCAGTAAGAAGTGAGTCCTCATATTTTGAGGACATGATCGTTACATTTATTATTCAAGTATTTCAGTTTAGGGAGTTAGTTGGAGACATGTTCCTTTAACTCCTTATTCAGACAGTTTAGAGGCTTTCAGACGATTATAGTGTTTTCAGATTAGACTTTAGAATTTTTAGTTTTGTTTTGGTACTGTGATACCACCTTATTTCAGATATTTTATTATTCAAGATTGAACCTTATGCCCTCTTTGTTCATATTTTTATATTTTATATATATATTATGCAGTTACAGGTACAGATATCAGTCATGGGTTAGCTTGTGGTCCTTCGGGGTCATGAGCACCATGTAGCATTTCGGTTTAGAAAATTGGGGCATTACAAACTTGGTATCAAAGCCTAAGGTTCAGTAGATTCCTAGGAAGTCTGAAAGCCACATCTAGTAGAGTCTTGTACATGGATGTGTTGCACGCCATATTTATGTAGAGGAGGCTATAAGATATTTTAGGAACAGTTTCCCTTCTTTCAGTACTCATATTGTGCCAGTGAGTAAAAGCTCAAGTTGAACTCTCAGCTTAATCCTTGTTCCTCTTCTATTTACAGAACATGCCTCCTCAGAAAAGAACAGGGAATCAGTTTGCCCCGCAGCCCGCAGATCCTTTGAATAAGAATGTGTCATATGCAGAATTTCGGGTAGATTTTCAGGCGCTATCCCAGGATTGCAAATGTCATGTTTCAAGACATCCTCAGTCAATCTATGCTCCATAGATTTTAGTTAGTCACGTGACTCAGAAAAACTCAAAAATCTCAGTAGTTCAGTAGTCCCAGTAGTTTCAGTACTCTCAGTCAGACCTCAGATCTCAAGTAGATTTTCCGTCAGTCAACGGAACTCAGTGAATTCATCTTAGTTCAGCTAAGAAAATATTATCAGCTCAGTTAATCAGTTTATAAATCAGTTCAGTTCAGTTAGTCAGTTCAGCGGAGTTAATCTTTTTTTAGAGTCTTTCAGTTGGGAGTAGGGACTAGCACCGAGCGAGTGCAGGGATGACAGTTTTCCCATTATAAAGGCAGAGTCGTTAACAACAATCCCTATACTCCAGAACTACATAGCCAGCGTAGGACAGCAGTCACCCATCAGATTAAGGCTATACTTGACTATTATATTGCCTTAGGCTTGATTTCCTTTTCAGGGTCACCCGTCAGAAAGGCTTGACCATAGTAGAGGTCTCTACCCGTGGCACGGTATTGACACCCTTCCAAGCAGGGCAAATATTAGACCCCACCAATACAGTATCGGGGCTTGTCAGTTAGGTTACTACCTCCCACAATCACAGTTACAGTTACAGTTTCAGTATCAGTCTTCAGAGTAGAAATCAGGAATCAGAATTGTCAGATACAGTCATCGATCTCAGTAAGGAACTTAAATAGTTCCATTGATTCCTGGACCATCCCATCCGATAGGATTGGTCCCATATTCATATGCTTATTATTAGATCTATAGGTTACCTGGCAGATAGGCTTGATCTCAAATCTCAGATTCAGTTGAGTATTCTCATTATCAGTTTCAGATATCACTCGTTAGCTAGAACTGATCTCAGACTTAGATGTTCAGATACAGTTTGGAACTCAGATAGTTTTTCTCAGAATTAGGACTATTAGATACAGTCATCCATGTTATCAGTTATTCAGTATCTCAGTATCACGAAAATCATGTTGTCAGAGTTCAAACTCAAGTAGTCAGTATCTCCACGAGTTCAGTAGCAGTTATGTATGTATGTATATATGTATTCTCACGTTCATATTAGTCAGCATGTTCATGCATATAAACCCCATGCATTTAGCCTACCCCTACGCATACTCAGTACTTTAGTTGTACTGACGCATTTGCGCTATGGTGCTTTCTTTTTATGTTACACCATAGGATTCTGAGGTGCAGATTCTAGATCAGCGGTAGCAGTTCAGTAAGCAATGAGTCCTCATCTTTCGAGGACATGATCTTTACATTTATTATTCTAGTATTTCAATTTTTTTTCAGTTTAGGGAGTTAGTTGGAGACATGTTCCTTCAACTCCTTATTCAGACAGTTTAGAGGATTTCAGACGATTATAGAGTTTTTAGATTGGAATTTAGTAATTTTAGTTTTGTTTTGGTACTTTGATACCACCTTATTTCATATATTTTATTATTCAAGATTGAACCTTACGCCCTCTTTGTTCATGTTTTCATATTTTATATGTATATTATGAAGTTACAGGTACAGATATAAGTCATGGGTTAGCTTGTGGTCCTTCGTGGTCATGATCACCGTGTAGCATTCTATTTCAGAAAATCAGGGCGTTACAGTGCTGAATCCATGATTCCAACAAGTATTACAGTGTGATGGGTGCACTTTGTAGATTCGAGTAGGTTTGAACATGGTGAGAGAATTTAGTTCACCACAGACTTCAGTAGGTAGAGTTATCGGTGCCTATGTGAATATTTTTAGTAGTCCTAAGTAAAGTGCAGTTTTGAAGTAGAACGTGTTGTTGAGTATAAGCTTTCTATATGATTCAGTTCGTTTAGCTAGGAATTTAGTTTAGTAGTCAGACAGATAAGTTCCTATTATTTTCCATCTTTCGACCTAGTCTTACTATCTGAAGTTTCATGAGTATGGCCATTCTAAGAGGTAATATGTTCACATTTATGTAAATTGTGAATTCAGTTTAGTTTATGCATCAGTTTCAGATTTAAGATATTTAGTCATGATTCAGTTCGTAAGTGTTCCGTACATAATCGTAGTGTTTCCTTAGTATTTCAACCAAGTCAGTATCACTCGAGGAATGCTGTAATACCCCAGTTTTCCCCATGTCTTGAACCTCTTAACTTTTCTTCATGAAACCAGATCCATTCTGAGGCAGTGGTTACTAATAAGTTGACTCTCTTATTTCCATCTCATCCATATAACCATTCTCATGTCAATACATGTATTCACGAAATCACATCAGTTTATGTATCATGCTCAAACTGTCATACAATCATGTTTCAAGTCATGTATGTTCAGAATATGATCTCAGTTACCTTCATACAGTACTCTCAGTCTAACCAGTCTTATTAGAGGACGAATGTTCCCAAGGGGGAGATAATGTAACTCCCCATATTTTGGGGCTAGACTTTGAAGCGTTGTGCTTACGTATGTTGACTCTAATCCCATGAATTTGTTTTGAATAATGTGTCATGATCTTTATCCTAGTGTATGAATTAATTTTGAGGTAAAAATGTTCATAAGAATCACTTAGAACAAAGTTGAGCTAAGAGACTTTGATTCGTCCAAAGTTTGGTATTCGATTCTACAAGAGTCTACTTTGAATGTGCATAACTTTTTATATACATAGAATTTTTCATATCAATACCCACCAAGTTGTATTTAATTGAATTAGCTCTCCAATGATATCAATTTTTCCTTAATCCGATACCCGAGCAAAAAGTTATGACTATTTTCGTGAGAAATAGTAAGGTCTCGTGATAGACTCGTGAAGCGAGGTCCCTTCCTCATTTCTAGGAGTTGTAATGCTAGGTTTATTGCTCATTTATGAGGGTCGCACCACGAGGGTTATTTACAGAAAAAAAAAAGGCCAAGGGGCAGTTTAGTCCTTTTCCCTCATCCCCAACCATCCAAACATGATTTATAACTCAAAAAGGGGTATTATTTGCCCATCTTCTTCAAATCAAGTCACGTTAAAACCCTCCCCTTTTCCAAGAAAAAATTCAAATTTCTTTCTCGAGAAATCAAGGTTCCAAGCTACTAAGTTCAAGCAATCTTCAAGAAATCTTCTATTAAGGTTTGTTAGATGTTCATCCATGGGCCCTTTTCACCTATGAAGTCCAAGAATTCATCTTTCATGTTCTAAATTAATAAACTAAATGTTTATAATGATTTATCTCCATGAAGCTTTAATGAATTTCGATTATACATGATGTTTACAATCTACTTTTATTGAAAGCATCCCTTACACGTTTGAAGCATGGAATTTCATTGTTAAATACATAAGCATGGTTTTAGTATTGCAATTATGATATTCCCACATATTTCACTTATTCCCATGCTTAAGTCCGTGAATTTCTTTCCATTTAAATTTTAAGTTAAGATTATAATTTTTTTCAAGTGGAATGAACTATAGTATGTTTTAAATATTGTGGTCCCTATATCATGTTCATGAGAATTCAAAATAAATTCTCAGTTTATGATTTTGTCATGTGATCATGCTATCTCATCATGTTTAAAAGTATCCCCATGTTAAAGCCTTGATCCCCATACGTTTGATGAAATGCCAAAGTGATGGATTCTGAGTAGTGATTCCCTATTATGGTTTTCAAAGCTATCATGTGTTTCTATTGTTATGCTATCGAGTCCTGAGGGTTATGAATATCCAAAATTTAGCTATTTACTTAGTCTCAATATTGTCAGTATGGTTTCAGATAAGGTATGAGCATTATCAGTTCAGTTAGTTAACATATCAGTCAGTTATAGATCAGTTCAGTAATCCAAGTCAGTTTAGTTGGGAGTAGGATTTAGCACCGAGCGAACCCAGGGATGGGGGATCACCTTCCAGTTGACGGTGTGACTCTTAGTAGCAATACCTGTGTTCCATAACTACTTAGCCAGCGTAGGTTGAGATGTTAACCTGCCAGTTGAGGGTTGACACATATCTCACTAGGGCACCTGCCAGTAGAGAGTGACTCTTTAGTCCTTCGGAACTTCACTTTAGTGAATCCACACAGCCATTGTTAGAACCCATGGCACGGTATTGACACCCTTCTTTCTAACTGGGGTCACAAGTTGGACCCCAATTAGCTTATTTAGGGTATGTTGGTTAGATGATAGCTCCCACAGTCTCAGTCCAGTATTCAGTTTCAAGTTTGCTTGACCATAGCATACATATATCAGTTACCCAGTTACTAGTATTTCAGTATTCTGGTTTATAGATCATTTCAGAAGTATATTTTACGCGTGGTCATGCATTCTCAATCTTTACAGTTTTTATGCATTCTTAGCCTTTATAGATTTTATGAATTCTTACTCAGTACCTCATGTTATTTATTCTGTCAGTTCTTACTCATGCATTTAAACCCATGCATATTAGTCTAACCTCATTTAGCATACCAGTATATTCAAAGTACTGATCGCATACTCGTTTCTTGTACTATGATGTTTAATATCATATGTTCGGATGCTCAGTTCCCTAACCATGCATAGATATACCAGATTATCAACAGTAGCGGTGGTGAGTCCTCATATTTCAAGGACATAGTTTATCTATTCTAGTTTACCTTATTTGTTCAGTATTTCTATTCAGTAGGAGTTAGTTGGGGTTTTGTCCCATTAACTCCCCATTCAGTCAGTTTAGAGGCTTTTAAACTAGTACAAACAGTTAGTCAGTTTTTTAGTTGTTATCATCAGTCATTTTATCAGTACTGGCAGTACGTTTTGTTCAGATGCTTAACACTATGGTTCAGTATTGATTTTAGTTGCTAAAACATTTTGACTTATCAATTGTTCTTCCGCATATGTTGTTATTTTATTCAGTGCTCGCAGCAGGTGCCAATATCATGGGTTGGCTTATGGTCACTTGTGACAGTAAGCACCGCATGACGTCCAGGGGGTACTCCTGGGGCGTTACAATTAAGCACTCAATATTTTTAAAAACTCTTGATCTAGTTTATTATTAGTCCTTAATTTTTACGATTTTTATATTTTTAAGAAAATAAGAATTAGTAAAAAAAAGTTCATATATCAAGGGGTTAATACATAAGTTTTTTAATTTAATACAATACAAATATGTGTATTTAAGGATTTAATTTTTTTTCTTGCTTTCATTAAACGGTAGACTTTTATTCGAATAATTCTTCTTCAATTCTATATCTTTTTTGACATTTTATCCTTTCATAGTTCATATTTATCCTTTTCTTTTTTAACTTTTCATCGTCATCTAAATAATTTTCTATTGCTAATTTTGTCTCTATCCTCTATTATCGTATTTGTTTATATTTTTTTATTTTTTTCCTTCCTCTATATATCATACCTTTACTCTAAAAAATATAAGCTCACGAATCATTATTTTTTATTTTGCACTTTTTGACATCTTCGAAATTATTGTTGTTTCAATATTTGCATTATTTTACAAATAAAAAATGCATCTAGAGAGGGGGGGGGGGAGAAGTAAATAATTAGAAAAAGCAAAAGAAAGTATCTTACATTTTTACATAATTTATTAATTTTGTAAGAAAAAGTATTTAATATTATTTTTTATTTTTTCTTTTAGATCTCATGACATGACAATGATAGATTATAACTATTTCATGATCTCAACTGCAATCAATAGAGATATTAGTATCAACTCATTTAGATACCACATTCATTCATGTAATAAACTCATTATTATCCAAAAATTTTTGGAGAACCAAATAGAAAGTATGAAAGTATTATATTTTAGATTAATTTCACACGTTTACAAGCAACAAATTGTGAATAAAACCTTACTCCATTTAATTATCACATATAAGTAGAATTTGTAGTAAACAATTAAAATTCATGGGAGGAAGTGCAAACAATGAGCCATAGGTTCAATAATGTATGAGATTCATAATCTCATTTGAGATTCTCATCCTATGAAAATGTATATCATTGTTAGTTGATTTAAGTATCTGATTGCCTGTGAAATTAAGCTTTAGTGTTGGAATGTCTTAGAACTAATTTAATCTCTCTCTCTCTCTCTCTCTCTATATATATATATATATATATATATATATATATTTGGAGAACACTCTCACTGTATATGTGTTTCTTTCTTTGACAATTAAACATAAAGTTATACTTTAGTATCATGCAACTAGCGGATTAAACCTCAAAGAAACATGGAACTTTGGGATGTAGGTGATAAAAGAGTTTTAAAATGATGTGTAGGTGACACAAGTCTTAATTATTGAGTGGAGGTGACAATTACTTTATAATGGATGAAGAAAGTTAAGAAAGTTTGAAAATAACCCATAAGTTTTTTAATTTATACTTTGATCTAAATGCTAGTTAATATAACAGGAAATGAGGGGGGGGGGAAGGCGTGTTTCTCTCCCTCTTCTCATCCGTTGTTGTTTTCTCTCTTTTCACGATTATTGTTGTTCATTGTTGTTTCTGCTTTATTCATCATCTTCTGCTTTATTATCATCATCTTCATCTTCTTTTTGTCGACCATTGTTGTTGTTGTTACCACTACTGCTGCTATGTGACCAATTTCTTAGGTCAAATTTTATTTTCTAAATCAGTTTTCACTTTGGCATTACTTTATAGATGACTTTGGTAAGTAAAATTATGATTTTTATTCGAATTTGTCATATAGGTACATAGTTACTGTTATTTTTCTAACAATGGATAGAACCCAATCATAATCCAATAGAAGTGCCCACAATTTAAACAGATCACTCATCTGACGCGTCAGATGATTAATATGTTGCAACAAAAGATTTATCTATTGCAACAGACTAGTTATCTGTTGCATTAGACTAATTATCTATTGCATCAGATTGCTTATCTATTGCATGAGACTGATTATCTGTTGCATCAGACTGCTTATCTGTTGCAACAGATGATTAATCTATTTAGAACAACAGAAATCAGCCCCTTCCCCAAACCCAACAGATAACCAATATGTTTCAACTCTTGTTATTGATACTGGATTCAAAATTATTCCTTACGTCCAATCGTCGACATGTTTGTTGAGAAGATAATAAATAGAATGAAAATTAAATATTCCCTCCATCTCAAATAACCCGTCCTTATCTATTGCGACAGATGATTAATCTGTCTGGAACAACACAAATTAGCCCCTACCACAAACCCAACAGATAACTAATATGTTTCAACTCTTGCTATTGCTACTGGATTCAAAATTATTTCTTATGTCCAATCATCGACATGTTTGTTGAGAATATAATAGACAGAACAAAAATTAAATACTCCCTCCATCTCAAATTACCCATCCCAAATTTTCTAACTTGATTTCTCATTTTACTTGTCTCTTTTCATTAATCAAGAAGAGATAAAAAAATCCATGTTTTACCCTTTGTATTAATCACTTTTTCTTCAAATCAAAATATAAACATCATTTAATAGGGGTATTATTGTAAACTAGGCATGCCATTAATTATTTTTCTTAATCAATGTGTCATCTCAATTTGGGATGGATTAATTTGAGATGGAGGGAGTATGAATTAAAATGTCAAAGTCGTGCAACAGACTAGTTATATATTGAAATAGACTATTTATCTGTTGAAACAGACTGCGTATCTATTGCAACATATGAGTAATCTATTTGGAACAACACAAATTAGCCTCTGCCACAAACCCAACAGATAAATCTTAAATCTTGCTATTGCTACTGGATTCAAAATTATTCCTTACGTCCAATCGTCGACATGTTTGTTGAGAAGATAATAGTTAGAATGAAAATTAAATATGAATTAAAACATCAAAGTTGATCAAGCATAATTTTTTTATTAAACGAAAACAAATAAAAATACATATACATAGACTTAAAAAGAAAGAAACAAAATAATCTAATTATTATTATCATATTCGTCATTATTATTATTATCGCCAGCCGGCCAATCTTCGACTGGCAGAAGCAGCGCCCTCCTCATCCTGCGGATCTCCCGCAACATTCTTTCTTTGACAACGGCCAACTCCCACTGTATATCATGAACCTTCCTCTAAAGTTCCCGCATGACGTCTCATAAAATAGCGACATTCCACACTGGATCAGTCATATCTAGAACACACATATATTGACAAAAAACACAAAAATAAAAGTAAAGTAAAGAATCCAAAAGTAAAGTAATACAACGTATATTTACACAAAAAGAAAGAAAAAAAACTTACTAGAGACGGAAAAGATATCAAGTCCTTGAAGAGAAAGTAGTTGAAGGTGTAATATGGAAGAAAATAGCAAGAAATAAATAGATATGTGTAGTAGAATGAACGATTAAGGAGGGACCTATTTATAGAGGATTGAATTTGAATGAGTTAGGTAAAAAGGAACGACTGTTCACCTCCATTTATTAGTACTGGTGCCATTTTTATTGAGTTGTGGCAACAAATTATATATCTGTTGCATCAGATAACCCATCTGTGACAACAGATATACCATTTGTTGTAACAAATCTACAATTTATTACATTAGATAATATATCTGTTGCAACATATATCTTTTTAATAATCATCATATCTTTATCTTTAATCCAAATTTGGTGATTTTTTTATTATATAAATTAAAAAAATAGATTCAAAAACAAAAAGGCACGATTGTTCACCTCCATTTATTAATACTGGTGACTTTTTGATTACTGTGGAAAGTTATGACTTAATTAGTTCTTTTCATTAACCGTTTTTATTGAGTTGTGGCAATAGATTATATATCTGTTGCATCAAATAGCCCATATGTGACAACAGATATACCATTTGTTGCAATAAATCTACAATCTGTTGCAACATATATCTTTTTAATAATCATCATATCTTTATCTTTAATCCAAATTTGGTTACTTTTTAATTATATAAATTAAAAAAATAGATTCAAAAATAAAAAGAGCGACTGTTCACCTCTATTTATTAATTATATTCAAACTTGTGACTTTTTTATTACTGTGGAAAGTTATGACTTGATAAGTTTTTTTCAGTAACAGTTTTTATTGAGTTGTGGCAACATATTATATATCTGTTACATCAGATAACCCATCTGTGACAACAGATTACCATTTATTGTGACAAATCAATAATTTGTTGCATCAGATAATATATTTGTTGCACATATAAGCTATCTTTTTTAATAATCAACATATCTTTTTAATCCACATTTGGTGACTTTTTTATTATATAAATTAAAAAATAGATTTAAAAACAAATATGTCGAATAGTCACGATCAGTTATTAAAATTAAATAACCGTTCTGTTATGGTTATAAATTGTGTTTATCATTTATTTCCTTATTATTTATTTGCGAACCATTTTTCATATTAAATAATCGGAAAGTCATGTCTTTTCACCCTCTCAATAACAATAACCGTTTATCATCAATAATCGCCTGTTGCAATATATGATCGATCTGTTGCATCAGATTAACCTCCGTCGACATATTGAGAATAAGGAATAAATAGAATGATAATTAAATACTAAATAAGAATTAAAAATTCAAAGTCGACCACCATGTCCAAACATAGATTTTTGAATTCCTTGGGTAGATCCGATATACAAAAGGAGAAAAATACATACATACGCTAAAATAAAAACATAACCTAATTATTATTACTACTATTATTATCATCATTGCTCTTATTATTATTATTACTATTATTATTATCAACCGGATAGTTTTCATATGACAACAGCAGGGCCCTCCTCAGCCTTGCACCGAAGTTGGCCAAATCTCTCTAGAGTTCATCAAACTACCTTTGAAGTTCCCACAAGGACTCGATATGAATCTTATTATACGAATCTGGATTAGCCATATTTGTATTGTAAGTGTAGTAGAATGAATGAGTGACAGTGAATAAGGAGGCCAGAGGGACCTATTTATAAATGACCTAATTGGAAGGGGTTAGTCAAACAAAAAGCCACGACTATTCATATCCCTTAATTAAATAAACGTGGTGACTTTTCGAAAATATAAAAAAATGGATCTAAATATAATATTTTATCTTTTATTGTATTTCGAAAAAAAATGAAAATTGCTTTAAAATAAATCTAACAGATGGGTAATCAGATAACTTACAACATATTGACAATTTGTTGCAACAGATAGATATATCTATTTGCTTTTCCAATAGATATGTCATATGTTGCAACAGATTGATCATCTATCATAACAGATGTCTGCAATTGTTTAACAATTTAAACAGATAGGGCATCTGTTGTAACTTGCTAGTCATCTGTTTATTCAATTTAAGCCGTAGATGGGCTAGGAAGAATAAGGTGCGTGCAGATGGATCCACTATCATATGTGTGGGAGTTAAGTAAGTATTACTGATAAGGTCACCGGGACAACACACATAAAGTACAATATTTTTGTGAATGCAGTTTTTAACTGATTAGGCACTGATCATTCAAACAAGATACTGAATTGTACAATTAAGTTTGATGGGTTCGAATTGATAAGGCTGAGGGACCCATGAAGATGGTGAAAATGCCCTATTATGAATTACTGACTGTTGTTGCTCGTGTTTATGCGTGTCAAGTTTTGAGAAGGGATCAATATTTGGTGTCATTACAAAGATCCAATAGCGATTGAACTTAACTTTAAGTGTGCAGTGGACACTAAGAAGTCCTTCGAATCATCGCACTACATCAAACAAGAACGAAAAACCAATAGACATTCCTATGGCCCAAATTTATATGGAAGGGTTGATCGAGAAGATGATTATACACAAGAAGGAGCCAAAGGAGAATGCCTACAAGGGAAAGGGGAGTTGATGAAAGACTATATCATCTGAGAGCTAATTGAAGAAGAGACAGGGTAGAAAGTAACTTTTAGCGAATCTGGCCGATGAAATTATCTTAAAACATGAGAAATCTGAATCAAGTGCAAATATAAAAGTGTATTTGGTAATGAAAAATCCATTTGTTGTCTCTCTGAAAGAAAAATAATGCAGTTGGACACTTTTCTAGGGAGCTGCGACTAGGTAGTGTGGTCGGGATTATCACCTCGGTAGAAAATAGCAAAAGACCAAGAAAGTAGCCTTATGGGTATTGAGGGTTGAAATAATGTACAGTAAGTCTAGAAAACTTGTGCCAACAGCAACTGCAGTTAAAGTAAGGAATCTAAGCTAAGGCAACAATTTTTGAATTTTAAATTGCATCCCATGCCTTCTTGTTTGTGGTTCTGATTAGGTCCACTACCATTGACCTGATCGGAACCACAAACAAGATTTAAAGACAAATTGAGTATCATTACTTACTTAGCAATATGGTTAATTGATTGTGTTTTATAGACTTAGCATGCTTTCAACATTTCTTGGAGAAGATCAGAGGCTTGCTGTAGTATGTGAATCCGGATAATTTTCAAACTTTTCTCCAGCTTGCCGATTTGGTATCCAAGCTTGTCGTTGCCATCTTTGAAGTTGGTATAGATTTTCTGGTCTCTTGTGAGCTCGATCAGGAACACTACCTTCAATGTTGTGGCATTGAAGAAGGCCTTCAGAACACTTTCTTCAGAAGCCTTAAAGGATACATGGAGGGTCGTTGTTTTTATTTTAGGTCAAAATGTGTTGATGTAGACTCAAGATGTGGTCCCAACCATTGAACGACTCACTTTTATCGAGCGTTGCTCAATACAGCTTGCTCAACCAACCTTCAAAGGATTTGATAAATTAATAAGCAAGGAGTTACGTAACGTTTGATCTAAACTGACTCTACCAAGCATATCAAATATTATGTAACTCTAGGTTCTTTACCCTATAAAAAACCTTTGCTTGAGTTAGTGGACAAATTAAACGAGCTCAATATCACAACCTTTCTGCTGATCGCTCTTCTCCAATATAGATGACAAGATATCCGCCATGCAAAAGTCTACACCGTCTCCAGAAATGCTTGCCAGGGTGCAAGTCTTCAGAAGGCATCAATAGTAATCTCTCAATATCAAGTGATATTGAGAGATTCCTAGTCATGCCTTCTCAATACTTTTTCTACGACAAGAATTTCTACTGATGACAAGATATCTGCCATTCAAAAGTCTACACCATCAGTAAAAATCTTGCAAGAGTAAAAGTCTTCAGAAGTAATTATTAGTAATCTCTCAACATCAAGGAAGTCTTGTATGAAATTCTTCAGAAGACATTCAAAAATAAGGAAGTTTTCAGCAATGACTGCACATAATTACGGCATCAACAACCTCACTAGATTCAGTCCACGTTTAAAAGAAAAGGCAAGAATATTTTCATTTGCATTCATATTTTATTTGTTTAACAACCAAACAAAGATGAACTAAATCTAGCATTAGTTCATATTTGAATGCTAGATTTAGTTCATCTTTGTTTGGTTTGTTAAATAAATAACATGCGAATATAAATGAAAATATTTCTACATTTTCTTTTGAATGAGGAGAGAATATAGTAAGGTTGTTGATGGTAATTATCTGTAGTCATTACTGAAAACTTCCTTATTTTTGAATGTCTTCTGAAGACTTTCGTATAAGACTTCCTTGATATTGAAATATTATTAATAATGCCTTCTGAAGACTTTCACTCTGGCAAGAATTTTGCTGATGGTGTAGACTTTTTCATGGAGGATATCTTGTCATCAGCAGAAATTCTTGCCGTATCAAAAGTCTTAGGAAGGTATGACTAGGAATCTCTCAATATCACTTGATATTGAGAGATTACTATTGATGCCTTCTGAAAACTTACACCCTGGCAAGTATTTTTGGCGATAATGTAGACTTTTGAATGGTGGATATCTTGTCATCTATATTGGAGAAGAATGATCAATAGAAAGGTTGAGAGATTGAGCTCGTTTGATTTATGCACTAACTTGGGAAAAGTTTTTTGATAGGGTAATGAGCCTGGAGTTACGTAATATTTGATAATCTTGATAGAGTCAGTTTAGATTAAACGTTACGTAACTCCTTGATTATTAATTTATCAAATTCCTTGAAGGTTGGTTGAGAAAGATGTATTGAGCAACGCTCGATAAAAGTGAGTTGCTCAACGGTTGGGACCACATCTTGAGTGTGCATCAACACATTTTGACCTAAAAACATACACAAGACCCTACATGTATCCTTTAATACTTCTGAAGAAAGTGTTTTGAAGAGCTTCTTGTAACGACCCGAATCTGGTACTCGAAATGCTATACGGTGCTCATGACCCCGAAGGACCACAAGCTACCCATGACTGATATCTATAACTGGGAACTGCATAATATACTATATAAATACAAAAAAAGGCTGAAAGGCCATAAGGTTCAAATATCTGATAAATATAACATTCGGAAATACGGTATATCAATATCAAAACAAAACTGAAATAACTGTCTGAACATACTATAGTCTGAAATCCTCAAAACTGTTTGGATGGGAGTTGATAGGAAATGTCCCCAACTAACTCCGGACTACTGAAAAAAATAAAGTAATAAAATAATAATGCTATTCTCAAATGATGAGTACTCACTTTAGTTCGGCTGCTGAATGTCTAATCTACTAAGGATGCTCTGGAGCTCGTGCTTTTGAACCTATAGTATAAAACATTATAGAACAAATATGTTAGTATGATTGAATATATTGGTATGCAAGTGAGGTAGGCTAAATGCAAGGGGTTTATTTGCATGAATGATACTAACTGACTGAATAACATGAATGTGAGAATACATGCATGAATATGTGAAGTGCAACTAAGATCATGACATCACTGAATTTGAATACTTATAACATAAGTTTTGTATAACTGATATACTATTATCTGAATAACTGTGTCTGACAGTCCTATTTCTGATGGAACTAGCTGAGTTCCGTGCTGAACTAGGTGACTGTATCTGATAGTTTTGAATTTTGTAGAACTATCTGAGTTCTATTACTAAGACTAAGACTGAGACTGTAACTGTGGGAAGTAGTCATCTAACCGATATGCCCCAAATCAGATAATATAATTGAGTTGGGGTCCAATTTGTAACCTCAATTGGAAGGGTGTCAATACCGCTCCACTGGTAAGGACAAGCTGTGAGTAATCCCTCATCAAATAGGTACTTTAAGGAGAACGGTGGGACCCTCAACTAACAGGTTACGTCACCTCATCAACCCTTATCTAACAGGTTAAATGTCTCAACCTACGCTGGCTATGTAGTTCTGGAGCGCAAGGATTACTTCTAAGAATCACACCCTCTACTCGCAGGTGAGTTCCCATCATTGGGATCACTTAGTGATGAATCCTACTCCCATATGATTAGACACTAAATTAATTATATTGAACTGACTGGACTGAGTTCACTGAGTCTTGTTGACTGACAGAATATTACTGAGATCTGATAACTGACTGAGATTACTGAGATTACTGAGATTACTGAGTTTTCCTGAGTCATGAGGCTGATTGAATTCTACTGAACATGGCTTGACTTAGAGTATCCTGAAAACTGACACTGGCTCTAGGCACACAACTAAATTATCGTGCACAAGTACCCTATGACTCTATAGCGTGAAACTGACAAGACATGATATTTCTTGGACTCACGACCATAATCAACAATCCATAATACAATCATTAGGGAATTTCATGAGGAACTTGATTATGATGGTTTGGTACATTAATAGGAAAGAATATAAATATGTCATAATTTCATAGGCTAATATCATGAACAATCCATCAAACATTTTCAATGCATAAAAATAACATGGAAGTCATTGTGAACATAAGGGTAAAACATGGGTTCATCAATTTGGTCATAATTGAGTCCTAAAGCAAGATTCTTGTTCTCTTGGGCATTTTATCAAACACATTGCATGCATAACCTTAGGCTTAGTCATATACACTAGTTCATACATCATGGTTACTTTAATCAACTCAATTTAAAAGTTTTTGATACACATACTAGCATAATTTCATGAAAGTACATAAAGACTCCAACTTGGGATTCATACAATCATATCAACATAATTAAAATCAACCCACCACATGGAAATCAAAATTCATGAGTTTAAAATGGGATTCTTGAGCTTCATGGATGAAAGAAACCCATGAATCAATACTTTACATACCTGGGTGGATGATTTCTTGAAGATTGGTGGAGGAAAGCTTGAATTCTTAACTTGAAATTAAATACCTAGGGTTCCTTGTTCTTGGGGATTGATCTTTAAGAGAAACCCTAATTTGATATTGTGGATGAATAAAGAAGTTATGAGCTCTGGTCTGGTATAATTAGGGGTTAAAACAGGTGGAAAAGACCCAAATACCCTTTTAAAAATGGCTTAAAATCGCTGATCGGAAGTGGCGATGGTTTGGGCAATGGTCCATCGCTGGCTCGATGGTTCGTCGGTCTTGACCGTTGTATTTGACAAGAGCCTGAATTTTCTACCTCGTCTGCAACGGTTTTGGGCGACAGTCCATTGCTAGCTCGACATTTTATCGGTTCTGGCCGTCGCACTTGACCAAAAGTCGGGTTCACTTCCTTAGTTGTGACGGCTTGAGCGATGGTCTATCTCTATCTCGATGGTCTATCGGCCTGATCGTTGCTTCTAGGCAGTTCCGATAGTTCTCTGTAAAACATCCATAACCTTTTACTCCGAAACCAAAATTTGGATGAAATTGGTATCGTTCGAAAGCTAATTTAATTTCCTAATGATAAAAAGTCAGAATTGGGGAAATTCTATCTGGTTTAAACATTAATCATATACGAAGTCATCACTAACCCTTCTGGAGATTAGATTTGACTTAAAGAAATTTTGGGGTATTACACTTCTAGAATGCAACAATTTCAAAGATGGTGTTCCTGATCGAGCTCATAAAATATTAGGAACTCTATACCAAATTCAAAGATGGCAACGACAAGCTTGAGTATCAAATCTGCAAACTGGAGGCAAACTTGAAAATTATCGAAATTTACATACTAGAGAAAACCTCTGATCTTCTCTAAGAAATATTGAAAGCATGATAAGGCTATAAAATAGAATCAATTATAACCATATTTCTAAGGAAGTAATGATACTCAATTTTCCTTTCAATCTTGTTTGTGGTTTCGATTAGGTCAACAACAGTGGACCTAATCGGAACCACAAACAAGAAGGCATGGGTTGCAATTTAAAATTCAAAAATTGCCGCCTTCGCTTAGATTCTATACTTTAATTGCAGTTACTGTTGGTGCAAGTTTTCTAGACTTACTGTACATCATTTCAACACTCGATACCCGTAAGACTGCTTTCTTAGTCTTCTGCTATTTTCTATCTAGGTGATAATCTCGACTACACTACCTAGTCACAGCTCCTTAGAAAAGTGACCATCTGAACTATTTTTCTCTTAGAGAAATAAAAGATGGATTTTTCATTACCGGATACAATTTCATATTTGTGCTTGATACAAATTTCTCATGTTTTAAGATAATTTCATCAGTCAGATTCGTTAGAAGTTAATTTCTACCCTATGTATCCTCTTCAATTAGCTTTTAAATGATATAGTCTTTCATCAACCACTCATTTTCCCTCTAAGGCATTCTCCTACCGCACCTTCTGGCATATAATCATTACCCCGAGAAACTTAACCATATAAATTTAGGCTAGGGCAATAACTATATTGTTTTTTCGTTCTTATTAGATGTAGTGCTAGGCTTCGAAGGCCTTCTTAGAGTCCAATGCACCCTAAAAGTTAGTCCAATTGCTATTGAATCTCTTTACAATAACACCAAAACTAGATCTCTTCACAATGCTTGACATATAGACATGGACAACAACCAACTTTAAATCTTAATAGGGTATCTAAACCATATTCATGGTCCCTCAACCTTATCAGTTTGGACCTACCAAACTTAATGTAAAATTGCAGATATCTTGTTTGAATGATCTATCACTAATCGGTAAAAACAACATTCATAAAATCAGTGTACTCTATGTGTGTTTCCATGATAACATTATTAGTAATACATACCTCCCACATATTAAGTGGTTCCATCTGTATGCAGCTTATTCCTCTAAACCTATCTTTACTGAAGCCTCTTATGATAGTCGGGAAAAAGTAGATAAACTTTCAGTTCCTTATATCTACAAAGAAGAGGAAAAAATTAACGGCATAGAAAGAACATTATCCATCTGTTGCAATAGATGTAGCGTCTATTGCATCAAATGTGAAGTTTGTTGCATCAAATATAGAGTCGGTTGCAATAGATATGGAGTCTGATGTAATAGATGTAGAGTATGTTGCAATAGATGTAGAGTCTATTGAAATACATCAAACCAGCCTTGCTAGTGGTTTGATTTGTTCAAATAGTTGCTTCATCTACTGCAATATCAACAACAACATAAACTACAAAGAAACAACAAATAAAAAACATCAACAACAAAGAAACAACAACATTTGTTCCAACACCATCAACAACATCACCAACAACAAAGAAGCAACATCCTTTGTTCCAACACCATCAACAACACCACACCACAAGTTCCAACAATGCCAACCCCACCAACAACATCAATAACATCATAAATAATAAAAAAACAAATAAAATACATACAAAAAAACTAAAACTGCCAATAAGGCTTTTAAACTTCTCCCAATAGAATACTTTTTTTACATATTGTAATAAATATTCTTGGTTCGTTTAGTCAACACTTAAAAGTTTCTTCAATTTTTTTAAATAAATATGATATAGGCAAATGGTAATTAAATAAAAAATAGATGTAAATAACTTGCAAAGAAGAAGACGAGAATAAAAGAGCAATAGTGAATCATACCTTAATGTCAAAAGGAGATCAAAACAATAATTTCAGTCGAGGAATGATATAGATCGGTTTAGATCCAAAAGGATCTTTATGAGAAAGAGAAGAGAAAAAAGAGAAAAAAGGTTGTGATAACTCTAAAGAGAAGAGAAAGAAAAATATGAGAGATGAATAAAATAAATTTAGGGTTGAAGCTGAAGGAGAGATGAGATAATTTTAGATGTATTTTGTACATAGACGTGGGTTTCAATATTTATTAATAATTTGAGGGGTACGAGAAGACTAGTGACATTGAAAAGACAAGATACGACTACTCAATGAACTCATTTTTGAGTTATCCAAGAAACAAACTCTTCATTTTTTACCATATTTTGTAGTACTAATTTATCTACTCGGATAGATATTGCTTTAAAATTAAAAGAAAAAAGATTTTCAACCAAATATGTCATCTATTGCAACATATAGCAATATCTATTTAAAAATCCCAACAACAAAGTCATTTGTTACAACAGATACAAATATCTATTTAAAAAAACCAATAGCTCACAGATGCAAATGTCCATTTGATAATTAAATCAGCTATGTCATCTGTTACAACAGATATCAATATCTGTTTAAATATCCTAACAACTCAGTCATCTATGACAACAGATGCAAATGTTCATTTGATAATTAAATCAGATATATCATCTGTTACTAAAGATATAAATATCTGTTTGAAAATTTTTAATATCTCAGTCATCTGTCACAACAAATGTAAATATTTATTTGATAATTAAATCAGATATGTTATCTGTTACAATAGATATGAATATCTATTAAAAATTTCCAATAGCTTAGTCATTTGTTCCAACAGATTTTATTACAATTGATTTAGGTGGAACTAGGGATAAATGAATGAGTTCATAGGGTCAACTACAACTTCAATTGAGTCTTTGAAACTGCATGGTGTTGGTATTGCATTCATCCCGACCCGAGTCATCGATCGATCACTCTGAGTTAAAAAAATTCTCATTAACTTAATGTTAAGCTAATCCCTAAATTGATTTAGGTGGAACTAGGGATGAATGAGTTCTCATTAACTTAATGTTAAGATAGTACCTAAATTAATTTAGGTGGAACTAGGGATGAATGAGTTCATAGGGTCAACAATAACTTCAATTAAGTCTTTGCAATTGTATGGTGTTGGTATTATGTTCATCCCGACCCGAGTCGTCGATCGATCACTCTGAGTTGAAATGAGTTTTCATTAACTTAGTATTAAGATTAATAGTACCTAAATTAATTTAGGTGGAACTAGGGGTGAATGAGCTTATAGGGTCAACAACAACTTTAATTGAGTCATTGCAATTGCATGGTGTTGGTATTGCGTTCATCCCGACCTGAGTCATCGATCGATCACTCTGAGTTGAAAAGATTCTCATTAACTTAATATTAAGCTAGTACCTATATTGATTTAGGTGGAACTAGAGATGAATGAATTCTCATTAACTTAATGTTAAGATAGTACCTAAATTGATTTAGGTGGAATTAGGGATGAATGAGTTCATAGGGTCAATAATAACTTCAATCAAGTCTTTGCAATTGCATGGTGTTGGTATTGCATTTATCTCAACCTGAGTCATCGATCGATCACTCTGAGTTGAAATGAGTTCTCATCAACTTAATGTTAAGATTAATAGTACCTAAATTGATTTAGGTGGAACTAGGGATGAATGAGCTCATAGGGTCAACAACAACTTTAATTGAGTCATTGCAATTTCATGGTGTTGGTATTGCATTCATCCCAACCCGAGTTATCGATCGATCACTCTGAGTCGAAATGAGTTCTTATTAACTTAATGTTAAGATTAATAGTACCTAAATTACTTTAGGTGGAACTAGGGATGAATGATCTCATAGGGTCAACAATAACTTCAATTGAGTCGTTGCAATTTCATGGTGTTGGTATTGCATTCATCCTGACCCGAGTCGTCGATCGATCACTCTGAGTTGAAATGAATTCTCATTAACTTAATGTTAAGATTAATATTACCTAAATTGATTTAGGTGGAACTAGGGATGAACGAGTTCATAGGGTCAACAACAACTTCAATTGAGTCGTTGCAATTACATGGTATTGGTATTGTGTTCATCCCGACTCGAGTCGTCAATCGATCACTCAGAGTTGAAATAAGTTCTTATTATCTTAATGTTAAGATTAATAGTACCTTAATTTATTTAGGTGGAACTGGGGATGAATGAGTTCATATGGTCAAAATAACTTCAATTGAGTTTTTGCAATTGCATGGTGTTGGTATTGCGTTCATCTCGACCCGAGTCGTCGATCGATCACTCTGAGTTGAAATGAGTTCTCATCAACTCAATATTTTAAAAACTATATCTTTTAAAATTTTTAAAATTAATTAAGATCAATTCGGACCAAATTAGTAATTTCAAGACTTGCCATTCTTTTTCAAAATTACAAATCAACCCATACAAATCATCCATTTGCGTGAAAAACTTTTTATTTCAAATCTTAAGTTCTCGCTCTTCTCTCTCTCTCGGGGTCTCCTCTCCCTCTCAACAATACAAATAATAACTACTCAACATATTGCTCAACCCTTCAAAACAAGTAAATTTTCTTCCCATTTACGACTGTATATAGTTGTTTTTTTTACTTCATTCCCGTTTGTATCTATCGTTTTCTCTATATTCGTAGCTAACAGAGTTTGAGAAGAGTTCTACATTTGTTATTTATTCTAAAAAATTGGGCTTTTTAGTTAATGATGAAAAAGAAGACTTTTAGTTGTATTATCTTCGAGAATGGGTTAACAATTTTGAGTATTGATGCTAAAAAAGTAGGAAGCACCCGAGAAAACCCTAGTTTTTCTCTCAGTGTTTTGTTGACTATCGTGGTATTGTTGGATGGTGTTTGTGGTGTTGTTGGTGGCTGTTGTTGGTGGTGTTGGTATTTGGGTTTTTTGGCTGTGGTGTCGGTGGTCTTAGTATTGGTATTGGTGGCATTGGTGGTGGCATTGGTTGTGGTGGTGGTGTTCCATCTATTGCAACGGGTGGAAGATCTGTTGGGAGATATTCAATAGGTCTTCAAACAGATTCCCCATCTGTTCCAACTGATGGGTTATCCTTTGGAGTATTTTCTTGTAATGTGGCGTAGAATAATTTATTGATATTTTTTCACCTGTTGCAACCGGTGAAATATCTGTTGGGAGATATTAAATAGGTCTTCAAACATATTTGGGTTCCCCATCTGTTCCAACTAATGGGTTGTCTGTTGGAGTATTTTTTTTGGTTGTGGTAAGAATAATTTATTGAAATTTGTCTCACCTTTTTTAAAAAAATTATGCATACATCAAATGCAATGTATTTTTTGTTTTTCTTTTGTTTGTAGTTAAAAGATGTCTCCCAAAAGAAAAGAAACTGAAAGTGGAGAAAGTGGACCAACTTCCGATCACTAAATAAAAAAGGCTAGAGTACAGATAGATTCGGAGGAACTTCCAGAAGAATCTCAGTCAGGGCAAAATGAAGCCGAGGAAAGTGATAACTCCTCACCAATGGGGCATGAAATAATATAAAAAATCCAGCATGATTCTGTCAAAACCATTAGTATTGACAAGTTTCGAGTTGCGATGTCGATGAATAGCCCTAAAGCAGTATTTGGTGATCTTGTACTTAAATGTCAGTTGGGAAAACCTTTTGACAAACTTAGGAGTATTATGAAGAAGGAAAACATAGATGGACTTTGTAAGAAGGACTTTGTAAGAAGAGTTGCTTTGCACACTTTCTTGAGCTGTCTGGGCCCCGCCCTCTCCATTTCTCAATGATCATGGTATATGGCCTTCTCAAGCACAGGATCAAGTATGCGGGGCATGATGGAGGTCCGAAGGAGGGCGAAAAAAAGATGGATGAAGTCTGGATCAACTATCATGGCATGCCGGTTTGTTTTGGATTGAAAGAGTTTTTCATTGTGATGGGATTGAGATGCGATCGTCCAGAAGAACCTCCCATCAAGAAAACACCCCACAAAGGGTCCAAAAATGCAAGGTAAAAGAAGATGGGTTGTTGGTCATTGTTGTACCTAGCTACAAAGTGGAGGATTTGATGTCGGATCTCAAGAATAAAGACATACCAAAGCACTACTGGGAGAAATTATGCTTGGTTTGGTTTGTCCATTCCGTTTTATTGGCAAGAGATGTTAGGAAAGTCATAGAACATGATTTTTTGGCGCTTGATGATGATTTTTGGAAATTCAACGATTATCCCTGGGGATACGACAACTACTACTTGACTGTCAAATATTTACTGAAAGAGATAAAGCCAAAGACGACCACATTATACGACTTTCCTTGGGCTTTCATGGTAAAATTGATCACTATTTTTACTTATTCATTAATTTATATTGAATATACTTGTGACTTTTTTTTTGGTTGCTTT
The DNA here is from genome assembly GCA_030864215.1 of Capsicum pubescens. Lineage (NCBI taxonomy): Eukaryota > Viridiplantae > Streptophyta > Magnoliopsida > Solanales > Solanaceae > Capsicum > Capsicum pubescens. The sequence continues at coordinate 269,664,933 of CM061540.1, read as the reverse complement.
CTGTTTATAATTTTTAGGCTTGGGCATGTGAAGCCATTCCTCTCCTCCGAAAGCATTTCAAGGATTACCCGAATAAGGTTTCTCATCCAAGGATCCTTAGGTGGTTGGCTGCAGTAGAGAGCAGAAAAAAATATTAACGAGGCTGATCTCTTGAAGCCTCCGGATGATGCAGTACGTCTTATTTCAACTAAAATAATTTACCTCAAAGAAAGATATTGAAATAGATGTTCCATCTGTTGTGACAGATGGGTCGTCTGTTGCAACAGATTACCCATCAACTACAATTGGTGTAACAGATGGGTAATCTGTTGTGACAGATGATCCATATTTTGCAATAGATTAACCATCTATTGCTCTGGTTCTCTGAACCCAACTCAACAGATTACCCATCTACTATAAATTATGCAACAGATAGGTAATATGATGCAATATATTATCAATCTATTGCAACATACAAATCAGCTGTTGCGGTAGCTAGATCGTCTGTTGCATAAGTTGGCTGTGTAAACATGTAACCCAACTGACTGCAAATTATTATTATATGATTTAAATGCCTCCTGTCTTTTTTTATTGGTTATGCATCCTTGGATCGTGCCTACTGTTGATGAGTTAGGGATGACTTCTTTTCTTACTCTAAGTCTTGTTGATATAAAAGAAAACCCAACTATGGAGTTAATAAATAAGGAATTGGATGAATCAACATCCATAAGAAGAGCAGTTAGGCAAGGTCGGCCTAATGTTGATGCTCTTCATGATCAACCTCAAACTACAACAGATTCGGGTACTTCTTCTGGGGGTGTTGCTGGTGGAGTTGTTGATGATGGTAGCATCCATCCTGATGCTGCTGCTACTGCCAGTCGTGATTATGAGCATTTTGGTTCTCAGTAAAAAATAAATACGTTTGAAAACACTCCTTGCACAAGTCCCTCTCACACCTACACCAGTCCCTCCTACCCTTACAGTGGTCCCTCTCACCTATCTTCACCCTTATGTTCTCATTGCAAATGCAAAGTATGCAAGGACAGAGATTTAAGCTCCTTAAAAAACTAGTGGCTATTGCTGAAGCTGCCGAGGTGTTAAAATATAGGAGGGATGTCATACCATCCAATAAGGTAAGGGAGCCATACACTCCTACAGTGGCGGTTAGGAGGAAGACAAGAAATATTAGACAAATTCTCTTGATTTAAAAATAATAAAACTTGCAACTCCTTCTGCTCCAAGAGTTATTAAAGTTCAGGGGACGCTTAAGAAGGTGAACATATATGTGATACTTGGCAATGAGGAGAAGAAGGAACTAGAAGAAATCATGAATGACAAGACGAAGGTTCAAATAGAATACACCATGCATTTATTTGCCGCCAAAGACTTCACGAATATGACAAATATGCGTGAGTGGTATAAGAACAATGTAAGTTTACTTTTACTAACCTATCCTTCCAATCTAATCCATGAAAAAAATCTATGCAGAAGATGTGTAATCTGTTGCAACATCTTGGTATTCTGTTGCAACATAATACACACAACATAATACACATCTGTTGCATAAGTTTCGTTAGCAGGGTAATTTATGAACTGATTCAGAGAACTCTCTGCAATAAATTTTTTCCACTATATTTTTCTTCTTTACAATTACTAACCTATTTAAAAAATTTCTTCTTATACCACAGTATGTTGATGAAATTCTCTGCCTCATGAGGGGCAGGAAATTAGGGTACCCGGATGCTTATGATGCTGCCGATAGGATAATGGACCTCAACTTCTACAATAATTTAAGGATAGGTACGCTGATCTCCATAAGATAGCTGGTCCCAGTGGCCGGAGATTTGATAAGTTAGTTTCTACGTTCTAATGGGATGAAGACATGATTAAATATGTTAGAGGGAAGAGGCCATATCCACACGACAAGAGCTGGACCAAGGCAAAGAGAATCGTTGCAGTCATAAACGTGGAAGTCAAATATTTTCTCGCTGTTGAGATACTACTCTACGAGGAAAAGATTAAGGTTTATGACTGCAACTTACCTATCTTCAATGAGGACACATTTTTAACCCACATATAACCACTCTTGAAGTTGTTGCCCAAGTTGTTGACACAGAGTAGGCTGATGGATCATTTTCCGGCGGAAGTCTTGACGAAGAAATCATGGGATTTTGAAGGTCGAAATAAAAATATCCAGCTTGAAAGAAATAAATCTGATGCAGCGTACAGGCCATACTCGCTTGCATACATCGAGTATTTACTGACCGACACAGAAATGACCGGTATGTGCGACGCTGTTGTAGGAAAGATGCAAGAGGTCTGGGCTTATGGGGTACTAACTAAATAGTTGGAGTCCGTGAATAAACAAGAATATGTACAAAGAAAGAGACGAACGCGATAACAATTTTTTATTTCAAGCCACTTCACTTTACATGTAGTGGCAATAATTTTTTTGTCTAATAAAATTTGAATTTTTTATAATGCAACAGATTGTGTATCTGTTGTAATAGATATAGTACCTGATGTGGAAAATTGATTATCTATTGGAATAGGTTGGTCATCTGTTGCATTATGCAGATGTTCCCAGTCTGTCTATCACAATAGATATACAATCTATTGCAACATATAATCTATCTGTTGCAACTGATAGGTAATCTGTTGGATCAAATAAAAAAAGTAGGAAGACATGTTATATAATTTTCAGCAGATGACCTACATGTTGGAACATATATCTAAATCTATTTGATAAGATATGTCGTTTGTTGCAGCAGATGTATTATCTATTGTGATATATAAATCTAGTATTCCATTTCAATTAACATGTTCAAAACTAAGGATTGAATTATTCATACACAACATACAATAACTCAATAAATAAATGAAATGTAAAAAAATCATTATGGGTATAAATGATCTACTCTACAAATAAATCAACAAGTTAAACCAAGGAGGATGGGTTATTACATTGACGGACTCAAGCTATAAAGATCTACTCAATATGGACAAGTTGTTCTTCATTCGGTGCTACGAAATTCAGCTTTGGTCGTTGTGAATCTTCAATGTCGCTTGCGTACGGCTTCTGAGCTTTTGCTTCTCCGTACTCCATAAAAGAGTAACATATATTTTTCGGAGTAATCTGGTATCAATTCCATCATTTGGTACTTGTAATCCATCACTCAAATACTCAGTGTAGGCGGCAACAAAAATACCGCAATCCCTACGTTTTAAAAAAATAGATAATCCATATCTTGTAGTTCATGCAAGAGTTGTGAAATTTATGAAATGAAACTAAATTATGACTCTTAAACTTATAGGCTACCAATGGTTTGTTGAGAAATTTCTTTAACATATTGTACATCAAATGGATTACCCATTTTATCTCGGTATGCTTCAATCGTCGACCAATCAGTACGAACCTTTTGATCCAAAAAGCCACTCATATTAAGGTAAGTAGGCAATATTTTGGCCAGCTTTTGTATCTCAGATGATGTCTTGGAACGTCTCCTTCGCGACATAGAGTCATAAACTCGGATGTGCCTCTCTTTTAGAACGAAGACATCCAACACCCAATGGAATTCATCACCACAATTGATTAGGATGTACACTTCGTCAACCAAATGCCAAGGTAAGCCAGCCGAAATGCTAAAACCTTTGATGATGTTGATTAAGCATTCCTTATTTCGGGAAACTTTTGGCTTCTGTTGACAATACCTATCGTAGGCATTATTGATGTAAAATTTGTACGAAAAATTGCCTATTGTGTATCTGTATTGTTCTTGTGTTTGGAACTTGGCCTTCTTTCGGAGGTAGTAAAAAATGACATTGATGTGATGCACATATTATCAAATATTTCGGATTACGTGATGAAAAAATCAATACACAGATGCAATTAAATAAATTATTAATTAATAGTAATATATATGGCATTTAAACCTTATTATTCCAGCAAGTTTGGGGCTGTGACATCAAATAGGACCAATTCTTCATTCCAGAATATGCAACAACAAAGTCGAACATATCAAAACTAAGACTCGATTTGTTCACTTTATAGTGTTCGTCATTTTGTTTTCTACGTGATGATTTATATGTGTTAATGTCATGTTCTTACAACAAGAATTGTATAAACCAATATCTTTAAAATTGATTTATGTACCTATCGGTATAATGTTTTAACATTCCATCAACAATCCATTCTGAATAGTTATTGATCAACTGTGTTAGTTCTTTTAGGGCCTCGTTCGAGATGTTGAACCCTTCAAACAAGTAATTCTTTTGTTCTCCCAAACTGATAGGCTCTACTTTTTCTTCTTCTTTAGAAGCAGTTGATGGATTATCAACAGTGATATTATGATCTTCAGCAGTAGCTTCTACTGTAGCATCCACCTTGAAAGCCAAAATTATCAATGCTAATTACAGATATACAACAGATTGTCCATCTGTTGCAACAGATGAGTCTTATGTTACAATAGATAGATCATCTGTTGAACAAATTTGAACAGGTAAATTAGAGCAGTATGATAATTTTAAATAGATAAACCATCTGTTGCAACATAAGACTCATCTATTGCAACAGATAACACATTTGATGCAACAGGTTAGACAACAGTTGCAATAAATGTATATATTTGTTTGATAATTTTCAGCAGATGTATCATCTGTTGAAATAGATATGTGCCTATTTGTTTATTGGAACAGATGATGTACATTCACTTTTTTCAGCTCATGTTGCTCTCTTGTGTCCCTTGCACACTGAACAACGGTGCAAGAAAAAGATAGAGGCATTGCAATTTTGTTTTTTTCGATGCTTGATGATGCCTTGAAAATATCTTTCCTTCTCCTCTTAGCCACCTTGATATCTATTGGAGTGTATGGATATAAATCCTCTTTGATGGAATTACACCCCTCTTAGATGTCATTTTCTTTACAGAAGCAGCTAGTGCATTAATAGCATTAATCACTCCATCGTGTTTTGCCTTGTAGTCTTGACATTTGCATGCAGAACATTAACTAGATGTGACAAAAGATGGAGAAAAATTTGTTCAACCAGTATGATCGTAATCATAATGGCTTGTTATTTTAAAATCTATAAGAGGAACCTAATTAGCCCTAACAGCAGCACCACTACCACTACCACTACCACTACCACTACTACTACCATCATCAACAGCAACAAGCCCACCCTCCAAAATTATTTTTCTTGTGATGGTTGTTGCTCCAAACAATTCTATTTTTATTCCATCAACGACCTTAGGGTCTGATAAAATTTGCACAGACCGTAAAGTAAGAAAAAATGGCATCTTCAACTCTCAATTGGTCAGAACAAGCCACGGATGAACAATAAAAAATAAATTAGTACATATATTATAATAATGATGAAATCATTTAAAATAATCATTAATTAAAATAAAAACTTGATTAGAATTGGACTTACTACTTCCTTCGGAGGATTGAAAAGATCAAGAAATTTTATATTTTTATCAGTTTTGGCCGACAACCATCTCAGGATTCTTGGACAAGAAACTTCCTCCTGGTAGTTCACTTGTTGTCTCACATAAGGAATGGCTTCAAATGCCCAAGCCTATAACATAACGCCAATAAATCAAAAATATTATTAAATTAAAAAAAAAACAAATCATATCATGATAAAAGAAATATTTACCATGAAGGCCCATGGAAAGCCATATAAGTTGACTGTTTTTAGCGTAACCGGAGTCAACAAATATTTGACAATCATTTTGAAGTGTTCATAACCCCAAGGATAATTGTTAAATGCCTCAAGATCCTCCGACAGATTTATTAAAACTAGGCTTATGTTGTTGTTAACGTCTCTCGCCCAAAGAAAATTATGTACAAACCAAACCTAGCACAATGATTGCTTGTTCTTCTTTGAGAGTCTTTTACCTTTCAACGCTTCTATTATTTTTTTATTTTTAAGCTTGGACCAACAATGGACACCAGGTCATCACGATCACTGGACTTACCTTTGCCTTTTTTGGGTGTGCGAGGTGCTCTTTTTGGGTCAGAGTAGGTATACCTTGATAAGGAGAAGGAGGATAACATTTTAGTACAGTAACCATGGAAAACTCCTTCCAACCAAAACAAATAGGCATGCCACAGTAATTTATCCACACCTCATCCATCTTATCTTTGTTTTCATACATAAACCTACGCTTGAGAAGATCGTATACCATTTTCATCTGGAAACGAGCATTGTTGTCCTCCAGCAAATAAAGATATTGCCCAAAGCATCTTTCTCTGAAATAAGAATCTAATTTTTGTTCTCGAAGTATTTTTCTGAAGGCGTCAAAAGATTTTTCCATGACTGACTTAACCATGAAATCACCCGTTAAATTTATGGCACCATCGCACTGCATTCTCACAAGATAACCATCAATGCTAAAGGTTTTGACCAAATCTTCGGCGGAAGGGCTATTAGCATTTGGATCATCTCTTTTGAAACATTCCTCCTCCACGTGTTCATTATCTTCTGCTCCTGATTGAGATAACGCTTGTAAATCAAGCTCATTGAGTCGGGGATGTAGCCGAGCTGCTGCATTTGTTCCTTTACTTAGACTTGATTCGGTTTCTTTTTCTTTTGGGAGCCATATTATCTTAAATTAATAGGAATATAAAATAGATTATAATTGATTAATGCATCATTAAAAAGGGATAATAGTAAATCTAACATGCACAATGGTAAAATAACAGTTCCAACAGACCACATATCTGTTGCAATATATAGCAGACCTGTTGCAACGAATGAGTAAACCATTGGAAACAATAAAAATAGATCACTAATATGTTGCACCAGGTATTTTATCTGATGCAACATATAACCAACTGTTGCAACGAATGAGTAAATCGTTGAAAACCATAAAAGCAGATCACTAATCTATTGTACTAAGTAGTTTATCTGTTGCAACATATAACCAACTTGTTGCAACTTATGAGTAATCCATTGGAAATAGTAAAAATCGATCACTCATCTGTTGCACCAGAAAGGTTATCTGTTGCAACATATAACCAACCTGTTGTAAGGATGAGTAATTCGTTGGAAACAGTAAAAATAGATCACTAATCTGTTGCACCAAGTAGTTTATCTGTTGCAACATATAACCAACCTATTGTAACGGATGAGTAATCCATTGGAAACCATAAAACAGATCACAAATCTGTTGTACCAGGTAGTCTATCTGTTGCAACATATAACCAACCTGTTGTAATAGATGAGTAATCCATTGGAAACAGTAAAAATAGATCACTCATCTATTGCACCAGGAAGGTTATCTGTTGCAATATATAACCAACCTATTGCAAGGATAAGTAATCCGTTGGAAATAATAAAAATAGATCACTAATTTGTTGCACCAAGTAGTTTATCTAATGCAACATATAACCAACTGTTGCAGCGGTTGAGTAAACCATTGGAAACCATAAAAATAGATCACTAATCTGTTGCACCGAATAGTTTATCTGTTGCAACATATAACCAACCTATTGCAATGGATAAGTAATCCGTTGGAAATAGTAAAAATAAATCACGCATCTGTTGCACCAGGAAGGATATCTATTGCAACATATAACCAACCTATTGCAAGGATGAGTAATACATTGAAAATGGTAAAAACAGATCACTAATCAGTTGCATCAGGTAGTTTATTTGATGCAAATTATAACTAACCATTGCAACATATGAGTAAATCATTGGAAACCATAAAAATAGATCACTAATTTATTGCATCAGGTAGTTTATCTGTTGCAACATATAACTAACCTATTGCAAAGAATAAGTAATCCATTAGAAACAGTAAAAATAGATCACTCATTTGTTGCACCAGGAAGGTTATATGTTGCAATATATAACTAACCTATTGCAACAGATGAGTAATCTGTTGGAAACAATAAAACATATCACTAATTTGTTGAAACATATCACTCATCAATTGCAAAATGAGTTATCTGGTGGATCAATATTGTTTAGATTTCTTCCAAACAAAAGAGTCATCTGTCACAACAGATGAATGATCTGTTAGATTGTTCATTTGTTGCATCAGATTTTCATAGTTGTATTAGATTTTCATCTGTTGCATTAGATATTTTCATCTGTTGCATCAGATATTTTCATATATCGCATTAGATGTTTCATCTATTGCATCAAATATTTCATCTGTTGCAACACCATTTTTACCAAGACAAACAACAAATCAATCCAGCAACACTAACACATCACACATACATACTAAGAACATCAATTGTGATAAAAAATCACCAACAAATCCGAATCGATAGTTCGACAACAAGAAGAAGAAATGCCAGAAATTAGGATTTTATTCAGTCCACATTTCAAATATAAGCTAGAAATATTGAAATTGTTAACCAATACGAGAAGTGTAGTTGGCTCAAGTTTCTCTGTTTCTTCATAATTGTTTACCTATGAAAAAAAATGGGACGATGAAGAACTCAAAGTTATTGTCGCCAGAGAAGTCTTCACATTGATTGACGGTTGAAAGACGAAAGGGAACTCACCCGACTATTTTTTCGCCGAAGGTTGAAGTCGTCGGGGATTGAAGGGACAATTTTGCAAAACTGTTGATTGGGAGAGAGTTGAGAGAAGCTGTCGAGAGAGAGAGAGAGGAGAGAGACGGTTGATTTGGATTGAAAGGGGATGTGGGTTGATTTATATTTTTGAAAAGATTAGAAAGTTCTGAAAATATTGATCAAGTCCACAATTAACTTAATCAAGTTTTCTAATAATGTTTGACCCTTTAAGTTGGTCAATGTCACCAATCCTTCATTCAAGACTTAAAAGACATTTTTCTTCAATTTTCTCAAGAAACATTTAAAGAAAACTTCAACTCATTCTTATAAGAAGAAAAGAAAAAGTTATTCACAGAAGAAAATAATCTACAAAAATATTCACACTTTTAAGAACATCATCAACTCCCTATGTCTGAAATGGGAGGGCAAAGGCTAATTTCTAAATCTGAATTGATGTCCCAAATTTCCTGAATCATATAAAGAGCATAATATTACCAAAAGGATTATATATATGATCCTCTTTATCCATAAGCGGAATAAAAAGGTTGAACATCGTAAGGTGAACAATACTTTGGAAAGAAAGATTACCCAAAAATAAAACTGACAAAGCAATGATATTTTTTTGCCCATGCTAAAATCAAGTAAAACTGCCACAACTTTTTAACCAATAAGTACTAATGGACAAACGCCCTTCAAATGTCAAAAGCATGTGAAAACAAAAAATAAAAATTAAGCATAAAGTTTCATACCGTTTGAATTTCTCACCATGATTGATGATTTCTCCTTCGATTGTTCCTTGTTGTCTTGGGTGGAATTCAAATTAAAAGACAAACTTGTTTCCATGGGATAAATGATTGTATTTTAAAGGCCTCATTATTACAAACTAATGAGGCTTTTGGTCTTTTAGTTGAGGCATACAACAGTTAACTTTAATTAGTAGTGGTTTTAGACCTTTTAAATATTCCATTAAGTTGAATTGAATCATCAAAACAATAAGGCAAAATGACATTTAAGAGCATTTATGTTTGTTATAAATGGAAACTTTTAAAATTCTAGTATTAAATTGAGTTTAATGGGACAAAAAAGGGCAAAAAAGGGGAACAACACATAAATATTTAAAATGAGGAGAAAACTCAGTTAATGTCCAAACAAACCACAAAAAAAATAGCATTATATGCCTTTAAGACATGCCACATAGGATGAATTAAATTCTCTTGATATATAGAGAGAGAGAGACTTGAAATGACCAAAGTTATGAAGAAAATAGATAAAATTTAACTAATTTCAATACATATAATTTTAAGTATGTATATATTTATTTGTTCGGTTTTGCTTTTTTTGGAATAACAGGAAACTAAACTAAACTAAATGCTATCAATTTTTACAAAAAAACAACAACAACAAATCCAGTATATTCTCACATCATGGGGTCTGGGGAGGGTAGAGTGTACGCAGTCCATACCACTACCTCTAAAGAAATAGAGAGGTTGTTTCCAATAGACTTTCGGCTCAAGAATGTTATCAATTTTTAAAACTTTAAAATCAAACCAAGTCAATTATCGGTTTATTAAAATTAATTTGACTCAGCTTTTTGATTTGGATCGATTTTGGATCTCATGTAAACACCCTAACCCACAAGTTAAATATACCAAGGTTATTGATTTGACAAAATTAAATAATGATAAAACTCTACATATAGCCAACGTATACTTCTCTTAACTAACTTCTTAGTCTAAGTTTTAATAATTACATTCTATAGATTTCAGTTAGTGATTAAATGTATATAGGACTCTAATATACAAATATTAACTAACAGATTAAATTAATATTTCATTTATGTTTAGAGATAAAAAGAAAAGAGGAGTGATCACTTCCTTTATTCTATTTAACACGTCTTTTTCAAATTTTTGGTTTCTTTCTTTTCCATCTGGAGTGCCAGAACTTACCTTTTAATTTTCGAAATACAAAAATAGAATTCAAACTAAAATTTCTCTAATTTCTTCATATGGCTTCGAAATTTAAAATATAATTTCAATGTATTTATGCGTTCAATGAATTTACCCATGAAAAATTAGCTATGAATAGAAATAAAAATATAGATTTGATATAGATGAAAATTAGCTCTGAGTTTGACATTCAAATACAAATACAAATGCTTACAACTCATATCTTCAAGATAAATACGAACTGATACAAATTCAAATATATAAAATAAATATAAATTTAAATTATATGTATAAATAAATTCAAATGTATAAATGTATACAAATTCGTAATGTCTATGAAAGAAAAATAACAAAATAAATACTAAACTACAAACGGATGAATAAAAATATACAAATAAATTCACCTTAAAATTCACTTTATGACTAAATATAATTAATACCAAATACCTTTGAGCTATATACAAACACAAGATAGTTGTATACGTATATGTAATGTATAACATATGAACCAACATATTTTATACAAATCAAAAACTGATTATACAACTTATACGTATATTTTATATATGTATATTTTATATATGTATATTTTATATATGTATATACCAATACATGACAACTATCTAATTGTATATGGAGATTATTTGTATATATATAAACATAAAAAAAAATTGACATGGTGTACATACTTGTGTTTAGGGGTGTGCATCGGTCGGTTCGATTTTATATATTATCGGTTCGGTTTATTGGTTTTTGGTTTTTAAATATTTTAAATCAATAACCAAAACAATAAGATATTTTTTATCATTTTTTGGTTTATCGATTTTTAGTCCTTAACAGTTCTTTTTTCGATTTAACCGATAAGAAAATACTCATAAAATAGAAATAGTAATAACTAACATAAAAAAAAATGAATCTTAGTTGCAACCAAAAATCCTATATTATGTGTTTTAATTTACAAGAATCTTCAAGTTTGAACTAAATGTTGTTAGGAGAAATTAAGAGTTTGTATAAGTGAAATAATAAGTTTGTTAATTTGTAGAAATTAAAGAGAAATATATAATAAGTCATATATATATTCTTATTGGGTTATCGGTTTACCTAATAACCCAATAAGAAAAAATCGAATCGAACCAATAACCCTATAATTTATTTTATAAAAATTATTAAAAAATCGTTAACCCAATAACATTTTTATCTGTTCGGTTTATCGTTTAATTAGATTTTTGCACACCCCTACTTGTGTTTAACTAACATAAAAAAGGATATTTAGACATATGTATATCTATTATATCTACATTCATACGAATAGACATTTTGGGTATATACAAAATACCTTTGAGTCATTCACAACATAGTTGTTCTCCCCTCTGGAGTGAGAATCCTCGAAATCTTTTTTCTTTTCCTTTAGTTTATACACAATATCAATAACAGATATATATTGCATATGTATTGAAATCTTTTTTCGCATGAATTGGAAAAAAAAATAAGAAACCTTTTTAGATGTAGTAAAACTTTGACAAATCACAAAAAATATACTATTTAAGAGCCAATAGAATAAAATCTACCAAAAGTTTTTGCTTTTCAAGGAAAAAGAATGAAGAAGATGATGAAAAATTTAAGATGGAAGAGCTGTGAAGAGAGAGAAAAATCAAATAAATGAAAAAACATCCATACAGATCAGTACATATTCTGAAAAGTAGTCAATTTTTAAAATTAAATTGAAAAGTAAAATTAAGTACTCAATTAATTCCACCAAAATTTAAACTAATTAGATGAGAGATATTAATTGCATGCTATACAAGCTATTATATTTGTATATGAGGGGCCACTTAAATAATAATTTTCTAAATTAACTTTTAATTATGTCAGGTAATTATTTTAAATATTAATCATGATAGATAATTAAGGACCCTTTTTATCTATGCTATGTATTTTTTCCTTAAATAATTTAGAAGAGATAACTTAATGAAAGTCTTCTAAACAATAAAAACTCCATAGATATCTAAAAATGATAAAATGATGACAAATCTTTATATACTTTAATTATATTTTAGAACTCAAATGATTTTTAAAAATTATATATGTAGTGAAAAACTAACCAGTTTTTAGATCACAAATTTTCTAAGGTCAACTTATAAGCTACACGTTCTACAGAACTAGTAATTATAAAATGGGCAAAGGTTTAAATTTGTTTTTGGACCATGTAAAATGAAATATATTTATCCTCCGTTAATAATACCGATCAAATATGGCTTTAGCGTTATTGAAATGACCTAAATTTGATCTTATTTTCAAATGACAGAAGTATAGCGTATAGTGATGGCACGTGTCTTACAATTAAAAATTATGTTTAAAAAACAAAGGGTAAGTATGAAACTTTTGCATGGTTCAGGACAAAAATTTGATCATATTCCTGATTTTGAATTTGTATCCTTTTATATTTCTCTTTTATCTCTGATTGTCCACTATCTCTATCATCAATCACTCTTACTTCAGAAAATTGAAGGAAAGGTGTCTTTTAAGTCTTAAATGAAGGATTGGTGATATTGACCAACAAATAGGATTAAACATCATTAGAAAACTTGATTAAGTTAATTGTGAACTTGATTAATATTTTCAAAACTTTCTAATCTTTTCAAAAATACAAATCAACCCAGCCCACACCCCTCTTCAATCCAAATCAACCACTCTCTCTCTCTCCAGCTTCTCTCATCTCTCCCCAACCAACAGTTCTGGAAAATTTCTCCCTTCAACCTCCGGCGACAAATAGTCGGGTGAGTTCCTTTTTGACTTTCAACCGTTAATCGACGTGAAGACTTCTATGGCGACAACAACTTCGAGTTCTTCATCGTCCCATTTCCCTTTTCACAGGTAAAAAATTATAAAGAAACAGAGGAACTTGAGCCAACTACTCTTCTAGTATTGAAATGTGAACTGAATAAAACCCTAATTTCTGGCATTTCTTCTTCTTGTTATCGTACTGTTGATTCGAATTTGTTGGTAATTTTTTATCACATTTGATGTTCTTAATGTGTATGTGTGTGTGTGTGTGATGTGTTGGTGTTTCTGGGTTGATTTGTTGTTTGTCTTGGTAAAAAATAGTATTGCAACAGATGAAACATCTGATGTAACAGATGAAACATATGATTCAACAAATGAGACTCTGATGCAATATATGAAAATCTGATGCAACAGATCAAAATCTGATGCAACAGGTGAACAATCTAACAGATCATTCATCTGTTACGACAGGCGACTCTACTATTTGGAATAAATCTAAGCAAAATTGATCCAACAGATAACTAATTAGTGATCTATTTTTATTCTTTCCAACGGTTTACTCTTCATTTTGCAACAGATTAAGACTGTTTTATTCCTTCCAACGGTTTACTCATCCGTTTCAACAGGCCAGTTATATGTTGCAACAGATAACATACCTGGTGCAATAAATTAGTGATCCGTTTTTATTCTTTCCAACGGTTTACTCATCCGTTGCAACAGGTCTTATATGTTGTAACAAATAAAATACCTAGTGCAACGGATTAGTGATCTATTTTTATGGTTTCCAACGGATTACTCATCCATTGCAACAGGTCAGTTATATGTTGCATCAGATAAAATATCAGGTGCAACAGATTAGTGTTGTTTTTATGGTTCCCGCAGATTACTCATCCGTTGCAACATGTCGGTTATATGTTGCAACAGATAACATACCTAGCGCAACAGATTAGTTATCTTTTGGAACTGTTATATTACTGTTATGCATTAATCAATTATAATCTATGTTATGTTCTTGTTAATTTAAGATAACATGGCTCCCAAAAGAAAAGAAATTGAATCAAGTCCAAGTAAAGGAACAAATGCAATAGCTCAGCTACATCTACCACTCTATGAGCTTTCTTTACAAGCGTTATCTCAATCAGGAGCAGAAGATAATGAACAAGGGGAAGAGGAATCTTTTAAAAGAGATTATCCAAATGCTAATAGCCCTTCCGCCGAAGAGTTGGTCAAAACCTTCAGCATTGATCGTTATACTGTGAGAATACAGTGCGATGGTGCCACAAATTTAACGGGTGATCTCATGGTTAATTCAGTCATGGAAAAATCTTTCGACGCCTTCAGAAAAATACTTCGAGAACAAAAATTGGATTCTTATTTCAGGAAAAGTTGCTTTGGGCAATATCTTGATTTGTCAGAGGACAACAATGCTCGTTTCCATATGAAAATGGTATATGATCTTCTCAAGCGGAGGTTTATGTATGAAAACAAAGATAAGATGGATGAGGTGTGGATAAATTATTGTGGCATGCCTGTTTATTTTGGTTGGAAGGAGTTTGCCATAGTTACTGTACTAAAATGTTATCCTTCTTCTCCTTCTCAAGGTATACCTACTCTGACCTAAAAAAAACACCTCACACACCCAAAAAAGGCAAAGGCAAGTTGAGTGATCGTGATGACCTGGTGTCCCTTGTTGGTCCAAGCTTTAAAAATAAAAATCTGATAGAAGCGTTGAAAGGTAAAGGACTTTCAAAAAAGCACAAGTAATCATTGTGCTTGATTTGGTTTGTACATAATGTTCTTTGGGCGAAAGACGTTAACAACAACATAAGACTCGGTTTAATAAATCTCTCCAAGGATCTTGAGGCATTTAAAAGCTATCCTTGGGGTTATGAAAGCTTCAAAATGACTGTCGAATATTTGTTGACTCCGTTAACGCCAAAAACAGTCAACTTATATGGCTTTCCATGGGCCTTCATGGTAAATATTTCTTTTATCATGATATGATTCATCATTTTTTTATTCAATAATGCTTTTGATTTATTGGCGTTATGTTATAGGCGTGGGCATCTGAAGCCATTCCTTATTTGAGACAACAAGTGAACTACCAGGAAGAATTTTTTTGTCCAAGAATTCTGAGATAGTTTTCAGCCAAAACCGATAAAAATACAAAATTTCTTGATCTTTTCAATCCCCCCAAGGAAGCAGTAAGTCCAATTCTAATTAAGTTTTTGTTTTAATTAATGATTAAATGATTTCATCATCTTTCTTAATATATGTACCGATTTATTTTAGATTGTCCATCCGTGGCTTGTTCCGACCAACCGAGAGTTGAAGATGCCATTTTTTCTTACTTTACAGTCTATACAAACTTTATCGGACCCTAAGGTCATTGATGGAATAAAAATGGAATTGTTTAGAGAAACAACCATCACAAGAAAAATAATTTTGGAGGGTGGGGCTAATGATGCTCCTCTTACAGTTTTTGAAACAACAAGCCATTATGATTATGATCATAATGGTTGTACAGATTTTTCTCCAGATTTTGACGTATCTAGCGAATGTTTTTCATGCAAATGTCAAGACTGCAAGGCGAAACACGATGGAGTGATTAATGCACTAACTGCTTCTGTAAAGAAAATGATATCTAAGAGGGGTGTCATTCCATCAAAGAGGATTTCATATCCAGACACTCCACTAGAGATCAAGGCGCCTAAGAGGAGAAGAAAGGACACTTCCAAGGCATCATCAATCATCAAAAAAGCAATATTGCAATGCCTCTATCTTTGTCTTGCACCGATGTTCAGTGTGCAAGGGCCACAGAAGAGCAGCATGAGCTGAAGAAGGTGAATGTACATCATCTGTTTCAAAAAACAAACAGGCACATATCTGTTTCAATAGATGATACATCTGCTGAAACTTATCAAACAGATATATACATATGTTGCAACTGTTGTCTAACCTGTTGCATCAGATTTATTATCTATTTCAACAGATGAGTCTTATGTTGCCACAGATGGGTCATCTGTTTAAAATTATCGTACTTCTCTGATTTACCTGTTTGAATTTGTCCCAACAGATAATCCATCTGATGCAACATAAGACTCATCTGTTGCAACAGATGAAAAATTTGTTGTATATCTCTACTTAGCATTGATAATTCTGGCTTTCCAAATGAATGTCACAGCTACAACCGAAGAGCATAATATCACAGTTGATAATCCATCAACTACTTCCAAAGATGAAGAAAAAGTGGAGCCTGTCAGTAGTAGTACTTACTACTAATGGCGGTAAAAAATATTTCTTGGATTTCTCAAAAGTGAGTTCATTGAGCAGTCTTGTCTTGTCTTTTCAATGTCACTAGTCTTAGTCTTCCTCGTGCCTCTCAAATTATTAATTAATATTAATTAATGAATATTGAAAACCCCCACGTCTACGTACATAATACATCTATAGAAATCTTCTTTCAGTTGCAGTTTATTTTATTCAACTCTCTCATTTTTTTCTTTTTCTCATCTTTAGGGTCACAACCTTTTTTTATCTCTTTTCTCTTCTCTTCTCATAAAGATATTTTTGTATCTAAATCGATCCATATCTTTTCTCGACTGAAATTTCTATTTTGATCCCCTTTTTGATATTAAGGTATGGTTCATTATTGCTCTTTCATTCTCATCTTCTTCCTTGCAAGTTATTTACATCTATTTTTTTATTTAATTACTATTTACCCATATCATATTTATTAAAAAAATTTGAAGGAACTTTTAAGTGTTGAATAAACAAACCGAGAATTTTTATTACAATATGCGAAAAAAGTCATCTGTTGGGAGAAGTTTAAAAGCCTTGTTGGCAGCATCATTTTTTTGTATGTATTTTATTTGTTTCTTTATTGTTGATGCAATTATTGATGTTGTTGGTGGGATTGGCGTTGTTGGAACTTGTGGTGTGTTGTTGTTGATGGTTCTGGAACAAAGGATGTTGCTTCTTTATTGTTGATGATGTTGTTGGAACAAATGTTGTTGTTTCTTTGTTGTTTATGTTTATGTTGTTGTTGATGTTGCAATAGATGGAGAAACTGTAGGAACAAATCAAACCACCAGAAAGGCTGGTTTGATGTATTCCATCAGATTCCACATCTGTTGTAACAGACTCCACATCTGTTGCAACAAAATCCACATCTGTTGCAACAGATGAATAATGTTCTTTTTGTTACCTTAAATTTTTTCCTCTTCTTTGTAGATATAAGGAACTGACAGTTGATTAACTTTTGCCAGACTATCACAAGAAGCTGCAGTAAAGATGAGTTCGGAGGAATAAGTTGCTTGCAGATGGAATATAATACCACGAGAACTCTAACCAATAGTTCCACCATGATGCAAGATCATAAGAAATAAATTATAGTGCTTTGGCTATTTTCTGATCAAGGGTGATGTGTATTAAGGCCTCAAAGATGTCCTAGCGATTAGGTGAATTAAAACATCCCTTACCAATTAAATTCTTGAGAAGGATTTAGGCATAGTCAACTTCAAACGAGAATATCTCTTGTTACACTAAGAAATTTTGTGCTAATGACCCACCAACAGATAGATAATTGAATTAGCTTACCAACGTACCAATTTCACCCAAATCTGGTATCAGAGCGAAAAGTTATGCCTATTTTACTCCAGCGCATCAGCCTGGAAATTGTGTGACTACATTTTGTGATGACTTGTCACAAGTCTGATGACTTGTCACAAATGTCGTCAGCTATTTTTTTTTCAGCAATTAAAGGACGTTTTTTCAAGGGTATTTTGTTCTTTTCCATCTTTTGGAGGCCCCTATATATATATGAGAATCCCCATCCAAACCCTAATTTCTTCATTTTCTCTTCCAATTCTCTTAAGAAAATATATCTAGGATTTTATTCAAGAACATTAATCTTCCAAAAATCATCCATAAATCTTCAAGATTTCTTCAAGAACCAAGTTTCTCATAGTGTGGGCTTCGAGAATCATTTATTACAAGTGCGGATAGAGTCTCAAGCACTAGAATTCATCCAATTTCAAAGATTAAGGTATGTGGGGGTTTTGAACAAGAGAAATCCTTTCATTTTTGTGCCCAAAGCTTTGATTTCTATTACGGATTTATATGATTTTGCAAGTGGGTTTATACCCAAATTACTTCATCATGAGACTATGAGAATATAAATTGTTCAAGCTTTGTTATACATGATTATTTTACTATTCCCAAGTTATGACTTGATATTTAATATTGTGAATTTCATATTTCTACCATGAGTTAATATTTCAAGTGCTTTCAAGATATGTGTCAAGATTTAAGCTTCCTTATGACAAATTGGATTATTGAGTATAGTGATTCATGAGATTGAGTTGTTACAATGAGTCTTGATATTTCCTCAAATTTATTAATGTTGCCACGATTTAATGAATTGATACATTTTGATAAATGAGAAAGAGATTTGATTTGATCTTCATGATAGACCCTTGTGATATTTGTGGTGGATTTCCTAATGTGTTCTGAGCTTGTGTCTGGGAGTAGTATTTAGCACCGAGCGAGAAATGTGATATTTCTCCCAAAACTACGTACCATCGTAGCATTGGTATTGATATTTGTGGGCCAGAGGCCAAGTATGAGATTGTGATCACTAAATTGAGGTTGTACTCCCTGGCAAGAGTACGACGCTCCCTCCAATGTGGGGTTCTCTCCTTAGGAGGGAAAAACATTGGACTCCATGTAGCTCACATAGTTTATATCGGTTATAAGAACCTCCCATGTCCATAAGAGTTGAGTTTCTTGAATTACCGATTCACTCCGAGTCTTGAGTTGAAGAGTTGAGTTATTTATGATGATTGATGAGGTTTTTATCATATGATTTATTTACTATGAGATCATGAAAAGTATGTTTCAATCTAACTCAATCCAAGTGAGCCATCATTGTACATCTGCATATTTTCATGAAATTGATGATGATATTTACATTTTTGTATGCACCCCCATATACTCGGTACATTCCAAAGTATTGACCCACATATTTTCCTATGGGCTACATTTTCTCATAATGTAGGTTCAGGTACTCATCCGCAGCCGCGTTAGCGATATTCGGGTGCCTGACTACTTTCCTCAGTGGTGAGTCCTCATGGATCGAGGACCGTGTCTATATTTTTGTGATATTATTTTATTGTTATGACTTTCAATACTGTTGAGTCAGTTGGGGGTTTGTCCTAAATGCTCCTTGATTTTGATGTATAATGGCTTTGTCAGACTAGAGGGATGGTATGTACAGACATTCAATTTATATTTTGGTTGTACAATTTAGTATTCTCCAGTATCTCTCTTGAACCCGATGTGATATATCTCTTTATTATGCATGACTATTGTTGAATTGAGTTCCTTGAGGTATTTTCTGGCTCTAAGCGTTAGCTTGGGGCTATGTGTAGCCCTAAGCACCGTGTGACGTTTCGGGATGGAAATTTTGGGGTGTTACAAAGCATGGTATCAGAGCCTAAGGTTTAAGGAGTCCTAGGTCCTAGGGATTATGACAAGCCGCATTACATAGAGTCTTGATCATCGATGTGACGCACGCCACATCTATGAGAAAGAAGCTACGGGATATTTTATGAAAAGTAGTTTCTTTCTTTCTAAAGTTTATCGTGCCTACAACGGTCTCTTTATCTTCGATTAACTCATGCTCTCTTATAACATAAAATGCCTCCTCATCGAGCTCGTAGAAACAACAAACAACCTCAACCTATTGATCCCTTGAATGAGCATGTGTCTCATGCAGAATTCCAGGTAGTTTTTCAGGCGCTAGCCCAGGCAGTTACCGCTATTGCTCAAGCTAATGCCCAGGCTACTGTTCTACCTCTGTAAGAGAATAATTTTACTGTAGCTCGAGTTTGTGACTTTATGCGGATGAATCAGCCTGAGTTCTATAGGTCGAAGGTAGGTGAAGACCCACATATGTACTTGGATAAAGTGAGAAAGATCACCCAGATTATGCACGTGACTGAGGAGGAGAGTGTTGAATTGGCTTGCTATCGAATGAAAGATGTTGCATATGATTAGGTGGAGATATGAAGGAAGAGTAGAGGGGAGGATACCGCTCCCATGACTTGGCAGTTATTCCAAGATGCGTTCTTGGACAGATTTTTTCCTCTTGAGATGAAGGAAGCAAAGATAGAGGAATTCATAAATTTGAGACAAGGCTCCATGACTGTTAAGGAATATTGTCTTAGATTCAATCAGTTATCCAAATATGCTCCTAGTATGATGGCTGACTCCAGGACCATCATGAGCAAGTTCATGACCGGCGTGTCGAGTTACGTTGTGAAAGAGTGTAGATCTGCTATGCTTAATAGGAAGATAGACCTTTCTCGGTTGATGATACATTCCCAAGAAATTGAAGCTGATAAGGTGAAAGGGGGGGAGAGAATAAGAGGGAATAAAAGATCTAGATCAGAGCAGCAAGGATTCGGTCAGTTTAGATTCCATGGAGGGAACCGCCCTTAATTCCAGAGATGTCTATTTATGCCCGCGCCTTCCTCATTTAGTGATCCCACACCTAGAAGCAGGAAGGATAAGGGGAATAGGCCTATCCCGTCCAGGTCTCAAGAAAGTGAAAGTAACAGACCTCATCCTCCTTTATATGCCAAGTGTGGTAGAGATTATTTTGGCGAGTGTTTTGTTGATCAGAGGGGTTGCTTTGGTTGTGGCAAGTTGGGCCACAGACTTAGATATTGTCTGTATGCTAGTCAGGGGAGTCGAGATGCTCATCCCCAGAGTCAGTCTACCAGTTCCCCCGCTAACGTAGTCCACCCAGTTACTCCTCAGGGAGTCTCTTCTAGTACTACTGGCGGTTCGCGCCAGAATCGCTTCTATGCTATACCACCTCACCAGGAGCAGGAGAACTCTCCATATGTTATCACTGGTATGATCTGTGTCTTTCATTTCGATGTGTATGTATTGATGGACCTCGGTAGGAGAATCTGGTATTTCTAAGTAAGTGTATAAAAAGTGTCCTGTCACTATCCTTCATCGGGTCATACGTGCTGATTTAATTGAGCTAGATATGGTTGATTTTGATGTTATTCTGGGTAAAGATTGGCTTCACTCGTGCTATGCGTCTATAGATTTTCGTACCCGAGTGGTCAAGTTTCAGTTTCCTGACAAGCCTATTTTTGAGTGGTTCGGGAGTTCTGTAACTCTGAAGAGCCATTTCATATCCTACCTCAAAGCTAGAAAGTTTATTTCCAAGGGTTGCATCTATCACCTAGTTCGAGTTAAATACCTAAAGTCCAAGACTCTGACTATTCAGTTAGTTAGCATTGTTAATGTGTTTCCCGATATTTTCTCAGAAGATCTCCCAGGGGTCCCACCTGATAGAGAAATAGAATTCGGGATTGATCTCCTTCACGACACTCAGCCTATTTCCATTCCTCTGTACCGTATGGCTCCCGCAGAACTTAAAGAGTTGAAGGAGTAACTCAAAGATCTCTTACACAAAGGCTTTATCAGACCCAGTGTTTCCCCGTGGGGTGCACCTATTTTATTCGTGTGTAAGAAAGATGGTACATTATGTATGTGCATTGACTATCATCAACTCAACAAGGTAACTATAAAGAACAAGTACCCTCTTTTTAGATTAGATAATTTATTTAATTATCTACAGGGTGCAAGTTATTTCTCAAAGATAGACCTTAGATCCGGCTATCATCAGCTTAAAGTAAGAGAGTGTAATATTCCAAAGACAGCCTTCCGAACCCGTTATGGTCACTTTGAGTTTTTTGTCATGTCTTTTGGGTTAACCAACGCTCCAGTAGCCTTCATAGACCTCATAAATCTAGTGTTCAACTAATATCTTGATATATTTGTCATTGTATTCATAGACGATATTCTTGTGTATTCCCCAAGAGAGGATGATCATGCTGACCATCTTAGAATTGTCTTGCAAACTCTTAGAGATCATCTATTATTCTCTAAATTTAGCAAGTGTGAATTTTGGCTAAGGTCAGTTGCTTTTCTGGGTCACATTATTTCCGCCGAAGGCATTAAAGTCGATCCCCAAAAGACAGAAGTTGTAAAGAATTGTCCTAGACCTACCTCCCCATCTGACGTTAGGAGTTTCTTGGGTCTAGCTGGTTACTACCGTCATTTTGTTGAGGGATTCTCTACCATTGCATCTCTTATGCCCCGGTTGACCCAAATGAAAGTTAAGTTCATATGAACAGATGCCTGTGAGAAGAGTTTTCAGGAGTTGAAGACTCGATTCACTTCAACCTCAGTGTTAGCTTTACCCGATGGTACTGATGGTTTTGTGGTGTATTGTGATGCTTCTAGAGTTGGTTTGGATTGTGTGTTGATACAGAGGGGTAAGGTTATAGTTTATGCCTCTAGATAGTTGAAGCCTCATGAGAAGAATTACCCAACCCATAATCTTGAATTAGCAGTTGTAGTTTTTGCTTTGAAAATCTGGAGACATTATTTATATGGTGTTCATGTTGATGTGTTTACTAATCACAAAAGCCTACATTATGTGTTTACTTAGAGGGAGTTGAATCTTAGGCAAAGAAGATGGTTAGAGTTGCTAAAAGACTATGATATGAGTGCGTTGTATCACCTGGGCAAGGCCAATATTGTGGCAGATGCTCTTAGCAGGTTGTCTATGGGTAGTGTAGCTCATGTAGAGAATGATAAGTAAGAATTAGCTCGTGATGTGCATTATTTGGCTAGGTTGGGTATTAGATTGCTTGATTCCGCTGAAGGGAGTATGTTAGTTCAGAGTAGTTCTGAGTCCCCTTTAGTCTCGGAGGTAAAGAAGAAGCAAGACAGGGGTCCTAGTTTGGTCAGACTGAAAGAGACAGTTAAGGACTAAAAGGTAGAGGTTTTCTCCCAAGGGGGAGATGGTGTGTTGATATTACAGGGTAGATTATGTGTTCCCGATGTTGATGATCTAAGGTAGAGAATTATGGCTGAAGCGCATGGCGCGCGATATTCTATTCATCCCGGTGCTACCAAGATGTACCGCGATTTGTGGAAAATCTATTGGTGGAACGGTATGAAGAAAGACAAATCAGTATTTATGGCAAAGTGTTCTACTTGTCAACAGGTTAAGGTAGAGCACCAAAGGCACGGTGGTGTAATGCAAAATTTTAGCATTCCTACTTGGAAGTGGGAAGAAGTGAATATGGATTTCGTAATTAGTTTACCTCCTTCTCGCCGTCATCATGATTCGATTTGGGTTGTTATAAATCGGTTGACTAAATCAGCTCATTTCTTGCCAGTTCATTCATCTTATACAGTCGATGATTATGCTAGATTGTATATCTATGAGTTAGTCAGATTGCATGGAGTTCCTTTGTCTATCATCTCAGATAGGGGTACTCAGTTTACTTCACAATTTTGGAGAGCCTTTCAGAAGGGTCTTGGTACCCAAGTTCATTTAAGTTTCACTTTTCATTCGCAGACTGATGGTCAAGGTAAGAGGATTATTCATACTTTGAAGGATATGTTGAGGGTATGTGCGCTTGATTTCAAAGGTAGTTAGGATGAGCACTTGCCACTGATTGAATTTGCATCTAACAATAGTTTCCAGGCTAGTATTTAGATGGCCCCATTCGAAGCTTTGTATGGCAGAAGATGTAGATTGCCTATAGGTTTGTTTGAAGTAGGAGAAACAGCTGTGATTGAGCCTGATGCTGTATTCGAGGCTATGGGAAAAGTTAAGTTGATTCGAGAAAGATTGAAAACCAATCAAAGTCATCAGAAATCGTATGCGGATGTGAGAAGAAAAGATATTGAGTTTAATGTTAATGATTTAGTGTACTTGAAGGTTTCACCCATGAAAGATATGAAGAGATTTGGGAAGAAGGGAAAGCTTAGTCCACGTTATGTCGGTCCATACAAGATTCTGAGTCATGTTGGAAAAGTAGCATATGAGGTGGAGTTGCCTGCAGAGTTGTCTAGTCTTCATCCGATATTCCATGTTTCTATACTTAAGAAGTGTATTGGTGATTCTATCGTGGTTGATTCTTCCGAAAGCTTAGATATTCCAGATAGCCTTTCATTCGAGGAGATTTCGGTTGAGATTTTGGATTTTCAGATCCGTAGGCTAAGGAACGAAGAAGTTCCTTTGGTTAAAGTGCTTTGGCAAAATCAATCTGTTGAGGGTAAACTTGGGAAGCCGAAGCGGATATACGAGCCAAGTACCTCACCTCTTTTCTGTGTGTTTGGAGCGAGCAGAAGGTACTATTCTTTCTTAATTCCGCCCCATTCTTATTAAAGATTCTGCTGTGTGTCTACTTCCATCACAAATTTGTGCAGTTTGTATAGTATACAAAGGTAGAAAATAAATTAAGTCCTTTGAGTGAGTCGTTCCAGCTATAAGTCCTTATTTTTTTCTTATTCCAGCTATAGTATACGAAGGTGTAAAATGAATTATAGTGCTTTGGTTGTTTTCTGATCAAGGGTGATGTGTATTAAGGCCTCAAAGATGTCCTAGCGATTAGGTGAATCAAAACATCCCTTACCGATTGAATTATTGAGAAGGATTTTGGCATAGTCAACTTCAAATGAGCATATCTCTTGCTACACTAAGAAATTTTTTTCTCATTACACACCAACAGATATATAATTGAATTAGCTTTTCAACGGTACCAATTTCACCCAAATCCGGTATCAGAGAGAAAAGTTATGCATATTTTACTCCAGCGTGTTAGTCTAGAAACTGTGTGACGACATTTTGTGACGACTTGTCACAAGTCTGATGGCTTGTCACAAAATGTCATCACCTTAAGCAGAAAGTCAATAATTCTGATATTTTGTGATGACATTTTGTGACGACTTGTCATTAGTCTGACGGCTTGTCCCAAAATGTCGTCAACCTTAAGTAGAAAGTCATAAGTTCCACTTTTTTACGACATTTCGTGACGAATTGTCACAAGTCTAATGACTTGTCAAAAATGTCATTAGCTATTTTTTTTAGAAATTAAAGAATGTTTTTTCTAGGGTATTTTGGTCTTTTCCCATCTTTTGGATGCCCCTATATATATATGAGAATCCCCATCCAAACCCTAATTCCTTCATTTTCTCTTCCAATTCACTTAAGAAAATATATCGAGGGTTTTATTCAAGAACATTAATCTTCCAAAAATCATCCATAAATCTTCAAGATTTCTTCAAGAACCAAGTTCCTCATAGTGTAGGCTTCAAGAATCATTTATTACAAGTGCGGATA
Source organism: Capsicum pubescens (assembly GCA_030864215.1). Taxonomy (NCBI): domain Eukaryota; kingdom Viridiplantae; phylum Streptophyta; class Magnoliopsida; order Solanales; family Solanaceae; genus Capsicum; species Capsicum pubescens. Next base: position 269,639,460 of record CM061540.1, on the reverse strand, counting down.
GAGTCTCAAGCACTAGAATTCATCCAATTTCAAAGATTAAGGTATGTGAGGTTTTGAACAAGAGCAATCCTTTCGTTCTTGTGCCCAAAGCTTTGATTTCTATTATGGATTTATATGATTTTGCAAGTGGGCTTATACCCAAATTACTTCATCATGAGACTATGAGAATATAAATTGTTCAAGTTTTGTTATACATGATTATTTTACTATTCCCAAGTTATGACTTGATATTTAATAGTGTGAATTTCATATTTCTACCATGAGTTAATATTTCAAGTGCTTTTAAGATATGTGTCAAGCTTTAAGCTTCCTTATGACAAATTGAATTATTGAGTATATTGATTCATGAGATTGAGTTGTTACAATGAGTCTTGATATTTCCTCAAAGTTATTAATGTTGCCATGATTTAATGAATTGATACATTTTGATAAATGAGAAAGAGATTTGATTTGATCTTCATGATAGACCCTTGTGATATTTATGGTGGATTTCCTAATGCGTTCTGAGCTTGTGTCTGGGAGTAGTATTTAGCACCGAGCGAGAAATGTGATATTTCTCCCAAAACTACGTGCCATCGTAGCATTGGTATTGATATTTGTGGGCCAGAGGCCAAGTATGAGATTGTGATCACTAAATTGAGGTTGTACTCCCTGGCAAAAGTACGACGCTCCCTCCAATGTGGGGTTCTCTCCTTAGGAGGGAAAAACATTGGACTCCATGTAGCTCACATAGTTTATATTGGTTATAAGAACCTCCCATGTCCATAAGAGTTGAGTTTCTTGAATTACCGGTTCACTCCGAGTCTTGAGTTGAAGAGTTGAGTTATTTATGATGATTGATGAGGTTTTTATCATATGATTTATTTACTATGAGATCATGAAAAGTATGTTTCAATCTAACTCAAGCCAAGTGAGCCATCATTGTACATGTGCATATTTTTATGAAATTGATGATGATATTTACATTGTTGCATGCACCCCCACAGACTTAGTACATTCCAAAGTGCTGACCCACATATTTTCATGTGGGCTACATTTTCTCGTAATGTAGGTTCAGGTACTCAGCCGCAGCCCCGTTAGAGATATTTGGGTGCCTGACTACGTTTCCTCAGTGGTGAGTTATCTCTTTATTATGCATGACTATTATTGAATTGAGTTTCTTGAGGTAGTGTCTGCCTCCGAAGGTTAGCTTGGGGATACGTGTAGCCCTAAGCACCGTGTGACATCTCAGGATGGAAATTTTGGGGCGTTACAAAGCTTGGTATCAGAGACTAAGGTTTAATAAGTCCTAGGTCCTAGGGAGTCTGACAAGCCGCGTTATGTAGAGTCTTGATCATAGGTGTGTAGCACACCGCATCTATAAGCAAGAGGCTATGGGACGTTTTAGGAAAAGTTATTTCTTTCTTTCTAAAGTTTATCGTGCCTATAACTGTCTCTTTATCTATGATTAACTCATGCTCTCTTATAACAGAAAATGCCTCCTCATCAAGTTTGTAGAAATAACGAACAACCTCAACCCGTTGATCCCTTGAACAAGCATGTGTCTCATGCGGAATTCCCGATAGCTTTTCAGGCGCTAGCCCCGATAGTTACCGCCAATGCTCAAGCTAACGCCCAGGCTACTATTCTTCCTCCTCAAGAGAATAATTTTGTTGCAGCTTGAGTTCATGACTTTATGCGGATGAATCCGCCTGAGTTCTATGGGTCGAAGGTAGGTGAATACCCACAGATGTACTTGGATGAAGTGAGAAAGATCACCCAAATTATGCACGTGAATAAGGAGGGGAGTGTTGAATTGGCTGCCTATCGAATGAAAGATATTGCATATGATTGGGTGGAGATATGGAGGAAGAGTAGAGGGGAGGATGTCGCTCCCATGACTAGGCAGTTATTCCAGGATGTGTTCTTGGATAGATTTTTTCCTCTTGAGATGAGGGAAGCAAAGATAGAGGAATTCATGAATTTGAGACAAGGGTCCATGATTATTAAGGAGTATTGTCTTAGATTCATCAGTTATCCAAATATGCTCCTAGTATGATGGCTGACTCCCGGACCATCATGAGCAAGTTCGTGACCGACGTGTCGAGTTATGTTGTAAAAGAGTGTAGATCTTCTATGCTTAATAGGGAGATTGACCTTTCTCGGTTGATAATACATGCCCAAGAGATTGAGGCTGATAAGGTGAAAGGGAAGGAGAGAGTAAGAGGGAATAAAAGAGCTAGATCAGAGCAGCAGGAATTTGGTCAGTCCACATTCCATGGAGGGAACCGCCCTTAATTCCAGAGACATTTATTTATGCCCGCACCTTCCTGAGTTAGTGCTCCTACACCTAGAAGCAGGCAGGAGCAGGGGAATAAGACTATCCCCTCGAGGTCTCAGGAAAGTGTAAGTAACAAACCTCGTCCTCCTTTATGTGCCAAGTGTGGTAGAGATTATTTTGGCGAGTGTTTTGTTGATCAGAGGGGTTGCTTTGGTTGTGGAAAGTTGGGCCACCGACTTAGATATTGTCTGTATGCTAGACAAGGGAGTCGAGATACTCTTCCCCAGAATCAGGCTACCAGTGCCCCCGCTTTCGTAGTCCGCCCAGTTCTTCCTCAGGGCGCCTCTTCTAGTACTGCAGGCGGTTCATGCCAGAATTGTTTCTATGCTATACCACCTCATCAGGAGCAGAAGGACTCTCCATGTGTTGTCACTGGTATGATCCGTGTATTTTATTTTGATGTGTATGTATTGATGTACCCCGGTTCGAGTTTCTCTTATGTGATACCTCTGGTTGCTGTAAATTTTAAGATGGACCCTGAACGGATTCCTGAGCCTATTCTAGTTTCTACCCAGTAGGAGAATTTGGTATTGCTAAGCGAGTGTATAAGAAGTGTCCTATCACTGTCCTTCATCGGGTCATATGTGTTGATTTAATTGAGATAGATATGGTTGTATTTGACGTTATTTTGGGTATAAATTAGCTTCACTCCTGCAATGCATCTATAGATTATCGTACCCGAGTGGTCAAGTTTCAGTTTCCTGAAGAGCCTATTTTTGAGTGGTCCGGGAGTTCTGTAACTCCGAAGATCCATTTCATATCCTACCTCAAAGCTAAGAAGTTTATTTCCAAGGGTTGCATCTATCACCTAGTTCGAGTTAAATATCTCAAGTCCGAGACTCCGACTATTCAGTTAGTTAGCATTGTTAATGAGTTTTTTGATATTTTCCCAGAAGATCTCCCAGGGGTCCCACCTGGTAGAGAAATAGAATTTGGGATTGATCTCCTTCACGATACTCAGCCTATTTCCATTCCTCTGTACCGTATGGATCCCGCAGAACTTAAAGAGTTGAAGGAGCAACTCAAAGATCTCTTATACAAAGTCTTTATCAGACCCAGTGTTTCCCCGTGGGGTGAACCTGTTTTATTCGTGGGTAAGAAAGATGGTACATTGCGTATGTGAATTGACTACCATCAACTCAACAAGGTAACTATCAAGAACAAGTACCCTCTTCCTAGAATAGATGATTTATTTGATCAGCTATAGGGTGCAAGTTATTTCTCAAAGATAGACCTTAGATCCGGCTATCATCAACTTAAAGTGAGAGAGTGTGATATTCCAAAGACAGCCTTCTGAACCCGTTATGGTTACTTTGAGTTTCTTGTCATGTCTTTTGGGTTAACCAATGCTCCAGCAGCCTTCATGGACCTCATGAATTGAGTGTTCAAGCAATATCTTAATATGTTTGTCATGTTATTCATAGACGATATTCTTGTGTATTCCCAAAGAGAGGATGATCACGTCGACCATCTTAGAATTGTCTTGCAAACTCTTAGAGATCATTAATTATTCACTAAATTTAGCAAGTGTGAATTTTGGCTAAGGTCAGTTGCTTTTCTGGCTCATATTGTTTCCGCCGAAGGCATTAGAGTCGATCCCCAAAAGACAGAAGCTATAAAGAATTGGCCTAGACCTACCTCCCCATCTGACGTTAGGAGTTTCTTGGGTCTAGCTGTTTACTACCATCATTTTGTTAAGGGCTTCTCTTCCATTGCATCTCCCATGACCCGGTTGACCCAAAAGAAAGTTATGTTCCAGTAGACAGATGCATGTGAGAAAAGTTTTTAGAAGTTGAAGATGTAACTCACTTCAGTCCCAGTGTTTTCTTTACCCGATGGTACTGATGGTTTTGTGTATTGTGATGCTTCTAGAGTTAGTTTGGGTTGTGTGTTGATGCAGAGAGGTAAAGTTATAGCTTATGCCTCTAGACAGTTGAAGCCTCATGAGAAGAATTACCCATCCTATGATCATGAATTAGCAGTTGTAGTTTTTACTTTGAAAATTTGGACACATTATTTATATGGTGTTCATGTTGATGTGTTTACTAATCACAAAAGCCTGCAGTATGTGTTTACTTAGAGGGAGTTGAATCTTAGGCAAAGAAGATGGTTAGAGTTGTTAAAAGACTACGATATGAGTGTGTTGTATCACCCAGGCAAGGCCAATATTATGGCAGATGCTTTTAGAAGGTTATCTATGGGTAGTGTAGCTTATGTAAAGATTGATAAGAAAGAATTGGCTCGTGATGTGCATCGTTTGGCTAGGTTGGGTGTTAGATTTCTTGATTTTGCTGAAGGGAGTATGCTAGTTCTGAGTAGTTTTGAGTCCCCTTTGGTCTCGGAGATAAAAGAGAAGCAAGACAGGGATCCTAGTTTGGTCAGACTAAAGGAGTCAGTTAAGGACCAACAGGTAGAGGTTTTCTCCCAAGGGGGAGATGGTGTGTTGAGATTGCAGGGTAGATTGTGTGTTCCCGATGTTGATTATCTAAGGCAGAGAATTATGGCTGAAGCGCATGGCGTGCGGTATATTATTCATCCCGATGCTACCAAGATGTACCGTGATTTGCGAGAAATCTATTTGTGGAACGGTATGAAAAAAGATATAGCAGGATTTGTGGCAAAGTGTTCTACTTGTCAACAGGTTAAGGTAGAGCACCAAAGGACCGGTGGTGTAATGCAAGAGTTTAGCATTCCTACTTGGAAGTGGGAAAAAGTGAATATGGATTTCATAATTGGTTTGTCTCCTTCTCGTCGTCATCATGATTCGATTTGGGTTGTTGTAGACCGGTTGACTAAATTAGCTCATTTCTTACTAGTGCATTCATCTTATACAGCTGAGGATTATGCTAGATAGTATATCTGTGAGTTAGTCAGATTTCATGGAGTTCCTTTGTCTATCGTCTCAGCTAGGGGTACTCAGTTTACTTCACAAATTTGGATAGCCTTTCAGAAGGGTCTTAGTACCCAAGTTCATTTGAGTTCTGCTTCTCATCCGCAGACTGTTGGTCAGGCTGAGAGGACTATTCAGACTTTGGAGTACATATTGAGGGCATGTGCGCTTGATTTCAAAGGTAGTTGGGATGAGCACTTGCCATTGATAGAATTTGCGTATAACAATAGTTTCCGTGCTAGTATTCAGATGGCCCCATTCAATGTTTTTTATGGGAGAATATGTAGATTTCCTATAGGTTGGTTTGAAGTAGGAGAAGTAGCTGTGATTGGGCCTGATGCTGTGTTCGAGGCTATGGAAAAAGTTAAGTTGATTCGAGAAAGATTGAAGACCGCTCAAAGTCGTTAGAAGTCGTATGCGGATGTGAGAAGAAAAGATCTTGAGTTTAATGTTAATGATTTGGTGTACTTGAAGGTTTCACCCATGAAAGGGGTGAAGAGATTTGGGAAGAAGGGAAATCTTAGTCCACGTTATGTCGATCCATGCAAGATTTTGAGCCGTGTTGGGAAAGTAGCATATGAGGTGGAGTTACCTGCGGAGTTTTCTAGCATTCATCCTGTATTCCATGTTTCTATGCTTAAGAAGTGTATTGGTGATTCTGTCGTGGTTGATTCTTCCGAAAACTTAGATATTTCGAATAGCCTTTTATTCGAGGAGATTCCGGTTGAGATTTTGGATTTTCAGATCCATAGGCTAAGGAACAAAGAAGTTCCTTTGGTTAAATTGCTTTGGAAAAATCAATATATTGAGGGTGCTACTTGGAAAGCCGAAGCTGATATGCGAGCCAAGTACCCTCACCTCTTTTCTATGTGTTCGGAGCGAGCAGAAGGTACCATTCTTTCTTAATTCCGCCCCCTTCTTATTAAAGATTCAGTTGTGTGTCTACTTCCATCAGCAATTCATGCATTTTGTGTAGTATCCGAAGGTATAGAGTGAAGTAAGTCCTTTGAGTGAGTCATTCCAGCTATACGTCCTCATTTTTTTCTTGTTCTTGGCCTATCTGGCAACATTCGGGGACGAATGTTTCCAAGGGGGAGATATTGTAATACCCCGAGAACTCTAATCAATAGTGCCACCATGAAGCAAGTTCATGAGAAATAAATTATAGTGCTTTGGTTTTTTTCTGATCAAGGGTGATGTGTATTAAGGCCTCAAAAATGTCGTAGCGATTAGGTGTATCAAAACTTCCCTTACCGATTTAATTCTTGAGAAGGATTTTGGCATAGTCAACTTCAAACGAGCATATCTCTTGTTACACTAAAAAATGTTGTACGTATGACCCACCAACAGATATATAATTGAATTAGCTTTTCAACGGTACCAATTTCACCCAAATCCGATATCAGAGAGAAAAGTTATGCATATTTTACTCCAGCGTGTTAGTCTAGAAACTGTGTGACGACATTTTGTGACGACTTGTCACAAGTCTGATGGATTTTCACAAAATGTCATCACCTTAAGCAGAAAGTCAATAATTCTGACATTTTGTGACGATATTTTGTGACGACTTGTCATTAGTCTGACGGCTTGTCACAAAATATCGTCAACCTTAAGTAGAAAGTCATAAATTCCTCTTTTTTTACGATATTTCGTGACGAATTGTCACAAGTCTGATGGCTTGTCACAAATGTCATTAGCTATTTTTTTCAGCAATTAAAAAATGTTTTTTCTAGGGTATTTTGGTCTTTTCCCATCTTTTGGAGGCCCCTATATATATGAGAATCCCCATCCAAACCCTAATTCCTTCATTTTCTCTTCCAATTCACTTAAGAAAATATATCGAGGGTTTTATTCAAGAACATTAATCTTCCAAAAATCATCCATAAATCTTCAAGATTTCTTCAAGAACCAAGTTCCTCATAGTGTGGGCTTCGAGAATCATTTATTACAAGTGCGGATAGAGTCTCAAGCACTAGAATTCATCCAATTTCAAAGATTAAGGTATGTGGGGTTTTGAACAAGTGCAATCCTTTCGTTCTTGTGCCCAAAGCTTTGATTTCTATTATGGATTTATATGATTTTGCAAGTGGTTTTATACCCAAATTACTTCATCATGAGACTATGAGAATATAAATTGTTCAAGTTTTGTTATACATGATTATTTTACTATTCCCAAGTTATGACTTGATATTTAATAGTGTGAATTTCATATTTCTACCATGAGTTGATATTTCAAGTGCTTTCAAGATATGTGTCAAGCTTTAAGCTTTCTTATGACAAATTGAATTATTGAGTATATTGATTCATGAGATTGAGTTGTTACAATGAGTCTTGATATTTCCTCAAAGTTATTAATGTTTCCATGATTTAATGAATTGATACATTTTGATAAATGAGAAAGAGATTTGATTTGATCTTCATGATAGAACCTTGTGATATTTGTGATGGATTTCCTAATGCGTTCTGAGCTTGTGTCTGAGAGTAGTATTTTGCATCGAGCGAGAAATATGGTATTTCCCTCGAAACTACGTGCCACCGTAGCATTAGTTTTGATATTTGTGGGCCAGAGGCCGAGTATGAGATTGTGATCACTAAATTGAGGTTGTACTCCTTGGCAAGAGTACGACGCTCCCTCCAATGTGGGGTTCTCTCCTTAGGAGGGAAAAATGTTGGACTCTATGTAGCTCACATGGTTTGTGTCGGTTATAAGATCCTCCCATGTCCATAAGAGTTGAGTTTCTTGAATTACCGAGTCACTCCGAGTCTTGAGTTGAAGAGTTGAGTCGTTTATGATGATTTATGAGGTTTTTATCATATGATTTATTTACTATGAGATCATGAAAAGTATGTTTCAATCTAACTCAAGCCAAGTGAGCCATCATTGTACATATGCATATTTTCATGAAATTGATGATGATATTTACATTGTTGCATGCATCCCCACATACTCAGTACATTCCAAAGTGCTGACCCTCATATTTTCCTGTGGGCTACATTTTTCGTATAATGTAGGTTCAGGTACTCAGCCACAGCCACGTTAGCGATATTCGGGTGCCTGACTACGTTTCCTCAGTGATGAGTCCTCTTGGATCGAGGACCGTGTCTATATTTTTATGATATCATTTTGTTGTTATGGCTTTCAGTACTGTTGAGTCTGTTGGGGGGTTTGTCCCAAAGGCTCCTTGATTTTGATGTATAGAGGCTTTGTCAGACTAGAGGGATGGTATGAACAGACATTCAATATATATTTTGGTTGTATAATTTAGTATTCTCCAGTATCTCTCTTTAACCCAATATTATATATCTCTTTATTATGCATGACTATTATTGAATTGAGTTCCTTGAGGTAGTTTCTGTCTCCGAGGGCTAGCTTGGGGATACGTGTAGCCCTAAGCACCGTGTGACGTCTCGAGATGGAAATTTCAGGGCGTTACATGGAACCATTTCATATGTGGGAGGTATGTATTACTGATAATGTTATCGTGGAAACACACATAGAGTGCACTAATTTTGTGAATATTGTTTTTACTGATTAGTCATAGATCGTTCAAACAAGATGTCTACAATTTTACAGTTAAGATTGGTAGGTCCGAACTGATAAGGCCGAGGGACCATGAATATTGTTCTGATACCCTGTTAAGATTTAATGTCGATTGTTGCTCATGTTTGTTTGTCAAGTATTGTGAAGGGATCTAGTTTTTGTGTTATTGTAAAGAGATTCAATAGAGATTGGACTAACTTTTAGGGTGCATTTGACACTTAGAGGGCCTTCAAAGTTTAGCACTACATCTAACAAGAACGGAAAACCAATATAGTTTTTGTCCTGGCCAAAATTTTATGGTTGGGTTGCTAGCTCGGGGTGATGATTATATGCCAGAAGGTGCGGTAGGAGAATGCCTTCGAGGGAAAATGGGTGGTTGATGGAAGACTATATCATCTGAGAGCTAATTGAAGAAGATACATAGGGTAGAAAGTAACTTCTAGCGAATCTGGACGATGGAATTATCTGAACAGATGCAAAATTTGAATCAAGTGCAAATATAAAAGTGTATCCGGTAATGTAATTTCGTTTGTTGTGTCTCTAAAAAAACATAATGCAAATGGAAACTTTGCTAGGGAGCTGCATGGTCAGGAATATCACCTCGGTAGAAAATAGGAGAAGACCAACAAAGCAGCCTCACGGGCATCGAGGGTTGAAATGTTGTTCAGCGAGTCTAGAAAACTTATGCCAACAACAACTGCAGTTAAAATAAGAAATCTAAGCGAAGGCGGAAATTTTTGAATTTTAAATTTCATCCCATGCCTTCTTGTTTGTGTTTTAGATCAGGTTTACTGTTCGTTGACCTGATCGGAACCACAAACAAGATTGAAAGGCAAATAGAGTATCATTGCTTCCTTAGCAATATAGTTATAATTGATTGTGTTTTCTTGACTTGACATGCTTTCAACATTCCTTGGAGAAGATTAGATGTTTGTTGAAGTATGTGAATCTCGATAATTTTCAAGCTTGCCTCCAGCTTGCTGATTCTGTATTCAAGTTGGTTGTTGCCATTTTCAAAGTTGGTAAGGAGTTCCTCATCTCTTGTGAGCTCGATCAGGAACACTACCTTCAAAGTTGTATCATTCTAAAATCCCTTCAGAACACTTCCTTCAGAAGCCTTAAAGGATACATGGAGGGTCGCTGTGTTTGTTTTAGGTCAAAATGTGTTGATGCACGTTGAAAATATGGTCCCAACAGTTGAACAACTCACTTTTATCGAGCGTTTCTCCATGCATCTTACTCAACCAATTTGATAAATTAGTAATCATGGAGTTACGTAGCATGTGATCTAAACCGGATCTACCAAGCCTATCAAACGTTACGTAACTCCGAGCTCATTACCCTATCAAAAAAATATGACCGAGTTAGTGCACAAATTGAACGAGCTCAATCTCTCAGCCTTTCTGGTGATCGCTCTTCTCTTATATAGATGAAAAGATATTTGTTATTCAAAAGTCTACACCATCGCCAGACATGCATGCTTGGGAGCAATTCTTCTGAAGTTATCTTTTGATGTCTTCTGAAGAATTGCTCTTAGGCAAGCATGTCTGGCGATGGTGTAGACTTTTGCATAGTAGATATCTTGTCATCTATATTAGACAAGAGTGATCAGCAGAAAGGCTGATAGATTGGGCTTTTTTGATTTATGCACTAACTCGGGCATATATTTTTGATAGGGTAATGAGCTCGAAGTTACGTAACGTTTGATAGGCTTGGTAGAGCCGGTTTAGATCACACACTACATAACACCATGCTTACTAATTTACCAAATTGGTTGAGCAAGATACATGGAGCAACGCTCGATAAAAGTATGTTGTTCAACTGTTGGGACCACATCTTCAACGTGCATCAACACATTTTGACCTAATACAAACACAACGACCCTCCATGTATCCTTTAAGGCTTCTGAAGAAAGTATTCTGAAGGGCTTCTAGAATGCCACAACTTTGAAGGTAGCGTTCCTGATCAAACTCACAAGAGTCGAGAAACTCCTTACCAACTTCGATGACGGCAACGACCAGCTTGAATACAGAATCAGCAAACTGGAGGCAAGCTTGAAAATTATCGGGATTCACATACTACAGCAAGCATCTGATCTTCTCCAAGGAATATTGAAAGCATGCTAAGGCAAGAAAACACAATCAATTAATCCATATTGCTAAGGAAGTAATGATACTCTATTTTCCTTTCAATCTCGTTTATGGTTTCGATCAGGTCAACGACAGTGGACCTAATCGAAAACACAAACAAGAAGGCATGGGATAAAACTTAAAATTCAAAAATTACCGCCTTTGCTTAGTTTCCTTATTTTAACTGCATTTGTTACTGGCGTAAGTTTTCTAGACTCGCTGAACATCATTTCAACCCTTGATGCCCGTGAGGCTGCTTTGTTGGTCTTCTCTTATTTTCTACCTAGGTGATAATACCGACCACACAGCTCCCTAGCAAAGTGTCCATCTGCATTATTTTTCTTTCAGAGATACAACAGACGAAATTACATTACCGGATACACTTTCATATTTGGACTTGATTAAGATTTCACATCTGTTAAGATAATTCCATCAGCCAGATTTGTTAGAAGTTACTTTATACCATATGTCTCTTCTTCAATTATCTCTCAGATGATATAGTCTTCCATCAACCACCCTTTTTCCCTCGAAAGCATTCTCCTACCTCACCTTATGGCATATAATCATCACCCCGAGCGAACAACCCAACCATATAAATTTTGGAGAGGGCAATAACTATATTGGTTTTCCATTCTTGTTTGATGCAGTGCGAGGCTTTGAGGGCCCTCTAAGGGTCCAATGAACACTTAAAGTTAAGTCCAATCTCTATTGGTTCTCTGCAGTGACGACAAATATTGATCCTTTCTCAAAACTTGGCACACATACACACGAGCAACAACCGTCAGTAATTCATAACAGGGTTTCTACACCATCTTCATGAGGTCCTCAGCCTTATCAATTTCGAACCCATCAAACTTAATGGTACAATGCAGGATCTTGTTTGAATGATCAATGCCTAATCGGTTGAAAACTACATTCACAAAAACATTGTACTTTGTGTGTGTTGTCCCGGTGACCTTATCAGTAATACATACTTAACTCTCACACATATGATAGTGGATCCATCTACACGTACCTTATTCTTTCTTGTCCATCTATGGCTTAAATAGAATAAACAGATGACTAGCTAGTTGTAACAGATAACACATTTGTTTATATTGTCAAATAATTGGAGATATCTGTTACGATAGTTGATCAACTTGTTGCTGAAATCAAACAGATATATACATCTGTTGCAATAGATTGCCATATGTTATAAGTTATCTAACGGAAAGAATATATTTTACAATAGATTACCCATCTGTTAGATTTATTTTAAAGCAATTTTCTTTTCTTTCTGAGATACAATAATTTATAAATAGGTCCCTCCTTACAAATATGAATGATCCAGATTCGTACAAGAATATTCATATCGATTCCTTGTGTGAACTTCAAAGGCAGTTTGATGAACTCCAGAGAGATTTGGCTGACTTCGCAGTAAGGCTGCCGGATGAAAAATATCTGATTGACAATAATAATAATAGTAGTAATAATAATTAGGTAATGTTATTTATTTTAGCGCATGTATGTATTTTTCTCCTTTTGTATATTGGATCTACCCAAGGAATTCAAAAATCTATGAACATTTATTTCATTTTGTTGTCGACTTTGAAATTTTAATTCTTGTTTAGTATTTAATAATAATCATTCTGTTTATTCCTTGTTCTCAACATGTCGACGGTTGGTGGTAGGGAATGAGCAACAATTTGTATCTACAGAGGTTAATCTGCTACGACAGATCGATCATATGTTGCACCTGGCGGTTATTAATAAAAAGGGGTTATTGTTGTTATTGAGAGGGTGAAAAGAAAAAGACATGACTTTCCGATTATTCAATATGAAAAATGTTTGTAAATAAATAATAAGGAAATAAATGATAAACACAATTTATAACCACAATTTTAATAACTGATCGTGACTTTTCATCATTTTTAATTTTGAATTTGTTTTTTAAAATTATTTATTATATAATAAAATGGTTATTATTTTATTAAGGAATTTGAAAAGGTATTTTTTTTATTTATAAAATAAAAAAGTAAGCAAATTTGGATTAATGATATGATGATAGTTTTTTTTAAAAAAAAAGTAGATTATATGTTGCAACAAATAAATTATTTGATGCAACATGTTCACTATTGTTGCAACAGATGATATATATGTTGTCATAAATGATTTATCTGATGGAACCGATATCGAATCTGTCATCACAACTCAATAAAAATAGTTCTTGGAAAGAACTAATTAATAATAATAGTCTGAAAATTCATGACTTATCACAATATTTCTTAATTTAATTAAGTCATTAATTTTCACATTAATCAAAAATATAATTAATAAATGAAGGTGAACAGTTAAATTATATGTTGCAACAAATAGGCTATCTGATGCAACATATTTTATATTTGTTGCAATAGATAATATATATGTTGTCACAGATGTGTTATCTGATGCAATAGATATAGAATTTGTTGCCACAAATGGTTCTTCGAAAGCACTAATTAATAATAATAATTTGAAAAGTCATGACTTATATCACAATATTTATTTTCTTAATTTAATCAAAAATGTAATTAATGTATGGAGGTGAATAGTCGCGCCTTTTTGCCTCTCATTCAAATTCAATCCTCTATAAATAGGTACCTCCTTACTCAATCGTTCATTCAACTACACTCTATTTATTTATTGCATCTCGTCTTTCATATTACACTCTAGAAGATAAGATTATGGTTAACCCAGTATGGGACGTTGCTTTTCTGCAAGACGCTGTAAATGAACTTCAGAATCAAGTCTGTGACCTGCAATGGGAACTGGGAGAAGTTAGAGCAAGAATGCTCCGCGAGATACGCAAGATGAGGAGGGCCTTGCTACTTCCAATTGAAGATTGGTCGGCTGACAATGATGAGATGATGATAATAATAATAATTAAATTATTATTTTTCTTTTAGTCTATTATATGTATTTTTATTTTTTTATTTAATAAATAAATTATGTTTGATCTTTTACGTTTTAATACATATTTAATTTTCATTCTGTCTATTATCTTCTCAATAAACATGTCGACGATTCGACGTAAAAAAGAATAATTTAGAATCCAGTAGCAATAACAAGATTTATCTGTTAGGTTTGTGGCAGGGGTTGATGTGTTATTCAAAGAAGATTACTCATGTTACAACCGGTAAGAAGTCTGATGCAATAGATAAATAGTCTGTTTCAACAGATGACTAGTTTGTTGCTTTGCTTGGCTCTGACGTTTTAATTCGTACTCCCTCCGTCTCAAATTGAAATGCCACATTGATTAAGAAAAATAATTAATAACACGTCTAGTTTACCATAACCCACTAATCAGTTGGTGGGACAGTAGACATGTTTGAAATAACCATTGTTTGCTATTCAATCAAAATTTCATAAGAGAAGAAAGCTTTTAACGTCGGTCGACGTATAGTCCCCCTATTAAATGATGTTTCCATTTTAATTTGAAGAAAAAATGATTAATGCAAGGTAAAACATGGATTTTTTTTAATCTTTTCTTAATTAATGAAAAAGACAAGTAAAATGAGAAATCGAATTAGGAAATTTGGGACGGGTAATTGGACGTAAGGAATAATTTTGAATCCAGTAGCAATAGCAAGAGTTGAAATATATTGGTTATCTGTTGGGTTTGTGGCAGGGGTTGATTTGTTTTGTTTCAAATAGTTTAATCATTCATTGCAACAGATAATTAGTCTAGTACAACAGATAAACATTCTGATGCAACAGATAATTAGTCTGGTGCAACAGATAAACATCCTGATACAACAGATAATACGTCTAATACAAAAGATAAACAGTATGATGCAACAGATAAATCTTCTAATGCAACAAATTACTCATCTAATACACCATATGATTGATCTGTTTAAATTGTGGGCACTTATGCTGGATTCATAATCGGGGTTCTATCCATTGTTGAAAAAACAGAAGTGTACCCAAATGAAAAATACGAATAAAAATCATAATTTTACTTGCCAAAGTCACCTATGACAGATAAACATCCTGATATAACAGATAATACGTCTGATGCAACAGATAATACGTCTGATGCAATAGATTAACAATCTGATGCAATAGATAAATCTCCTGATACAACAGATTACTCATCTGATGCACCAGATGATTGATCTGTTTAAATAGTGGGCACTTATGCTGGATTCATGATCAGGGTTCTATCCATTGTTGGAAAAACAGAAGTGTACCCAGAGGACAAATACGAATAAAAATCATAATTTTACTTACCAAAGTCACCTATGAAGTAATGCCAAAGTGGAAAGTGATGTAGTAAACAAAATTTGACCTAAGAAATTGGTCAGATCGCAGCAGTAGTGTTGTACCAACAACAACAACAACAACAACAACAACAAATGGTCGACAAGAAGAAGATGAAGATGATAATGAAGTAGAAGATGATGATAATGAAGCAGAAGATAATGAATAAAGCAGCAGAAACAGAAACAATGAACAACAAAAATCTCTAAGAGAGAGAAAACAACATTGGATTAGAAGAGAGAGAAAGGTACCTTTTTTTCCTCCGTTTCTCATTATTTTAGGTATACATTGGGATCAAAGTATAAATTTTAAAACTTATGGGTTATTTTCAAACTTTCCCAACTTTCTTAATCCATAATAAAGTAATTGTCACCTCCAACTAATAATTAAGACTTGTGTCACCTACACCTCATTTTAAAACTCTTTTGTCACCTGTGGTCCAAACCCCCCTCTTACTTCCCCCCACCCTCTTCTTTTGATGGACAACTTTGATCAAATTCTTCAATGATAAAATCATATCTGGGAACAAATCCAAGCATAAATTGAATTTATTCTATTTTCAATGATTAAGGGATAAATCTAAATTATATCATCAATAATAAGAATATAATTAGGATCAAGTTCAACCTGAGACAAACATTCCAATTTTCATAATTGGGAGGCAATTTTTGCCTTTTAGGGTGTGTTTGTTATGAAGGAAAATATTTTCCAATATTCTTAGAAAATAATTTCTTGAAAAACAAGTTGATTTCTTGTTTATTTTATTGTGTTTGGCAAGTAAGTAAAAAAAGTTATCTCAAAAGTATTTATATACAATCTGCAAAAATTTATTATTGGAGTGGGGACGGTAAGGTGTGGGCTCTTGGGTAGGCGCGACTCAAAAAATATGGTGGCCTAAAGTAAAACTTTAATGAGAGGCTTTAAGATTTTATTTTTTAAAAAATAATTATATATTGTATATAATATCACTTGAAGTCTATTGTTCTAGTTATTTATATGAAAATTTAAAAAAAAAAATTATATATTGTATATAATATCACTTGAAGTCTATTGTTCTAGTTATTTATACACGAAATTTAAAATTCTCTCTCTATTCCAATTTATATGATTTTTTTCTCTTTTAAAATTTAAACTTTTTGAAAATTCAAACACCCTATAAATTGAGGCAAAGGAGTACTCTCCCATTCTTAAATAAATGGTACTTTAGGGTGTGTTTGGTCTGATGGAAAATGTTTTCTGAAAAATATTTTCCTATTTTTCCTTGTTTGGTTATAATATAACTTTGGGAAAATATTTTCAAAGACACTCATTTTCCTCCATTTGAAAGAAAATGACTTCCCTCATGGGCCACGAGAAGTCATTTTCTAGAAAATATTGAGATGAGACTTATGGGAACTTGGATCCAAAATATGAATAAAGTGACCAAAATAGGTCACCTATTTAATAAGTTACCAAAATAGGCTAAACGTAATAATTTATTTCGTTTTATACCCTTTTTTATGATTTGATAGCGGATGTATACAGTAAAAAAGTTTTAGTAAAACGTAGTAATAATTTATTACGTTTTACAAAAAAAAATTTATAAAACATAATAATTTGTTATATTTTACAAATTTTTTTGTAAAATATAATAATTTATTACGTTTACGTGATTTGACATAAAGAAGTGATGTGATAGTACATTGAGTTTTTCTAAAAAAAATAATAAATTTAAACTTTATAACTTTTTTAACTTCTATAAATTAAAATTTTTTAGTACAATTTATAAATTATAACTTTTTATTACGTTTCTTACCAAAAAAAAATTTAAAAAAAAGTTATTGCTTCGTTTTGTCAAATCAAGTACCACCTATCTCACTCTTTTTGACTTTTTCTTTCAGAAATCGTATTAAGAAGTTACTTTTTAATCAATAAAAAAATAAACAATACGTAATTATAAATTTATTTTATTAATACATAATAAAAAATTACACTAGTTTTTAAATTTGGTCAGATGAATGTATAATTATTGATGTCACATCTCATACAAACTGACTGGAGAAAATTGAAGGAAAGGTGTCTTTTAAGTCTTGAATGAAGGATTGGTAACATTGACCAACTTAAAGAGTCAAACATAATTAGAAAACTTAATTAAGTTAATTGTGGACTTGATTAATATTTTCAAAACTTTCTAATCTTTTTAAAAATACAAATCAACCCACACCCCTCTCCTCCAAATCAACCGTCTCTCTCCTCTCGAGAGAGAGATAGTCTCTCAACTCTCTTCCAACCAATAGTTCTGCAACCCTTCAAGCTCCGACAACAAATAGCTGGGCGAGTTACTTTTCAACTTTCAACCGTCAATAGATGTGAAGAAACAGAGGAACTTGAGCCAACTTCTCCGGCGACAACAACTTCGAGTTCTTCATCGTCCCATTTCTTCTTTCACGGGTAACAAAATATTACTTGAGCCAACTTCTCTTCTAGTATTGGTTAACAATTTTAATATTTATTGCTTAAATTTGAATTGTGGACTGAATAAAACCCTAATTTCTGGCATTTCTTCTCTACTCTTTCCAGTGTGAAATATAATTTTTTATTGTTATTGTAGTTCTTGTTGTTGAACTGTTGATTCGATTTGTTGGTGATTTTTTGTCACCGTTGATGTTCTTAGTGTGTGTGTGTTGTGTTGGTGTTGCTTGGTTGATTTATTATTTTTCTTGGTAAAAATGGTGATGCAACAGATAAACTATCTGACGCAACAGATTAACCATATGATACAATAGATTAACCATCTGACGCAACAAAATAACCATTTGATGTATCAGATTAACCATTTGACGCAACAGATTAACCATCTGATGCAACAGATTAACCATCTGATGCAACAGATTAA
Organism: Capsicum pubescens; assembly: GCA_030864215.1. Classification (NCBI taxonomy): domain Eukaryota; kingdom Viridiplantae; phylum Streptophyta; class Magnoliopsida; order Solanales; family Solanaceae; genus Capsicum; species Capsicum pubescens. Next base: position 269,621,424 of record CM061540.1, on the reverse strand, counting down.
TTATCTGATCTAATAGATCTAAATAATAGATGAACAGAACATATCATTCATCTGTTGTGACAGACGACTCTTTTTTTTTGAATAAATTTAAACAATATTGATCAAACAGATAACTCATTTGACAATAGATGAGTGATCTGTTTCAATAAATGTATGGACTATTTTTATTGTTTCCAATTAATTGCTCATCCTCTGCAACAGGTTGCTTATGTGCTGCAAAATATCTCCTACCTGGTGAAACACATGAGTGATCTATTTTTATTGATTCCAACGAATTACTCATCTGCTGCAATAAGTTGCTTATATGCTGCAACAGATATCCTACCTGGTGCAATAAATGATTAATTTATTTTAATTATTTCCAATGGATTACTTATCTGCTGTAACAGGTTGGTTATATACTACAATAGATAACCTACCTGGTGCAACAGATGAGTGATTTATTTTTATTATTTCCAACGGATTACTCATCCACTATAACAGGTTGGTTATACGCTTGTAGTACCCCAAAAATTCAAACAAACTTTAGCGTCATGTTCCAAGATCACGTGTAGTGCAATATAGTTCTTTTTTAACTTCATGAGTTATTTTGAGGTATATTTAGGTCTCAAATAACTCCCAGCTGTCAGACGAATCAAAATAAGTTTTACCGGTTGAGTTCCGCATAAAAATATTGCCTTAGTCAAATTAAAACGAGTATATCTTTTTATCTACTCATAATTTTCTATATCAAATCCCACCAAGTTGTGGGAAATCGAATTACCTTTCCAACGATATAGAATTCGCCCAAATCCTTTACCCGAGTAAAGAGTTAGAGTGGTTTTTGTAAAGCAGTGTACCAATTGGCACATCAACGTGTCATGCTAAGAGTCCAAATGGCAATTTTCATTTTTCAGTAAGGGAATGCGACCCCACTTTGTTGCGACACTAGCCATTTTCTCAGTTGTCAATTTCCAGTGAGACATCGTGATGACACCGCATCGCGCCACCAGTTCAGTTCCCAATTATCCCTTTTTCCAGTGGCTCGACGCGATTGTACCGCGTAGCTCCAAGGCTAAAAATTGGAATTTCCAGTCCGCAATTTAAATTTCCAAGGGCCATTTGGTCATTTTCCTAAGCCCTTTGTCCTAAACACGGAATTAAAGCCTAAAAGAGCATTATATGCCCTATTTTTCACAAATTACTCTTTAAGGAATTAATTCCCTTCAAGAACAAAAATCCTAGACTTCAAAATTCAAGGCCAAATCTAAAGAACCCACCATCAATCCTCACAAATTTGTCAACTCAGGTATGTTAAGTGTTCATCCATGAGTTTTTTTCACCCATGGAGTCCAAGTATCCAATTTTAATTGCAAAATTATGATCTTTTCAAGTTGTCTTGATTTTTAAATTATGATTTCAACCATGAATCTCCATGAGTTTTGATTCTACACTATGTTTAAATGGAATTATTGTTGTTATCAAATCTCACATGTTTTAATGTTATTATTCATTTAATTAAATCATGCTTTAGTGTCATAGATGTTGAATTCATGTTATTACTTCAAGTTTTACATCATTCCCATGATTAGATTAAACTATGAATTACAAGTGTTTGATAAAACGCCTACAATATTGAATATTTGATAAAAACTTTCATGATATGTCCTCTAAGATTAATATTATTTTACTATTATTGCTTTTGAGTCCTGGGGGTTTTGAATACCCAAAAACCATAGCTATTTACTTAGTACCATCTCAGTATCTTCAGATTAACTTCAGAATATATTATGAGCACTATCAGATCAGTCAGTTAAACCTAGAATAGTTTAGTACTCTAGTGTCATTCAGTTAGGAGTAGGATTTAGCATCGAGCGAGGGCAGGGATGATGGATTCCCCATTAGATAAGCAGAGTCATTAGTAGCATTCCCTGTACCCCAGAACTATGTAGCCAGCGTAGGATATGAGAAGTCACCCGTCAGTTTAGGATTGACACCCTTTGTCCTTCGGGACAATATAGTACATCAGTATAGTAGATCTATATAGCCAGCATTAGTACCCGTGGCACGGTACTAATACCCTTCCAACTGGGGTTACAGGTTGGACCCCAATTAGCTTAAATTGGGGCATGGTGGTTAGATAATACCTCCCACAGTCTCAATTATAGTCTCAGTCCAGTAGTTAGTTTAGTTATTCAATTTTAGTTGCTTGACCATAGCATACAGTTCCCAGTAACTCAGTTATCAGATTTTAGTGTTTATAGATCATATTCAGTCCATGTTATATGCTTGGTCATGCATCCCCGGTATCTACAGATTTTATGTACCTCCAGTATTTATAATTTTCATGCATCTTCAGTAATTACAGATTTCACATATTCTAGGTATCTACAGATTTCATACACTTTATTCAGTACCGCATGTTATACATGAATATTTAGATAATTATTTATTCATGTTCATGAAATCATGCATATCTGCCTACCTCATTTAGCATACCACTACATTCAAAGTACTAATCGCATACTCTTTTCTTGTGCTATGATGTATCATATCATAGGTTTGGACGTCTAGTTCCCGGATGGTGCTTAGACTTCCCAGACTCTCAGCAGTAGCAATGATGAGTCCTCAAATTTTGAGGACAAGCTAGTTTATTTCAAATTTTTTAGTTCAATATTTAGATGGAGTTAGTTGGGGCATGTTCCATCAACTCGTATTTAGTCAGTTAGAGTCTTTCGTACATGTCAGTTAGTCATTCAGTTTATCTTTATTTTATCAGATTCAGACAGTTTTTTATCCAGATTCATATGTCAATAATGTTTCAGTTGTTAAAACCTTATGGCTTATCAGTTGTTCTTCCACATTTAATATTATATTATTCAGTGCTCACAGTAGATACCAGCTTATGGGTTAACTTGTGGTCCCTCGGGACTATAAGAACCGGGTGACACCCAGGGTGTACTCTCAGGGCGTTAAAAACATAGTATCAGAGATTAAGGTTTTAAAGTGTCCTAGGAAGTTTGAAAGTCGCGTCTAGTAGAGTCTTGTGCATAGGTGTGTAGCACACCACACTTATGGGCAAAAGGTTACAAGGCATTTAGGAACAGTTTTCCTTCTTTTAGTGTTTATGTTGTGAGATTGAGCATGAGCTCATGTTAAACTCTCTGTCTAATCTAATCTTCTTTCTATTCACAGAACATGCCTCCCAAAAGAACAAATAGAAGAAAAAACATGAACCAGCCAGCACCTCCACCCGTTCAGGAAGATCCCCTGAATGAGCATGTATCTCATGCAGAGTTCAGAGTTGTATTCACTCCTCTAGCTCACTCTATAGCGGCTCAGAATGCTCAGCCAGCTGCTATTCTAGCCAATCCAATGACCAATACTATTGCAGCTAGAATTCAGGACTTTACCCGAATGAACCCTCCTCTATTTTTGGGATCCAAATATGAAGAGGATCCGCAGGAATTCTTAGACATAGTTTAGAAGGTGACAGATATTATGGGGGTGACTTCTAGTGAGAGTGCTGAGTTGGATGCATATCAGTTGCAGGATGTATCCCATTCATGGTTTAAGCAGTAGAAGGTAAATAAAGGTGCGAATGCAGGATCAGTAGAGTGGGAGGGGTTTGCTATAACCTTCTTAGATAGATTCTTCCCGTTGGAGTTGAGGGAATCTAAGGTGTTAGAATTTATTAACTTGAGGTAGGGCAGCATGAGTATGAAAGAGTATTCCCTTAAGTTTACTCAGTTAGCTAGGTATGCTCCTCATTATTAAAGAAGTGTATTGGTGACCCAGTTGTAGTTGTTCCCTTAGAAAGTATAGATTGTCAGAACAGTCTTTCCTATGAGGAAATTCCAGTAAAAATTCTTGATCGTCAAGTTCGTAGACTAAGGAATAAAAAAGTTTCCCTAGTCAAAGTTCTTTGGCGGAATCAGTCTGTTGAGGCAGTCACTTGGGAAGAAGAAGAAGATATGCTGACCAAGTACCCTCATCTTTTCTCCGAAAACTCAGATTCAGTTTAAGGTATTAATCTTCTTAAGATTTCTCTTTTTCATGCTCAATTTCTATTGCATATCATGTTCATGTCAGTCATGCATTTATAGACCCAGTTTAGTAATGAATCACGTCTCAGACTCAATGTTGAAACTACATCTTTATCGTGTGTATTTAACATGTAACCTCAATTTCATAGTGCTTTCAATCTAGCCAGTCTCATTCGAGGACGAATGTTCCCAAGGGGGAGATATTGTAACACCTCGAAAATCCAAACTAAATTTAGCGTCATGTTCCAAGATCATGCATAGTGCAATATAGTCCTTAGGTAACTTCATGAGTTATTTTGAGGTATATTTAGGTCTCAAACAACTCCCAGCTATTAGACAAATCAAAATAAGTTTTACCGGTTGAGCTCCGCATAAAAACATTGCCATAGTCAACTTCAAACAAGTAGATATTTTGCTCTACTTATAATTTTCTATCTCAAATCCCACCAAGTTGTGGGAAATCTAATTATCTTTTCGACGATATAAAATTCGCCCAAATATGATACCCGGGTGAAAAATTAGAGCCATTTTTGTAAAGCAGTGTACCAACTGGCACATCAACGCGTCGCGCTAAGGGTCTAAATGACAATTGTCATTTTCCAGTGAGTGAACTCGATCCCACCGCATCGTGCCACTAGCCATTTTTTCAATTTTCAATTTCTAGTGAGACACCGCGATGGCACTGCGTCGCGCCACCAGTCCAGTTCCCAATTGTACCTTTTCTAGTGGCCCAACGCGATTGTACCGCGTCACGCCAAGGTCGAAAAATAGGATTTCCAGTCCACGATTTAAGTTTCCAAGGGCTTTTTGGTCATTTTCCTAAGCCCTAAATTCGTTCTAAACACAAAATTAAAGCCTAAAAGAGCATTATATGCCCTATTTTTCACAAATAATGTTTGAAGGAATTAATTCTCTTCAAGAATAAACACCCTAGACTTCAAAATTCAAGGCTAAATCTCAAGAACCCACCATCTATCCTCACGAATTCCTTAACCCAGGTATGTTAAGTGTTCATCGATGGGTTCCATTCACCCATGGAGTCCAAGTATCCAATTTTAATTGCAAAATTATAATCTTTTCAAGTTATCTTGATTTTTAAATTATGATTTCAACCATGAATCTCTATAAGCTTTGATTCTACACTATGTTTAAATGGAATTATTGTTGTTATCAAATCTCACATGCTTTAATGTTATTATTCATTGAATTAAATCATGATTTAGTGTCATAGATGTTAAATTCATGCTATTACTTCAAGTTTCATGTCATTCCCATGATTATATTAAACTATGAATTACAAGTGTTTGATAAAATACCTATAAGAATGAATATTTGATAAAAGCTTTCATACTATGTCCTCTAAGCTTAATATTATTTTACTATTATTGCTTTTGAGTCTTGGGGGTTTTGAATACCCGAAAACTATAGTTGTTTACTTAGTCCCATCTCAGTATCTTCAGATTAAATTCAGAATATATTATGAGAACTATCCGGTCAGTCAGTTAAACCCAGAACAGTTTAGTACCCCAGTGTCATTCAGTTAGGAGTAGGATTTAGTACCGAGCAAGTACAGGGATAACGGCTTCCCCGTCAGATAGGCAATGTAATTAGTAGCAATCCCTATACTCCAGAACTATGTAGCCAGCGTATGATATGAGAAGTCACCCGTCAATTTAGACATGACTATCTTGCAGGGGTCACCCGTCAGTTTAGGCTTGACATCCTTAGTCCTTCAGGACAATATAGTACATTAGTATAGTGGATCCACACAGCCAGCATTAGTACCTGTGGTACGGTACTAACACCCTTCCAACTGGGGTTACAAGTTGGACCCCAATTAGCTCAGAATGGGGCATGGTGGTTAGATAATACCTCCCACAGTCTCAGTTACAGTCTCAATCCAGTAGTGAGTTTAGTTATTTAGTTTCAGTTGCTTGACTATAGCATACAGTTTCCAATAACTCACTTATCATATTTTAGTGTTTACAGATCATATTTAGTTCATGTTATATGTTTGTCCATGCATCTCTAGTATCTACAGATTTCATGTACCTCCAGTATTTATAGTTTTCATACATCTTCAGTAATTATAGATTTCACGTATTCTCAGTATCTACAGATTTCATACACTCTATTTAGTACCTCAAGTTATACATGCATATTCATACAATTATTTATTTATATTCATGAAACCATGCATATCAACCTACCTCATTTAGCATACCACTACATTCAAAGTACTGATCGCATACTCTTTTCTTGCGCAATGATGTATCATATCATAAGTTCGGACATCCAGTTCTCGGATCACGCTTAGACTACTTAGACTTCAGCAGTAGCAGTGATGAGTCTTCATATTTTAAGGACAGTCTATTTTATTTCATGTTTTTCAGTTCAGTAGTTAGATGGAGTTAGTTGGGGCCTGTTCCATTAACTCATATTCAGTCAGTTAGAGGCTTTCGGACATGTCAGTTAGTCATTCAGTTTATCTTTATTTTATCATATTCAAACAGTTATTTCTCCAAATTTATAATTCAGTATTGTTTCAGTTGTTAAAACCTTATGGTTTATTAGTTGTTCTTTTGTATTTATTATTATATTATTCAGTGGTCACAGCAAGTACCATCTTATGGGTTAGCTTATGGTCCCTCGGGACTGTAAGCACCGTGTGATGCCCAGGGTGTACTCTCGGGGCGTTAAAAACTTGGTATTAGAGCCTAAGGTTTTAAACTATCCTAGAAAGTCTGAAAGTTGTGTCTAGTAAAATCTTGTGCATGGGTGTACAGTGCGCTACACTTATAGGGAAAAGGCTACAAGGCGTTTAGGAAAATTTTCCCTTCTTTCAGTGTTTATGTCATGAAATTGAGCATGAGCTCATGTTAAACTCTCTATCTAATCTAATCTTCCTTCCATTTGTAGAATATGTCTCCCAAAAGAACAAATGGAAGAAGAAACGTGAACCAGCCAGCACCTTCACCCGTTTAGGAAGATCCCCTGAATGAGCATGTAACTCATGTAGAGTTCAAAGTTGCATTCACTAATCTAGCTCACTCTGTAGTGGATCAAAATGCTCAGCCAGCTACTGTTCTTGCCAATTCAGTGGCCAATACTATTGCAGATAGAATTCGGGACTATACCCGAATGAACCCTCCTCTATTTTTGGGATCCAAATCTGAAGAAGATCCACAGGAATTCTTAGACATAGTTCAGAAGGTAATATATATTATGGGGGTGACTTCTAGTGAGAGTGCTGAGTTGGATGCATATCAGTTGCAGGATGTTGCCCATTCATGGTTTAAGCAGTGGAAGGTAGATAGAGGTGTTGATGCAGGACCGGTAGAATGGAAGGAATTTGTTATAGCCTTCTTAGATAGATTCTTCCCATTAGAGTTGAGGGAAGCCAAGGTGTTAGAATTTATTAACTTGAGGTAGGGAAGCATGAGTGTGAAGGAGTATTCCCTTAAGTTTACTTAGTTAGCTAGGTATGCTCCTCATATGGTAGCTAAGGAGTGTAGGACTGTAATGCTGATTAGGGAGATGGAATTGTCTAGGTTGATGGTACATGCTCAATAGATTAAGGATAAGAAGATTAAGAAGAGACAGGGGGAGAATAAGAGGGCTAGAATAAGTAGCTTTAATTTCAGCCATCCAAGGTCAGAAGGTGGTAACCATCCTCAGTTTTATCAAAAATCCTCAGTCCCAGCTCCATCCTCAGCTAGTTCCTAGTACCCAAGTTCAGTAATGATCATTGGGTTAGAGCACCAGGATCTAAGTCCCAAGGAAGTGTTAACAGCACTCGTACAAATCCTCTATGTCAGAAATATGGTAGAAACCATCAGGGTGAGTGTAGGGTTGGCAGTGATGTGTGCTTTGGGTATGGAAAGCTAGGATATTGGATTCGGGAATGTCGGGTAGTGCCTCAAAAAGTTATGGATTTACGCCAATAGGGCCAGTCCCATCAGTCATCAGATCCAACCGACCGCCCAACTCAGCAGGGTGCCACTTCCAGTGCTACCAGTGGTTAGCGTCCAAATAGATTGTATGCCCTTTAGTCCTGACAAGATCAGGAAAATTCTCCTGATGTAGTTACTGGTACTTTACAGGTTTTTCATTTACACATTTATGATTTACTACACCCTAGAACTTTTCTTTCCTTTGTAACCCCATACATAGCCATTAATTACGGAGTCAGTCCTGAAATCCTAGGAAAGCCCTTTTCAGTGTCTAACCCAGTGGGTGTCTCTATTGTAGCCAGGCAGCTATACAGGAACTGTTCGGTCATAATATCCCAGAAAGTTACTTCAGTTGATCTTGTGGAGTTAGAGATGATGGATTTTGACGTTATTCTCGGTATGGATTGGCTTCACTCATGCAATGTTTCAATTGATTGTAGAAACAGAATAGTTTATTTCCAGTTCCTAAATGAACCAGTCGTAGAATGGAGGGGTAGTACTACAATGCTTAGGGGTCAGTTTGTTTTGTACCTTTGAGCGAGAAAGATGATATCTAAGGGGTGTATTTACCATCTTGTCTGAGTCAAAGACTCTAATTTAGAGACTCCAACTCTTGAGTCAGTTTTAGTAGTGAGAATTTCCAGATGTGTTCCCTGAGGATCTTCCCAGAGTTCCTCCCGAAAGGGATATTGACTTCAAATTGACCTTCTCCCAGGCACTCAGCCTGTCTCTATTTCACCATATAAAATGGCCTCAGTCGAACTCAAAGAATTAAAAAAATAGTTGAAGGATCTCCTAGATGAGTGATTCATTAGGATCAGCATCTCCCCATGGGGTGCACCTGTTCTATTCATGCGTAAGAAAGATAGTTCTCTCAGAATATGTATTGAATACCGTCAGTTGAACAAAGTCACCATCAAGAATAAATATCCACTTCCTTGAATCAATGAATTGTTTGACCAACTTCAAGGTGCCTGCTACTTTTTTAAGATAGACCTCAGATCAAGCAATCATTAGCTCAGAGTCAGAGAATGTGACATTCTGAAGACAGCTTTTCGAACCCGGTATGGTCACGTCGAATTTCTAGTCATGTCCTTTGGTCTCACGAATGCCCCAGCAGCCTTCATGGACTTAATACATCGAGTGTTCAAATAATACTCGGACATATTTGTCATAGTCTTCATTGATGACATTCTTGTTTACTCCCATAGTGAAAATGATCATGCAGAATATCTCAGAATAGTATTGCAGACCCTTACAGCCCATCAGTTGTTCGCTAAATTCAGTAAGTGTGAATTTTGGCTAAGATCAATAGCTTTTCTTGGCCATATTATTTTTGGTAATGGCATTAGAGTTGATCCTCAAAAGATCGAAGTGGTGAGAAACTGGCCCCGACCTATTTCTCCATCAGATATCAGGAGTTTCTTAGGCTTGGCTAGCTATTACCGATAGTTTGTTGAGGGATTTTTGTCTATTTCATCCCCCATGTCCAGATTGATTCTGTAGAAAGTTAAGTTTTAATGGTCAGATTCTTGTGAGGAGTTTTCAGGAGTTGTAGACTCGACTCACTACAGTTCTAGTTTTGATGTTGCCAGATGGTTTAGATGGGTTTTTTGTATATTATAATGCTTCCAGAGTTGGGTTGGGATGTGTTTTGATTCATAGGGGTAAAGTTGTGGCATATGCCTCTTGACAACTTAAGACCCATGAGAAGAACTACCCTACCCATGATCTTGAGTTTGCAACTGTCGTGTTTTTCTTAAAGATTTGGAGGCATTATTTGTATGGGGTCCATGTTGATGTGTTCATAGATCACAAAATCCTACAGTATGTGTTCTCTCAGAAGGATTTGAATCTTCGATAGAAGAGATGGTTTGAATTGCTGAAAGATTATGATATAAATATTTTGTACCATCTAGGCAAGGCCAATATAGTGGCAGATGCTCTCATTAGACTGTCTATGGGTAGTATTGCTCATGTTGAGGAAGATAAGAAGAAATTAGTGTAGGAAGTTCATCAGCTTTCCAAATTAAGTGTTCGTTTGGTTGATTCAGCAGAGGGTAATGTGAGGGTGTAAAATGGTTCAGAATCATCTCTAGTTTCTAAGGTAAAGGAAAAACAGGATAGAGATCCTAGTTTAGTGAAGTTGAAGAAGTCAATCAGATATCAAAAAGTGGAGGTTTTCTCCCAAGGGAGAGATAGTGTATTGCATCGTCAGGGTAGGTTGTGTGTTCCATGTGTTGATGAGTTGAGACAGTGGATTCTTGCCAAAGCGTATGGTATGTGTTACTTAATTCATCTAGGGGACACTAAGATGTACCGTAACTTGTGGGAGATCTATTGGAGGAATGGGATAAAGAGAGACATTAAAGAGTTTGTAGCTAAGTGCTCTACATGTCAGCAGGCTAAGATTGAGCACTAGACGCCTAGTGGGTTCATGCAGGAGTTCAGTATTCCCACATGGAAATGGGAAGAAGTGAACATAGACTTTGTGACGGGTTTGCATCATACTCGTCATCAGCATGATTTGATTTGGGTTATCATCGATAGAATGACCAAATCCATTCTTTTCTTACTAGTTCATACCTTATATTCAATCGATGACTATGCCAAACTCTATTTCAGAGAGTTGGTTAGGTTGCACGGTGGTCCGATATCTATCATCTCAGATAGAGGTACCCAATTTACCTCTTACTTCTGGAAAGCATTCCAAAAGTATCTTGGTACCCATATCCACCTCAGTACATCCTTCCACCCTCAGACATATGGTCAAGCAGAAAGGACCATCCAGACTCTTAAAGACATGTTGAGGGCGTATGTAGTTGACTTTAAAGGTAGTTGGGGTAACCACTTACCATTGATTGAATTCACATACAATAAAAGTTATCATTCCAATGTCCAGATGACACCGTTTGAGGCTCTCTATGGGAGAATATGCAGATCATCGATCGGTTGGTTTGAAGTGGGTGAGGCCACTGTTGTAGGGTCTGACTTGGTATTTGATGCTTTATAGAAAGTTCAGTTGATCATAGAGAGTCTTAAGGCAACCCAGAGCTGACAAAAATCGTATGCAAATATGAGAAAAGATGATCTAGAGTTTGAGATTGATGACTTTGTGTACGTAAAAATCTCTCCCATAAAGGGGGTAAAGAGGTTTAGTAAGAAGGGGAAGCTTAGTCCCCCGATATGTTGGTCCTTACATAATTCTCAGTCGTTACAAAAAGGTTTCTTACGAGCTTGAGTTTCCTTCAGATCTAGATTTAGTACACACATTGTTGAAGAAGTGTATTGGTGACCCAGCTGTAGTTGTTCCCTTAGAAAGTGTAGATGTTCAGAACAGTCTTTCCTATGAGGAAATTCCAGTAGAAATTCTTGATCATCAAGTTCATAGACTAAGGAACAAAGAAGTTACCCTAGTCAAAGTTCTTTGTCAGAATCAGTTCGTTGAGGGATCCATTTTGGAAGCAGAAGCATATATACAGACCAAGTACCCTCATCTTTTCTTTGCAAACTCAAATTCAGTTTAAGGTATTAACCTTCTTAAGATTTCTCTTTTTCATGCCCAGTTTCTGTTGCATATCATGTTTATGTCAGTCATGCATTTACAGACCCAGTTTAGTAATGAATCATGTCTCAGACTCGATCACAAAACCACGTATTTATAGCGTGTATTCAGCATGTAATCTCAGTTCCTTAGTGCTTTCTGTCTAGCCAGTCTCATTCGAGGACGAATGTTCCTAAGAGGGAGATATTATAATATCCCAAAAATCCAAACTAACTTTAGCGTCATGTTCCAAGATCATTCATAGTGCAATATCATCCTTTGGTAACTTCATAATTTATTCTGAGGTATATTTAGGTCTCAAATAACTCCCACCTGTTAGACGAATCAAAATAAGTTTTACCGGTTGAGTTCTATATAAAAATGTTGCCTTAGTCAATATCAACGAGTATATATTTTTCTCTATTTATAATTTTCCATATCAAATCCCACCAAGTTGTGAGAAATTGAATTATCTTTCCGACGATATAAAATTCGCCAAAATCTGATACCCGGGTGAAGAGTTAGAGCGGTTTTTGTAAAGCAATGTACCAACTGGCACATCAACGCATTGCGCTAAGGGTCCGAATAGAAATTGTCATTTTCCATTGAGGTAACGCGATCCCACCACATCACACCACTAACCATTTTCCCTATTGTCAATTTCCAGTAAGACACCCGAAGGCATCGCATCGCGCCACCAGTCCAGTTCCCAATTGTCCCCTTTCCAGTGGCCCAACGTGATTGTACCGCGTCGCGCCAAGGCCAAAAATTGGGATTTCCAGTCTGCAATTTAATTTTCCAAGGGTCATTTGGTCACTTTCCTAAGACCTAAATTCATCCTAAACACGAAATTAAAGCCTAAAAGAGCATTATATTCCCCATTTTCACCAATTACTCTTTAAGAAATTAATTCTCTTCAACAACAAAAACCCTAGACTTCATAATTCAAGGCCAAATTTCAAGAAACCACCATCAATCCTCGCAAATTCATCAACCTAGGTATGTTAAGTGTTCATCCATGGGTTCCTTTCACCCATGAAGTCCAAGTATCCAATTTTAATTGCAGAATTATGATCTTTTCAAGTTATCTTGATTTTTAAATTATGATTTCAACCATGAATCTCCATGAGCTTTAATTCTACACTATGTTTAAATGGAATTATTGTTGATATCAAATCTCACATGCTTTAATGTTATTATTCATTGGATTAAATCATGCTTTAGTGTCATGGATGTTGAATTCATGTTATTACTTCAAGTTCCATATCATTCCCATGATTAGATTAAACTATGAACTACAAGAGTTTGATAAAATGCCTACAATAATGAATATTTGATAAAAGCTTTCATGTTATGTCCTCTAAGCTTAATATTATTTTACTATTATTGCTTTTGAGTCCTGGGAGTTTTGAATACCCAAACACCATAGTTGTTTACTTAGTCCCATCTCAGTATCTTTAGATTAACTTCAGAATATATTATGAGCACTATTAGATCAGTCAGTTAAACCTAGAACAGTTTAGTACTCCAATGTCATTCAGTTAGGAGTAGGATTTAGCATTGAGCGAGTGCAGGGATGACGACTTTGCGTCAGTTAGGTAAAGTCGTTAGTAGCAGTCCCTGTACTCCAGAACTACGTAGCCAGCGTAGGATATGAGAAGTCACCCATCAGTTTAGGCATGACTATCTCGCAGGGGTCACCCATCAGTTCAGGATTGACACCCTTAGTCCTTTGGGATAATACAGTATATTAGTATAGTGTATCCACATAGCCAGCGTTAGTACTCATGGTATGGTACTAACACCCTTCCAACTAGGGTTACAGGTTGGACCCCAGTTAACTCAGATTGGGGCATATCGGTTAGATGATACCTCTTATAGCCTTAGTTACAGTTTCAGTCCAGTAATTAGTTCAGTTATTCAGTTTCAGTTGCTTGACCATAGCATACAGTTACCAGTAACTCAGTTATCAGATTTCAGTATTTACAGATCATATTTAGTCCATGTTATATGCTTGGTCATGTATCCCCATTATCTATAAATTTCATGTACCTCCAGTATTTATAGTTTTCATGTATCTTCAGTAATTACAGATTTCACGTACTCTCAGTATCTACAGATTTCATACACTCTATTTAGTACCTCATGTTATACATGCATATTTTAGATAATTATTTATTCATATTCATGAAACCATGTATATCAGCCTACCTCGTTTAGCAAACCAGTATATTTAAAGTATTGATCGCATACTCTTTTCTTGCGATATGATGTATCATATCATGCATTCAGACGTCCTGTTCTCGGATCGTGCTTAGACTTTTCAGACTCTCAGCAGTAGCAGTAGTGAGTTCTCATATTTTAAGTACAGGCTATTTTATTTCATGTTTTTCAGTTCAGTAGTTAGCTGGAGTTAATTGGGGCCTATTCCATCAACTCATATTCAGTCAGTTAGAGGCTTTTGGACATGTCAGTTAGTTATTTAGTTTTTCTTTATTTTATTAGATTCAGACAGTTGTTTCTATAGATTAATAATTCAGTATTGTTTCAGTTGTTAAAACCTTATGGCTTATCAGTTGTTCTTTTGTATTTATTATTAGATTATTCAGTGCTAACAGTAGGTACCAGCTCATGGGTTAGCTTGTGGTCCCTCGGGATTGTAAACATCATGTGACGCTCAGGGTGTAATCTCAGGGCGTTACAATGCTGCAATATATATTCTACCTGGTGCACCAGATGAGTGATCAATTATAATTATTTCCAATGGATTACTCATCCCCTGTAATAGGTTGGTTATATTTTGCAACAGATAACATTCCTGGTGCAACAAATGAGTGATCTATTTTTATTGTTTCCAATGAATTACTCATCCGTTGCAACAAGTTGGTTATATGTTGCAACAAATAACCTTTCTGGTGCAACAGATGAGTGATTTATTTTTATTATTTCCAATGATTTACTTATCCATTGCAATAGGTCGGTTATATATTGCAACAAATAACATACCTGATAAAATAGATGTGTGGTCTGTTGGAACTGTTATTTTACTGTTGTGCATGTTAGTTTTACTGTTATCCCTTTTTAATGATGCATTAATCAATTATAATTTATTTTATGTTCCTATTAATTTAAGATAATATGGATCCCAAAATAAAAGAAACCGAATCAAGTCCAAGAAAAGGAACAAGTAAAGCAGCTAGGCTACATTCTCCACTTTATGAGCTTGCTTTACAAGCGTTATCTCAATCAGGAGCAGAAGATAATGAACATGGGGAGGAGGAATGTTTCAAAAGAGATGATCCAAATTCTAATAGCCCTTCCACCAATGAGTTGGTCAAAACCTTCAGCATTAATCGTTGTCCTATGAGAATGCAGTGCGATGGTGCCACAAATTTAACGGGTGATTTCGTGGTTAAATCATCCATGGGAAAAACTTTTGATGCCTTCAAAAAAATACTTTGAGAACAAAAATTAGATTCTTATTTCAGGGAAAGATGATTGGGCAATATCTTGATTTGTCAGAGGACAACAATGCTCATTTCCAAATGAAAATGGTTTATGATCTTCTCAAGTGTAGGTTTATGTAAGAAAACAAAGATAAGATAGATGAGGTATGGCTAAATTATTGTGGCATACCTGTTTGTTTTGGTTGGAAGGAGTTTGCCATAGTTACTAGACTAAAATGTTATCCTCATCCTCCTTCTCAAGTTATACCTACTCTAACCCCAAAAAAGCACCTCACACACCCAAAAAAGGCAAAGCCAAGTCGAGTGATCGTGATGACCTGGTGTCCATTGTTGGTCCAAACTTCAAAAATAAAAATTTGATAGAAGCGTTGAAAGGTAAAATACTTTCAAAAAATCACAAGCAATTATTGTGCTTGGTTTGGTTTGTACATAATATTCTTTGGGAGAGAGACATTAACAACAACATAAGCCTAGGTTTTAATAAATCTCTCCGAGGATCTTGAGGCATTCAACAGCTATCCTTGGGGTTATGAAAGCTTCAAAATGACTGTCAAATATTTGTTGACTCCGTTAACGCCAAAAACAGTCCATGGGCTTTCATGGTAAATATTTCTTTTATTATGATATGATTCATTTTTTTAATTCAATATTATTTTTGATTTATTGTCGTTATATTATAGGCTTGGGCATTTGAAGTCATTTCTTATTTGAAACAACAAGTGAACTACTAGGAAGAAGTTTCCTATCAAAGAATCCTAAGATGGTTGTCGGGCAAAACTGATAAAAATGTCAAATTTCTTGATCTTTTCAATCCCCCGAAGGAAGCAGTAAGTCTAATTCTAATCAAGTTTTTGTTTTAATTAATAATTATTTTAATGATTTCATCATCATTCTAATATATGTACTGATTTATTTTAGATTGTCCGTCCATGGTTTGTTCCGACCAATCGAGAGTTGAAGATGCCATTTTTTCTTACTTTGTGGTTTGTGCAAACTTTATCGGACCCTAACGTCATTGATAGAATAAAAATGGAATTGTTTGGAGCAACAACCATCATAAGAAAAATAATTTTGGAGGGTGAGCTTATTGTTGTTGATAATGGTAGTGGTAGTGGTAGTGGTGCTGCTGTTGGGGATAATGATGTTGCTTTTATAGTTTTTAAAACAATAAACCATTATGATTATGATCATACTGGTTATACAGATTTTGCCACTTCTAACGAATGTTCTGCATGCAAATGTCAAGACTGCAAGACAAAACATGTTGGAGTGATTAATGTTATTAATGCGCTAACTGCTTCTGTAAAGGAAATGACATCTAAGAGGGGTGTCATTCTATCAAAGAGGATTTCATATCCATACACTTCACTAAAGATCAAGGTGGCTAAGAGGAGAAGGAAAGATATTTCCAGGACATCATCAAGCATCAAAAAAAGCAAAATTGCAACTCATCTATCTTTGTCTTGCATTGTTGTTCAATGTACAAGGGCCACAAGAGAGCAACATGAGCTGAAGAAGATGAATGTATATCATTTATTCCAACAAACAAACATGCACATATTTGTTTCAAAAGATGATACATCTGCTGAAAATAATCAAATAGATATATATATATCTGTTGCAACTGTTGTCTAGCCTATTGCAATAGATGTGTTATCTATTGCAACATATGTCCATCTTTTTCAGAAATCAAATAGGTTTTTGTACTGTTTTAATTTGTACCAACAGATGAGTCTTATGTTGCAACAGATGGGTCATTTATTTGAAATTATTGTACCGCTCTATTTTATCTGTTTGAATTTGTCCCAACAGATGATCTATCTGTTATAATAGAAGATCATTTATTATAACAGATAGACAATCTGTTGTATATCTGCAATTAGCATTGACAATTCTGGTTTTCTAGGTGGTTGTCACAGCAGAAGCTACTGCTAAAGAGCATAATATCACAGTTGATAATCCATCTACTGCTTCCAAACAAGAAGAAAAGTGGATCCTGTCAGTTCGAAAGAACGGAAGAATTACCCATTTGAAGGGTTCAACATCTCGGAAGAGACTCTAAGAAAACTAACAAAGTTGATCAACGACTATTCAGAATGGATTGCCAATGGGCTATTAAAGCATCATGCCAGCAGGTATATAAATCAATTTTAAAGATATTGATTTATATAATTCTTGTTGTAAAAATATGACATTAACACATATAAATCATCATGTAGAAAACAAAATGATGAACACTACAAATTGAACGAATCGAGTCTTGGTTTTGATATGTTCGACTTTGTTGTTGCACATCTCGAAATGAAGAATTGGTTCTATTTGATGTCACAACTCCAAACTTGCTGAAATAATGAGGTTTAAATGTCATACATATTACTATTAATTAATACATTATTTAATTGCATTTGTGTATTAATTTTTTGTCATGTAATCTGAAATGTTTGATAATATGTGTAGCACATTGATGGCATTTTTTACTACCTCCGAAAGAAGGCCAAGTTGTAAACACAAGAATAATACCGATACACGACAAGCAATTATCTATATAAAGTTTACATCAATAATTCCTACAATAGGTATTGTCAACAACAGCCAGAAGTTTCTTGAAATGAGGAATGTTTAATCAACATCATCAAAGGTTTTTGCATTCGAGCACGCTTACCTTGGCATTTGGTTGAAGAAGTGCATATCCCAATCAATTGTGGTGATGAATTCCATTAGATGTTGGTTGTCGTCATTCTAAAAAAGAGGCGCATTCGAGTTTATGACTCAAGGAGACGTTCTGAACCATCGTCTGAGATACAAAAGCTGGCCAAAATATTGCCTACTTACCTTGATATGAGTGGCTTTTTGGACCAAAAGGTTCATACTGATTGGTCGGCGATTGAAGTATACCAGGATAAAAGGGGTAATCCATTTGATGTACAATATGTTGAAGGAATTTCACAACAAACCATTGGTATCCTGTAAGTATAAGTATCATGATTTAGTTTGATTTCATAAATTTCACAACGCTTACATGAACTGCAAGATATAGATTATCTATTTATTTAAAATGCAAGGATTGTGGTCTTTTTGTTGCTACTTACACCGAGTATTTGAGAGATGGATTACAATTTTCAAATGATGGACTTGATGCCGGATTACTCCATAAAAGATATGTTGCTCTTTTATGAAAATACGGAGAAGCGAAAGCTCAGAAATCGTACGCAAGTGACATTAAAAATCCACGATGATCAAAGTCGAATTTCGTAGCACCGGATGAAGAACAAATTCTACATATTTAGTAGATCTTTATAGCTTGAGTCTGTCAATCTAATAACCTATCCTCCTTGGTTAACTTGTTGATTTATTTGTAGAGTAGATCATTTGTACCCATAATAATTTTTTTACATTTCACTTATTTGTTGAGTTATTTCATGTAATTTTCGAAGGCTTCGATTTATTTTATACTGTCAATGAATATCATTTAATCCTTAGTTTTTAACTTGTTAATTGAAATAGAATACTAGATTCAAATATCGCAATAGATAATACACCTGCTGCAACAGACGACATATCTTATCAAATAGATTTAGACATATGTTGCAACATGTAGGTCATCTGCTGAAAATTATATAACAGATCTTCCTACTTTTTTTATTTCTTTCAATAGATTACCTATCAGTTGCAATAGATAGATTATATTTTGCAATAGAATGTATATCTGTTGTGGCAGATAGACTGAGAAACATCTGCATAATGCAACAGATGACCAACCTATTGCAATAGATAATCAATCTGTCATAACAGGTATGATATCTGTTATAACAGATAGACAATCTATTGTATTATAAAAATTCAACTTTTGTCAGACATAAAAAATTGTCACTACAATGTAAAGTGAACAAAGTGGCTTGAAATAAAAAATTATTATCATGTTCGTCTCTGACTTTGTACATAATCTTCTTTACACACGGGCTCCAACCATTTAGTTAGTACCCCATAAGCCCAGACCTCTTGCATCTTTTCCACAATGGTGTCGCACGTACCGGCCATTTTTGTGTTGGTCAGAAACACTCAATGTATGCAAGCGAGTATAGCCAGCACGCGGCATCGATTTTTTTTAAGGTGGATGTTCTTATTTTGACCTTCAAAATCCCATGATTCTTTCTTCAAGACTTCCGCCGACAAATGATCCATTAGTTTACTCTGCATCAACAACTTGGGGAACAACTTCAAGAGTGACTGCAGGTGGGTTAAAAACATGGCCTCCCTGAAGACAGGTAAGTTGCAGTCATAAACCTTAATTTTTCCCTCATCGAGTAGTATCTCAACACCGAGAAAATATTTGACTTCCACGTTCATGACTACAAGGATTCTTCTTTCCTTGGTCCAGCTCTTGTCGTGTGGATATGGCCTTTTTCCCTCTAACATAGTTAATCATGTCTTTATCCCATTTGAACACAAAAACTAACTGATCAATTCCCCGTCCACCAGGACCAGCTTTCCTACGGAGACTATCGTACCTACTCTTGATGATTTTTTGTTGCTCTTTACAGCCAACTACCTAAGGATCCTTGGATGAGAAACCTCATCCGGGTAATCCTTGAACTGCTTTCGGAGGGGAGGAATGGCGTCAAATGCCCAAGCCTAAAAAATGTAAACAGGAAGCAAGAAAAAAAGTCATAATAACTATATTCAATATAAATTAATGGATGAGTAAAAATAGTGATTAATTTTACCATGAAATCCCAAGGAAATCCATATAATGTGATCGTCCTTGTGGATAGCTTTG
The DNA here is from genome assembly GCA_030864215.1 of Capsicum pubescens. Classification (NCBI taxonomy): domain Eukaryota; kingdom Viridiplantae; phylum Streptophyta; class Magnoliopsida; order Solanales; family Solanaceae; genus Capsicum; species Capsicum pubescens. Next base: position 269,601,658 of record CM061540.1, on the reverse strand, counting down.
TTAGTAAATATTTGACAGACAAGTAGTAGCTTTCATATCCCCAGGGATAATCATTGAATTTCTCAAAATCATCAGCAAGCGCCAACAAATCATCTTCTATGACTTTCCTGACATCTCTTGCCAATATAACAGAATGGACAAACCAAACTAAGAACAATTTCTCCCTGCACTGCTTTGGTATGGCTTTATCCTCGAGATCTGTTATCAAATCACCCACTTTGTATCTACATCCAACAATGCCCAACAACCTATCTTTTTTTCCTTGCATTTGGTGGACCTTTTGTGGGGTGTTTCCTTGTGAGAGGTTATTCTGGATGATCGCATCTCAAGCCCGTCATTATTGCAAACTCTTTCAATCCAAAACAAACTGACATGCCACAATAGTTGATCTAGATTTTATCTATCTTTTTTTTACCCTCCTTCGAATCTTTATCATCCCCCGCATACTTGATCCTGTGCTTGAAAAGACCATATACCATGCTCATTTAAAAACGGAGAGTTTGGTCCTCAGGTAACTTAAGATAGTATGCAAAGCAGCTCCTCTTAAAAAGTCTGTCTATGTTTTCATTCTTCATAATACTCCTAAATTCATCAAAACCTTTTCCCAACTGACATTTAAGTACAATATCACTGGTTACTTTTGCAGGGTAATCTATTGGCATCGCAACTCGAAATTTTTCAATACTAATGGTTTTGAAAGGATCATGCTGGGATTTCGATATTAATTCATGCTCCATTAGTGAGAAGGAGTTCTCACTTTCCTCAGCTTCATTTTGCTATGACTGAGATTGTTCAAGAAGTTCCACTGAATCTATCTGTACTCTAGCCTTTTTTGTTGGGTGGTCAGAAGTTGAACCACTTTCAGTTTCTTTTCTTTTGGGAGACATCTTTTAACTGCAAACAACAGAAAAACAAAAATTACATTACATTACATTTGATGTCTGTATAATTTTAAAAAAAAAGGGTAAGACAAATTTAAATAAATTATTATATGCCACATTACAAAAAAAATACTCCAACTGATAACCCATCAGTTGGAACAGGTGAGAAATCTGTTTGAAGACCTATTTAATATCTCCCAATAGATCTTCCACCTGTGTCAACAGATGGACCACCAAGACCACCATCAATGCCACCAAGACCAGCACCAATGCCACCAATACCAACAACAATACCAAGATCGCCAACACTACCACTAATTATACCAATACCAACACCAAGACCACCGACACCACCATCCAAACCACAAATACCGACACCACAAACAACATCCACCAACAATACTACAAATACCATCCAACAATACCACTAAAGTCAATAAAACACTGAGATAAAAACTAGGATTTTCTCGCGCGCTTCCTACATTTTTAGCATCAAAATTCAAAATTGTTAACCCATTCTCGAAGATAATACATCTTAAATTCTTCTTTTTCATCATTAACTAAAAATCCCTAATTTTTAGAATAAAGAACAAATGTATAACTCTTCTCAAACTCTGTTAACTATGAAGACAGAGAAAACGATGGATACAAGAGAGAATGAAGTCAAAAATAACAACTATGTGGTCAAAAATAGGAAGAAAATTGATCTGTTTTGGAAGGTTGAGTAATATGTTGAGTAGTTGTTTTCTGTATTATTGAGAGAGAGAACTTGAGATTTGAAATGAGAAAAAGTTTTTCCCGTAAATTGATGATTTGTATGGGTTGATTAGTAATTTTGGAAAAGAATGACAAGTTTTGAAATTGTTAATTTGGTCCAAATTGATCATAATTAATTTTTGAAATTTTAAAAGATATAGTTTTAAAACTATTAAGTTAATGAGAATCTTTTCAACTCAGAGTGATCGATCGACGACTCGAGTCGAGATGAATGCAATACCAACACCATGCAATTGCAAAGACTCAATTGAAGTTGTAGTTGACCCTATGAGCTCATTCATCCCTAGTTCTACCAAAATCAATTTAGGTACTATCTTAAAATTAAGTTAATGAGAATCTTTTCAACTCAGAGTGATCGATCAATGAATCGGGTCGAGATGAACGCAATACCAACACCATGCAATTACAAAGACTCAATTGAAGTTGCAATTGACCCTATGAAATCATTCAACCCCGGTTCTACCAAAATCAATTTAGGTACTATCTTAACATTAAGTTAATGAGAATCTTTTCGACTCAGAGTGATCGATCGATAACTCGAGTCAAGATGAATGCAATACCAACACCAAGCAATTGCAAAGACTCAATTGATGTTGCAGTTGACCCTATGAACTCATCCATCCCTAGTTCTACCAAAATCAATTTAGGTACTAGATTAATATTAAGTTAATGAGAATATTTTTAACTCAGAGTGATCGATCGATGACTCGGGTCGAGATAAACGCAACACCAACACCATGTAATTACAAAGACTCAATTTATGTTGTAGTTGACCGTATGAACTCATCCATCCCTAGTTCTACCAAAAACAATTTAGGTACTAGATTAACATTAAGTTATTGAGAATCTTTTCAACTTAGAGTGATCGATCGACGACTCGGGTCGGGATGAATGTAATACCAACACCATGTAATTACAAAGACTCAATTGAATTGTAGTTGACACTATAAATTCATTCACCCCTAGTTCTACCAAAATCAGTTTAGGTACTAGCTTAACATTAAGTTAATGAGAATCTTTTCAACTCAGAGTGATCGATCGACAACTCGGGTTGAGATAAACGCAACACCAACACCATGTAATTACAAAGACTCAATTTATGTTGTAGTTGACCCTATGAACTCATTCATCCCTAGTTCTACCAAAAATAATTTAGGTACTAGATTAACATTAAGTTATTGAGAATCTTTTCTACTTAGAGTGATCGATCGACGACTCGGGTCGGGATGAATGTAATACCAACACCATTCAATTACAAAGACTCAATTGAATTGTAGTTGACCCTCCGAATTCATTCACCCCTAGTTCCACCAAAATCAGTTTAGGTACTAGCTTAACATTAAGTTAATGAGAATCTTTTCAACTCAGAGTGATCGATCGATGACTCGGGGCGGGATGAACGCAATACCAACACCATGAAATTGCAAAGACTCAATTGATGTTGTAGTTGACCCTATGAACTCATTCATCCCTAGTTCTACCTAAATCAATTGCAATAAAATTTGTTGCAACAAACGACTAAGTTGTTGGAATTTTTCAAATAGATATTCATATCTGCTGCAACAGATGACAAGTCTGATTTAATTATCAAATACACAATTGCATCTATTGTGATAGATGACTGGGCTATCAGAAATTTTCAAACAGATATAGATATTTGTTGTAATAGATGACATGTCTGATGACCTTATCAAATGGACATTTGCTCTGTTGTTACAGATGGCTGAGTTGTTGGATTTTTTTCAAACAGATATTGAGATCTGTTACAATAGATGACATATCTGTTTGAAAAAAAAAATTCTTTTAATTTTAAAGCAAGCTTCTATCTGAAAGAAGAAAAGAGAGATAAAATAGTACTACTAAAGGCGGTAAAAAATATTTCTTGGATAACTCAAAAATCTCATTGAGTAGTCTTGTCTTTTCTTTTCAATGTCACCCATCTTCCTTGTGCCCCTCAAGTTATTAATGAATATTAATTAATAAAAATTTAAACCCTAAATTATCTCATCTATCTTTCAACCCTAAATTTATTTTATTTATCTCTCATCTTTTTCTTTATCTCCTCTTTAGGATTATCACAGCCTTTTTTCTCTCTTTTCTCTTCTCTTTCTCATAAAGATATTTTTGGATCTAAACAAATCCATATCTTTCCGCGACTAAAATTGTTGATTTGATCCTCTTTTGACATTGCAGGTAAGGTATAGTTCACTATTGATCTTTCATTCTCGTCTTCTTCTTTGTAAGTTATTTACATCTGTTTTTATTTAATTACCATTTACCCATATCATATTTATTTTAAAAAAATTTAAGAAACTTTTAAGTTTTGAATAAATAAACCGAGAATTTTTATTACAATATGCAAAAAAAGTCATCTGTTTGGAGAAGTTTAAAACCCTTGTTGGCAGTATCATTTTTTGTACGTATTTTATTTGTTTCTTTGTTGTTGATGCTGTTATTGATGTTGGGGGTGGGGTTGGTATTGTTGAAACTTGTTGTGTGGTGTTGTTGATGGTGTTGGAATAAAGGATGTTGCTTATTTGTTGTTGATGTTTTTTATTTGTTATTTCTTTGTAGTTTATGTTGTTGTTGATGTTGCAACAGACGGAGAAACTATTGGAACAAATCAAACCACTAGCAAGGTTGTCTTGATGTATTCCAACAAACTCTACATTTGTTGCAACAGACTCCACATCTGTTGCAACAGACTTCACATTTGCTGCAACAGACTCCACATCTGTTGCAATAGATGGATAATGTTCTTTATGTTCTTCTCTTGTTTGAAATCAATTATTTTCCTCTTCTTTGTAGATATAAGAAACTAAAAGTTGATCAACTTTTTCCCGACCAACACAAGAGGCTACAGTAAACATGGGTTCGAAGGAATAAGTTGCTTGCAGATGGAACCACTTCATATATGGGAGGTATGTATTACTGATAATGTTAACGTGAAAACACACATAGAGTACACTGATTTGTGAATGTTGTTCTTACCGTTTAGTCATTGATCATTCAAACAAGATATCTATAATTTTACAGTTAAGTTTGATAGGTCCAAACTGATTAGGCTGAGAGACTATGAATATAGTTTTGATATCTTGTTAAGATTTAATATCAATTGTTACTCATGTTTATGTGTCAAACATTGTGAAGGGATCTAGTGTTGGTGTCATTGTAAAGAGATTCAATAGCGATTGGACTAACTTTTAGGGTGCATTAGACTCCGAGAGGGCCTTCGAAGCCTCCCACTACTTCAACCAAGAACGGAAATCAATATAGTTATTACCCTAGACCAAATTTATATGGTTGGGTTGCTCAGGGTGATAATTATATTCCAGAAGGTGCGGTAGGAGAATGTCTGTGAGGGGAAATAGGCAGTTAATGAAAGACAAGATCATCTGAGAGCTAATTGAAGAGGAAACATAGGGTAGAAAGGAACTTCTAGCGAATCTGACCGATGAAACTAACTTAAAACATGAAAAATCTGAATCAAGTGCAAACATGAAAGTGTATCCGATAATGAAAAATCCTTATGTTGTTACTCTGAAAGAAAAATAGTGCAAATGGTCTCTTTGCTAGGGAGCTGCGTCTAGGTAGCGTGGTCGGAATTATCACCAAGATAGAAAATAATAGAAGACCAAGAAAGTAGCCTCGCGAGCATGGAGGGTTGAAATGATGTACAGTAAGTCTAGAAAACTTGCTCCAATAACAGCTGTAGTTTAAATAAGGAATCTAAGAGAAGACTGCAATTTCTGAATTTTAAATTGCATCCCATGGCTTCTTGTTTGTATTATCGATTAGGTCCACTGTTGTTGACCTGATCTAAACCACAAACAAGATTGAAAGGCGGACTGAATATCATTACTTCCTTAGCAATATGGATATAATTGATTGTATTTTCTAGACTTAGCATGCTTTCAACATATCTTAGAAAAGATTAGAGGCTTGCTGTAGTATATGAATCTCGATAATTTTTAAGCTTGCCTCCAGCTTGTCGATTTGGTATTCAAGCTTGTTGTTTCCATCTTTGAAGTTGGTATAGGGTTGTTAGTCTTTTGTGAGCTCGATCAGGAATACTTTCTTTGAAGTTATGGCATTGTAGAAGGCCTTCAGAACAAACTATTCAGAAGCCTTAAATGATACTTGGAGGGTCGCTATATTTGTTTTAGGTCAAAATATGTTGATGCACAGTTAAGTAGTGGTCCCAACAGTTGAATAGCTCACTTTTATCGAGCGTTGCTCATTGCAGCTTGCTCAACTAACCTTCAAGGAATTTGATAAATTAATTAGCAAGGAGTTACGTAACGTTTGATCTAAACTAACTCTACCAAGCCTATTAAACATTATATAACTCTAGGCTCATTACCCTATCAAAAACCCTTGCCCGAGTTAATGCACAAATCAACCTAGCTCAATCTCTCAGCCTTTCTACTGATCTCTCTTATCCCATATAAAAGAAAAGATATCCTCCATGCAAAAGTCTACACCGTCTCCAGAAATTCTTGCCACAGAGAAAGTCTTTAGAAGGCATGACTAGTAATCTCTCAATATTATTTTTATGACTTTCTTAACGTCACTTGCAATTATATTGGAATGTACAAACCAAACTAAGCACAATTGCTAGCTATGTCTATTCTAATATATTGGCAAGAGACGTCAAGATAACCATAAAAGTGATATTCAGAGACTATTAGTCATGTCTTCTCAAGAATTTTGTTATGGCAAGAATTTATAGCGACGGTGTAGACTTTTGCATGGCGGATATCTTGTCCTCTATATGGGAGAAGATAGATCATCAAAAAATTTGAGAGATTGAGCTCGTTTGATTTGTGCACTAACTCGGGCAAAGGTTTTGATAGGGTAATAAGCCTGGAATTACGTCACGTTTGATAGGCTTGATAAAGTCAATTTAGATCAAACGTTATGTAATACCTTGCTAATTAATTTATCAAATCCCTTGAAGGTTGGTTGAGTAAGCTACATTGAGCAATGCTTGATAAAAGTGAGTTATTCAACTGTTGGGACCACTGTTTGACTGTGCATCAACACATTTTGACCTAAAACAAACATAGCGACCCTCCATGTATCATTTAAGGCTTCTAAATAAAGTGTTCTGAAGACCTTCTACAATGCCACAACTTTGAAGGAGAAAGTGTTCCTTCTCGAGCTCATAAAATACCATCAACTCTATTCCAACTTCAAACACGACAACGACAAGTTTGAAAACCAAATCAGCAAGCTGGAGGCAAGGTTGAAAATTATTGGGATTCACATACTACAGCGAGCCTCTGATCTTCTCCAAGATATATTGAAAGCATTATAAGTCAAGAACAATCAATTAATCCATATTGCTAAGGAAGTAATGATACTCAATCTGCCTTTCAATCTTATTTGTGGTTTCAATCAAGTCAACAGCAGTGGACCTAATCGGAACCATAAACAAAAAGGCATGGGATGCAATTTAAAATTCAAAAATTGCAGCCTTCTCTTAGATTCCTTATTTTAACTGCATCTATTATTAGCATAAGTTTTCTAGACTTACTATACAGTATTTCAACCCTCGATGCCCGCGAGGTTTCTTTTTTAGTCTTTTTCTATTTTCTATCTAGGTGATCATCCTGACCATTCTTCCTAGTCGCAGCTCCCTAGGAAAGTATCCATCTACAATATTTTCCTTTTAGAGAAACAACAGATGGATTTACATTACCAGATACATTTTCATATTTGCACTTGATTCAGATTTCTCATGAGTCAATTTCATCGTCCAGATTTGCTATAAGTTCCTTGCTACCCTATGTCTCCTCTTCAATTATCTTCCAGATGATATAGTCTTTCATCAACTCCCCATTCCCTTACAGGCATTCTCCTTTGGCTTTTTTTGGCATATAATCATCTTCTCGAACAACCCTTCCATATAAATTTGGGCCAGGGGAATTTTTATTGATTTTCCATTCTTGTTTGATGCAGTGCGAGGCTTTGAAGGCCTTCTTAGAGTCCAATCCATGCTTAAAGTTAAGTTCAATCGCTATTGGATCTCTGCAATGACACCAAATATTGATCCATTCTCAAAACTTAACACGCATAAACATGAGCAACAACCGTCAATAATTCATAACATGGTATCGACACTATCATCATGGGGCTCTCGACCTTATCAATTCGAACCCATCAAACTTAACTGTACAATGCAGGATCTTATTTGAATGATCAGTGCCTAATCAATTAAAACTGCATTCATAAAAACATTATACTTTGTGTGGTTGTCCCGGTGACCTTATCAGTAACACATAACACCCATACATGAAAGTGGATCCATCCATCTACACGCACCTTATTCTTCCTAGCCCATCTATGGCTTAACTCCCGATCACTAACCTGTTAAAATTATCAAACAATTATAGACATCTGTTACGACATATGATCAATCTTTTGCAATATATGACTTATCTGTTTGAAAAATCAAATAGATATATGCATTTGTTGCAACAGTTTCAATATTTTGTAAATTATCTAATAGATAGAATGTATTTTCCAATAGATTACCCAACTGTTTGATTTATTTTAAAGCATTTTTTTTTAAATACAATAAAGATAAGATATTTATTTAGATCTGTTCTTTTAATTTACATATTTGAAAAGTTTCCAGTTTTATTTAATTAAGGGATGGATGAACAGTCGTGGCTTTTTGACTAATCCCTTCCTTTATAAATAGGTCCTTCCTTACTTGTTCATTTTACTACTACACTTTTAAATATGGCTGATCCAGATTCGTACAAGAAGACTTATATTGAGTTCTTCTGGAAACTTCAAAGGTAGTATAATGAACTCCAGAGGGATTTGGCCGACTTCAGAGCAAAGCTGAGAAGGATCCTGCTGCTGCCGGATGAAAATTAACCTTCAGACAATGAAAGTAGTAATAGTAATACTTATAATAATAATAATAATAATAGTAGTAGTAGTAATAATAAATAGGTTAGTTTTTTCTTTTAGCATATGTATTTTCCTTTTTTATATCGGATCTACCTAAGAGATTCAAAAAAATTTGTCAACTTTAGATTTTTAATTCTTATTTAATATTTAATTTTTATTCTGTCTATTCCTTATTCTCAACAAGTCGACGATTGGAGGAAGGGATTGAGTGTTTGTGGCAACGGATGAACCATATGTTGCAACAGATGGTTAATTTGTTACGACAAACGGATCATATGTTGCAACATGCGATTATTAATTAAAAAAAAGATTATTATTATTATTATTAAGAGGGTGAAAAGTCTTGTCATGACTTTTCAATTATTTCATATAAAAAATGATTCGTAAAATAAGGAACTAAATGATAAACACAATTTAAAATCATAAAAAGAACGGTTATTTAATTTTAATAACTGATCGTGACTTTCGACATGTTTTTTTTAAAATCTATTTTTAAAATTTATATAATAAAAAGTCACCAAATTTGAATTAAAGATATGATGATTATTAAAAAAGATAGATTATATGTGCAACAAATAGATTATTTGATGCAACAGATTGTCGATTTGTTGCAACAAATAGATTATCTGTTGTCACAGATGGGTTATTTGATGCAACAGATATATAATCTGTTTCCACAACTCAATAAAAATGGTTACTGAAAAGAACTAATTAACAATAATAAAACTTACTACAATAACCAAAGTCAGTCAGCAGCTTGACTTAATTAAGTCATAACTTTTTTCAGTAATCAAAAAGTCACCAGCTTGAATGTAATTAATAAATGGAGGTGAACAGTCGTGTCTTTTTGATGCAACAGATTGTTGATTTATATATTCAAATTTATATATTTTCAAAGCATAATTAATAAAGATAGTTTGGTAAAATAGATCCCTAATAAATATTTTTCATGATGGGTGTGCCAACTTTCTAATACGAAACGAAGGGAATAGGCGACAAGCAGTACTTTTTGATATTTTTATTTTTAAATCTATTTATTTTAATTTATATAATAAAAAATTCACCAAATTGGGATTAAAAGATACAGATATGATGATTATTAAAAAGGATATATGTTGCAACCGATATATTATCTGATGCAACAGATTGTCCATTTATTGCAATAAATGGTATACTTGTTGTCACAGATGGGTTAACTGATGCAAGAGATATATAATCTGTTGCACAACTCAATAAAAACGGTTACTGAAAAGAATTAATTAATTCATAACTTAACTAAACATAAATTTGAATAATTAATGTTTAAATAGGCGACAAGTAGTGACTTTTCGACAATTTTATTTTTTAATCTATTTTTTTAATTTACATAATAAAAAATTCACCAAATTTGGATTAAAGATAAAAATATGATGATTATTAAAAAGATATATGTAGCAACAGATATATTATCTGATGCAATAGATTGTCAATTTGTTGCAATAAATGGTATATCTGTTGTTACACATGGGTTATCTGATGCAACAAATAGATAATCTATTGCCACAACTCAATAAAAATGGTTACTAAAAAGAACTAATTAAGTCATCAATTATCAAGTCATAACTTTCCACGGTAATCAAAAAGTAACCAGTTTCGATGTACTTAATAAATGGAGGTGAACAGTCACGTCTTTTTGCCTAACTCATTCAAATTCAATTCTCTATAAATAGGTCTCTCCTTACTCGTTCATTCTACTACACTCTATTTATTTCTTGCTCTTGTCTTTCATATTTCACCTTCAACTACTTTCTCTTTAAGGACTTGATAGCTTTTCCCCATCTCTGGTAAGTTTTTTTCTTATTTTTTGTGTAAATATACGTTGTATTACTTTCAGATTCTTCTTTTTTTTACTTTTTTTTTTGCATTTTTTGTCAATTTATGCGTGTTCTAGATATGGCTGATCTAGTGTGGGATGTCGCTATTTTATGAGACGCCATGCGGGAACTACAGACATAAGTTCATGACCTATAGTGGGAGTTGGCCGCCGTCAGAGTAAAGATGTTGTGGGAGATCCGCAGGATGAGGAGGGCGTTGATGCTGCCGGTTGAATATTGGTCGACTGGCAATAATAATAATAATAATAATAATAATAATAATAATAATTAGATTATGTTTTCCTTTTACCTATGTATTTTTATTTTTTTTAATAAAAAATTTATGTTTGATCCACTTTGACGTTTTAATTCTCATTTAATTTTCATTATGTCTATTTTTTCTTCTCAACAAACATGTTTACGATTAAGAAATAATTTGAATCCAGTATCAATAGCAAGAGATCAACATACGGGTTATCTGTTGGGTTTGTAATTGGAGTTGTATTGTATTGTTCGAAACAGATTCTTCATCTGCTGCAACAGAATTATAATCTGTTGCAACAGATTACTTTGTATTGGAACAGATTACTAATATGGTGCAACAGATTAATAGTCTGTTGGAACAGATTACTAATCTGTCGCAACAGAATACCCATCTGTTCGATTCATGTTATGGGCACTATAGAACCTTAAACATGAATCCAACATATGAGTCTTCTGTTACAACAGATCCATCATCTGTTACCTATGTATTTTTATTTTTTTGTTTAATAAAAAATTTATGTTTGATCCACTTTGACGTTTTAATTTTCATTCTGTCTATTCTTCTTCTCAACAAATATGTCTACGATTAAGGAATAATTTGAATCCAGTATCAATAGCAAGAGATCAATCTACGAGTTATATGTTGGGTTTGTGACAGAAGTTGTATTGTGTTGATTGGAATAGATTATTCATCTGCTGCAACAGAATTATAATCTGTTGCAACAGATAAATATTTTGTTGCAATAGATTACTTTATATTGGAACAGATTACTAATCTGGTGTAATAGATTAATTGTCTGTTGGAACAAATTACTAATCTGTCGAAACAGAATCCCATCTATTCGACTCATGTTACGGGCACTATAGAACCATAAATATAAATCCAATATATGAGTCTTCTGTTGCAACAGAATATCTATCTGGTGCAACAGATAATGGATCTGTTTAAACAGATGGCTCTTATGTTGCATCAATGTTCGTGTGCTAGCTATTGTTGAAAAAATAGCACACTAGCAGTTACCCAGATGACAAATTCAACTAAAAAGCATAATTTGACTTACCAAAGTCTCCTATCAAGTAAATGCCAAATTTGAAAGTGATGTATGAAACAAAATTTGACCTAAGAAATTGGTCAAAGGGCAGTAGTTACGGTAACAACAACAACAACAATGATCAATAAGAAGATTATAAAGAGGCTAATAAAGTATAAGATGATGATAATAGAGCAGAAGATGATGAATAAAGCAGAATCAACAATGAACAACAAAAATCACAAAGAGAGAGAAAATAACAACAGATGAGAAGAGAGAGAAACGCGCTTCTTTTCCCTTTGTTTCCCGTTATATCAACTAACATTTGAATCAAAGTGTAAATTTAAAAACTTGTGGGTTATTTTGAAATTTCTCCAACTTTCCTAATCCATAATAAATTAATTGTCACCTCCACTCAATTATTAAGAATTGAGTCACCTACACCTCATTTTCAAACTCTTTTGTCACCTACAGCTCAAAGCCCCAACTGACTGAATGTTTAAAAATGTGTAGTTAAATATTATGTTTTAGAAAATATATTATATTTTTAATTAGAGGGCCACACGCTCATGTAAAATTAAAATTTAGGTAGAAAAAAATATATTTTCTATTCACTAACCAAACACCATAAAATATTTTTGGAAAATATTTTCCACTCAGCAATCAAACATAAGAAATAAGTAAAACACCAACTTATTTTTCATGAAAATATTTTCTAGAAAAACATTTTCCATCATACCAAACACACCCTTAGTCTCTTCATGTTGTTTCAAAATATGTAGTGTTTTAAAAGTTCAACAAAGAATTAGAGCATTCTTTCAAAATTACCATTGTTATAATAAATGAAATTCTATTCAATTAAAGAATTACTTCTATGATATTTAATTAGGGGGTAAGTTAATAAAAACACTTTTTATTTTCTAAAAAAAATTATTTTTTTAAAAAGAATTTTCTCAAATTAAAAACATTAAGTATTTAGAAATGGAGATATATCACATATTAGGAAATTTTGGGGCCTAAAGCAGCGACTTTAGTTGCTTTAGGCTTTAGTTGGCCTTGGTGTCGAGAGTGGATAGTCAAAAAGTAAGGCTTGGGGCATTAAGTGTGTGAGAAGATACAATACACATAAAATATCAATTTGTTATGAAATATAAAGCAAGAACAAGAAGAATTGAGATAAGAGAGAATATATATTATTCAATTGAGGAATGAGAGATCATCTTGATAAATAAATTACAATGAAGAGAACCCTTGTATTTTATAACGACCCATTTTGTGTTACTAAATTATCCGTAATAAATTCATGAAAATTCTTAAAATTCATTTCTCAATATTAACTTGAGTCCAAAATAGTCATCATTTTGCTTATTGTATGACCTCAAGCTTTTCGGCTAAGATTTAAATTTGTCGATGTGTCTAGTTAGACTCAAGCCTGATGAATTTAATTATACATGAGTAATAATATCAACTGTTTAGTTTGAAAGTTCCTTAGGTATGAATTAAGGTCGTACAATATTCCTAGTGCTAAGTTTAGTTGAAAGCTTTCTTTCCGATAGAGTTTTGATATAGGTTTCTACTAGCGCCAACTTCAAATAATCATATCTCCGAAAATATAATGAATTATGGGACTCAATACCCATTAAATCAAATAACTCTGAGTCCACTTTCTAACGCAACCACCCATTCATAAATCCAAGTTCGAAATAAAAAGTTATGACCGCTTTACTGAGTATTGTCTGGGATGAAATGAGAATTTGGTTGTAGCAATAATTCTGATGGTATTTAAATCAGTTTCAGCCATGTTTCAAGTCTAGAAAACCCAAACTTTATTCCTCAACTCTGGAGAGGTGATTTTCTAAAGTTTAGGGTGAAATTCCTTCGCTGAGGTAAGTTTTTCCATTATCTTAATCGTCTTTTAATCCGTTAATATTTTAGAATCCTTAGAAAGACCTTTAACGATAGATTTTTTGGAGAAACTATGGGTGTTCTTAATATCACCTAAAGCTGATTCTAGATTATAAATTTAAGATTTCTTGATGGTTAGAAACCTTGAATTCCATAAAGATGAGACATTTAGCATAAAAACTCCATTAATAGAGATGGGTTAAACTTAAAAGAACTAGTTAATGGCTAATTGACCTTGGAGAATAATATAGATCTTGAATTAAGGGTAGAATTGGTGGGTTTAAATCCCCAAGATATTTGTTTGATGAATAATTATTTGACTATTCTTATTATTGCTTGATTTTTAGACAATTGATTATTTCAAGGAACGAAGGAAAGGAAAGCGCATCCTTGTTGCAACTTGCTTCTTCCAAAAGCTTGGCGTCTAGGTAGGCTAGGTTTAATGAGTAGAAGACTGTGTTACGTCACATTTTCATAACATACAATTGATGGGAGAAAGCATGTCTAGGCCTGCGGGCACAGAGTTAAGGTGGATAAAAATATATAAACTTACTTTAATCCCAAAAAACTATCTTCTTGATTGCTTATGTGATACTTCCATGATACTATGTATTATGTACTCGGAATGGAATTATTTTTGGATAAAGTGCACAAGCGTGATGTCATTGAGCTATTTTAGTGATGAATTTAGTTGAGTTACAAAGGATTAAGTTGTATGTATTGTGCAATAATGTGATGAGGAGATTTAGCTAGGGGCGAATATTGATAAGCATAGTTATATCTAAGGGATAGATGACTTGAATCATTGTGAGAATTTTATCTGGTGGAAATAGGTAGAGGATAATTATATGCTTGAATGTTCTAGTTATAGGTGGTTATGTTAAAACTCAATTTTTGGATAAAAATATATACACTTACTTTAATTCCAAAAAACTATCTTCTTGATTGCTTATGTGTTACTTCCATTGTACTGTGTATTGTGTACTCGGAATGAAATTATTTGTTTATAAAGTGCACAAGCGTGATGTTATTGAGCTATTTTAATGATGAATCTAGTTGAGTTACTTAGGATTACGTTGTATGTATTGTGCAATAATGTGATGAGGAGAATTATGCTAGGGTCAAATATTGATAAGCATAGTTATATCTAAGGGATATATGACTTGAATCATTGTGAGAATTTTATCAAGTGGAAAGAGGTAGAGGATAATGATATGCTTGAATGTGCTAGTTATAGGTGGTGATGTTAGAACCCAAGTTTTGGTATTTTAGGAGGTAGTAGTATTTTAATAATTAATGAGTAATGAAGGCTCCAATTGTGACGTGCATGCTTAAGTGTTGAATGGACTTGTATGCTTAAGTGTTGAATAGTGATTGATTTTATGATATTCTTAATTTGGTATTGATATACATACTTTATCTATTGTATGCCCATAAGAGACTAAATTTATGATAATGCAAATTTATTGAATTGTGTCTATGAGAGGCTTGTTTGATAATGATAATTTCTTAAATTAATACCATGAAGAACTTCTTGATGATCATAATGAATTGTTGAAGTAATGCTCGTGAAAGACCCAAAATATTGATAATGAAAGATATTCCATAATGATAATGAGATTAAAAAAATGCCTTGAGTAAAGAAGACTTGGATATACCTTCATACAAGTTTAAAAGTGAAATATGAATATTTATTAAGAACTAAAAAGTGAAAAGATTTCAGTAGCAATGTAGCCGACGTTAAATTTTGGTATTGCTACATAATTGGTTTCTCAAGCAATATGGCCAATGTTCAATTTTGGTATTTCTACCTTATTGATTTCGTAAGAAATATGGTCAATGTTAAATTCTGATATTGCTACCTTATTGATTTCTCAAGCAATGCGGCCGATATTAAATTTTGGTATTTGAAACATTCTGGGTTTTGACCCTTAGAAAATTTCATGGAATTTCCATTCTTCGGACCCAATATAACTCATGGGTATGAGTCGTATGTTGGGGTACGAGGGGTATGATCCTATTGTATGCTGAACAGTGTTAGTTGGTAGGATGGTTTTGGTCACTGGAATGATTACGACTTAGGGGTATGATTCGTAGGGCTTTATATGAGTCATATCAGGGACTCGTATGGTGGGCAGTGTTTGATCCTCCTGGTACTTCATTCTACCAGGGATATGGGTCATGGGTACGGATCATATACTGGGGTTACGACTTGGTTAGATGAGTCGTATACTGGACAATGTTTGATCCAAGGTTGAGGCTTGGATATGAGTGGTGGAAACCAATTGTATAGGAAAGTATGACTCGTATGGGTCAGTCGTATCCTTGTGATGAGATTTTGTGCAACTTAAGTGGGGGTATTCTGGACATTTCCCTACTAACCCTAATTAGGACTCATGACTTTGAATATACTTAGAAGGTTATTTACCCTATTATTCTATTCATTAACCCTTGGAAACTACTCCAAAACACTCTATAATTCTCTCAAGAGCTTTTGGGGCAAGAGAGCTAGAGTTTCAACTAAAGAATTGTTTTAGGGCTTGTGTTGGTGATTTCTTTCCATAATCTTTTTTGGTATAAGGCATGATTCTCTTCCCTCATTGTAATTTCAACTAAAGGCATGGTTTATATGATTGATTTCATGGTTTTACTATTTCAAGATTATGGTTTTCAACTATTATTTGGGGGGTTTGATATTAAATTCTTGGTTATGGTTTCCTATGGTTTTAATTATGCTTTTATATGCATTAATGGTGGTTTTGGACAGTTGGATTGCATGGTAATGGTTTAATGGTCTTTGGAATTTCTTTTGGTTATATTATTCCCCCATGGTGTTTGATAAAATACTTATAAAGGTATATTCATTGCATTGACTTCTTTAAATGGAACTGTTGCTTATTTTCAGTTTATGTAATAAATCTTTAAATAGTTTAAATGATTTAAAAAGTCTAAAGGCTAAATGTTTATTCTTGTGGGGAACATGGAAGTCTCTCAAGTGGTTTAATATGAAATATAGAAGGGCACTTGAAAGTCCCTTTAACCTTAATGGTTTGGCTATGGATATTGCTTGCAAGTAAGGGGTGGTATGATGATACCACTAATATTGTCCTTGGTTAAATAATATGGTAAATGGTTTGGTTATTTGGAAACGTTTTTAATTAGGCATTAATGGCGGAGTATGTAGCAAAGTCGTGGAAGGTGGCAGTCCCGAGGGGGACCAAAAATGGAAACTTGTATTTTCCGATATGAGGATTGGTCTTAGTAGTTCTTGTGCATGATGTCACACTATTGGGGGATGTACTAGTCATCCCATGGGATACCTCTCTGGTCGTGCGGTTATACGCACCGGGGCCCTTTCAGCAAGGAGAGGTGAACCCATATCATTCGTAGGTGATTTAGGACGGCTAAGCTACACAACTCAGGTAAAGGTTTTAAAGTCATGCTAAACTCATTCCCCTTTCCAGGCATGGTTATATATATATATATATATGTATGTATGTATGGTTATGTGCATTGGATGGTTTTACTTGGTTTGTAACTGGCATTATTTTATCCTTATCCTGACATTTATGCTAGCGGTCACTCGGTAACCCATCTACTGGCGGTTGTATACCCACGCTATGCAGGAACCGGTCGTTCAACTCCTACTACATAGTGATTGACTCGAGGACAACATTTGGAATGAAGTGGTGAGCTTCCATTCTTTCGGAAGGCATCATTTCATGTTATGGATATTCTTAGATGTTTTGACTTTATTTTGGATATTAATTTTGGCCATGGTTGGGGGCATGTCCCAACCGGATTTATTTACTTTTTTAGATAAGGTTTTATGGTACTTCTGGGGGTTAGTATGGATGGGATCAGTATTGGTGTCGGCCTTGGCATTAGAATAAGTTGGGAGGCTGGCATCATCGAACACGATTTCTCATTATTCCATCATATTAAATTTTGGGATTAATTATCATATTATGTTTTGGTATTCTCTTTGGTTACGTCCTGGTTTATGGCCTATGGTTTAGTTGGATGGTTGATTTAGTACAGTTGGACTCGGTTAGGTTGGTTGCGATTGTGACTCTATCCCAGAGTCTTCATGAGAGCATTTATGCTATCTTGTTATATGATCAAAATTCATCCCATTTAAGGTTAGATATAGGTAATGGTTTGGGTAACAAGGGGTGGTCCCCGATCCTAGTTGGATTTGGGATGCCCATTACGATAAGGTCTGGGGTCAGGTCATGTCAAGTTGGTATCAGAGCCTAGGTTCATGGTAAACTGGAAAGTCTATAAAGTCATGTTGAGTAGAGTCTCTTTTAGGGGTGTGAAGTGTGCCACACTCATAAGGGAGAGACTGCAAGACATTTAGGAATGTTTTACTTTCTTGGTATTCTATCTTCAAGCTTGAGTTCTCAATCCTGGAAATCTTCTCTGATCCTTGTGTGTTCATCTTTCAGATCATGCCTCCTAGATCTGGAACACAAGAAAATTCTTTTATCTCATCTGGGGATAATGCTGAAAGGATATGTCCTGCGTCTGAAGTATATATTTAATCTCATAGTCCTATTTCTGATAGTGTTAGAGTTCCTTCTATTCCAGCTAGTTCTCTTCAGGTCCCTCAGGGCAGCATGACGAACGTAGAATTTCATCAGTCAATATTATTTTCCAACTGGTTATTGCTCAGGATGAGCAGGGTACGGTTGTTGCTTTATCTGTTGAGGCCACAAGAGTTGGTCAATTTATGAAGATAGGTCCTCCAACTTTTACTGGAGTGAAGGTGGAGGAGGATCCACAGGACTTCTTGAATAATATAGAAAATATCTTTTGGGTGATGCAGGTTACTAATATAGAGGGGGTTAACCTTGCAACTTACTCAAGGATATTACTTATTAGTGGTATGAGAAGTGGGATAGAGATAAGGGTGATATAGAAGAGGAAGGGTTATGAGAGGCCTTTTCTAATGCCTTCTTAGATCGGTTCTTTCCTTAAGAGTTGAGGGAAGTGAGGATGGAGGAGTTTGTGAACCTCAGGCAGGAGAGGATGTCAGTAAAGGAATATATTTTAAAGTTCCATCAACTATCAAGGTATGCTCCTGACTTAGTGGCTGATATGAGGTTAAAAATAAGAAAGTTCATTTCTGGGTTGAATAGAGATTTGATTCTAGAGAGCAAAACTACCTTGCTGATTAAATATATAGATATCTCGAGGTTGACTATTCATATGTAGCAGGTTGAGTATGAGAAGAGAAGGCAGGCAAAGTTTAGAGATAGGCAGAGAAAGAGGAGCAGGTTCTCTGATCAGAGAGGTGCTCAGTCTCAGGGTGGTATAGATGGTGGCAAGTGGCAGAAAAAGAAGTGGGGGAGTTTTGGCTTCTTTTCTTCTAGTGCTTCTTACCAGTCAAGAGACAGGCGTCATCAAGGTGGTGACAATTCGTGGGCACGGGTTGCCCAATCTCAGGCGAGCGGAGGTCAGTCAGTTTCTTCGTCCTCCTTGTTGATTCTGTAGTCATCCTCATCAGGGTTATTGCAAAGAAAGAAGGGACAAATGCTTCAAGTGTGTCCATGTAGGCCATCAGCTCGGGGATTGTTTGGTCAACAGGGTTGCTACGGGGGCGAATAAAATTTCTGTGACTTCATCTTTTGTTCCTGCACATAGTGGTGTGGTATCTTCTTTTATTACTACTCCTGGTTCTAGTGTTGGTCAGAATAGGTTGTATGCTTTGGCATCCCAACAAGAATTTAAGGTATCACATGATGTCATTACTGGTACGTTACAGTTCTTCTCTCATGATGTATATTATTTTCTTGATACTGGGTCCACTTTTTCTTATGTGACTCCTTATATAGTTGTATCTTTTGGTTTTGATCCAAAAGTTATTTCTGATCCTTTTTCTATTTCTACCCGGTAGGTGACTCGGTTGTTGCAAAAAGAGTCTATAGGGTGGGGTATCTGTTAGTGGCAAGCAGACCTTGGTGGATCCATTTGATTTGGATATAATAGATTTTGATATGATTTTGTGTATGAATTGGTTGCATTCTTTTTACGTGTCTTTGAACTGTCAGACCGATAGGGTTATCTTTAAGTTCCCTGGTGAATCGGTTATAGAATGGGAAGGTAGTTCCTTAGCTCTTAGGGGGAGGTTTATTTCTTATCTTAAAGCTCGAAGGTTAATCTCCAAGGGTTGTCTTTATCACTTAGTTCAGATTAAAGATTCTAACGCAAAAGGTCCTTCTTTGTCTTCGGTCCCTGTGGTTAATGAGTTTCCAGAGGTCTTTTTGAATGATCTTTCTGGTGTCCCTATGGATAGGGAAATAGAGTTTGGTATTGATTTACTTACGGATACTCGTCCAATATCTATTCCTCCGTATTGAATGTCTCCGATTGAGTTGAAGAAACTCAAGGAGCAACTTAAGGATCTTCTGTACAAGAGGTTTATTTGTCCTAGCATTTCTCTCTAGGGTATATTAGGGTTGTTTATGTGCAAGAAGGATGGTTCCCTTCAGATGTGCATTGACTACAGACAGTTGAATAAGGTAACAGTTAAGAATAAGTATTCTCTCCCGAGGATAGATAATGTATTTGATCAGTTATAGGGTACCAAGTTCTTTTCTAAGATAGATCTTTAGTCGGGGTACCATCAGCTTAAGATTAAGGAGGTAGATATCCCTAAGATAACTTTTCGTACTCGGTATGGGCATTTTGAGTTCTTGGTGATGTCATTTGTGTTGACTAATGCTTTGACAGCATTTATGGACTTGATGAACTGGATGTTCAAGCAGTATTTGGATCTCTTTGTCATTATGTTTATTGATGATATTTTGGTTTATTTGAAAAGTGAGGTGAATCATGCTAATCACCTCCGTGTGGTGTTGCAGATCTTAAAGAAACAATAGTTGTATGCTAAGTTCTCTAAGTGTGAGTTTTGATTGAATGTTGTGACTTTCTTGGGTCATATAATTTCCAGTGAAGGTATCATGGTGGATCCGCAGAAGGTTGTTGTAATGAAGAGGTGTCCTAAGCCCACGACTCCATCTGATATTCGAAGCTTCTTGGGTTTAGCTGGGTATTATAGGCAGTTTATGGAAAGTTTTTCTTCGTTAGCTGCATCTTTGACTAAGTTAACTCAGAAGAAGGTTAAGTTTTCTTGGTCGGATGCTTGTGAAGGGAGTTTTGAGAAGTTGAAGGATAAGTTGACTTTGGCTCCACTCCTGACTTTGCCAGAAGGCAATGATAGGTTTATGGTGTATTGTGATGCATCTCGAGTAGGTTTTGGGTGTATTTTGAAGAAGCATGGGAAGGTGATTACCTAAGCTTCCCGGTAGTTGAAAGTACATGAGAGAAATTATCCTACGCATGATTTAGAGTTATTGGCGGTTGTGTTTTCTTTGAAAATATGGCAGAATTATTTGTATGGTGTTCACATAGATATCTTTTCTGATCACAAGAGTCTTCAGTACATGTTCACTCAGAAAGAGCTTAATCTCAGGCAGAAGAGATGGCTTGAGCTTCTCAAGGATTATGATATGAGTCTGCACTACCACCCAGGTAAGGCTAATGTGGTTGCTAATGCTCTTAGCAGGTTATCCATAGGGAGTTTGTCTTATGTAAAGGAGGGGAAGAGAGAATTGGTGCAGGATATTCACCGCTTGGCTAATCTTATAGTTCATCTCTTAGACTCTAATGATGATAGTTTGATGGTACAAGAGGTGGTTCGATCATCTCTTGGTGCGGAAATCAAGGAGAAACAAGTGTTAGATCCTGTCTTGATGAAAATCAAGAGTGACATCGGTGGACAAAAAGGTAGTGGTGTTTGAGATTAGTGGTGATAGTACTTTATGGTACAAAGAAGGTTGTGCATTTCTGATGTCAACAGGTTGCGGCAAAAGGTGTTAGTTGAGGCGCATGAGTTGTGCTATGTTGTTCATCCCGGCTTGACTAAGATGTATCATGATCTTAAGGAGATCTATTAGTGGAATGGCACGAAGAAAGATATGGATGATTTTGTGGCCAAGGGTATGGTGTTTCAACAGGTTAAGGTTGAGTACATGAGGCCAGGAGGGTTGTATCAAGAAATTGATTTACCCAAATAGAAGTGGGAAGTGATTAATATGGACTTTGTTTCCAGTCTTCCTAGGTCTCAGAATTAGTATGATTCGATTTGGGTCATCGTGGATAGGATTATTAAGTCTGCACACTTCTTCCCAGTATGGACTACCTTTTTGGTAGAGGATTTTGCAAAGATGTATCTTCAGGAGATTGTGAAGCTGCATAGGGTGCCTGTTTCGATTATTTCTGATCGTGGTATGCCATTTATGTCTCACTTTTGGAGGTTTTTCAAGAAAGGGTTAGGGACTAAGGTTAGTTGAGTACTACTTTTCATCTGTAGTCGGATGGGCAAGCGGAGAGAACTATTTAAACATTGGAGGATATGCTTCGGGCTTGCGTGATTGACTATGGTGGAAATTGGGTTGAGAATTTACCTTTGGTGGAGTTTGCTTACAACAATAGCTATCATTCGAGTATTAGTATGTCTCCTTTTGAGTCATTGTATGGTAGGACGTGTAGATCTCCTATTGGTTAGTTTGAGCTTGGTGAGGCAAACATGTTTGGCCCGGATTTGGTTTATCAAGCGATGGAGAAGGTCAAGGCGATTCGGGATAGGCTTAAAGCTGCCCAAATTCACCAAAAGTCCAATGCGGATGTTAGGCATAAAGGCTTAGAGTTTGAGGTCAAGGATAGGGTGTTCCTCAAGGTGTCTCCCATGAAGGGAGTGGGTGTTGTTTGACAAAAAGGCTAAAATCAGTCCTTGAAATATTTGTCCTTATGTGATTTTGCGGAGAGTTGGTAATTTTACTTATGAGTTGGAGTTACCATCAAGATTAAGTTTGGTTCATCCGGTCTTTCATGTTTCCATGTTGAAGAAGTGCATTGGTGATCCTTCTTTGAATGTTCCTTTGGAAGGATTGGGTATTTTGGATTCTTTGTCTTATAAAGAAGTTTCAGTTAAGATATTAGTTAGGCAAGTTCATCAGTTGCAGACCAAGGATGTGGCTTCGATTAAGGTTCTATAGTGGAACCATAAGGTGTAAGAAGCTACTTAGGAAATGGAAGAGGACATGACATCCAAGTATCCGCATCTGTTTTCTGCTCCTGGGATTCGTACAGAAGGTATGTGTTCTTGAACACATCTTTATTTTCTGAATTTGTTAAAGAAAAGATTAACATCTTTACCTCTTTGTTTTCGAACTTTGATGAAGATTGGGAATATGTTTGGCAATTCAAATGACTCTATGTGTGGTTACCCCTACCTTGTCCACAATTCGGGGATGAATGTTCCTAGTGGGGGAGACTGAAATATCCTGGTTTTTGACCCTTAGAAAATTTCCTGAAATTTCCGTTCTCCAGACCCAAACGACTCATGGGTGCGAGCCGTATGTTGGGGTACGAGTGGTATAGTCCTTCCGTATGCTGACTAATGTTAGTTGGTGGGATGGTTTTGGTCACTGGAATGGTTACGACTTAGGGGTATGAGTCATAGGTCTTGGTACGAGATGTATCAGGGACTCGTATGGTGGGTAGTGTTTGATCCTCTCAGTATTTCATTCTACTAGGGATACGGGTCACGGGTATGGATAGTATACTGGGGTTACGACTTGGTTGGATGAGTCGTATATTGGACAATGTCTAATCTAAGGTTGAGGTTTGGATATGAGTGGTGGAAACCAATTGTATAGGAGGGTACGACTCGTATAGGTCAGTCATATCCTTGTGATGAGATTTTGTGCAACTTAAGTGGGGGTATTCTGGACATTTTCCTACTAACCCTAATTAGAACCCATGACTTCTAATACACTTAGGAGGTTATTTACCCTATTATTCTATTCATTAACCCTTGGAAACTACTCCAAAACACTCCATAATTCTCTCAAGAGCTTTTGGGGCAAGAGAGCTAGAGTTTCAACTAAAGGATTGCTTTGGGGCTTGTGTTGCCGATTTCTTTCCATTATCTTCTTTGGTATAATGCGTGATTCTCTTCCCTCATTGTAATTTCAACTAAAGGCATGGTTTATATGATTGATTTCATGGTTTTACTATTTCATGATTATGGTTTTCAACTATTATTTGGGGGGTTTTGATATTAAATGCTTGGTTATGGTTTCCTATGGTTTTAATTATGCTTTTATATGCATTAATGGTGGTTTTGGATAGTTGGATAACATGGTAATGGTTTAATGGTTTTTGGAATTGCTTTTGGTTATATTATGCCCCCAAGGTGTTTGATAAAATGCTTAAAAAGGTATATTCATTGCATTGACTTCTTTTAATGAAACTCTTGCTTGTTTTCAGCTTATGTAATAAAGCTTTAAATGGTTTAAATAATTTGAAAAGGCTAAAGGCAAAATGGTTATGCTTGTGGGGAACATGGAAGTCTCCCAAGTGGTTTAATATGGCATATAGTAGGGTACTTGAAAGTCCTTTTAACCTTAATGGTTTGGTTATGGATATTGCTTGCAAGTAAGGGGTGGTATGACGATACCACTAATATTGGCCTTGGTTAAATAAAATGTAAATGGTTTGGTTATTTGGAAACGGTTTTAATTGCGCATTAATGGCGGGGTGTGTAGCAAAGTCGTGGAAGGTGGCGGTCCCGGGGGGACCAAAATTGGAAACTCGTATTTACTGATATGAGGATTGGTCTTAGTGGACCGTGTGCATGATATCTCACTATTGGGGAATGTACTAGTCATCCCATGGAATACTTCCCTGGTCGTGCAGTTACACGCAGTGAGGCCCTTTCAGAAAGGAGAGGTGAACTCATATCGCTCGTGGGTGGCTTAGGACGGCTAAGATACATAACCCAGGTAAATGTTTTAAAGGCATGCTAAACCCGATTCCCTTTTCCAGCATGGTTATATATATATACATATATATATATATGTATGTATGTATGGTTATGTGCATCGGATGGTTTTACTTGGTTTTATAACAGGCATTATTTTATTCTTATCTTGAGATTCATGAACCAGTCTACTGGCGGCTATATACCCACGCTATGCAGGAACCGGCCGTTCGACTCCTCCTACATAATGATTGCCTCAGGGTTATTATTTGGACTAAAATGGTGAGCTTCCATCCTTTTAGAAGGAATCATTTCATGTTATAGATATTGTTAGACATTTTGTCTTTATTTTGGATATTGATTTTGGCCATGGTTGGGGGCATATCCCAACCGGATTATTTACTCTTTTGGATAGAGGCTTTGTGGTACTTCTGGGGGTCGGTATAGGTGGGATCGGTATTAGTGTCGGCCTTTGGATTTCTCACTGTTCCATCGTATTACATTTCGGGATTGATTATCATACTATGTTATGGTATTCTCTTGGGTTACAACCTGGTTTATGTCATATGGTTTGGTTGGATGGTTGATTTGGTACGGTTAGGTCGGTCACGGTTGTGACCCAATGCCAGAGTCTTCATGAGAGAATTTACGTTGTATTGTTATATGCTCAAAACTCAACCCATCTAAAGCTGGGGGTAACAGGGGGCAGTCCCCGGTCCTAGTTGGACTTAGGATACCCAGTACGACAAGGCCCGGGGTTGAGTCATGTCAATATTGCTATTATATTAATTTCTCAAGCAATATGGCCGACATTCAATTTCGGTATTGCTGTGAGACGTGATTGGATCAGATGCCATGAGCCTGCATGGTGATAATAAAAAAAAAATTAACAATTAAGTGATATAAAGTGATAAATCTAATGAATAATTCCAAAGAAACGATCCTCAAATTTCAATAACTGAATTAATCTTTCTTCTAGAGTATTTATAAGGTTTGATAATGAAACTTGAGTTCTCTAGTGTGTTTTATTAAGATGTGTAAGGACTTGATTTTTTGAATTATTTATTTTTATGTAATTTAACTATTTTACCCCTTTCTGTGGTTGTTACATAATGTTTTTGGAGTTTGAGAATTGTTAGCACGGTTCTCAATGCATTTCAGTGTGATTTGTGCAAGTTTGTGATTTTTAGATGTGAAAAGACTTTATAATTAATTTTGATCAATATTTATTATTTTGTGTGCCAGATGGTAAAACAAACTGCGTTAGCAGATTCAAAATATTGATTTTGGGATGGTAGCATGGTTAGTGTGATTTTATGGCTTGTATAGCTCATTTCGATCCTCAGTTCAGAAGATTGAGAAATTGGATCTCGGAGGTTAATTTTGTAAAAATAACCTTTTTTTCAAAAATTTGATATCGCCATTGAGTTTGGAGCATCAAATATGATAGGGTAGCATAGATCATTTGTGTTCTCGGGATTTCAGGTGAATTTCGAGGGGTCCACGGAGACTTGAAAATCATTTAAGTCTCAGCTGGTGCAACTACTAAAGAGACTCTCAGATTACTTTAGTAGTGGCCAGCAGGTCGCTTTTAGCGACCTGTCTCCTCAGTTGGGGGATGCTAAAGCAGAACATTATCCACTTTAGCGGACAAGGGGCCTTTTTTAGCGACTTCCGCCAAAGTAAACTAGGCAGGCACATGGGTATTTCTAAATGGCACTTGATCGCTAAAGTTGTCAAGTGTTGTGGCTGCTTAAGTGGTCAAGCCTAACATAATATGAAAATCAATTTTTCTCATTTTTCCCCATTTTTGAGACTTTGAACTTTGGGTTTTAGAGTTTTTGGGAAATTTTTTCCATCTTTAATCTTGGATAAGTTCCAAATCACTATTTTAATTATTTTACTTTGATTCTTGCCATCTAAAACCCATTAAAATACTATTTCAAAAGTAAAATTTGAAAATTTTGGCCCAGAAGGCCTAAAATAATTTTTCTTCAATTTAAGCTTCATTTTCAACCTGTTTTCACTTGAGTTTTCTTCTATGAATTTTTTTAATCACGGGTAATGTGTTTATGAACAAAAATTTCAGTTCTACACCTTTTTGAAAACTCATTTTGGAGGTTCGTTTGACCTCAATTTAAAAATAGGCAATATGGGTATCGTTGGCTTTCTTTTGATATGTAGATTCTATATTTATATATTTTAGTTGATTCTAGAGTTGTTCGAGAGGGAAAAAGCTCTGCATGAAATGTTGTTGGTTTGGATTTCTGCGTCATGAGGTATGTTTTGACTTAACTTTCTTTGGACTGGACTGAGTAGTTAATATATTATATAAAAGCATGCTATGAATATAGGAATGAATCATGAAAATAGTGTTAATACCATTGTGTGCACGTGTGGGGGCTTATGTGTTGTTATTGGTGTGTTGAGACAATAATTATTATGTGTGACCCTTGTGGGGGTCTTATCTGACATTGTTGATTTAGTGTATACATATAGTTATTTTCTTCCTAGTGGAATTGCTTAAGTTGGGTTTTTTGTGATATCAGTGATGTATTACTTTCAAATTTCACTCTACTGGTACATGGCTTATATTGGATTATGGATGGTTGACCCATTGAGTGAATTTTTAGCTCATGTGTGAGTATTCTAGTTTGATTTAAGATTCTCTTTCTGATTTAGTTATGAGCACGACGTCCTCATATCATACATACGTTCATGAGACATTGGTACCATTGTAAAAATACTGATTTTTTGGATAGAAATGTGATTCCTTCAAAAACCATCTACCGTAGTTCATAAGTCAGAGAGGAGATATGGATATTGAGACTAGATTTGGTTATTGAGATTGTATATGGATTACAAACCCCTCATTGGTTCAACCCTAGAGCAGTTCTTGGTAGGTGTATACGGAGGCTATTTGACAACCTCAAAAATATCAGATTATCATTCTCATTGCATTTCATACATTATGCATCTTCTGTGTGGTGCTTTCGTATTCGACTTGATGTCTATCTATTCTGAAATTCTTTTTTATATTTGTGTCTAGTGTATGTGATATATTTAGAACTATTAATGGAGATGGTGTGGGCTACCATTTGGTATATTTTCTTATTACAGGTGACATGTCCATAATGTGTATTTTTATACTTTATTTTTGCTTTTCTCAGGTAGACTATGATACCTATTGGGTACAAGTGAACCGTACAAATTCCTACTGTGCCCTTTTAGTGCAGATCCAGGTATGAGTGTGCCATGCGGCAGCTGAGTTTGGACGGTAATTCATTACATCCGAGGTAGTGGAAGCTTTATGCTTCCAGACGTCGACCTCCTACCCCATCCTTTCTAGTTTATGTCTTGTTTTATATTTGGAGGTAGACATATGTTCCTTTTTGAACTTACAATTATATTTTCAAACTTTAAGATGTATTTAGTTTGTTATTACACCATGACGCCAGATTTTAGGATAGTTTGAGGTATTTATTATGATTTTAGATTTCTGCTTCTATTGTATGTGTAGGATTCGACTTGTCTTGCCTTGAATTTGGTGTTGATTTTGTACTTCATATTAGTCTGGGTGATGGACTTACTTGTCAAGGCTTAACTGCGATAAGTGCTATCATGACCCCTAATTTTGGGGTCGTAACAAGATGTGAGTTGACTTGTATTTCCTACTTGATTGTATCTTTAAGATTGATTGTGTGACACGTACTTGAAAAACTGAAACTCTATATTTACTTCCTATATGTTAGTCGACTTACTTCATTTATACTTATTTTAATTGTAGCTTATCCGATTGACTATTTATTATTCTTTAATGTTATAAGAGAGTGTTTGGTTATTAACTCGAGAGTTAGTGTGAGTTGTCTAAGATTACTGGATTGATCTTATAGATGTAAGTAATAGAAAAGGTAATGTGAATAAAGGGTGATAGTGATGGCTTAGTGTTAGATGCAGTGGATGGTGTGAATTAATGAGGCTAGACTTTCTAGTGGTGAATATAATCTCGTTAATAGAGTTGGAGAATTGTAAATTATATAGACAAAGTGTTATAATGATATTACAACCTTAGTTGAATTATATTCCATTTAAGATGTCTTGATTTCTTTTTCTTGATTCTATTTTATGATTATGTAATCTTCGACCAATGATGTCTATCGGTAGGTCTGTTTGTACTGACCCTGCTCTTCTATATTCCTTCTTGGGGTATAGACTGGATGTAGGTTAGTTTGGAGTTACTAAATAAATAATGATATTCAGTACTGACTTCCGCACTTCCTTCTTATCAGATGTTAGTGTCTTTGTATTATTTATTTTGACATCAGTTTATTTTATAATAGGTAGCTCTTATACATGTCTGGACAATTCTTGGGATAGTGAAGGACAATTGTAAGAGGTTTTTAATAAAATGTAATAGCCTGTATTATTCTTAGCTCAATTCAGGTCCTAGTTGTATACATAAAAGTCTTAAAACCTAAAAATTTCACTAAGTGTTGGGACTTAGTCATTTGTAAGGCCTCTGAACTTTGAGGACTTTTAAATTGGTCTTCCTGACACTAAGATGTTGGTTTTTGAGTTAATTCATGTTCAGGGGTGTAAGGAGCATGTCTCGGGGAAGTTTCGGATTTTTCGGATGAGGATTGGGTCATGTTTGGATCACGATTCCAGCAGTTCATCACAATAGTGTCGTAGTGCTAATGGCGATGGCACTCTCATCGCATTGCGATGACCTTGTAAACCACATTCCAGTTACGAATTTAATTTCCTGAGGGGCAATTATGTCTTTTCCCCTCAACCCAATTCGTCAAATCACGAATTATAACACCGGTTAGGGCATTATTTGCCCATCTTCTCTAATTTTCTCTCAAAAACAAACCCTATCCTCCCCCAAGATCATCAAATTCCATTACTTTCTCTACAAGAAAACCAAGAATTCAAGTTTTCCAATCCAAGATCATTCAAGAAAACATCAAGATTAGTGTTTCTCCTTTAAGCTTAAGGGTTTAAGGTATGTGTGATATTCATTCATGGGCCCTTTTCACCCATGAAGTCCAAGAATCCCTTTATATTTTTAAATTATGAGTTTTTACATGTTCAAGTTGAATTATCTCCATGAAGCTATTATTGATTTTGATTTTGAGTTAAATTTACAAGTGTTTACGATGAGATTAGCCATTACATATTTTTGAATATTGAAATCTTCATATTAAAATCCCTAATTCATGCTTTTAGTATTGTGGTCATGTTATTTTTGTATGCTTTACCTATTACCATGCCTAAATTCATGACTCTCATGTTTTTGATGATATGTATAAATGTTGGGTTTTGAGCAATGATCCCCTACTATGTTTTTCTTAAAGCTTTATATGTCATCATTATTATTTCCATTCAGCGCTGGTGGGTTATGAATACCTGATACCTAATTATTTACATAATTTCAGTATCTTTAAAATAATTTCAAATAAACCATGAGCATTGTCATTTAGTCAGTTATTATAAACAATTGTTTGTTCAGTTAAGCTTAGTTCAGTCCAGTAATCAGTGTCAGTTCAGTTGGGAGTAGGATTTAGCACTGAACGAATGAAGGGGTGGAGATTTCACCGTCAATTAGGTAGATTCATTAGTAGCAGTCCCTGTATTACAGAACTACGTAGCCAGCATAGGATATGAGGAGTCACCTGTCAGTTAGGCTTGTTTTCTCTCAGGGGTCACCTGTTAGTTTAGTCTTGACACCCTGGTCCTCCGGGACACCAGTTTAGTGGATCCACACAGCTAGAGTTAGTACCCATGGCATGGTACTGACACCCTTCCAACTAGGGTTATAGGTTAGACCCCGATTAGCCTATATTTAAGCATGTCGGTTAGATGATACCTCCCATAGTCTCAGTTCAGTACTCAATACAGAATTCAGTTCAGGTTTTCTTCACCAAAGTATACATATTACCAGTCATTCAGTTATCAGATTTCAGTATTTTAGTTTACAAATTATTTCAGAAATGTATATATGCTTGGTCTTGCATTCTCAGTATTTCAATTTTCATGCATGCTTACTCAGTTATCTCATGCTATTCAGTCAGTCATTAATTCATGTACAGTTAAACCATACATTTCAGCCTAACCTTATCTTAAATACCAATACATTCAAAGTACTGACTGCATACTCTTCTTTGCGCTATGATATCTTATATCATAGGTTCGGATGCTTAAATTCTCGATCATACTTAGACAGTCCAGTATTACAGTAGCAACAGCAGTGGTGAGTCCTCATATATCGAGGACCTGTTCTGTTTATTAAGTTGTTTTCGCATTTCTTTTTAGTTAGTCAATTGGAGTTAGTTGGGGCCTATCCCATCAACTTCTCAGTCAGTTTAGAGGATTTCACACATTCAGACAGTCAGTCAAACAGCTAGTCAGTTTATCAGTATTATCAGTTATGTTTTTAGTATTGTTATCAGACATTCACAAACTTGTGATTGAATCACGCTTTCAGTAGTTTGATTGATTTTGGCCTTATTTGTTTATCTTCTGCATACATGTTTTATTACAGTGTATTCAGTGCTCACAATAGGTACCAGCTTATGGGTTAGCTTGTGGTCACCTATGACCGTAAGCACCATTGTCGTGACTAGGGGTAGCCTCGGGTCTTGAAAAAACTTGGTATCAGAGCCTAAGGTTTTATAGTGTCCTAGGGAGTTTGAAAGCCACATTAAGTAAAGTCTTATACGTGGGTGTGAAGCATGCCACACTTATGGATAAGAGGCTACAAGACATTTTAGGAAAAGTTTCCCTTCTTTTAATATTCATGTCATATGAATGAGCATAAAATCTATTTAAAACTCTCTTTCTAACTCATTCTTCTTTTCGTTTACAGACAATGCCTCCTAAAAGAAATAATGGAAGAAGAAACGCTAATCAGCTCGCACTTTCGCCTGTTCAGGAAGATCTTCTAAATGAGCACATCTCTCATGCTGAGTTCAGAGCTGTATTCACTACCTTAGATCACTCAGTAGCTGCTTAGAACAACCAGCAGGTTGTTGCCCCAGCTAACCCAGTGGTAAATACAGCTGCAGCTAGGATTTAGGACTTCACTCGAATGAATCCCCCTTTGTTTTCGGAATCCAAGTCTGAGGAAGATCCACAGGAGTTTTTTGATATGGTTCAGAAGGTGACTGATATCATGGGTGTCACTTCGAGTGAGAGTGCAGAGTTGGTTGCTTACCATTTGTAGGATGTAGCTCATACGTGGTATAAGTAATGGAAGGATGATAGAGGTGTTGAGGCAGGGCCTATTGAGTGGGAGAAGTTTTCCATGACCTTCTTAGACAGGTTTTTTCCGTTTGAGTTGAGAGAAGCTAAGGTATTGGAGTTCATTAATTTGAAGCAGGGTAATATGAGTGTAAAGGAATACTTACTTAAGTTTACTCAGTTGGCGAGGTATGCTCCTTTGATAGTGGATAATAATAGGTCTAGAATGAGTAAGTTTGTTTCTGGTGGAGCTGATAGTGTGGTCAAAGAATGTAGGAATGCTATGTTGATTAAAGAGATGGACTTATCTAGGCTTATGGTTCATGCTCAACAGATTGAGGAACAAAAACTTAAGGATAAAGAGAGAGAGAATAAGAGGACCAAAACTGGTAGCTTTAACTTTTCTCAGCCGAGGTCAGAAGGTGGTAACCGTTCTTAGTTCCATTAAAAAAATTTAGCTCTAGCTCTTTCTTCAGCTAGTGCTCCAGTGCCAAAGTTCAGTAATGACAGTCGGGATAGGGCGCAAAGTTCCAGGGTAGTGTGAACAGTGGTCGTACTAATCCACTTTGCTAGAAACATGGTAGATATCATCAGGGTGTGTGTAAGGCTGGTAGTGATGCGTGCTTTGGATGTCTCAAACCAGGACACAGGATCCGAGAGTGTATGGTGGTGGTGTAGAGGGGCAGAAATGATCGCTAACAGGGCCAGAATACTTCTTCAGCGGCACTCGTAGGTCTCCTGACTCAGCAGGGCGCCACTTCTAGTGCGACTATTGGCAGCGCCAGAACAGGCTGTATGCACTTTAGTCTCGACATGATCAGGAAAGTTCTCCTGATGTAGTTACGGGTATGTTGCAGGTTTTACATCTTCATGTGTATGTCTTGTTAGATCGCGAAGCTTTACTTTGTTTTGTAACCCCCTATATAGCTGTCAATTTTGGTGTCAGTCTAAAAATATTAGCAGAGCCTTTCTCATTGTCCACCCCAGTGGATAATTCTATCATAGCCAGACGGCTATCAGAAACTTCCCCGTTATAGTATCCCAGAAAATCACTTCAGTGGATCTTGTGGAGTTAGAGATGACTGATTTTGATGTCATTCTAGGAACGGATTGGCTCCAATCATGTATGCTTCAGTTGAGTCTAGAAATAGGGTTGTTCAGTAGTATCCAAATGAACCAGTCATTGAATGGAGAGGTAGTACTTCAGCGCTTAGAGGTTAAATTATTTCATATCTTAGAGCGAGAACGATGATATCTAAGGGATGTGTTTACCATTTTGTTCGAGTCAAAGACTCTAATTCTGAGACTCCCTTTCTCGAGTCAGTTTCAGTGGTAAGGGAATTTCCAAACATCTTTCCTGAAGATTTTCTCGGAGTTCCTCTTGAAAGAGAAATTGAATTTGGAATAGATCTCCTTCAAGATACCCATCCTATCTCTATTCCGCCCTACAAAATGGCTTCAGTTAAGCTTAAAAAGTTGAAAGAACAGTTGAAAGATCTCTTAGATAAGGGATTCATCAAACCCAGTGCTTCCCCATGGGGCGCTCTAGTCCTATTCATGCGCCAGAAAGATGGTTCTCTCAGAATGTGCATCAATTACCGTTAGTTTAACAAAGTCACAATCAAGAATAAATATCCACTCCCCAAGATCGATGACTTGTTCGACCAACTTCAGGGTGCTAGTTATTTCTCTAAGATAGACCTCAGATCCGTCTATCATCATCTCAGAGTCAGAGAATGTGACATTCCAAAGATAGTTTGAAATTCCTAGTTATGTCTTTTGGACTAACGAATGCCCCAGCATCTTTCATGGACAGTGTTCAAGAAGTACTTGGACATATTCATCATAGTCTTCATTGATTATATTCTTGTCTATTCCTATAGTGAAAATGATCATGCAGACTATCTCAGAATTGTATTACAGACTCTTAGAGCCCATCAGTTATTCGCCAAATTTAGTAAGTGCAAGTTTTGGTAAGATCAGTAGATTTCCTTGGCCATATTATTTCCGGTGCTGGCATTGAAATTGACCCACAAAAGACCAAAGCAGTGAGAAACTGGACCATACCCATCTCTCCATCATATATCAAGAGTTTCTTGGGTTTGGCTAGCTATTACAGACATTTTTTTGAAGGGTTTTCGTCTACTGCATCCCCTATTTCTCGATTGAATCAGAAAAAAGTCAAATTTCAGTGGTCAGATTCTTGTGAAAAGAGTTTTTAGGAGTTGAAGACTCAACTCACCTCAGCCCAGTCTTGACTTTGCCAGATAGTTCAGATGGGTTTGTTGTTTATTGTGATGCTTCTAAAGTTGGTCTTAGTTGTGTATTGATGCAGATAGGTAAGGTCATAGCCTATGCCTCTAGATAGCTTAAGCCTCATGAAAAAAATTACCCTACCCATGATCTTGAGTTAGCAGTTGTTGTATTTGCCTTGAAAATATGGAGGCATTATCTTTATGGAGTTCACGTTGATGTGTTCATGGATCACAAAAGTTTGCAGTATGTATTTTCGCAGAAAGATTTAAATCTTCGTTAGAGAAGGTGGCTTGAGTTGTTAAAAGATTATGATATGAGTGTGTTGTATCATCCAGGCAAGGCCAATGTAGTGGCAGACGTCCTTAGTAGATTGTTTATAGGTAGTGTTACTCATGTTGAGAATGATAAGAAGAAGTTAGTCTAGGAGGTTCATTAGCTTGCTAGATTAGGTGTACGGTTGGTTGATTCAGCTAAGGGTAGTATATAGGTTCAGAATGGTTTGGAATCTTCTTTGGTTGTCGAAGTGAAAGAAAATCAAGATAGGGATCTAGTTTGGTTAATTTGAAGGAATCGATTAGAGATCAGAAAGTAGAGGCTTTCTCCTAAAGAGGAGATGGTGTGTTGTAATGTCGGGATAGGTTGTGTGTGTCGTGTGTTGATGATTTTAGACAGCGTATTTTAGCAGAAGCGCATGGTGCACATTACTTCATTCACCCAGGAGCCACTAAGATGTACCGTGATTTGCGGAAAATCTATTGGTAGAGTGGTATGGAGAGGAATATTGTAGAGTATATAGCTAAGTGTTCTAACTGTCAGCAAGTCAAGGTTGAACACCAGAGGACTAGTGGCACATTGCAGGAGTTCAGCATCCCTACTTAGAAGTAGGAAGAGGTGAATATGGATTTTGTGACAGGGTTGCCTCATACGCCTCATCAGCATGATTCGATTAGGGTTATAGTAGACAGAATGACCAAGTCAGCTCATTTCTTGCCAGATCATACTTCTTATTCAGCTGAGGACTACGCCAAGCTCTATATTAGAGAGATGGTTAGGTTGCATGAAGATCCTTTGCATATTATTTTAGATAGAGGTACTCAGTTTAACTCTCACTATTGGAAGGCTTTTCAGAAGGTTTGGGTACCCAAGTTCATTCCAGTACAACCTTTCATCCCTAGAAAGATAGTTAGGCGAGAGGACCATTCAAACCCTAGAGGACATGTTAAGAGCATGTGTTATTGACTTTAAAGGAAGTTGGGATGATCACTTGCCTTTGATCGAGTTTGCCTACAATAACAAGTATCACTCCAGTATTCAGAGGGCTCCATTTGAGGCTCTCTATGGGAGGAGATGTAGATCTCATATTGGTTGGTTTGAAGCAGGTGAGGCTTTGTTGATAGGGCCAGATTTGGTGTTTGATGCAATGGATAAAGTTCAGTTAATTAGGGAAAGGCTTAAGACAGCCCAAAGCTATCAGAAATCTTACGCAAATGTAAGGAGAAGAGATCTTAAGTTTGAAGTTTGGGATTTGGTTTATTTGAAAATCTTGCACATGAAGGGAGTGAAGATATTTGGCAAGAAGGGGAAGCTCATACCCCGATATGTTAGCCCTTATAGAATTTTGAGTCATTTTAGGAAGGTAGCTTATGAGCTAGAGTTGCCTGCAGATTTGGCATCAGTACATCCGGTGTTTCATGTTTCCTTATTAAAGAAGTGTATTAGTGACCCAGCTATTGTAGTTCCTTTAGAAAGCACAGATGTTTGGGATATTATTTCTTACGAAGAAATCCCAGTCGAGATCCTCAATCATCATATTCGTAGACTAAGGAACAAAAAAGTTTCCTTGGTCAAAGTTCTTTGGCGAAATCAGTCTGCTGAGGGAGCCACTTGGGAAGCAAAAGCAGATACTCGTACCAAGTGCCCTCATCTTTTCTCTGCAAACTCAAACTCAGCTTAAGGTAATAGTTGTTCTTAGATTATTTCTTTTCCATTCTCAGTTCCAA
Organism: Capsicum pubescens; assembly: GCA_030864215.1. Lineage (NCBI taxonomy): Eukaryota > Viridiplantae > Streptophyta > Magnoliopsida > Solanales > Solanaceae > Capsicum > Capsicum pubescens. Next base: position 269,565,685 of record CM061540.1, on the reverse strand, counting down.
CTATATAATTATTCTCATGTCATTGCATGCATTCACGAAAACAGTTTAGCTCATATATCATGTTTCAGACTCAGTCATGTAATCATGTTTTTAGTTATGCATATTCAGTATGTGATCTCAGTTGCTTTAGTTTAGAACTCTCATCCTAATCAGTCTCATTCGAGGATGAATGTTCCCAAGGAGGAGATATTGTAATACCCCGTAGTATTCTTAGCTCAGTTCAGGTCCTAGTTACATGCATAAGAGGCTTAAAACCTGAAAATTTTCACTAAGTGTTGGGGACTTAGTTATTTTTAAAGCCTCTTAACTTTGAGGATTTTTAAATTGGTCTTCCTGACCCCGAGATGTTGATTTTTGAGTTAATTCATGTTCAGGAGTGTAAGGAGCATGTCTCGGGGAATTTTTGAATTTTTCGAATAAGGATTGGGTCATGTTTGAATCACGATTCCAGCATCTCATCGCGATAGCGTCGCGTTGTTGTGCTAATGGAGATGGAACTCTCATCACATCACGGTGACCTTATAAACGCATTCCAGTTATGAATTTAATTTCCTAAGGGGCAATTATGTCTTTTCCCCTCAACCCAATTCGTCAAATCATGAATTATAAGACTATTTAGGGCATTATTTGCCCATCTTCTCTAATTTTCTCTCAAAAACAAACCCTCTCCTCCCCCAAGATCATCAAATTCCATTACTTTCTCTCCAAGAAAACCAAGAATTCAAGTTTCCCAATCCAAGATCATTCAAGAAATATCAAAATTGGTGTTTCTTTTTCAAACTTAAGGGTTTAAGGTATGTGTAATGTTCATCCATGGGCCTTTTTCACCCATGGAGTCCAAGAATCCCTTTATATTTTTAAATTATGAATTTTTATATGTTCAAGTTGAATTATCTCCATGAAGCTATTATTGATTTTGATTTTGAGTTAAGTTTACAAGTGTTTTTGACGAGAAGCACCATTACATGTGTTTGAGTGTTGAAATCTTCATATTGAAATTCCTAATTCATGGTTTTAGTATTGTGGTCATGTTATTCTTGCATGTTTTACCCATTACAATGCTTAAATTCATGACTCTCATATGTTTGATGATATGTATAAATGTTGGGTTTTGAGCAATGATCCCCTACTATGTTATTTTTAAAGCTTTATATGTCATCATTATTATTTTGATTCAGTGTTGGTGGGTTATGAACACCCGATACCTAATTGTTTACATAATTTTAGTATCTTCAGAATAATTTCAGATAAACCATGAGCATTGTCATTCAGTCAGTTATTATAAACAATTGTTTGTTCAGTTAACTTAGTTCAGTCCAGTAATTAGTGTCAGTTCAGTTAGGAGTAGGATTTAGCACCGAGCGAATATAGGGATGGAAGCTTCCCCATCAGTTAGGCAGAGTCGTTAGTAGCAGTCCCTGTATTCCAAAACTATGTAGCCAGCGTAGGATATGAGGAGTCACCCATCAGTTAGGCTTGGTTTCCTCTCAGGGGTCACCCATCAATTTAGGCTTGACACTCTAGTCCTTCGAGACATCAGTTTAGTGGATCCATACAGTTAAAGTTAGCACCCGTGGCATGGTACTGACACCCTTCCAACTAGGGTTATAGGTTGGACCCCGATTAGCTCAGATTAGGACATGTTAGTTAGATGATACCTCCCATAGTCTCAGTTCAATACTCAATACAAAATTCAGTTCAGGTTTGCTTTACCAAAGTATACATATTGCCAGTCATTCAGTTATCTGATTTTAGTATTTTAGTTTACAGATTATTTCAGAAATGTATATATGCTTGGTCTCGTATTCTCAGTATTTTAGTTTTCATGCATGCTTACTCAGTTATCTCATGTTATTCAGTCAGTCATTAATTCATGTACAGTTAAACCATGTATTTCAGCCTAACCTCATCTCATATACCAGTACATTTAAAGTACTGACCTCATACTCTTCTTTGCGCTATGATGCCTTATATCATAGGTTCGAACGCTCAGTTTCCTAACCGTACTTAGACAGTCTAGCATTTCAGCAGCAGCACTAGTGGTGAGTCCCCATATATCGAGGACCTATTTTGTTTATTCAGTTGTTTCCGCATTTTTTTTTGTTAGTCAGTTAGAGTTAGTTGGGGCTTTCCCATCAATCTTCAGTCAGTTTAGAGGCTTTCAGATATTCAAACAGTCAGTTAGACAGCTAGTCACTTTATTAGTATTATCAGTTACATTTTCAGTATTGTTATCAGATGTTCACAGACTTGTGATTGAATCACGCTTTCAGTATTTAGATTGATTTTGGCCTTATTAGTTTATCTTTCGCATACATGATTTATTGCCAGTGTATTCAGTGCTCACAGTAGGTACCATCTTATAGGTTAGTTTGTGGTCACCTGTGACCGTAAGCACTGTTGTCGCGACTAGGGGTTAGCCTCGGGTCGTGACAAAAAGTTTATTTATTGATATTTAATTTACTTTGTTATATTTATTTCAGTATTTCCTTAAAAACAGAAGTTTTTCACATATTTTTAGTTGGATAATAATGATTCTCCTAGCTACTTAAGATAGTGCAGGTGCCCGTACGGTTCGTTAGTTTGGGTTATGACATATTTATAGGGAAAAAACCTCCTAACTTTTCTTCAAAAAATAGACATTTATTTTATCTTGATAGATACTCACTATATCATGATAGATACTCAATATATCTTGATAGATACTCAATATATCTTGCTAGACATTTATTATCACTTATAATACTCCCCCTTAAATGTTTAATTGCCCCACTTCCCTCTAGATTTCATCAAGTGGTCATGGTAGAGACATAAACAATCATGGATAATTAAATTATGAGATCCTTCCGACTGAGCTAAGAGAATCTTATTTGTTATCTTAACCGAATTCTTTCTGGTTAAAGAATCTCTGTCTAGTTGCTCTGGAACAATTAGGAGATTCTCTACAAGAAATATGGGGTTCTATAGATAATATGCTCCGTTAACACCTTACTAGAAAATATTTATTGAAAAAGAATCTAATGAAGGAAAAAGAGTATACACATCTAATAATATGCATTTTGGCTACCCCATTAGAAACTTTATAAGGAAAATCCAGTTGGACAACACGTTGAAAGAGAAAAAGAGTACAGTGCATATAAGCTCTCCCTGATAAGAATGTCAATTCAAAATCTTGAATCTTTGCATTCGAATCTTGTGCACCTTCTTCTCAAGTTGTAGTTGGTAGAGACTTGGCGAATAATCATTCATATTATCAGCCGAATTAATCTGCTGCGTATTGATGTCACCATTCTTATATGCGTAGAAAAGTTTTTGGCAAAATGTTCTCCATTCTATCTCTTTTAATGAATCTCTCCTTTAGTTGGGTCATGCATGATTCTCGACTTGCTTCATGAATAACTATTAACTCAACATAATTTGAATTTCATGTAAAATAACTTGGCATGATTGTAATCCTTTTTACAATAGGTAATAGATTTGTATCAAACCCTTATGTCAATAATATAAGGGCCAGTTTGGCCATGGATATTTTTCCCTTTTTTTTGGAAAATTTTTAGGGAGTTGGAAATTATGGTGTTTGGCCATGAAAATTTGGAAAACAATTCCGGAATTAAATTTCGAAAAGTGAAAACAACTTTTTGTTGTTTTTCCTTTTTTCCACTTCCAATTTCAACTTTCATTATTATTACATATAACCTCAATCTTTAAATTTTTATACAAACCCCTCTTATTAACTAAATTCCATAATTTTTTTTAAAAAAGACCAAATTCAATAAAATAATTAATTCAAGTGAAAATAATTAAGAATTTTCATCAACGAATTTAAGAATATATAAAATATATTTATATCTATCAATCATATTTATTAAAATATATTTTTTCTCTATTCAATCGATTATGGTTAGATAAACTTATTTAGCTCATGCTTGTGATATTTTTATTCAAATTTTAGAAGAATAACAATCATAATAATTAGTTTGTTGTTAATTATTTTATCAATTGAAGACATATAAATTATTTTCTCAATATTTGGTTGTATGTTAGTAGGTAAATTAGTAGTTGGGTGATTTTGATAATTTTTAAAAGTTGAGGGTATAAAATCATATTTAAAAAAGTTTTTTCCAAAGTCTAAGAAAAAAATTTAAAAAGACATGGCCAAACACAACTCCAACTCCAACTTCATCTTCAACTTCAACTCCAACTCTGGAAAAAGTAATTTTCATGGCCAAACGGCTACTAAATATCCTGTGTATTCAAAAGCTTAACACTATTTGCTAAGATAAAAACATTGATATGAGGCCTTTCATTTTCCATATGCAAGTGATATTATTTCAGTATCTTTATATAAGAGTAAACTATTTCGTCCTTATAGTTATTGGAGATGTATGAATACATCAATTGCACAAGCTATTGTGCTTAAGGACCAATCCAATTTGGTAAGTTTCTCATTTCAGCCGATAATTTGTAACTTTGAAAAAACTCTCCAAGAATTCCAATGATATTCAACTTATCAATTTATGCAATATAAAAGGATTATAAATAAGTTTCCCAGAAACTCTTATATGCTTCAAACATTTTGATTTTTTAAGAATTTTTTATATAAATTTTGTCAACTAACAATATTTAGCATTTCATGCATGACATCTTCTAGTGTCAGGACTGCAAATTAAATAAGTTTTCTGCTTATCAAGATGTATCCTTTCATGTCACTTTATAAATATTTCTACATCAACATGATTAAATAGACATAGATTCAGATCCTCATGATCTTTTATAATATTACATCATATTGTAGCAAAGATATTATTGATGGAATATCATTTCTATCGATTCATAATAAGACATAAATTATTAAGAACTCATCACTTCTTATTATTGTTCTTAGATGTCTAAGCCTCTCATGAAGTTTCATGAAATGTTATGTCGTACGCTCTTCAAGAGCACATTGTCTTTTTATTATGATTATTTGCTCCCTTTTTTCAGGAACAATTGCATTGAACCGATTGATCTACCATACTTCATGCATGCACTAGACCTTGACCTTCAGGGACATTCAATTGGAGCATTTAGCTAACTAAGATATCAATTTTGGGTCAACAAACGCTCCTAACATTTGAACTTGTATTATCTTTTGATTGAGGATCATATTGATGATAATTCACAACATATTTTTTAGTTGCTTATTATCCCCACTTATGTTAGAAAAATTAACGTATATATCCCAATCTATTTTAGAGAATCCATCTTAGTGTATCATGGTATATCCATTCATTATATATCATACATCAAAAGTTATTAAAAGAAAAATATTAGGTTCATGACCCTGAATCAAGTAAGAAGGAAGATTTGACCATAATTTATTAGTCTGATGCATAAAAGTACCTTTATACGCAATATATCATATTTCAGACCAACATATGAATCTTTGTTCTCATAAATAATAATTTAGCTATTTATTGGAGGCATTCAACACTAAACCAACATTATCAAGATAGATTATCTTGATTACATAATCTGGAAATTATGCTCTTCACTCAATTTATATTGAGCAAGCAACTTAATGAATGTCAAGTGAGATGTTCCTCTGTTGTATTAGTTTTTTAATTTGCAAAATATTCTAGGCTCAATTTATTTTTTGGGTACATATATTAGTTCTTATAAAAAGATTTTTTTTATTCTGTTGGTACTTGCTTTGAATAAGGACCTGGTAATTTGTTGAATCTTGCAAGTTGTATAGAAAAATTGTGGACTTAAATTTCTGCAAATTAAAGTTAAACTTGGCCTTTTGTTGTTTGATCTTAAGAATTCTTTTTTGAGTTTGTTTTACATCAAGTAGGAGTCTTTTTTCCTTATTGAACAAGGACAATGGTATATTATTTGTTCAAATTTAAAAGTGATGGTCAAAAAGCTCTAAACATTGAAATTTCTAAAATTGAAATTTTCTCTCTTGTTGTTTGATATCTAGAACCTTTTCTGCGTTCAATGAATCACGCTAATTTGACTTTGTTTTATAGAAAGTAGAGGGGTGAACTTTGTGTTCGTGGCTTTGTTAGGTCAGGTAGAATTATCTTTCAATAAAGTTTTTTTTGGGATCTTTGTTAATGCTTTGCTTTCTAAGAGGTGGCATGGGATAATTTGTTGAAGCATAATGATCATATGTTTGTATTCATTCATTTTATGTTTCTTCAACCCCAATTGGCCTGTTAATAGAAAAAAAATCTTTGTTTCTTGTTATTTACTTAAGTCTAGTGAATGATATGTATTGTAATTGGAGCGGTACCTCTTGCTAACTCAATCAATTCAGAGTTATCTTTGGAAAAAATTAGTTGTTGGAGAGTTAGGTTGATAATAAATGCAATGTGATCATCTTATATCGATGCATCTTAATAGATCACATGACAGGTGAACGAGTCTTTATTCACCTTTTATACTTTTCAGAATTTAGTGGATTCAATTCCAAGATTAATTAATCGAATCAACTTATCATGAGAACAAACAACAATTCTGAAGAATCTTCAAATCCTTCAGTATCTAATACTCAATATGCATATCTTCGGAATGTCAAAATCATTCAAGCCAATAAATAAAACTTGTACTAGTAAATTCCAAGTTATATCATGGTATGCACCTTTTTTCTTTAGTAAATTTTTTATTTACTACAAGATTTACTATTTCACAACCTTACTACTTTGGGAGTAAATTTCATAGTATTCACTATTCAATAGTAAATTTCAGATTTACTACTTTGAGAGTATATTTTAAAATATTTCTTCTCAATTTGTTCTTTCTTTTCTGAAGGTGGGTTGTGATATCTTCACAATCAAGAACATGTTTGAATTAATAAGTTTTGCTAAGTATAGTCATATTCACCCCAGGAAATAGAACAGTATTTATAATAATCAAAATTCTCATTCACCAGGAATAGAATATAATTGTGCCTTAAGCCTATCAAATTATGATAGCTTAATTAAAACCTCTTTCAGAATATTGTTACTTCAAGAGAAAATTGAGGCATATATATGATACAGAGAATTTTTCTCTAATTATATATGATATAGAGAATTTTTCTCTAATACATCTTTAATTATAAACACAATAAGCATGAGAAAATATTAATATTTTGTCCCTCCATTATCATATTCATATATTCAATCATTTATTTTCTTTCAGACATATTGTAGATTACTACCATATTCACTTCAAGGGATGGAAGATATTCAATAGGACAATTTCATGACTCTTCTTAGTCATCATTATATTATCAATATGGTGCATTGAGATTCAAACTCAGCATCTTATACATATAAGGGTGTATTACGCCATAAATCGATGGGATTTGTGTCCAACATTATCATCATGGTGCATCCAAACGCTAATCCAATATCTTATCCTTTTAATGTTATAGAACTTGAATCTACCGTCTTACCATCAATCAACTTATAGTTCAAAGTGCAATAATACTCATCAATTCAAGCCATACAAATATTATCATATGATCAGTTAACAATTGAAAATTATAACGTATCGAGTGTCGGTCTGACACTAACCATCATATTAGTTGCAATTTTCATATGTAGATCTAATATATAAACTCAAAGAGTATTCATGATTAGAAGTAATATTTTAATTAATAATATTACTACCGAAATCCACACTAATTTTTTCCTGTGGCTTCAACTATCAATACTACTACATATCCCAAATTTCAAGTTCAACCCATTATCAAGTACCGTCCCTGCCGTGAGAACTTAAAAATCAAGAATCAATAATTTTCCTACAAAATTTAGATAATTTAACCTTTAGGAAAAAAGAAATCAAATTTTGCAGAGACAAGACCTTTTTTCAAAATCATATTACTTTACCTGCTGACCACAAACTAAAGGTCAAAACATAATTACAAACTCAAACACACACACGCGCGCGCACATACACACATATATATACACACCTGGTGTTTCCTCCTCAATGTTAGAAAACATCGAAGGAATTAGCAATTTTACTTTATGTAAGTGGGTGTTTCAAACATTTTCCTTTGACATTTTAAAGCATTTACCCTATATGGTAGAGTTTATTGTCGACAACATGTTATGAAATATAAAGTAAGAACAAGAAAAATAGAGAAAAGAGAGGAGATATATGATTTAATTGAGGGATTAGGAATTGTAATGACCAAATCTGTCGTTACTAGAGAGCACCTCGATATTAGTACGGGATACGAAGAGTATCAAAATTACAATTGAAAACTTGTGTGAGACAATGCAAGATAATTTTTTGGAGTTTAAAAAATATTATGATCGGGCTAACGTCATTCTGCTGTAGTGGGAAGGCTCCAAAAATCCTGCTAGGATTGCCTCTGAGCAATAGAACCATGGAAAAGGGAGGGATTAGACTCGAATGAAGTAAAACCCATAAAAATATTAGGAATTCACGTTCAAATTTGCTTGCACAGGGCCAAATTTTCCTTTCACGCATTCATACCAGCTGCTGGACATCCAGGTAAGCAAAGATTAACTGAGAATTGCAGACGTGGGTTAGAAAGCATGAACCTAACATAGATGAACGAGAGATTTCATGATTAGGCCTTCAAATACGGTGTTTGGATGGCTAAAATCGATTTAAAATCTGGGTAACATTGAAAAGGTGGTTGTATTATATTTGTATCATGTTATGTTATAGTTGATCCTATAAATTAGGTGGTACACTATTGTAGACTCTCATTGGGGTAGTTGAAAGGGAGAAATATCGGTCATTAGTCTAGAGCCTTAAAGAAAGTGATGATAATGTGTGGTGTTTATGAATCCCGAAGAATCTAGGGTGGTAACGAATAGCATTGTGTTGGAAAGGAGGGTTGATTTAGGTGACATGTTTAGGACCCTAGATGGAGTGAACGTGATGAATACATAGTCTAGTCCAACTTGTGTTATATGTGCATGTTAACTATTTTTTAGTATTGTTTGTTGATGCATGTTGTTAGGTGTGATCACATTGGGCTGAATTCATATGTAAAACTTATGAATATTACAAGTGTTGGTTGTTGTCATAGGGTTGGTAGAATAAGGTTGACAGACACTTGTGTCTGTGATTTAGTACATGGACAGGAGGTGTTCCCTGCAGGTCATGACTAGTGGGCGATTGTAGGACCCGTGACGTGTATGTATGTATGTGTGTGTGCATATATATATATATATATATATATATATATATATATATATATGTATGTATATTATTGTACTTTGGTGATTGACTTGACTTTATTTGGTTTGACTTCACTTGACTTTGACATATTTGTTGACCTTTTTTGACTCATTGTTAAGGATACTGAAGGTGCTTTAAGTTTACTTCTTGCATTAAGGTTATACATTATCGACTAAGTCTGGGTTAATGACTTGAGGTCTCGTTGACGGGGTGGGTTATACCTACAAATGTTGGGTCTGATTATCAAGGTTTTGACATGTGTTAAGCTCACCTAAATGCAATTGTTGTTTTATGATTCATAGTAGTCCTTGATGTAAGGTTAGGATTAGTGATTCAGGGTAGCAAAGTCATAAGGGTAAGAGCAGTATCTCGAGGTTCATAACCCAGTGGTTTAGCAAGAAGTAAATGAATCGATTTGAGAATAGAGAGATAAGGTTAAGGAATTATTAGGTTTCAATAATGGGGAAATGGGGTGATGGTGAAACTCAGTAATTTGAATGTTAAGATGCATGTCCTCTTCTGAATATTTATGTTATTTTTATGTAAACCTATTCGGGGCGACCGATGAGGCTTATCAATATGGTATATTTTTTATAGGAATCAGTGTTGATTTCATGATCGTCGCGGATGGTGATTTTTTCACAGCTTCTACTCCTTTTATTCATGGTGAAATTTTTGTCCAGTCTTACTTTTTTACTTAGAAGTTCTTGTACCTGTTTAGACTAGGTCCTTGGGTTGTTTTGTATCTGTTGAATTCAATTATTGTAATTCTGTTGTAATAAAATATTACTTATTTATTAATAAAGACTTTCCCTTAATTTCTTAAAGGGTGGTAAGAGGTTCTCCTATCTAGGTGAATTAGAGCACGTGTCTTTACGATCCGACAAATGGAATCGTGAAAGGGATCATCCTGAAAAATAAATTACAATGAAGAGAGACTCTCTATTTACAGGGGGAAATTCTAACTTCCTCCAAAAGATAGACATTTCATATCTTGATAGACATTTATTATAGATACTCAATATATCTTGATAGACATTCATTATTATTTATAACACAATTGTTGAACTTATCTTTTCTTACTTTTTCAAAAAATTTATCAAATCAAACATGAAAAAAATAAGAAAACATTTTTCGAAAAATATTTATTTCTAGAAAATATGTTTATGCATACCAAACACACTCTTAACTTCTTAGTAGGCATTTGATTATGATAGTTTTTTCACTTTTTTTTTTTTGAGAATTTATTTTACTTTAACGAAAAAGATGAAAATAGTAGTGTTTGATCATAAAAATTATTTCGCTTTAAAAATTATTTTTTAAAAAATAAAAACAAATAAAATTTGTTTTCCACTGTTTTCAACTTCTATTTCTCTCGTAAAATTTCATAAATAACTTCAATGATCAAATACAACATCAATTTCAACTCTAAAAAAATACTTATTATTTTCACGACCAAACGGCCTTATTGTCATTTATTAACCTGACAAAAAAAAAAAAAACTTCTTCCTTTTATATTTCTGGTGACGTCTCCCAACGGGAGAAAAAAAGAACAGAGGTTTTTAAAAATCTTACAGAGCCAACCTATATACACACAACAACAACCAAAAATGTTTCATTATATATAATTAATTATTGATTTGGTGTGATTGCATCATAAATTTCTTTTTTATATATGTATATATAGGTAATCATATATCATATTGACCAGCTTATTTACGTATTCGCTCTTCAGATCTCTCATCAACATCATGTCTTACGCTTATCTTTTCAAGTATATCATCATCGGCGACACCGGTAACTTTTCTCTTTTTCATCTCAGAAATTTTAGTAGCTTAATTGATTTGGTTATTTAACTTTTTTATCTTATCGGTGAGCGTTCGATTGTCCAATAATCCCAAGTTTTCCCTTCCTCTAACCATTTTGTTTTTCAATTGTGATTGCTTTTATCTCAGAAATTTTAGTAGCTCAATTGATTGATTATCCAAACTTTTACTTATCGGTGAGGGTGCAATTGTGCACTAATCCCTCATTTCCCTTTCCCCTAAAATTGTTTTTATCATTAATTTGATTTCTAAATCTTTTATTTTTCGTTGAATTTTCTATTCTTTTTTTTTTGTGCCCCTTTATAAATTTTTTTTCTGTAATTTATTTTCTCGTTTTTTGGTTTTCTTATGGATCTGGAATGATATGGAAGGTTATATGTCAATGGTGACTGTCGTAATTTTGATGTTATGATTATACAGACAAAATTGAATTTATGTTATTATGAGAATCCTAATATTTCAATTTTCTTTTGAATTTTTGGGTTATTTCTGTTGCATTTGATATCTTAATTATGGTTGGTGGATATAGTTGATTTTTTCCCGACCGGAAGGATTTTGTTAGGACAAACTTGATGTTTTGGGTCATAAAAATTTATAGTTAATTACGTTATGGGGAAATAAATTAGAGATTCAGCAGTTGGAGAATGCTTTTATCAGCCAAGTTAATTGGAACTAAATGATTTTCACAATCTAATAATATAATATTCAGTCAAGAAGAGAACATACCAGAAATGGCTGTAGTGTTCTCGACTTGAATCGAGCGGAAGCACTTAAGTTCTGTTGTTGATAGAGAGGGTTTTCTTTTTTTCTCTCTATACCTTTTTCGCCTACTAAATGATTTTCACAATCTAATAATATAATATTCAGTCAAGAAGAGAACATACCAGAAATGGCTGTAGTGTTCTCGACTTGAATCGAGCGGAAGCACTTAAGTTCTGTTGTTGATAGAGAGGGTTATCTTTTTTCTCTCTATACCTTTTCGCCTACTTTTTTAGAATTCTGTAGATGGTGTATGTTATTCCCTTTTAATAGGTAGAAAGAGGACCAAGCGGTTAATTCACACTTTCCATCAAAGTGTGTAAATGGAGTTATCAAAAATAACTTCCTCAATATACTAAAATTTAGCAATTATCTATTAAACCAAAGTAACATTAAACATGTGCCATAAAACTAACATTCTCCGTTGGCGCACGTAATATCATTCAATTAGTGGTTTAATGAACTTTTCGATCATAATATGCACATATGCTAAATCCAACATCATTTCTTGCTCGAGTAATTAATTAATATGAGTCATGGCGGTGATACACATCATTTCTCGACATAATTCCTTCCGTGTACTACTATGTTAGTGTCTTAGTCTATATTCAAGTCCCAACACAACCTTTAAATATATAAGTCCAACAATAATGCTTAGAATATCTTTGTCTAAGTCAAGATCTATGATCGCCATTCTCAACATAATTTATACAAGAGAAAACGGGTAATAACATAAACATATATATAAATGAGTTCAAAGCGTCAATTACATAAACATAATAAAGTTTTTATATAGAGTCATTCATTGCCATCAATAATGCCTATTCTTCAATAAGTTTAACAATTATTTTGGGCGGTTATCCTTTCTTCAAAGGATCAACAATCATAAACTTGGTGCTAATAGGTTCAATTGTCACTTTATATTTATGGACTTCTTCTTTAACTAAAAAGTATTTCAATTTTATATGCTTAGCATCTTTTGAATACTTGTCATTTTAGAGAACAAGATTGTCGATATTATCACAATTAATTTTCAGCGGCCTGACAATATTGTTGACTAGTCCAAGTTCTGAAATAAAGTTTTACAACCAATTAGCTTGAATTATGGCCTCAAAGCATGCCACTAGCTCAGCTTCCATAGTGGATGCAGCTATAACAGGCTGCTTTGTACTCTCTTATGATATTGCTCCTCCAGTTAACAAAAACAAAATAATCAAATGTGTATTTTCTTGTATCCACACAACCAGAATAATATGAATTTGAATATTTTTTTATAACTGTGGTGTCCGGCCAGCTCGCGCACACATCGACATCTGAATTTGAATATTCAGTCATATCAAGATGATCAAATCTTCTATAAGCGAGCATATGGTCTTTCATTTCCTGTAAGTATCGTGACACTTTGCGGCCCTCTAGTGGTCATTCCTGGATTACTTTGATATCGGTCCCAACATCTCAACAACAAAACGGATGTCTGCTCTTGTGCACGTTCGTGCATATAATAGGCTCCCAACTATTGATGCATAAGGAACATATTTCATTTGCTTATTGACCTATTTATTCGATAGGCATTAATTGAGACTAAATGTATCTCTTTTCTGAATTGGAACGATACTTGATGAGCATTTTTTAATTCTAAATGTCTCTAACACTTTATTAATATAGGCTTTCTTACACAATCCCAACAATCCTTGTAATTGATCCCAAAATATTTCTTTCACAATCACTTGAGATGCCTCTCCTCTATCTTTCATTTCAAAGTTGTTAGAGACAATTTCTTGGTATCATGCAACAAACCAAGATCATTAGTAGCAAGCACGAAGTTGTCAACATACAGAACTAACATAATAAACTTACTCTTACTCACCTTCGGATATATACATTGTTCATCAGTATTTTCCATAAATCCAAATGTGATAATAGTTTTGTCGAACTTAAGATATCATTGTTGGGAAGTTTGTTTAAGTCCGTATATGGACTTTTTGTGTTTAAATTTCCTCATCTAAATTTCCTTTTATAAAAGCGATTTTCACATCCATTTGATGCAGCTCTAAGTCATAATGAGCTATTAATGCCATTACAATTCTAAGTGAATAAGATTCACTGACAATTATATATGGACCATAAAGTTAACATTCTCTCACTTGGCACATGTAATATCATTCTCTTAATGGAATAAGATATAAGATATTCAGCCAAGAAAAACATACCAAAATCAGCTATAATATTGTTGACTTGAATCGAGTGGAAGCACTTGAGTTCTGTTCTTGCTAAAAACAATTTTTCTTTTTGTTCTCTTTACCTTGTGCTTACTATTTTTGAATACCGTAGATCGAGTAGGTTATTCCCTTTTTAATAGAAAGAGAAAACACAAACCAATTAATTCTTATTTTCCATCAAAGTGGGTTGATGGAGTTATCCAAAATAACTTCCTCAATAAATTAAGGAAATTTGCATCCACTTTCATTCCCAAAGTCTTAAGTCTTGTTGCTATGTTTGTCATTTCAATGAAATGCTCTTTCATGGTACATGAACCATCAAACTTCATGATAGTCAAGTGCCATTAGTGTCCTAGTAAGAGACTTATTAGCAGGTTTTTTGGTGCTTTCCATTTTGGGAAGAGTATTTTGTAATATTCATTCATACAAACATTAGACCTAATATATTAGATCAATTCCAGTGCTTATAATAGGATCTTTTTTCGATACTACTATTTCCGGTAATAATAGTTGGCTTCTCAATGTAAAGTGCAACATCAAGATCTAAAATTACACGATGAAATTTGATCTACTCGCACCAATCTGAGAAGTTAAAACTGTTAAACAGTCGTAAGAGAAGCAGAGTATGCAAATAGAACATGCTCATTTGTTAATGTTTTGGGTTATGAATTTAAATATACTGTTAGATTCAGAAATGATTACTCGTAATGAATATTGATGTCCTCCTTTGGGCATAGTATCAAAATACAACTTTAGACATAATGATGCTTGAAGGGGAGTGTAATGTAATTTGATAATCTTTAATGCAACAGTGAGTAATATTTATTATCTTTGGATAAATAAATAAAACTAACAACAACAACATAACCAGTGTAGTTCCACAATAAATAGAACTAACGATGCATCTAAATTATCTCTTTAATGTTTAATGGTTATAAGAACTAGCAATCAACCTTTTTATAAGTGTTATATTGTTATAAGCATCAAGATTAATAAGTAATTGAATTTAAGTTTAATCATGTCTTTCAGAATCAATTATTCAATTCGATCACTTTGGTGATTAACAAATCCCCGATGTATAATTCCAAATAAATAATTTAACACCATCAGATTTCATAAACTTCGATCTTATGGATGCAGGCAGTTTGTTTACTTAATGATTATTTAACTTGTGCACTGCCTTAAACTTCCGCAATCACAACAAAATGCTTCCGAACTTGATAGAAACGATTCCAGATTTACTTTCAGAAATCTTTAGCAACATGGGAAAGATGATTGATTCCCATATAATTTCTAAGGAAGTATTGTTCTGTTAAGAAGTTACAACATCTTTTTCATATAATCACATAAGCACAAATAGTACATACTTATCCAGCCTATAGTTTAAAGGCAATTGCTTACTGCCAGAAAAAAATGAACTATAACCATGTATTCTCCTTTATTTAAATATATTTTGGGCCCACATAATGCATTTGCAAAAAAGAATCTCAAGAATGCAGTACAGACGTGTAAAATAAAGAAGTATAGCTCTTATTTGATTTTAATTAAAGAATCACATGTTCACTGAATGTCTACCACTGCTAAAAGCTTCAACTTTAAGTTAAAAATTAAGAAGCCTCCACTAGTTTGCAGTAAAGAATTCATCGTCGTTTTTCAACAAAGTTGTGGATTTAGTCGCAGAGATTAATCAACTACATCACAGAAAAATTTGTTGGGATTTGGCTATACGAATACTCTATTAATTCAGCTACATTAGTGGTCTCGTGCCCATTTTATTGCAATATTCAGTACCTCATCATTTACCTACTGGTGGTCGTCTAAATTTCTGTCATATATCTTACTGGGACATGTATGTCTCTCATGTAGTTGTAGTGATACGATGCATGAAAAGTTCTAGAAATTTTACAAGTGCAAGAAGAACACTCATTCAGAGTTTTCTAATATGAATCTGGCCGCTTGTTTCATTGGTGGGAGTATCTCGATTATTCAGTCAGTATGCTTTTTCAGTTTATTGTTGCATCTTTGGAATTTTACGTATGACTATGTTTTGGTTACTAACAATAATGAAAAATTTGGTAGCAACCCATTATAGGAGGGAAGGATGTTAAAAATCTTTAGACAGCATCTTAGACAGTTTATTGAGCAACTGTCAAATGACTTCTGGAAGCAACAACAACATACCCAATGAATTCCCACCTAGTGTGGTCTGGGGAGGGTAAAATGTACGCAGTCCATACCACTACCTCCAAAGAAGTATAGAGGTTGTTTCCGATAGACCTCCAAACGACTTCTGGAAGCGTGTTTAGTTATTTTCCAGGCTGCAACTCTTGTTTCCTATGAAGTAGTTCCCCTCAAAAAAACTGTATCTATCTGCTAGTCTCAATATCTAAGAAGTACCTCTATTTCTTCATCACTGCTCATCAACTTTTTTTTTTTTTTCGCAATTTCCCAAAATCTGTCCATCATTAAAACAGCTTTAAAACACTCTACTTTTACTAGCTGATTAATTCCATGTTAAGCCCAACCATTCCCTCTTTCAGTTTGGCATAACAAAAATCCATTTCTAAGTTAATCTCTATTGATTTTTGATTCTTTAGCGGCGAAGTTCATGTCCTCGTAATTTGAGGAGTAACGCAAGAATCGCATATGCTGAGTGCTCCTTATTCAGTAGCTTAGTTTATTTTTTCTTTTGTATTCCACCAGCTGAAAAAGCCAAATATTTTCTCTTAGAACTATACCAAAGCTGCTCCTTTGACTTTAAAATTGATTTATTTGCTGAATAGAAGCCCTTTGAAAAATCAATAAAGCAAGTAATTTGATAATGGTAAAACAGTAGTTGGAAAATATTTCTGAGATATATGTCTGCCTTTTGGTATATGGTGAAGTGGCTTTGAGTAAAAATCTGAATGCTCATAATAAGTAAGCATATGATTTAAGAGATTAATTACATATGGCTTGTGGTGAGAATTGAGATTGCTAATCATGTGTCTCACCCAACATATCATCATAAGAAACTGCCCTTTTATGGATTAGGGGCACCCAGAATTCGAAATCCTTGTGATGAGATTCTAAACTCGTCTGTTAATTGTATATGCAATGTCAACTATGCTGAGTGATTCCTCGTACGAGTGCTTTTTGCCCTAGCATTTCCACATAGTTCATTTGATTCCGCTGGAATATTACTGAAATTGATGTATACATTGCTGAAGCCTTATATAACATCATCTCTAACAAATTTGTTGTGCAGGAGTCGGAAAATCCTGTCTTCTCTTGCAATTTACGGACAAACGATTTCAACCGGTCCATGACTTGACCATTGGGGTTGAATTTGGGGCTAGAATGATCACAATAGACAACAAACCAATAAAACTACAGATCTGGGACACGGTTTGTTTCACATCTCCTCTTTCTTTTTCTGCTTCGATATATGCTGAACCACTAAAAAGATGTGATCATTAGTCTAAACTTTGCCTGATCATCTTGTTGTTTTTGTCGTTTGGAGCTTATGACCATATATGTAATTGCCTTAAATTCTTTTCTAGGCAGCATAATCATTTTTATCCTGTTCACGTTATTGTTTGCTTGTGCTGTCATTAAATAGCTGATAGCATGATTATAACAAATGATCTCTGTTTCAGGCTGGCCAAGAATCATTTAGATCTATCACAAGGTCATACTACAGAGGTGCTGCCGGGGCACTGCTTGTTTATGATATTACCAGGTATTTATCCTGCATTATGTTTTGACACTCATTATGCATGAGATTGAATTTAGCAAGCATAATTTGCTCTCATTTTTAGACAAGACGTACTTCTTGTCTTAGCTTTTCTTGTATCAAAGCTCTAGAGATATTCCTTACACAAACTTGTTGTCCAGACGTGTTATCTATATATCAGACTTTTGGTGGCATCTGCAGTATACACTATAATCTTCAATTTAATTAAGATGTGTTATCTATATATCAGACTTTTGGTGGAATCTGCAGTATACACTATAATCTTCAATTCAATTAATTATAGAACGTTACATTATGCTAAATGTTATCTAATGGTGGTCTAAAGCTAGTTTGTCTTTTAATGTCAAAGAGCGGAACTGAAGAATGTTCTAATGCTAGTGAGCACTCTGTTATGTTTGTTCATAAATCTCACTTGACATAATTGAACCAATTATCTGGTCTTCTGAATTAAATTTGATGCAGCAGGATCCATGAATTAAAATGTGGACAATAATTAATTGCTTGCTTCACTGTGCTTGTGTTTTTGTGGTGAATTGATTGTTTTCCCACCCCCAAATTAAACTTCATATCCAAATAAGGTCATTTACATAGTTTTGTTGCTGAGTATCTTTTGATTTCATAATGGATAACTAGCAAATTGTTGGAATTTACAGTTCCTGTTGTCACTCTTTACTACATTTTCCTGGATTGTTCTGTTAGTGAAGAAGTGATGATTGTCTTTCCTTTGGAAATTTTATAGGAGGGAAACATTTAATCACCTTGCTAGTTGGCTGGAAGATGCAAGGCAGCATGCAAATGCAAACATGACTATAATGCTGATTGGAAACAAGTGTGATCTTGCTCACAGAAGAGCTGTAAGCACAGAGGAAGGTGAACAATTTGCCAAGGAAAATGGGTTGATATTTATGGAGGCCTCTGCTAAAACTGCTCAGAATGTTGAAGAGGTAAAAAAATCATTTAATGTGCTACTAGAGCTTTCGTATTATATAATGGACGTCAAAGTAATTAGGTGTACTTTTTCAGGCTTTTATCAGAACAGCCTCCATGATCTATAAGAAAATACAGGATGGAGTGTTTGATGTATCAAACGAGGTATTACCTTATCCTGACTACATATGTATATTCTGCTTAATGTGCTTTGATGTGGACTGCTAATATTGTTACTTGTTAGAGAAGACTCAACTTCTGCCACAGTCAAATACTCCTATATCAAAGGAAATGATGTAAGAAAATTTGGGAAAAGTAGAGAAGAAATAGGATTGGCATGCTTTGAAATAGTCGATCAGTTATGTTTCCTTCTGATCCTATCATGACATATGTTTCCTTCTGATCCTATCATGACATACTTTTATTTCTTTAAAAAATAATGAAAAACAATACTACCAAACGTATTGCCTTGTCCAGTGTCTTCTCCTATCTTTTTGCCTTTTTCCGAACATAAATTCTGCCATTGCTTCCAGGATATGTTTTGATCCCTAAGATAACTTTCATGGGGATAGTTGAGACCAGAGTAAAAGTACCAGGTGGAATAGTCGAGGTACAGGAAACTGGCCCGAACACCGCCATTATTAGAAATCTTAGACTAGACAGAAATGTGGTGCCTTATTGAGAACCAGATTCCATCGCATACAAGTTATTCCCTCTGTCCATCAATAGTTGTCAACTATTGACTTGTCATACGGGTTAAGAAATAGTGAATGATAGGGTTTTTTTACCATGTTACCCTTTGAATATAATAAATTTAATGCTTTGGGAAATGCATTGGATAATGAATCATATTTAATGCTAAGGGTAAATGGGTAGAAATGGGTAAATTATCTTTCCAAGCTGGACAAGTATTGTTGGACATCTATTTTTAGTATAGTGGACAAGTAAAGATGGAAGGAGGGAGTAAGAAATAACGTGCTATTTCGAGGAGGGGAAGTGAAGTCGTTTGAAATGATATGTAGGTTTAAAAGATTAGTGACCATCAAGAAAGAGACGCCAACCTATCAATCCGCATGCATTCCCTCTGTTTTACGAGATTTTAATTAATCAGATGGTCCAGCGGTAGAGCATATCTTTGTATACATAGGTCTCTGTTTGCTTATGTATCAGTTGAATATCAATGCAAAAACTATTTGCATGTAACTTAAATACCCGATTATTGTCTAGTGAAACAAGAACAAGGTTGCAGAAAAGCTTAGTGCTTCGTTTCATAGCACTAGAGCATATTTTTATATACATAGGTCTCTGTTTGCTGATCTGTCAGTTGAATATCAATGGAAAAAACATTTGCATGTAGCTTAAATACCTAATTATTGTCTAGTGAAACAAGAAACAAGGTTGCAGAAAAGCTTAATGCTTCATTTCATCGATGTTGTATCTATTCCCTTACCTGAAGAGTTGAATTTTCTTATTCTCTTTGCAGTCATATGGAATAAAAGTTGGGTATGGAGGCATTCCTGGGCCATCAGGCGGACGAGATGGAGCTGCTTCTCAAGGAGGGGGTTGTTGCAGTTGAAAATGGAGACTTGATTCTTTCAAATTTGATCGTGTCCTGTGGTGGTTATTTATTTATGCTCTTCTAGCATCTTAACATTCTGTGGTGTATCCAATTTGTTTGTGTTTATGTTAATATCTGGCAAATATAAGCAACGACACTTATGGGACTTGTCTTTGTTCTTTGATCTCTCCTTGTAATATTTGACTGCCAAATGTGTATAGTATTTTATAAATCTTTGTGTGCGCGTGCGCATTTTTCCTTGAATGAAATCACCCAACCCTTAACCTTCCCCCCCACGCGCTGTGCGCAAAGAATATAAATAAGTTCTGGTTTGAGATACGTTGTGCAATGGGCATGATCTAGCTTACTAAACCCAACTGAATCAATAAGAGCATTATGTCCTTTCGAGAAGTGGTGCATCAAAATTTGTTCTTGGTACTGACTACACTAGGTGCTAAAGTGATAGCAAGAGAGGCCAGACTGGTGATAATCTAGAGGTTGTTACTGAGCATTACCAGTCGCATGGGAGAAGAGGTTAAATGGCAGGCCACTCCTCTTATCCCCATTGTTGAAGGAGGACTCAATCTTACCAAGATCCCCTATTATTGAATTCTGTAAAGAAAAGAATTTTGATTCTAATTCAACCTTAAAAGTTAGTTCACGAAAAGAGAATTTCCCAACGTCATATATAGAGATCACCTAATTCTTTTTCGTTGGGTATGTGAAACTCTTGAGCAAATATGTTCTTGTTCGTTGGATATGTGAAACTCTTGAGCAAATATGTTATAGACGAGATTAGTAGAAGTGGATTGGTCACAAAGATTGATAAGTTAATAAGTGAGATACTTGGGACGAAAATGCCGACTTGAGCGTAGAGACCAATATTGGTTATTTATAAATTAAACTAGAGAAGCATGGCCCGTGTCAGCACGGGCCCAACATTAAGATATTTTGATCATGCACGATAAGTTAGATTGATATCAATTCCAATTATGAATTATAAAATATAAATATACAAAACATATTAACTACTTGATAGTATTTTTCAATGAGCCAAATTATCTCACAAGATAATTATGTATAACTTACTCATGTTAATAATAAAATTTGATGCATTTTGAAGTCTAGATCTTTAATCTTATGACTGAGATTTGCTACATTAAGTATAAAAAATGAAATTAAAATTGATACATAAGACTAGATACTTTGTTGAATAAAATAGAGAATAATTGTTGAAAATGATAAAGAGTTATCTAGTAATTCCATATTACATCACATGTGGGTTGCAATTAATAACTCAAAAGTGAATTGTATCCCCTACTAAGCCAACATAAATATTCTTTGTTTTTATTTCTCCTTTTCTTTTATTTATCAATTTGTTCTTTAAAGTTAAATTAAATTAATATTTTAAATTTAAATTTTAAGTGTTTTGAAAACTATATAAAAAAAAAACTACAAGTTACTATCTTTCATATTAATTTAAGTTATTTGACTTTGAGAACACGATAAAACATACTTTTGTAAATGTTTTATCGAACCTTTTTTTTTGCATATGTTTCTTTCATTGAAACGTAGGAGTCGTTTGTATGCTAACATTATTTCATATACACTATTTGATGTGATGTATTAGAACTTGTCCTTTCAATTTTTATATATTTAAACAAAAGTTTTAGAAAAAAAATTGCATAGACATTCTAAGATTCATCCAGAATTTAACACGGATTCAATAAATATTATTTTTTGTCTCAATTTATGTGACACAAATAGAATTTAGATAATCAATAATACTTTTAATATGTATTTAGATAATTTAAGTTGTTAATTATTATAATTTATCATATTTTTTATGTAATTTTCAAATAATATACATTACTTTTTTTGTCCAAACTTTTGTGGCATTAATAGTCAATTATATTTTTAAACTAATTTTAGTTTTTAAATTATTGTGATTTATAATACTTTTCTTCTATTCCAGTTTAGGTGACACTAATATAATTTCGAGAGTCAATCAAATATTTTATATTTTATAAAAATTTTAAGTTGTTAATTATTGTGATTTATAGTATTTTTACATATATTTTTTTGAAATATATAACAGATTAAATTACTTTTAGATATCTTAAGTTGTAAACGATTTTAATTTATAATATTTTTTATGTAATTTTTGAATAATATATGTTACTCTCCTTGTCCGGAGTTTTCTGTTGTTGATAGACAATTATATTTTTTAAATAATTTAAATTTTTAATTATTGTGATTTATAATATTTCTTCTATTTCAATTAAGTGGTACAATGCTTAGATGATCATAATAATTAATTAGGGGTGATATAGTAAAATCACGATTGAAGCAGCGAAGCATAAATGTCTTAAATGGCTTACAACAAATAATTAGAGTGACATAACAAAATTACTATAAAAAATGCTCGTGAAAAAAATTAAGTGGACCTCATATAAGACGTCAAGTTAATTTTAAGCATCAAGAGTTAATTTATCATTTTTATATCTATCTTACCTTTTTTATTAAATATTATTAATTTTTTAATACTTAAATGACTTACATTAATTAATTAAGGATGATATTTAGTAAAACCATGGTTGAAGTAGCTGAAGCAGATATATCATAAATGTCTATTTTACTTTTTAAATTAAATATTATTAATTTTTTAATACCTAAATAACTTATAATAATTAATCAGGGACGATATAGTAAAATCACGTTTGAAGCAGTTAAAGCAAACATGTCATAAATGTTTATTTTACCTTTTTTAATTAAATATTATTAATTTTTTTAATACCTAAATGACTTATAATAACTAATTAGGGGTGATATAGTAAAATCATGAATTGGCTATTATTAATTTTTTAATATATAAATAATTTATAATAATTAATTAGAGGTGATATAGTAAAATTACGGTTGAAACAGACATATCATAAATGTCTATTTTATATTTTAATTAAATATTATTAATTTTTTAATATATAAATGACGTATAATAATTAATTAGGGGTGATATAGTAAAATTACGGAGTAGTAAAAATTTAAATGCGAAATATAGTGAAGAAATTATTTACTTTTAAGAGAGTAAAATAAAAAATATATGAAATATTTAATTATTCATTTTAATAAGTATGGGCCCCGCCATATTCAATAGAACTTAGGCATTATTATAATTAAATGGAAAAGGAAGGACTTTTATTTAAGGTCATGGTTGTAGTTAAATGAAAATGGGTGGGCTTTTTCTTTAAAAGTGTTGCTATGGTTCAACAAGTAAAGCATTAAAAATAACTATGATCAGCAAGTTAATTCTACAAAAAGACCATTATACCCTTAACCTTTTTATTAATAGTTTTAAGCTGTCATGTTAAAACCAATGTTTCTATTATATAGAAATATCTTGAAACTTTATACAACTCTGCTTTACAAAGTGACAGCATAGCACAAGCAAGTATCCTCATTTTCAGTACTTTTCATATCTCACCGGGTGATAAAATTAGCTCAAACCCAAATGACCCGTCCAAGATTTGATGGGTTTGAGCAAGAGTGATTTCGATAATCAGTTAATTTGGGCTTGATAAATTAATCCATTACAAATCATCAGTCCAAATAGACCCATGATGATGCCCAAACTTGACCCATTAAATTACTTAAAACTTTTACCAAAACCTTGTTATGGAAAAAAGTCACCGTTTCCCCCCTAAACTATACTCGAAAAGTCTAAGACACACTTAAACTATTGGAGTGACCTAATACACACCTATTTAAAAGTATAATTTTCTACACCCTATAAAGCATTATATCACTTGCATGTGGTGTGGTGTTTCACACGCGTGTGCCACGTCAGCGTCACGTCAGCAGAATACGAAAAAAAAAATTAATATTTTCATAATTTTTTTTAAAAAAATTTAAACATATGCACACACACAGACCTTCAATTTTTGATGGATTAACAGTTAACACACTCTCACATAAGGGGGACATAGAAGAGAATTGAGAGCAAAAAAGGGAGATTTGAGAAGAGAGCAACGTGAGAGAGAGACGGCCAATCGTGAAAGAGAGGGGAAAGCAAACGGTGAATCTGACTTTTCCGGCGAGAACTCACCGGAAAACGTCCTTACTATAGAAACTTCGACCCATCCTCCGATATTCGTCACCAATTGAGTTCACCGGAATGCCGGCGAAGTGAAAACAACAAATTCAATTTGAGTTCACCGTTTGAGTTCGTTGGATTCCGATTAGAAATTTTTCCATTCTTTCCAAATGAGTGTCGCTACTGCAAATTTCACTCCACTAGCATTTAGCAACAACAATTATAATAATTCAATATGGAGAAAAAAATTAAATTCACTACCAAATCCAGTATGCAAACTCTCCAACAATTCTTTTGTTACAAAGGCAACTTCATCATCTTCAAATTCGGAAAGTGACAATGAAAAGAAAAATAAGAAGAAAAAGAAGTTAGTAATTAAAAACGAAGAGAAAAAAGTGCAAGATCAAGAACCAGTTGCGCAGGAGCAAGAGCAACAGTTACAATCTTCTTCAATTTCTGTTATAAAGAGATTGGATGATGTAAATCCAGTGGGATTAGGAAGGCGTTCTCGTTAAGTATTTGATGAAGCGTGGCGAAAGTTTTTGGTATTTGCCCATTTAAACAACAAATATAATTTAATTTTGTTCATGGTGAAATTGACATTAATTCGATGAAGGTAGAGGATAGGGGTGCGAAGAAATTGCTTATTTGGGGGTGGGGGTGGAGTTTGGGGGTGGGGGTGATGAAGAAGATGTGTTGGTTGGGGTGGGGTTGGAGTTTGGGGGTGGGTGATGAAAAAAAAGATGGTTTGGGGGATGGGGGGAGATTTTTAATTATTTTTTTCGTTATTTTTTATTTAGACGCGCTATTTTTTAAAATTAAATAATTATATTTTTTCACGTTAGATTTAGAGGGTAAAAATTTTCACTTTTAAGTAGTTTAGTTGTGTAATAGGTCACTCCAATAGTTTAGGTGTGTATTAAACTTTTCGAGTATAATTTAGGGTGAAAATAATGACTTTTCCCTTTAATAATGGGGACTTACAAAAACAACCTAGATTTCAAAAAAATAGGAATGTTTTTAGGGGCTTTGGGTTGTAGGTGACAAAAGACTTTTAAAATGAGGTGTGGGTGACACAAGTCTTAATTATTGAGTGGAGGTGACAATTACTTTATTATGGATTAAGAAAGTTGGAAAAGTTTGAAAATAACCCACAAGTTCTTAAATTTACACTTTGATCTCAATGTTTACCTAAAATAACGGGAACCGGGGGGGGAAGGCACATTTCTCTCTCTTCTCATCCATTGTTGTTTTCTCTTGATTTTTGTTGTTCATTATTTCTGTTGCTTTATTCATCATTTCTGCTTCATTATCATCATCTTCTACTTCATTATCATCTTCATCTTCTTCTTGTCGACCATTTGGTGGTGGTGGTGGTGGTACAGTACTACTACTCTAACTAATTTCTTAGGTCAAATTTTGTTTCCTACATCACTTTTCACTTTGGCATTACTTCATAGGTGACTTTGGTAAGTAAAATTGTGATTTTTATTCGTATTTGTCATTTGGGTACACTGTTGTTTTTTCAACAATGGATAGAACCCCGATCATGAATCCAACATAAGTGCCCACAATTTAAACAGATCAATCATCTGGTGCATCAAATGAGTAATCTGTTGCATCAGAAGATTTATCTGTTGCGTCAGACTGTTTATCTGTTACACCAAACTTATTATCTGTTGTATCAGATTGTTTATCTGTTGCACCAGACTAATTATCTATTGCAACGGATGATTAATCTGTTTGGAACAACACAAATCAGCCCCTGCCACAAACCCAACTGATAACTAATATGTTTCAACTCTTGCTATTGCTACTGGATTCAAAATTATTCCTTACGTCTAATTACCCGTCCCAAATTTCATAATTTGATTTCTTATTTTACTTGTCTTTTTCATTAATCAAGAAAATATTTTAAAAAATCCATGTTTTACCCTTTGCATTAATCACTTTTTCTTTAAATTAAAATGGAAACATCATTTATGAAATTTTGATTGAATAGCAAACAATGGTTATTTCAAAAACGTCTATTGTCCCACTAACTGATCAGTGAGTTATGGTAAACTAGACATGCTATTAATTATTTTTCTTAATCAATGTGGCATCTCAATTTGGGATGGGTAATTTGAGACGGAGGGAGTACGAATTAAAACGTCAAAGCCAAGCAACAAACTAGTCATCTGTTGAAACAGACTATTTATCTGTTACATCAAATTGATTATCAGTTGCATCAGACTTCTTATCTGTTGCAATATATGAGTAATCTATTTTGAACAACAAATAAGTCTCTGCCACAAACCCAACAGATAAATCTTGCTATTGCTACTGTAGATCTAAATTATTTCTTTGTACGTCGAATCGTCAACATGTTTGTTGAGAAGATAATAAAAAGAATGAAAATTAAATACGAATTAAAACGACAAAGATCAAACATAATTCTTTTATTAAACAAAACAAAATAAAAATACATATAATAGACTAAAAGAAAAATAATAATCTAATTATTATTATTATTGTTATTATTATTAGTAGTAGTAGTAGTATCATCATCGTTGTCAGCCGCCCAATCTTCAACCGGAAGTAGCAAGGCCTCCTCAACCTGCGTATCTCGCGGAGCATTCTTGCTCAAACTCCTCTCAATTCCCATTGCATGTCACGAACTTGATTCTGAAGTTCATTCACGGTGTCTTGCAGAAAAGCAACATCCCACACTGGGTCAGCCATAATGTAGAACACATGTGAATTGACAAAAAACTTAAAATCAAAAGTAAAGATCTTAAGAATAACCAAATGTAATACAACATAAACTACAAATTGGCAAGACAAAAAACTTACCTTAGTCAGGGAAGAGAAAGTGGTGGAAGTGCAGGTGTACTATGAAAGACGAGATGCAATAAATAAATAGAGTATAGCTGAATGAACGATTGAGTAAGAAGGGACCTATTTATAGAGGATTGAATTTGAATGAGAGGCAAGGCAAAAAGTCGCGATTGTTCACCTCCATTAATTAATTATATTTTTTATTAAATTAAGAAAATAAATATTGTGATAAGTCATGACTTTTCAGATTATTATTATTAATTAGTTCTTTGATATATCATCTGTTGCAACAAGTATAAAACATGTTGCATTAAATAACCTATCTGTTGCAACATACAATCTAACTGTTCACCTTTATTTATTAATTACATTTTTTATTACTGTGAAAAGTAATGAATTAATTAAATTAAGAAATATTGTGATAAGTCATGACTATTCAACTTATTATTATTAATTAGTTCTTTCCAAGAACCATTTTTATTGAGTTGTGACAACAGATTTTATATCGGTTGCATCAGATAACTCATCTGTGACAACAAATATATCATCTGTTGTAACAATAGAGAACCTGTTGCATCAATAATATATTTGTTGCAACATATAATCTACTTTTTTAAAAAAAAAAAAACTATCATCATATCATTAATCAAAATTTGCTAACTTTTTTATTTTATAAATTAAAAAAAACACCTTTTCAATTTCTTTAATAATTAGTAATGACTATTCATCTTATTATTATTAATTAGTTCTTTTCAAGAACCATTTTTATTGAGTTGTGACAACAGATTCTATATCGATTGCATCAGATAACTCATCTGTGAAACAGATATATCATTTGTTGCAACAATAGAGAACCTGTTGCATCAATAATATATCTTTTGCAACATATAATCTACTTTTTAAAAAAAAACTATCATCATATCATTAATCCAAATTTGCTGACTTTTTTATTTTATAAATTAAAAAAACACCTTTTTAATTTCTTTCATAAAATAATAACCATTTTTTTCTGGCAACAAATTATATATCTGTTGAATCTGATAAACCATCAGTTGCAACAGATATACCATCTGTAGCAATAAATAGACGATCTATTTTAATGTAGCTTTTTTTATTTCTTCTAACAGCTAATACATCAGTCGCAATAGATGGAGAATTTGATGCATCAACAACACTGTTGAATGTATGTGATGTGTTTTTGTTTTAGCCAAAAAGTCACGACTCTTCACCTTTTTATCATATATAAGTTAATTAATCCAATATTGTGACTTTTTTTATTATATAATAAATAATTTTAAAAAATAAATTCAAAAACAAAAATGGTGAAAAGTCACGATCAGTTATTAAAATTAAATAACCGTTCTTTTATGGTTATAAATTGTGTTTATCATTTATTTCCTTATTATTTATTTACGAACCATTTTTCAGATTAAATAATCGAAAAGTCATGTATGTCTTTTCTCTCTCTCAATAACAACAATAATTCTTTTTTATTATAACCGCCTATGCAACATATGATTGATCTATCGCATCAGATTAACCTCTGTTGACACAAATTGCTCAATCCCTACCACAAACCGTCGACATATTTAGAATAAAGAATAAACAGAATGATAATTAAATACTAAATAAGAATTAAAAATTCAAAGTCGACCACCAAATGAAACATAGATTTTTGAATCCCTTAGGTAGATCCGATATACAAACGGAGGAAAATACATATGCTAAAATAAAAAACATTACCTAATTATTATTACTACTATTATTATTATTGTCAATCGGACATTTTTCATCCGGCAGCAGCAGGGCCCTCCTCAGTCTTGCTCTGAAGTCAACCAAATCTCTCTGGAGTTCATCAAACTGCCTTTGAAGTTCCCGCAAGGACTCGATATGAATCTTCTTATACGAATCTGGATCATCCATATTTGTAAGGAGGGACCTATTTATAAATTATTGTATCTCGAAAAGAAAAGAAAAAAAAAAGAAAATTGCTTTAAAATAAATCTAACAGATGGGTAATCTGATGCAAAATATATTCCTTCTGTTAGATAACTTATAACATATTAATAATCAGTTGCAACATATGTATATATCTGTTCGATTTCTCTAACAGATACGTCATATATTGCAACATGTTGATCATCTGTCGTAATATGTCTCCAATTGTTTGACAATGTAAACAGACGTGGCATCTGTTGCAACTAACTAGTCATCTATTTATTCAATTTAAGCCATAGATGGGCTAGAAAGAATAAGGTGTGTGCAGATGGATCCACTATCATATGTGTGGGAGTTAAGTATGTATTACTGATAAGGTCACCGGGACAACACACACAAAGTACAATGTTTTTGTGAATGCAGTTTTTAACTGATTAGGCATTGATCACTCAAACAAGATCCTGCATTGTACAGTTAAGTTTGATGGTGCAGACACCCTATTATGAATTACTGACGGTTGTTGCTCGTGTTTATACGTGTCAAGTTTTAAGAATGGATCAATATTTAGTGTCATTGCAGAGATCCAATAGCGATTGGACTTAAACTTTAAGTGTGCATTGGCCTCCGAGAAGTCCTTCGAAGCCTCGCACCGCATCAAACAAGAACAGAAAACCAATAGAAATTCCCCTGACCCAAATTTATATGGAAGGGTTGTTGGAGAAGATGATTATACGCCAGAAGGAGCCGAAGGAGAATGCTTGCAAGGAAAAGAGCAGTTGATAAAAGACTATATCATCTGAGAGATAATTGAAGAGGATACATAAGGTAGCAAGAAACTTCTAGCAAATCTGGACGATGAAATTATCTTAAAACATGAGAAATCTGAATCAAGTGCAAATATGAAAGTGTAGCCGATAATGAAAAATCCGTCTGTTGTTTCTCTCAAAAAAAAATAATGCAGATGGACACTTTGCTAGAGAGCTGCGACTAGGTATCATAGTCGGGATTATCACCTAGATAGAAAATAGCAAAAGAGCAAGAAAGCTGCCTTAAGGGAATCGAGGGTTGAAATGTTGTACAGTAAGTTTAGAAAACTTGGGCCAACAACAACTACAGTTAAAGTAAGGAAGCTAAGCAAAGGCAGCAATTTTTGAATTTTAAATTGCATCCCATGCCTTCTTGTTTGTGGTTCCGATTATGTCCACTGTTGTTGAGCTGATCGGAACCACAAACGAGATTGAAAAGAAAATTGAATATCATTACTTCCTTAGCAATATGGTTATAATTTATTGTGTTTTCTTGCCTTAGTATGCTTTCAACATTCCTTGGTGAAGATCAGATGCTTGTTGTAGTATGTGAATCCCAATAATTTTCAAGCTTGCTCCAGCTTGTTGATTCTGCATTCAAACTGGTCGTTGTCGTCTTTGAAATTGGTATAAAGTTCCTGATCTCTTGTGAGCTCGATCGGGAACACTACCTTCAAAGTTGTGGCATTGAATAAGGCCTTCAGAACACTTTCTTTAGAAGCCTTGAAGGATACATGGAGGGTCGTTGTGTTTGTTTTAGGTCAAAATGTGTTGATGCACAGTCAAGATGTGGTCCCAATAGTTGAACAACTCACTTTTATCAAGAGTTTCTCAATGAAGCTTGGTTAACCAACCTTCAAGAGATTTGATAAATTAATAAGCAAGAAGTTGCGTAACGTTTGCTCTAAACCGACTCTACAAAGCCTATCAAACATTATGTAACTCCAGCCTCATTACCCTATCAAAAAACTTTGCCCGAGTTGGTGGAAAAGTCAAACAAGCTCAATCTCTCAGCCTTTCTGTTGATCGCTCTTCTCCAATTCTAGATGTCAAGATATCCGCCATGCAAAAGTCTACACCATCGCCAGAAATGCTTGTCAGGGCGCAAGTCTTCAGAAGTCATCAATAGTAATCTCAGTATAGACTTTCTAGCGAGCATTTCTGGCGACGGTGTAGACTTTTTCATGGCGGATATCTTAACATCTATAATTGGAGAAGAGCGATCAGCAGAAAGGCTGAGAGATTGAGCTTGTATGATTTTTTCACCAACTCGGGCAAAGTTTTTTGATAGGGTAATGAGCCTGGAGTTACGTAACATTTGATAGGGCTTTGTAGAGTCGGTTTACAGTAAACGTTACATAACTCCTTGCTTATTCATTTATCAAATTCCTAGAAGGTTGGTTGACCAAGCTGCATTGAGAAATTCTCGATAAAAGTGAGTTGTTCAACTGTTAGGACCACATCTTGACTGTGTATCAACACATTTTGACCTAAAACAAACACAACGACCCTCCATGTATCCTTCAAGGCTTCTGAATAAAGTGTTCTGAAGACCTTATTCAATGGCACAATTTTGAAGGTAGTGTTCCTGATCAAGCTCACAAGAGATCAGGAACTCTATACCAATTTCAAAAACGACAACGACCAACTTGAATACAGAATCAGCAAGCTGGAGGCAAGCTTTAAAATTATCAGGATTCACATACTACAGCAAGCATCGGATCTTCTCCAAGGAACGTTGAAAGCATGATAAGGCAAGAAAACACAATCAATTAAAATTGCTAAGGAAGTAATGATATTCAATTTTCTTTTCAATCTCGTTTGTGGTTCCGATCAGGTCAACAACAGTGGACATAATCAGAACCACAAACAAGAAGGCATGGGATGCAATTTAAAATTCAAAAATTGTCGCCTTCGCTTAACTTTCTTACTTTAACTGCAGTTGTTGTTGGCACAAGTTTTCTAGACTTACTGTACAACATTTCAACCCCTCATTCCCTTAAGGTGGCTTTCTTTCTCTTCCGCTATTTTCTATCAAGGTGATAATCCCGACCACACTACCTAGTTGTATCTCCCTAGCAAAGTGTCCATCTACACTATTTTTCTTTGAGAGAAATAACAGACGGATTTTTCATTACCGGATACACTTTCATATTTGCACTTGATTCAGATTTCTCATGTTTTGAGATAATTTCATTGGCCAGATTTGCTAGAAGTTCCTTGCTACCCTATGTCTCTTCCTCAATTATCTCTCAGATGATATAGTTTTTCATCAACCACATATTTTCCCTCGCAGGCATTCTCCTACCGCACCTTTCGGCGTATAATCATCACCCCGAGCAACCCAACCATATAAACTTGGGCTAGGAAAATAACTATATTGGTTTTTCGTTATTGTTAGATGTAGTGCTAGGCTTCGAAGGCCTTTTAGAAGTCCAATTCACCCTAAAAGTTAGTCCAATCGCTATTGAATCTCTTTACAATGACACCAAAACTAGATCCTTTCACAATATTTGACAAATAAACATGAGCAACAACCGAAATTAAATCTTAACAGGGTATCAGAACCATATTCATGGTCCCTCAGCCTTATTAGTTCGAACCTACCAAACTTAACTGTAAAATTATAGATATCTTGTTTGAATGATCTATGACTAATCGGTAAAAATAGCATTCACAAAATCAGTGTACTCTATGTGTTTTTCCACGATAACATTATCAGTAATACATACCTCCCACATATAAAGTGGTTCCATCTGCATGCAGCTTATTCCTTCGCACCCATCTTTACTGCAGCCTCTTGTGATGGTCGGGCAAAAGTTGATCAACTTTCAGTTCTTTATATCTACAAAGAAAAGGAAAAAAAATTGATGTCACAGAAAGAACATTATCCATCTGTTGCAACAAATGTAGAGTCTGTTGCGACAGATGTGGAGTCTGTTGCGACAGATGTGGAGTCTGTTGTAGCAGATGTGGAGCCTGTTGGAATACATCAAACCAACCTTGCTGGTGGTTTGATTTGTTCTAACAGTTTCTCCATCTGTTGCAACATCAACAACAGCATAAACTACAAATAAAAAATATCAACAAAAAAAAACAGCAATATTTGTTCCAACAACATCATCAACAACAAAGAAGCAACATCATTTATTCTAACACCATCAACAACAACACACCACAAGTTCCAACAACGCCAACCCCACCAACAACATCAATAACAACATCAACAATAAAGAAATAAACAAAATACATACAAGAAAATGATACTGCCAACAAGGTTTTTAAACTTCTCCCAACAGATGACTTTTTTTACATATTGTAATAAAAATTCTCGGTTCATTTATTCAACACTTAAAAGTTCCTTCAAATTTTTTAAATAAATATGATATGGGTAAATACTAAATAAATAAAAAAATAGATATAAATAACTTGTAAAGAAGAAGATAAGAATGAAAAAACAATAATGAACCATACCTTAATGTCAAAAAGGGGATCAAAACAGCAATTTCAGTCGAGGAAAGATATGGATTGGTTTAGATTCGAAAGGATCTTTATGACAAAAGAAGAGAAAAGAGAGAGAAAAAAGGTTGTGATAACCCTAAAGATGAGAGAAAGAAAAAACTGAGAGTTGAATAAAATAAATTGTGGGTTGCATCTGAAGGAGGAGAGATGAGATAATTTTTATAGATGTATTGTGTACGTAGACTACATAAGGGTTTTCAATATTCATTAATTTTATAATAATTTGAGGGGCGCGGGGAAGACTAGTGATATTGAAAAGACAAGATAAAACTGCTCAATGAACTCACTTTTGAGTTAGCGAGGAAATATTTTTTACCGCATTGAGTCTTTGTAATTTCATGGTATCGATATTGCATTCATCCCAACCCGAGTCATCGATCGATCATTCTGAGTTGAAATGAGTTCTCATCAACTCAATGTTAAGATGGTGATAGTACCTAAATTAATTTAGGTGGAACTAGGGATGAATGAATGAGCTCACAGGGTCAACTATGAATCCAACTGAGTTTTTGCAATTGTGTGGTGTTGGTATTCCGTTCATCCCGACCTGAGTCATCGATCGATCACTCTGAGTTGAAATGAGTTCTCATAAACTCAATGTTAAGATGGTGATAGTACCTAAATTGATTTAGGTAGAACTAGGGATGAATGAATGAGCTCACGGGGTTAACTACAAATCCAATTGAGTCTTTGCAATTGGATGGTGTCGGGATTGCGTTCATCCCGATCCGAGTCGTCGATCAATCACTCTGAGTTGAAATGAGCTCTCATCAACTCAATGTTAAGATAGTGATAGTACCTAAATTGATTTAGGTGGAACTAGGGATGAATGAATGAGCTCACAGGTTCAACTACAAATCTAATTGAGTCTTTGCAATTGCATGGTGTTGGTTTTGCGTTCATCCCGACCCGAGTCATCGATCGATCACTCTGAGTTGAAATGAGTTCTCATCAAATCAATGTTAAGATGGTGATAGTATCTAAATTGATTTAGGTAGAACTAGGGATGAATGAATGAGCTTACAGGGTCAACTACAAATCTAATTTCGTCTTTGCAATTGCATGGTGTTGGTATTGCGTTCATCCCAACTCGAGTCATCGATTGATCACTCTGAGTTGAAATAAGTTCTCATCAACTTAATGTTAATATGGTGATAGTACCTAAATTGATTTAGGTGGAACTAGGTATGAATGAATGAGACCACAGTGTCAATTACAAATCCAATTGTGTCTTTGCAATTGCCTAGTATTGGTATTGCGTTCATCCCGACTCGAGTCGTCGATCGATCACTCTGAGTTGAAATGAGTTCTCATCAACTCAATGTTAAGATAGTGATAGTACCTAAATTAATTTATATGGAACTAGGGATGAATGAATGAGCTCACAGGGTCAACTACAAATCCAATTGCGTCTTTGCAATTGCATAGTGTTGGTATTACATTCATCCCGACCCGAGTCGTCGATCGATCACTCTGAGTTAAAATGATTTCTCATCAACTTAATATTTTAAAAACTATATCTTTTAAAAAATTTAAAACTAATTAAGATCAACTCGGACCAAATTAACAATTTCAAATTTCCAAAATTACAAATCAACCCATACAAATCATCCATTTGCCCGAAAAACTTTTCATTTTAAATTTAAAGTTTTCGCTCTTATCTCTCTCTCTCTCTCAACAATACTAACAACAACTACTCAACATATTGCTTAACCTTTCAGAACAGGTTGATTTTCTTCCCATTTACGACCACATATAGTTGTTATTTTTGACTTCTTTCCCACTTGTATCCATTATTTTCTCTGTCTTTGCAGGTAACAGAGTTCGAGAAAAGTTCTACATTTGTTATTTATTCTAAAGAATAGGGTTTTTAGTTAATGATGAAAAAGAAGACTTTTAGTTGTATTATCTTCAAGAGTCGGTTAACAATTTTGAGTTTTGATGCAAAAAAAAGTAGGAAGCACCCGAGAAAACCCTAGTTTTTCTCTCAGTTTTTTGTTACCTGTCGTGGTATTATTGGATGGTGTTTATGGTGTTGTTGGTGGCTGTTGTTAGTGGTGTTGGTATTTATGTTTTTTGGTGGTGGTGTCGGTGGTCTTGGTGTTGGTATTGGTGGCATTAGTGGTGGTCTTGGTGGCATTAGTTGTGGTGGTGGTGGTCCATCTGTTGCAATGGGTGGAAAATTTGTTGGGAGATATTAAATAGGTCTTCAAATAGATTCTACATCTGTTCCAACTGATAGGTTATCCGTTGGAGTATTTTTCTGTAATGTGGTGCAGAATAATTTATTAAAATTTGTCCATCTGTTGCAACAGGTGGGATATCTATTGGGAGATCAAACAGATTCCCCATCTGTTCCAACTGATGAGTTTTTTGTTGGAGTATTTTTTTTGTAATGTGGCGTATAATAATTTATTGAAATTTGTCTTACCTTTTTTAAAAAAATTATGCAGACATCAAATGCAATGTATTTTTTATTTTTCTATTATTTGTAGTTAAAAGATGTCTCCCAAAAAAAAAGAAACTGAAAGTGGATCAACTTCTGACCACCCAACAAAAAAGGCTAGAGTACAGATAGATTCGGAGAAACTTCCAGATCAATCTCAGTCAGGGCAAAATGAAGCTGAGAAAAGTGATAACTTCTTCTCACCAATGGGGCATGAAATAATATCAAAATCCCAGCATGATTTTGTCAAAACTATTAGTATCGATGGATTTTGAGTTGCAATGCCGATGAATAGCCCTAACGCAGTATTTCGTGATGTTGTACTTAAATATCAGTTGGGGAAACCTTTTAACTAACTTAGGAGTATTATGAAGAAAGAAAACATAGATGGACTTTTTAAGAAGAGCTGCTTTGCATACTTTCTTGAGCTGTCTGAGGCCCGCCCTCTCCATTTCCCAATGATCATGTTATATGGCCTTCTCAAGCACAGGATCAAGTATGCGGGGGATGATGAAGGTTCGAAAGAGGGCGAAAAAAAGATAGATGAAGTCTGGATCTACTACTGTGGCATGCCGGTTTGTTTTGGATTGAAAGAGTTTGCCATAGTAACGGGCTTGAGATGTGATCGTCCAGAAGAATCTCTCATCAAGGAAACACCCCACAAAGGGTCCAACAAACACAAGGTAAAAAAAATGGGTTGTTGGGCATTGTTGGACCTAGCTACAGAGTGGAGGATTTGATGGCGAATCTTGAGAATAAAAACATACCAAAGCACTACAGGGAGAAATTGTGCTTAGTTTGGTTTGTTCATTCCATTTTATTAGCAAGAGACATCAGGAAAGCCATAGAACATGATTTGTTGGTGTTTGCTGATAATTTTGGGAAATACAACAATTATCCCTGGGGATATGACAGCTACTACTTGACTGTTAAATATTTACTGAAAACCTAAACCCAAAGACGACCACATTATATGGCTTTCCTTGGGCTTTCATAGTTAAATTGATCAAAAATTTTACTCATTCATTAATTTATATTGAATATAGTTATTATGACTTTTTTTTCTTGCTTCCTGTTTACATTTTTTAGGCTTGGGCATGTGAAGTCATTTCTCCACTCCGAAAGCAGTTCAAGGATTACCCGGATAAGGTTTCTCATCCAAGGATCCTTAGGTGGTTGGCTGCAACAAAGAGCAACAAAAAATATATTAAAGAGGCTGATCTATTTAACCCTCCGAATGATGCAATACGTCTTCATGAAACTAAAATAATTTGCCTTAAAGAAAGATATTGAAACAGATGTTCCATCTGTTGCTACAGATTGATCGTCTGTTGCAACAGATTACCTATCAACTGCAACTGGTGCAATAGATGGGTAATCTATTGTGATAGACGATCCATATTTCATAACAGATTAACCATCCGGTTCTCTAGTTATCTGAACCCTACTTAACAGATTACCCATCTATGCAAATTATGCAATAGATGGGTAATCTGATGCAACATATTATCAATCTGTTATGACATACAGATCAGTTGTTGTGGCAGCTAGATCATCTGTTGCATAAGTTGGTTGTGTTAACATCCATGTAACCCGATCCCCATGTAACCCAACTGACTGTAAATTATAATTATATGATTTAAATACCTTCTATCCTTTTTATAAGTTGTGCATCCTTGGATCGTGTCTACCATTGATGAGCTGGAGATGACTTCTTTTATTACTCTGGGCCTTGTTGATACAAAAGAAGACCCAACGGTGGAGTTAATCAAGAAGGAATTGGCTGGAGCAACATCCATAAGAAGAGCAGTTAGGAAAGGTCAGCCTAATGTTGAAGCTCTTCACGACCAACCTCAAACTTCAACAGATCCGGGTGCTTCTTCTGGGGGTATTGCTGGTGGAGTTGTTAGTGATGGTGGCAGCCATCATGATGTTGATGCTGCTGCCAGTCGTGATTATGAGCATGTTAGTGCTCAGCAAAAAATAAATACTTTTGAAAATACCCCTTGTACAGGTCCTCCCTCTCACCCCTACACCAGTCCCTCCCACCCTTACAGTGGTCCTTCTTACCCCTCCTCACCCTCATGTTCTTATTACAAATACAAAGTGTGCAAGGACAGAGAGGATAAACTCTTTGAAAAGCTAGAGGCTATTGTTGAAGCTGCCGAGGAGTTGAAATTCAGGAAGGGTGTCATACCATCCAATGAGGTGGGGGAACCATGCACTCCTACAGTGGCGATTAGGAGGAAGAGAAGAAAAATTAGACAAATTCTCTCCATTTTGAAATCAGCAAAAATTGCAACTCCTCCCGCTTTAAGAGTTGTTGAAGTTCAGGGGCCGCCTAAGAAGGTGTACATATTCGTGGCGCTTGGCAAGAAGAAGAAGAAGGAACTGGAAGAATTCATGAAGATGAAGGTTCAAAAAGAATACACCATGTATTCATTTGCCGCCAAAGACTTCACGAATATGACAAATATGCGTGTGTGGTACGAGGACAATGTAAGCTTACTTTTGATAACCTAGCCTTCGAATATAAGTACTCCATGAATAAGAATTTATGCAGCAGATGTGTAATCTGTTACAACAGCTTGGTATTCTGTTGCAACATAATACACATCTGTTGCATAAGTTGCGTTGGCTGGGCAATCTATGAACTGATTCAGAGAACCCTCTGCATCGGATTCTTTCCACTGTATTTTTATTCTTTACAATTACTAACCTATTTAAAAATTGTCTTCTTATACCACAGTATGTTGATGAAATTCTCTGCCTCATGAGGGGCAGGCAATTAGCGTACCTGGATGTTTATGATGATGCCGATAGGATAATGGACCTCAACTTCTATAACAATTTCAAGGATAGGTATACTAATCTCTATAAGCTAGATGATTTCGGTGGCCCGAGATTTGATGAGTTAGTTTCTACGTTCCAATGGGATGAAGAAGTGATTAAATATGTAAAAGGGAAGAGGCCATATCCACACGGCAAGAGCTGGACCAGGACAAAGAGAATCCTTGCAGTCATGAACGTGAAAGTCAAATATTTTCTCATTGTTGAGATACTACTATACGAGGGAAAGATTAAGGTTTATGACTGCAACTTACCTGTCTTCAGCGTAAAGATGCTTTTAACCCACATGCAGCCACTCTTTAAGTTGTTGACACAGAGTAAGTTAATGGATTATTTGACAGCTGAAGTCTTGATGAAGGAATCATGGGATTTTAAAGGTCAAAATGAGAACATCCATCTCCCAAAAAATACAACCGGTGCAGCGTGTGGGCCGTACTCACTTGCATACATCGAGTGTTTGCTGACCGGCACAAAAATGACCGATGTGTGCGATGCCGTTGTGGGAAAGATGCAATGGGTCTGGGAATATGGGGTACTAACTAAATGGTTGGAGCCCGTGTATAAAAAAGAATATGTACCAAGACAGAGACGAACACGATAACAAATTTTCATTTCAAGCTAGTTCACTTTACATGTAGTGGCAATAATTTTTATGTCTGGCCAAGTTGAATTTTTATAATGCAAAAGATTTTATATCTTTCGTAACAGATATAGTACCTGTTGTGACAGATTGATTATAATACGTTGGTCATCTGTTGCGTTATGCAGATGTTCTTAGTCTGCCTGTCACAACAGATATATGAACTGTTGCAACATACTATTGCAACTGATCGATAATATGTTGGAGAAAATAAAAAAAGTAGGAAGACCTGTTATATAATTTCCAACAGATGACCTACGTGTTGCATCTCATATTGCAACATATGTCTAAATCTGTTTGATAAGATATGTCATCTGTTGCAGCAGATGTATTATCTTTTGCAATATTTGAATCTAGTACTCCATTTCAATTAACATGTTCAAAACTAAGGATTAAATTATATTCATAGATAGTATAAAATAAATCGAAGCCTTCAAAAATTACATGAAATAACTCAACAAATAAATGAAATGTAAAAAAAATCCTTATGGGTACAAACGATCTACTCTACAAATAAATCAACAAGTTAAACTAAGGAGGATAGGTTATTACATTAACAAACTCAAGATATAAAGATTTAATCAATATGGACAAGTTGTTCTTCATCCGGTGCTACGGAATTCGGCTTTGGTCGTCGTGGATCTTTAATGTCGCTTGCGTACGGCTTTTGAGCTTTCGCTTCTCTGTATTTCCATAAAAGAGCAACATATCTTTTGCGGAGTAATCCGACATCAAGTCCATCATTTGGTACTTGAATCCATCGCTCAAATAATCGGCGTAGGTGGCAACAAAAGAACCGCAATCCCTACGTTATAAAAAAATAGATAATCTATATCTTGCAGTTCATGCAAGCGTTGTGAAATTTATGAAATGAAACTAAATTATGACACTTAAACTTATAGGCTACCAATGGTTTGTTGAGCGATTCCTTTAACATATTGTACATTAAATGGATTAGCCATTTTATCCCAGTATGCTTCAATCATCGACCAATCAGTACGAACCTTTTAGTCTAAAAAGCCACTCATATCAAGATAAGTAGGCAATATTTTGGCCAGTTTTTGTATCTCAGACGACGACCTGGAACGTCTTCTTCACGACATCGAGTCATAAACTCGGATGCTCCTCTCTTTTAGAACGACTACAGCCAACACCCAATGGAATTCATCACCATAATTGATTGGGATGTACACTTCGTCGACCAAATGTCAAGGTAAGCCAGCCGGAATGCTAAAAGCTTTGACGATGTTGATTAAGTATTCCTCATTTTGGGAAACTTTCGGCTGTTGTTGACAATACCTATCGTAGGCATTATTGATGTAAACTTTGTACAAATAATTATTTGTCGTGTATTTGCATTGTTCTTGTGTTTGCAACTTGGCCTTCTTTTGGAGGTAGTAAAATATGACATCGATGTGATGCACATATTATCAAACATTTTGGATTACATGACAAAAAATTAATACGCAGATGCAATTAAATAAAGTACTCCCTCCGTTTCACAATAAATGAATGGTTCACAATTCAAGGTAAATGTTGGAAATTTTTTCCAAATTTACCCTCCATTAAATGTGCATTGGGAGTGATGTATCATGTGTCTTTGCTTTTTGAAGAGGGTAAAAATGAAAAAATATGATAAATTTATGTCTTTGCTTTTTTTTCTTAACATGTGTGCCAAAATCCAACAATTAACTTATTGTGGAACGAAGGGAGTATTAATTAATAGTAATATATATGGCATTTAAACCTCATCATTCCAGCAAGTTTGGGGCTGTGACATCAAATAGAACCAATTCTTCATTCCGGGATGTGAAACAACAAAGTCGAACATATCAGAACCAAGACTCAATTCATTCACTTTATAGCATTCGTCATTTTATTTTCTACATGATGATTTATATGTGTTAATATCACGTTCTTACAACAAGAATAGTATAAACCAATATCTTTAAAAATTGATTATGTACCTGCCGGCATGATGCTTTAACAACCCATTGGCAATCCATTCTGAATAGTCGTTGATCAACTGTGTTAGTTTTATTGGAGCCTCGTCCGAGATGTTGAACCCTTCAAACGGGTAATTCTTTCATTCTCCCGAACTGACAGGCTCTACTTTTTCTTCTTCTTTGGAAGCAGTTGATGGATTATCAACTATGATATTATGCTCATCAATAGTGGCTTCTACAGTGACATCCACCTGGAAATCTAGAATTGTCAATGCTAATTACAGATATATAACAGATTATCCATCTATTACAACAGATGAGCCTTATGTTGAAACAGATAGATCATCTGTTAGGACGAATTCGAATAGGTAAATCAGAGCAGTACAATAATTTCGAACACATGACCCATTTGCTGTAACATAAGACTCATCTGTTGCAACAAATAATGAATCTGATGCAACAGGTTAGACAACAGTTGCAACAGATGTATATATCTGTTTGATAATTTTCAGCAGATGTATCATCTGTTGGAACAGGTGATGTGCATTTACCTTTTTCGGCTCATGTTGCTCTCCTGTGGCCCTTGCACACTGAACATCAGTGCAAGACAAAGACAGAGGCATTGTAATTTTGTTTTTTTTCTGCTTGATGATGCCTTGGAAGTATCTTTCTTTCTCTTAGACGCCTTGATCTCTAGTGGAGCGTGTGGATATAAAATCCTCTTTGATGGAATAACACCCCTATTAGATGTCATTTCCTTTACAGAAGCAGTTAGTGCATTAATAACATTAATCACTCCATCGTGTTTTGCCTTGCAGTCTTGACATTTGCATGCAGAACATTTGCTAGATGTGGCAAAATCTGGAGAAAAATCTGTACAGCCAGTATGATCATAATCATAATGGCTTGTTGTTTCAAAAATGATAAGAGGAGCATCATTAGCCCCAACATCAGCACCACTACCACTAACACTACCACTACCACTACCACTACCATCGTCAACAGTAACAAGCCCACCCTCCAAAATTATTTTTCTTGTGATGGTTGTTGCTCCAAATAATTCTATTTTTATTCCATCAATGACCTTAGGGTCCGGTAAAGTTTGCACAGACCGTAAAGTAAGAAAAAATGGCATCCTCAACTCTCGGTTGGTCGAAATAAGCCACGGATGGACAATCTAAAATAAATCAGTACATATATTAGAATGATGATGAAATCATTTAAAATAATCATTAATTAAAATAAAAACTTAATTAGAATTGGACTTACTGCTTCCGTGGTGGGGGTTGAAAAGATCAAGAAATTTTGCATTTCTATCGGTTTTGGCCGACAACCATCTCAGGATTCTTGGACAGAAAACTTCTTCCTGGTAGTTCACTTGTTGTCTCAAATAAGGAATGGCTTCAAATGCCCAAGCCTATAACATAATGCCAATAAATCAAAAGTATTATTGAATTAAAAAATAATAAATCATATCATGATAAAAGAAATATTTATCGTGAAGGCCCATGAAAAGCCATATAAGTTGACTCTATTTGGTGTTAATAGAGTCAACAAACATTGGACAGCCATTTTGAAGCTTTCATAACCCCAAGCATAGCTGTTAAATGCATCAAGATCCTCAAAGAGCTTTATTAAACCAACGCTTATGTTGTTGTTAACGTCTCTCGCCCAAAGAATATTATGTACAAACCAAACCAAGCACAATGATTGTTTATTCTTCTTTGAGAGTCCTTTACCTTTCAACGCTTCTATCAAATTTTTTTTTTGAAGCTTGGACCAACAATCAACACCAGGTCATCACGATCACTCAACTTACCTTTGCCTTTTTTGGGTGTGTGGGGTGCTTTTTTTGGGTCAGAGTAGGTATAACTTGAGAAGGAGAAGGAGGATAAAATTTTAGTCTGGTAACTATGGCAAACTCCATCCAACCAAAACAAATAGGCATGCCACAGTAATTTATCGACACCTCATCCATCTTGTCTTTGTTTTCATACATAAACCTACACTTGAGAAGATCGTATACCATTTTTATTTGAAAACGAGCATTATTTATCTCCGACAAATCAAGATATTGCCCAAAGCAACTTTCCCTGAAATAAGCATCCAATTTTTGTTCTCGAAGTATTTTTCTGAAGGCGTCAAAAGATTTTTCCATGGTTGACTTAACCACAAAATCACCCGTTAAATCTGTGGCACCATCGCACTGCATTTTTACAGGATAACAATCAATTTTGAAGGTTTTGACCAACTCTTTGGCGGAAGGGCTATTAGCATTTGGATCATCTCTTTTGAGACATTCCTCCTCCCCGTGTTCATTATCTTCTGCTCCTGATTGAGATAACGCTTGTAAAGCAAGCTCATAGAGTGGTGGATGTAGCCGAGCTGCTGCACTTGTTCCTTTACTTGAACTTGATTCAGTTTCTTTTTTTTAACCATGTTATCTTAAATTAACAGAAACATAAAATAGATTATAATTGATTAATGTATCGTTAAAAAGGGATAATAGTAAATCTAACATGTACAACGGTAAAATAATAGTTCCAACAGACTACACATCTGTTGCACCAGGTATGTTATCTGTTACAACATATAACTGACCTGTTGTAAAGGATGAGTAAACCGTTGGAAATAATAAAAACAAATCTCTAATATGTTGCACCAGGTATGTTATCTGTTGCAACATATAATCGACCTGTTGCAACAGATGAGTAAATCGTTGAAAACAATAAAAATAGATCTCTAATCTGTTGCACCAGATAGTTTATCTATTGCAACATATAAATAACCTGTTGAAACGGATGAGTAATCCATTGGAAACAGTAAAAACAGATCACATATATGTTGCACCAGGTAGTTTATCTGTTGCAATATATAACCGACCTGTTAAAATGGATGAGTAATTCATTAGAAATAGTGAAAACAGATCACATATTTGTTGCACCAGGTAGTTTATCTGTTGCAACATATAATTGACCTATTGCAATAGATGAGTAATTCGTTGGAGACAATAAAATAGATCACTAAACTGTTGCACCAGGTATGTTATCTGTTGCAATATATAACCAACCTGTTGCAACGGATGAGTAAACCGTTGGAG
Organism: Capsicum pubescens; assembly: GCA_030864215.1. Classification (NCBI taxonomy): domain Eukaryota; kingdom Viridiplantae; phylum Streptophyta; class Magnoliopsida; order Solanales; family Solanaceae; genus Capsicum; species Capsicum pubescens. The sequence goes on along the minus strand of CM061540.1, from coordinate 269,521,304 downwards.
ACAATAAAACAGATCACTAAACTATTAAAACATATCACTCATCTGTTGCTAAATGAGTTATTTGTTGGATCAATATTGTTTAGATTTCTTCCAAATAGAAGAGTCGTCTATCACAACAGATGAATGATCTGTTAGATTGTTCATCTGTTGCATCAGATTTTCATAGTTTCATCAGATTTTAATCTGTTGCATCAGATATTTTCTTCTGCTGCATCAGATGTCTTCATCTATTGAATCATATATTTAATCTGTTGCAACACTATTTTTACCAAGACAAACAACAAATCAACCCTGCAACACCAGAACATCATACACATACACACACTAAGAACATCAACTGTGAACAAAAATCACCAACAAATTCGAATCAACATTACGATAACAAGAAGAAAAAATGCCAGAAATTAGGGTTTTATTCAGTCCACATTTCAATACTAGAAGAGTAGTTGGCTCAAGTTTCTCTGTTTCTTCATAATTTTTTACCTTTGAAAAAAGAAATGAAACGATGAAGAACTCGAAGTTGTTGTCGCCGGAGAAGTCTTCACATCGATTGACGGTTGAAAGTCAAAAGAGAACTCGACTGACTATTTTTCGTCAGAGATTGAAGTCGCCGAGGATTGAAGGGAGAATTTTGCAGAACTGTTGGTTGGGAGAGAGTTGAGAGAAGTTGTCGAGAGAGACTGGTTGATTTGGATTGAAGAGGGTGTGGGTTGATTTGTATTTTTAAAAAGATTAAAAAGTTTTGAAAATATTAATCATGTTCACAATTAACTTAATTAAGTTTTCTAATGATGTTTGACTCTTTAAGTTGGTCAATGTTAACAATCTTTTATTCAAGACTTAAAAAAACACATTTCCTTCAATTTTCTCGTGTTTCTAGCCTAATTTTAAAAATTACAATTTATAACCCTTCTTTTTTTTCATTTTTTCCTTTGTTCTATCTTTGTCCTGTACTTCTCTTTCTTCTATATTTTTTGTTTTTTTTGTTTTTTTCCTTTTTCCTTTCTAATTTCCTCTTTTTTTGTTTTTTCTCTTTCTCATTTTTTTTGTTGTATTTTATATTTTATATTTTTTTGTATTTCTGAAAAATATGGTTACGTCGAGTACAAGTAATGGGTGATGACAGATACATCATAATCGCTCATTATATTTGTATTCAACATTATTTTTTTTCTTTTCTCTTTTTTTCATTTTTTTCTTTTATAATTTTTTTTGTATTTTTCTCTCATTTTTTTCTTTTTCATATCCCCCCCCCCTCATTTTGGTTTTTTTCCTTCTTATTTTCGTTTTTTCCTTTTTTTCTATTTTTTTTCCTTTTTATCCTTTTTTTCTCTTTTCTATCTGTAGCTTGTATTTCACTTTCATTTTTGTATTTTTTTATTTTTCTTTTTTTACTTTTATTTTATTTGTATTTTTTAAAAATATAGCTATGCCGAGCACAAGTTAAGGGTGATAACAAAAATATCACAATCGTTTATTGTATTTATATTCGCACTATCATTTATATTTTTGTACTCATTGATACAATTACATTTGTATTTTATAGTTCGCGCTTGTATTTATATTTATATTTTATAGTTTTCGTTTGTATTTTTATTTTGTAATTCTACTTATATTTATCATTTATAGTTGCACCATCATTTATATTTTTGTATTCGTTGATACACTTGTACTTGTATTTTATAGTTTGCGCTTATGTTTATATTTGTATTTTATAGTTTGTATTTGTATTTATATTTTATAGTTCGCACTTGTATTTTTATTTTATAGTTCTCACCATCATTTATATTTTATATAATTTACACTTGTATTTTAAATAACTATTTTGTATTTATATTTTATAGTTGACTGCATATTGTGTTTGTGTTTTGTGGTTTTATTTTGTTTGTATTTGAATTTATATTCTATTTTCGTCGATGCATTTGTATTTTTTAAAAAACTATTTTGTATATGTATTTGTAAATTGACTACATATTGTATTCGTATTTGTAATTTCACTTATTTCATTTATTTGAATTTGTAGTTGACAACATCATTTGTATTTTTAAATAATTAAAAAAGAATTGTTATTTTTCTTTCTACAAATACTTGTATTTCTATTCATTGATAAAAACTATACTTTATTAGTATAAATTGAACAATACAAATACAAATGATAAATTACAAAAATAAAATATTAAACTATACAAATATAACGTTTACATTCGTATCAAATGTACATGTTTATACAACTTGAACTATACGCATAAAAATGATACTTGTTTATATATAAATGCAAATGATAAACTTGACATAGAAATACTAACGATACATTTGCATTGAATGACACATTGCATATTAAATATTTTAGACTCAAGTAAATACAATTATTCCATATAATTATTTGTATACAATTACAAATGATAAATTGTATTCATGCCTAAAGTATTCAAATACAAATAATAAATTTATTTAAAATATATAGTATGATATGAATAAATATAAAATATAAAACACATATAAAATATATAACACGACAACAACAATAAAAATGAGAGAAAAAAATAAAAAAAAGTAAAAAAGAAACAAGAACGAAACAGAAAAAAGAAAATAAAAAAAGGCTGCAAAGAAAAAATAAATAAAAACAAAAAAATAGATGAAAATGAAAAAAAAATATAAAAAAATTAGAAAAAAACGATAAAAAGGGAAATGGTAAAAAGACAGAAAAAATGAAAAATAAAAGGATAGGAAGAAAAGAAAGAGAAATAGAGAAAGGAAAAACATTAAGGCCTCATTTGTTTGCACTTAATGAAGGTCTGAATCTGAATGGTTCAGACTTCAGACCGTTAAGTGCATTTATTTTTTATTAAGATTTTAACTCTTAATAGTTCTTAATGGGTCTTAATCATTCAGATCTAGAACCAAGTCTTAATAGGTCTGAAGAGATATTCTGGTGTTAGATAATATTCATCGTCACTCTATTCATAATCATCAGTCACCAGTACCACCACTAACCACCTCTGTCATCGCCACCATTGTTAACCACCACCCCTAACCACCTCCACCATCGACAACAAATATTGTTACTAACCACTTTTGTCAATAGCTGTCACATCTACTACCTCTATTATTCTAATTATATTCACCGCCACCACCGTCGTCAACAGTACCACCATCATCAATCACTACCGCCAATCCCTCCGACCGACCAACTCATCTATCACAACTAACACCACCGCTAACTACCAGTAATACATCACAACTTCCACATATTCTTTGGTCGCCACCACCATTGTCACTAGCAACACCACCTCTACCACCACTTCAACCACTACCATCGCTACAATTTACCTCTACTAGCAACCATCTCCACCATCACAACTAATAACATCTCCAACTAGCACCAATACATCGTCAACCATCATGCATTCATTTTTCAGCCATCACAATCAACATCTCCAACTACTAACATCAAGCAACTACACATCACACAACCACCACTATTAATTGTCACCATCATAACAGTCACTACAATACCAACCATCACAACTATCACCACCAATATTACTACTCACTAACATCAATCATTGTCATCATAACCACCATTATAAACTATCTCCACTATCACTAACAAACATAATTATTTTTTTCAATCAAATAATAATTTTGTTGTATTAAATTACATACTTTTCTAATATATAGTTAATTTTTTATTTGAATTGTATTTTTTATTTTATTATATATACAAATAAAAAAAATTTGCGCATTCAGATGTTGAAAAATAAACAGTCTTAAATATTCAATTTTCAGATCTAGAGACAACATCTTACTCATTCAGATGTGCATTCAGATTCAGACGTCTGAATCTTAAAAAAAACAAATGAAGCCTAAGAGAGAAAATAAAGGAGAGAGACTATAGATTGTATTTAATTGTCAAAAAAGGTTATGAATTGTAATTAATTAAAATTTAGGCTAAAAAGAGTAATTAAGAGTTTATGTTTTCTAAGACATGTAATTATCCCTTAATTAATCTATACTTAATTATGCAATGAAAATTTAAGCAAATCGAGAGGAGAATATATATTATGTAGACAATTAATTTAGGATTTTTTCAATTAAAAGTAGAGTAATAATTTTATTATAAAAGAAAAAATTCGTAAGACCTATTTATGTTAACTGAAGAACGACTATTATTTTTTCTGACTAAAAAACATAGACGTGCTACAAAAATTTTTTAAAGATATCATTATTTGTAGTATAATCCTTTATTTTGTTGGAAAGGTAAAACTAATTTAGAAAAAAAAAAAAAAATATGCTCGTACTTTATTGAAAGGGAGATATATAAATAAACAATAAAATATTTTCTTCATATAGATATTTCAAATTCCTAAAAACAAAACTTGTAACTTGAATTTGTACTTACTGTTGTATTTATTTAAAAAAATTTGGTTGCAAACTTATGCTCGTACTTTATTGAAAGGGAGATATATAAATATACAATAAAATATTTTCTTCATATAGATATTTCAAATTCCTAAAAACAAAACTTGTAACTTGAATTTGTACTTACTGTTGTATTTATTTAAAAATATTTGGTTGCAAACTTATGCTCGTACTTTATTGAAAGGGAGATATATAAATATACAATAAAATATTTTCTTCATATAGATATTTCAAATTCCTAAAATATAAAACTTATAACTTGAATTTGTGCTTACTGTTGTATTTATTTGAAAATATTTGGTTGCTAATGTTTGTTAGTGTTTCTTAAAGTGAAAATTATCCCAAATAAACTTATTAGATTGTTTATTACAAGTTATTGCAATTCTTTTCATTAATTACTAGATTAAAAAAATAATTGCAAGTTATAGCAACTTTTTAGAAAGAAAAAATATTCTTAAATATTCAAAAATTATTTTTTTAATATTTAATAGTCATATTATTTTCTTATTTATAGCATTTAATATTTATCACTCTTCATTAAATCTTTTGATAATTATGGCAAGCTATATTTTGGGTATCAATGATTTTTTATTTTATTTTAATAATTAAGTTTCAAAGTTTGTTCACAATTTAAGGAGACAAATATGGTAAAAATATTTTTTGCATTGATACTTGATTTTTGACTTTTTATTAACTTTAATAATTAACTTATTTTTTACATTTTATCATGTTTTACACTGTTTCTTTACCGATAAAACTTTCACTCTTTACAATATTATTTTTTCATCTTATTTTTCTCTCCTTTTGATTCTCATGCGTATGAAGTTGGGTTTTCCAACATTCACTCATTCATTTGGGTTTCCCAACAGTCACTCATACGCTTGGATTAAGAGTTCTTCACTTTAGTTTGCTTTTTTTTTTCTAGAGACATGTCAAAAAAAAATCAATTTTGATTCTAATAAAAAGTCCTAGATTAATACAAGAAAATAGTCTGATTGTTCTATCTAGACCTTTGACTAGATTAAAGAAATAATTGCAAGTTATAGCAACTTTTTAGAAAAAAAAAATTCTTAAATATTCAAAAATTATTTTTTTAATATTCATATTATTTTCTTATTTATAGCATTTAATAATTATCACTCTTCATTAAATCTTTTGATAATTATGGCAAGTTATCTTTTGGGTATCAATGATTTTTATTTTATTTTAATAATTAAGTTTCAAAGTTTGTTCACAATTTAAGGAGTCAAATATGGTAAATATTTTTTTTACATGATACTTGATTTTTGACTTTTTATTAACTTTAATAATTAACTTACTTTCTACACTTTATTACGTTTTACACTATTTCTTTATCGATAAAACTTTCACTCTTTACAATATTTTTTTTCATCTTATTTTTCTCTCCTTATGATTCTCATGCGTATGAAGTTGGGTTTTCCAACATTTACTCATTCATTTGGGTTTCCCAACAGTCACTCATACGCTTGGATTAAGAGTTCTTCACTTTAGTTTGCTTTTTTTTTTCTTAAGACATGTCAAAAAAATACAATTTTGATTCTAATAACATGTCCTAGATTAATACAAGAAAATAGTTTGATTGTTCTATCTAGACCTTTGATTTGAGGTGTTTTACCCCTTCTTCATTATCAAAGAACAAGAAGAAAGTAATGGAAGGTGAGTCTATTTCGCATAATCAAAGCGAATTTTTGCTAGTCAAAATTGATTTTTCAAAAAATTCAACATCATTGAAGCAGACGCAACTCAACATGTAAAGCTATTTAGTGTTGAAAAAGGTTGTTGTTTCACAATATAAGATGGTTGATAAGAGAAAAAAGGTTGTTGTTGAACAAGCTTCAAATTCTAATTTTGAAGATGAACTTCCCGCTCATAAAACGAAGAAATTAAAAATTAAAAATCGTGATGTTTCTTTTATATGTCAACGGAAATGAAGAAATCAAAAATTTTGAAGATTCTATATTTTCTTTAGGTTTGAATTTTTTTCTCGACGTTTCTGTGTATGTCATTAGATAGTAATCGTAAATGATATTTATTTTTGTATTATCTGTTGTAGATTTGAAGAACATGATTTACATGAGGATTGTTGATATGTGTGAATTTGTGCATATTTGTATGTGTGCAGATCTGTATGCACTTTGTATTTTTTTATTTTTTTATTCATAAAAGACGTGCAATATCTTAATTTTCATGTAGACTTGGTGAAATAGTTTATGACCACCTAGAAACATGCTTTTCTTTTTTCATTTCTATTGTAGAGATGTCTGTGCACATTATTTTCACTTGGGTTGGGAGTTGTTTAAATCACAAGTTTCTTATGCAAACAGTGAGGAATACTATGCAATCAATATAAATTTATTTGGTCAGATTTTTATTTGATATATGTTGTTCTCTAGCAAATTAATTCAGTTGATCAATTGGAGAAGTTATAAGTTCATGAAATATATAAGTCAACTTAATTATTTATGCTTACAGTTTGAAATTAAAAAAGAAAAAAAAACTATGCATGTGAATGTGCGACTGTTTGTTAAAGATGCATTTTTTTTCCTTAACCTTTTGCTGTAGGTTATCTTTTCCTTGCCTCCTGCCCAATTCTTTTGTTAGTGTGTCTCTTATGCGTTGTGTATAGTAATTTCTTAGGTTTCCCCAATAAGTGGTTTTGGAGAACTTGTGTCATCCAATGCTTGAAGGAAGGCTTTTGAAATATTTATTATTGTATTCAAGTTAATTATCACATAACATATTTGACATTATAAAGACAAATTACGTACAGTAGATGAGTTCTTTTAATTGTATTTTCATAGACATACATACATACATATATATATATATATATATATATATATATTGTACTTTTTCATACTTATATATGTAATTTGTTATCATTTGTAATTAAAATAAGTTTGGTTATTTTTTTGTTTAGAATAGTTAATCTATCGTAAAAACACAATTGATAATCGCAAGCATAGATAAACAACCCTACACTGTTATAATGAAAGAGCCAGCAACACCTTTAAATTAATAAACAAAGTTTTAAAAATTATAAACAAGCAACATCAACATGTGCATAAATCATTGTAAACACCTTTATAAGCCAACCAACATCATAAATGATAAAGTAATTTCAATCAATATATTCAGTCATAATCAGTGAAAAAGAATATCACTAACTCTCACGAAATTGATTATTTAAAATCATGAAAAATCAGTATTCATTAACATAAATTATTTAAAACAAGACAAATCTTCACACTAGAATTTATTGAATATGAATGATTTAAAAAAAAAAATTTAACATCAAAATAAATTAAGAAACATAGATTCGATCTTAAGCAGGTGGTGCATGTTTGTGGCAAGTCTTTTTATTATGCTCCTCTCGATGACAGCTACATGTACATCAAAATAAACTAAGAAACACAGATTCGATCTTAAGCAGGTGGTGTATGTTTGTGGCAAGTCTTTTTATTGTGTCCCTCTCGATGACAGCTACTATATGTAACCTTTGAATGTTTACATTTTTCTTCATTTGGTGCTAAACATGGTCTATCGAGAGGTTTTTTTGAATTCGATAGCAATACAACTTCATCCAACACTTCACGTGGTATTTTTCATGTACTTCCGCTATGTTTGATGTCATCATCCAAGTCCGTTTGACAGTAGAATTTGTGTCTATCCTTAGCTGTATTGCAATTGCTTCTACTAAACCTTTGTAGTTTGTAGTCGCATCATACATAATCCTGTCAATACCAAAGTCCCTAGGTATACCTGTTTCAACAATTATTATATAATTCTTGCTTTTGTCATGCATACCATAAACATACACGATTTCAATTACCGTGAATCTTTTCAAAGTATCTCACCATCATATTATAAAAAATTCAACATTCTAACAATAAAGAATTGAAGAAACACATACAAAAAATTATTTAATTCTTTAAATACGTTTGATTGCAAAATATCAATTTGTTAAATAATTTAACATACCTGACGAATCTCATCTCCCTCTATGACGTATCATGATTGAATGCAAATTGTCACAATTCATATTTTTTTCAACACAACAATAACTTATGTTTACTTTTCTTTCGAAAAAATCTCAGAAATTGCATAAAACAAAAAGAAATTATGAAAGTTGTTAACTGAAACAATATAATCATGTAGAATAAAAAAGAAAGAGTATGAAGATGAAAACTCTTAACGGACGCATTAAAATAGGAGAAATAAAAACGATTAGAGAGATTTTGAGGGGTGGGGGTGGGATTGATATCAATTATTAAGGTTAACTATATTTAAGAAAGGAATATTATACATTAGTTATATTAAATCTATATTTTTCTTTTATGTAATTATTTTGATATGCTTTTTAAAAAAAATGAAAAAATATATTTTTAAATTTTTTTTTTAAATGATAAAGTTATTATAACTTGAAAACTAAAAAAGTTGTTATAACTTGTAATAAACTATCTAAGAAGTTTATTTAGTTGATTTTCCCTTTCTGTAAAAGTAAAGAAGAAAAGGTGGGTCAAGTTGAACGAGTTGAGCTACAACTCATTGTTTAGCCCATTTTAATTCAATCCATATTAATCCAAGTTATTTTGAACAAAATTAGATAATAACCCACTTATTAATTCATGTTCATCCCATTTTGACCCGATCAACTTCAGCCCAAACACCCAATCTGCCACTCCTAATCTCACCTACGTTTTGTCACCTTCCTCTTTTATCTCAAATCAAAAGTTGGTCCACCGTTCATGCTATATACATAGTCCCCCACTCTATTTTATTTTTTATTTAATCTTTTTTTTAAAAATATGTTTGTTTATTTTCACATATTAAGAGTATTTAATTACTTCTTTTTCACATTACCCTTAGTATTAAATAACTAAAGAAAAGAGTAATAGTTAGATTTAGAATTTCAAGACATCATTAATAAGGATAATTTTATAAAATACACTTCTAATTAATATTTCCTTAATGAGTGTGCCAAGTCAAAAGAGATTAACAATGATCATGGATGAAATTTACTATCTCATTAATGTAGTACAAATAGTGAAATAAATATTTTTGAAATTAATTACTACTCTTAAAGGAATACAGAATGTAACGATCCTATTTTTTATCCGATCTCCTTGCAAACAGTCTTTAAAGAAGAAAATTATTCCCATTTTGAACCTATTTCAAAAAGTAAGAGACCATTTTTGTCATTTTCTCCAAAATGATACCTTAAACTTCATAACTAACTTCAATTGAATCATTCTCATAATCCACTGCCTCAGAAAGAATGGCCGTATCTATGGGAACACTGAAACCTTCTCCACATTCATTCATCATTGAGCGAATCGACAATGCTGATCGTGCAATATCATTTCAAAGTCTCTCTTTCGCATCGTCTCATTTATCTGGCGACAAATTGATCTCACCTGCGTCATTGCGTTCTAGACGATGCAGTTCTGGTGTGAACAGCTATCGTAGTAGGACTCCGGTGATCGTGTCACCTAAGGCTGTTTCTGATTCCACGAATGCACAGACATGTCTTGATCCTGATGCTAGCCGAGTAAGTGCAAAATTGATCTTTTTTCCTATGATCTGTATTAATAAGCCGTGCATTGTTAGGTATTGATTGGACTCGCTGTTTCTCAGTAATTTTGAGAATTATATTTCGTTGTTAAATCGGCAGTCAGTGTCCCAAGGAGTGAATTTAGTGGTACTTTGGAAACTTTGATTCGTTATCTTATCTTCTTGCTGTTTGTGCATGTATCACTATCGACTTCGTATATGTTGTCATGGAAATAATACAAATTGGCATAAAAGTGCATGGACGGTATGTGTAAGATTTTCGTTTGTATATATGTCTGTCGAGACGTAGATATTGTTCTCCTTCATCCCAATTCATCCCAATTTATGTAGCATCGTTTGCTGGTTACAATGTCTAAGAAAGAAAAAGTTAGTGAAATTTGTGGTGTGAAATAAATCTCAAACATTTGTGTGATTACATTTTATTTAGGGTAAAATGAGAATTTTAAAATTAATGTGCTTCTACTTATAGAAAGGTGACATTCCTTTCTTGAGAAAGACAAACTAAAAAGAAAAGTGTCACATTAATTGAAACACGGGAGGAAAGGATTTTTTTCCTTCACCCGAAATTGAAGTGATAGTTGATTGAGGTGATCAGAACGACATATATGGTGTTGTCGAACATAATGGAGTAGTTTGTTTTCGTTTGTAGTAGTTTAATTTCTCTGTTGACTGTACAAGATCTTGATATAGACCCTCACGTGCATATTCATAAGTGTATATAATACGATTTAATTTTGTTTAATATAACACAAAATTCTTTCTGGACAAATGTTCATCATGATCAGGATAGTTAGACCCGGAGGAAATCTTGACCTGCAAAAGCTGTTTCATTAGTATTATCCGTTGGATAGTGTAATTACTATTGAATCAGTTGAGCCGAATCGGCAATGAATCTGATTTTAGTTATCGTTCATGGGCAGTGCGTGTCTGCTTTGCATCCATGAATTTAAGTTAATAGGAATAAAGTACCATTGCATAGTAAAACATGGAGGCAATTTGTTTTGGTTTCTTGATGCTTCTTCAAAGCTTAACTATATTGTTAATTCAATTTGTTGTAGAGTGTTTTGGGTATTATTCTTGGAGGTGGAGCTGGGACGCGCCTGTATCCTCTAACCAAAAAGAGAGCAAAGCCAGCCGTTCCACTTGGAGCGAATTATCGTCTGATTGATATCTCTGTGAGCAATTGTATAAACAGTACAATATCCAAGATCTATGTTCTCACGCAATTCAACTCTGCATCTCTAAATCGCCATCTTTCGCGGGCTTATACAAGCAACATGGGTGGTTACAAAAATGAAGGTTTTGTGGAAGTACTCGCTGCTCAACAAAGTCCAGAGAACCCCAATTGGTTCCAGGTACCTTACTTCCTTCCTTCCTAATGTACACATTTCATACAGCTTTATTTTGTAGTAATATTATTTGAAGGGAGTCTTGAAGCAATGGTAAAGTTGTAGGTTACTAGGGATAGTTGGCAAAATAGATATTTTCAAAACTTATTTTGGCATTTAGACACAAGTCTGGGAAAATTAGGTGTTTAGACACATTTATGACATCATCCCTTCTTACATTCAAACCTACCACACAAGTTTTAAACTTTACACTTTAGTCCCCCACCTCATCTATTTAATATTTAATATTTCCCACCATTTTTTATATTCCCACCATTTTTTCATATTTCCTATTTTAATTTAGAAAATTGTTCAAGAAGTCATCAATAGGAGCTCCCTTTTCCACCAATAATATTTTCGATTCCGGCCACTTTTCCGACGAAAAATAGTTCATCACAACTGAAAATCTCCATTCTTCATCATTGCCTCCATTGTTGTTCCATCCTTTTTGAAAAAAATACCAAAAAAAAAATTTCACCATTTCTACTAGCTCGAAAAGTTTTCCAAATCTGCTCAATACCTCGTCATTGGATATATTTTAGTTGTTTAGAAGTTCAACATATACATTTTTCCATCCCAGATCTAGGAGGGCAACGATTACATCGAAAATCAGTCGATTCGCGTCCTTGTACGGACGTATTCATACCAGTGATCGACCAGTCATCAACCAGCTATAGATCTAAACCTTGATCTATAATCGATTTGTGCGGTCTATTATGGCAGTAGCTGAGGTAGTTGTAGTGGGTGGTAATTATATGGGTGCGTGGGAGGAGGGTCCCAACTGTTGGAGGTGGAAATCATCTACAAAGGAGACAGTGCCCATCCCGCTGCGTCGCAATGAATCGTACGACGACATGGTTCGAAGCGTAATCGAGAGCGGAGAATTAGAATGTGAACCAAAGAACATTGTGATTAGCTATGTAATGAATGGATGGGGTAAAATACATCCCACGTTCATAAATAATAATCGGCATATGTCGTTATACATGTTGGATGTCGATGGCTCTAGGCCATTATTAAGGATAAATGTTGTTCCGGGGTCTCCGACAATCCCGCCACCACAGCCAACAATCGACGAACATGATTTATTTGAAGATGAGAGTTTGGATGCTCATCCAATGGATTCGAAAGATGATTCAATGGAATTGAAAGATTCAATTTTCTCTGAAAAAGGGGGAGAAGAGTGCGAATTGAGAGAACAAACCAACCACACCTTCTCCGACGAAACTAATTTTCAGGTAAATCAAACATTTAGCAGTAAAAAGAAGATAAAATTGTTGTTGGACGTAGCATCTGTGAGAAATTCTTTTGATTATGCTACGTTGAAGAGCTGTAGCAAATTTCTCAAGGTGAAATGTGTTTGTCCTAGCTGCAGGTGGATGTTGCGGGCGAAGAAGTATGAATGCACGGACAGATTCGTCATCTATAAATATGTTGGCGATCACAGTTACGACGTTGAATACACCACTCGCTGCAATAGGAGCACGGACAGATTCGTCATCTATAAATATGTTGGCGATCACAGTTACGACGTTGAATACACCACTCGCTGCAATAGGAAAATCTCGTCTAAAGTCATTGCATAGCTGTGTGTGAACATGTATCACGAAGAAAAGGGTCCAAACACTAGCGAGATTCGGAGGATCGTTTTCAAGAACTTGAAAAGTAGACCAAGCTATTCGAAATGTTGGCTGGGGGATGCGATTGACAAGGAAATGGTTCGAGGGACAGCGGAGCACGGATATTCTTGTCTGCCCATTTTTTCGTACATGATCGATGCTCTTAATGTTGGCACTACCTATTCCATCATGGTGAACAAAGTCAATTGTAGGTATATGTACTACTTTTTATCGTTGGGCCCTTGCATTAGGGGATTCACCCACATAGGGAAGGTTATTACGGTCGACGACACTCATTTATATGGCAAGTATGAGGGTGTGCTGCTAAGCGTTGTTGCACAGGATACGGAGAATCATATTTATCCCATTGTCTTTTGCGTCGTCGACAAGGAGAACGATACGTCTTGGACGTTCTTCTTTGAGAAGCTGAAGTCTATTGTGGTCGATGAACCAGATTTATGTTTTATCTTCGATAGGCACAAGAGCATCGCCAACGACATCGCGAAGGCGTACAACCATGCTCATCACGGGTATTGCATGAGGCACCTAGGTGAAAATTTTTGGGTAAATCACCACTGCGGAGAACACCTCTATCTATTCTACAATGCGGCAAAGGCATATTCTCCTGAGGAGTTTAGCGACCATTTTGTGGAATTCAAGAACTACTGTCTCGAGGCAGCCTTTTTCCTCGAGCATGAGCTTGGTTTTGAGAAATGGAGCAGGGCATATTTCCCCGACAACAGGTTTGACGTGATGACCACAAATATTACCGAGTCGGTGAACGTTATGCTGATTGTCGAAAGGGGGTACCCCGAAGCATCTATATTCAATTCGATTGCCAAGAGGTTTGGTGAAATATTTAGGGAGAGGCGTGCTTACATCCTTAAATGTAAGGATAACAAATTTGTTCCAGTCGCTGAAAAGATGTTAAGAGATAATATGAGAGAGGGCGACTCCTTCTATGTGGAGAACGTAAGCGAGGACGAAAGGCAATTCACTGTGTTCGGAAGTGGCTGTACGGCCAAAGTCGACCTACTGGAAAGGTCGTGTTCTTGCAGAAAATTTAACCTGATCAAAATACCATGCGTTCACGCGATGACCGTTTTGGATTGAAGCACGGTGAAGATTATGGTTTGAGAGTCTATGATTACTCTTCGCCCCTGTGTAAAGTGGAAGAGTACCTCCTTGTGTATTCGAAATCAATTAATGTTGTCTCTTTGGAGTCTGAATGGCGCGTGCCACAAGAATTGCTAGACGTGAACATTATTCCACCTTTCGTGGTCACCAAGCTCGGAAGGAAGAAAAGAAAACGCGTTAAGGGTGTGGGAGGAACAAATGTTCACTATGCAAGAGAGTCGGGCACAAGAAAACCACTTAACAACAACAAATCGTAGTTATACTTGTATGAATTTGTGTTTTTTTAAGTCATGACAGTATATGCATTTTGACAACCCTTCAGTGGTCTGATTAATGCCAGATTTATCGACTGCACTCTGTATCTATTAGTGACCTTTTAAAGTATTGCATATATTGTGTGTCCGATCTATTTCTTTTATTCTTTATTTAACATATAGTTTATCATCGATCCAATATAAGGTCTATTAAAAACCCTAAATATTCAAAGGGACAGATGAACAGTTGAGCATTTATTACACATCAAAAAAGTTATTGCACGTCCAATCAGACGTTGCATCGATTGGGTATACGCTACCTCTCTTCGATTTCTATCATTCATACGTCTACCAACCAATGAGAGGGAAGACCAAAGGGTTCTATTTTGGTCTATATAAACACCCATCTACTGCACCTAAAATTCATCTTTATCAACTCAAATTAGATTTAATCGACAAAATGTCAGGCATTACTTTGAGACTAAGAAGGAGGATCCACCATAACTATGACCTGCTCCTCCTCTGCAACGACCTCAACCGGTTGTTCTATGGACTGGAACAGAATAGGGAGCACCTCCACCGCGAACTCCGGTGGATTGCCCATTTTTTATGGGCGATGATGGAGCGGCTCAACATGAAGCCGGAGGAGATGATCATCCCCCCCACCATCCCCTTAGATTAGTTTTTTAATTTCAGTTGTATTTTTTTGTTTTAAGTTCGTTGCAACGAGAAGCTTTCATGGTTGGGAATGTTAGATGAAAGCTTCTTTATTTTGCTTTTTTGTTGTTTTTGCTGTAAATATGGTTCTACACCATAATTGCAATGAAGTATTAATGAAATATGTTTGTTTCCTACATTCGTCTATATTTTAATTTTGCAATTTTGTTCTGATTTAATTTTTTGCAATTTCTGATGTTAGAAGATGAATCAAACGATTGTGAGATGTGAAATTAATTTTTGCTTCTGGTTTAATTCTTGTTTCCTGCATTTGTCTTCATTGTAATTTTACAATTTTTTCCTTTTTAGAATTTTTGCATAAGATTAAGGTAGAAGATGAACGGAATTGTTGTCAAACGTCAAATTAATTCATATACGCCAATGAAAAACTAAGCTGGTCTATCCGTGATTATGTTGATTTATACAAAATTAAATGAAAAGTCGATGGGGTTTATTCGATACTGATCTCAATGTCTATGTTCGAACAAATAAATAATCGATGCGTTAAACAATACCGGTATATCGATTGTGTTCAGTAAATTTCATAGACTATAAGCCTTGTCAATAATATACCGTATTGATTTATTGCCCTTAGTAGGATATTTAAAAAATAATAATTAATTAATAAAATAATAAATAATTAGATTTTATGCATTTAAAGGAGCTTGAACTAGTCATGTGATAGTATGAGAGTCCACGTAAATTGGATAAGGTGATCAATGATGTGTGAGGATGAGTAGTGGATGAACAAATGAATTCTTCACAACATACTTGTGCTTTAGTAAACATTGCCCTAAGGATGTTGGTTGTTCAACCATAACTCATCACCTCACATCTTGTTTCACCACTTTCAGTTTATGTGGACTTTTATACGATCACATGACTTGTTTAGGCTTATTCGATTGCATAAAATTCAATTATTTATTATTTTATTAATTAAATAATTCTTTTCAAAATATGTGCTAGTCGTGGTCTATAAATGTGTCATAGTCTAGTGCATGTATTAATGAAGTTGTACAAAATCTATGCTAGACTATGCTTAATTTTGTACTCGACCTGATATAGTCTGGCATAGACTCTTAACTACTTCCACAAATAAATAACTAGACTATGATATTTATTCATAGACCATAACTAGCACATATTTTGAGAAGGGTTAATTAATTAATAGAATAATCAATAATTGAATTTTATGCAATCGAATGAGCCTAAACAAGTCATGTGATCGTATGAGAGTCCACATAAATTGAAAGTGGTGATCAAAGACGTGAGGTGATGAGTTGTGGTTGAACAAATGAATTCTCCACAACATAATTGTGCTTTGGGTAAACATTGCCCCATGCATGGTTGTTGTTCATCCACTACCCATCCTCACACATCATTGATTACCTAATCCAATTTACATGGACTCTTATACGATCACATGACTTGTTCAAGCTCCTTTAATTGCATAAAATCTAATTATTTATTATTTTATTGATTAAAAAATCCTTCTCAAAATATGTGCTAGTTATGGTCTATGAATATGTAGCACAGTCTAGTGCGGTTATTAAGGAATTAGCTCCTAGTATATGCTAGATTGTCTATCTATTTGGTGAACCATCTACCAAAAAGCCTGAGAAGGCATCGATTATAAATAAGGTCTATGAAACAAGACCAGCAGCAAAAAAAATAAAAATATCAGATTTTTACAACGGTCATAAAATACACGTCAAATCAACACCCAACGGTAATATCTCACTTTTTTCTTCTATAAAAGGAAGGCTATTTTTGTGTTAACACTCTCATTTTTTTTTGCTTTAATTTTTGTTAACAACTACAATGTCTTAAGCATCCCAAAAATCAAATCCGAAGAAAATAGAGATCTACTCATAACATTGCTAAAAAAGCCGAAGAGCAAAGAGATTACTTGAAAGGATCGCTAAATGAAGTCGAAATGGAGAGGGATCAAGTAAAGCAAAAGCTGATTTTGGCCGAGAAAAAAGAGAAAGGCCTAAAAAATTTATTATATGGTTTGTTATTGTTGTTGGCTTTCTGGAAAGGCGTAATAGGGATATAGAAAACTGAATAAATAGATGTAAGGTTTCTTAAATCAATCTTGGGTGTAATCTATAATTAATAGAGAATTATGTCTATGTCTTTTATCATCGACCTCCATAAACCATGATAGTTACGGTAAGTAAATATATGAATTACTCAATCGATAGTATGTTAAGTCTATAAATTATAGAGAACAACTTCTATTATGTTTTCAATCAACCACTATAAATTAGAAAAATAGTTGAACTGATAATGTAATGCAGCCAGTTGTTTAATTTAACGAGCAATGGAATAACTGAACATTATTTCATCAGTAAATCCAATCATTGACATGTCAAATATATGTAATTCAATTATCCATAAAGAACAAATCACTAAAAAAAAATCATTAAGAAAATTATTTGTTCCAAATCCACAAAACTATTTATTTTCTTGATTGAGTTCCGCAACAATGCCCATCACATCCATTTCTTTTTCTTCATGTTTTTTCTCCTCTTCTTCAACTTTGTTCTTCTCATTTTCCTTCTCTTCTTCTGATGATTTCTTCTCTTCTTCTGATGATTTCTTCTCTTCTTCAATGTTTTCAACCTCCTATTCGACCACTAATTCTTCTTCAACTCCCTTCTCGTTTTTGTCTTCTTCTTCTTCTGATTTCTTTTCACCATCTTCTTTTGTTTTCTCCTCATTTTCTTTTTCTGCTTCAGCTGTCAACTCCTCATGTTTTTTCTTCTTCTTTTGCATCTTCTTCATCTGTTGCATTCTCCTCTTTTGTTTCTTCTTCTTTCTTCTCTTCTTCACCTTTTTTATCTACTGTAGCCATGTCCGTCACTGCGACTACAAATTCTTCGAGGTTTACTTGATGCCGGCTACAAGGGGGACTGTCCAGGTGCACTGTATTATTTTGAAAGGATTACAAAACATATGCAACAAAATTAAATTGGAAGAGCAAAAAATAAATTAATTTACCTTCTTCTTGTTGCTTCTTCTTGTTCTTCTCAATTCTCCTCAGCCTCTCATCTCTAACAAAAGAAGTAATATCTAGTAGATTTTTCTCGAGCAAAGCAACGCGCTCGCGCAGGTCATCGTCATTAAAAGTGTCTGGTGAAGTTTTGAGTCCACTTGAACCAGCATGATCACAAGCGCGTGGTGGACTTGGAACATAATGGTGGCCACCCAAATCTTCGTCTTCGTTCGCGACCTCCGCTGATGAAGTCAGGACAGTCACGCCTTTTAGCTGCGCCTTCTACGCATCGATGGACGTATCCTTAACTTCGTCCGTGTATGGCTTAAAAGTTTTCATGTATCTCTGCTCCATCTCACGGATAGTAGGGGTAAGGTACGGGTGTACAATCTATAAAAAATAAAAAATACACGATATTCGCTAATATAATAATATTAGTATCATATCATAATAAGTATAATTTTACCTTTGTTTTGTTTTCTTTGTACTTAAACGGGTCGTCTTCCATTATGTTGTCGCATTTTGACGTGTACCATCGAAAAAGATTGAGAATGGGCAGGGAAAAATCCAACGACTTGCCGGCGTACCTTCCCAAATAAGGAAAGGCCTCATATATCCAAACCTGCAATCAATAGAAGCACAAGTAAGTCTACAGTGTCTATGTATTATTGCATAAATATGTAGGAGTCTATAATAAATCAATAGGATGGTAGATTATAAGTATCAGAAAATCCCAGGCAAAGCCAAATAACGTGTACGATGTATTATTCTTTTTGACAAAAGCTTCTTTCTGCTTGGTTAGATCGGTTTTCTTTTTCAGATAGCTCAATGTCAGCTCAAAGGACTTTTTTCCCCATGGATACCCCCCGAAGAATTCTAAATCAGCCGCCATCTTGATGTGGTCTGAATCCACCTTCTTTGATGGGTCCTTTGCCAGCAGCATCGCGTGCACAAACTAAACCAAAGCACACTTCAACTTTTGTTGATTATTCAGCCCATTACCTTTCATCAGGCTAATCAATTTTGCGGCAGTAATGCTCTTGTTCTTCGTCACCTTAAAATGAAAGCTTTCTTCATTTTGGAGGACTTTGTTCCTTTTTTATTCATAGGGATATGCTGAACAATTCAGCCCCGTAATTAAAGTAAATTTCTTTAACCAGAAATAAGTTGGCTTACCGTTCACACAAAACCAAATTTCATGAAGTTTTTTTTTATACGTCGCAGCAACATATAATGAACCATCTGTCCATTAAACTTAAAATATTCCGGCATATGCCTCAAGTGTTCGAAACATGTCTTCTTAAAATCATAATACAACTTTTGTTCAACAAGAACCCGTCTAAACTCTCGATACACCGTCATTCTTGCTCTCACATAAATCTTTGCAGGAAAAGAGCCAAGATCATCCATCCAGGTTGTTAGGTTGTATGACTCAACAGAGATATCTCTCGCACAAATTGGCAAGGATAGGGGATCCTCCTCCCCGTCTCCGCTATCTCTCTTATCCTCGTCGTCCCCGCTATCACTTTCACTTTCTTCTTCGCTTTCCCCCTCGCTTTTACTTTATCTATCCTCAGCATTATCACTCTCGTATGCACTACTTTCGTCATATTCAGAAATGTCGGCAAGGATTTTTTATTCGATTTCTGACTCTGATTCATCGACTACGGGTTTTTTTCTTTTGAAAGTTTTCAAAAATTCTTCGAATTTTCGCTTCCTACTGATAGAAGTAGTGGAAGCAGGCCTTTTAAATGCTCTATGAACTCTTCTCACCATTTATGATCTACAGCAAAAAATGAATTTGTAGTGATCGATTTATCGATCATTGGTCTATTAAAAACAGGCAAATCAAGTTCCACCTGCAACAGATATTGGCAGTACAATTCACAACAACAAGAACGCCATTAAAATGGGTCCAATTCAGTACAAAAAAAAAATCAAACGCAATATAACTACAAAAATTAAAAAAAAAAATCATTATCCAAAATAAAACCCGATTAAACATGCAAAATCGACAATGTTAATTAAAAACATTCAAATTTTGACTAATTCAACGAAGAATAATGCAATATTTGTCAAAATCGAAGAACCCCAACACAAAGTGTCATCGAAAAATTACTAAAATGGATCTAAAACCGATTGGGGAAGAAAATTACACTTACCTGAGCAAGAGAAATTGAAAAATTTTGCCTAAGGAAGCAAGAATCAACCAAATTTTTTTATTCAAAAAAATAGGAACCAAAATTGGGAGAAGAGAGGTTTTGAGAAGAGAGAAATGTGTAGTTGAAAATATTAAATAATTTTAATAAATATTTTTAAATGAAAAAATATAAAAAGGAACCATGTTGTAGTTTTAAAAAAGTTGTATTTTTTTTCAAGTTTTAAAAATGTTAAAGAACCCATGACCCCACAATCCTAGCCCACTTTTTACCCTTTTCAAGACCTAACCCTAAAAAATAAATCAAAAAGAAATTTGGTATCTATGACTCAAAATAAGTTTTGAAAGTGGGTAGAAATCAAAATTGTCTCAGGTTACTGGTTCGAGTTATGTAAGCAAACCACTAGTACAATAAAATCAAAGCCTGAAATTTGTCAATAGTTTGGAAAGATTTTGATGGTTTGGATTGGACTTTTTCTGGGTTGGCGAAATATCTTGCATGGGGGTAGGCTCAAATAATTTGAAATTATCTTATATATTTTCATATACTTATTGTTTTCAATGTAAATGACATAAAACCTTTAGTTGACTGTACATAGTAATTTGAAACTAAAGATTATTTATAATTAATAAGATGTTAGTAATGTGTATGTAGTACATTTGCACGTTATTTACTCCATTTGGTGCACTGTCAATCCCTTGTTAGTTTACTCCATTAGTGCACTGTCAACCCCACCCCACATTATTCTTCTTAGATCATCCACCCTCTATTAATCAACCATAATAATAATTGCACAACTTCACCCACCTGGCCCCACCACCACAATTCTTGAAGTTTCACTCTTTCACTGTTTACATATGGCATTATAAATGCCAATGTTTTGATGTTCTCAGTCGATGTGGTACAAAAGGTACCAGTGAAATCCCACCAAATTTTCTTCATACTAAATTAAATATTATTCTGATACTTATATATTTTTAATTTTTTTTAGATTAATGTAAATAAATAATTTTATAATACTTTTTCTTTCTTTTTTAGTTGTCATATATCACTTTTTGAGAATCAATTGAACTAATGTTTAAAGCTACATTACATTAAATAATTTAATAATTTAAAATACAGTTTAGATAATCATAAACTACATAAAAAGTACTCTAATCTACAAATCATGACATATCATTATATATTTTAAAATATTAATCAAAGTTCAAGTTATTTGACTAAAGGTGAAACATAATAACTATTTATGTGCTCTAAAATAATTCACTTCCACCTTACGTATTATGAAAATTTTATGTTTACACTTTCTATGAGATTATTGTTGAAGAGATTAAACCAGATCAGGAGTGTTAGGTGATATGTCTACCTTGAATAGGATAGCTATTGTAGAGTTTGTATGTGTTAAGTGATATGTCTGCCTTGAATAGGATAGCTATTGTAGAGTTTGTATTTAAAACAATGTAGTAGTCATACATATTGTAGAACTCTATGCTCATTGTAGAAGTTAAGATACTATAGGAGTCTACTTAGGTCACAATTCAGCATACTGAATTTGCATAAATACAGGCAATGTCTACCTTTGAAACTGAATGAGCCTCGATTATTTCTAAAATATTTTGCCAATCTCTTGTTTTTCTACATGGTATCGTAGGCTAATCTAAAGCTACGCTGCCTCTACCAGAAACTAGATCAAACATGGCCCTGACAACATCCTCAACCCCCTTGTCTTTGTGTTTGTCACCTGCCTCACTACACCATTTGATTGTCTCATGTCCCATTAAGTTTAAGCCTTCAAATTATCTGATTTGGAGGACACAAATACTCTAATTGATATAGGTGATGAAGGTATCCTATCTAATTAAAGAGGCTAAGCCAAAATTAGGCAGTACATTCACCACCACTGATGGAACTGGAAAGCTGTTGAGAAAGATGCTGAGAAAACTGACTGGGAGGAGAAGGATGTGCTACTTAGGAGTTGGATATCTGCCACGATGACGGAGGAAAGTATGTACCTCATTGTGGGATGTTCAACTGCTAAAGAAATGTGGGAATGCTTGGAGGAAGCATACCTGCAAGCAACCAAAGATAAGGAGTTTCAACTTAAGCAGCAGTTGCAGAACATCAAGCTGGGATCCAAAAAACTTGATGAATATCTGAAGGAATTCAAAAGCATATGTGATGGCCTCTCGGCCATACACAAGCCTGTTGATGCGGACAACAAGGTTATTAACTTTGCTAGAGGACTTGGTCCAAAATACAAGACCTTTAGAACTATCATGTTGGGAAAAGCACCATATCCCACCTTTAACCAATTTGTCAGTTCACTTAGAGGTTTTGATATGAGAGAGAATAAGGAAGAAGTGGTCCAACAAGGCTACAACAACATGGCCTTTGCTACTCAAAGAGGAAGAGGTCGCGGGGGTTACCCTCACAAAAGAGAAAACCCAAACTTTACCTCAAGAGGCAAGGGTTTCAGACCTGCTGGGCAAGGCAACAACAAAGCTGGTCAGTCTTCTCAAAATGCTGAGAATTCAAACCAAGCTAGGGACAAGGAAAACTGCCAGATATGTGGCATACTGGCAGGAACAATCACACAGCCATGAAGTGTTTCTATAGGTGGGACTATTCCTACCAAACTGTCGAGGATCTACCACAGGCCTTCTCTGCAGTTAATCTGCAGAACACCACAAGTGAGGATGAGACTATGTATGTTGACACTGGTGCAACCATTCATATAACACATTCAACAGGTAACTTGTCAAATCTTCAACCTTATATTGGCCCTGATAAGATAATAGTTGGAAATGGATCAAAACTTGACATCACACATACTGAAAATACAGTTAAGTCTGGACTAAAAATAAAGGAAGTTCTTGTTATTCCTAAGATTAAAAAGAATTTGTTATCAGTTAGTAAGCTTGCTAAGGACAACTCTTGTGCGTTTTTTTTTTATGAATCTGAATTTGCTGTAAAGGACAAGAGCTCGGGGAAAATTCTGGCCAAGGAATCTAGGAAAGATGGCTTGTATGCATTGGAGGACAACAACTATTATGCCTTATCTGCAACCAAGAAGTGGAAGAACTCAGACAATATTTGGCATGCTAGATTAGGCCATCTTAGTCTAAAGTCTTTGAAGATTCTTAGTAGTAATAAATGTGTTGAT
Organism: Capsicum pubescens; assembly: GCA_030864215.1. Classification (NCBI taxonomy): domain Eukaryota; kingdom Viridiplantae; phylum Streptophyta; class Magnoliopsida; order Solanales; family Solanaceae; genus Capsicum; species Capsicum pubescens. The sequence continues at coordinate 269,497,849 of CM061540.1, read as the reverse complement.
GTCAAGTACTGGAATAAAGTTCCTACTATATGTGTTAGCTGCCAGTTAGGAAAAGAATGTAAGCTTCCCTTTGAATTGAGAAATAAAATTAAAAAAGAGCCTTTGCTTATAATTCATTGTGATCTTTGGGGTTCGGCACCAGTTGAATCATCTCAACAGGTGAGATACTATGTAATATTTGTTGATGATTGTACAAGATACACCTTTTTATATTTGCTAAAGATAAAATCTGAATTTTATGAAGTCTTTGTTAAGTTTCAAAAGATGGTTGAGAAACAATTCACAAAAGCTATTAAGATTTTCCAATGTGATGAAGGAGGTGAATTTAATAATATTGACTTTGTTAAGCATCTTGATAATTGTGGAATTGTTATACATATCTCATGTCCTCATACACCTGAAAAAAATAGAGTCTCTAAAAGAAAGCACAGGCACATTGTGGAAACAGGTTTGACCTTACTATTTCATGCAAAGTTGCAACAATTTCTTTTGGTTGAAGCCTTCTTAACAGCAGCTTTCTTAATCAATAGAATGCCCTCATCGGTGTTGAAAATGGAAACTCCATTCTTTAAGCTTTTTGGAGAGCATCCGGACTATAACAGTCTCAAAGTATTTGGATGCAGGTGTTTTCCTTATTTGAAAGACAATACTAAATTTTCTCCAAAGACCTATCCATGTGTGTTCATTGAATACAGTAGCCTTCATAAAGGTTATAGGTGTTATCACCCCTCTACCAGAAGAGTGTTTGTCTCAAGACATGTGATATTTGATGAACATACACTGCCTTATGTTCAACCGAATGAACCACTAGTTGGTTTGAATTATTACACTCACCTTGCTACCTTTTCTGAGTTTTTCTCTAAGTTGTAGGATGCCTCAAACTCAATTGAGGATCACGTGTTGTCAAGTACTGCACCATCAATATATTTCGAGGAAGTGCTGAATACTACACCACCAATATGTTCAGGGGAAGTATTGTCAAGTGTTGCACCACCATCAACTGATCAGTCTATTCCTATCAAAGATGATCATATTCCTGCAGTTGACATTTCTGGTGAGACTTCTAGTGAGCCTCGGTTTGCTGGATCAAGGGGAGATTCAACAAATGCTCTGTCAGTACATGACTCGGAGGACATTCAACTTGAAGAAGATCTATCACAGCGGTTTAACACTAGTGACAATCAAGAGAAACTGACTCCGATTGCAGAAGTACCTACTACCGAGACATCAAATGCGCAGACTAATCACATGGTGACAAGGCTAAAATCAAAATCCATGCCACAGAGTCATATTTCTCTTATTGCAGCCAAGAAATCCACAGTGCAAGAACCACAAACAGTGAGTGAAGCACTCAACTCTCCAGAGTGGTTTGCAGCTATGAAGGAGGAGATAGATGCACTTCACCAAAATAATACTTGGACATTGGTGCCTAAGGCAACTGGTATGAACATAGTTGGCTCTAGATGGGTGTTCAAAACCAAACTAAAGGCAGATGGATCCATAGAAAGGTATAAGGCAAGACTAGTTGCCAAGGAATATTCACAACTTGAAGGAGTGGACTTTGAAGAAACCTTCAGTCCAGTTGTGAAGGCCACTACTATAAGAATAGTTCTTTCAGTTGCCGTCATCTGTCACTGGTGCATCAGGCAACTAGATGTGAAGAATGCATTCTTGCATGGACATCTCCAAGAGGAGGTGTATATGACTCAACCACCAGGTTTTAAGGATTCTAGATATCCTGACAGGGTGTGTTTACTGAAGAAAGCATTGTATGGCCTTAAACAGGCTCCTAGAGCTTGGTTTGACAGGTTTAGCTTACATCTACTTTACCTTGGATTCAAGTGCAGTAAGGCAGACTCGTCACTTTTTGTACTACACTGTAAAAGAGGAAAAATTCTACTGCTCCTATATATTGACGACATAATTATCACTGGAAGTCATACTGCACTAATTTCAGAAATTATTAGTGAGTTAGGAAAAGAATTTGCTATGTAAGATCTTGGCTCCTTGAACTTCTTTCTAGGAATTGAGGTAGCTTAATTTAGTGGAGGCATTAAGTCAGAGTAAGTATGCAGCAAAACTACTCTCTAAAACCAGCATGGCCCTTGCTAAATCAGTAAGCACACCACTGGCACAAAAGCATGGCTTGCAGAAAGCTGAAGGTGACCCTGTGGATGCTTCATTAAACAGAAGTATTGTTGGCAGTCTACAATGCTTGACACTAACAAGACCATACATAACTCATGCAGTAAATCTGGTAAGTCAATTTATGCAAAGTCCCAACAATACACACTATCAAGCTTTCAAGAGGATACTTAGATATATGAAGGGCACAACTCAGTTTGGTCTGAGGATCTTGTCTCACTCCTCATTTAGGCTATATGGTTTCTCTGATGCAGATTGGGTGGGATGCCCTATGACTAGAAGATCAACTACAGGATACAACATCTACCTTGGAGCAAATTGTGTATCTTGGACATCCAAGAAACAACATACAGTGGCAAGGTCCAGTTCGGAAGCAGAATATAGGGCACTAGCCTCAACAACAGCTGAATTGGCATGGATAACATACATCCTCAGAGACATTGGAGTACATTTAAAGGTTGCACCTACATTGTTCTGTGACAACTTAAGTGCATTATACATGACAGTCAATCTAGTCATGCATGCTAGAACAAAACATGTTGAGATGGACTATCACTTTGTTAGAGATGGAACAAAACATGTTAAGTGATATGTCTGCCTTGAATAGGATAGTTATTGTAGAGTTTGTATGTGTTAAGTGATATGTTTGCCTTGAATAGGATAGCTATTGTAGAGTTTCTATTTAAAACAATGTAGTAGTCATACATATTGTAGAACTCTATGCTCATTGTAGAGTTAAGATACTATAGGAGTCTACTTAGGTCACAATTCAGCATACTGAATTTGTATAAATATAGGCCATGTCTGCCTTTGAAACTGAATGAGAAAAGCCTCGATTGTTTCTAAAATATTCTGCCAATATCTTGTTTTTCTACAATTATATCCATAACTTAGTATATTTGTGGTACTTACATATATATACGAGTAGCAGTAGATCTCCACTTTGTAGTCGTTGCAGAAGTTTGCTTGCCAAATAAATTACAGATATGAATTAAAAGTTTGACTAATGTCTCTTTTAAGTTTCTAATTACCAAAATGGTTTAGTTCTATTTTCTCATTATAATATTATATATATATATAATCAATTTAATACAATTCTATCATTGAGGTGGATAGTTAAACTTCACATTAATTATGTATATAATTAATTTTTTCTATACTTAAAAATTGCGCTTAACTTTTTCATAATAGACAATTAACATATTTTTAAATAATATTAAATCAACATTCATTATATTTATGATAGTTATTTTTCTATTGGATAAATAACTAGCCATCAAATTTCAATAATTTGTATTATTCAAATTTAAAGAAAAATATCAAATTTTAATAATTTGTATTATTCAAATCCAAAAAAATCCCGTCACTACTCACTGGTATTTTTTTTTCTTTGGGGGTAGGGGAAGGTGAATGGGGGAGGGGATTACAATGTGGGGAATCGAACCCTCACCAACAAGGTGTGAGTTCAGGTAACTAAGCAACTAAGATTCCCCCGTCACTAATAATTATATGAGATAGAATATATATATATATATATATATATATAGAGAGAGAGAGAGAGAGAGAGAGATTTTGGTAAAATATAAAATATTAATTATATGCAAGTTAAAAATATTGAAAAATACGCATGGCATTTCTACAAATATGCAAATATAAATTAACTGAATATGATAATTTCAAATGATGGCTTAGGCCCTTTCTATTATATATATATTTTTTTAGTAATGTTCCGAGACCTTATTTGATTTAATTTTTTATATAATAATTTATTTAACCTGAGAACAAAATAAAGATTTAAAAATAAATTTATTTCTAATGTCATTATCCTTGTTATATATAATTTTAATTTTCTTAAATATATTTTAAGGAAAATATTCCTTTTTAAATCTCTAAATAAAAATAAAATATTACATTCCCCAAAAAAACTCCAATTAAAATTATAATAATAAAATTTCAAGTATGCATATTTCCAAGTAAAATCCAAAAGAAATCTCCAACTAAATTAACAATAATAAATATTAGCAAAATTACGTAAAATATTATATAATGTAATAATAATAATATAAAAATAAATTGTATAGTTTCAAATCATGAATGTGGCACGTTAATATTTATTTGATATCAAAATAATGCGTAGAGAATATCAACATTTAAAATAAATAATTTTTCTAAAATAACAGTCTAAGAGGGGTATCGGGAGGTCAAATTGGGTGTCAGCACAACTAACCCGATTTATTCCCACAAAATGGGGTCCGTGGAGGGTACAGTGTATGCAGACCATATTGCTAAGGTCGACAGGTTGTTTCCAATAGATACTCGATTCAAGAAAAATAGTTTGAAGCTGTCCAATTTCAAGAAAAATATTAGTGAAAATTGATTTAATATTGGTCATTGATCAAATATGATGAACGATTGAGATTAGAATTGAGGAGATGAGTCAAATTGGAATTAGATATTTGGTTAAAAAAATTGAATTAAGAATTTTGATTGAGTCAAATTGAACTCAATTGACACAAATTGAGTATAAAATGACTAGAATTTAAATAAATTAGGAAAATTGAATTGAATTGGGTTGGTATTTAATAAATATAGTAACTATATAAAATTAATATTAAAAATATATATAATAATTTTTAAATAAATGTTGATTGACGGCTGAGATCTAAAGATTAAGAATTTGGTTAAAAAATTGAATGAAATTTGAAATTGAGTTCAATTAGACACAATTTGGGCTAGGATTGTAATAAACTGGATAAAATTAGGCTAAAATTGTTACAAATTGGCAAAATCAGACTAGAAAATAAATAAATTAAAAAATTAAATTGACTAAGGATGCAGATTAATACAATAATAATAATAATAGTAAAATAAATAATATAATTATTCTCAGATTAGTTATGAATAAATTGTGTAACTAAAAATACGACACATAATATATTATATTAAAATCAACGATAACAATAATATATATAGTTTATTATATATATGAATTTTATATTTTGCAGGTAAATCCCCAAGAATAAATCCCCAGCAAAATGTGTAGTACAAAATCCTCAAATAATTTTTCAGGTAATAAAATCCATTACATAAATTTCCACCAAAATATCTCTAAGTAAATCCATAGGATAAAATACCTGGGAAATTTTCTGCAGATTTAAAAAATATGTATATTTTTTCATATACCTGCGAATTTACCTAGAGATAAAATACCCGCCGATACATTTCCCCAGGTAATGTGCAAATAATAATTTCGCAAGTAAATCCTCAAGAATAAATCCCCAGCAAAATTTGCTGCACAAAATCCCCAAATAATTTTCCAGGGTAATAAAATCCATTACATAAATTTCCACCAAAATATCTCTAAGTAAATTCGTAGGATAAATTACCTGGGGATTTTTCTACGGATTTAAAAATATATATATTTGTCCATATACCTGCGGATTTACCTAGAGATAAAATACCCACCGATACATATCCCCAGGTAATGTCGCAAGTAATAATTTCGCAGGTAAATCCCCAAGAAGAAATCCCCAGCAAAATGTGCAGTACAAAATCCCCAAATAATTTCCCAGCTAATAAAATCCATTACATAAATTTTCACCAAAAAATCTCTAAGTAAATCCATAGGATAAATCACCTGGGAATTTTTTTACGGATGTAAAAAATATATACATTCGTCCATATACCTACGGATTTACCTAGAGATAAAATACCCACCGATACATATCCCCAGGTAATGTCGCAAGTAATAATTTCGCAAGTAAATCCCCAAGAATAAATTCCCAGTAAAATTCGCAGCACAAAATTCCTAAATAATTTCCCAGGTAATAAAATTCATTACATAAATTTCCACCAAAATATCTTTAAGTAAATTCGTAGGATAAATTACCTAGGGATTTTTCTATGGATTTAACACACATACACACACACACACACACACATATATATATATATATATATTTGTCCATATACCTGCGGATTTACCTAGAGATAAAATAACCACCGATATATTCCCAGGTAATGTCGCAAGTAATAATCTCGCAGGTAAATCCCCAAGACTAAATCCCCAGCAAAATTCGCAGCACAAAATCCCCAAATAATTTCCTAGGTAATAAAATTCATTACATAAATTTCCACCAAAATATGTCTAAGTAAATCCGTAGTATAAATAACCTAGGGATTTTTCTACGGATATATATATTTGTTCATATACCTGTGGATTTACCTAGAGATAAAATATCCGCCGATATATTTCCCCAGGTAATGTCGCAAGTAATAATTTTGCAGGTAAATCCCCAAGAATAAATCCCCAACAAAATTCGCAGCACAAAATCCCTAAATAAATTTCTATGTAATTAAATCCATTACATAAATTTCCACCAAAAAGTCTCTAGGTAAATCCGTATGATAAATTACCTGGGAATTTTTCTACGGATTTAAAAAATATATATATTTGTCCATATACCTGCGAATTTACCTAGAGATAAAATACCCACCGATATATTTCCCCAGGTAATATCGCAAGTAAGAAATTTGCGCAATATTGCGCCAAATTTACCTACGGAATTTATTGCAAATATATAGTTGGCAGGTAGTATATTATAATATTGATGAATTTAATAATTTCATAGGTAAATCCGCATGTATTTTCTGCGATATTATTCCCTAGGTAAAATCCTCAGGTAATAAGCAGTTTTCTAGTAGTGACATTATCTTGGAAGTTATTGTAAAAAATTTATTTATTAATATGAAGATTTGCATTATTTAATTCAAAGTTCTAAAATATTATTGGTAAAAGATATATAGTTCTTCTTTCTTTTGTTCTTTTTTATATAAAATTTGAACTTTTTTCTTTAGAATCTTCAATTTTATTTTAAGTGAAAATAAATCATAAAATTTACCATCAAAATTTTTCAGACCTCAATATTTTGGTAACGAAAAATATATGCTTTACTAGCTTCACCTTTGATCCGCCCCTAAGTAGGTTGTTACGTCACACCCCTGGTGCGGCCCTTTCTAGACCTTGCTAATGTGGGCTACTTTGTGCAGGACTGCCCTTCTCTTTTAATTATAACCTAGAGATAGATATCAATCCAACAAGTATACAACACGTTTGAAGCAACTATATCCCCATGAGCTTTTGAGGAGTTGTATGCTTTTTCTAAAGCCATTTAGGGTTACTATTTGTGCTCAGCTCCTCTGATTTATTTCTGACATGCATTTTAGCATAGCCATTTAGCTAGTTTTCTTCGCGGACTAGTTTAATGAGAAATTAATTGTCTTTCAGGGCACTGCTGATGCTGTCAGACAGTATTTGTGGTTGTTTGAGGAACATAATGTTCTGGAATACCTAATACTTGCTGGAGATCATCTGTACAGAATGGATTATGAAAAGTTCATTCAAGCCCATAGAGAATCGGATGCTGATATAACCGTTGCTGCACTTCCGATGGATGAAAAGCGTGCCTCTGCATTTGGTCTAATGAAGATTGATGAAGATGGACGCATCATTGAATTTGCAGAGAAACCAAAAGGAGAGCAGTTGAAAGCAATGCAGGTAAGTCCATCTGCATATTTCTCAATAAATACGCATGCGGATACATTTATCTCTGTATACAAGATGGTACAAATATCTAGCTTTATGGAAGAACTTAATTTGTGTTTGGTGCATATCAGGTGGATACTACTATTTTAGGCCTTGATGACGAAAAAGCTAGAGAGAAGCCATATATTGCAAGTATGGGTATTTATGTCGTAAGCAAAGATGTGATGTTAAACCTACTTCGGGAAAGGTTTCCTGCTGCAAATGACTTTGGTAGTGAAGTTATACCTGGTGCAACTTCCATCGGAATGCGAGTATGTAGATTCTTCAGTGATTACCATTTACGGTTCTAATTACAAACACTGGAAGAAATTTACTTTTTCTCATGAATAGAATTTAAATTCTGAAATATGAAACTTCACTTCCAGATTACTCAAGTAGTTGTACGCCTCAGTGGCATACTAGAATTTTTTATAAGCAGTGTCGACATTTAACATAGAAAATAGATGAACAAAATAGGGCAAAGAATGGTTAATTTTTTTGACATTAGATTTTAGGTTTAGCTTGAGGAGTGAGCTTTAGGGGATTCAAATCCTATTAACTAATAATAGCTTGCTATGTTTTAGCAATTACTACCTACAGAAACAAAAAACTCAAAATTGTGCTGCCAATGGGGTTCGATCTCCAAGAGCAGTGGCGGATGTAGAGTAGAAGGTGTGGGTTCACACCCGCTACATAGAAAAATCGGCAAAGTTATAAATATTAATAGGTGGGAACCCATAACTAAACCAAGGGATAGCTTAGTGGCAGGAAAGGAGCCCTTGGGAACCCACAAGTTTAAAATTCTGAATCCGCCTCTGTCCAAGAGAGAACCTTATTAGATAGGCGCCTAACGAACAGTCCATAGTGCTCTTTGCTAAAGCTGTGTCATTGCATATTTATATACAAACTGTTTTTTTTCCCCAGATTTTATGTATCTATTGATTAATATTTTCGATGAAGAAGCATCGGACGACACACCTTGCTATAAGGTGGGTCCGCCCTTGGTAGGCCTTATTATGGCTAGCTGTTAGTTTTTTCTTATATTGCTTGGACTCTCCAAAAATGATGCTGCACCTGTGTCGAATCCTTCAAAAATGCACCACTTATGGAGGATAAGGCACCTACCTGTCAACATTTTTTATTAGTCCGAGCAACATAGTTTTTTTCTGCCGAGTATGATTTTGTATAAATTAGCCATCTTTCTATAGTCTTGTGAACCGCTATCAGATTTTCCTCTATCTTTTTACCGCATCTCTGCATCGTATATTTTTCTCTCTTTCTGGTCATCATGGAACTGCTTGAAATAATGACGAACCAAAATTTGTACTCACACGTTCAAATTATCAGCCGAAAATTTCCTTAGTATTACTTGTAGAGATCTTACTAGTCTAAGTTCAGGTGAAAGGTTATTTGTTTGATGACTACTGGGAGGATATTGGTACCATTGAAGCTTTCTACAATGCCAATTTGGGCATTACAAAAAAGCCAGTGCCAGATTTTAGGTAACTTCACTGATATTTCTCTGCACTTGGTTACTATTGTCGATTGTTCTGCACTGGTTGTAAGCACTAATATCATTATCTTCAATATTCCCTGAAGCTTCTATGATCGTTCAGCTCCAATCTATACCCAACCTCGATATTTGCCTCCTTCAAAGATGCTTGATGCCGATATCACTGATAGTGTCATTGGTGAAGGTTGTGTTATCAAGGTAACTAATTGACTGTTTCTCACCAACAGGGTCTTCTAATTTTCATATTCGTTTCATTTTTAGTTATACCATAATACATAAACAAACACTCAAACTTGGCATCAATTGGCAAGTAAGCACTCCAATTTTGAGAACGCACATCTAGACACCTCAACTTGGTCTCAACTATCAACTAAAAACTCCAACTCGTCCCCACTGTGTCTTACGGTCACCTGATGCCAATGTGGTGCACAAATTTTTGAGGTGTCTAAATGATCACTTTATAAGTTGGAGTGTGCAACTGACATAGTGGATCGAAGTTGAGGTGTTTAGATGATCATTTTATTAGTTGGAGTGCTCAACTGACATAGTGGATACAAGTTGAGGTGTCTAGATTTGTATACTCAAAAGTTACGTGCCAGCAGAGGCCAAATATTTATGAATTATGCCTTTAGTTATACATGTCGTGCCCAACAGCAAACATTTAGGACTTCGCCTCAATTACCCGCTGAGCTGGCTGTCCAGGAGAGGTGCCCTATAATCTTGGGACATCTCTTATACTTACAAGTCACAAAAAAAGCTTCCTGCTTGCATTGCATTTTCTGAGGAATGTTGAACATCCTTTTTCCAGTTTCATGTCATGTTTCACAGTTTCAGTTTAATTTGCCCATCAAGCTAGAGAAGATATATTCTTTACATCATAAATTATGTTGTGTCAAAATTTGTGATGTTAATTACCGGAGCGTTACTCCCTATTTTCCAATTTGTTTCTCTTAGTTTGAGTTATTAGTGAAGTTAATTTTTAACATAGCATAGAGCGAAATGGACCGCAAGTGTGAAGTGGACTCTTTGGTGAGTTTGAGATTTTATAAGAATGATAGATTCCAAAATAAAAGAACAAATAGCGGGAAAACAAATGTATGATTTAGGAAAATGGACACAATTTCGAGACAACTGAAAAAAAGGAACGAGCAAAAAACAATTTGGAAGAGGGAGTATTGGCTTGTTCTATGTGAACCAGTACATGAGCACCAGTACATACTTCTCAGATCACGGTTCTCACGGAGGTAATTTGTTGAGTGCAGAGCTGTAAAATTCACCATTCCGTGATTGGACTCAGATCTTGCATTTCAGAGGAAGCAATTATCGAAGACACACTTTTGATGGGAGCAGATTATTATGAGGTAATAGTTAAAATTCACGAAGGACTAATAGTTCTCAGCACACCTGACTAGACTTAATTTGTACGTGAGATAGCATGTAGCAAATTGAAAAACGACAGTAATTTCCTCTGTAATTTTCTTTGTGCCTCCTTCGATTTGTTGTTAAACTCACTTTGCTTCCTTTCGTGGTCCAGACGGATGCTGACAGGATACTTCTGTATGCAAAGGGTAGTCTTCCAATTGGCATCGGCAAGAACTCTCACATAAAGAGAGCTATTATCGACAAGAATGCTCGTATAGGGGACAATGTGAAGGTTGGCTACCTAATTTATTTCTAATTACCGCTCAACTTTTGATACCAAACGGTCCTAAGAAGCCTCAAAACAATCCACAACTCGCACAAAACAGTCCACAAGAACAAGACACTAAAAACGGCTTGAGAACACAAAACACAACAAGAGACAATTTCAATAGATAAAGTGGATAGATAGATTTACAAAGGAGTGTATAGACTACAAGAACCTTAAGATATGTCAAACCTAAGGACCTTACAACCTACACAAACTATCACCAATATCCTACGAAGACACAAGAGGAACGTTACCTCTAACACCAACGTTTCAAGCCAACAATTGCAACACAAGTGATATCCACACTGTGACCTAATTTCGGTTTTGCCTCAATTGAAGAGAGGACTTGGTGTTTCGAAGTTCAAGACTCACAACATTAATCAACTAAGGAATGAAAACCCTAATACTAAACTATATATAGTCTATTACATAACAAAGTGAATTGTCCAAAAGACCCTTAATGACTAAGGGGCGCCTCTCTAGTGTAGAGTGGGGCGGCTTTAGTGTGCATTTTGGTCCTCCTCACACTTTAGCATTGCACTTCTTTGGATGGCCTCTTGTCATACTTTCACACTCATCGATCTTCATAGTCGTGCCCGTATCATGCTCTCTATCTTGAAAGGAATTTGGCCTCAAATTCATGGCTTCATCACCTTCAAGGCTTCTTCTTTCAATCAAGACTTTATTTTCTATCCCGAAGCTTGGATGCTTAGCCAAGGGCCTTGACATCATCAAGCATGTTTTGGTGAGTAATCCTCTTGGTATCCTCCTTAGGAAGCACATGATCATAAACCTGCACACAAGAAAAGACGGTACTAGGCAAAATGCTAGTACCTTTGTTAGTGAGAAATTAGGGAGCCTTGCGGGTAAGTCCCACAAGTAGGGACTTCTTTCCTCCTTGAACCATTGCTGCCACCCCTTCTTCACTATTTACACACTCGGTTTTCCCTCTCCTTCCCTTCTTTCTTTTCTCATCCAACTCTTCCACTTGTTGATGAACTTTAGTCACTTATAATAGTGAGAGAGGGTGGAGTGTATATCTTCGGCCATGGATCTCAAAAGTGTACCTATTGGTTCTTCCATCATGCACGCTAGCTCTATCATATTTCCATGGTATCCCCAACAATAAATTTTACGCTTGTATAGGAATAACATCACAAAACACCTCGTCAAGGTAGTTGTCTACCTTAAACCGTATCATCACTTGTCGGGTTATCGTTAACTCCCTACACTCATTCAACCATTGAAGTTTGTATGGACTATTATGAGGGATTGTGGGCAGCTTCAATATGTCAACCAAAGTACTACTAGCAATATTGGCACAACTACCTCCATCAATGATCATAGAGCACACAACTTCCTTAATAAGGCATTTGGTGTTAAAAAGGTTCTCCCTTTGACTAGGATCAACCAAAGCCTTACTAATCATGGCTTTTCTCACCACCAAATATGGAACTTCGAGCTCACCATCATACGGACAAACATCATTCTTCTTTTAACCCCTCAACTTGTCCCTTCTCTCCATCTTGAGATTGTTTATCAATCTCATCCAATTCAAGTCCCACCTCCTCTACAAGAAAGTATAATTTACCCTCTCTTAGGATCACATTTCTCCTATTTGTACACTCACTAGCCTTGTGTCCCCAACCTTGATATTTAAAACATTGAAAGCCCTTAGAATGAGACGAGAAGTGTGGTTTACCTTCTTTTCTTAAAGGGTACCTTTGGGAGGTCTTGTTCTCGGCTTAGACAGCCTTGGCATCATGTTGTTCGGCATTTAATGAGTGCTCCTTGTCCTTGTGCCAACCCAAGGGAGATTGTCCCTTGTACTTGTACCCCGATCTCTCCTTTAGCTCCCTTTCAACATCCAAATCGGTTTGGAAGATGCCATCAATGGTGTCGAATTTGTGAAGTGTCAATCGTGAGGAGATATCCCTATTCAATCCAACCTTGAATCGAACAATGTAATGGCTTACTTGTTTCCTCGGTGATCAAGTTTCAAAATAAGTTGTTGGAACTCATCGTAGTAAGCCACGACGCTCTTGTTTCCTTGCCTCAAGTTATACAACTTGGCGAGGAACTCTTGTTGGTAACTTTCGGGTAAGTACCTTTGTCTCATGAGGTACCTTAACTGAAACCAAGGATGGGGATGCCCCTCTATCAAAACATTGTCAAACCGTTTTACATACTCCCACCACATAGTAGCATAACCTTCAAAATGAGTGATCGCATAGCAACTCTTTTTCTCCTCGGTGAGATCATTAACTTGGAAGACGCTCTCACATGCGGATTTTCATGCAAGAAACTCTTCGGGATCACTCTCACCCTTGAAGATTGAAAGTCCCATCTTGATGGTATTTAAGCCTACATCACGGTTTTGGTTCCCTTATTGGTTCCAATGACCAACTCTTCCCTCTTGACCATGAACTTCTCTCGGATCACCTCTCCTACTCCTCATCTCCTCCCTTCTCATGTAAATATCATCATACGAATAATATACCTCATGTTGATATCCTCTACCATACCCTTCTACATGGACGGGTCTATTTGAGTTAAGTGGAGTTTGTGGTGGCGGGATTGGATTTGGTGGATAATGAGGTCTTTGGTAAAGTGGGATTTGGATTGGAGGACTCGGGTTTTGGGGTGGTATTTAGGTTCCAAGTCCTTTTTGTTAGACTTGGTGAAGTGGATGGTGACTTGGCCTATCATGATCCCGGCTTTGGGAATAAGGATTGGTTTGATTTGTGGCAATTGGTGGATATAACATTTGGTGCAAGGCCTCGGGAGTATTAGTTGGTGAGGTGTTTCGAGGGGTAGAAAGTCGGCTTCTTTGGCTTTCCACTCGTTCTAACCTTCCACTCATAGTCGACATCTCACCCTTCATCGATACCATATCCGAGTTTAAATTTTCAATACTCGCATTCACTCTAGCAATGTCACGGGACATGGCTTCAAGACGAGCCAATATAGCATTAATGGCATTGTTGTTCATCGTGGATTGAGAGGTTGAAGCCTCGGGTTCTATTTACGATTATACTTAAGGCAAACCTTCAAGTTATGGTCCAACCAAACACCAAAACAGTCACAACGTCACACACAACAACACCAACAAGGTTCAAGTTCTTGAACCAGCCAACAACAATACCACACAAAACCTACAAAACAAAACATGCGTTAGTTCAAAACAACCTCACTACACTCTCTCGCACTTTTGTCATCTCACACTTGATGTCACAAGTGTTGCAAGTTGACTTGTAGCTCGTGGTGAGTTGAGGAGTAAGTCTACTTCTTGATTGGAATGGATTCTTTGTTTGAAGACTCAAGAAAGTAATGTCCGACCTTGAACCAAGAAATACTACAACTCAAAAATGAGAAAACCACAAAAATAATGCTAACACAAAGAACGTACTCAAAAACTAATTTACAACTTAGTAGATATTTACTAGTTGTCAATTAGTATAAGAGTCAACAAAGTTGAGACCAATGGAAACAAAGAAGAGAAACTAAGAATTCCCAAATTTTGAGCCTTGTTGATGACGTGGCCAACAACTATTGGTCGTTGGAAATGTTGTTGAAGTTGAAGAAATTTGTTCCAAGAATTAAGTTTTTCAATTTCACACTTTTGGTGAAGAAGTTTCGGCTATGTGTGTAGGTATATAAGGTTTTAGACCCTCTTTTCACCTACTTACACTCTTTTGGCAAGACAACCTTTTTGGATGTCTTGTCCCCTTTCTCCTTTTGGACAATCTTGAAAAAGTGTCTTACTCCTTTTTAGTAACTAAACTTTTTGAATGTCTTTTGTTCTTTTACTACTTTGGTGATGTCTTGAAAATGTTTCCAAGACAAACACAAACTCTCACTTTTCTTTTCTCTTTTCAAGATCAAACAACTCCTTTTAAAGATACTTCTTCAACACAACATGAAGGACAAGAAGAAGAACAACAACAAGCCGTCTAACAACCTTCAACAACAACTTAAAACTTAGCTCAAGAACATAGCTTTAGACTCAATAAGTGTTAGAGTGAAAGAAAACCAATACTAGAAACAACTAAGACAAGCAAAACACACCTAGATCTACACACAAATCTCGGCCAAACACAACAACAACAACAACAACAGCAAAAATACTTCGGCCAAGAACACCAACACTTAACACTTTTTTTTTATTTTTCAACTAATCAAGCTCAAGATTGGTGTTGTAGGAACAAAATCAGCCTTAGCTCTGATACCAAATGATTCCAAACGGTCCTAAGAAGCCTCAAAACAGTCCACAACTCGCACAAAACAGTCCACAAGAACAAGACACTAAAAACGGCAAGAGAACGCAAAACACAACAAGAGACGATTTCAATAGATAAGGTGGATAGAAAGATTGACAAAGGAGTGCATAGACTACAAGAACCCTAAGATATGTCAAACCTAAGTATCCTTACAACCTACATAAACTATCGCCAATCTCCTACGAAGACACAAGGGGAATGTTACCTCCTCTAGCACTAACGTTTCAAGCCAACAATTGCAACACAGGTGATATCCACACTTGTGACCTAATTTCGATTTTGCCTCAATTGAAGAGAGGACTTGGTGTTTCAAAGTTCAAGACTTACAACAATAATCAACTAAGGAATGAAAACCCTAATACTAAACTATATATAGTCTATTACATAACAAAGTGAATTGTTCAAAAGACCCTTAATGACTAAGGGGCGCCTCTCTAGTGTAGAGTGGGGCGGCTTTAGTGTGCATTTTGGTCCTCCTCACACTTTAGCATTGCACTTCCTTGTATGGCCTCTTGTCACACTTGTACACTCATCGATCTTTATAGTTGTGCCCGTATCAACTTTTGTTATGTTTCAAAATCACATTCACTCAATACATGTATTGAGTATTCTAGGCAGCATATAGTCGTAAGTGTCCTGCTGACTTCTCTCGTCATCACATGCTTTTTCCTTCTAATTTTTGAACCAATAGACATGTGTGAGCTCGAGTTCCTAACACGAAAGTTTTGTACCATCAGATCATCAATAGTGACAATGTTCAAGAAGCAGCCAGGGAGTCGGACGGATACTTCATTCATAGCGGGATTGTTACTGTTATAAAGGATGCACTAATTCCCAGTGGTACCATTATCTAACGTGGTGAACCTTGGATTTCCTCCAATTTTTTGGCCAAATAGCCGTAAGTTTAAAGGTGCTAGTTTCCTGGAGTGTACGTGTTACCTTGAATTTTTTATTTTTTTTTACAATAATTCATCTCAATAAAAGCTGATGATGGAATAAACACCTCTTTTTTGTTAGCAATTATTTTACTTGTGTTCATTTTTGAATGTCAATCGTGAGAAGAAATTCATTTTTTCCTCAATGTTATGTTTCTCCACTTCCTGCTTCAAAGGAAAAAGATTCCACTGCTTCATGTTCTTTTTCTTCTTCCTCCATTGAATAGAAAAAAGAAGAGAACTAGAAAACGCAAATCTACCCCTATGAACAGTGACCTAAACAGTAACTTGTACTGTTCTTTGCTTGTTTCTGTTCATCGGGGTTGTCACCTATCAACCCCGATATTCACTAGAAATTGAACAAAAGGCTGCTGAATTAGCCTATTTCTTGTGTGTACCAATTGAAGTGTTTTGAGTCGCACCTAGCTCTGCTATGCTTGGTCCTCTCTGTGTACAGTGCCGCAAACAATAATTTATACTGTTCATTGGGGGATCAAGCTCCTTGCCAATAAACACCTATATCGACCCCGATCATCGCAAGTGACCCTGCTACGCTGCTACTACGTGATCTTGAGTATTGAACAAAAATTTAAGTTCATCTGCTTAAGTGTAAGTTGTTCTCTTTTCAGGTTTGACTTTAATCAACTCTTGAATTTGCACTTGTAGCAAAGACTTTTGCACTAACTTTTTGAGTTTCTCGGTGATCAAAAGTAAATGAACCAAAAAAAGGGAGAAGGTATAAATATACCTGAAATTTAATAAATGATACAGATATATCGTCCATATATATCCTGGTAAATGGTACAAACATACCTTCTATCATACTTTAAGTATAATATATATCTTGGTAAATGGTACAAACATACCTTATATCATACTTTAAGTATAAATATACTCTTGCTTTAATGAAAAAGTACGTATATACATATCTCACTAATGTCAGAACACGTGTCACAATCATGTTCATTTGACCTTTTTAAATTTAATTTACACGAATTCCATCCCAAAATAATTCTAATTAAACTCATAACCCGATTCAAATAATAACTCAAACCCGACCCGATCTAATAGAGAGAGAAAAAGAGAATGAATATGTATGAATAGAGATGCATCTTGAAGATTCTATTAGACCGGATCGGGTTTGAGTTATTATTTGGATCGGTTTGTGGGTTAAATTAGAATTATTTTCGAGTGGAGTGTGAATAAATTAAATTAAAAATAGCAAATAAACAGGATTGTAACACGTGTCCTGATGTTAGTGAGAAGGGAATATATGTACTTTTTCATTAACGGCAAGAGTATATTTGTACCTAAAGTATGAAGGACATACCTATACCATTTATTAAAGTTTGGAGGTATATATGCACTTTTTCATTAACGATAAGGACATATTAATACTTAAAGTATGACGAGAAGTATATCTATACTATTTATTAAAGTTTAGGGGTATATATATACCTTTTTATTACCGACAAAAGTATATTTATACCTAAAATATGACAAAAAATATATTTATATCATTTATTAAAGTTCAGGTCACATTCCTACCTTTTCGGCCAAAAAAATTGGTGTATTGTTGCAAGTTGAATATATTTATGTTAGCTCGACAAAATAGGAAATCCTATCTTTTTATTTTTATTTTGTATTTTCTTTATTGTTATTATATGTTTCCTTCTATATATATTTATAGGGAAAAGATATCGTTTTCATTCCAAACTATACCCGAAAAGTTGAAACCACACCTAAATTATACTAGTGATCTATTACACATCTAAACTATAAAAAAGTGAAACTATTTACACCCTGTCAGGCTACCACCACTTGCATGTGATGTAGTGTTTTACACGCGCTGCCACGTCAGCACCACGTCAGTAAAAAATATCACTTTTTTATAGTTAAGGTGTGTAATAGGTCACTTCTATAGTTTAGGTGTGGATTCGACTTTTCGACTATAGTTTGGGGTGGAAACGATGCATTTTCCCTTAATGTTTTTAGCCGTTTACTTTTGTTATTTAATAGGCTGGACACACCTAAAATAAGTGTAACACACGCGCCTTAGAATGGGGGTCGCGGGGAGCTAATAATATCACTTTTATATAGTTAAGGTGTGTAATAGATCACTTATATAATTTAGGTGTGGCTTAAACTTTTCTTGTAT
This sequence comes from Capsicum pubescens, assembly GCA_030864215.1. NCBI lineage: Eukaryota > Viridiplantae > Streptophyta > Magnoliopsida > Solanales > Solanaceae > Capsicum > Capsicum pubescens. The sequence goes on along the minus strand of CM061540.1, from coordinate 269,479,544 downwards.
AGTATGGAGTGGAAATGATGCATTTTCCCATATTTATATCAATATCTATAATTTATATCTATATCTATATAATCTATATAATATATTAAAAGTGTGAACACTTTTAGAAAAGTGATTTGAATTTTTCACCTTTATTAAAAGACTCTTCTTTAAATAAAACTATCTTTTCACTATTTTTTAATTTATTATTTAATTATTTTTTATATTTCTTAAAATATATGGGACTCCTAAAATAAATGGTAGGAGAATTAATTAATATTTTTTTTTCTACTAAACTTTCTAAAATATATGAGACTCCTAAAATACATGGTAGAAAAAATAATTAATATTTTTCCTTTTATTAGACATTTCAAAATATATGGGACTCCTAAAATATATGATAAAAAAATTAATTAATATTAATAATAATTTAAGAAAAATAGTAAAAGGATGATTTGCTCTGCTTCTACCCACGACACATTGATTTTAATTAAGATATGGCGTTAAGCATAAGGTTTTAGAGGAAATATAAGCTTTAATGTTCTTGCTCAAGAATGAGTTGTGGGCGAATAAACACAAAAGAGTCAATTGAATCCCTTTTGTAATGATAATAATTATTATAATTATATATATAATCTAATTATTTTCTATAAATTTTCATATATTTATCTATTCTTAACTTCATTATTTTTGTTTTCAAAATACAAATTTATGAGACTTATTTTCCATGCTATTTAGGGCTAATGCCCCTTTCATGAAAGGTAAATCTGGGGTATTATTCCTGCCATGTGAAACAGGACTTTTAAGAGATTTCAATGGATCCTAATATTGAGATGTACGTTAAACTGGAGAAGAAATTAGTTTGTCTATTGGGAGAATATGATTGAGTTCATCTAACTTGATTCGATTACATGTCTAGATTGGTGAATGCTTGATTTTCTAACCCTCAACTTTTTCACTGCTTTTGTCAGCATAATAGAATTCAACGTGTGTGTGTGTATATATATATATATATATATATATTGTTTTCATTCAAAATCATTCTTTAGGGTCAAAATTTCCGCTCAGTCAAGAATTAGTTGGATCAAAATCGAAGTTTTGTGATCACTATTGTATTTCTTTAATAGTTTACAGGTCTTAGATGAATGTCGGTTGACTTTGAAGAATTTCTTGTGTAAAAGTTAGGTTTAATTATATTGTTTTGATATCTTTATTATCTTATTATTTTATTTTAATTTACAGATGCTAGATGAATGTGGGTCGGCTTTAAAAAAAAATTAGTTAAAGATTAAGTTTAATTGTATTACCGTAATATCTCTATTAGTTTGTTATTTTGTGATAGTTTACAGTTCATAGATGAATCTCGATCGGCTTTAAAAAAAATTGTGTGTAAAATTTAAGTTTAATTGTATTGTTTTGATATCACTTTTATCGTATTATTTTGTTGCAGTTTACAGGTGATAAATAAATGTTGGTCGGCTTTGAATTTTTTTTTATGTAAAGGTTTGGTTTAGTTGTATTATTTTGATATCTCTATAATTGTATTATTTTGATGTCTCTATCATTGTATTGATTTGTTGCAATTTACAAATGGTAGATGAATGTCGATCGACTTTTAAAAATATTTTTGGTGAAGATTAGGTTTAACATATAAATTCTCCATCTTTACATACTCAAAAGATATTAAATTTAATTATTATATTCATCTGTATTATTTAAACAAATATCCTATTTAATGTAATGTTTGAACTCATTAAAGTGAGGTACACGCGCAAAATGTGTACACCTAAACTAGTTCATATAATAAGACGGAGGTACTCCCAATCAAGGTTTTTTCTATCATCAGAGGTCGAAGAACTCAAGATTTCATTCATCTCACCACACTTATTATTGTCCTCAAGACAAATTCGAGTTGCACGAAAAGTCACGTGGAAGACCTAAGTTAAATTTTACCCTCATTTCTTCATACTTGAAATCTCATAAACACAAATTATTTTTTTACAAAGTCTCCATATTGTAACCAAATGACAATTAAGTCCATAACAAAATACCAATTCAGCACTAGTGATGCACATGGTCGTTCACATTTGCTGCCGGGGCAGGATAGCCCCCACGAGGCGATGCCCTGATGCTCCGGCGGTGGCTGCTGCTGCCCACGCCGTCCAGACTTTGCGTCACTGCCATTTTAAGTTCAACACATCAAAATTCGAATGTATCAAAAACACATATATATATATACATGTTATACACTTTAGAACTCCTGCGGAGAAATTTTGGTACGACACCATATAGGCTATAGGCGGATCTAGAATTTGAAGTTTAAATTCTTACATTGACCTAAAATTAGTATTGTAATAATAACTGCTTTTACAGTTTAATATTTGTAAATGTTTAGTACGTTTCTTAATGTATCTTCTCCATCTCAATTTATATGACACCATTTAATTAGACAAATAAAAGAAAATGTTTGTGTGACTATAAATAACTTCATCAAAAATAAAAGTAAAAAATTAAAGTTAATTTGTTACTAATTATAAAAATGTGACGATCATTTTTAGTCAGATAAACAAAAAATAGAAAGTGTCACTACTAAAAAAAGGGCAAAAACCGACTACAGAAAACCAACCACAAATTGTGGTCGGAATTTTTTTTTTCTTTTTTTAAAAGCTACCACAAGTGGTAGTTTTTTTATTTTAAAAAATCGAAATAATTATTAAAATAGTTTTAGTATTTATTATTATTTATTTTGCAAATGAAAAAAATAAAAAAATAAAAAAACGACCACTTGTGGTCAGTTTTCTTGAAAAAAAGAATAATTAAAAAATATATAAAAAAATCGACTACAAGTGGTCGATTTTTTAATTATTTTTTAATTATTTATTTTTCAAAAAACCGACCATCAGTGGTTGTTTTTTTTTGAAAAAAATAATAATAATAAAAAAAAACTATAACTAGTGGTCGGTTTTTTATATATTTTTTATTTTATTTTTTAAAACCGACTACTTGTGGTCGATTTTTTTATTTTTCTATATTTTAAAATATTATAATAATTAATTAAATAATTTAATTATTAATTATTATTTATTTTTCAAATAAAAAAAAATAATACAAAAACGACCACTTGTGGTCGGTTTTTAATTTATTTATTTTTGGTTTTTAAAATGCCACAACAAATGGTCGATTTTATATTTTAAACTAGTGATGAGAAGAAGTATGTGCAAAGCACGGGCCCAACAGCTATTCTAAATTAATATTATAACAATAGTCATATCAATTAATGTGACATTTTTTAAATTTTAAAAATTAAATAAATTTATTTTGTTAAGTAATTTTTGCATATATTCTTAAAATATATTAAATTATCAATTATTATAATTTATTATTCAAATATATAATTTTATTTCAAAAATTTAATTCACGATCAAAATTAAACTCTACAAATGTATAAATTAATAATGAGCCTGAAAAATCAAATTCGATGGGCCTATATTACTGTTTTTCAGATAACACAGGCTCAGTACATGTTATTTTTTGATCTCAAACAATGTGATCCAAATAGAATTTAGATAATCAATCATACTTTTAATACGTTTTTAGATATTTTAAGTTGGTAACTATTGTAGTTTATAATTTTTTTTTGTTTTGAAATAATATATGTTACTCTCCTTGTCCAAACTTTTGTGGCGTTGATAATAAATTATTTTTTATAAATAATTTAAGTTTTTAATTATTGTGATTTATAATACTATTCTTCTATTCCAATTTAAATGTCATTGATATAATTTTGAGAGTCAATCAAATATGTCATACCTTTTTAAAATTTTCAAGTTGTTAATTATTTGATTTATAATATTTTTTACCTACTTTTTGAAATATATAACACATTATTTTAACTTTTAGATATTTTAAGTTGTTAACTATTGTAATTTATAATACTTTTTATGTAATTTTCAAATAATACATGCTACTCACCTTGTCCAAAATTTTGTGGCATTGATAGTCAAGTGCATATTTTAAATAATCTAAGTTTTTAGTTATTGTAGTTTATAAAACTTTTCCTTATATTCCAATTTAAGTGACACAATGCTTAGACTGTAATAATTAATTAGAGGTGATATAGTAAAATTACAAATGAAGTAAAGAAACAAACATATGTCTTAAATTATTCAGAATAACTAATAAGAAGTGATATAACAAAATGACTACAAAAAGTACATGTGATTTTCTTTTTTAAAAAAAAATGGGTCTCGTATAAGACGTGAAGTTAATTTAAAACATTAGAAGTTAACTTATCACTTTATATCTATTTTAATTTATTATTAAATATGTATTTTTATAATATTTAGATGACTTATAATAATTAATTAGGATGATATTTAGTAAAATTACGATTGGAACAGTTGAAGCAGACATGTCATATATGTGTCTGTATGTATAGGTATATATATAATATAGACATATAATATAGTGAACGTATATTAATGGCATAAGATAAACCAACCGATAATTTAACTGAGTATTTGTGAATTACGTTACGTTGTATATTATTATTGGGTAGCAAAATCGGGTATGTAATGTATATAGTATGTATTTGAATGGTGATAGCCAATTGAATATATTTATATATATATATATACATACATATATCTCGTGTAGTGATGAAATAGATATACTATTTTGGGTCAATACAATATGGAGACACGTATCTTGTTGAAGTTGTAATAATATAAGACAAGTATTACGAGGTATATATACATATATCTTGTATAGTGATATATGCAGTAATCGAAAGCTTGGTAGTTGAACCTATAACTCAAAATATTTTGAATAATGCACTGATATCATACTATTGAGGAAATAGATATACTATTTTGTGTGAATGTAGATACACGTATATTGTTGAAGTTGTAATAACGTAAGACAAGTAATCGATAATTTATCTGATTAACAAGTTGTATTACGAGGTATATATATATCTAATTAAAATCGATAATTTATCTGATTAACATGTTGTATTATGATGTTTAATATCGTAATTAAAATTTAATTAACCAAAAATTTATCGTAATTTGTAAAATTCATTGATATTATCTTACGATTGAGGAAATATACTATTCGTATTAATGTGATGATAAAATGACTAAATATCTGATTTTTTTTTATATATATATATATATATATATATATATATATGCATTGTATTAAATTAATTGGATATCGCTATGAATATTATAAAATTTATTAAAAAATTAATTTTTATATACGTAATCTATTTTAATATCGACATTTTTATTACATTTTCTAAAATAGCAACCCTAATTCAATTCAATTTTCCCAATTCATTTACTTTCTAGCCACATTTTATATATGTCTATGTCAATTTTAGCCTAAATTCATTTTCAATTTGACCTCAAATTAAAATCCCCAATTTCAATTTCATTTAACTCTTCTCAATTTTAATCAGAGCCATTGATCTCATCCGATCAATGACTGAGATTAAATTCACCATTTTTCACACTTTTAAATAAAATAACTCAAACCCTAATTTTTAAAACCCTAATTCTCCCTCTTCCGTCTTCCTCTCTCTCTCTCTATCACCAAAGACGGAAAGCCAACGCTGGTGAAGAAGCCAACGCCGTCGACGGAATCCGGTGGAGCAGCCGGTGAAGAAGCCAACGCCGTCCACCAGCACCACCACCTCCGGCAGCACCACCGCCGGTGAAGCAGCGTCCACCAGCCATCCGGTGAGTGTTTTTTTCGGTTTCTTTTTCCATTTCCTCGTATCGTAGTATTCTCATTGTACAAATTTAACCTTTTATCCTAGATTTATTTGTATAAGAAATACAACTTATAACAATTTATAAAGCATGCATTCAACAAAAATGTCCTCTCAAATTCCTGGTAAACTCAATGGCTCAATGCTGAACGAAAAGTTCGAAAAAAATCATATTTTTTTTCTAATGTCTTAATATGAAGTTAAAAATTGTAGTCCTTTCTTCATAATTAATTCTGATATAATTTTTTTTGATGGGACCAATTATAAGCAACTTATAAATCAACTATGACACGTAGTGATGTAGCTTATGGTAAAATTAATTGTGTGTTTGCGTAGAAAGTTGGATATTTGGGCAGTAACCAAAGGATATTAAAGTCCATAGGTTAAGAAAAATCTAGTGAGTTCTTAAAATACTATAAAATATACACTAATTGCTAAACTTGAAACAAATCATTTATGCCTCTATTTATAAGCACATTGATTTTAAATGGATCTATTTTCAAGCCAAAGTGTAGCCTTCTTTAAACAACAATTTTCCAGAAGTGGTTCCAGAATCTGTAATCTAGCAGAAATTCTAGATTAACAAGTTGTTATAAAAATATTTTGTATCTCAAACTGTATATACTATTGGATCCATTAGTTATCTTCATTATAACCATTATTTTTGGATTCAATTGGGGCATTAAGATTTTGATTCATTATTATGACTATTCAATATATAGCCATTGGAAGATTAATGTGATCATTCGATATTGCAGCTTCCCGTGAGGGAATCTATAAGCAGATTGAAGCTGCTATTTTGAATTATCAAGAAATTAAGGAAAATATCAAAGGTATGTAGACATAGTGAAGCTGTGGGGGGCCTTGTGCGATTCACTATTGTTGTTATCTTTTCTTCATTGTTCATATTAAAGTCTAGTGAAGCCGTGTGTGGCCTTGTGCGATTCACTAGCATTGTTCTTTTTGCTTAGAATGTGACTTGTTTGGCGGATTAGTTACTCGTAAATGGTTAAGTTAGTGACTTAGCCGGTGATTTATTTTCTTAGAATGTTACTTGTTTGGTGGATTAGTTACTTGAACATGGTTAAGTGTAGGGACTTTATAAGTGATTGTTTTGTTTGGAATGTGACTTATTTAGGGACTTGAAAAGGGATTTTTGTATTGAAATGTTGTTTTGTTTTGACACTTAGATGCTCGAAAATGGTTAAGTTTAGAGACTTGAAAAGGGATTTTTGTATTGGAATGTGGTTTTGTTAGGTGACTTGGTTGGTTGAAAATGGTTAAGTTTAGGGATTTGAAAAGGGATTTTTGTATTGGAATGTTGTTTTTTTTTGACACTTAGATGCTCGAAAATGGTTAAGTTTATGGAGTTGAAAAGGGATTTTTGTATTGGAATGTGGTTTTGTTAGGTGACTTGGTTGGTTGAAAATGGTTAAGTTTAGGGACTTGAAAAGGGATTTTTGTATTGGAATGTTGTTTTGTTTTGACACTTAGATGCTCGAAAATGGTTAAGTTTAGGTACTTGAAAAGGGATTTTTGTATTGGAATGTGGTTTTGTTAGGTGATTTGGTTGGTTGAAAATGGTCAAGTTTAGGGACTTGAAAAGGGATTTTTGTATTGGAATGTTGTTTTGATTTGACACTTAGATGCTCGAAAATGGTTAAGTTTATGGAGTTGAAAAGGGATTTTTGTATTGGAATGTGGTTTTGTTAGGTGACTTGGTTGGTTGAAAATGGTTAAGTTTAGGGTCTTGAAAAGGGATTTTTGTATTGGAATGTTGTTTTGTTTTGACACTTAGATGCTCGAAAATGGTTAAGTTTAGGTACTTGAAAAGGGATTTTTGTATTGGAATGTGGTTTTGTTAGGTGATTTGGTTGGTTGAAAATGGTCAAGTTTAGGGACTTGAAAAGGGATTTTTGTATTGGAATGTTGTTTTGATTTGACACTTAGATGCTCGAAAATGGTTAAGTTTATTGAGTTGAAAAGGGATTTTTGTATTGGAATGTGGTTTTGTTAGGTGACTTGGTTGGTTGAAAATGGTTAAGTTTAGGGACTTGAAAAGGGATTTTTGTATTGGAATGTTGTTTTGTTTTGACACTTAGATGCTCGAAAATGGTTAAGTTTAGGTACTTGAAAAGGGATTTTTGTATTGGAATGTGGTTTTGTTAGGTGATTTGGTTGGTTGAAAATGGTCAAGTTTAGGGACTTGAAAAGGGATTTTTGTATTGGAATGTTGTTTTGATTTGACACTTAGATGCTCGAAAATGGTTAAGTTTAGGGTCTTTAAAAGGGATTTTTGTTTTGGAATGTGGTTTTGTTAGGTGACTTGGTTGGTTCAAAATGGTTAAGTTTAGGGACTTGAAAAGGGATTTTTATATTGGAATGTTGTTTTGTTTTGACACTTAGATGCTCGAAAATGGTTAAGTTTAGGGTCTTGAAAAGGGATTTTTGTATTGGAATGTGGTTTTGTTAGGTGACTTGGTTGGTTGAAAATGGTTAAGTTTAGGGACTTGAAAAGGGATTTTTGTATTGGAATGTTGTTTTGATTTGACACTTAGATGCTCGAAAATGGTTAGGTTTAGGGTCTTTAAAAGGGATTTTTGTTTTGGAATGTGGTTTTGTTAGGTGACTTGGTTGGTTGAAAATGGTTAAGTTTAGGGACTTGAAAAGGGATTTTTGTATTGGAATGTTGTTTTGTTTTGACACTTAGATGCTCGAAAATGGTTAAGTTTAGGGACTTGAAAAGGGATTTTTGTATTGAAATGTTGTTTTGATTTGACACTTAGATGCTCGAAAATGGTTAAGTTTAGTGTCTTTAAAAGGGATTTTTGTTTTGGAATGTGGTTTTGTTAGGTGACTTGGTTGGTTGAAAATGGTTAAGTTTAGGGACTTTAAAATGGATTTTTGTTTTTGAATGTTGTTTTGTTTTGACACTTAGATGCTTCGAAATTGTTACGTGTAGGGACTTTAAAAGAGATTTTTGTTTTGCAATGTGGTTTTGTTAGGTCACTTAGTTGGTTGAAAATGGTTAAGTTTAGTGACTTTAAAAGATTTTTTTTGATTTGGAATATGGTTTTGTTTGGTGACTTGGTTGCTCGAAAATTGTTAAGTGTAGGGACTTTAAAAGAGATTTTTGTTTTGCAATGTGGTTTTGTTAGGTGACTTAGTTGGTTGAAAATGGTGAAGTGTAGGGACTTGAAATGAGATTTTTCCTTTGGAATGTGGTTTTGTTAGGTGACTTAGTTGGTTGAAAATGGTGAAGTGTAGGTACTTGAAATGTGGATTTGTGTTTTGAATATAGTTAAGTGTGGTCACTTGAGAAATGCATTAGTGAGTCGAAAATGTTTAAGTGTAGTTACTTGAAAGGTGGACTTGTGTTTTGAATATAGTTAAGTGTGGTCACTTGAGAAGTGAGTTAGTGACTTGAAAATGTTTAAGTGTAGGTACTTGAAATGTGAACTTGTGTTTTGAATTTAGTTAAGCGCGGTCTCTTGAGAAGTGCATTAGTGAATTAGTGTTTAGGAGGTGATGTTGTTGGTGACTTTATTAGTTGAAAATGCTTAAGTTTTGGTGACTTTAAAAGTGAACTTTTGTTTAGGAGTTGATGTGGTTGGTTACTTTATTTGTTGAACATGCTTAAGTGTCGGTGACTTTAATAGTGAATTAGTTTCGTTGGTGCCTTTGTTAGTTGAAAATGCTTAAGTACCGGTGACTTTAATTGTGAATTAGTGTTTAGGAGGTGATGTTGGTGACTTTATTAGTTGAAAAAGCTTAAGTTTTGGTGACTTTAAAAGTGAACTTTTGTTTAGGAGGTGATGTGGTTGGTTACTTTATTTATTGGTGCCTTTGTTAGTTGAAAATGCTTGATCTAATTACTTGAATCTGATTGATTCCGTAGATGGAACATGATTATAGATGTATATATCACCAGAACAATGAGAATAGAATGAGTATTAGGGAGGAATTTGTTGAGGGTGCTAAAAGATTTGTTGAACATGCTAAGACACTTGATCTCTGGACACGTTTTCGGGTAATTCGTTGTCCTTGTGTTAGAGCTAAGACACTTGATCTTTGGACACGTTTTCGGGTAATTCGTTGTCCTTGTGTTAGATGTGATGATATAAATCTTGTAAGTGAAGAAGATGTAAAAGAACATCTTTATAGAAAGGGGTTTCACGAGGACTTTTTAAGAATGATTGGTATTCATGGTGATGCGCAAAATAACTTTGTTGTTGGAGAAAGTTGATATTATTCAATTATAACTACTTTAGTATTTTTTGACTGTTAGTATTAACTTTACTTTGAATATAGGACGAATTTAGGCATCTTGTTGGTGAGTATCGTAGTAGTCAGCCTCCTGAAAGTCAGGGTGACCCAATACCCGATCATGTACGGAATGAGTTATTGAAACAAGCTTCGGGTCCTGCAAATAGAGGCAATTTATACGGATGCCCCACAGAATATTATGACGATAGTATTAGGAGTTCGTCTGGCCTTGCATACTCTATCTCTTCGGTTGATACAGAAACCATTGAAAGACTACAAAATACGGTTTCTCAACCCACTGAAGAGCTTGCTGAACAGAGAGAGGCAAAAGAAGGCGGAGAAGGCAGCATCACAATTCAGGAAGCAACAACAGTTCAGTTCTGTCATTCAGACTGTAGGGGTTATTCCTCCGTGTCCTGGTGATGCAGTTCGGGCTGCAAAAGGTCTAGGCCCCCTCGATGATTTCAGCACGGATGAGGACATGGAAGAGGAGCACGAATTCAATGATGTTGACTGTTTGTTTTGATTTTTGTATGTTTTTGACATTTTGTTGTTTGAAACTATTGTTGTAGTTTTTTCGTACTCATTTGGATTTTTGCTGTTGTTGTATTTTCATTTTGGATACTGCTGTATATTGTTGTTGTTGTATGCTGTATTTGGGTTTTGCAATTTTTTTTTTTAAATTCCCAAAAAAAGTGGTCGGTTTTTGGACTTATTTTGCAGAAAATCGACCACAAGTGGTCGGTTTTTACTAAAATTAATTAATTAATTTAATAAAAATTCGACCACGAGTGGTCGTTTTTTTTCCCCCTAAAATTAATTTTTCAATTTAAATAAAATAATAATGAATTTTTTAGTTTTTTTGTGGTCGGTTTTTAAAAAGCTACCACTACTTTTCCGACCAAAAATTTTGGTCGTTTTTTTGGTCGGAAATAGGGGAAAATCGACCATAAGTGGTCGGTTTTTCTCTTTTTTTTAGTAGTGTGTGCTACATAAATTGAGACGAATAGAGTATCTATAAAGAGAGAGTTCAAACAAATGTTACTGAATTCACGTTAACTTATAAGCGGACCTCTACATCCGCCTTGTATAGGGACTAATGCTGATCTGTAAACAATGAGACATCAAGAATAAAAAGGAGGAAGAAATGCAACACCTTGAGTACTTGTAGAGAAGTTTAAGAATGTTCTTGCTGCTTCACCATGTCCACACCAAGAATTCATGGAGAACACAAAGAAAACCAGCACTAACATAGCACATGTAGTGCCTTTGTACATAAACATGCTTAGTTTCCTCCTACGTACTCCTCAGTAAACTATATAAACTTGGTTCTCCTCTTGGCCTCCAAATATGTTCTTTTTATAGCAAATCTCATCTCAGAAGAGAGACTCACACTTATCTGCAACATATGTTTACATCAAACTAATTAATGTAAGAGCTAAGCCCGTTTTTACATAGATAGTGATAGCTAGACTCATACTAGCTTATGCCGCATACTCCTTCCATCCTATTTTATTTCAAAGTATTTGACTTGATAGAAATCAAGAAATTAATATATAAGGACTTCTCAACAAAAAAAAAAGAAAAAGAAAAAGGGGTGGTTGTGTGTGTGTGTGGGGTGGGTGGGTCATTAAATAATTTCCAAAAAAGAATTATTTTTGTGATAGACTAAAAACGAAAGCTTGTCAAATTAAATTAGTCATATGAAGTATATCATTATCAAGTTTAACTTCTTTCCTTTTGTATGGCTGAATAAAATTGGATAGATATTTGAATGGTTTTAAATTATCTCATTACAAGAAAATGAATATTTAAAAAATAAATTATTTATATATGAGAAGATATTATTCATTTGGGACTGTTTTGAAAAAAAAAATATCACATAAATTAGAATGAAAAGTCAAAAGTGTAACTAATTCTAGAAGGGACGAATTTTATAACAAGCAATTCTAAATTCAAGGTTGATAGGAAGAAAAATATTATTTTGTTGTGTTTGTTATACAAGCAATAAAAATTATCGTAAAAACATTAGAATTGTTATGAAGTGTAAAGTAAGAACAATAAAAATAAATAGAGAAAGAAGAGAGAAGACTTCTTTATTTCTCTTTAGGGATGAGATATCATCTTAAGGGGTTGAGGATGATTTACAATGAATAAAACCCCTCTAATTATAGAAGAAATTACTCCTAGTTTCTCTCTAAAAGATAGATATTTCATATCGTAGATATCAACTAAATCTTAATATATTTTATCTATATTCTTGATAGACATTCACTATAGTAATGTAAATACATTTATAACACTCTTCCTTGAATGTCTAATTGATAGATAATATGTCTCGTTAAAACCTTACTAGAAAAAATTCAGTGTGAAAAAATCTAGCGAAGAAAAAAGAGTACACATCTCTAATAATACGCATTTCGTTTGCCTCATTTAAAACCTTACAAGGAAAATCCAGTGGGACAAAATCTTGAAAGGGAAAAAGAGTGCAGCACATATTTGCTCCCTTGACGAGAACATCAATGAACTTTGCATCCCGATCTTGTGCACTATCTTCTTGAAAGTTGCAGTTGAAAGAAACTTGGTGAATAAATCAACCTATTATCACTTAAACGAATTGTTGCATGCTAATATCACCATTCTTTTGTAGCTCATGTGTATTGAAATTTTTTGATGAAGTGTGCTTCGTTCTATCTCCTTTTGCGAATCCTCCCTTAAGATGTGTTATGCATGTTGCATTATCTCCGTATAAAATTATGGGTAGATTGTCACATTTCAAACCACATTTTTCTCAAATGATATGTATCGTTAACCACATATGTATCGTTAACCACATTCACATACATTCTCGTCTTGCTTTATGAATGACTATCATCTCAGCATGGTTCGATGAAGTGGTGAGATAGACTGCTTTGTATATCTCCAAGATATGGAAGTATCCCCACATGTGAACACATTGCATGTTTGAGATCGAGATTTATGCGGGTTAAATAAATACCCAGCATTAGCATAATCAATAAGATCGGAACTACAATCTTTAAAATAAAATAAGAACATGTGTTTGATTCCATTTCGATGTCTCCTAGTAGGAGTAGAACTATAACTTGCTAACATATTGATTGAAAATGCTCTATCAAGCATTGCAATATTTGCAAGATACATTAGTGCATCAATTGCACTAAGATATGATACTTCAGGACCAATCCAATTCGATATGTTTCACATTTCATAAAATAATCTATTACTTTTGAAAACTCTCCAAGAGTTTCAATAATTTTCAAGCTACAAGCTTATACAATATAAGGATTATAAATAAGTTTCCCAAAAACTTTTATATGCTTCAAACATTTTGAATCCTTAAAAAAGTTTTTGTATAAATATTGTCAAGTGATAATATTCAGCATTTGTGTGACATTTTCAAGTGTCTGGACTGCAAATTAAATAAGTTTTACACTTACCAAGATGCATCCTTTCATGTCACTTGATAAATGTTTCTACGTCAGCACGCTTAAATAAATGTAAAATTCAGATCATCATAATCTTTCACAATATTGCACCAATATTGTATCAAAAATATCATTGATAATATATCATTTCGTATCGGTTCATAATGTGACATAACATTTTGAGATTTCATCACTTCATTATTTTAAGGTACCTGAACCTCTCATAAGGTTTCCTGAAGTGTTATGTTGTAGGCTCTTCAAGAGCACATTTCCTTCTTATTATGATTATTTGCTCCTTATCCTTTTCAAGAATTATTTCATTTAGAATCTATCACGCTTTATGTATGCGTAGACTTTGTCTTTTAGGACACAAAATAGGAGCACTTGCAGCTTAAATATGAGATATTTTCGACATTTGACTTGAATTATCTTTTGAATGAGGATCTGATGATAATTCCTAACATATTTCATAGCTGCTTATAATCTCCCCCTTATGTTAGGAAAACTAACATACATCCTCCATCTTCTTTGAGGAATCCATCTTTGTGCATTATGGTATATTCATTAATCGTACTCTGCACATCAGAATGATTTGAAGAACAATGTGTGGTTCCTTACCCAGAATCAACTTTGACGGAAAATTAATCATAATTTATTAATTTGATGCATACAAGTACTTCTATATATAATATATCATATTTCAAACCAACACATTAAGCTTTGTTCTTATTAGCAATGACTTAACTATTTATTGAATGCATTCAGTGCCACACCAACATTATCAAGATGAATTGTCTTGATCACATAATCTGAAAATTATGCTCTTAATTCAATTTTATTGAGCAACAACTTTATGAATGTTAAATTGTAGGTTGAAAATAAACATAAACGTGATCATCTTATATCGATGCATCTTAATAGATCACTTGACTGGTGAACAGACCCTTATTCACCTTTTATACTTTTCATATTTTAAGGGATCCAATCACAAAATTAGTTGGTCCAACCAACTTATCATGAGAACAAACAACATTAAAAGTAATGAAGAATCTTCTAATTCTTCAATATATGTTCAATGCTCAGTACGCACATCACTGGGATGTCGCAATCGTTCATGTTAATTTATGAACTTTTATTCTAGCAAACTTCAAGTTTACCATGACATGTACCTTTTTCTTTAGTAAATTTCAGATTTACTATTACATGAATAAATTTTCGAATTTACTACTTCAGAAGTAGATTTCAAAATAACCCTTCTCAATTATTCTGCCTCATTCAGAGGTGAGTTGTCATATCATCACAATCAAGTGCACATTTGTATTCAAATAATCGAAATCCTCATTCCCCGGGAATGAAATATAATCGTGCCTTAAACATATCAAATTATGATAGCTTATAGCCTCATTTAAAATATTGCTACTTCAGGAGCAAATCAAGGCATACATGTAATGTAGAGAACATTTCTCCAACATATCTTTAAGAATAATCACAATAAGTATGTGAAAATATCATCACCTGTCTTCTTTCTGACATATTATGCACTGCTACCGCATTCACTTCAAGAATGAAGCAAGTTGTCAACTTTCAGATTCATCATAGAATGCTACCATATTCACTTCATGAAGCATATCAATGGGATAAATTTCATGATTGTTAATCAAATACATATTATTTTGCCTTAACCATCATTATAACATCTAGTGCATTTACATATTATTTTGCATTAACCATCATTATATCATCCTGGTGCATTGAGATTCAAAATTAACGTCTTATCAATTTAAAGGCGTCTTAGACATAAATTGATGAGACTTAAACCCAACATCTTATTCTTAATCAATGACATAATATGTCAAACCGCACCAACTTGAGTTTCAATTAAAATTAGAGGACACATTAATACAATTTTTTTGAATTATCAAAACATGATAAAATAAATTATCCAACTGAAAATTTATCTTCCATGAGAATTCCACCAAGATTTGCACAAATATAATATCTACATATATATTAATAACAATAATTGAGGACGTAAGATCGTGATCATATATCTTAGTGCAATTGTTTGGCTTGGTTGCATGCACTTATAGAGATGCATATACTAAATTTATTATTTTTTGGCCAAAGTCATCGATAGACACTCAAACTTGTTGCCAAAATTCATTTAGACACCTAAACTAAGGTCTGTTCCTATCAGGCTCCTAACCCCCCAAATTTTGTTTCAATTAGATATTTTTTACCTACGTGGCATTGCGCGTGCAGTGCAAACGCAGGAGGTGCGTGAATAGTATTTTTTTAGTGAATTCCAAATAAAAAGATGCCAAGTGGCATGTGGGCCCCCAAAAGTTATTAATAAAGCAAAGTTTCTCTTTTAAAAAAAACTCAATCATTCCCTCCCCCCGACACCCACGCGATACCCATCTTCATCTTCTTCCTTTTTTTTTTTCCTTAACCGCCCCCCTTAGAACCCCCCTTAGGTCATCGTCTTCACCCCACATCATTGTCTTAACCCCACCCCACTCCGCGTCATCTTCTCCATCCCCAACCCAGTTGTCGTCTTCAATCCTCCCCGCGTCAAATATAACATAATCACAGTAGAACACGAATCATTATATTACTGCAAAAATGAAAACCATGAAAATGCTCATAATATTAATGGTGGCTGCAATTTTATTTTGCAAAAATTGTCGAATTTCGAAATTTCAAAATCAAAGGGAAACGAAGAAATCAAAGGGGAACGAAGAAATTTTGAAATTTCTGGGACTGGATCGATCAAATGACGGATCAAAAATCAATTCCGGCGAAAATTTCGCCGAAAAAAGCTCGAAAAAGGATCAAATCTCTCACCAATTCACTATTTCGATCGTTCGCTTCCCATTTTTCAGTCCATTTTTGATCTTCTTCTCCCTGTTTTTGGCCTTCTCTGATTTGCTCTCCCTCTCCCGATATCCCACTCTCGATCTTTTTTTTACTGTGTGCGTGTGTGTGCTTTTTTCGGTGTGAATCAGTAGTGTGTGTATCATGAGATCTCCCAGTGTGTGTGCGTATAGAATCATGAAGAAGCTCCCCTACTGTGTGTGTGAAAATCTGTGTATTCTCTAAAGTATAAGGAGATTGGATAAGAAGATGAAGGGCGTGGGGTGGGGGTGTTTTTTTTTTTATAAAAAAAAAAATACTATAATTCTTTTTAAATTATAATTTAATTAGTTATAGAAAAAATTTAAATTATTTTGGGATTTAATGCCACGCGTCACTTTTTAATTCATCATTTTTTCCACGTCATCGCGTGTGTGTTGCACACACTTCAAATTTTGACTGATAGACAAAAAAAGGCTCAATTGAAATAACATTCGGGGGGGGGGGGGGGTTAAGGGTCTGATAGGAACAAACCTTAATTTAAATGTATAAGTGAATTTTGACAACAAGTTTAAGTACTTATCGATGACTTTGACTTTATTTTTTTATAAGTCATGATATCATGTCTAAAAAGTAAGCATGCTTCTACCGCGTTCCTTTACAAACACAGAGACGGAAAAATTTAGTAACACCACCCCTTATTATAATGAATTAAAAACAAACTGCAAGGAAACAAATAATTTCATCAAAATTTAAATGAACAAATTATAATTATCCACTTTCATGAGATCTTATGAAAAGGACTTCATCCTTGAGTGAGGAGTTCTGTGACATGACCTTTGCGTCATTAACCTTGTTCTTAACATCTCGTGGCATATGACAAACATTAAGATTATATCATTATATCATCTGGTGCATTAACATATTATTTTACCTTAACCATCATTGTATCATCTGATGCATTGAGATTCAAACTCAATATCTTATTAATTTAAAGACGTTTTAGGCATAAATCGATGAGACTTAAACCCAACATTTTATTCTTAATCAATGACATAATATATCAAACTGCACAATCAACTTGAATTTCAATTAGAATTAGAATTAGAGGACTCAACTTTTGAATTAGGAAAAAGACATTGTTTTCACCCCAAACTATACAAGAAAAGTCGAAGTCACACCTAAACTATACTAGTGACCTATTACACACCTAAACTATAAAAAAATGGAACTATTTGCCCCTTGAAATGTCATAACCAGATTTTATCTTGAATGTGTATACACGCGCTGACACGTGTCAAACACATATTTTTTCACCCTTTTTTTTCCTTTTTCCTAAATTAATCACCAGCACACCTCCCTTCTTTCCATCTCCGTCACCTCTATCCATGTGTATATATATAGGAAAAAGGCATCGTTTCCACGCCAAATTATACCCGAAAAGTCGAAGCCACACCTAAACTATACTAGTGACCTATTACACACCTAAACTATAAAAAAGTGAAACTATTTACACCCTGTCAGGCTACCACCACTTGCATGTGGTTTAGTGTTTTACACGCGCTTCCACGTCAGCACCACGTCAGTAAAAAATATCACTTTTTTTTATAGTTAAGGTGTGTAATAGGTCACTTATATAGTTTAGGTGTGGATTTGACTTTTCGACTATAGTTTGGGGTGAAAACGATGCCTTTTCCCTTAATGTTTTTAACCGTTTACTTTTGTTATTTAATAGGCTGGACGCGCCTAAAATAAGTGTAACACACGCGCTTTAGAATGGGGGTCGCGGGGAGGTAATAATATCACTTTTATATAGTTAAGGTGTGTAATAGGTCACTAGTATAGTTTATGTGTGGCTTAGACTTTTCGGGTATAGTTTAGGGTGGAAACGATGCCTTTTCCCTATATATATATATATATATATATATATATATATATATATATATATATATATATATATATATATATATATATAACTCCAAAATACCATCTCCTTCAGTCCTTCTTTTAGTCAAAATCCGGGCAAAGCCCATTTACTGATAAACAAATGAATTCGATCGGATCAAAGCAATCCATATCCGACAAATAAAATCACTTCAATCCTTTCACTGTTTCACAATCTTCCGCCATTTTTTGTGAAATTCTAAAAATCCACAATCCAATTCAATAAAATTCGAGCAAATAATAACCCAAACCGTAAAATGCAAATACAGAACTCAATTCTTGAAAATTCAAGAAAATCATAACTCAGTTCAATAAAATTCAACTAATTTACAATTCAATTTGTAAATGCAAGAAACCAATAATTCAACTTCATAAAATTCAATAAATTTTGAATTCAATTTGCAAATTTCGAGAAACCTACAACACAATTCAGTAAAATGCAAGAAACATAGAATCCAACTCGTGAAATTCAAGATACCCACATTTTAATTTTGTAAAATTCGAACAACCCACGATCCAACTCGTGAAATTCAAGATATCCATAATCCAATTTTGTAAAATTCGAAAAACCCACAATCTAGTTTAAATTAAAATTGAGTAAATTTCGTCTAAATAATATCCAAATTCACATAGAAATATCAATTATAAATTGGACAGAACACATCAATATCAAATTATATTCGTATTATTTTTTTCTAACAAAACTAAAAGGACATAGTAATAATAACAAACTTATTCCTACTTGTAATAATAAAGGAAAAAAATAAAAAGGGTAAGTGTATTTGTGAATTTATTGATGAATTGGTGGAGGCTGAGAGGAGGTAACGAATAAGAAATGGAGTTAAGAAAGAAATGAGAAAACATGAAAGAAGACGGAGATGAAGAGAAAAAAAGGAAAACAAATTAAAAGGCAAAGAAAGAAAATAAAAATTATATAAATATAAATAAAAAATTAATTAAATATAATTGATTGATAAAATGCAATTGAATAATGACAGGTGTATGTTTTAATAAGCTTTTCTGCTTTTCACGCGCGTGTAGGAATGTGATATCACGTTTTTTGCCAGATCAGTTTGGAGGGGTAAATAGTTCACTTTTTTATAGTTTAGGTATGTAATAGGTCACTAGTATAGTTTAGATGTGACTTTAATTTTTCTTGTATAGTTTAGGATGAAAACGATGTCTTTTCTCTTTGAATTATCAAAACACGATAAAATAAATTGTCAAACTGAAAATTTATCTTCTACTAGAATTCCACCAAGATTTGTACAAATAAAATATCTTTACAAATATATTAATGACAATAATTGAGGACGTAAGATCATGATCATATATCTTAGTGCAATTGTTTTGCTTGGTTGCATGCACTTATAGAGATGCATATACTAAATTTATTATTTTCTTTTAAGGCATGATATCATGTCTAAAAAGTAAGCATGCTTCTACCATGTTCCTTTACAAACACAGAGATGGAAAAATTTAGTAACACCACCCCTATTATAATGAATTAAAAACAAACTGCAAGGAAACAAATAATTTCATCAAAATTTAAATGAACAAATTATAATTATCCACTTTCATGAGATCTTACGAAAAGGATTTCATCCTTGAGTGAGGAGTTCTGTGACATGACCTTTGCGTCATTAACCTTGTTCTTATCATCTCGTGGCATATGACAAACATTAAGATTACCTGTCCATTTGTTTGGCGTGCTGATAACGTGTTATAAAATACTTCCTTCATTTTAAAATAATTGACTTTTTTTGACTTGACACTCTCCTTAAGAAAATATTTATTAGGGATTTATTTTTTCCAAATTAGCCTTATTAATTATGTTTTGAAAATATAAATTTGAGTAAATATACTTTGTTTAGTCATTTAATATTGAGGGTAGTATTGAAAAAACATAATAAAATACTCTTGATTTCATCAAAAGGAACAACTAAATTGAAACAAATATTTTTAAAAAAAAGACCAACTAAAATGAAACGGAGGTTGTATAAAGTAAGAACAATAAAAATAAATAGAGAGAGAAGATAGGAGACTTCTTTATTTCTTTTAGGAATGAGAGATCATCTTGAGGAGTTGAGGATGATTTACGATGAATAAAACTCCTCTATTTATAGGAGAAATTACTTCTAGTTTCTCTCTAAAAGATAGATATTTCATATCCTATATTCATAAATGACATTATTTATACTTTTTTTTTATAGATATTCACTATAATATAAATACATTTATAATAAAAATATGATTTAAACAAACATTATCAAAGGTGGGTGGGGTATGGGATGATGGGGTGGGGGTAGATGTATTAAATAAGTATAAATACATTCTCTTCCACTTTTTAAATTATTTTACTCTCTCCTTATTAATATACACAATATAGCTGATATATACATAATAATCTATGTATATATTAAAATTTTTATAATATATTTAGAAAGTTGAAATTTTTTGTAATATTAAAAATATAAATTGTGTATTTATATAATTTTTAGATTAAATAATGTAGATGACACAATGAAATGCCATTTACGAAATTATTTTTCTTATACTGAAAAAGGTCATTTTCCTCGAAATTGGCTTCCATTTATTTTTTTTCCTCACAACACACCTTAAAAAGTCAATCTTTTCAACTCTGTTTCTTCTTTTCCCATTCATTTTTCCTTATTAAGGGAATCCTCTATTGTGACTAATCGAATACATAATATTCTAACCTACATTGGGTCTGAAAATTTGATCAAGTCAAATCATTGTTTTCATTTGAAAAGTCTACTTTTTTTTTTCTCATTCGATTTTCGATACCCACATTAAAGTTCAATTACTAACTGATGCTACATAATATTACTTATAATTTTAATTAACAAATTTAAATTATATGTATAGTCAATCTCCTAAAGGTATTTGTAGGCAAGCATCTTTAAAATATATGATATATAATTTTGAAAATTAAACAATTATCTGCTACAGATAAAAGTGATTTTGTAAGAAACGTTTAAAATAAAAAGGACTTGTTTTATCCGTTAGAAATAGGTGACCCATTCTTTATCTTGTTATTATTGTATTTTATCTCAATCTTATTACTAACTAGTAAACTAATTCGCCCTTCGCGTGGTTATAAAAATAAATAATAAATTACAATATTACATTACGTAAAAATCTTGAAATTAAAAAAAATTATGGAAATAGAAAATATACATTAAATCTACTATATATGTATACAAAGTTAGTTCTATAAGTTTGATCAAGTTTAAAATTTAGTTTTTGATAATATCAATAGGTCTAATTTCACTACCTCAAGCACCATAGTCTTCTAAATGAAAAAATCTTGTTATGTAAACTTGCTAAGCATCTCTTAATCAATTAGCTTATTCTTTTAAAATAAAAATAATGAATTTCTTATCCTTACAAACGATGACGTGTGTAACCATTGATATTTAATATATTCATTTTTTAATTATTTAAAAGAAATCAATTTTTTCAAAAAAAAAAAACAACTTTTTTCAAATTTTTTAAAAACAAAAGCAAACAAAGAAGATATGTGAAACCAAAAGAATAAAAGTACAAAACAAATAAATCTACACCTTTTGGCCATTCCTGTTTTCTTCACCTTTTATTATTATTATTTTTTTTTTTAATTTTTCCCTTTTTAATAGTAATATTTAGTATCAGAATGATACATTTTTTCTCCTTTTCCCTAATTTCTGTAATCTTCTTTAGTTTCTTTTGTTTATCACTCTTTAACTACATAAAAAAAAATTAACTTACATATTTTATTTTGGGAATCAAATTATATTATATAAGTGTAATATTTATATGAGCAGATGAAATAAAAATAAATAAAATAAAATTAGTTGCATATTATTTTAGGCATTTACACTTTTAAATTTATTGATTATTAGAAGTGAATCAGTGCTTTGTTAAAAAAGAACAAAATTTGATAAGGGAGGAAGAATTTTTTTCTGTTCATATATTTAATTCATTTCACTTGTCACATTTATTTCTCCACTTTCGTCTTTTGTCAAGTTTGATTTTGATTTTCTTATCTTTACTATCTTATCCGTGTTGAGCATATTTTTCTTTAATAATAAAGATGTAATTTAAATCATACGACCTTATTTCTTTAAATTTCTATTAGTTTTCTGACACCTTCATCGTTATATTGCTCTAACTTCATCTCATGTACTCCATCTTATTGAATTTTGCAAAACTTCATTTTTTTCTTCATCATCAACTTTTTAAGAGAAAAAAAATTACAAATCTTAAATAAGAGATTGTATTAAGAGAGTGAAAGGAGATATTGACTTGCTTAATTAATTAACAGATTCACTATTTAAAAAAGCAAGAAAGAAAATAGAAGGGCAAAGAAATAGAAAAGGAGAATTAGTTGTTTATATATTTTTTTTACTTGATTTTTTTTGTATATGGTTTAATTATAAAGAAAACTGATAAAACTAAATGAAAACAATAAAATTATCTAAGATTAGTTTTATTTCACGTGAAATTAAATTTGTAGATGAAACTCTTTTTTACTCGAAAGAAAAATAACTTAATAATGACACTATTTTGATCAATTAAACCTTTATAGGAAAGATAATGACATATTTATTTATCATTTCTTTATGATTCCAAAAAATATCAATTAAAGACAACTTAATAATAACTCCTTAATTCAAATGACGTAACTACACAATCTATCAACTAACCTGTAAAAGAAAGACAAAATTAAAATCAGTGAGATACAAAAAAAAAATCATAATTTATCACGATATACACAATTGATATTCTTATTTCTTACAACATAACACCTCCCCCCTCCAAAAAAAAAAAAACTAAAACATAATTCAATAGTATAGTATTTTCAACTATGCTCAAAAAAAATCAAAAGGATAAAAAAAATATAAAATAAATAGTAGAAAAAAACAGACTGTTAAGGAAAAATATAAATAAATAATAGCATCTAGTAGCAAGAAAATTAATCAGATTTTAAAATTGGGTGGTTGCAAAATGTGTACCTGTGCAAGCCATAAAATTGACGACACCAATCTTCGATTAGGAGAGTTTATATGTTCATCACATGGAGTGACAATTAATTATGAGAATTAATTCTTTGTTATTTAATTATATATTTTTTTATTGCTAGAAGATAAAAAGATATATATTGTAACTGACAGGTTTAAAAGTGGAGATTAATAGCATTGATGTTATGAAATTTAATATGACTATCTTTAATATTTTATAAATTTTTAAAGTGTATTTTCTTATCTTTTAAAGGAGAAAAATAGTTTAAAAAATCACAAAAAAGATAAATAACTTTTCAAGCCTTAGAGAGTGCCATGTCATCGGTTTCATATTTCTCATTTATTATTACATATTGATTCTCATAAAAGATACCATCAAAACTTTCTATAGTAATATTTTATTTATTATATTCAAGTAATTTATAATCCTATGTTTAATGGTATTCTTAGAAGTACTTGTTGGACCAATATTTTTAGACTCCATGCATAATATATTTATTATTTATCTACATTATTAAAAAAATATTACATGTAGAACTGCTCTAACTTTTGATCTTGGTCGTCCTATTAATTAAAATGATTATTTAACAATTACTTATCACTAGATAGATAGTAACTTTGTCACGCAAAAACTTATTTTAGCTTTTTTGTATGATGAAGATCGTAGACATAATGGAAAATTTATTTCTGAATTTATTACTAAAGTTGCAGAATATTACGGTATTGAAAGAAAAATTTAATGTATTGCTTTTGATAATGCATCTAACAACAATACTTCTATTAACAAGTTAAAAGTAACCTTTTTCCGCCGTTACCTGAAATATTTCATGTTAAGTCTGCTTGTCATATATATAATTTAATTGTAAGAGATGGTCTCGAATTTTTTGAGCTTTATATTGAAAAGGTCTAGCTTGTTGTTGGCTTTATTCAAGGAAATAATCGAAAATGTAGAGTGAGAGAATTTAAAGCTAAATGTGAACAAAATGGACTTAGAGAGATATTTATGCCCGAAGAATGTGATACTAGATGAAATGCTACTTATACTTATTTAAAAACTTATCTTACTTATAAAGTTCCTATTACAACGACTTTTAATCAATATTCTGGTTCTTAACCTGAGTGTATGCTACATGATTCTGATTGGGCTGCAATTGTTGATCTTGTTAAGTTTTTGAAAAACTTTTATATAGCTATGGTTGAATTTTTTGGTACTTATTATCCTACCATTTGTAATATTTTATCTTATTTAGCCGACATTTCTTGTTTGCTTAAAAAAATGTAAGAATAAAGAAGGTTATGAAGAAACTATTAGTGCTATGTTTGCTAAATTTAAAAAATATTTTAATCCGCTTTCTTCAATTTACTTGGTTGGTGCTATACTAAATCCATGTGTGAAATATAATACTATGTCCGAATTTAGTAGTATTATTTATAATGCTTTAGAGAGCCTGAAGGAGAACCTTCTTTGTTTACGGCTATGAGTGATGCGAATAGTTACATGAAAGCATTATATAACCATTATGTCGATTTACTTGATAAAGTCGTACCGGTAAATATTACTCCAACTGTCACTCCTCAAGCTCTCGAGGAGCCATCATCTTCTAAAAGGCAGGCACATAGTGGTTTTCCTGATTACTTTTTTGATTTAAATGTTTGGGACAAGGTTGCGACTTTAACACACAGATCAAGTTCTCGGTAAGAGCTTAAGTATTGTCTTCGATAGCTGATAAAAGACCGTAGAGTAAGGATCAACGCGTTGAATTGGTGGAAGAATAATGAAAGACAATATCCTGTGCTTTCAAAATTAGCTAGAGATATATTGAATGTTCCAATATCAACCGTTGCATCGGAGAACGCTTTTAGTCAGGAACGACAACAGCTTGAAGACAATCGATACTCATTGGGAAACAATGCTATGAATGTTCTAGTTTGCCCTAGAGATTGAATTAGAGTGGAACGAAGAAATCAAGGAATGGAGGAGCAGCCGAAAGACAAACAGAATCTTGAAGAAATTATGACTTCAAGGGAGAACTCAGCATAATCAAGTCCAATGCATTATTTTGCCCCAATTGATTTTGACTTTTCTAGGGCAATTCATGTTAATATTAACATGCATGAGTTGAAAAAGATAATGTAAAATTTGTAGATTTTTCATTCATGTAAATTGTAAGTTTTGGATCAGTTTGCAATCAATAAAATACAACATTCATTCACTCCTTAATTATTTTTTTCGGAAAAGGCTCAAAAATACCCCTGAACTGTCTGAAATAGCTCAAAAATGCCCCTCGTTAGATTTTTGGCTCAAAAATACCCCTCCGTTAAATATTTAGCTCAAAAATACCCCTCCCTCTAACGGAATTCGGAAAAGGATCAAAAATACCTCTGAACTATCTGAAATGTGTCAAAAATACTCCTTTGTTAAATATTTGACTCAAAAATACTCCTCCCCTTAACGAAATTAAATTATTTCGATTGAATTAAACCCTAACTTTAACTTTTTAACCCTAATACTTTAATTTTTTTACATAAAAGTATTTTTTTAATTTAAAAAATAAGATAATGAAAAAAAGTATTTGAATTATAATATAAATTGGTTGAATTTGATTTGAAAAATAAACATACATTTATTCTAACAAAGTATTTTCACTTTACATCTTTTTAATCTTTAAAGAAATTAACGAAATGTAAATTAACGAAATTAATGAAATATAAATTTTCACTTAAAGAAATTAACGAAATAAAAATTAAATGATGAACTTTATATAAATTAACGAAACAATCGAAATAATTTAATTTCGTTAAATACCCCTCTGTTAAATATTTGGCTCAAAAATACCCGTCCCCTTAACGAAATTAAATTATTTCGATTGAATTAAACCCTAACATTAACTTTTTAATCCTAATACTTTAATTCTTTTTACATAAAAGTATTTTTTTAATTTTAAAATAAGATAATGACAAAAAGTATTTGAATTATAATATAAATTGGTTGAATTTGATTTGAAAAATAAACATACATTTATTCTAAAAAGCTATTTTCACTTTACATCTTTTTAATCTTTAAAGAAATTAACGAAATATAAATTTTCACTTAAAGAAATTACCGAAATATAAATTAAATGATGAACTTTATATAAATTAACGAAATAATCGAAATAATTTAATTTCGTTAAATACTTCTCTGTTAAATATTTGGCTAAAAAATACCCCTCCTCTTAACAAAATTAAATTATTTCGATTGAATTAAACCCTAACTTTAACTTTTTAACCCTAATACTTTATTTTTTTTTACATAAAAGTATTTTTTTTTAATTTTAAAAATAAGATAATGAAAAAAAGTATTTGAATTATAATATAAATTGGTTGAATTTGATTTGGAAAATAAACATACATTTATTCTAAAAAGATATTTTCACTTTACATCTTTTTAATCTTTAAAGAAATTAGCGAAATATAAATTAACGAAATATAAATTTTCACTTAAATAAATTAACGAAATATAAATTAAATGATGAACTTTATATAAATTAACGAAATAATTAAAATTATTTAATTTAGTTAAGGGAGGAGTATTTTTGAGCCAAATATTTAACAGAGGGGTATTTTTGACCTATTTCATATAGTTCAGGGGTATTTTTTTATCCTTTTCCAAATTCTGTTAGAGGAAGGGATATTTTTGAGCCAAATATTTAACGGAGGGGTATTTTTGAGCCAAAAATCTAACGAAGGGCATTTTTGAGCTATTTCGGATAGTTCAGGGGTATTTTTGAGCCTTTTTCGTATTTGTTTTTTCATTTAAATTAAATTTCTAGTTTGAATTAAATACTTTTAATTATACATATAAAGAAAAAATAGATATCTTTTAAGTTCAAATATAATGAATATATGTTCAAAACTTCAAGTATTATTATATTAAGTAGTATACTGTATACATTGTAATCATGTATGTATATATGTGTGTATATTTTCTAAAGTACTATAACATGTAATGTATATATCTTTCAACTTTCAAGTGGTATTTAAAGTAGTATATATTCTACATATATGTGTATATATTTTCTATAGACTCTAAAGTAGTATATATTTAACGATACATGTCTATATACTTTCTAAAGTAGTATATATATAGTGTATATATGTTGTATGTATATTATTTCAAGTGGTATTTTAAGTAGTATATATTTTACATATATGTTTATATATTTTCCATAGACTAAAATATTATATATTTAATGCATACATGTGTATACGTTTGTAAAGTAGTATAATATGTAATGTATATATGTGTATATATTTTTTATATACTCTAAAGTAGTATATATTTAATGTATACATGTGTATATGTTTTCTAAAGTAGTATATATATAGTGTATATGTGTTGTAGTATTATTTTAAATAGTATTTTAAGAAGTACATATATTATATTGTACGTATATATGTGTATATATTTTCTATAGACTCTAAACTAGTATATATTTAATGTTTACATGTATATATGTTTTCTAAAGTAGTATATGTTTAGTTTATATATGTTGTATGTATATTATTTAAAGTAGTATTTTAAGTAGTATATATATTATATTGCACGTATATATGTGTATATATTTTCTATAGACTCTAAACTAGTATATATTTAATGTATACATGTGTATATGTTTTCTAAAGTAGTATACATTTAATGTATATATATTGTATGTATATTACTTAAAGTAGTATTTTAAGTAGTATATATATTATATTGTGCATATATATGTGTATATATTTTCTATAGACTCTAAACTAATATATATTTAAAGTATACATGTGTATATGTTTTCTAAAGTAGTATATATTTAGTGTATATGTGTTGTATGTATATTATTTAAAGTAGTAGTTTAAGTAGTATATATATATATTATATTGTACGTATATATATTTATATATTTCTATAGACTCTAAAGTCTAAACTAGTATATATTTAAAGTATACATGTGTATATATTTTCTAAAGTAATATATATTTAGTGTATATATATTGTATTTATATTATTTAACGTATTTAAAATTTATATAGGTGTGTATATATAGTATATATTAAAAAAAACATTTAATTTCGAGTTTATTTTTTTTTTAACGTTTTGACCGGTTTTGACCGGTCAAAACCGGGTTTAGGCTAAGTGGGCCGGTCCCAATCTATTTCACGCTATTTTACTATTAGGACCTAGCCCGGACCAGCCCGTTAAGATTGACCCGATATCAGACCGGCCCAGTAACTGGTAAAAAGACATGGGCTGATGCCGATTTGAACCGGATTGACCCGGTTGACAGTTTTATATTTTAGTAGCAGTTATGATTTACCAGCAACATTTTTTATAACAAGATCTAAGATAATTTCTTACAACAAATGACTATAATTTTGTCAATTTGAAATAACTCTTAACCAATATAAACAAATACAGCCTCTTTGAATATTGTTATCTCACTTCTCGAGGTTGCATTGTCTAACTTTGGAGAAAGTCGTGAAATGGAGAAAGTGAAATTGAATCTATATATATTAGTGAAGGCAAATAAGGCAATGTGGGTTCTAAGGTTTTAGAAAAAAGCAGCTTGCCTTGACAACCCAAAATTTGAGGGGTTCCATTTTTTTTAATCATAATAAATTATAAGTTTTTTTTTTTTTTAAATGTTGAGTGCTATTTGTAAAAGAAGAAAAGAATCATAGTAAAATAAAAATTGTGAAAAGAAATTTGACATACAAAGTACAAATTTACCATCACATTAATATAGTACAAATAGAGAAATAAATATTTTTTCTACTCTTAACTGAATAGGGAATAAAATGATCCTATTTTTTATTCGAGACCACTATCCCCGCAATCAGTCTTAAGGAACAAAACTATTTCTACTTTGAATTTACTTAAAATAGTAAGTGTTTTTTTTTTTAATTTCTCCAAAATGATACCTATTACCTTAAACTTCATACCTAAATTCAATTGAATCATTCTCATAATCCACTGCCTCAATAACAATGACGGCATCTATGGGAACACCGAAACCTTGCCCACACTCATTCATCAAGCGAATCGACAATACTGATCGTGCAATGTCGTTTCAAAGTCTCTCTTTCGCATCGTCTCATTTCTCTGGCGACAAATTGATCTCACCTGCGTCATTGCATTCTAGACGAACAGTGTATGTAAAATTAGAAAGAACATCTGTATAAAAAGCCAAATATTAGTAGCCTTTTCCCTTCTTCTCGTGAAGTTCTGCACCATTTAAATAAATTTATTTCGTTTAAATTATATATTCGTACTTGAAATTTTGTGTGCACGACACTAATGATAATTACAGTTAAATATTTTGATATTTTATTTTATATGTAATATATATTTCTTACTCAATATTATTACATAATATATGAGTATGCTGTTATAGAGAGGTAATTTTACAAAAAAATGTACCGCTATTATAAACGTCACTATCGTTATAGGTGGAATGACGTTATAGAGAAGTAAAATATAACATGAAAAAATTATTTTGGAAAAAATTAGACTTCTATAGTAAATTCTTACTCAATATTATTACATAATATTTGAATATTATGTTATAGAGAGGTAATTTTACAAAAAGTGTACCGCTATAATAAACGTCACCATCGTTATAGGTGGAATGACGTTATAGAGAAGTAAAATATAATATGAAAAATTAATTTCGGAAAAAATGAGACTGTTATAGTAAAATGTCGTTATAACTAGATGACATTAGAGATAGTTGTGAACATATTTAATTTGTTAGAATAAAAGTTAAAATAGAGGGTGTTTATTAAGGAAAAAATACATAAAGTAGCATACTTAAGTATTAAATTATAAAAAATAGCAATACTTTTATCAAATTACATTTTGTAGCATATGTATTTGTATGTATGTGTATTTTTGTAGCAACAATTTGCAAAAATACAAAATACATATCGATCATAAGGGCAGTAAAAATCATATGTATTTGTATTTTTGTAGCAACAGTTTGCAAAAATACAAAATACAACTTGATATATTATGTAATTATGAAACTGTTGCTATGAAACTCATAATTAAGGAGATAAGTATGCTATTTCTGAATTTTGCCCTTAATTTTTCAAAAACTTGGCCTAATATTTCAGGACTTTAGCTAATATTGCAGTTATGATTTGCCAGCAAGATTTTTGATAGCAAGATCTAAGATAGTGTCTAGCAACAAATGACTATAATTTTGTCAATTTGAAAAATAACTCTTAAGGAATATAAAACAAGTACAACCTCTTTGAATATTGTTATCTCACTGCTCAAGGGTGTATCGTCTAAACGTTTCCTTTAAACACTTGGAAGAAGCCGTGTAATCAAATCATTCTCTCTATGCGTGTATCTATATGTTTAACGCTAATGAAATAAGTGACTCTTAAAATAATTTAGCTTTAATAGATAGCTATGTTAGTCTCTCATTTTTTTTTGTTTTTCTATTATTATATATTTGTTTTGATGAATTAACGCAAAATGGTTCACAATGAGCCAATCACATGCTTCTTATTATTATTAAGTTTTTTTGTCATGTTAAATTCTTTTTCCAACTTCAATTCATGTTTCTTAGACAATCCTTCGTCAATTCTGTTTAATAATCTATAATATTATTAAGTATGACCAAAAAGAAATATTCCTAATGCTTTTTTTTTTTTTTTTTTTTTTTGGGTTAAAAAACAGGTTAAAAGAAATAGTGTTCGAGATTATTAAGGGTCATCTATTTACAACTATTTCTAGTATACTATTTCCTCCTTCAATTCAATTAAATTTTCCATCTAAATTTCATTTTTCTTCTCCCCAATTTATTCATTTAGCTTCTTCTTCCCCACCTCTACTTTCTTTTCCTCTCCCTATATCAACTTCACCCCAACTATAGTAATTATAGCCAGTTTTAGTGCAACATTGCAAACCCATCGATCTTTCCCTCTATTATTCACATTATAATTATCATCAAGAACCACATGAGTTGCTTGAGCTACCGCTAATAGATTATATTAATTCGATATTTTAAAATTAAAATTTAGATATTAAAAAGGTATATGAAAAATACTATGACTTTTCTCAAATCAGTATGACAAAAAACATATCTTAAGATATTGATAAAAAATTCATGTACTTTGACTTTCAGAAAAGAAATTGTGATAAGTATTTTGAAACGAAAGAAAGAACTATCTTTTGTGGATAGGTGATACTTCAGTTTTCCATCTAAAAATATTGTTAGAAATTAAAACATACACCCTTTCTCCAACTATAGATTCCGTAGGACATTTTGAAACGAAAGAAAGAACTATCTTTTATGGATAGGTGATGCTTCAGTTTTCCATCTAAAAGTATTGTTCGAAGCTAAAACATACACCCTTTCTCTAACTATTGGTTCTGTAGGATATATTATTAATCAACATGCATGCGGAGACATAGAAAAACTATATGGCATGCAATAGAGTTAAGTTGTGCTTACACTTAAGTTTTATTGTAATAAGTCTCTACATAGCTCAAATCATTTCAATTAAAACATAAATATAAGAAAATTCAAGTTATCATACAACTCCACATAACAATACATAAAATTTTGTCCAAACCTTTTCAAATAAATATTAATGAACAATGAATGGGAAGAAAGTAACCTCAATGATACCAAATTGTTGGTGAAGAATGCATCGGCTTTCTGTTTTTGAAGACAACCTAAATCAAAATCAAAATCAAAAGAAAATGTTAAAACGCTATAAACATTAAAGAATGAGAAGAAGGTACCTCAATAACACCGAAATTGTTGGTGAAGAGTTCACCGACTTTCCCTTAAATCAAAATCAAAATACAAGGCATTAAAACCTCAAAAACATTAAATAATTTACAATTTCGTAGGCAAAAACAAAGTGTGGTAAATTCACCTCGTCATATTTCAATGAATGTAAACTCATTTAGCAATAAACAACTACGATATAAAATATCAAAAAATTCACGTTATCACACGATTCCACATAACAATACATAGAATTCCATCCAAACTATTTTAAGAAAATATTAATTAATAATGAATGAGAAAAAAGTACCTCAATGACATCGAGATATTGTTTGTGAACTTTTTTAGTAGAGAGTCCAAGACTTCTCATTTTTAAAGCTAACTCCTTTTATAAAAGTATATTCATAAAACCTAAAAAAATTTAATTTAAAACTTCTATAAGATTAGTATAACACATATATTATTTGTATTAAATTAGGATTCAGTTTTCTTATTTTTCAAAATAATTCAAGTTTTGATTAATTTCTTCTTTGTTTCTAAAAAATAATACGTCCTTCCTAAAAATAAGGCAATTTACAATTTGTTAGGACAAAACAAATGATTTTTAAAGTTTTTCTATTTTTCAAAAATAAGTCAAGTTTGTATTAATTATTTCTTTGTGTTTGAAAAATAATACGACCTTCTATTTTTGCAAAAAAATAAAAAAATACTTCTAACATTGATTTTTAATCGAGTTTTTTTCTTTCTAATTTGTAGGAGTTGTTTTCTATTCTAATTGAGTCTTTTCTTTTCTAATTTAGCAACATGAAAACATTAATAATTCTCCTTCCTATATATTTTAGGAGTCTAGTTAATACTACAAATATAATAATATAATAATTTGAGAAAATAAACGAAAAGACGATTTTATCTATTGCAGAGATTTTTAATGAAGGACAAAAAGTTCAATTCACTATTCTAAGGGTCTTCATACTTTTAATATATACACACACACATCATACTAGATACTTTAGTCCGTGCTAGCACAGGCCCAACATATGTTATTTGCG
Organism: Capsicum pubescens; assembly: GCA_030864215.1. Taxonomy (NCBI): domain Eukaryota; kingdom Viridiplantae; phylum Streptophyta; class Magnoliopsida; order Solanales; family Solanaceae; genus Capsicum; species Capsicum pubescens. Next base: position 269,446,436 of record CM061540.1, on the reverse strand, counting down.
TTATTTCAATTTATGTAGCACAAATAGTATTTAGGAGTATCAATCAAATTATTATTAATATAAAATTATAAATTATTTAAATTGTTAATCACTGTAATTTATAGTAACTTTTATGCAATTATCAAACAATTTATGTTACCCGCTTTGACCAAATATTAAAATTTGGAGAGTCAATCAAATTTTTACTAATATATTTTCTTAAATATTTTAAGTTGTTAATCATTATGATTTATAGTATCTTTTAATGTAATTTCAAATAATTTATGTTACTTGCTTTATCGCAACTTATATGACACTATTAGAATTTCAAAAGTCAATCATATTTTTTACTATATGTTTTTAAAATATTATAAGATGTTAATAGTTATGACTTATTATTATTTTTACATAATTTTTAAATATATATAATATTTTACCAAAATAAAATAAATAAAGTTCTAAATTTTCAAAACATGTTAAATTCGAAAATATCATTTGGATCAACAAATTACTAAATTAAAAAATTAAAACATGCAAACTATAAAGTGCCAAAACTACCCCTGGATTTATGTGACACAAATATAATTTAGATAATCAATCAAAATTTTAATATGTTTTTAGATATTTTAAATTGTTAGATATTATAATTTATAATATTTTAAAGTAATTTTAAATAATATATGTTACTCTCCTTGACCAAATTTTTGTGACATTGATAGTCAATTATATTCTTAAAATAATTTAAGTTCTTAATTATTATGATTTATAATACTTTTTCTTCAATTTCAATTTAAGTGACACTGAAATAATTTCTAGAGTCAACCAAATTTTATGATTGAAGCAGCGAAGCGGATATGTCCTAAATGACTTATAATACCTAATTAGAAGTGATATAACAAAATTACTATAAAAAATATTTGTGAAAAAAATATAAATGAGTCCCGTATAAGACGTCATATTAATTTAAAACATCAAGAATTAATTTATCATTTTATGTCAATTTTATTTTTATTAAATATTATTAATTTTTTAATACCTAAATGACTTATAGTAATTAATTAGGGGTGATATAGTAAAATTACGGTTGAAGCAGCTGAAGCAGACATGTCATAAATGTCTATTTTACCCTTTTTAATTAAATATTATTAATTTTTTTATATGTAAATAACTTACAGTAATTAATTAGGGGTAATATAGTAAAATCATAGAGCAAAAATACTTGTGAAAAAATTTAAACGAGTCTCATATAAGATATCCTATTAATTTAACTAAAAATTACACAAATACACAACTTATGTTTCCAATATTACAAAAAATCCCAACTCCCTAAACATATTACAAAAATTCCAACATATATACAGATGTATATGTCGCCTATGTTATGTATATTAATAGGGAGAAAGAGTAAAGTAATAAAAAAAGTGGGAGAGAGTGTAATTACTTCCAAAAGGGTTGGTATTATGTTATTTAAACTTAATTTAAAACATCAAGAATTAGTTTATCATTTATGTCTATTTTATTATTTATTAGATATTTTTTAATGCCTAGATGACTTATAATAATTAATTAGAGGTGATATAATAAAATTTAAATGAGTCTCAAATAATAAAACTACGATTGAAGCAATTGAAACAGACATGTCATAAATGTCTATTTTACCTTTTTATTAAATATTATTAAGTTTCTTATATGTAAATGACTTAAAATAATTAATTAGGAATAATATAATTAAATCACGGCGCAACTGAAGCAGGTGAAGAAACAAGCATGTTGACGAAGAGTTGCCTGCTTTTTCAGACTTATTAATAGTAGTAATATATATCATATTTCTTAAATGAGGGGTTTCTATTTTTTAAATAATAATTAATTAAAGTTTTTCTAAAAAAAAATATTGAGTATTTTGTAATTTTTTTTTTCATATTGAAATAAAGAATTATGAAAAGAAATTTGACATATTTGGAATACTATGTTTCAAGAAAGATTAAATAGATGGATTATACTATCAATTGAAAAAGAATTAGAAGAAGGTAAGCCGCCCGTCAGTGAAGGTTTTATGGGGCATGCAAAATGTGTTTCACTACTTTGAGCTATCAAAAGCGTACTATACTTGAAGATGGTCTAGAGACCCTTCTGATCAGCAAAAGAAGTTAAGGGGTTTCTGATTATTTTGTTCTATTGTTTTTGTTAGACTCAAAATAAAAAAAATTGTCACAAGATATTGGTGCTACATTATGTCTCAATGTTAATGTTAATCTTCAAAGTTGTTCTCTCCTCAGTCCCTTTAGGAGCCTTATCTTGCTAAAAAGGATGACTAACTAGTCATGTCTGTAAAGAAGAAAATTTTATGTTTATTGCATAATTGAGTAAGATGCAAAAGAGCATGAACCTTATCTTCCTAAAAAGGATGCCTAACTAGTTATGTCTGTAAAGAAGAGAATTGTATGATTATTGCATAATTGAGTAAGATGCAAAAGAGCATCATAAGTTTGTGTATGAGAAAAACAATTCAGTTGAAAAAGTAGTTCTGTTATAAAATTAAAGTAAAAGAGTAAAAATATTAGTAAGAAGATAGACAAGAAGTGAGATAGCAAGAGAGAACAACTTCTTTTATTTCTTTCAAGTCTTCAAGTGTGTACAATATGAAAATTGAACTTGTTTATGTATTCACAAGAGAATTCATGAAGAAGAAGAAAGACAAATTAAGACAATGAGAGAGAAGAATCAATCTTATGGATGATTGAATGATCAATGATTAATTGTTTGTGGAGTACATATTCATACTTATATACTGATAGTAACCGACTCTCAATAAGTTAACTAACCTATAGCTAACACTGTTAACTAATTAACTAGACTGCTTAAGTCATAACTAGTATAACTAACAGAGTTAGTTATTTAACTAATGTTAGGAACACAGTGTAGTATACAGTATATACTACACTGTATACATTCTAGTATAGTCGACTGCTTAACACCCCCCTTAAGTTATGTCCCATAAAAATGTTAAGAACACCTAACTTGCTAGTGAGATATTGATGTTGAGCTTTGGAAAGTCCCTTTGTCTAATAAAATGACAATCTATCTCTATATGTTTAGTTCTTTCATGGAAGTCTGGATTAGCAGCTATTTGAATAGCTGATTTGCTGTCACTGAATAGTTGAACAAGAAGAGTAACCTTGATCTCTAAATCCTCAAGTAAGCCAAGTAACCATATAAGCTCAGAAACTGTAGAACCCATGCTTCTGTATTCTGCTTCTGGAGTTTACTGTTTATTTCTTTGACTCCAAAGAAACTATTGATTCTTTAATCTTAATAGGATATCTAAAAATTGATCTTCTGCTATGAGCACATGCTACCCAATCAACATCACAATACGCAGTAATTTCTTTTATAGGTTTACTAGAAATGAGTATACCTTGTCCGGGTTGAGACTTGATGTACCTTACAATTCTCAAAGATGCATCCATATGAGATTTCTTAAGATGTTGTAGGTATTGACTCAGATTTGAATACTGAATTCAATATCAAACCTTTTGACTATTAGGTAGAGTAGCTTCTCTATAAGTCTTTGATAGATACTGGGATCAGGTATAAAAGGGCCATTTATACTGCTGGATATGTGATCATCATATTCCTTAGTTGTCAACTTGACATTTGTATTAATGAGAGTAACTGCAGGCCTAGATGATGCTAAACCAAGTTCAAAAATCAACTCTAGTGTGTACTTTTTGGTGCATTAGAATACCTTGACTTTATCTAGCAAACTCTATGCCCAAAAAATATCTCAAGTCACCTGAATCTTTCATTTTGAACACATGTTGTTGGGATAACTTTTCTTCCTCAATAAGTTTGACACAATCGCCAATAATCAGTAAGAATTGTACATAAACTAGAATCAACACAACTCCTTGGCTTGTCCTTTTAATAGAGAGAGAATGATCTTGTTGACTTTGTATGAAACCAAGCTTTATTAATGCTTCCTTTAGTTTGGCATTCTATTGCTTAGGATCTTGTTTTAATCCATATAAGGATTTGATAAGCCTGTATACCTTTTTAGGCTTCCCCTGGCTATCAAATCCTTAAGGTAGATCCATGTAAATGTCATCATATAGTTCTCAATCATCCATTTGTTGGATTGACCAATTATTTGATGCTGCTAATTATAGTATAGTCCCCATAGTTACTATCTTTACAATAGGAGAGAATGTCTCTTGATAATATTCCATCTTCTTGACTGTATCCTTTAGCAACTAATCTTTCCTTGAATCTTTCAATCTCCAAAGAGGCTGTATAGTTCACCTTGTACACCCATTTACAGCCTGTAGACTTCTTGCCTTCAGGTAGACTGGCTAGCTCCCTAGTGTTTACTTTGCAGTGCATCAATCTCACTTTTCATAGTATCTACCATCTAGGATCTTTTACTGTTACAAGATAAGTCTTAGGTTCTATTACAGAAAAGAAACAAGATAAGTACTTGATAGTTAGAACTGATATGATCATAGGATACATAGTTAAAGATAGGATATAGAGAATTCTGATTTAGTTGACTGAGTGAAATGTAATCCTTTAACCAGATTGGTGGATTTTTTGTCCTTGTTGAACTTCTAGTTGCTACAGTTTAAGTTCCTGTTTGAGATGAAGATGCAGTATTGTTGACGATAAGAACTGTAGGATTAACTACTATAGTCTGCTTTATGTTTCTTGTATCAGATGGTGTAGAAGAGTGAAAGAGAGGTTGTGTATGACTATCACTTGATTCAACATTCTCAAGAGCAATGTTAGTATGTGTTTAGTCTATATGATCAAAAACTTGATCACAACTATTAAAAATAGGAGAAGAGACAGATTGATCTTTGAAAGGAAACTAAGCTTTCTAAATATAACATCTCTATTTACAAAGGACTTAATGTGTGGATCATACAAAATATATCCCTTGTGTACTTCAGAATAACCTATAAAAGCAGCAGTTCTAGTTCAAGGCTAAAGCTTATCACATTGATTAACAATTTTAGCATAGAAAAGGTAGCCTAGGACCTTGAATGACTAAGAGAAGGCTTTATATTATGAAGTTTCTCATAAAGTGATGTGATCACTACCGAAGATGATAATCTGTTAATAATATAGACTTCAATAGGTACGCAATATCCCCAAAATTTTATAGGGATATTTTCTTGAAACTTGATTGCTTTTGTTATTTCTAAAATATTCCTGTGTTTCCTCTGAGCTACACTATTTTGCTGAGGGGAATAGACACATGTTCTTTAATGAATGATGCCCAAATTCTTAAATAATGTACTAGATATATCATTGACAAATTTTGTTCCATTATCGGTCCTACAAATTTTAACAGCTTTACCAAATTGAGTTTCGACATAGGTTAATAACTCTTGAATAGTAACACATACATCAGATTTCAATCTCAATAAATAAATCCAAGTAATTCTAGAGAAATCATCTACAATATTAAGGAAATATTTGTGTCCATCAATAGTAGGAACCTTGTAAGGGCCCTAGATATCCATATGGAATAAATCAAAGGCTTTAGTACTTCTAATGCTACTAGTAGGAAAAGGAAGTGTAGCTTGCTTAGCACATGGACAAACATAACAAGAACCAAGTACTTTAGCTATATTTTCAGTCTTAGTAGGCAGTAATTTCCTAAGTACATTTATAAAGGTGTGACCAAATCTTTTATGTAACAAACTGATATCAGTATCTTGGCTAGGTAGGTCACTAATATCAGAGTTTCTTATTGACAAAACTACTTGCTGGGACTGATATCTAGTAGATTGTTTATTTAGTAGATTGAGTTTATCTTCCAACCTACCAATCTCCTTCACCTTTCTACGTGAGAGATCCCGAACTATGCAAAAGTCGGGAAAGAAAAATACACAATGTGGTTCCTTGGTATCTTTTGACACTGACATCAAGTTATACTTAAATTGAGATAATACAAATATATTTTGTAGAGTATTATCAGCAAAAATTGAAACTTAAACCAGTATGAGTAACTATGACAACATCTCCATTGGGTAGATAAATATGTTTAGGATGATTAACTTTTATTGTCGTTTACTTATAGCATGTTAGTATTGGAAACCATGTGATTGGTTGCACCAGTGTCTATAATCCAAGAATCTTTATTATCAGACACCAATAAAATAGTGTTGTTACCTGTACCATTACCCATCATATGTACACTGTTAGGTGCTTCTGTACTAGCTGAACGACGTGTATTTTTATTGATCAATTGCAATAGTTTTTCATATTGCTCTTTAGAGAAAACACAGGTACTAGGCTGAGTCATAACACCATGTTGCACCTCATGAGTCATTCTAGCTGAGCCATTAGTGCCTTGCGCTACACTTTGATACATGCCTGCTACGTTGGCAATTATCTGATTCTGATCAGATGAACCACCCTATTGTGTGCTTATTACTTAAGCTTGTATTCTCCATCATAACGTTATATGCATCATTTCCATGCACAGTTCCAAGCCTCTTTTTCTTGAAACTAGAAGAATAACCCACCAACTTATAATAATTTTCTTTCACATGCCCCATAAGCATGCAATAATCACTCTTTAGAGTGTAATATTTCTTGAATTTGGAACCAATTTTGGAGTACTGATTCATTGACTTAAAGTATATGACTTCAGGGTTATAGTAAGAAGAAGGACCAATTCTTAAGGGACCAGAAGAGGAAGCCTTTTGACCTTCATCACTCACAATCATTAGCTTAAGCCTGATTGACCTAGGGAAGAGGGGTCATAAGTAATATTTGGCTTCTTGTTTTAGATTAAGAATCATTCAACCCCATGTGGAATTTGTACAACTTTTTCCTTTGCAGATAAGCCAAAATCCTTGGATTTTTCACAATCACAACCAGGAGAGGGAACAAAAGATTCAAATTCATCCTAAAGGCTCTTTAGCCTAGTAAAATACACAGAAACAGAACTGGTTCCTTGACCTAAAGTGGCAATTTCTATGTGAATATTGAAAGTTCTTGAATGATTCACTTTATCAAATCTCCCTTATTTCCTCCCACACAGCCCAACACTAAATGCATAAACTATCCCACTTAACACCCAACACTAAATGCATAAACTATCCCACTTAACAGAGTAGTAGAAACATTATTCATAATCCTAGATAGAACAACTACATTCACCCTTTCCCATTGCCCCCAATGCTCTTACCTGAATTTTCCCTTCTTCTAGGTACCATCCATAAAACCAAACTTATTTTTTCCTAAAAATGCAATACACATGGATCTACTTCATAAATAACAGTTCTCAACACCAGTTAATTGTAGAGAAATTAGTGAAATGCCCACTTACATTCTAGGTATGAAGAGAGAGATGATGATTCTGATCAATAGTAAGCCCTTGGCCTTGTCTAGCATGACTACCATTCTGAGCATCAATATGTGGCTGGCCTATAGTAGTACTTGGATTGGTAAACACACCACTTGAATATATATTATTTGTCATATGAACCATTATTGTTACCAAGAATTTGTTTTAATCGAAAGAAACAGAGAAAATATCAAAAAATGACCAATAATGCAGCGGAATTATTAAGAACAGTGAAAGAAAGAATCCTTTAGAAAAGAAAAATCTCAGAATGAAAAGAAATATAGGAAGAAAGAACCGAATCATAGGTTATTTTGCTTTGATACCATGAGCTTGTTTATGTATTAACAAGAGAATTCATGAAGAAAAAAGAATAACAAATTGAGATCATGAGAGAGAAGAAGAAAAAAGAGAATCAATCTTATTGATGAATGAATGATCAAGTGTTTGTGGAGTACATACTGCATACCTATATCTAGTGATAGTAACTAACTCTCAATCAGTTAACCTAAATCTAACACTATTAACTAATCAACTAGACAACTTAAGTAATAACTAATAGAGTTAGTTATTTAACTAACTTTAGGAACACAGTTTAGTATATGTCGTATATAGTCCAGTATAGACTACTACTTAACAAACTTTTATGCTTCCATTTATAGTATCACGTAGAGGCATAAAATTTTTTAGCCATAAGCATAGCATTAACCTGAAAGATTATGAAGAAAGATAAAGAGGGGTAGGTATCCTGCATCAACACAACACATAAACAAGAACGTGAAGTATCAAAATACACAATGAAGTCCTTTACCTTCAATGGAAAAGGGAAGAATGGGCCCAAAAATTACAAAGGTTTTGAGATTTTATGTCACGACCCGTGGCTACACCCTAGTCGTGACAATGGTGCTTACGGTCATGAGTGACCACAATCTAACCCATCAGCTGGTACCTGCTGTGAGCACTGAACAAAATAGTAATAAAACAACATATGCGAAAGATGCTCTGATAAGATACTGTAAACCTGGAATACTGAAATACGTAATACTGAAATGTCTGAAACAACTGATAAAACTGAAAGTAACTAACTAACTGTCTAACTGATTGTCTGATTTGTCTGAAAGCCTCTAAACTATATGAGGAGTTGATGGGATAGACCTCTAATTAACTCTGACTAGCTGGAAATGAGAAAGTACTGGAGTAAATAAAATAAACAAATCATGTCCTCGACGGATGAGGACACACCACTACTGCTGCTGAATGTCTCTGAGCTGTCTAAGAGTGGTCGAGAAACTGAGCATCCGAACCTATGTTATAAGACAACATAGCGCAAAGAAAAGTATGCGGTCAGTACTTTGAATATACTGGTATATGAGATGTGGGCTAGCTGAAATGCATGGGGGTAACTGAGCATAAATGCATAATCATATAACATCTGTGAATGCAAGACTAAGTATAAACATATTTCTGAAATAATCTGTAAACTAAAAAACTGAAATCTGTATAACTGAATAACTGAGGCTCTGTACACTTGGTCAAGCAGACCTGAACTGAATTATACTGAATACTGTACTAAGACCGTGGGAGGTGTCATCTAACCGACATGCCCCAATCTAAGCTAATCGGGGTCTAACATGTTACCCCAGTTGGAAGGGTATCAGTACCATATAACAGGTACAAACACTGTCTATGTGGATCCATTAATCATGAGTCCCGAAGGACTACGGAGTCAGTCCTAAACTGGTGCGTGACCCCTAAGAGAGTGTCAGTCCTAAACTGGCGGGTGACATCTTATAATCTTACACTGGCTACATAGTTCTGTAACTTAGGGACTGCTACTAAGGACCTAGTCCTAACTGGCCGGTGAGCCCCCATCCCTCGGTTTGCTCAGTGCTAAATCCTACTCCCAACTGAATGACACTGGTACTGAACTAGACTAAATTCAACTGAACTTTATTTCTGATAGTGCTTATCATGATTATAATAAGTGACTGAGTGATAATACTCATGGTTTGACTGAAATCATTCCGAGCTACTGAAATCATGTAAAGCAACTAGGTATCGGGTGTTCATAACCCACCAACACTGAATGATTATAAAATACGATATCAAACTTGAAATACTGTAGTATGAAATCACAGTTCAAAGAACCAAAACATAGGCATTTCATCAAACATGTAATAATCATAAACTTGAACATGGGAATGCCTTAAACATGAGGAAAAACAACATTGATTACATGGCTAAATTCATAACTTGAGGGTTAATTCTAAAATTAATTGATCATGATATGGGAATTGCAACACTTGAAGCATGATATGACTCATTCTACTTGAAAACACTAATAACCATAACTTGAAATTAAATTATCAAGAGATTCATGGATTTATTTCCTCAAGAACAGGTATAAACTCATAAATTAAACCAAAAGAGGATTTTTGGCTCCATGGGTGAAAGGGACCCATGGATGAACATCTCACATACCTTAACAATTGAATTCTTGAAGGTTTTCTTGGATTGAAAGCTTGAACCCCTTGATTTATTGAGAATGAAGCTTAAATTGTTCTTAGGGAAGAAGGAGGGTTTCTTGAGAGCAATTTGGGTAAAAGAGGCAAATAATGTCCTTTTGAAATCCCCAATTCGTGTTATAGACAAAATAGGGTGAGGGAGATGACTCAAATTCCCCTTGGTCACTTAATCAAAAACACTGTGCGGGACAGAGCCATGCGCCACAGAGCTCCTCACAGTGGGAGAGAGCAACGTGTCGCGACCCAAACAAGTTGCTGCACTATTTTGGCCATCCAAACATGTCCCAAACCTTGTCGAAGAATTCCTAAACTCACCCGAGATAATTTTAGCCTCCCTAACCATGAATCAACTTAAAAACCAATATTTCGGGGTCAAGAAGACCAAATAAAAATCATCAAAGTTAGGGGTCTTGAAAATGGCTAAGTCCTCAATACTTAGTGAAATTTTCAAGCCTTGGACCCCTTAAGCATGCAACTAAGAGCTAAATCGAGCTTAGAATTTATGGGGTATCACAATATCTCTCCCTTGGGAAAATTCGTCCTCGAATGAGGCTGGTTTAGTTGAGAGTACTAGAGAAATCTGGGATCATATACTGAACATGCACGACTGAAAATATGATTACATAACTGAGTCTGAAACATGATACATGAACTGATCTATTTTCATGAGTGCATGAAATGACATGAGGAAGGATACATAGCTGAAACAGGGAACTAAAAAGGGTCAATCTGAGGAAAATTATTACCTAATGCTGAATTTGAGATTGCAGAGAAAAGATGAGGGTACTTGGCTCGTATATGTGCTTCTGCTTCCCAAATGGCTCCCTCAACAGATTGATTCTACCAAAGAACTTTAACCAAGGGTACTTCTTTGTTCCTTAGTCTATGGATTTGACGATCAAGGATCTCAATTAGAACTTCTTCATAGGAAAGGCTATCCTTAACCTCTATATCTTCTAAAGGAACAATTACAACTAACTCACCAATACATTTCTTTAACAAAAAAACATGAAATACCGGATGTACTAATGCCAGATCCCCAGGCAACTTTAGCTCATAAGCTACCTTCCCAAAATGACTCGAGATTCTATACGGGCCAACATAACGGGGGATGAGTTTCCCCTTTTTACCAAATCTCTTTACTCCTTTCATAGGAGAGATCTTCTAATAGACTAAATCACCAACCTTAACCTCAAGATCCCTTCTCCTCATGTCTGCATAAGATTTCTGACGGCTTTAGGTTATCTTCAGCCTTGTATCAACTAAACTTTCTCCATCGCATCAAACACTGCATCTGGCCCTATCAAAGCAGCTTTACCTGCCTTAAACCAACCAATAAGAGATCTATATCTCCTTTTATAGAGAGCTTTAAACGAAGCTATCTGAATACTGGAGTGATAATTATTGTTATAAGCAAACTCAATCAAAGGTAAGTGGTCATCCCAACTACCTTTAAAGTTAATAACACATGCCCTCAATATGTCATCTAAGGTCCGAATGGTCCCCTCTGCCTAACCATCTGTCTGAGGATGAAAAGCTGTACTGAGATGAACTTGGGTACCAAAACCCTTCTGAAAAGCTTTCCAAAAGTGAGAGGTAAACTGAGTACCTCTATTTGAAATGATAGACAATGGAATCCTGTGCAGCTTAACCAACTCCCTAATGTAAAGCCTGGCATAATCCTCAGTTGACTACGAAGTAGAACTAGCAATAAATGATCTGATTTGGTAATTTTGTCTATAATGACCCATATCGAATCATACTGACGACGTGTATGAGGCAACCCCATCATAAAATCCATGTTCACCACTTCCTACTTCCAAGTGGGAATGCTGAACTCCTACAATGTAATGTACCACTAGGCCTTTGGTGCTCAACCTTGACTCGCTGACAATTCGAATACCTAGCCACAAAATCTGCAATATCCTTCTTCATGCTACTCCACCAATAGATTTTCCACAAGTCACGATACATCACATCTTAGTGGATCATTGATGGATATAGTATCTCACACCATGCGCTTCTGCAAGTATTTACTATCTCAAGCCATCAACATACGGAACACATAATCTACCCTGACAACGAAGCACACCATCTCCCACTTAGGAGAAAACCTCTACTTTCTGATCTCTTACTGCCTCTTTCATCTTAACCAAACTAGTATCTCTGTCTTGCTTTTCTTTCACTTTGTCAACCAAGGAAGATTTTGAACCATTCTAAACCCATACACTATTTTTAGCTGAATCAACCAACCGAACACCTAATCTATCAAGCTGATGAACCTCACTGACTATTTTTTTCTTATCCTCTTCAACATGAGCAACACTGCCCATAAACAATATGCTAAGGGCATCTTCCACTATATTGGCCTTGTCCGAATGATACAACACACTCATACCATAATTTTTTAACAACTCAAGCCACCTTCTCTGATAAAGATTCAGATCTTTCTATATGAACACGTACTATAAACTCTTATAATCAGTGAACACATCCACACGAACCCTATAAAGATAATGTCTCCAATTTTTCAAAGAAAAAACAACAGCTGCCAACTCAAGATCATGGGTATGATAACTCTTTTCATGTGGTTTAAGCTGTCTAGAGGAACAAGCTATGACCTTACCTCTCCACATCAATACACAACCAAGACCAACTCTGGAAGCATCACAATAACCCAAAAATCAACCTGAACCATCTGGCAAGGTCAATATTGGCGTGAAAATGAGTCGAGTCTTTAACTTTTAAGAACTCTTCTCGCAAGAAGAGCTTTTAATACACTCTAAGGCAGCCTTGAATACACTCTAAAGGTGCCTTAACTTAGGGATATTATGGTATTTTGATACTCCCTTTCTACACTCCAAAAGAGCACCCTTCATTAAGGGTATTTTAGACATTGTCTTGTAATAGTATAAACAGACCCTTAGTTTCCATTTTTTATTAGACTTTGATGAATTGAAATTGAGTATTACTCTTAGTGTAGTTTCTTTCCTTAGTGTAGGGCTTGGAAAAGCCATCTTAGTGTAGGTCTTGGAAAAGACATCCAAACTTGAGAGGTTAGTACATTTGATGGATTTCACTTATGTTGATCAATTGGAAAGAAAGATGTGATTGAGGAGTGTGAATTCCTTTGGCCTACCTAAGAGTGAGGTTTAAACTATCATTGATGAGGTGTGTTTGAAGGTTTGATACAGTTTCTTGTGCTAATCATTGATGATAGTAAGGGTCTCATTACCTATCTTTACTTTTATGCATCTCTTCTTTATCTCCTTTCTTCTTTGTGTTGTTTTCCTTGTCTTGTGGTTGCTGATTTTTATGTCTTGCGTCCTTAATTTCATTTTTAGTAGTTTATTCTTGTATCATACATGGGACTACCCTAAGTTAACTTTGTAAATGGGTACACGGGAATTCCTTTACCTTAAGAGGTTTGGCTAAGGACAATACTTGAAAGTTATAGTCGGTATGACAATACTACTATTAATAGCCTTGGTAAATGATAAATAGAACAATGGATTGGTTGGTTGGAAATGGTTTTAATTGGGAAATAATGGCGGGGTGTGATAGCTAACCATGAAGGTGGGAGTTCAATGAACACACACTAGAAACTTATGTTTGCCGACATGAGGGGTAAGTCATGGAGACCCTTTTATTATTCTATAAGGTACGTAGGAATCCTCTAAGTACATTGTACATATGTATCATGGAGAGTGAAGGGTACTTGAGAATCCCTTACTCTAGTGGTATCTCCGATTAGTGTGACTACATGCATCGAGGCTCATTCTGGGGGTTACATTGGACCCATATATCCCGTGGGTGATTAAGGACGGTTAAACTGCACATACCAAGGTTAATGATTTCAAATGCATGCTAAACCCGGTTCCCTTTCCTGGCATGGGTATATATATATGTATGTGTGATTTGTATGCATATGGATGGTTTACTTAGTTTGATTAATTGATATTATTTTATTCTTATCCTGAGTTTATGCTAGCGTTCACCCGCTAACCCATCTTCGGGAGGCTATATCCCCATGTGATGCAGGAACCGATCGTTCTTCTCCTCCTGCTTAGCGGTCAGACTTTGGGATCAACTATTGAATTGAAGTGGTGAGCTTTCATCTTTTCGGAAAGCTCCATTTCAGCTTCCATCTTTTCAAAAAGCTCCATTTTATAGATGTTATATCATACTTTGGTTTATTTATGGATATTAGTTTTGGGTATGATTGGGGGCATGCCCCAACATGATTTTGGTATTCTTTTGGTTAGAGGCTTTTGTGGAATTACTATGGGTTGGCATGGGCGGGATCGGTATTGGTGTTAGCCTTAGTATTGGTATTGGTATTGGGGCTGATACCGATTAACTGTATTATTGGTTGTTGCCTCTAGCATTATGGATATAAAATATTGAGATATCCTCGACGTCAGATTATGTTGTCATGCATGGTCAATGGATATAGGTTCTCCAAAGCATCTTGCAAAGGAAAATCTTATTATCTTGCATGGTGAGCGATTATGGACACTTAGTTGAATGGTATGATGGATCTCTTGGAAACAAAATGAAATGGCCCTCTAAAAAATAACATGAAATGGAATTGCCCTCTCGATATGGCCCTCTTAGTGATGAAATGGCATGAAATAAATTGGGATACAATGACCCTCTTGGAGGTTTGAAAAGAAGCTTCACCTAAGTTTGTTTGTTGGCGTGTTTGGGATTTATGCACGTAACTGTACTCAAGGTAGATGATTAGTAGACACAATGTTGCTCTTGTTGGTGACCATAATTAGCATAAAGTTCAAATGACAAATACTCACTATCATACTCTAAATGACTTAGTCTATTATTGATATATCTTCTTCTTTTAAGGGAGTATTTAAATAAAAAGTCTATCGAATGTAAGAAAATGGGTGAAATCCCCTTCCAGAGACCACTCGAATATCGTTTTCTTCCCCTCATGGTGAATTTGAGGATGACTTTTCTACTCTTCCTCCTATTGAGTAATCCTTTTGATTGTGTCCTTATTGGGCCAACTCCTTCAAATTCACGTGCACTCAAGGTAAATATTTATTAGACACAGAGTTTCTTTTTGTAATGGCTATTTTTTATAAAGTTCTAAATAAAATGTTCATAAAGAGTATAATACACCTTTGTTTGTCATCCATGATCTCTTGAAATGAGATAGACAAATCAAAAGGTACTTGATAAATGGGTAATTAAACCCGTCTTTGGGGCTACCCAAAAATACCGTTCTTGAGTATTGTATGCGTTGGTGTGGTTCCCTATTCGCTTGGGATTTTTTGAAAAATATACACATTTTTGTGCATTGATCCATGCATCCAAAGAAAAATATTTGCCAGTCATATCATGTATAACTCAATGAACATCTTCCTATTGAGGCTCGACTATGTCTGATATTCAATGAAGGATTTTCAAAAACTCATCATTGTTGTTGGGGAGTTCCAAAACATAGTTTTGTAAAAATCTTATCATAGTTGGTAATTTAGTGTTTCTAGACTCTATCGCAGCTAGTGATTTCTAAAGCTTGACTTTGTCCTCCTGGTGCTGGGGAATTTGAAATATATTCCAGACTTCCTCAAAATTTGTGCCCAATTTAATACTGTTTGAGATGATCTTGGCTTGAAGGATATGAAGTCTTTGCTGGTCTTCATTTTCTTTGCTGGATGATGATCTTCTTCTTTTGAATTTTTGAGATTCCTTCTTGAAAATCCCAGTTTCCATTTTCTGGGATGAAATGATTGAGCCATTGGGACGCTTACGTATCCCATTGAAGAAGACATCAAGAAAATGTAGCTTAGGACTACACTAGGGGGATATAGAGAAAATCTAAAGTATTGACCGAAGCCAACATAGGCTACCTACATATCTCATTCTTGAGAATTCAGGTAAAATTCAGTTCGTAAATAAAATGGGAGGGTAAATTATCGTAAGGGGTTGACCGAAGCCAACATAGACCGCCTATGTATCTCATTCTTGAGAATTCAGGTCAAACGTAGTTCGTTCATAAAAAGGGGAGGGTAAATTCTTCTAAGGGATTGACCAAAGCCAACATAGGCCGCCTACATATTCCTTTCTTGGAAATTCAGGTCAAACGTAATTTGCACATAAAAGGAAAAAAAATTCTCCTAAGGGGTTGACCGCAGGTGACATAGACCAGCTACGTATCTCATTCTTGAGAATTCAGGTGAAACGTAGTTCGTACATAAAAAATAGGGTAAATTTTAAGCTATGTTAAAGCATAGAATGGTTACTTTAAGAAAAAAACATTATTACAAGAAAAGTGATACGAGGAAAAGACCGTCTTCAGATATGGTGTCTCATCAGGGTTAAATGGCCTGGGATACTTTCATCCATTCTACTCAGATAGAATTAAGGCTTCTTCGGATAACACTTTGTGAATGATTTGCCGCTTTCATTGCATCAACATCTTGATGGAAGGAAAAATCAGTTGTCCACTTTCCTTTGAGAGAATTGATAAGATTCTTTTTTCTTTGTCTTTTCTATATAGATATCAACCTTAGTTTTTTTTTTAACTTTGTCGTTGTCTTCCTGATTAACCACCTCAGTTTCTTTTAGGTTAGGGTTTTCTTGATTTTTGAACTCTTTGGTTCGTGTGTTGATTGTTCCAGGACTATTATCTCCCATTCACCATTGTCTTTCTTGATTTGTTCATTTCTTGACATGACATGACATTGACATGTTTTAGATATTTGTTACTTTTCCAAGGCAAATTTGACAATATCAAGTAGATAATAAAATAAGCAATAGAGTTTTTTGCAATAGGGGCGGGTTTGTTGAATTATGAGAAAATATTTATAAACTCTATCCGAAACCCATACGAGTGTGGGTCTATGCATTTTGAAAAGCATAAAAAGCAAAAGGGAATTAAATAAACTTAAAGGGTGGGTATTAGGCCTCATCTGTACTACTACCGACTTAGTAAAAAATTAAATTTCATCTTTCTATCAATCCTATGGATTTGAGAGAAATAAGTGGAGTGGAAGTCCAGTTTAGCATTTTCTCTAGTTCATTTTCCTTGATTCCAGCTATTCTGGAGAATGCTTCCATGGTAGCATCATATTTTCCCTATTCCATCCTTGACACCATCACTTATAGGTTTTAAATAATAACCGGTAGAGTCTAGGTTTACTATTAGTAATTTTTTCTTTTTCGTAACAATTATAGTCAAGAGAGAAATCTTTATTCATTTTGATCTAGTGAAGTAGGGATATTTTTCTATTTTATTTCAACACAGAGTAGTTTCTATTACCTATAAATTAAAAATAACTCAAAGAAAAACACGTTAGATTTTTTTAGTAATAAATATTGCAAGATGATCAGGTAGAAAGTAAACACGTAAAGTTGTTTCTCAGCTCAAGTGAATTGATCCAAGGGATAATGATGACTTGAGATTTCCAATGAATAGGATTTCGCTCATTGATTTGGATAAGTAGAATTTATCAGGAAGGTTCAACTTTTCTTCATCCTGGCATTATGCTTTGTTTTACGAAAGTGGGGTATAATAATGTTTTTGAAGAAATGGGTTGGGCCAAAAGGCTACCTACATATCCCACAAAGAAGAAATCAGGCCCTATGTAGTTTGAATTATAGTAAAAAGGATTGATTTTCATATTATTTCATTCACTAAACTTCATTGGATTAGGCAAAGTAAATACAATGAAAATAAAACTTGCGACATATAAAGCTTGATTTTGAATAGAGAAAAGTTCTTAAATTTTCTCCAGCCTTTTTTGCTTCATGGATAGTCCGACATGAACTCCAATTAAATCTTTTCAGTTTTGATCAAGTTCTCTAAATCAAAGTAAAAAACATGACATTTCTCAATTGTATGTCCATTGGTTCCATTATGACAATGGCATTTGTCATTATCCTCCCTCTATTTTGTAGATCCTTTCTTTTCCTTTCTCTCTGCTGGATGGAGGAATTTTTCTTAGACCAACTTGGAGTAAATTTCTTCATAGGTATCCTTAAAAGATATGAAGTACAAATGATGAATTGTGAGATAATGTAAGACCCCGCGAAATTCTAAGCTCAATTCAGTCTTTTAAAGTTGGTCAAGGGGTCCCAGACTTAGAAAAATTTAGCTAAGTGTCCATACTCAGTGTTATTTTAGCCTTCGAAAGTTGGCAATCCAATTTCATGACCCTTACGACCTTAAAGGACCGATCTTTAGATTGTTTCATGATCAGGAAGGTCAAGAGGTGTTTCCAAATAAGTTTCAGATTTTTTGGACCTCGTTTGAAGCCCATTTGGAATCCTAAACTAGTGAGTCAACGTGATCTTGACACATCACGTTGACTATTGCATTGATAAATATTTTCCCCAGTTCCCAGCGTCAAATTCTAGTGAACCAACACGGAATCGATGCGGTGCATTGGCTATCGCGTCGATGCCAATGATGCGGTGCGTCGGTCTGCGTGTCGATGGTTCAGTTACTATCATTAAAAAGCCGTATCATCAGAGTTAATTAAGTCTTTTTCCCACGTCCTTCAGCCCCCACGAAATTTAGCCCTCTTTTAGCCAAGTATATTCATTCTTTCATAAATTACTCAAGAACAAAAATCCCAAGAGCTTAAATTTCAATTCAAGGCTCAAGATTCCACCAATAATATTCAAGAATTTAGCAACCAAGGTATGTGAAGTGTTTATCCAAGGGTTCCTTCCACCCTTGGAGTCCAAGAATATCTTTTAAATATCAAGTAGTTTGAATTCATGATTTCCACGATTTAAATTAAATTGTATTCATGATTAGTATGTGAGTTAGATTTCTATTTCATGAATTATTATACGTTTCATGTGGGATTGATTACTATGTGTGTAGATTCGTATGAATCCATGTTAAACCCCTTGAAATTGTGAAATTTGAAGTAAATCTTGATGCTCACTTATTATGTGCATATATTATGCTCACCAAGGGCTTGATGAATTGTTCATGTGAACTAATAAGGAAAAGAAATCATGTCATGCTAGCTTATTTGCAAGTTAGACCATGCAAGAGTTTGATAAGATGTCTCTATAGATGTATTATGAATTCAATGTGCATGTTTATGCTAAGCAAGATCATGTGATGCTTTATTTTCATACTATCGAGTCCTGGAGGTATTTAATACCCGATAATTTAGCTGTTTACCTAGAGCCAGTGTCAGTTATAGAATAATCTCAATCAAATCATGATACTAGTAATCTCAGTCAGTTACAGGACTCAGGAAAACTCAGTAGACCTAGTATTAGTCCAGTCTAGTTCAGCATTCAGTTCAGACCTTAATAAGCTCAGCCAACTAAGAGAACTCAGTAGTATTCCGTCAGTCCACGAAATCCGCTGAACTAAGTTCAGTTTAGTCAAATAGTAATATCAGTAACAGTTCAGTCCAGCCTAGTACAGACTAGAAATTAGCTTAGTGTCTATTCAGTTGGGAGTAAGATTCAGCACCGAGCGAACTCAGGGATGGGGACATTCCTACAAGCAGAGGGTTTGACCCTTAGTAGCAATCCCTGCGTTACAGAACTACGTAGCCAGCGTAGGTTGAGATATCTTCCTGCCAGATATTATGAGAGTTGATACATCTCATTCGAGTTATTCTACCAGCGAGGGTTGATAAAAGAGCTTCCTGTCAGAGAGGGTTAACTCACAACTTGTCTCTACCCGTGACATGGTATTGACACCCTTCCAACTGGGGTCAGAGGTTGGACCCCAATCTATTCAGAAAGGGGCATCTCGGTTAGATGATTACCTCCCAGAGTCTCAGTTTCAAATTCAGTCTCAGAATAGAACTCAGTTTAGTTCTACAGACTCAGGACTATCAGATGTAGTCATTTAGTATAGTACGGAACTCAGTATATTTCCATAGAATCAGGAATGCCAGATACAGTTATTCAGATATCAATTTCAGTATTCAGACACAGTATTTAGTATCATCACGATCTTAGTTATAGTATACGTATTCATGCATGCACTCTTATTCGGTTATACTCATGTTGTTCAGTTAGCTTTGTTCATGCATATGAACCCATGCATCTTAGCCTATCTCACTGACCATACCAGTATATTTAAAGTACTAACGCATGCTTTTCTTTTGTGCTATGATGTCTTATATCATAGGGTCAGACGCACGGGCTCCAGAGCACCTTTATCAGTTTGAATTCTCAATAGACAGAGTTAGTGGTGAGTCCTTATAGTCCAAGGACATGATTGTTTCAGCATTTCAGTTTATTTTCAGCAGTCGGAGTTAGTTGGGGTCTTGTCCCATCAACTCCATATTTCAGACTGTTAAGAGGCTTTTTCACACTAGAGTATTTTCAAACAATTGTTCAGATTTCAGTATTGATGTTCAATTTTGGTTTTATGATACCGTAAACAGTAATTATTTTAGTTTTGAACCTTATGGCAAGTTTTCACCTAAATTTTGAAATTATTACAGTATTATTATTTAGATATTACAGCAGGTACCAGACATGGGTTAGCTTGTGGTCCTTCGAGATTATGAGCATCGTGTAGCATTTGGGGTACAGACTCAGGGCGTTACAAACTTGGTATCAAAGCCTAAAGTTCAATAGAGTCCTAGGAAGTCCTAAAGCCACATCTACTAGAGTCTTGTGCATGGGTGAATTGCGTGCCACACTTATGGACAGTAGTCTTCGAGATATTATAGGAAAAGTTTTCCTTATTTCAGTATTCATGTCGTGCGAGTGAGCATGAGCTCCAGTTAAATTCTCAGTCTAATTATAACGCCCCGAATCTTGTACCCAGAATGCTACACAGTGCTCATGACCCCGAAGGACCATAAGCTAACCCATGACTGATATCTGTACCTGTATACTGTATGACATCATGTAAAATATGGAAATAATAGATTGGAACATGCCATAAGGTTCAAAATGGATAAAACATACTATCTGAGAGTACGGTATATCAATATCATAACATGAAACTGTCTGAACATACTGTAGTCTGAAAACCTCTAAAATTAAACTGTCTGAATAAGGAGTTGATGAGACATGTCCCCAACTAACTCCAACTACTGAAATAAATTAAGTAATGATATAATAAAGTAATGATCATGTCCTCGAAGGATGAGGACTCACTACTAACTCTGACTGCTGAGACTGGAATGCTACTGATGCTCTAGAGCTCGTGCTTCTGAACCTATGGTATAAAATACCATAGCGCAAATGCGTCAGTACAATTGAATGTACTGGTATGCAAGTGAGGTAGGCTGAATGCAAGGGTTTATATGCATGAACAATACTAGCTGACCGAATAACATGAATGTGAGAATACATGCATGAATACATGAACTATATCTGAGATCAAGACATCATTGAATCTGAATACTGATAACATAGGTTTCGTATAACCGTTGTACTATTATCTGAATGACTGTGTCTGACAGTCCTATTTCTGATGGAACTAGCTGAGTTTTGTACTGAACTGGGTGACTGTATCTGGCAATCTTGAATTTTGTAGAACTATCTGAGTTCTATTACTAAGACTTAGATTGTAACTGTAACTGTGGGAACTAGTCATCTAACCGACAAGCTCCAAATAAAGTAATATAGCTGAGTTGGGGTCCAATCTATAACCCCAATTGGAAGGGTGTCAATACCGCGCCACTGGTAAAGACAAGCTGTGAGTGATCCCTCATCTAACAGGTACTCTAAGGAGAATGGTGGGACCCTCATCTAACAGGTTAAGCCACCTCATCAACCCTTATCTAACAGGTTAGATGTCTCAACCTACACTGGCTATGTAGTTTTGGAGTGCAATGATTGGTTCTAAGAATCACACTCTCTACTCGCAGGTGAGTTCCCATCCTTGGGCTCGCTCGGTGCTGAATTCTACTCCCATCTGATTAGACACTGAATTACTTATACTGAACTGACTAGACTGAGTTTACTGAGTTTTGTTGACTGACGGAGTATCACTGAGATTACTTAATTTCTGAGATTACTGAGTTTTCCTGAGTCACATGACTGACTGAGTTCTATGAATCATGGATTGACTGAGAGTATCTTGAAAACATGACACTAGCTCTAGGCACACAGCTAAATTATCGGGTACAAGTACCCCCAGGACTCGATAGCATGAAACTGACAAGACTTGACACTTCTTGATACATGACCATAGTCAACAATTCATAGTACAATCATTGGGGATATTCATGAAGTATTTGCATGCCATAAGATCACACATGAATAGAAGTGCATGTAAACATGTCATAATTTCTTAAGCCTAATCTTATGAGCATTACACCAATCCATCACAAAGCATAAAAATAACATGGGTGTCATTTGAACTTAAGGGTGAAACATAGGTTCATCATTTTGGTCACAATTGAGTCATAAGGCATGTTTCCTATTCTCTTAGGCATTTTATCAAACACCTTGCATGCATAACTATAAGCTTAGGCTTGGACATTAAATTAATTCATCATGGCTGCATAAATCAACATAATTTAGTAGATTTCAATCCACATGATAGCATACATTAATGAAAACACATTTAACGATTCCAACTTGGGTATCATACACAACATCAACATGATCGTAATCAATCCACAACATAAACATCACAATTTATAATTTAAAATTGAATTCTTGGGCTTCATGGACGAAAAAAATTCATGAATGAACACTTGACATAACTGGGTGGATGATTTCTTAAAGATTTGTGGAGGAAAGCTTGAATTCTTGACTTGGAATTAAGCTTCTAGGGTTTTTTGTTCTTGGGGATTGATCTTTGAGAGAAACCCTAATTGGATGTTGTGAATGAATAATGAAGGTATGAGCTATTGTCTGGTATAATTAGGGGTTAAAATAGGTGGAAAACTACCCAAATACCCTTTTAAAAACGACTTTAAATTGCTGAATGGGATCTGCAATGGCTCGTACGATGGTCCATCGCTGGCTCAACGGTTTGTTGTTCTGACCGTCGCACTTGGGCCAGAATAGGGACTCACTTCCTTAGTAGCAATGGCTTGGGTGATGGTCTGTCGCTAGCTTAATGGTTCATCAACCTGTCTGTTGCACCTTAAACAGAAGATTGACTTACTACCTTAGCTGCGATGGTTTAGGCGATGGTCCGTCGCTAGCTCGACGGTCTGTCAACCTGCCCGTCTCACCTGGGCGGTTCTAACAACTCTCAGTAAAACATCCATAACTTTCTACCTCAATACTGGATTTGGACGAAATTGATATCGTTGGAAAGCTAATTCAATTTCCCACATGATAAAAAAGTCAAAATTAGGGAAATTCTAATTGATTTAAACATTAATTATTTAGGAAGTTATCACTAACTCTTCTGGAGACTAGATTTGACTTAAAAAAAGTTTGGGGTATTACAATATCTCCCCCTTAGAAACATTCATCCTCGAATGAGACTGACTGAGAGGGGAGAAACGGTAGGCTGAAGCACATCCTGAACATGAATGACTGAAACATGACTCCATGACTAGCATGACTGAAAAACTGAATATATATCATACTGAACATGCATATATGATGTATGAGTAACTGATTCTTGAATGTATGACTGAGTGTTCTAAGGAACTAAGTTTCTCACAATGAGAATATATCTGATGCATGATTACTTGACTGAACTGATACATGAATGAATGACTGAATATGCAATGGTATTTAATACCAAGTTTATAAGGAATTCTGAACATCATATGGATACCTAGCTTATAACTGAAACCTGAACCTGAAAATCTTAAGAAGAACTATTACCTTGATCTAGATCTGAGTTAGCAGAGAAGAGGTGAGGGTACTTGGTTGGCATATCTGCTTCTGCTTCCCAAGTAGCTCCCTCAAGGGAATGATTTTTCCAAAGAACTTTGACTAGAGGGACATTTTTGTTCCTCAGTCTGCGAGTCTAATAGTCTAGGATTTCGACTGGAATCTCTTTATAAGAGAGGTTGTTCTGAACATCTATGCTCAGAATAGGGACTACGACTGCCGGGTAACCTATGCACTTCTTGAGCAAAGAGACATGGAAGACTGGATGAACTAAGGCCAGATCTAAAGGCAACTTAAGCTCATTAGGTACCCTGCCGAAACGACTGAGAATTTTGAAGGGACCGACATATTGGGGACTGAGCTTTCCTTTCTTGTCGAACCGCTTCACTCCCTTTATAGAAGTGATATTTAGATAGACATAATCACCAATCTCGAACTCGAGATCCTTTCTGCGCACATCTGCATAAGACTTATGTCGGCTCTTAGCAGCCCAAAGTCTTTATCTGATCAACTGGACTTTTTCTAAGGCATTGAATACTAAATTAGGCCCTATAATTGAGGCCTCACTAACTTCAAACCAACCGACTGGTGACCTGTATCTCCTACCATAAATAGCTTTGAATGGATCCATCCGAATACTAGAATGATAGCTATTGTTATATGCAAACTCAATCAAAGACAAGTGGTCATTCCAACTACCCTTGAAATCTGACATGCTAAAGTCTGAATGGTCCTTTTTGTCTGACCATCTGTCTAGGGATGGAAGGCTGTACTGAGATGAACTTGGGTACCAAGACCCTTTTGGAATGCTTTCCAGAAATGAGAGCTGAACTGGGTACCTCTATCTGAGATAATAGATAAAGACCGTGCAATCTGACCAACTCCCTAATATAGAGTCTGGCATAATCCTCGACTGAATTAGTGGTATGGACTGGAAGGAAATAAGCTGATTTGATCATCCTATCTACAATGACCTAAACTGAATCATGC
The DNA here is from genome assembly GCA_030864215.1 of Capsicum pubescens. Lineage (NCBI taxonomy): Eukaryota > Viridiplantae > Streptophyta > Magnoliopsida > Solanales > Solanaceae > Capsicum > Capsicum pubescens. Next base: position 269,421,818 of record CM061540.1, on the reverse strand, counting down.
TGGTGACAAGTACGAGGCAAACCCGTCACAAGGTCCATGTTCACTTCTTCCCACTTCCAAGTAGGAATACCGAACTCTTGCATGGACCCACTAGGCTTCTAATGCTCAATCTTAACTTGCTGACATATAGAGCACTTAGCCACAAATTTTGCAATATCTCTATTCATTCCACTCCACTAATAGACCTCCCGCAAGTTGCGGTACATCTTTGTGGACCCTGGATGAATAGAGTAACATGCACCATGCGCTTCTGCAAGAATTTGCTGCCTCAAGTCATCTACATCTGGAACACATAGACGACCCTGACAACGCAGAGTACCATCTCCCCCCAGGAGAAAACCTCTACTTTCTGATCCTTGACTGACTATTTAAACTTGACTAGACTGGGATCTCTATCTTTCTTTTCTTTCACCTCAGAAACTAGAGATGATTCTAAACTATTCGGAACCCATATATTACCCTCTAAAGAATCAACTAGGCGGACACCTAGTCGGGCAAGCTGATGGACTTACTAAGATAACTTCTTCTTACTGTCCTCAACATGAGCAACACTACCCTTAGAAAGTCTACTGAGAGCGTCGGCCACTACATTGTCCTTGCCTAGATGATAAAAGACACTCATGTCATAATCTTTCAAGAGCTCTAAGCACCTTCTCTGACGAAGATTGAGATCTTTCTGAGAAAATACATAATGAAGGCTCTTATGATCTGTGAACACATCTACATGAACTCCGTATAGATAATGCCTCCAGATTTTCAAAGCAAAAACTACGACTGCTAACTAGAGATCATGAGTAGGATAATTCTTCTCATGGGGGTTAAGCTGTCTGGAGGCATAGGCTATGACCTTACCATGCTGCATGAGGACACAACCCAAACCTACTCTGGATGCATCACAATACACTATGAACCCATCAGAACCATCTGGAAGAGCCAAAACTGGAGCTGAGGTGAGTTGAGTCTTTAACTCTTGAAAACTCTTCTCACAAGGATCTGACCACTGAAACTTGACTTTTTTCTGAGTCAATCTGGACATAGAGGATGTAATAGAAGAAAATACCTTAACAAACCATCGGTAATAGCCATCCAAACCCAAGAAACTCCTGATAATTGATGGAGAGATAGGGCAAGGCGAGTTTCTTACAGCTTCAGTCATTTGAGGATTGACCCTAATGCCATCACATGAAATAATATGACCAAGGAATGCTACTGACCTTAGCCAAAATTCGCACTTATTGAATTTAGCAAACAACTGATGATTTCTGAGAGTCTGCAATACTATTCTGAGGTGGTCTGCATGATCACGCTCACTGCGGAAATAAACAAGGATGCCATTTATGACGACTATGACGAACATGTCCAAGCACTGCTTGAACACACGGTTCATCAAGTCCATGAAAACTGCTGGGGAATTGAAAAGACCAAAGGTCATAACTAAGAATTCGAAGAGACCATACCGAGTACGAAAGGCTATTTTTGGAATATCACATTCTCTGACGCTGAGCTGATGATAGCCTGATCTGTGGTCTATCTTAGAAAAATAGCTGGCACGCTGAAGTTGATTGAATAAGTCATCGATTCTGGGAAGTAGATACTTGTTCTTGATCGTGACTTTATTGAGATGACGGTAGTCTATACACATTCTAAGAGAATCGTCTTTCTTCCGCACGAATAAGACTGGTGCACCCTATGGGGACACACTGGGTCTGATGAATCCCTTGTCTAGGAGATCCTTCAACTGTTACTTTAATTCACTGAGTTCTACTGGTGCCATTCTGTATAGCAGAATAGATATAGGCTGAGTATCTGAAAGGAGATCAATACCGAAGTCTATTTCCCTTTTGGGAGGAATTTCTGGAAGATCTTCGGGAAAGATATATGAATATTCATTCACGACTAGGACTGATTCAAGACTGGGAGTTCCAGAACTAGTATCCTTAACTCGAACAAGATGATAGACACATCCCTTAGATATCATTTTCCATGTCCGAAGGTAGGAAAAAAGCTGACCTCTGAAAGCTGAAGTACTACCCCTCTATTCTAGGATAGGTTCATTACTGAAATTGGACAACTCTATTTATACATTCGACTGTGGCATAGAAGGAATGAAGCCAATCCATGCCGAGAATGACATTAAAATCAGTCATCTCTAATTCAACTAAGTTTGCTGAAGTGATTTTCTGAGATACCATAATCGGAAAGTTCCTGTATACCCATCAGGCTATGATAGTTTTACCCACTGGGGTAGATACTGAGAAGGGCTCTACTAGAATTTTGGCACTGACTCCAAAATCAACTGCTCTGTAAGGAGTAACAAAAGACAAGGAAGCCCTTGGGTCTAGCAAAGCGTAAACATGCAAGTGAAAGATCTGTAACGTACCAGTAACCACATCAGGAGAATTTCTTGATCCTGTTGAGACTGGAGAGCATAAAGTCGATTCGGGCATTGCCCACTAGTAGCACTAGAAGTGGCACCCTGCTGATTTGGGCGACCATACTGAGCTGAGGAACGGTTCTGCTGACCCTGATAACCTGACTGGGGACAATATCTGACTTTGTGGCCTGGCTTTCCATAACCAAAATAGACATCACTACCATCTCTGCACACACCCTTGTGGTTCTTACCACAAGTCTGACAAAGGGGATTAGTTCGGGAATTGCTAACACTATCCTGAGACTTAGAGCCTGGCGCCCTATCATTATTACCATCCCTGAACTTAGAAGCTGGAGCACTAGATGAAGAAGGAGCTGGAACTGATGATTTAGGATGGAAATGAGAACGGTTTCCTCCCTCAGACTTAGACTGAGCAAAGTTGAAACTACCTGTCCTTGCTCTCTTATTCTGTTTCTCCCTCACCGTCATTTTTTGCTCTTCTATCTATTGAGCATGGGTTATAAGCCTGGCTATGTTCATGTAACTATTCAACATCGCGGACCTGCACTCATTGACCACACTATCATTTACCCAGAGACCAACTTACTCATCTTGGCCCTGCTATCTGCAATAATATGAAGAGCATATCTAGCTAATTGAGTAAACTTAAGAGAATACTCTTTCACCGTCATGTTTCCCTGCCCGAGGTTGATAAATTCTAACACCTTATCTTCTCTCAGCTCTAGGGGTAAGAACCTCTCTAGGATTGCGGTGACAAACACCTCCCACTCAATGGATCCTGTATCAACTGACATTTCTGTCTTCCACTGCTTGAACCAAGTATGAGCAACACCCTACAACTGATATGCAGCTAACTTAGCACTCTTACTAGGAGTAAACCCCATGATTTTGGTAACCTTATAAACCCAATCAAGGAATTCCTAAGGGTTTTCATCTGACTTAGACCCGAAAAAGGATGGAGGATTCATTTGGGTGAAGTCCCGAATCCTGGCTGCAGCTGAATTGGACACTAGGTTTGCTGGAATGATAGCTGGTCGTTTATTCTGAGCAGAAACTGACTGTGCAAAAGTAGTGAATGCAGCTCTGAACTTTGCATGAGAGACATGTTCTCCCAAAGGATCTTCAGGCAGAGGGGCTGACTGATTCCCAGTTCTCTTCTTCGGGGGCATATTCTGTAAATGAAAGAGAAAGGGATTAGACTGAGGGATTAACTTCAGATTATACTTAAAGGAACGACATGAATACTCAAAAATGGGAATTTATTCCTAAAACATCTCATAGCCTCCTGTACATAAATGTGGCACGCAACACACCCATGCACAAAACTCTACTAGATGCGGCTTTCAGACTACTTAGGACACTATTGAACCTTAGGCTCTGATACCAAGTTTGTAACACCACGAATATAGTACCCGAAATGCTACACGGTTCTCATGACCCCAAAGGACCACAAACTTGTAATACCCCGGGAAATTTTTCGTTGAAATTTTGTGCGTAAACGTATAGGGTTCTATCTTCTAGAATGAATTATAAATTTTCCGTGTGGAATATCTTAGATTATGAACCACCATTACGTAGAGTATCGAATAATATTTCCAACGATATGTGGATCATCCAAAACGGACACCCGAGCGACGAGTTATGAACATTCCGATCGAGCCGTGAATAATAGTGAACAGTAAAACGTGTAGGAAAAAAAGTACTGAGGCCTGGCGTATTTTTGCTCCAACTTTAAATAATCATAACTCCGTGTACATAATGATCTGGGTGATATACTATATATCAACGGAAAGATCTGCGAGTCCTCTTTTCGATGAAATTGGTTTCATCTAATTTGTCTATCGGAGAAAAATGTTATGGTCGATCTACTTCAGTCTATCAAAAGTGAATTTTTGGGTCAACTTCAAACGATCACAACTCCTCGTACACAATGATCTGGGTGAGATACTATATATCAAAGGAAATATATGAGAGTTCTCTTTCTAATGAAATTGGTTTCATCCAATTTGGATATCAGAGTAAAACGTTATGGTTGATCTACTTCAGACTATCAAAACAGTCCACCAAAAGACAGATTCGAGAATTATTTGATTTTTAGGGGTGTTTTGGTCATTTTCCCTCACCCAAAATCCATCCAAACCCTATATTAAAGCCTATTAGAAGCATTATATGTTATATTTCATCAAATTCCCTCAAAAAGAAAACCCTAAGGTCCTATATCCAACTTCAAGAACATCCAAAGTTCACCATTAATTCTGTAAATTTATTCAAGATTCCAAGTTCCTAGTTCAAGAACTCCAAGAACCATCATTCAAAGGCACGATTAACATCTCAAAAATGAGTATCGATCTAACGTTCATCATTCAAGGTATGTGGGGTTTTTCAACAAGAACTCTCTTTCGTTCTTGTGCCCAAATTGATTTTTCTTTTATGAATATACATGATTTTACATGTTTTGATATGAATTTAAAGCATGAATTTATACCCTATATGATTTTACATGAGATTATGATACTCTCTATGTTTTGAAAGTTGAATTGAATGAGAATGATGATATTTTTGTACATAAAGCTGAATTTTCCAGATTTTAAAATAAGTTATATATATTTATGATGAAAAGCATGAATCTTGAGAAAATTTAATATGATTTTGATGTATGAGACCTTGAGTCCTAATTGGAATTGTACTTTGAGAAATTATGTGCTATAAGCAAAATGATATTTGAATCCCAAAGATAATTTTCTTTACCAAGATATATGATTATAAAGCTGAAATTTTAAGTTTTAAGTGATTATTTTTGTGCTTATGTCATAAAGTATGAAACTTTGGAAGGTTTTATGGTGATATTGATGTATGAGTTTTTGGAACCCTATTTGAGATTATTATTTTGAGAAAATCATATGTTATAAACACCTTGAGTTTAAATAATTTGAGATGTTTTGAATGATTTGACCTTTTGATCTTAATGGAGTTGTTTTGAACTCGAGTGTGAAAGAAATTCACAACGTGGTTGATTTTGATAAATGGGAAGCATGATGGCTCCCGATGTATATTTATATATTACTGAAATTGTTTTGTTGTGGATTGTCTTTGAAATGATCTGAGATAAGTCCGGGAGAAATCTTTAGCACCGAGTGGGAGGTATAAAGTGACCTTACTTCCCTAGAACTACGTGCCCACGTAGGAGTGAGCCTGAGGCTGATTTATATAGTGATCACTAGTTTGTGTGGATTTGATATCGATAGTCCTACTCTGATGGCAAGGATAGGACGGCTCTCCCCAACGTTGGTTGTACGTTGGACTCCATGTATCTCACATGGTTTATGTCGGTTATAGGATCTCCCAATGTGTGTGTGTGTACTCTTCTATCTGAGATGAAAACATATTTGCTTAAAAGGTTGAGTTTGAGAAAGTCATTATTCTTAAAAGATTTAAGGAATATATTCTAATGAGAATTGACATGAGATTTGATTGTTTTGATGATTTGAAATTGAGATGAAAGTGAATTGAGAACGTATTGTAATAACTCACTTGTTTTACTTTACATGTATTATTCATCCATAATTTTGATGATTTAATTCGAACTAAGTGAGTCATCTATATCAGCATGCATAATTTTATAAACTATGATGATATTAAGATATTATTTTATATATGCATTGTACCCCCATATGCTCGGTATTTTTCCACGGTACTGACCCACATATTCGTATGTGGGCTAAATTTTCTCGAAATGTAGGTACAAGGTATAGTTGCACCTTCGGATCCAGTTAGTTTGTGGTATCCAATCAGCAGGTGATGAGTTCGTTTGATTCAAGGGCTTGGGTTAGTTATGCAGAGTTTATAGTGTTGTATTTTCTTTATTCAGTTGTATTGAGTTGGGTAGTCGGGAGTCATGACCCGGCTACCTACAGTCAGTACTAGTAGAGGCTTCATAGACAGTCAGTAGAAGTTGATGTATTTTGTTTCAATTTTGGTTGTAAAGGCAGAATTGTAATCGTGTAAAATTCTATTTTTGTATCAATCAGATTCAGAAAAGAGTTAATTTCTACTGATTTGTATGGATTTGTATTTTTATTCAGTTGCTTATGAGTTGTGCCAGTAGAAGGGTTAGCTTGGGGTCACTTGTGACCCTAAGCATCATGTGACGTCTCGGGACCCGATTTCGGGGCGTTACATGTATACAATCAAGGGAGAACCACTGAGAACAATAATAATTATAAAGTAACTAATGATGGAAACCCTATCTATGAATCCTTTTTATACCATAATCACCAAACTTAAATTGGATCCTTAATCATCACAAGCGAACCATAAATGTTAGACTCAAACCAGACTCTAATATCATATATCTCATACTCGAATTGCTAATTTAGTATCATAGGTGAATAGCAAGTGCCATACTCAAATTGGCCTTTAAAGTGAGTACAAGGTAACAAGTCTAGTCAAGAATTGAAAAGATGTCAAATCATACTAAGGCTCAAGAATAAATGTTAGACAATGAAAGAAGGCCTCCTAGGTCTACAAGGATATAATTAGGATATTTGTCCTAAAAGAGGTCCTATGGGGCCCGCTACAAACCCTAAAATCATACTAAGACAATTTTTACCCAACACTAGACTAAGACATACGAGTTATACTACAAAATGTTAAATAAGTCAAAATAAGTCCTAAGGCAATAATATAACTTAAGGGAAGGAAGAATGGGTCAACTCTACTTGAAAATGGCTCTCTAACCACTAAATATTCCAAATTTCACTAAACATGAAACCAAGCCATAAGTTCCAACCCAAATCTAGCATAGTACTATACTAATACCATAATAAAACTCAATCTATGAGATAAGTAAGACTAGCCATAAGTTCCTTCTAAAACTTTTTCTCACAATGCCACGCTATCAAAATAATGATCTACACATTAATATGAGAATAATAGCACCTATATTGTATATAAAGGCTTCTGACCCAAATTCAAGCTAAAATTCCCATATAGAACCCACTTGCATAATCACAACTTTAAAATTATCAAAACGCCCCTCTAAGCTCAAGGATCATTTACCCTCGAGAATAGGTAAAATCCAAGCACAAATACTCCCTCAAAAAATCCCCCTAAGACTCAAGGTTTAGAATTTAAATATTAGAATTAACTAATAAATTAGAGGAAAATTATGAAAATTTAGACAAGTAAATGGCCCAGATGAACTATCCAACTCACTCCAAACACCCAATGATTAAGCTTCACAAGTTTCTAGTTCTCTTAGGGGTTTTGGTGGTGTTTTGGGAATTAAAAATGACCAAGAATTGAGAACGCCAAGTCGTAATTCACTAGAGATGATCTCGTTAGCAACCAATTGCTAGCTTAAGCGGTTGTTCCTAAAGCAACAAATAGTACCAAAAGTTGGCTTTTGCTAAAGTGGACGAGTGTCACTTAAGAGACCCTCTGCTAAAGCGGATGGGCAGGACCCAAGCTAGTCACTAAAGCAATGCCTTGGTCACTAAAGCAACCTCCACTTAAAAGATCAAAGGTCCGCTTAAGTATTTGCACTTGCTGAGGTCTACACCAGTACTTAGCAAAATTTACCAATTTTGCACCGAACGCTCGGGATTTATTTGAAATCCCTTGAAAACAAATGAACTATACTACCCTACCAATTTTGAAGTTCCATACTCAAATGCATCATAAAAATTTCTATGCAGGGTCATTTTTTTGAAATATAGATCCCACAACTAAATGGTTATTTTAACCAAAATCCACTCAACAACTAAACATGAGTTTGGAAGCCTTGGGACCCAAACCAAGGATCCGCTAGCCTAAAATAAATGTTTTGGATCTAAAACAACTATCAAAATTTGCATACAAAGCCATTAACCTAAATTTTAAGTCTGATACATAACTCTTAACAACGAAAACTTCAAAATAGAGAATTGGTTCTAAAAACCAAATGAACTTCCTGGTAATAGAACTATCAGCTCCAGTAAGTTATAAATGACTTGGAGAAGTTTTATGAAAGCTTTAAATGGAAAAATAGTGTGGAAGTGCAGAAAATGACCTGGAGGGTCATTACACACTTTTTATTCTAATCAATATGTTACATCTAGGTTGTAGGATCATTTCATAACAAGCTTTGTATTAAAGCACACCATTCAAGTGTCCTAGGGTATCTATGAAGTGTCCATTAGAGTCTTACATAATGTTTTGGAGATGTCTGTAATTTTTTTTAAGGTTTTACAAAGCATTTAGGAAATATTTCCCTTCTTTCATATCCTAGATCATACATTAGTGATATTGTCTAAGAAATTTATATAGATTCAAGCATTGCTTAATTTCCACTAACTACGCCTCATTCTCAAGGTAATAAAAGTTGTCAAGCTTAAATTCATATAATGAATTTTTCTCATATAGAGCCTAAAACAATTATAAGATTTCACAACAATTTAAGAAGAGCCCATCAGTGCTAACTTTAGTGATTTAAATTAACTCACTCTTGTTTATGTAAATCATATGTTGAGCTGATGTAAGATGTGTTCTCTCACTTCTTTTCACAAAATCCTATGGCAAAATGACCTTAGAGTTAGAAGCATGAGCCTCAAAGTGTATTATATGTAGAATGGTTAAAATATGTTCATACTTTAGATAACACCTTATGAGTTAAAAAAAGGCCCATGATCCTCGAGATATCATAAAGAACATTTATGGAAGAGGTGAATAATAAGGTAGTAAAAAAGTGTAGTAAGGTCAAGAAAATAAGTGTACAAATAGATTAAAGTCAGATATAGAATGTGGTAAGGGTTGATTATTTTCTTTAAATTTTGAGTCGACTAGCGTTCCTTGATTTCTAACTAGTGATAGTTGATCTTAGGTGCATTTATAAACCTAAGTGTCATTATCCATGTGTTTTTTTCCAAGTTTTGACAACTTCCTCAAGAGCTTAATAAGGTACTAAGGGTGTAATTTTGTATTTATGCGTTAAGTGACATGCTTAGAGTGTTTAAGGTGCATTGAAATAAGTTTAGAATCAAAATGACCTAACAGAGTTTAGACGAGAAAACTAGTAGTGCTAGCTTAAGCTATGCTTGTTCTAGTGTACGTTAAAGAACTTTATTGTATTATATGAGATAATAATTATTATTTGATATTGTTGGAGACCATTGAAGGTGTTAGGAGTGATGTCGGGAATCAAAACAATCTTTAATGGAATTGGAAAGGCATCTAAAAAGCGTGGGACTTGAAGACAAGTGGAAGGATTACACTATAAAGGAAAAGTTGTGTTTTAAGCACAAAAGCGAGCCACTCTCTCTGAGCTTTGAGATAAGTGCATGGCAAACCCAAGGAAAATTCTCAATGGCAAATTCATGTGAGGATGTGCATTTAAATCATGTGAGAAAATATGTGTTATAAGCACGTTGATGTTGAATATTTGAGATGTTTTGAATGATTTGACCTTTTGGTCATGAATGGGTTATTTTGAACTCGAATGTGAAAGAAATCAACGTTTTTATTGATTATGATAAAGGGGTAGCAAATTGGCTCCTGATGAAAATTGTTGAAGTATTTATTGTGGATTTTCTTTAATGTGAGCCTGAAGCTGATTTAAATTTCTGAGCTAAGTCCAGGAGTAATATTTAGCACTGAGTGGGAGGTATAAAGTGACCTTACTTCCCTAGAACTACGTGCCCCCATAGGATGTGAGCCTGAGGCTGATTTATATAGTGATCACTAGTGTTTTTGAATTGATACTGGAAGTCCTACTCCAATGGCAAGGATAGGACGGCTCTCCCCAACGTGGGTTGTACGTTGGACTCCATGTAGCTCACATGGTTTATGTCGGTTATAGGATCTCCCAATGTGTGTGTGTGTACTCTTCTATCTGAGATGAAAACATATTTGCTTAAAAGGCTGAGTTTGAGAAAGTCATTATTCTTAAAAGATTTAAGGAATATATTCTAATGAGAATTGACATGAGATTTGATTGTTTTGATGATTTGAAATTGAGATGAAAGTGAATTGAGAACGTATTGTAATGACTCACTTGTTTTACTTTACATGTATTATTCATCCATGATTTTGATGATTTAATTCGAGCTAAGTGAGTCATCTATATCAACATGCATAATTTTATAAATTGTGATGATATTACGATATTATTTTATATATGCATTGCACCCCCATATGCTCGGTATTTTTCCACGGTGCTGACCCACATATTCGTATGTGGGCTACATTTTCTCAGAATGTAGGTACAAGGTATAGTTACACCTTCAGATCCAGTTAGTTTGTGGTATACAGTCAGCAGGTGATGAGTCCTTTTGATTCAAGGGCTTGGGTTAGTTATGCAGAGTTATAGTGTTGTATTTTCTTTATTCAGTCGTATTGAGTTGGGGTAGTCGGGAGTCATGACCCGGCTACCTACAGTCAGTACTAGTAGAGGCTTCATAGATAGTCAGTAGAAATTGATGTATTTTGTTTCAATTTTGGTTGTAAAGCCAGAATTATAATCCTATAAAATTCCATTTTTGTATCGAGCCGCGCGCAGATCATGCGCCAACACTGTTTCAGAAGCAAATTTCAGTTTTTTTATGGGTTTAGGGGCGTTTTGGTCATCCTTCCTCACCCAAAATCCGTCCAAACCCTATATTAAAGACTATTAGAAGCATTATATGTTATATTTCATCAAATTCCCTCAAAAAGAAAATCCTAAGCTCCTACATCCAACTTCAAGAACCTCTAAAGTTCACCATTAATTCTGCAAATTTATTCAAGATTCCAAGTTCCTAGTTCAAGAACTCCAAGAACCATCATTCAAAAGCACGATTAACATCTCAAAAATGAGTATCGATCTAAAGTTCATCATTCAAGGTATGTGGGGTTTTTCAACAAGAACTCTCTTTCGTTCTTGTGCCCAAATTGATTTTTCTTTTATGAATATACATAATTTTACATGTTTTGATATAAATTTGAAGCATGAATTTATACCCTATATGATTTTACATGAGATTATGATACTCTCTATGTTTTGAAAGTGGAATTGAATGAGAATGATGACATTTTTGTACATAAAGCTGAATTTTCCAGATTTTAAAGTAAGTTATATATATTTATGATGAAAAACATGAATCTTGAGAAAATTTAATATGATTTTGATGTATGAGACCTTGAGTCCTAATTGAAATTGTACTTTGAGAAATTATGTGCTATAAGCACAATGAGATTTGAATCCCAAAGCTAATTTTCTTTACCAAGATGTATGATTCTAAAGCTGAAATTTTAAGTTTTAAGTGATTATTTTTGTGCTTATGTCATAAAGTATGAAACTTTGGAAGGTTTTATGGTGATATTGATGTATGGGTTTTTGGAACCCTATTTGAGATTATTATTTTGAGAAAATCATATGTTATAAACACCTTGAGTTTAAATAATTTGAGATGTTTTGAATGATTTGACCTTTTGGTCTTAATGGAGTTGTTTTGAACTCGAGTGTGAAAGAAATCCACAATGTGGTTGATTTTGATAAATGGGAAGCATGATGGCTCCCGATGTATATTTATATATTACTGAAATTGTTTTGTTGTGGATTGTCTTTGAAATGATCTGAGCTAAGTCCAGGAGAAATCGTTAGCACCGAGTGGGAGGTATAAAGTGACCTTACTTCCCTAGAACTACGTGCCCCCGTAGGAGTGAGCCTGAGGCTAATTTATATAGTGATCACTAGTTTGTGTGGATTTGATATTGATAGTCCTACTCCGATGGCAAGGATAGGACGGCTCTCCCCAACGTGGGTTGTACGTTGGATTCCATGTAGCTCACATGGTTTATGTCAGTTATAGAATCTCCCAATGTGTGTGTGTGTACTCTTCTATCTGAGATGAAAACATATTTGCTTAAAAGGCTGAGTTTGAGAAAGTCATTATTCTTAAAAGATTTAAGGAATATATTCTAATGAGAATTGACATGAGATTTGATTGTTTTGATGATTTGAAATTGAGATGAAAGTGAATTGAGAACGTATTGTAATGACTCACTTGTTTTACTTTACATGTATTATTCATCCATGATTTTGATGATTTAATTCGAGCTAAGTGAGTCAGCTATATCAGCATGCATAATTTTATAAACTGTGATGATATTAAGATATTATTTTATATATGCATTGCACCCCCATATGCTCGGTATTTTTCCACGGTGCTGACCCACATATTCGTATGTGGGCTACATTTTCTTGGAATGTAGGTACAAGGTATAGTTGCACCTTCAGATCCGGTCAGTTTGTGGTATCCAGTCAACAGGTGATGAGTCCTTTTGATTCAAGGGCTTGGGTTAGTGATGCAAATTTTATAGTGTTGTATTTTCTTTATTCAGTCGGATTGAGTTGGGGTAGGTTGAGTCATGACCCAGCTACCTACAGTCAGTACTAGTAGAGGCTTCATAGACAGTCAGTAGAAGTTGATGTATTTTGTTTCAATTTTGATTGTAAAAGCAAAATTGTAATCCTGTAAAATTCCATTTTTGTATCGATCAGATTCAGAAAAGAGTTAATTTCTGCTGATTTGTATGGATTTATATTTTTATTCAGTTGCTTATGAGTTATGCCAGTAGAAGGGTTAGCTTGGGGTCACTTGTGACCCTAAGCACCGTGTGACGTCTCGGGACCCGATTTTGGGGCGTTACAAACTTGGTATCAAAGCACAGAGTTCAAGTGTCCTAGGGTGTCTATGATGTCGTGTATAGTAGATTTTTGTGAAATGGTACGGAGACGTCTGTACTTTTCTTCGAGAGGCTACAGGGCATTTAGGAAATATTTCCCTTCTTTCAAGTCTAAGATCGTGCTATAAAAAGGTTCTCCAAGAAGCTTATATAGATTCTCATCTTACTCTGTTCTGGCCAACTCTGCCTCATTTTCAAGGTATCAGAAACAGTTAATCTTAATTCTCCATAGATAGGTATGGGATTGTAAGAGAGCTAGAAAGTATCCTGTCAGTGCTTTTGAGTTCCAAAGATTAAAGTACTTTATTCATGTTCATAAAAGTCGTGAACTAAGCCTAGGTTAGGTGTGCTTTCAGATTCCTCCTCAGAATCTACAATGTTAATCTATACTTCTCCCTCTATATATTATTTTTGAGATAACATGATTCGCAAGCTCCAGTTCTTCCCCAGGTAATGCTTCTATATTTTCTAGAAGAAATTTCAAAAGTTACACAAAGGGCTTGAGAGGAGATCTCTAGTGTGTTAAGTTCCTTAAGTTGAAAGTTATGCCCTCATTCTTATGAGTTATTTAATTAAGACAGAGTAAGGTGTATTCTAAGATCGTTGAATGTTGTGTGTCAAGTTTCTATCTCTTGTATTATGTAATCTTGTTATTATTATGTTTGTGAAAAATCAAAGTCTAGTGAAGCCGTGTGGGGCTCTTTCGATTCACTAGCATAGCTTCTTTGTTATTCATCTCATTTTCTTGATCAAAACACAAAACCAAAGTCTAGTGAAGCCGTGTGAGGCCTATTTCGATTCACTAGCAACTTGTTATTTATCTTGTTGTTCCTATGTTAGTTTAAAGTGTGGGTTTAGAAGTGTAGTGACAAGAAAGGTGGTAAGGGCAATTTATTGAATATGTATATCTGAATTTTTACTTATGATTGAATTAGTAATGAAGTGACATACCCTTGTTTGTTAGTTTAGTGAAAGTTAGAGGACGAGTTATTAGTTAAGGTGGATTGTTGTTTGCTTAGGGTAAGGAAAGAGTTATTGATGGTATTTGTGGTGTTAGAAAAGTATAGGTTATTGATGAAAGTACTTGGTGGATGGGTGTTGTTAATTTAGGCTTTCCTGAGGTGGAAAGAGGGAGTTTAGTTGAAACTTATAGAGCTATGAAAGAAGTTTAGGTATATAGATGGGTAAATAGTAATGATATGTAGAAGGAGGATGTGTTAACGGATTGTGCATAAGATAGGCCATATTATTATAATCAATTGTCATTTTATGGGGGTTCTAGTGTACTAGTGTTTTCTAATGTTGTGTTCTATAGTTTCTAAGTGAGAATTGTGTGTAAGGTGGGTTGTTAAATCATGCTTAGCACTAGACATTAAGTTTGATCGGTGGATGGTCATCAAGGTGGATGTAAAGATAGTGTAGCTAGTTGTATGAAAGTAATCTAGTGGGCTTGAACAGTGTATGTAAGAGTTTATTTATCGAAAGTTAGTATGATGTTGCAGGTATGATATAGAGGTGTGCCCAAGGTGATATGGGGCTTCCTTATTTTCGAAATTTGTTTAGTATTGTGTGGTTAGTTGTACCCTTGAGTTGATAAGTATGAATGAGGCAATGTGGTATACGAGGTTCTTGTCAATTAGATTATGGGTTATAGGTTGATGATGTTGGGTATACTGGTGTAAGTTTAGGGATGTGATATTAGTTAACTATGAAGGAAGCATTAGCAGAGAGTTTTACACTTTCAGGTGTAGTCCTTTGGGATAATTTCTACTATTTACATGTAATGTATGACCCCATAAATTTCGTCGTTGTTAAAGCCTTCAAAATGAGTCAAGTTGAGCTTAACACTTAGAATTTTTAGCTAAGAGTTTCAACACTTAGTTTTATTTTGAACCCTTTATCTTTGTTGATTTTTTTTGGTGACCTTCCCGACATTTGTTTCTTGAAATTTTTGTTGTGATGCAATGGGGCAAGGTTGTAGCATGTTCTGGGTGAGTTTTGGAATTTTTGGACGATCCTAAGACCACGTTTGGTTTTCATTCCAGTAGCACCCCGTGATTAGCAGACGCCGCCTGGGGTAGTGCACCGCTCTAGAACGTGCGCCGCCTGCTAGATCGCGCCAGGCCAAATTTCAGATTCTATTTTTTTTCATTTCATTAAGGTCAAATGAGTCTTTTTCCCATCCCAATCCATATAAACATAAGATTTAAGCCTATTCTAAACACATTAGACATGTTTTCATTACTTTTCTCCCAAGCAATGCCCTAAGAACTCCAAAGCTCTTCTTCAAAGAAGTCTAGATCCTCCATTGTTACTCCAAGAAAGCTTTGTATTAAGGGGTTCCGCAGTTTTATAATGATGGCTTAAAGATAAGGGAAAAATGATAGAATGAGTAACAAAGTTAGACTTCCCAATTTTAGTAGTGATGCCAGTGTAGTGTAGAAACATCGAGAGAGTGAGGATGGGTCTTAACCCATTTTTATTTTAGTGTGGGTATTTCAGTTATTCCAATATCTACTTATGCCTTATGTGTCAGTTCAATGATCATAGTTCATATTCGCGTGCATAATAGATAATCATATATCTTTCCAGTTCTTTATATGGGGAGTTCCAGATCATTCAGAAGTCGGAATCACCTTTCGTAAGTTATAAATTCCAAAAATTTATGTCATGTATCTCCTGACTCATGTACCCATGCAACACTTTTAACGATCAGTGAAATTCAGATTTATATCAGATACGTCTTCAGATTAGATCTCTTTAATGAATCCATGCCGTGAATCCTCTACTCCTCGGGCCTCAGTAAGGTGTTAAGTTATGCTTAGTATCCCTTCATGTTTCGAATTCCAATATTCCAACCTTTCAGTGACCTTCCCTTAGATCAAGATAGTAATGATGAATGATTGTGCAGATAGAAATAAGTAGTTGTGCCATGTTGGGAGAGATTGTTGTATGGTTGTTTTATGTAAGTCCATGAGTGGAGAATATTGAGGTAAAGTCCTGTGTATGATTTGTTTAGTTGAGAATAGTTTATGTGTGTCTTCCGAAAAATTGAATGGTGTAGATGTTGATATGAAAATAGACTTGAATGTCATGTCGGCATGTAAGAAGTTGAATTTAATGGTTGAAGTGATGAGGAAAATCATCCTAGAGTGAGTAGTTATGATAGTGCTCAGAGTGTTGAATTCAAGGCCCAGATTTGTATTATGGTGTGGAGTTACATGTAGCACCTTGTGGTTTCGAGTTAGGCCTTACCATAATAAAGGGAACTAGTTCATTTTAGACTTTAATAGATGAATTCATCAATGCCATATGAAAACTTTACGTTGAATCAAGCGAGTGTGATATTTGAAGGGAATAGCCTAGTCGAAGAAGAATTTGATCAGTGTTGCTAAGCTTGAAAGTAAGAAGTCGCATTTCTTAAGGCCTAGTAATTTTATCCTAGCTTATAATTTATGGTCCGATGTTTTAGGTCACATAGGGATAGCAATGTTGTAATTCCTTATTCAGATATTTCATTCAGATTATGCTCAAAGCTCTTTACTCCCTAATAGCATCAGTTTCAGATTCAGATATTAAGCCATGATTTAGTTCGCGAGTATCCTGTGTATCATCTCGATCTTCTTTAGTATTTCAACCAAATCGAAATCATTCGGGGACGAACGATCCCAAGAGGGGGATATTGTAATACCCTAAGTTTTCATTTTTATAAACCTCTCATCTTTTCTCATGAGATCAGGTCCAGTGCAAAGTAATGGTGACTCATAAGTTGACACTCTCATTCCTATCTTAGCCATATAGCTATTTTCATAAGAATTCGTGCACTTTCGGATCAATTAAGTGGCTCATTATATTTGAGATTCAGTGATTCAGTTTATATCAGTTGTACATGATAGCTCAAAGACCAAGATTCCTCTGTGTTTGAGTTTAATTATTCACATTCGAGGACGAATGTTCCCAAGGGGGAGATAGTGTAATACCCCATATTTTCGTGCTAGAATTCGAACCGTCGTTTCTACGCGTCTAAACTCAAATCCAAGTGACTCTCATGTGAATATAGTTTTCATGATCATTATCCTAGTCTATGAAGTAGCTTTGTGGTGAAAAATTTTCATAGCAATGACTTAGAACAAAGTTGAGCTAAGACCAATTGATTCGTCCGAAGTTTGACATTCGATTCTACAAGGGTCTACTTCAAACGAGTATAAATCCTTACATACATGGAATTTTTCATCCTAAGACCTATAAAATTGTATATAATTGAATTAGCTTTCCAACGATACCAATTTCGTAAAAATCCGATACCTGAGCGAAAAGTTACAACCCTTTTAGTGAAGAGCTGTAAGCCAGGGCTATTAGGCCCGCACCACGCGCAGATCATGCGCCAACACTGTTTCAGACGCGAATTTCAGTTTTTTTTTATGGGTTTAGGGGCGTTTTGGTTATTCCCCCTCGCCCAAAATCCATCCAAATCCTATATTAAAGCCTATTAGAAGCATTATATGTTATATTCATCAAATTCCCTCAAAAAGAAAATCCTAAGCTCCTACATCCAACTTCAAGAACCTCCAAAGTTCACCATTAATTCTGCAAATTTATTCAAGATTCCAAGTTCCTAGTTCAAGAACTCCAAGAACCATCATTCAAAGGCACGATTAACATCTCAAAAACGAGTATCGATCTAAAGTTCATCATTCAAGGTATGTGGGGTTTTTCAACAAGAACTCTCTTTCGTTCTTGTGCCCAAATTGATTTTTCTTTTATGAATATACATGATTTTACATGTTTTGATATAAATTTGAAGCATGAATTTATACCCTATATGATTTTACATGAGATTATGATACTCTCTATGTTTTGAAAGTGGAATTGAATGAGAATGATGACATTTTTGTACATAAAGCTGAATTTTCCAGATTTTAAAGTAAGTAATATATATTTATGATGAAAAGCATGAATCTTGAGAAAATTTAATATGATTTTGATGTATGAGACCTTGAGTCCTAATTGGAATTGTACTTTGAGAAATTATGTGCTATAAGCACAATGAGATTTGAATCCCAAAGCTAATTTTCTTTACCAAGATGTATGATTATAAAGCTGAAATTTTAAGTTTTAAGTGATTATTTTTGTGCTTATGTCATAAAGTATGAAACTTTGGAAGGTTTTATGGTGATATTGATGTATGAGTTTTTGGAACCCTATTTGAGATTATTATTTTGAGAAAATCATATGTTATAAACACCTTGAGTTTAAATAATTTGAGATGTTTTGAATGATTTGACCTTTTGATCTTAATGGAGTTGTTTTGAACTCGAGTGTGAAAGAAATCCACAACGTGGTTGATTTTGATAAATGGGAAGCATGATGGCTCCCGATGTATATTTATATATTACTGAAATTATTTTGTTGTGGATTGTCTTTGAAATGATCTGAGATAAGTACGGGAGAAATCTTTAGCACCGAGTGGGAGGTATAAAGTGACCTTACTTCCCTAGAACTACGTGCCCATGTAGGAGTGAGCCTGAGGCTGATTTATGTAGTGATCACTAGTTTGTGTGGATTTGATATCGATAGTCCTACTCCGATTGCAAGGATAGGATGGCTCTCCCCAACGTGGGTTATACGTTGGACTCCATGTAGCTCACATGGTTTATGTCGGTTATAGGATCTCCCAATGTGTGTGTGTGTACTCTTCTATCTGAGATGAAAACATATTTGCTTAAAAGGCTGAGTTTGAGAAAGTCATTATTCTTAAAAGATTTAAGGAATATATTCTAATGAGAATTGACATGAGAGGTTGAATAAGTGGATGAACTTCCTAAACAAACTTATTCTTACCATCATCCATATGAGAATTGACATGAGACTTGCAGACCAAGTATTCTCACCTCTACTCCGCAAATTTAGACTCAGCTTAAGGTAAGAGTTTTCCTTTAAATTTAATCAGTCACATGTTCAAGTATAGCTATCAACTTAGTATAAATTAACATTGCATACTCAGTCATGCATTCAC
Organism: Capsicum pubescens; assembly: GCA_030864215.1. Lineage (NCBI taxonomy): Eukaryota > Viridiplantae > Streptophyta > Magnoliopsida > Solanales > Solanaceae > Capsicum > Capsicum pubescens. Next base: position 269,402,706 of record CM061540.1, on the reverse strand, counting down.
GAATTAGTTCAGTCATGTACTCATGCATCAGATATGCATGTTTGGTATATAAACTCAGCTTATCAGTCATCCCAGTCATGCATTAATCAAATTATGTTCATCTATATACTCATGCATCAGATATGCATGTTCTGTATGATAATTCAATATATCGATAATTTTAGTCATGAAATCATTCTTCAGTTGTGCAGTTCAGTTCCAAAATCCAACCTATCAGTATTCTCAGTTTAAATTAGTCTCATTAGAGTATGAATGTTACCAAGAGGGAGATATTGTAAGACCCCACAAAAATCCTAAGCTCAACTCAGTCTTTTAAGCTTGCTAAGGGGTTCCAGACTTAGAAAATTCTAGCTAAGTATTCAAACTTAGTGTCATTTTTGCATTCGTAAGTTGGAAACTCTATTTCACGACCTCTATGACCTTAAAATGTCAATTGTTAGGTTAATTCATGATCACGAATGTCAGTAGGTGTTCCCAAATGAGTTTCATATTTTTTTGACCTCGTTTGAACCACATTTGGGAATCCAAAACTGTATATAAATGCGATCTCGATGCGACGCGGTGGCCATCGCATCAATCAATATTTTCCTTGGCTCCCAGTGGCAATTTCTAGTGAACTAATGTGGACTCGATGCGGCGCATTGGCTATCATATCAATGCCAATGACGCGGTGCGTCGGTATGCACGTCGATAGTTCAGTTTTCAGTCATTAAAAAGTCGCATCCTCAGGGGTAATAGGGTTTTTTCCCACATTTATCAGCCCCCAAAATACGAGATTAAGCCCCTTTCAAGGCTAAATTCATTCATTATTCTCAAATTTCTCAAGAACAGAAACTCTAGGGGATCAATTTTAATTCAAGAACTCAAGAAACCACCACCAATCATTCAGAATTCAGACACTAAGGTATGTTAAGTGTTTATCCAAGGGTTCCTTCCACTCTTAGAGTCTAAGAAACTCTTTTAAACTTCAAGTAGCTTGATTTCATGCTTTCTATGATTTGGATTGAACTGTATTCATGATTATAATGTTAATTGGATTTCTATTCCATGATTAAGTGCAAGATTTATGTAAAAACAACTATTATGTATGTAGTGTCATGTGAATTCATGTTAGGGACTTGAAATTGTGATGCTCATGTGTTGATTAGTACTATGTGCATATACAATGCCTTCCAAGTATTTGATGAGTTGTTCATAAGAATTGAATAATGAAATTATATCATGTTTACATGTATTCAAGTTCATGTCATGCAAGAGTTTGCTAGAATGTCCTAATGAATGAATGATGATCAAGTAGTTATTTATCATGCTTTAAGATTTTACTATGTCTTATAATTTATGCTATCGAGTCTTGGGGTTATTTAATACCCGACAATTTAGCTGATTACCTAGAGCCATGGTCAGTCTCAGGATTGTATCAGTCATGTCACGATTAGTAGTACTCTCAGTCAGTTACAGAACTCAGGAAAAACCCAGTAGACTCAGTGTCAGTAGAGTGCAGTTCAGTATTCAGTTCAAACCTCAGTAAATTCAGTCAGTTAATAGAATTCAGTAGTATTCCATCAGTCAATGGAGCTTAATAAACTCAGAAACTATTCAGTCAAGCATAGTATGAACTAGGAAAATTAGTTCAGTGTCTATTCAGTTGTGAGTAGGATTCAGCACCGAGTGAACCCAAGGATGGGGACTCACCTGCCAGTAGAGGATGTGATCCTTAAAAGAAGTCTTTGTTTTCTAAAATATGTAGCCAGCGTAGGTTGAGACATCAACCTTCCAGTTGAGGGTTGATGAGGTGATCTACCTGCCAGTTGAGGGTACCACAGTTCTCCTTCAGAGCACCTGCCAGATGAGGGTGACTAAGCTTGTCTTTACCCGTGGCACAGTATGGACACCCTTCCAACTGGGGTTTCAGGTTGGATCCCAATCAGTTCAGAGAAGGGCATGTCGATTAGATGATTACCTCCCACAGTCTCAGTTTTAGTTTGAATCTCAGTAGAGAACTCAGTTTAGTTCTACAGATTTAGGAATGTCAGGTATAGTCACTCAGCTCAGTACGAAACTCAGTATAGTTCCATATTCAGGACTATCAGATAAAGTCACTCAGTTATCAGTAAATCAATATTAGTAGACTCAGATATCAGTTAATTAGTATTCAGACTCAGTATCCATTATTATCCCAATCTCAGTTACACTTTACGTATTCATGCATGTACTCTCACTTAGTTACATTCATGTTATTTATCTAGTATTGTTCATGCATATGAACCCATACATTTCAGTCTACCTCACTTTGCATACCAGTACATTCAAAGTACTGATGCATACCTTTCTTTTGTGCTATGATGTTTTATATCATAGGTTCAGACACACAGGCTCCCGATCATCCCTAGCAGTTATAAATTTTCAGCAGTCAGAGTTAGTGGTAAGTCCTCATAATTTGAGGACATGATTATTACTTCAGCATTTCAGTTATTTGAGTAGTACGGAGTTAGTTGGGGACTTGTCCCATCAACTCCAGATTTCAGACAGTAGAGGCTTTTCAGATGAGTATTTTTCATACAGATGTTTCAGTTTTGGTATTGTTATACCGTATTCAATTTTATTATAGTATTGAACCTTATGGCATATTTTTTGCTTAATTTTAGCATATTTACAACATTATTATTCAGTTATTGCAGCAGGTACCAGTTTGGTGTTAGCTTGTGGTCCTTCAGGATTATGAGCATCGTGTAGTGTCCAGGGTACATACTCGAGGCGTTACAAACTCCCACTAACATCCATGATAAGGGAGTCCCATGCCCATGTGTATTTTTTGCCAAAAATCTTCCTATACTATAAATAGGACACTTAGATTCTATCCTAAACACTTTGGACAACTTTAGGAAAGAGAAAATGCATGAGTAAGGCTATAATTAAGGGTTTTTTTATTTTAGTTTATGTTGGAACCCTTGGGGGTTGCACCAAACAGTGAGGGACCAGGTCCCTTAGAATCAATCACAAGTGATAGAACATTAAAACAACTATGAGGTGCAAAAATACAAGGCAGTGCAGGAAGTAAAGACACAAGATTTTTTTGTGGAAACCTAGGAACAGAAAAACCACCGCTTTCCCTCAAAAGAACTAAGTAAATACACTATAATCAACCTCCTGATCACAAACAATTTTAGCCAACCTATAGGCTCCTTTCGCTAGTAGTAACTCTACTATAAGCTTATTTTGGTAACTTTACCAAGGACTCTCTCTACTGATCAACTTTAATAAACAACAAGCTTAGGTAAATCTACCTAAGCAGTTCTCTCAATAAGAAAACACTAATTTTATAACACGAGTAGTTCTTTTACAAATCAGCACTCAAGAACAGTTTAAATTTAAGTTCATATAAACATCTAAGGACTTGAGTAGGTTTGGAATTGGATTCTTTTTGCCTCACTTCACTCTTTGGAATTGCAAAAAATCAATTTGATTAAGTGGTGTCTTTTTTTTTTTATAGCTGAGTGATGATTGGAGCTGAAAGATAATTGGACCAGCTATCCAAGTCAGATAGCACTAGCAAGTTTGTTACACGAGAGAACAAAATTGTACAGATGGCGTGTGCCAACTGTACTATACCTTGCACATCCAGGGACCTGGTCCTTGCAGTTTAGTTGCTCATCATCAAAACTATATATAGAAATTTCCCCCTTTTTGATAATGACAAACCAAACCATACAATTTGAGCATCAGTGCACATTTATCACATTTAATCAGTGTGATTACCACCTAAAGATGAATGTTCCTCCTATTATTATGCTTCATCCATTATGCAACACAGGGACATGGTCCCTTGTTGTTATCTTGCAGCAAAAACTTCTGAGCACTACTCAACATATTTTCAGACTTCCACCTATCAACATGAATCCATCCCTTTATTAATCTATTCAACACTTATTTCCCCTGTCAGTATGCCATTAAATTCTACCACTCAATTCCTGGTGCTGCCTGATCCCTACTACATGAACTCAGTATTGCCTTTTTTGGTATCATTGAAAAACATTAATAGTAAATCAAGAGTAATAGTAAGCACAAGTTAGTTAAATCATGGCCACTAGGGCAACACTAACATGAAGAACATCTTTAAGATGGAACCAGATAAAGTGCACAAAAGTTGGAACATATTCATGTATTATTTCAGTACAAAAATTGCATATCAAGTTCCATAAAAAAACCACAGAAGTTGGGGAAAAGTGAAAGGTTGTGAGAGAAGGTTAGAATACATAAGGTCATCTAAGGACTAAAGCCTCATCTTGAGTTCATCACTTTTCTTATTTTGCACCAATACTTATCAATTTCTGCTTTTTCTAGCATTTGTATTTTTTCCTTCTTTTGCAAGATATGCTAGGTTTATCATCATGATTTTATTCTTCTTGGGATTAGGTCCCTCAGAAATCAGATTCTTTTTGGTAGAATTTTTTTTATTTCAGGTTGAGTAAGTGAAGGAAAGGATTTGTCTTTGGATAATTTGGATGTCTGAGTTGAGCAGGGTTTATGGGGTTAATGCAAGGATAAAATTAATTTTAGTTTTACCTTAGACATGTTTTACGAATATGGGGAGAGGGAATGTGGCCTTTTCTAATAGAACAAGAAGAAGAACATGCATATTGATGATACTAACCCGAGAGATGGGACCATGTCCCTCTCTTTCTTTGAGTAATTTCTAACATTTGTGCATACTTCATCTATTTTCTTCTAAGGTTGTTGCCATGGGTGTATACCTGAAAAAGTATGATACTGAGTTAGATTTACAGCTACCTACTTTACCAAGGATACCTATCTCATAATCATAGCCAATTTTATGGATAACTGTTGATTCACATGGTAGATTTGGTCATTTTGATCAGGCCTAACCTCAGCCTATTCTTAACAAATTGTTCTTTGTAAAGTGCCTCAGTAAATATATTTGCTATCTGACCTCAGTCTTGCAGAACTTTATGCAGATTACCACTTTCTCAATATTGTCTTATAAGAAGTGATGGCTCATATCAATGTGCCTAGTCCTTTTATGTTGCACTGGATTCTTGGCCATGTTTAGAGCACTTGTGTTGTCACACATTAGAGGGATGGTATACGAGACAATACCAAAGTCTTTCAACTGCTGCTTGGTCCATAAAAATTATGTACAACAAGAAGCTGCAACAACATATTCAGCCTCAGTAGTATATAGAGCAACTGAATTTTGCTTCTTCAAACCCTATAAAATAAAGGACGAGACAATAAAATTTCCCATTCCTGAAGTGCTTTTTCTGTCTACCAAATATCCAGCATAGTCAGCATCAACATAGCCCACTAAGTCAAAACTGTCTCCTGATAGATAGTATAGGACCAAGTCCTTTGTCCCCTTCAGATACCTAAGAATTCTTTTTGCAGCTTTTAGATGGGACTCCTTTAGGTATGGTTGAAATCTAGCACACATTCCTACACTAAAAACAATGTCAGGCCTACTTGCAATGAGATATAGCAAGGATCCAATAATCCCACTATACATTATTTCATCTACTGAAGTACCTAACTCATTATGGTCCATTTTTGAACTAGTTCCAATTGAGATGTCAATTGGATTGGCATCTCTCATGCTATATTTCTTTAGTATCTCTTTGATGTACTTTTGTCATGACCGGAAGCTACCCCTAGTCACAATAATGGTGCTTACGACCATAAGTGACCACAAGCTAACCTATGAGCTAGTACCTACTATGAGCACTAAACAAAATAGAAATACAACACATGTGCATAAGGTAAGATGATAAGATACTATAAAACTGGATACTGAATCTTATGAAAAAAATGTCTGAAATATCTAATAGAATACTAAAAACCAACCGTCTATCTGAAAATAAATGATAACACTAAAATGACTGACTAACTTTCTAACTGAGTGTATGAAAACCTCTAAACATCATAAGGAGTTGATGGAATAGACCCCAACTAACTCAAACTGACTGAACATAAGAAAACACTTAAATAACTAAAATAAACAATTCATGTCCTCGATGGATGAGGACTCAACACTATTGCTGCTGAGGACTCACCCATATACTATCATTAACCGAATCAACCAACTGAATACCTAATCTTACAAGATGATGAACCTAACAGAATAACTTCTTCTTATATCTCTCCATATGAGCAACACTACCCATAGACAACATACTAAGGGCATCTGTTACTACATTGGCCTTGCCCAGATAATACAACACACTCATATCATAATTTTTAAACAACTCAAGCCACCTTCTTTGATAAAAATTTAGATCTTTCTGCGTGAACACATACTGTAAACTCTTATGGTCAGTAAACACATCAACAGGAACCCCATAGAGATAATTTCTCCAAATCTTTAAGGTGAATAAAACATCTGCCAACTTAAGATCATAGGTTGGATATTTCTTCTCATGGGGCTTGAGATGCCTAGAGGCATAGGCTATGACCTTGCCTCTCTACATCAAAACAAAACCAAGACCAACTCTGGAAGCATCATAGTAAACTACAAACCTATCTAAACCATCTAAAAAAGTCAAGATTGTATCGAAAGTAAGTTGAGTTTTCAACTCATGAATAACTCTTCTCGCAAGAATCTAACCACTGAAATTTGAATTTCTTCTGAGTCAATCTAGACATAGGGGATGCAATAGAAGAAAACCCTTCAACAAACTACCTGTAATAGCCAACAAACCCAAGAAACTCTTGATATTTGATGGAGAGATGGGTGCGCTAATTTCTCACTGCTTTAGTCTTTTGAGGGTCAACTCTAATGTCATCAAGTCCATGAAAGTTGTAGTGGCATTCGTTAGTCTAAAATACATAACTAGGAATTTAAAGTAACCATACCGTGTTCTGAAAATTGTCTTTGGAATGTCACATTCTCTAACTCTAAGTTGATGATAATCAGATCTACGGTCTATCTTAGAGAAATAACTGGCACCCTAAAGTTGGTCAAACAAGTCATCAATTCTGGGGAGTGGATACTTGTTCTTGATTATGACTTTGTTCAAATGACGACAGTTGATGCACGTTCTGAGAGAACCATCTTTCTTACGTACAAATAAGACTAGAGTGCCCCATAGAGAAACACTGGGCCTGATGAAACCCTTATCTAAGATATCTCTTAGTTGGTATTTCAACTCCTTAAGCTCATTTGGATCCATTCGGTAAGGTGGAATAGAGATAGACAGGGTATCTAGAAGGAGATCTATTCCAAAGTCAATTTCCCTTTTAGGAGAAACTCCAAGAAGATCTTTAGGGAACACACCTGGAAATTCCCTTACTACTAAAACTGACTCGAGACTTGGAGTTGCAGAAGTAGAGTCTTTTACTCAAACAATATGGTAAACACACCATTTAGATATCATCTTTCTTGCTTTAAGATAAGAAACAATCTGACCCCTAAGCACTAAAGTACTACCCCTCTAGTCATTGGGAATCTAAAATTGAATGTTTCTATTTTTGGAATCAACTGAAGCATAGCACGAGTGGAGCGAATCCATGTCGAGAATGATATCAAAATCAGTCATCTCTAACTCTACAAGATTAACTAAAGTGACTTTCTGGGACACTGTGATGGGAAATTACTGTATACCTATCTAGCTATAATAGATTTACCCACTGGGGTAGACACTGAGAAAGGCTCTGCTAATATTTTGGGACTAGCACCAAAGTTGACGGCTATATAAGGAGACACAAAAGAGATTGAAGCTCTGGGATCTAATAATGCATAAATATAAAGATGGAGAATTTGTAATGTACCCATAACCACATCAGGATAACTTTACTAATTATGCCGAGTTTGAAGAGCATATAATCTATTCTAGCACTGCTCACTGGTTGCACTGGAAGTAGCGCCTTGCTGAATCAGGCAACCAACTGGAGCTAAAGAATGATTGGAATGACCCTGCTGACTAGCCCTCAGATAATTCCTGACCATATGGACTGGCTTGCCATATAAAAAACACATATCACTACCATCTCTATACTCAACATGGTGATTTCTACCATATTTCCAATAAAGCGGCTTAGTACGACCACTGTTCACACTGCCTTAGGACTTAGAGCCTGGCGCCCTATCTCGACTGTCTTGAATAAACTTAGGCACTGGCACACTAACTAAATATGGAGATGAGGTTGAAAATTTCCTACAAAACTAAGAACGATTACCGCCTTCTGACCTTGGCTAAGAAAAATTAAAACAACCTGTTATGGACCTCTTGCTCTCTCTCTCTCTCTCTCATTATACTTCTTCTCCCTAATCTACTGTGTGTGAACCATGAGTTTGGATAGGTCCATCTCCTTAATCAACATTGCAATCCTACACTCTTTATCCATACTATCAGCTACACTAGATACAAACTTACTCATTATAGACCTATTGTCAGCAACCATAGTAGGACCATACCTCACCAACTAGGTGAACTTATATGAGTTCTCCTTTACACTCATACTACCTTGCTTTAAAATGATGAAATTCTGCACCTTAGATTTCCTTAACTCTAATGGAAAGAACCTATCTAAGAAAGTTGTGGCAAAGTCCTCCCACTTAATAGGCCCTTTCTCCACACCTTGGTCCTCCTTCCACTGCTTAACCCAGGTGTGAGCGAGCTACCTTCTGTAAATGATATACAACCAACTCTTCACTCTCACTCGAAGTTATGACCATGATATAAGTCACCTTATACACCATGTTCAAAAACTCTTATGGATCATCCTCAGACTTGGATCAAGAAAATAGAGGCAAATTCATTCGAGTGAAATCCCAAATCCTAACTGTAGCTGTATTTGACACTGGATTGGATTGGAAATTAGCCTATTAGTTGTTCTGAGAAGATACAAAATGGGCTAGGGTAGTTAAAGTGGCCCTGAATTCAACATGAGAGACATGCTCATTCAGGGGATCTTCCAAAATAGGCGGTGGTGTACGATGATCCCCATTCCTTCTTTTGTTATTTATTTTGGGAGGTATTGTCTTTAAACAATAGGAAGAATGAGTTAAAAATAGAGTTTAAATAGAGCCCATGCTCTTTCACATGACACGAACACTAAAAGAAGGGAAACTTTTCTAAAACATTTCATAGCCTCTTGTCCCTAAGTGTGGCGCGCTTCACACCTATGAACAAGACTTTACTCAACATCGCTTTTAGACTCCCTAGGACAATGTAAAATCTTAGGTTCTGATACCAAGTTTTTTTCATGATATGAGGCTACCCCCTATTTACAACAATGGTGCTTACGACCACAAGTGACCACAAGCTAACCTATGAGATGGTACCTACTATAAGCACAAAAAAATAATAATACACCACATATGCAGAAGGTAAGATGATAATATACTATAAAATTGGATACTGAATATATATCAAAACATGTCTGAAATATCTGATAGAACACTAAAAACCAACTGTCTATTTGAAAATAACCGATAACACTAAAATGGCTGACTGGCTGTCTAACTGAGTGTCTGAAAGCCTCTAAACATCATGAGAAGTTGATGGGACAGACACCCAACTAAATCAAACTAACTAAACATAAGAAAATACTAAAATAACTAAAATAAACAATTCATGTCCTCGATAGATGAGGACTCACCACTATTGCTGCTGAGTAATGCTGAGTTATTTAAGAGCGGTTGGGAAACTGTGCGTCCAAACACATATTATAATAAAATATAGCGCAAAGAAAAAATATATGATTAGTATTTTGAATGTACTAGTAAATGAGACAAGGATTGGCTGAAATGCATAGGGTATTTGAGCATAAATGTATGAACATGTAATATCTGAGAATGCAAGACCAAGCATAAACATGGTTCTGAGATAATTTTTAATCTGCAAGACTGAAAGCTATATAAAAAAATAACTTAAAATCTATACACTTGGTCAAGCAAACCTGAATTGAAAAACAATGATTATTGTACTGAGACTGTGAGAGGTATCATATAATTGACATGGCCCAATATAAGCTAATTGGGGTCCAACCTATAACCCCAGTTGGAGGGGTGTCATTACCTTAGCACGGTTACTAACACTGGTTGTGTGGATCCACTAAACTAGTGTCTCGAAAGACTAATGAGTCACCCTTTACTGGCAGGTGCTCTCATGAGATATGTGTCAACCCTCAACTAGAAGGAAGATATCTCAAACCTATGTTGGATACATAGTTCCGGAACTCAAAGACTGCTACTAAAGGTCACACACTCTACTAGCAGGTGAGCTTCCATCCCTAGGTTCACTCGGTGCTAAATCCTACTTCCAACTGAACTGACACTGGTATTGACTGAAGTACGACTGAACATAACCATTGATATTTCTCAACATGATCATATCAACTTAGTAAATACAAAATTCATGGTTTTACTGAATTATTACTTGGAAGATCTTAAACATAAGTAAACATGTAGGTATCGGGTGTTCATAACCCGCCAGAACTGAATGATTACAAAATACAATAACAATGCTTTAAAACCATGGCATGGAATCATGGTACAAAGACCCAAAATAGAAACATTTCACCAAGTAAGTGAGAAGCATGAACTTGAACAAAGAGATGTGTTAAACATTTAAAAACAATATGATTATATGGCTAAATTCATAATTTGGGGATTTTAACTTGAAATCAATGCAATATGACATGGAAACTTTCAACTTAAAACATCAAATTTCTTAATTCACTTGGAAACACTTGTAGACATGGCTTGTAATTGATTTAGCAAGAACTTCATGGATTAATTTAATTACATTCATTAATGATTTCATAAAATAGGATAAGATTTATACGCTTAAGTTAAAATAGGGTTTTTGGACTCAATGGTTGAAAGGGACCCATTGATGAATACCCCACATACCTAAACTAGAAGCTTCAGGGAAATTTCTTTGAAGTTGTTCTAGACCTTGAGAAACCATAGCTGCTTGGGGAAGCTGAAGAAACCATTTTCTCTTGATTCTATTTAGTAAATTGATGTTTAATGATGTAATTGGGGATTTGGGGCCTTTTGTAACACCCCTTGTGAACAAGGTTTTTGGAATTTAAGGGAGTGGGGAAAGACATAAAAGCCCCGAGAAAAATATGCAGAAAATTGCATTCCCAGTCGATACGAGTCGACCTTACCACTCGTATGTTAGCGTATGACTGGACTGCTGACTCATAAGCTTGGCAGATTTCAAAGAGCATGTACTAGTATGGATATGATTCGTACTTCCAACTCATAAGATGCCTATACGATTTGGTAAAGTCATTCTTAAGATAAATAGACAACTTAGGGAACCAACACTGTTATTGATACGACTTTTTTCTTTACAATTCATACTTTTGTATACGACTAAATACCCCCTCTTGTATCCTAGACAGAATCTCAAGGGGTCAATACTGATGTCCTTACAGCTGGGTTCATATAACTCGTACCCCTCTTGACGACCCATGTTGTCAAGTTATACCTGCAACAGAATATTCAACATGCTATACTGACTTAGGTATCAGTCCAATATATGACTTTTATGTTGGGGGTACGACTAAGGATAATGAGTCGTATGTTGCATAGAGACCAAAAAAGATATAGGGTATTACAAATTTTCCTTACAAATCTTTGTCCCTTGAGAAGTTTTCTTAATATAAAGACCTATAAAGAAGCTCAATTCTCCCATTATACTAATTTTAAATTCACTTCCAATTAGTTTAGAGAATTCTTCACATATGGATTCAGAAGTAGCTCCAATGATTATGTCATCAACATATATTTGAACAATTAATAGACTACCACCTCTGGTTTTTAAGAATAGAGTATTGTCTGTTTCTTGTTTTGAAGCCATTTTCCATGAGAAACTTTAAGAGTCTCTCATACCAGGCCCTTGGTTCTTGCTTCAACCCATAAATAGCTTTGTTCAATTTAAGCACATGATTAGGAGAATCTTCATCTTCAAAACCTGGAGGTTGTTTGACATATACTTCTTCTTTAAGATTTCCAATTAGGAAGGCACTTTTGACATCCATCTAAAATAGTTTGAATCCCATGTATACAACAAATGTAATAAGAATTTTGATTGCCTCTATTCTTGTTATAGGGGCAAAGGTCTCATCATAGTCAATCCCTTCTTCCTGGTTATAGCCTTAAACAACCAACCTTGCCTTGTTTCTGTTAATAGTTCCATCTTTATCTTGCTTATTTGTGTACATCCATTTGGTCCCAATAATTGTTCTTTCAACAGGCCTAGGACCATACTACAGACTTTGCTTATTTCAAATTGATGTAGTTCTTCTTCCATTGCATTAATCCAATAAACATCTTTCAGGGCCTCTTTTACATTCTTAGACTTAATTTAGGATAAGAAGGCTGAGAATGCCATAGCATTCCAGGCTTGGTCTATTGTTTGGACTCCTATTTGCAAGGGTTTAGTCAGGTTCTCAAGGGATGAGAGGACTTGGGTCTCCAATTTTGCCTTCTAAGATTCATACCACTAATTGATGTTGGGCGTATTTATACGTCTAAGCACCATAACTTACCCATGTTTTAGCTAAGTTTTGAGGATAAAATACATAATTCTTTCACTTTTAGTCTATTTTTAGTTAAGTGAGATGACCTATGTGATTAGCATGCTTTTCAGGTACTAATGAGGAAGATTACAACACTTTGGGGACCTGTGGACAGCAAAGAAAACTTCACATAAAAAGGAAAGCAGCTTTTGGACTGAATGTGATGTATGGGAACTTTTTCCCGGGCAAACACAGTAACAATTTATTAGAGAAGGATGTTATTAAAAGCCTTATTGCTGAATTTTTAGGGATAATTCACATTCTGTATTATTTTGAAAATAAGAGAAAGTGGCTTAGCTTAAGGAGAGAGAGAGAGAAACGTTTTTCTCTCTTATTTTTGCTATTCATATTATCCACCAAGATCGTTCTAAGTTTTGGTATGATGAATATTTCTATTGTGATTTCCGTTTTATTCATGAGTAGCTAAGTTTATTTGTTAGGGTTATGGAAACCTTGTAGTATACTCTCTATTGCTATGACTTTTTGAATTTATGATGTGTTAATCCACTTATATCATTACTCTCTTTGTTATGATTGAATTCTCGTGGTTGCAAGCATAGGGAATGTGCCATTATAGCAATAACTTGTTCGATAGAAAAGTTACTGTTTGGAAAAGAGAGTGTGACAAGAAAATAGGGTTTCCAACATCTATTTTACACGTTAATGCCTTACCAGGATTAACTACTTGGAGAGTTCGTATGATTGGTTGTACACTTTGGATTCGATAGAACTAAGGTGAATAAATCCTTGATGGTTGAGAAACACTTGGATTTAGAATTAGAATACATCTCTCTATAAGTGCATGCATGCATAAAATCTGTATTACTCATAGTTAATAGAGAAGTAGAAGCTACAACGTGGACATAACCCTAACTTGTCATTCTCTGTGATCAATTACTTTTACATATATCGTCTCATTCGTTACACTAATAGTACTATTGTGCACTTAAACCAAAACCCCCTTATCTTGGAACCTGCGACCAACAGTCTAATAATAATCGTAATACTTAGTGACCATAGTATTCCCTGTGGGATTCGACACCCAACCCAGTTGGGTTCTATATTTGACAGCGACCGCTTACACTTTCTAACGAGAGTTGTAATTTGGGCGTATCACTAATTCTGACTGGCTTCCTCTGGTTGTTCTTCTAGTGGATCTAGAGTTTGTGGCTGAGATCCTAGATCATCATTACTGTCATCACTCTTATCTACATCATTAATTCCTCAATCATCTTTAGTAACAACATCCCTTTAAACAGGAATGAGTTCTTCTTCTTCTTAGCTTTCACCATCTTCAGTGTTCATTTGACTTCCTGACTCATTAACGAGAACATGAATACTTTGTTCAACATATAGAGTTCTTTTATTGAACACTCTGTAGTCCTTTCTAGTTCAGGAGTAGCCTACAAATACAACTTCATCACTCTTGGAATCAAATTTTCCTAATTCTCTTTTTCCTTTGTTTTGCACGAAACATTTGTAGCCAAAGGTCTAAAATAGTCTATCCTAGGCTTTCTATTAAATACCAGCTCATATGGAGTTTTATTCAAAATTAATCTAATCAAACACCTGTTAGTCACAAAACAAGCAGTATTCATTGCTTCAGCCAAAAAATTCTTTGGAAGACCACTATCAATTAGCATATTCCTCGCAATCTCTATGAAAGTTCTATTTTTCCTTTCAACAACCCTATTTTGTTGTGGAGTTTTGGGATCATAAAAGTTATGTCTTATTCCATGCTCAGTACAGAATTCATCAACTTGAGAATTCTCAAATCCAGTCCCATGATCAGAGCTAATCTTAGCAATTTTACAATTTAGCCTCACTTGGATTTTCTTGGCAAAAGTCACAAGAATCCCATATGTTTCATCCTTGGTTCTTATAAACATTGTCCAGTCGAACATGGAATAGTCATCTACAATGATCAATACATATTTCTTCTCTCCTCTACATTGGAGTTTGATGGGTTTGCATAAATCCATGAGAAGTATTTCAAGGGGTTTGGATGTACTTACTTGCTTCTTCAATTTCGAGGAGGACCTGGTCTGTTTACCTTTAATACGCGTATCACAAACTTTGTTGTCTAGGAATTTCATCTTTGGCAGGCCACGGACTAGGTTCCTTGAAATCAACTTTTTTAACAAGGAGGAACTTACATGACCTATTCTTCTATGCCGCAAATTTGCATCCTTACTTTGTGTACTTAAACACATTAATTCCCCATCCGCCAAAGACTTCAGGTCAGCTACGTATATTTTTTGATCCTTTTGGCTTTGAGAATAATTTTTCCAGATTTCATGCTTGATACAGTACATCCATCAGATGAGAATTTTAGACTATTTACATAGCACATATCTTTTATTGCATGATGAGGTGATTTCTCAATTTTTCCAACACTTTTGATGAAACCCTTTTTTCCATTTCCAAAGGACACATCACCCCCTTGAAGTTCCTTGAGAGTAAGAAAACAATCAGTCCTCCCATTCATGTGCCTAGAACAACCACTATCCATAAAGCAGTTTTCGTTGTCATTCCCCTTTTCTATCATATTTTCTATTGTATCTTTAGTAGTGGCAATTAGAGAGCTACAGAAATGTGATATTATCTTCTTCTCACTATATTTCAGCATAAAACCATCTCCGTTCTCTTGTATTTCTCAGATTTATTTGAGGAGTCTTCCCATGCTGCAGACACCTTCTTTACTATACCGCTAACTGCATTTTTTCTTCTTGATTTTTCAGGATTATGATCATTCTTTTTGCGAAGCTGACCAACCCCTTTTATAGCTCTAATAATCTTCATCGATAGAAGTGCAACTTTAGTGTCTTCTTTACCTCGGTTAGATTCTAGAGACTTCAAGGTCAATAATCTCTTTTTTCTTGCTTTTTTTTTTACCCACCACTAGTTTAGTTATAGCAGCTAGGTATGAACCTTTTAGAGTGACCCTTCTCTGATGCCAATTGTTGGAGACCTTAGGGGTTGAACCACACAGTATGAAACCAGGTTCCTTAGAGTCACTAACATGCAATAGAACAAAAAAGCAACTATGAGGTGAAAAAAAGCAAGAAAGTACAGAAAGTAAGGACACAAGATTTTTACATAAAAACTTAGGAAGGGAAAAACCATGACTCGCCATCACAAGCACCAAGGAAATTCACTATAATCAAACTCCTTATTACATACTAGATTTTAGCCTACCTATAGGCTCCTTTCGCTAGAAGTAACTCTACAATAAGCTAATCTTGGTAACTCTACCAAGGACTCTCTCTACTTATTAACTCTAATCAGCAATAAACTTAGGTAGCTCTACCTAAGAAGCTCTCTGAATAAGAAAACACTACTCTTATAACATGAGTAGTTCTTTTACAATTCGGCACTCAAGAACAGTTTCAATAGAATCTCACATAAACAGGTAAGAACTTGTGCAGTTTTAGAACTAGTTTTTTGCTACCTCACTTCACTCTTTAGAATTGCAAAAAACCAATTTCATAAAGAGGAGTCTCTTTTCTTTTATAGATGAGTGATGATTAGGGTTGAAAGATCATTCACCCAGCTATCCAAGTCAGTATAAAATACACTTTCAAGTTTGTTACACAAGAGAACAAAACTTTGCAGATGACGCGTGCTACCTGTACTGTACCTTGCATGTCCAGGGACCTGGTCCCTTACAGTTCAGCTGCTCATCATCAAAGCTACATATAGTCGTTTACTTTTAGTTTTAACTCATTAATTCAATTATTATGATTGTAAAACTATGAGTGGCTAAACACCCTCGTTCTAGGGTTAAGCCTATGAACATGAATACTTAGTTTTCAATTACATTGGTTTAATGTTGATTATCATATTTGGCTGTTCATATGTTCTTGATTTTACTATTCTATTAACTCACGACCTTTAGAATACATTTATATTTCTATTGTGATCCCAGAAGGAGGAACTTTTAGATTAGAACATGGAATATATGGAGTGGGTTCTTTTCTTTTAAAATAATTAAAGATAGGATTTGCGGTTAGAATAGGAATATAGTTATTTTTCCCCATTTGGTTCAAATACAGGATGAAATACAAATGCATTAGTTCTCACATCCCTGCTCAACGATGTAGTTGTGGGGCTAATATAGATAGGCGATTAGAGGCTTGAAAGACCATAATCATGTTATTAATTCCTTGAATCAATTCCAAGATAATTAACCTAATGAACGAGATTGTATATCTTTGTAGGATTATTAAAATTTCCTTGACCCTAGATTTCTCATAATCATTGACTCCGATATTTTATATTAATATTATTGTTTTTGTTACATTTAACTATTAAAAAGTCAAAATCTCTTTGGTTACAACTCACACTTATTTAATCTTATTAGTAGCGCTAGGATTAGATTTCATACTAAACATAAGTCCCCGTGGGATTGATATTTGGCTTGAAAGGGCCCCTTTATTACTTGCACGACCACGTACACTTGCGTGTGCATTTGGATGCAACAGTAGTAAGTTGGAATAGTATTGTCACGACCGAACCCGCGCCTAGCCGTGATGGGCAATCTCAAGCCCACATGGGCCGAAAACAACCCCCTAGCCTTACCTCAAGAGCATATAAGTATAAACAACGGAAGTCAATCAAAATAGCAATAAGAAGGATAAATAAAACAAGTGATAATTCTATGAATCAAAATAAAATACCGACCCAATATTTTCCACAAAGACTCTAAACCAAGAATACCAAACAAAGCCGGGACATGTCACCGACTATGAAAAAATAAATCCATAGCTCCCAAAATATGAAAAGAAACCTAATAATAGGATAGGACCTTCTGAAAGATGAAGGTTCACCACTTCACATCAATGCAACGAACGTACCACACCACCTAACGCTGCACAGGAGCAATAAAAAAGTCCTTCGAACCTACATCATGAAATGATGCAGCGTTCAGAGATAGTCAATGAGGCGAGCAATGGAATGTAACTCAAGCGATAGGGGTAAAATAATGCCATTGCCAAAACCAGTCAAAACCACATGCACAATATCTACATATACATATATAGGATGCAAGGATAAGGAAAAGGGCCATGAACATGAGAGTTTAAACCATTAGTCTAAACTGAGTATCTTGCTTTATCCTAAAGGCACCTACGGGCTATATGGGTCTGACTCCTCTTGTCAGAAGAGCCTAGTAAATGTTAGCCGCATGTACTGAGGAAATCGAGGAAAGGCTAAGACACTAAGGAGATAGCTATCCAAATATATAATGTGTATCCAGATACATGGTCATATAGACCCCCAATGTCAGCAAATGTTATTTCTAGAATAGGCCCCCTGAGACATACACCTTCACGATAATCTATAAAATTCCCTTTAAGCCCAATTTAAAACAGTTTTCACATAAATCAACCATTAACCCTGGAGTCACTTATTAAGCATTTACCAACATGGTATCATCATACCAATATGCTTGCAAGCTAATCCAATTATGCCTAATCAGTCCATATAACATTTAGACTCCCAAGTTCCATTTAAAATCCAAAACCATGGACACCAAGGGAATTCCAAAATCATATTTATCTATTTATCCTTTAATGGAATGCAATAGGTTCAAAAGACAAGTTAAATTATACAATTACCCATATTCCAAGTCAAGTTTACAATGTGGGTTGAGGTTAATGCCATTACTAAGCCAAAAATTCCTCAATTTTGGTGAAACCCATGTCACCCATATCAGCCATAATCATGATGCACCAATTCATTCCCAAATCCATTGATTAAAGCATGAATAATTCATTTAAAACATGGGAAAAGTAATTCAAGTAATAGCAACCAAAATTCGTCAAGCTAATTTCAAATCCACCAATTCAAATCACATGAATATTCAATAAATCGATGTTATAATGTAAAATTCAAGTTATGGAAAGATAAATATGTCTGAAATAAGAAGGAAATTGAAGAGAAATAAAAGTTTGGAACCCGGAGAATGAAATTCTTATAAAACCCTTAAACTTTTTTGGGTTAGGAGTTTATGAAAAGAAAAGTAGTATTTGATCTTTGAGAACTGAAAAAAGAATTCTATTTAATGTTTAAAAGTTGTGCAAGGGGTAAACAGACCAAAAGACCCTCACCCCAAGTGAAAAAACAAAAACTAGATGAAAAATGCATACTAACGTGGAAAGATGCTATCGTGGAGCTTAGCCTCCGTGCCACGCCCTTAGTACAGAAGCTAAGTGGCGTGGCACGCTACTATCGCAAAAGCTTACTTCCTCAGGGTTCCAAAAAAACCCCGAACCCCTTTCAAAAATTTCAAAACTTTTTCAAGACATCCTTTTAACACCCCTTATAATGATTTAAGTCAAAAATCAACATTATGCATATGAGTGGGACAAAAATAAAATGAATGAAATTTTATGTGGTCTCACATTATCCCCCCTTTAGTACCATTCATCCCCGAATGAGGATTTAGGATATTTTTAGCACTAGATTAGTAAGAATGGAGTAAAATCCAAGGACAAACTCAAAATGCGACAAGAGGGAAACAAAACTCATATCTTAAGCACTTTTGTCCAACATGGGAAACAAGAACGGGTACTTGGCTTTCATACCTTCTTCATCTTCCCATGTAGCTTCTTCCACCTTTTGATTTCTCCAAAGAACCTTTATCGAAGCTAAATCCTAAGTCTCTAATCTATGAACTTGCCTATCTAATATCTCAACCAGGACTTTCTCATAAGACAATGAATCTGCAACATCAACATCATCAATAGGTACTTTCGAAGACGGGTCACTTACACACTTCTTAAGCATAGACGAATGGAAAATGGGATGAATCGAAGACAAATTTGTTGGTTACTCTAACATATAAGAAACATTCCTAAGTCTTCTTATGATTTGGTACAGACCAATATAATGGGGACTGAGCTTCCCTTTCTTCTAAAATCTCATGACTCCTTTCATAGGAGAAACCTTCAAGAACTCCTAATCACTTACTCCAAATTCTAACTCCCTTTGCTTCATATCTACATAAAACTTTTGGATACTCTGAGCAGTCTTAAGTCTTCCTCTAATCACCTTCCCCTTCTCCATGGCTTTGTGAACCAAGTCAAGATAAAAAAACCTAGTATTACGTACCTCAAACTACCCAATAGAGACCTACACCTTCTACCTTGAAGTGCATTAAAAGGATCCATTTGAATGCTAGAATGGTAACTGTTATTGTAAGCAAACTAAATAAAAGGCAAATGGTCAACCCAACTACCTTTAAAATGACTTACACAAGCCCTTAGAATATCCTCCAAAGTGTTAATGGTATATTTTACTTGTCCATCCATTGAGGGTGCAAAGTGGTGCTAAGGTTCACCTGAGTACCTAAACCTTTTTGAAATAAATACCAGAAGTGAGAATAAAACTACCTACCTCAGTTAAAAATGATAGAAAACAGCACACCATGCAACTTTATTATCTCCTAAATGAATGACTTAGCATAATCCTCTGCCGAGTAGCAAGTACTCATAGGCATGAAGTGAGAAGACTTAGTCATCCTATCCACAATGACCCTAATAGAATTATACTAATTACGAGACCGTGTAAAACCCATAATGAAATACATATTAATCAACTCCCACTTCCATATGGGTAATTCTATATCTTGAGATATGCCACTAGGCCTCAAACATTCTACCTTAACTTGATGACAAACCATACATTTAACAACAAAATTTTCCACGTCCCTCTTCATATTATTCCATCAGTAGATTTCCTTCAAGTCATGAAATATTTTGGTTGAACCTAGATAAACTGCTTAGTAGACTCATGAGCCTCAGATAAAATCCTTTTCTGCAGCCCATCTATATATGGGATACATAACCTTTCTTAATACCTCAAGATGCCATCTCCCCTAATATCAAAAGCCATAACCTTTTGCTAACCTACATCTTCCATAATTTGGATCAGTATGGGATCTAAAGCCTGGTTATCCTTCACCTCAGCACCAAGAGACAATTTAACCACTTCCTGAATAATCACTCCTTCATAATTTAACCATTTCCTGAATAATCACTCCTCTATCCTCAAAGTCCAAAAGATGAACTCTCAAGTTATCCAGCCTGTGAATGTCCTTCACCAACCCTCTTTTACCTTTCTCAATATGAGATAAGCTCCCCATTGACAACCTGCTAAGAGCATCAGTAATAATATTAGCTTTACTTGGATGGTAGTGCAAACATATATCATAATCTTTAAGCAATTTGAGCCATCACCTCTACCTGATATTAAATTCCTACTATGTAAATACATACTTCAAGATCTTATGATGTGAATAAATAGCCATATGTAACCCATATAAATAATGGTGCCAAATCTTTACAGCAAAGAACACAACAGCCAACTCTAGATTATGAGTTAGGTAACTCATCTCATAAACCTTAAGATGCTTTGAAGCATAGGCTATAAACTTACCATGCTATATCAAAACACAACCCAGTCCCATATGAGACCCATCACAATGCACAAAAAAGCCATCAGTACCCCCGAACTGAGTCAAAATAGCCACAGAACTCAACTTATCCTTTAACTTCTCAAAACTACCTTCATAAGCATTGAAACATATAAACTTAACCCTTTTCTAATTTAGATTTATTAGAGGAGCCTTAATAGATGAGAAACTCTCCATAAACTTTCTATAATACCCAACTAAACCCAAGAATCTCCTAATGTAGGTTGGAGTCATGGGTCTAGGCCATTTCTTAACTGCTTCAACTTTCTGTGGATCTACCTTGATCTCCTCACTTGAAACACCATGCCCAAAAAAAGTCACAACACTTATGAAACACCCTGGGTTTCGACCATTAGAAATTTCTTGAGTTTGAACTCTTTAGACATTATATGGCTCATGCTTACTAGTCGTATGATATGGATATGGTTTAGGGGTCTTGGTCGTATATTAATCAATGTGGTTTTAGTTCTTTTTTGTTGAAGGTAAGAGAATTTATATGATGATGGTACGAGATAGGTTATGGAATCATATTATTCTTATTATGTCAAGCCCTTGGTAAGCTTTCTAGGGCGCGATTTAAGGGTACCAATCATATGTTATGGCTATAATTTATCCCCCGTGGTCGTATGTTGGATAGTGTTTGAGTCTAAATTTTTGCCTAGGGTATGAGTGGAGGGTACTACTCATATGTTGTGGGTATGGTTTGGTAGGTCTAATCGTACCCTCTTGTGACTATTTTTTAGATTTTAAGCTGAGGGTATTTCAAACATTTCCTACCCTAACAAAATTAAGTCCTCTTGTATTATATCACATATAGCCTCTCATAACAGACTCTGAAAGTTCAAAACATTCCTAAAACTCTCTCTAAACTTTCTCAAGAAGACTGGGCTAGGGTTTTCTTCAAGTGTTCATCTAGAGTATTAAAGAATAAATTCTCTCCATGAATCTTCATAAATAAAGCATGTTACTCTTCCCTCATTGTTAGTTCAAATCAAAAGCATGTTTACTTAATGGTTTTCATCGAATAATTGTGGGTTTGTGTTGGTTTTAAAATATATGTTGGGGGCTTTAGTTACTAAAGATTGGATGATGTTTTCCCATGTTCTATTATGGTTTTACATGTTATAATATTGGTTTGAACATATGGTTGCACGGTAATGGTTTATTGGTCCTTGGTTTTAGTTTTAGAAACTATATGCCCTCAATATGTTAGATAAAATACTAATGAAAATGTTTTGTCACATAGTTTGACTATTATTGAAATCTTTACATTGCATAATATGGTAATGGAACCTTAATTGGTATGGTCGGTTTGAAATGGTTGTGAAAGGAATTGGTAGCCATAGAACCCAAATTGATTATTTTGGAATGGAAATTGGTAATAAATTTAACCCACTTGCATAATTGTTTTTGGTTTATACATTACTACTTGGTTTGGTTTATTTCTTGAGGCTAATGCATGGCATAAATGGTTAATTAGTTAAGGATGGTTTTGTAAATATTTTAGGGTACACGAGAATCCCCCAAGTGAACTTATAATAGAAACCTTGCGTGATAAACAGGAACCCCCTAAGTGATTTTATATAATGGAGTCTGCGGGGTACATGAGAATCCCCTTAAGTGTTGTCTAATGACATTTATTGCAAGCTATAGTTGGTATGACTATACCTTCTTATAATGTATTAACAATTGACTTCGGGAATTGGCAGTTTGGTTATGTGTTAAATGTTTTAATTTGGCAATAATATTAGGTTATAATATCTAGCTAGGAAGGTGTGAGTTCGAAAGGTTGAAAATGGAAACTCATGTTTTACGACATGAAGATTGGTCTTGATGACTATGTACTTGTGGGGTATAAGGGAATTCCCCAAGTATATCATATACATATGTATCATAAAGGGAGAAGGGTACAAGGGAATCCCTAACCACCTATGGTATCTCCAGTTCATGTAGCTACACGCACTGGGGCCCATATAAGAGGTAACATTGGACCAATATATCCCATGGGTGGATTGTGATGGTGAAGCTACACTACCCAGGTTAAGATTTCAAATGTATGCTAAACTCGATTCTCTTTCCCAGCATGATACATATGTATGTATATGATTGCATATGGTTTGTTACTTTGCTTTTGATTAATGGCATTATTTTATCCTTACTCCTGAGTATATGCTAGAATGCACCCGCTAACCCATCTTTGGATGTTGTATCCCGACGCGATTTAGGAACTGACTATACTATCGTAACTCCTACTCAATGACTTGGTGATTTAGGGACATCTTGAGAAAGATTGAAGTTTCACTTTCTTGTTGTACTTTTGGGCTACAGAGTCTAGGGTCTTGAACTCTCCATTAAATCTTATATTACTTGCTTTTCAGATCATGCCCTTCCGACAATCTAAAGCATATGAAAACTCACCTATATCAATTAAGAATAACGTGGATTGATCTCTTCCAACTTATATGGTACAAAACCATTCAGGGGTCCTTTCTTCTGATTTTTCTCATAGAGTTCTATCGGTCTCTATAGAACAGACTTTGAAAGGTGATATTTATGCTCAGTCTCCCTAAGGAGATGTTACCAATGATGAGTTTTCATATTTTATTCAACTGGACCCAGATAATGACATCTTTGTCATTATATTTAGGTCCTATTAGTGTGAGAAAGAATAAGTCAAGGTTAAGAAATAGGCGGAGCAAGAAGTCTCAAAATTTAGATTGGGGAAGAGGTCAGAGAAATAGTGGTAGAGCTGGTAGATAGTTGTTTGATAAAGGGAATCTAGGAAGTCCCCAAGTGGTTGTTAGTGTCCCTTATCCTCAGTGATATGGTGATTATCTTTTTTGGGTTGGTGGAGCTCAGTCAGTCCCACCCTATTCTCCCTACTAGTTTTGGTCTTGTTGCACTGTGGTTATTTCTATAAGGAGAGGAATTGGTGTTTTAGTTATGGTCATTTGGGTCACATGCAGAGAGAGTTTCCCATAAGGATTGCCATTAGGGAAAATAGGATCCAATTGCCACTTCCCCAACTTCTGCACCAAGGGGTGCTGCTTCTGGCTTAGGTACTAGTCGAGACCGTCCTTATAATCTCACTACCTGATAGAAGTCTGAGGCATCGCTTGATGTCATTACTAGTACGTTGAAAACTCTTTTCTTATGATATGTACTATTTACTTAATTTGGGGTCCACCTTCTCTTATGTGACCCCATTTATGGTTGTTCATTTTGGTTTTTGACCGGAGTGTGTTTCAGACCCTTTTTCTATTTCTAGCCCAACTTTGTGATTGCTAAGAAAGTGTATAAGGGATGTATGGTATCTATTAGTAGTAAAGAAATTATGGTGGATTTGTTTGAATTAGATATGATGGATTTTGATGTAATATTGAGAATGGATTGATTGCACTCGTGTTATGCATCTCTAGACTGTCAGACCTATAAGGTTATTTCTAATTTCCCTAATGAGCTAGTTATTGAGTGGGAGGGTGGTTCCCTAGCTCCTAGAGGGAAGTTCATATCATATCTTAGAGCTCAAAGATTAATCTTCAATGGTTTTCTCTATCATCTAGTTTGGGATAAAGATTCTAACTTGGATTGTCCTTCTTTGCATTCCATCTCAGTGGTGAATAAACTTTCTGAGGTCTTCTCTAATAACCTTCCCTGTGTTTCTCCTGATAGAGTGATTGAGTTTGGAATTGATCTTGTTCCAGACACTGGTCCAATTTTTATTCCTTCGTATAGAATGACTCCAGCTGAGTTGAAAGAGCTTAAGGAGCAACTAAAGGGTCTTTTCAAAAAAAGGTTTCATCTGCCCCAGTGTTTCTCCGTGCGGTGCTTTCATTTTTTTATGAGTAAGGAGGATAGTTTCCTCTGGGTATGTATAGGTTACTAACGGGTGGATAAGGAAATTGAAGTGCCCTCCTTGTAGGGTAGACCATATATATATTCTATATGGGGTACTCGGTTGGTAGTGCATGATGGTTGATGGACACTAATTTGAACCATAGATGTTGATTTTAGGTAAGAGAGTATGTTAGTTAGAGGATATCTTGGTAAGAGGTGTGGGGGTAGATTAGTAGGCTTGGTGAGGTATGCATAAGAGATGAGGTTAATGACTCAGGGGATAAAGGAGTGGGAAAGTTTTCACATAAAGGATGGAGGTCCAGGTTGAGGCTGATGGATTGGGGCTAAGTCATTGAATGGGTTAAGGCATGGGGTTTGTGAGGCTATGCTGGATCCCAGATAGAATTTGGATAGATGAGGTTTTAAGTATAAAAGAGCCAATTATCCCTAGTATATGTCCATACTAATAACCCTTAGAGCAGAGTGCTGTGCTTGTAGGTGTAGTAAGATGGATATCGAAGGGCTAATCTTAAATTTTTTCCTAGCGGTTGACTTTAAGGGAAAGTCGGGGTGAATTTACTCCTAATCTAGCGATTCCCTCCTATTATAATTAAGAGGGCACTCTACTAGTGTTGCAAGCATTCTAATAGTGCTTATACCTAAGGTCCGCATTTTATGTGTCACGTATGTCCATACTCCATCCCCTGAATCAAATGCAATTATGGTCCTCAAAAATCCAAGATTCCAGGTGTTCAAGCTCAATTCCATGATACTCATGATTCATATATTCATGTCTTACATCACACCTGGTTCCAAGAAATAGTAGTTTCAAGTGGCAATCCTCGCTTTGTTACCTAGATATGAATCTCAACTTTACATTACACTACCTATGATGTATGTAGTCATGTTTCTTCTGGTTCACAAGCCTAAGGACTCATATTATGGCGTGTTTATATCTAGGTAATCCTTTATTTATAACCTAGGTTATTTCTTTGAAGTACGTTGTACCTATAGTACCGTATCTCATTTCCCATGTATCGCCTTAGGTAATACAACAGATAGGAGCCGTAATTAAAAAACAACCCCCCTCCTTCATGATGCTTATACTCTAGATCCTCAGTGACCTTTCTTATGTTAGGGTAGTGTAACAGTGGGAGCGTAGTGATGTTTTGGACGAGAGAGTAAATATCCTTTTTTATGAAATTCTAGGGCGACTACTAGACCAAAGGTTGTAAGCATAGATGGAAGAATGAGATAAATGTTGTGGAGGCATGGTGAAAACTTTTGTGATAGCAATTAAGGGTTTTAGTTTTGGTGAGGAAATCCATACAGTGGGTGTAGTAAAGATAGGCTGGAGTGTGGTGATTGATGGGTACCCAACCATTATGTTATTAGACCAAAGCTCCTTGATTAAGACCTAAGGTTTCTTGATTATAGTGACAGACGGGGTGGTATTATCAGAATGTCATAAAGTATAGGGTCCCATGACTTCCACTAGCACCTTTAACTCCCAATTAGGTTTTAACATGGGAAGGATATACAGTTATACTCAAGCCCTCTTGTTATGTATTTGTGGGGGGATTTGGGAGGTTGAAATGAAAGAGTGTTGTCTTTATATTGAAAGCTTGGTGGAGGATGTCGCCGTATAGAGAGGATATTAGATTAGATGCATAGGTCACGAAGAAAGAGGCTACTTGGGAAGCAAAAGAGAAAATGAAGTCCAAGTATCAGCATTTGCTCTCTATTTTGGATACTTGTGGTTATAGTGTTTATGTATTCTTAACATCTCTGTTGCCTATCTCGATTGAAGGAAATAGTGATTCCTTAATGTCTTTATTTTTCTAACTTCATTAAAAGAGAGCTTGATGGGTAGTATTATGTTGAAACCGTGTTTGTGCTTACCTTTACCCATCATTTGAGGACGAATGATCCTAGTGGGGGAGACTGAAACACCCTGGGTTTTGACCCTTAGAAATTTCTTGAGTTTGAACTCCTGGGACATCATATGACTCATGCATTCTAGTCGTATGGAGTGGGTACAGTTTAGGGGTCCTTGTCGTATGTTACTCAATGTAGTTTTGGTTCTTTTCTGTCCAAGGTACAAGTGGACATCATACTAAGCAAATAATGATGGTACGAGATAGGTTATGAACTCGTATGATTCTCAGTGTGTCAAGCCCTTGGTAGGCTTCCTAGGGAATGGTTTAACGATACCAATCATATGTTATGGATACGAGTTGTCCCTTGTGGTCGTATGTTAGGCAGTGTTGGAGTCCAACTTGCAGCCTATGGTACGAGTGGAGGGTACCACTCGTATGTTGTGTGTACTATTTGGTAGGTCTTATTGTAGCCTCCTGTGCCCATTTTTAATCTTTTAAGCTAAGGGTATTTTAGACATTTGACACCCCAAAACCCTTAATTCCCCATGTCTTATATCACATTGTATCCTCTCATAACATGCTCTGAAGATTAAAACACTCCTAAAACTCTCTCTAAACTATCTCAAGAAGATTGGTCTAGGGTTTTCTTCAAGTGTCCATCTAGAGTCTTAAGGAACAAATTCTCTCTCTGAATCTTCTAACTAATACATGTTTATCTTCCCTCATAGTTAGTTCAAACCAAAAACATGTTTTAATTAATGGTTTTCATGGCATAATTGTGGGTTTGTGTTAGTTTTGAAATATATTTTGGGTATTTTGGTTACTAATGGTTGGATGATGTTTTCCCATGTTCTTTTTATGTTTTTTATGTTATAATGTTGGTTTGAACATGTGGTTGCATGGGAATGGTTAATTGGTCATTGGTTTTAGTTTCGAAAACTATATGCCTTTTACATGTTTGATAAAATGCCAATGAGAATGTTTTGTTACATAGTTTGACTATTATTGAAATCCTTGCATTGCATAATAAGGTAATGGAACTTAAATTGGCTTGGTTGGTTTTAAATGGTTGTGAAAGTCATTGGTGTACATAGAACCCAAATTGATTGTTTTGGAATGGAAATTGGCAATAAACTCAACCCACTTGCATAATTGTTTTTGGTTTATGCATTACTACTTGGTTTGGTTTATTTCTTGAGACTAATTCATGACATAAATAGTTAATTAGTTAAACCTGGTTTTGAAAACATTGTGGGGTACACGGAAATCCCTCAAGTGAATCTATAACAGAAACCTTGTGGGGTACACAGGAATCTCCCAAGTGATTTTTTATAATGAATTTTGCAGGGTACATGAGAATCCCCTTAAGTGATGGCTAATGACATTGCTTGCAAGATATAGTCGGTATGCCGATACCTATTTATAATGCCTTAACAATTAAATTCCAGAATTGGTGATTTGGTTATATGTTAAATGTTTTAATTGGGCAATAATATCGGGTTGTGATAGCTAGCCGTGGAGGTGTTAGTCCGAAAGGTTGACACTGGAAACTCATGTTTGCCGACATGAGGATTGGTGTTTAAGACCACATACTTGTGGGGTACAAGGTAATCCCCCAATTACATACCTATACATATGTAGTATAGAGGTCAAAAGGTACAAGGGAATCCCTGTCCACCTATGGTATCTCCAGTTTGTATGGCTACAGGCAATGTGGCCTGTCTAGGGGTTAACGCTGGACCCATATAACCCAAGGGTGGATTATGAAGGTAAAGCTACACGACCCAAGTTAAGATTTCAAATGCATGCTAAACACAGTTTCCTTTCCCAGCATGATATATATATATATATATGCATGTGTATTATTGTATATGGTTATTTACTTTGATTTTGAATAATGGCATTATTTTATCCTTACTCCTAGGTACATTCTATCATTCACCCACTAACATGTCTTCGAGTGTTGTATCCCCACACAATGGAGAAGCCGGCCATACTATCATATCTACTGCTCAATGTCTTAGTGATTCGTGGACAACTTTAGTTATACTGAAGTGGTGAAATTCCATTCTTCGGAAGGCCCATTTCACGTTATGGTTTACCTTATGCTTTTACTATTCTCTTGACATTTGTTTTTGCTATGGTAGGGGCCATGTCCCAACTAAATATTCTTGGTCATTGTTTAGAGGCTTTGTATGGATGATTGTGTACTTGGGTATGGAGTGGATATGGTTTTGGTTATTATTGGGTTTGGGTTTCTATTGGTTGATTTGACTTGGTTGGATTGGTCTCGGTTATAGACCTATCCCACAGTCATTAGATTTTGAGTTATTCTATCTTGTTATATGTTCGAAATTCATCCGACTCAGGGTATATGTTGGTTGGTTGATTTGAGTATCGGGGATGGTCTTCGATCCTTGTTGGACTTGAGATGCCCATTACGACAAGGCCCTAGTTTGGGTCTATCAACTTAGCCAAAATTCACACTTAGAAAATTTTTCATATAACTTTTGGTCCTTAAGAGTTTGCAATATAATTCAGAGGTGATTAGGATGATCTTCCTTACTTTTTGGTACACCAGGATATCATTGATGAAGACTATAACAAACAAATCCAGAAACAGCCTGAACAACAGTTTCATAAGATCCATGAAAGCAGCCGAGGCAATAGTCAATCCAAATAACATAACTAAAAACTCATACCGGTCATATCGGGTACAGAAAGCAGTCTTGGAAATATCAACCTCCCTAATTTTCAACTGGTGATAGCCCGAATAGATATCAATCTTAGAGAAACACCTATCACCCTGAAGATGATCAAAAAGCTCGTTAATTCTAAGAAGAGGGTACTTACTTTTTACTTTAACCTTATTAAACTGACAATAGTATATACACATTTGAAGAGACCTATCTTTCTTTCGTACAAAAGTACAGGAGCACCCCACAGAGAAATACTAGGACGAATGAAACCCTTATCAAGAAGATCCTTCAATTGCTCCTTTAGTTCCTTTAGTTCATCCAGATCCATTCTATAAGGAGAAATGGAAATGGGATGGGTATCTAATAGAAGATCCATCCCAAAATATATTTCCCTATCAGGAGGAATCCCCAGATGATCATTGGGAAAAAACTATAGAGAAACCATAGGGATAGACTGCAAAGAAGGACCTTTAGAATTTAAATCCTTAACCCGAACTGGAAGATACATACACCCCTTAGAGATTATTTTCTGAGCTCTAAGATAGGAAGCAAACTTCCCTCCCATACAATCACCGACTTATTTGGAAAGTTAAAACTGGCCATTTGGGTCCTACAATCTAGAGAAGCATAGCACGAATGGAGAAATCGATTCCCAAGATTACATAAAATACACCATCAAGTTCTATCAAATCCACCAATGTCTTTCTATGAAAGATTGACACCATACAACCCCTATAGATTTGTCTAGCAATAATAGACTCACCCGCAGGAGTAGAAAAAGATAAGGGGTTAGAAATATTTTCAGGATCAAAACCAAAGTGTACAGCCACATAAAGGGTCACATAAGATAAGGTAGAACCTAGATCAAGAAACCAATAAACATCAAGGGAGATGAGTTGTAATATACCATTAATGACATTTGGGGATGCCTCAGACTTCTAACGAGTAACAAGCCCATAAAGATGATTCCAACCATTGCTTTAGGCGCCTATAGGTGCAGGAGCTAAAGAAGTGGTGATCGAGACTTTATTAGCTCCAGTGTCAAGTTTAGATATAGGAAAATTTCATTGCAAATGATCAAGCTAACAATAATTAAAACACAAGTTCATCTCCCCTCACAGTATCTACGGTGAAGTTATCCACAAAATGGTAAGGAGGAAAATATTGGGTTGCTTGAGCTTTACAGGCCTGAGACTGGGCACCCTGTTCCTTATGACCACTGGTATCCTGAAAGCGACGATCACCAAAAGGCTTAGAATAAGGAGCACTGGCTGTCAAATATGAATTTCCCCAATTTTTCCTCTTAGTCTTCTGCATACTATCTCTCTAACTATTCTATTGATTTGCTCCCTACTCTGCATATCTAAACTTCTTTTTCTTTCTCTCTCCCATATCTACCTACTTTTTTTCTCATCCTTCATCCACTGCATATAAATCGCCAACCTGGATATATCCATATCATTATTCAACAAAACAACCTTACATTCCAACACCAAATTATGAGACAAACTAGAAGTAAACTTCCTCATTCTGGACCTCATATTATATACCAACTCTCGATCTTAACAAGAAAACTATTGGAATTTCAGGGCATACTCATTAACATTCATCTTACCCTGCTTCAAGTTTACACTCTTTCGCCTTATCTTTTCTCAACTCTTGATAAGAGAAGTGATCAAGAAAAGCACTTTAAAACTCATCCCACACAGCCGACTTAGCATCATCACCCCTCGTTGCTTCCTATTCCTCATACTATTGGTAAGCAATAACTTTATAGGCAGCAAACTCCACAGCCTCTAAATTAGTAGCTTGTATAACCCAAAAACTCTTCTCCATCTCATTAATAAACCACTGAGGATCCTCAATAACCTTAGATCTTGTAAAGTTTGGGGGATGCAACATCATAAACTAGCCAAACTAAGGACCTCAGATGAACTGGAAATAGGACCAACATGAGTAGGTTGATGGGACTGCGATTTCACTAATTGAGCAAGCATATGAATAGACTGATGGAACTCCACATTAGAATATCTTCCTGAGGCGACTGAGCATGAGGTTAACCAGCTCGAGAAGCCCGAGAAGGACTAGTAGGGACCGTTGGAACCCTATATGGAGTGGTACAGTCAGGAGAAGCGACCCTATATTGGGTATGCACTCCATGAACAAGGTGAGTTCCCTCCACATCTTCCTAAGGTGGGATAAAGGTTTTAGCAGAATTTCTACGATCGTCAGATCTTTGGGGAGGCATGATCTAAAATGTGAGTAAGCCAGGAGTTAGAGATGTTTCATAGCAACTAGAATCTATAGCCCAAATTTAGAGAGGTTTTAAAAGAACTAGACTCTATAGCCCAAAATAGAACACAAGAAAGGGAAACATTCCTAAATGCCTTGTAGCGTCCTTTTTATAAGTGTGGCGTGCTACATACCCATAAAAATGAATATAATCAACACAACTCTGTGGATACCTAGAGACCCTAAACTGTGCTCTGATACCAAGCTTGTCAAGACCCAAACTCAGGTCTGGCCGTGACGGGCAATCTCAAGACCACCATAGGCCAGATAAAACCCCATTAGCCTTACCTCAAGAGAACATAAGTATAATAGCGGAAGTCAACCAAAATAGAAATAAGAAGGATAAAAAACCAAGTAATAGTTCTATGAATCAAAACAAAATACTGACCCAATACTTATTCATGAAGCCTCTTAACCAAGAATACCAAATGAAGCCAATACATTCCACCGACTATGACAAAATAAATCCACAATTCCCAAAATATGAAAAATTATAAAATAATAAACCAGGCATTCCAAATAATGGAGGCTCGCCACTTCATATCAATGCAATGGACATACCACACCACCTAATATTGTACAGGAGCGACTGAAAAGTCCTCTAAACCTACATCATGAAATGATAAAGTGTTCGGGGATGGTCAGTAGGGAGAGCACTGGCATGTAATTCAAGGAACAGGGATAAAATAATACCATTGCCAAAACCAATCAAAACAACATGCATAATATTTACATATACATATATAGGATGTCAGGATAGGTACAAAGGTCATGAACATGTGAGTTTAAAACATTAGATTGAACTATGTAGCTCGCTCCATCCTAAAGGCACCTACAAGCTATATGGTTCCGACTCTCTCTACCAGAAGGGCCCGATTGTGTGTTAGCCGTACGTTCCAAGGAAAGGCTAAAGATAGAAAGGTGGTATCCATCTAAAAATATAATGTGTATCTATAAACATAGTCATATAAACCCCAAATATCAACAAATGTTTTTTCCAGTGTAGGTCTCATCGGGACATACACCTTTATGATGAGCTACACAATTTTCTTTAAGACTAATTTCAAATAGTTTTCACATAAATCAATCATTAATCCAGGAGTCATTTATTAAGGAATTTTCCAACATGGTATCTTCATATCAATATGTTTGCAAACTAATCCAATTATGCCAAACCAGCTCATATAACCATTAGACTCCCAAGTTCCACTTAAAATCCAAAAACATGGTCACCAAGAGCATTCCAAAACCATATTTATTCATTTATACTTTAATGCAATGCAATTAATTCAAAATATAAGTTAAATTATGTAATTATCCATATCCAAAATCAAGTTTACAATGTGGGATGAGGTTAATGTCATTACTAAGCCAAATATTTCTCAATTTTGGTGAAACCCATGTAACCCATTTCAACCATAAGCACGATGCACTAATTCAATCCCAAAACCATCAATTAAAGAATGAATAATTCATTTAAAATATGGAAAAAGTAATTCTAGTAATAACGACAAAAAAAACCTCAACCCAATTTCATACCTATCAATTCAAATCATATGAATATTCAATAAGTTAATGTCATATGTAAAATTCAAGTTAAGGAAAAAGGAACCTGCTTGAAATATGAAGGAAATCGAAGAGAAATCAAAGTTTGAAGCCCATAATTCTCGTAAACCCCTTAAAATTTCATAGGTTGGGAGTTTAAGAAGAGAAAAGTAGTATTTGATCTTTGACAACTAAATAAGAGGGGTTTATTTGATGTTTAAAATTTGTGCAAGAGGTAAAAGGACCAAAAAACCCTCACCCCAAGTGGAAAAAACAAAAATCTGGATGAAAAAGTACATAGCAGTGTGGCACACTGCTATCATAGATCTTAGCCTCCGTACCATGCCCTTGTTACGGAAGCTAAGTGGTGTGGCACGCCACTGTCGCATAGGTTTACTTCCTTGAGGTTCCAAAATGACCCCAAACCCATTCTGAAAATTTTGAAACTTTTCCAAAACACCCGTTTAACATCCCTTAAAATAGTTCAATTTAAAAATCAATAATACACATGCTGGAGGGTCAAAAATAAAATGAATGAAATTTTATAGGGTCTCACAAGTATATTGTAATACCCCATACTTTTTCCTAGCTTAATTTGGCTCCTAGAAAGTCAAGGGGTTAGCTTCAAAAATGAATAACCTTTGTCACATGTAGAATTTTCTAGTTCTAAACCCTCCAATGTATAGAAAATTTTCTCAGCTTTCAAATGATACTAATTTTGCCTCAATCCGATACTCGGTTGAGAAGTTATGGCGTTTTTTTAGTAAAGTAGTGTGTCATTTAGACAGTCACCGCGTCAGGGTGGATGCCATAATGGAAATTGTCCAATTCCAGTGGACCTCCTCGATAAGCGCATGTCATGTTGAATCCCCATTTCCTAATTGTCAATTTCCAGTGGCTCATCGCGATGGTGGCACATCGCGGTGATGGCCAAAATGGCATTTCAATAGCGCACTGTGATAGCTCCTCATCACGTTGATTTTCCATTTTCCAATCATTCCTTTTCAGTGAGCCACCACTATAGTGGCGCATCGCGGTGGGTGGTCAAATAAGAAATTTCATCTTTTTCCAGTTCCAATTAAAATTTTAAAAGGGGTAGTTTGGTCAATTCCCAAGCCCCAATTCGTGAATAACACAAGATTAAGCTTATTCTAAGCACTTTATACCCATTATTCATCAATTCTCTTTCAGCGAAAACCTTAGAGCTCAGAACTTAATCTCCAAGAAATCCAATTTCTTTCATCGTTTCTCCAAGAAAACATAAAATTTAGGATTCCCAAATTAAGATAATCAAGAGTTCATCTTTAAAAGCTCAAATAGGAATCCAAAGTTCAGGTTTATTCATCCAATCATCAATTAAGGTATATGGGGTTTATGAACAAGGATCCTCTTTTATTCTTGTGCCCTAAACTAGGTTTTAATTATAAATTTACATGATTTTGTATGAATATACATGAGTTTTAAATTAGGGTTCATACCCAATATTGTTAATTGCGAGATTATGAGATTTCAAGTGATGTTGAAGTTGAATTGCATGTTTATTTTCATATTTTCATGTGTATTGCAGTAAATACCAGATTTTGAGTTGAATTATCATTATTTTCATTACCAAGCATGAACATTATGATGTTTTGACATGAAATTGATGCATGGGATACTAGCCCTAGATTAAATATTATTATTCCAACAAAGATTATGCTTTAAGCGCCATATGATCAATATAAATTTCAGAATTTCAATAAAGATTTGATCTTTGATTTCAATTTAGATATTGAATCCACTTTACAGTTTCAGATTATAGTTTAACTTAGCAATTATATAGTTGGTTTTCATAATAAACAATTATATTAGATTTTAAAGTGGATTTCCAACAAAATGAGCATACAGATTAAAGGGAGTAGTATTTAGCACCGCGTTCGGTATGTTCTCATGCCCCAGAACTACGAGCCAACATAGGTTTAAATTATCAGATTATTCCTATTTCTATATGGATTATAAATACAGATGTGATCACTTAGATTAGGTTATACTCCTTGGCAAAAATATGACACCTCTCCCCAATGTGAGTTTTTCCCATAAGGGAGCTAGATGTTAGAATCTATGATAGCTCACATGTTTTATGTCGGTTAGAAAAACCTCCCTTCAGATAAAGTATTTTCTCTACAGCCTAACAATAAAGACTTTTAGAATAATTTTTGATAACACTCAAATTACACTCTTGAATGGGTGTAAGCGATCGTTGTCAATATAAAACCCAACTAGGTTGGGGTCGAATCCCACAGGGAATATGGTGTGAACTCAAGTTATTTGCAATTTAATCCACTGATAGTTTAATGTTTCCTGAAATGGGGGGTTTAGGTTTAACAAGTTGTTGTTTGTCACTTTACTTTCGTTGTTTGTAAATCAAGAGTTTATGAAATAACTAGAATTATGTTCACTAGGGCTTCGGGTACATTACAGATGCTAAACGTGATTCAAGATTCTCACGGTGGGTAGGATAACAAGCTATCTTTATCAATGTTATGCTTAAATGTCTCTCGGCCTACTTAAACATTTAATTTCCTAATCCTCTCGAACTTAGGGAGTTTCTATTTACTGCCCATATTTTACCCCAGGTTAACCAACCTTGTTACAACGCTGAATATTAAACAAAGTATTTTCGAGTCTCTATTGATAATTCACTTCCTACTATATTTGATTTCTTTCTCAAGCAAATCAAAGTAGGTGTGTCTACTATTTGCAACCAACAGATGTTAATTAAAACTTCAGAATTATCAAGAAATCCTACCATCTTTTGAATCTTGAATACTTAACACCTTATCAAGACCTAGCCCTAGATCCCATAACTCAGGTTAATGGAGCTTAGCCACTCATGATGTAACGAATGAAACACATAATTGAATTTATGATTTGAAAGATAAACTTACAGAGGTAAATAATAACTAGTGAATCGCAGATTAGATCACAAAGGAAAAATCCCAAAATACTGATAATAATCTCTGAAAAATAGTTGTGTTGTTAAAGTCAAGAAGTAAAGAGAGAAAATATCAAAAATATGTTGTCCAAAACTCCAGGTGTCGACCTTGTGCGAAATAATAATGATAATAACCACAATCAGAAAATCCTAAAACAAAGCTTTAAATAGTTTACCCTAAATAAGGAAACAAAATCAAGGTTACAACTTTTTCTCGGAATAGACGACGACTATTGGTGATGCCTTATCAGGATCCTGACAACTTATCAAGAATGTCATCAGGCCTTCTTCAAATCTGCACTAGTCCTGTCTTAGGTTGACGGCAACTTCTGACGGCTTATCAAGACTGTGATGACTTATCAGAAATGTCGTCACACTTTTGCTCTAATACTCATGTCCTGCCTAAGTCTGATGGCATTCCTGATGACTTATCACCATTATGATGGCCTATCACAAAATGTCATAGATTCTACTAGCTGGAACTCATTCCCTGTTTAAGGATGACGACATTTTTGATAACTTATCAGACCCTTGACGGCTTATCACAAAATATCGTCATAACTTCCACTTAAGGCCAATTCTCTATCTACTGATGAAGACCATCCTGATAGCTTATCACAGGGCTGAAAACTTATCACAAATGTCGTCAGCCACACTTGTCTTCAGATTTCTTCAAATTTTAACCTTTTTGCTTCCATTGTTGTTGGTTCTCTATCATATCAGCTTAAACTGCAAAATCAAATATAAACTAATCAAAAATAACTAAAGTTGCTCAAGACCTTGCAATTATTTAGAGTTAAAAGCCTCAAATGTGTTAGCATATGCTCACACATCAACACCCTCAACTTAAAAAAATTGCTTGTCCTCAAGCAACCAAACCATAACTAAGAGAATACAAAGTACAATTTGGCAGCTAACTACTCATATTAGTTCAGAATAATTTCACTATCTCCAAGGTCAGTCAATTTAAAACTCATTGTTGATGTTTTGAAGAACAACCATGCAACTCACAAGAATCAAGATACGAAAAAAATTCAACAATAACAATCATGCCATACTAAGATCACACTATCTGAACAAGTCAGTGACTTAGCAACATACCCAATGTGCCCTCACAATAAAGAAAACCCTTTTTCACTCATATAAGAATTCGCATGCATAAACATAGGGATAATCACAAGTCTCACTCTCAAAATGAATTTCCAAACACTGCATGTCAAATGCCATAGGCTTGCCCTTATAGTAAGTACCCAAATCTTCAGGTAGGTCAGTTAGGATCACTTTAGGGATTTTCTTAGGCTTGTAATGTAGTCTAGGGGTTGGTATGATATTCATGGATATTTTAGAGTGACGATGCCTCCTTGACACTACACTAAACTCTTAGGGTTTCACTTCTCAACCTTCTTTTCTTCCTCTTCTTTTATTGATCACACATGCTCAAGATAGATGCGGTCTTTTAAATCATCATATTATCTTTGTATCATCTTTAACATAGCTTTCTCTTTTCTTATTCCTTTTTCACTGCACCTAACTTTTAATTCTATTCTCTTATTCTACCTCTCTTCATGCTCATTTTGCATCATGCACCCATATAATAGCCACCCTCAACTTAGGCTATTTGCCTAAGTCAAGGTGCACAATGTCCAAGAAGGACCAGGGCCAAAACAGGTTCATTGTGAGGTAAACGGGAAGGTGAGAGGTTTCAAAAAAAGAAATAGGCATATAGGCTCAAATCAGGTATCAAAGGATATTATTCACATTGGGAAGGTCATTTAGGTTGAAAGTGGGTTACAATAAAAAATGGTTTATGATCCTTTCCTAACCCCTATTCTACAACCTAAGTAGGTCTAACAGGGCAAGTTCTATATTCGGCACACAACAGGAGCTGAGTAAGACCTCACACACATATGGCACACAAGTACATCACATATCACTACTTATCCAATTCATGTACTTTGTTCAGCAAAAATCATCAAGTCGCCAGACTAATGCCATAAAAAGATGCACCGCAGTCACAGATAAATGCAATTCACATAGTTATAAACTCAGATCAATGGAGAGGTGCTCAAAAGTCACAAAACAAGCTAACTGCCTCAAGTACCTATATTACTCCTAATTATCTACCAAAAATTGTTACAACAACATCCTACCCTATACCCTCAACTTAGAATTAAAAATAAAGCTAAACTAAGGGTTAGAGTATACCTGGAATGGATCAATCCCTGGGTTCATGAGTTGCCTCCCATGCAGCGCCTGATTTAATATCGCTGCATGAGTCAGGTATCTCTATTACTTCAGATTTTATCAAGACATATAATGGTGATATTTTTCATTGATTCTTTCGGACCAATGTAAAGGTTGACACGTTACCCATTTACCTTGAAGGTACTGCCGTCATTGTTTTCAAGTTCCACTACTCCAGATGAGTAGAATTGGCTAACTTTAAAAGGGCTCGACCACTTAGATTTCAGCTTACCTGGGAACAATTTATGTCTGGAATTGAACAGAAACACTATGTCACTCTTTTGGAAGTCTCGTTTCTCTATCCTCTAATCATTGTATTTTTTTCATCTTTTCTTTTTACAAATCTTCTCGTTCATATGTCCTGAGACGAAATTCATCTATCTCATTTGGTTGCCCCAGTCTTAGCTCTGCTGCCTCCTTCCAATTCAAATTCAGCCTTTTGAGTGCCTATAAGGCTTTGTGCTCTAGCTCTATTAGTAGGTGGCAAACTTTTCCATAAACCAGCTGAAATGGTGACATGCCAATGGGTGTCTTGAATGCAGTCCGATTGCCCACAGGGCATCATCAAGCTTTCGATTCCAATCTTTCTGGCTAGCATTCACCATTTTGGCTAGGATGGCTTTAATCTCTTGATTTGACACCTCCATTTGCCCACTAGTTTGTGGGTGGTATAGAGTAGCTACTCGGTGCTGTTTCACCCCATATTTTGCTAAAGCTGCTCAAAATAGTTTTTTGCAAAAATAAGATCCTTCATCGCTTATAATAGTACGTGGTACTCCAAAGCGAAAAAAGATGTTTTTCTTGAGAAAAGCAACAATCCTGTTCCCTTCATTATCAGAAAATGCTACAGCTTTGACCCATTTCGAGACGTAGTCAACAACAACTAAAATATAATTTATCCCATACGAGCTTACAAAAGGACCAATGAAATCAATGCCCCAGACATCAAACAATTCCACTTCAAGCATCTTAGTCAAGGGAATCTCATGTATTTTGGAGATTTACCCCTGCCTCTGAGATTGGTAATATTTCATCACAAACTCGTGGGCATCCTTGAACAATGTTGGCTAGGAATAGACACTCTACAACACCTTCGTAGCTGTTCGGTCGCCTATATGGTGACCCCCAACTGGGGAAGCATGACATGCTTCCAATATGCACAATACATCTACTTTTGGTACGCATCTCCTTATAATATTATCTGCATATTGGCGAAAAAGATATGGTTTATCCCAGAAGTAATGAGTCACATCATGCAAGAATTTCTTCCTTTGATGGAAAGAAAGGTTTTCTGGGATGACCTCACTCACAACATAATTTGCATAATCCGCATACCAAGGAATTTTTTCCACAGCTGTAGCCAGGATCTCCTCATCAGGGAATGCACCATTTATCTTTGTTTCATCACTAATTTCTTGTTCACCTTCCATTCTAGACAGATGATCTGCAACCTAGTTTTCACAACCTTTCTTATCTTTAACCTCAAAGTCAAATTCTTATAGAAGCAATACCCATCTAATCAGCCTTGGTTTTGCATCCTTCTTAGCCATCAGATACTTCAAGGTAGCATGGTCGGTGTGGACCACCACTTTGGTCCTAAGAAGATAAGTCTGAACTTCTCTAGAGCATACACTACGTCCAGAAGTTCTTGTTCAGTGACGATATAATTTTTTTGCGCTCCATTCAGTGCTTTACTGGGGTAATATATCAGATAAAATAGTTTATCCCTCTTTTTTCCAAATACAGCTCCTAGGGCAATACCACTGGTATTACACATGATCTCAAATAGTTTTGACCAGTCAGGTGTAACAACAATAGGGGCCTCAACCATATTCTTTTTAAGGCATTCAAATTCCTTCAAGCACTCATCATCAAAGAAAAAGTTCACTTCTTTCTCCAAAAGTTTGCAAAATAGATTTGCAACCTTCGAGAAGTCTTTTAGAAATCTCCAATAAAAGCTAACATGTCCAAGAAAACTACTCACTCCCTTCACTAAAATGGGAGGTGGTAGTTTCTCAATACCTTCCACTTTTGCTCGATCTACTTCTATCCCTTTTTTGGAAATTTTGTGGCCGAGAACGATGCCCTCCTTTACCATGAAATGGTCTTTTCCCCAGTTAAGCACCAAATTAAATTCAACACATCTCTACAAGGCTAGATTCAGATTTGCCAAACACATCTCGAATGAATCACCCACCATAGAGAAATCATCCATGAATACCTCTATGGTGTCCTCCACCATGTATGAAAAGATAGACATCATACACCGTTGAAAAGTGGCAGGCGCATTGCATAGCCCAAATGGCATCCTCTTAAATGCAAAGGTGCCATATGGGCATGCGAATATCGTCTTCTCCTGATCTTCAGGAGCAATGCAGATTTGGTTGTATCCAGAATAACGATCCAAGAAGCAATACCACCCACTTCCAGCCAATCAATCAAACATTTGGTCCATAATGGGCATCAGAAAGTGGTCTTTCAGAGTCTGAGAATTCATCTTGTGGTAGTTCATGCAAACTCTCTACCCAGTTCCAGTCCTGAGTGGAATCAACTCACTCCTTTCATTAGTAACCATCGTCATGCCTCATTTTTTGGTCACGTATTAAACTGGGCTCACCTACTTACTGTCAGAAATAGGGTAAACCACTCCTGTATCCAACCACTTAATAATCTCCTTAAACACCTCTTGCATTGGTGGGTTAAGACAACGCTGATGCTCTATGGTTGGAAAACAATCTTCCTCAAGTTGAATTTTATACGTGCAGATGCCCGGGGGAATGCCAATAATATCTGCGATGGTCCATCCTATAGCTCTCTTGTGCCTCTAAAGTACTAAAATAAGTGTGTTTACATGTTTCTCATCGAAATCAACCGCAATAATAACAGGTAACGTGTTGCCGTTTCCCAGAAACACGTACCGTAAGTGTCCAGGTAGTTCTTTCAATTCCAACACCGAAGGCTTCTCAATAGATAGATTGACTGGTGGTGTTGGTCGATTATCAAGGTCAAGGTCTAGCTTTTTAGGAGCATAAGGATATGAACCCATTCCTGTCAAAGCACAAACGGTCTCTTTATACTCCCCGATGCCTTCACTATCATAATTCATTATAATTGCGGCCAAAGGTTCGATAACAAGTTGCTCATCTATGGACACCTCCTGTTCATCCTCATAATATACATCAACTACTGAGAACATACTCATTTATTCACTTTGTTTCATTGACTTACTCACATCAAACTGGACCACTTTATCATTCATCCTGAATAAGAGCTCATTCGCTCTCAAATCAATCAACACACTTTTGGTTGTGAGGAAAGGTCAACCCAAAATTATAGGCACCTCGAAGTCAACCTCGCAATCCAGAATGACGAAGTCTGCAGGGAATATCAAGTTCGACACCTTCACCAACAGATCATACAGAATGCCAACAGGTCACTTTACTGACCTATCCGCCATCATGAGTCATATGTTGGTGGGTATGGGATTTCCCAGACCCAAATTTCTATAAACAGTCAGTGGCATCAAATTAATTCTTGCTCCCAGATCACATAATGCCTTGACGAATTCCATAGTCCCAATTATACAAGGAATAGTGAATGCGCTCAGGTCTGGCTTCTTCTACACCAAGGTTCTTGTAGAAATAACGCTACAATGGTGGATATTTACCTCTAATTCGTAGCTCACATCTCTTTTCTTAGTCACAAGGTCCTTCATGAATTTCACGTATCCTGGCATTTGCTCAAGTGCCTCAACCAATGGAACATTTATTGTCAATTGATTGAGCATTGCCATGAATTTGTTGTATTTTGCATCATCAACCTTTTTCTTCAATCATTGAGGAAAGGGAGGTGGTGGTCTTGGGATAGTTTTCAACACCACTTCCTTTTTCTTCTTTCTTTCCTTCTCTAAGGCATTAACAGAACTATCTATCTTCTCAGACTCCACTGGATTTCTTTCTTTGGATTCATCAACAATTACCTCACCATCTACAAATTTTCCCATAGAAGGTCCAGGT
Organism: Capsicum pubescens; assembly: GCA_030864215.1. Taxonomy (NCBI): domain Eukaryota; kingdom Viridiplantae; phylum Streptophyta; class Magnoliopsida; order Solanales; family Solanaceae; genus Capsicum; species Capsicum pubescens. The sequence goes on along the minus strand of CM061540.1, from coordinate 269,360,194 downwards.
AATATCTTACCACTCCTAGTGATAATCGCCATACATGAGCCATCATTCTGCGGATTCTGAATCGTATCGCTTAGTAACGTTCCGCACTTTCTCTGGTTGAATGCAGTGGAAAGTTGGCTCATCTGCTGCTCCAACTATTTGATGGCAGTAGAGTGTGAGTGCACCAACTGACTGATGGATGTCAGATCGGTCTTCATGGTGGTTACACCAGAGTTGGTGGCCTCAACTCCCTTCAACAATTTCTCCATCATGTCCTCCATGGATATCTTTCCAGAGCTAGTAGCAGCAGCTTCCCGATTTCCAGAAGGAACATATAAACCACTCCTCTCATTATTGCTTCTCTAGTTTAAAGTCTCCATCAAGTGTAGGTCTGTCATATTATGGTTTGGACACTGTGTTAGATTTTTCTTGAATCTCTCCCAAGTCTCATGTAAAGCTTCAGAAGGGAGCTACTAAAATTACTAATTTCGTCCCTCAACTGTACCCTCCTAGAGGGTGGAAAAAAACGTTCTAGGAATGCTTCTTTTAATTGCCTCCAGTGGGTGATGGAATAAGGCGTAAGCTCATTCATCCACAATGTTTCCTCCCCGGACAGAGACAACGGGAACAACCTCAACTAGATAGTATTCTGGCCCACTCTTGGGTTATCAAAAGATTTACAAATGGTGACAAAATTCACCAAATGCAGGTTCGGATCATCCCCAGGAAGGCCACCAGACAACCCCTTCAGATTGAGGAGTTAGATCATAGTACTTGTAATGTTGAACTTGGCTCCAGGTTCCAACGGTGGAGGAATAATTTCACCCGTTGCACCTTCCCCGTCCATGCCATCATCATCATTATTCAGATCATACTGGACCGGCTGGTACTCTTGTCTTCTTTAGAACTGACGGTTCCGATTAACATTATGTGGCACTTGTGCAGCTATATGCTCTGCACACCTTGGGTTACCAGGGTTCAATAACTCCTCATCCCCCAAATCTTCTTCCTCAGGGTTTGGATGTTGTGCATGTTGCCCGACATTTTGCACATTCACCTGAGCTCTAGCTAAGGCTGCCAGTCTGTCAGCCTCTTACTATTTTGCCATTCTTTCTAGTTGTTGTGATTCCAAATTTAGTGGTAATAATGTTTCTCCAGCACTTCTGGTGCTTGGCATACACTATAAAATCCTGAAAATAAACAAAAACAACAAATAAACGTACATCTAGGAAACTAAACTAACAGTCAATTAGCGCATACAAACTTTAGCTTACAACCGTATTCTCCGGCAATGGCGCCATTTTTGTTAACGCTCAAATTACACTCTTAAATGGGTGTAAGAAATCGTTGTCAATATAAAACCCAACTAGGTTGGGGTCGAATCCCACAGGGAATATGGTGTGAACTTAAGTTGTTTGCAATTTAATCCACTGATAGTTTAATGTTTCCTGAAATGGGGGGTTTAGGTTTAACAAGTTGTTGTTTGTCACTTTACTTTCGGTGTTTGTAAATCAAGAGTTTATGAAATAACCAGAATTATGTTCGCTAAGACTTCCGGTACATTACAGATGCTAAAAGTGATTCAAGATTCTCACGGTGGGTAGGATAACAAGCTATCTTTATCAATATTATACTTAAATGTCTCTCGACCTACTTAAGCATTTAATTCCCTAATCCTCTAGGACCTAGGGAATTTCTATTTACTCCCCAGATTTTACCTCAGGTTAACCAACCTTGTTACAACACTAATTATTAAACGAAGTATTTCCGAGTCCCTGTTGATAATTCATTTCCTACTATATTTGATTTCTTTCTCAAGCAAATCAAAGAAGGTGTGTCTACTATTTGCAACCAACAGACGTTAATTAAAATTTTAGAATTATCAAGAAATCCTACCACTTTTTGAATCTTGAATACTTAGCACCTCATCAAGACCTGACCCTAGATCCCATAACTCAGGTTTATGGAGTTTAGCCACTCATGATGTAATGAACGAAACATATAATTGAATTTATGATTTGAAAGATAAACTTACAGAGATGAATAATAACTAGTGAATAAGATTAGATCACAAAGGAAAATCCCAAAATGCTGATAATAATCTCTCAAAAATAGTTGTGTTGTTAAAGTCAAGAAGTAAAGAGAGAAAATATCAAAAACATCCTGTCCAAAACTCTAGGTGTCTACCTTGTGCGGAATAATAATGATAATAACCACAATCAGAAAACCCTAAAACAAAGCTTTAAATAGTTTACCCTAAATAAGGAAACAAAATCAAGGTTACAACTTTTTCTCAAAATAGACGATGACTATTTGTAACATCTTGTCAGGATCTTGATGACTTATCAAGAATGTCGTCAGGTCTTCTTCAAATTTGCACTAGCCCTGTCTTAGGTTAACGGCAACTTCTGACGGCTTATCAAGACTGTGATGACTTATCAGAAATGTCGTCACACTTATGTCCTGCCTAAGTCTGACGACATTCCTGATAACTTATCACCATTATGATGGCCTATCACAAAATGTCATCGATTCTACCAGCTGGAACTCATTCCCTGTTTAAGGTTGACGACATTCTTGATAACTTATCAGACCCTTGACGGCCTATCACAAAATATCATCACAACTTCCACTTAAGGCCAATTCTCTATCTACTGATGACGACCATCCTGATAGCTTATCACAGGGCTGACGACTTATCACAAATGTCGTCAGCCACACTTGTCTTCAGATTTCTTCAAATTTCAACCTTTTCGCTTCCATTATTGTTGGTTCTCTATCATATCATCTTAAACTGCAAAATCAAACATAAAATAATCAAAAATAACTAAAGTTGCTCAAGACCTTGCAATTATTTAGATTTAAAAGCCTCAAATGCGTTAGCATATGCTCACACATAAACTTGTAAAGTATTTTCCCTATTAGTAAAAGTAAATGAACATTTTTTAGAAAACTAAGTGTAAAGGCTCACAACTTTATTCAGATTATTCTTTACGGAAAGATATTAGCTATAGATTCCAGCTATCAGCTTTCAGATTTCAGATTTCAGATATATAAGTGAGTCCTTTCTATACTTAGCCAGCATGATTTATAGACAGAACACTAGTACAACTTTTTGAACTAAATGTCATGACTCACTAGATTTATACATGTTTTGTTATTCAAGATTACAGTTTTAAGCTTTCAGATATTCCAGCTTATGTGAGTCATTTACATTTAGCATGAATTTTTTTGCAAATAGATATAAATATTAAGATAATATTTTACTTATGCATTCACCCCCATATACTCAGTACATCCTCAAAGTACTGATCCACATATACGTCTATGTGTTACATTGTCTCATAATGTAGGTTCAGGTGCTCAGTTTCAGCAGGGTGAGTGATTTCGAGTATCTTCATCTACATCCCGATAGTTGGTGAGTCCTCATAGTTTGGGGACTTAGTCATTCAGATTTTTATCTTTCTAGTACAGATGATTTCGGGATTTTTCAGACATTTCAAGTCATCTAGGGGTTTGTCCCAGTGACTCTCTAGTTATTAGTAGTAGAGGCTTGTCAGACTGTTAGATTCGATTCAGACTTACAGTATTGATGTTTCAAATATTATATTCATATATACTCAGTTAGCTTAAACAGATTCACGAAATTAGCAAAATTTTACATCTATATTCCCTTGTTATGAGATTCAAACTTAATAGAAGGCAAACAGGGTTAGCTTAAGGCTACTCATAGTCTTGAGCACCGTGTGATGTCTCAAGACCCATTTTTGGGGCGTTACATATATGAGGAATTATGTGGACATCCATGTTAAGTGGTAGAATCAAATTTTGAGCTATGAATGATCATGATAATAGAGAGAAAGAGTTTTGAATTCTATAAGGAAAAAGTACGTACCCAGGGTATTGTGATTCCTTATAAGATTCTAAGTTACTAAGCACTATGAGTTCCTAGTTAGTACCCTCGAGTTGTGATAGTATGTTGAATATGGAGGATGGGGAAGGTTAAGATTAATATCTTAGAAGAAGGTACCTGGAAGGGTTTATACCAATGGATATAGTCTTTTAGGGGGAATTAGTAATCAGGTATATAGTGATACCCCGACCATTAGAATAATGTAATTATTATTCAGTTTAGAGGATATTAAAAAGATTTGCACACTTAGAATAATGGCTTAAATCTAAGTGGAAGATGATAGAATGATCATCCAAATTAGGTTTTGAGATTCATTTAGTAATGCTAGTGAATTCTAGAATAGAGCTAGAAGAGGAAGATACCCAACCTGATCTTATCTCAGTATATTTATTGTACTTTGTCCATTACAACTTTTTACTCATGTATTGTATGTCATCGCCATGATCATAACTCGTATTCATGTAGTTCATATTGAATCATATCCATTCCCAATTCCTAGTATGAGAAGTAACAACTTACTCAGTAGTTTGAATCATACTCTATGAATTTCAGTCTCATGTCATATAGCTCATGACTCATGCACTCATGTTTTATAATATGATCAGTCCCATTTACTCATGATACATCCTTAGTGACTAGCAAAGTCACAACACGTCGTATATGTACTCACTCCAAATCCCTCAAGTAAGTTCTTTCCTTTTTACACTATACTCCTCAGGCCTTAGTAGAGTGTCAAATTTTGTGAAAATCCTTAAGTTAAGATTTCACAGTATCACTCTTGTACCATATCCTTATGTTTTAGTTCTTAAGTGACCCTCCTTATGCTTTGATGGTGATATTGATAGTACTTGAGTGATATACTTGAATAATTATTTATAAACCTTCGGATAATGACTTATGGTGGTTAGTGACTCTTTTATTAGAACTAAGGTTGATTGTTTAATGTGACAAGAAGAAGTGTATTTTTGGGGTGATGGTTCTTAGTGGATATAGAATATAGATTCTCGTGGTTGAGACCAGTATGGTCATTTTAGTGGTAGTCATTCATATCTTTAAGTTAGGCTAGAAAAGAGTAAGAGCATGCAACTTGACTAGCCTTTGGTATCCATAATAGGGTATCCTAAAAGAGTTAGAATTTTTAGTTGGTTAAGTGTAGTGTTTTCGTAAGAAGGAGCATAGTTGAGAAATCTTGCTAAATTGTAAAGTTATCTATCGCATTTCTTAAATCATAGTAGTCTTATTCATACTTCCAGCCAAAGATACTTCTATTTTATAATATATAACTTCATAAAAAAGGTGTCTTATTGTTATTTCTAAGTCGTTCCTATTCTTTGAGATCAGATCAACAGACTAGGATGCTCAGATCATGTTAGAATTTTTACTCAGATATGTAACTCTGATCATCGAAGGGGAGCCTTGGAGTAACTGGTAAAGATGTTGCCATGTAAACTGCCTCTAGCATAAATGCAAGGTAAGGTTGCGTATAATACACCCTTGTGGTGGGGCCCTTTCCTGAACACCGCACATAGCTGTAGATTTAGTGCACTGGTCTACCTTTTGTTTTATGTAACTCAGATCATGACTTTGAGTCATTCCCCCCTAATTTTATTAGAATTTTTGATAATGAGCATTAGAGGGAACACATATTTCTTTCTTAGCGACTCTTACAGATTTTCACTCTATTATCTATTTGTAGTTCTAAGTGTATGTTTATGTCATGAATACTTCAGTTAATTTTTAAACTCTTAAAGTGAATCAGTCCTTACACCTAGCAACTGATTTCATAGATCAGACATATAGTTCTGACAGCTTATACTCCTTCCTTCTAATTTTACCCTAATAAGTTTCATCTGTTCCTATACCATGTAATTATTTATTTTCATTCATGTTACATATAATTTTAGTTGAGCTCTTCCTCACTGTCTAAATCATTCCCATACATGATGATTACATATTCAGAAATTAGTTATCATGTTAGTTATCCAGTTTCAAAAATCTTCTTTCCAACACCACCAACCATTCATAAATTCAATTTTAGAGTAAAAAGTTATGGTCATTTTAGTGAGGCACTGTTAATCTATCAAATACCACAACCCTACTATAGACCATTATTTATTAAGATGAATTATACTATATTGTAACACCCCGAGAGTACACCCTGGGTACCACACGGTGCTTATGGTCCCAAGAGACCACAAACTAACTCATGAGTTGGTACCTACTGTGAGCACTAAGTAAAATTGATAACAAAAGATCATATGCGGAATTTAACTGAGGAATGCCATAAGGTTTTAAATCATAGTTCTAATAATGTCTATAAAACAATACAAAAAATACTGATAAAACGGCTGACAATAACAACCGAAAAAACTAAAGACTGACTAACTGTTTGTACTAATCTGAAAAGCCTCTACTGACTGACTGTGGACTTGATGGGACAAACCCCTAACTAACTCCGACTGAATAGAAAATACTGAAAATGATAAAGTAAGTTGAGGTAAATAAACCATGTCCTCAAAGTATGAGGACGCACCAGTGCTATAACTGATAATCTGGTATGTCTATGCACGATCAGGGAGCTGAGCATTTTAACCTATGATATTAGACATCATAGTGCAAGAAAAGAGTATGCGATCAGTACTTTGAATGTACTGGTATGCTAAATAAGGTTGGGCTGATATGCATGGGTTTATGTGCATGAGTAATAACTGACTGAATGTATAGCATAAAGTACTAAATAAAATGCATGAAAATTGTAAAGACTGAGAATGCATGACCAAGCATAAAACATGTTCTGAATATAATATGTAAACCAAGATACTGAATAATGATAATTGAATAACTTATATCTATATGATCTGACCAAGAAAAACTGAAACTAAATTACTGAGTAGAGTACTGGACTGAGACTGTGGGAGTTATCATCTAACTGACATGCCCTAATGAGAAAGTTGAGGTCCAACCTATGACCCCAGCTGGAAGGGTGTCAGTACCGTGCCACAGGGTACTAAAACTGGTTGTGTGGATCCACTAATATATTGTCCCAAAGAACTAAGGGTTTTAAGCCTAACTGATGAGTGACCCCTGAGAGGTAATCAAGCTTGAACTGATGGGTGACTCCTCATATCCTACGCTGGCTACGTAGTTCTAGAGTATAGGGACTTCTACTAATGACTCTGCCTAAATGACGAGGAAGCCGTCATCCCTGCACTAGCTCGGTGTTAAATTCTACTCCCAACTAAACTGACTCAAGATACTGAACTGTTCTATGTTAAACTGATTATGACAACTGTCTGAACTGATAATGCTCATAACATATTTAAAACCATTCTGAAGATACTAAGACTAAGCAAACATCAATGTTTTTGGGTATTCATAACCCCCAGGACTCAATAGCAATAATAGAAAAATAGTATTAAACTTTGAGGACATAATGTGAAAGCATTTATTCAAAATTCATTCTTGTAGGCATTTCATCAAACACTTGCTATTCATAGTTTAAGCTAAGCATGGAAATAGTTTAAAGCATGTAGTAATAGTATGTTTTCAACATCAACAACACTAATTATGATTTAAATCAGCGAACAACATTATTCAAACTTGTGGGATTTAATAACAACAACAATTTCATGTAAACATGATATAAAATCAAGATTCATGGGGATTCATGGTTAAAAGTCACAATAACTTGTAAAAAATACAACTTTAAATTTAAAATTAGATTCTTGGACTCCATGGGTGGAAAGGACCCATGGATGAATATTTAACATACCTTGGTTTCTGAATTTGTGAGAATTGTTGGTGAATTCTTGAGACTTGAATTTGATGAACCTAGGGTTTTGTTCTTGAGAGGTTTTGTGAAGAATGAATGTGTTTTGCCCTTTCCCATGCTTAATTTAGTGTTTTTGATTGATTTAACATGGGGTAAATGACCAACCTACCCCTTTGGACTCGAGATTATTTGCACAAAACATGCCCAACGACACGACAAATGATATGTCAAATCAATGGTGTATATGCGATTGTCGACGCACTGCATCGATGGTGACAACGCAATGGCCAATGCGACACGTCCTGATCAGATTGGCTCACTGTTTTGGTCATTCAAACATGTCTCAAATGATGTCCAAAAATTTCAAAAATCACTCGAGATAGCCTATAGATATCCCTAATCATGAATTAATTTAAAAATCGACAATCTAATGCCGGAAAGATAGAAAATGATACCATCAAAATATCGAGGCCAAAAATGAGACTAAGTCTTAACACTTCGCTGAAATTTTTTCTAAGTATAGACCTCTTTTGGCACGCTATATAGGACTAAAATTTACTAGGACTTTACGGGGTCTTACAATATCTCCCTCTTTGGAATATTCTTCCTTGAATTAAACTGATTAAGCTGAGAGGCACTGAGGTATTGCAACTATATTGACGTGCATAGATAAAACATGACTGAATCTTAAGACATGACACATGACTGAACTGATTCATGAATGCATGAATGATATGCGAATGATATGCAGCTGGAACTAAGTATGGAACAGAGTAAATCTTAGGAAAACTATTACTTTAGTATAAGCTTGAGTTTGCAGATAAGAGATGAGGGTACTTGGTTCATATGTCTGCTTCTATTTCCCAAGTAGCTCCCTCAACGGACTGGTTCCGCCAAAGGACTTTGACCACAGGAACTTCTTTGTTCCTTAGTCTGCGAGTTTGATGATCGAGGATTTTGACTGGGACTTCTTTGTAAGAGAGAATATTCTGAACATCTACACTCTCTATGGGGACTACAACTGCTAGGTCACCTATGCACTTCTTTAGCAAGGAGACATGTAACACTGGCAGAATTGATGCTAAGTCTACAGGCAACTCAAGTTCATAGGCTACCTTTCTAAAATGACTCAGAATCCTATAAGTACCAATATATCGAGGACTAAGCTTCCCCTTCTTACAAAACCTCTTCACTCCCTTCATGGGAGAGATTTTCAAATACACAAAGTCGCCAGTCTCAGATTCAAGATCTTTCCTTCTCACATCTGCATACAATTTCTATCGGCTCTGGGTTGTCTTAAGCCTCTCTCTGATCAACTGTACTTTCTCTAAAGCATCAAACACCAAGTCAGGACCCACCACCGTGGCTTCACCTACTTTAAACCAACCAATCATAGATTTACATCTCCTCCTATAAAGAGCCTCTAACAGAGCCATCTAAATACTATAATGATAGCTATTATTATATGTAAACTCAATCAAAGGTAAATGGTCATCCCAATAGACCTTAAAGTCAATGACACACGCTCTCAACATATCCTCTAAAATATGAATGGTTTTTTTTTGCTTTACCATCTGTCTATGGGTGAAAGGTGTACTGAGGTGGACTTGGGTACCGAGACCCGTTTGGAAGGCTTTCCAAAAGTGAGAGGTAAACTGTGTACCTATATTTGAAATGATGGACAACAAGACACCGTGTAACCTAACCAACTCTTTGATATAGAGCTTGGCAAAGTCCTCGGCTGAATAGGAAGTATGGACCAACAAGAAATGGGCGGAATTAGTTATCTTGTCTACAATGACCCAAATCAAATCATTCTGACAATAAGTATGAGGCAAACCCATCGCAAAGTCCATGTTAACTTCTTCCCACTTCTATGTGGGAATACTGAACTCCTACATGGAACCACTAGGCTTTTGGTGCTCAATCTTCACCTGCTGACAAGTAGAGCACTTAGTCACAAACTCTGCAATGTCCCTCTTCATCACACTCCACCAATAGACTTCCTGCAAGTCACAGTACATCTTAGTAGCCCTTGGATGAATAGTGTAACATGCACCATGCGCTTCAGCAAGAATTCACTATCTTACGTCATGTACACATGGCACATATAGCCTACCCTGGAAACGCAACACAACATCTCCCCCTTGGGAAAACCTCTACTTTCTGGTCTCTTACTGACTCTTTCAGCTTAATTAAATTGGGATCCCTGTCCTTCTTTTCCTTCACTATAAAAAATAAAGAAGATTCTGAACTATTCTACATCCAAACACTACCCTCAGACGAATCAACCAACTAGACACCTAGTCTGGCAAGCTGATGAACTTCCCAGACTAACTTCTTCTTACCATCCTAAACGTGAATAACATTACCCATAGACAATATACTTAGGGAATTTGCCACTACATTAGCCTTTCCTAGGTGGTACAAAATGCTCATATTATAATCTTTCACCAATTCTAACCATCTACATCAAAACACACCCTAAACCAACTATGGAAGTATGGGGCTTAAGTTGTCTAGAGGCATAGGCTATGACCTTACCTCTCTACATCAAAACACACCCTAAACCAACTATGGAAGCATTGCAGTACACAACAAACCCGTCTGAACTATCTAGTAACATCAAAACTTGGCTGAGGTAAGTCGAGTCTTCAACTCCTGAAAACTCTTCTCATAAGAATCTGACCACTGAAACTTAACTTTTTTTGAGTTAATCTAGAAATAGGGGATGCAATTAATGAAAGCCCTTCAACAAACCATCAGTAATAGCCAGCCAAACCTAAGAAATTGATGATATCTGATGGAGAGATGGGTCTAGGCTAGTTTCTCACCACTTTGGTCTTTTGAGGATCAACTCTAAATCCATCACTGGAAATAATATGGCCAAGGAAAGCTACTGATCTTAGCCAAAATTCGCACTTACTGAATTTAGCGAACAACTGATAGGCTCTAAGAGTCTATAATACTATTATGAGGTGGTTTGCATAATCATTTTTCATTACGGGAGTAGATAAGAATATCATCAATGAAGACTATGATGAATATGTCCAAGTACTGCTTGAACACTTGATTTATCAAGTCCATTAAGGTTGTTGGGGCATTTGTGTGACAAAACATTCAAAGTGACCATACCAAGTTCTGAAAGGAGTTTTCAGAATTTTACATTCTTTGACTCAGAGCTGATAATAGCCGGATCTAAGGTCTATCTTAGAAAAATAACTGGCACCCTAAAGTTGGTAAAACAAGTCATCAATTCTGGGAAGTGGGTATTTGTTCTTAATTGTGACTTTTTTCAACTGATGGTAGTCAATACACATTGTAAGAGACTATCTTTCTTACGCATGAATAGGACTGGTGCGCCCTACGGGTTGGGTCTGATGAATCTTTTATCTAGGATATCTTTCAACTATTCTTTTAGTTCTTTGAGTTTAGCTGGAGTCATTCTGTATGGTGGAATAGAGATGGGGTGGGCATCTGGGAGAAAGTCTATCCCAAAGTCAATTTCCCTTTTGGGAGGAACTCCGGAAAGATCTTCAGGAAACACATTTGGAAATTCCCTCACTACTGAAACTGACTTAAGATTATGAGTCTCAGAATTAGAGTCTTTGAATCAAACAAGATGATAAATACACCCCTTGGATATTATTTTCCTCACTCTAAGGTACGAAACAAGCTGACCCCTAAGCGTTGTAGTACTACCCCTCCATTCAAGGACTGGTTTATTTGGAAATTGAAAATGAACTACTCTATTTCTGCAATCCACTGAAGCATAGCATTAATGGAGCCAATCCACGCTGAGAATGACGTCAAAGTCCATCATCCCTAACTTTTCAAGGTCTACTGAAGTAACTTTCTAAGACACTGTAATTGGACAGTTCTTGTATATCCACCGGGCTATGATAAACTTACCCACTGGGGTAGACATTGAAAAAGACTCTACTAAGATTTCAGGACTGACTCCGAAGTTGACGGCTAAATAAGGGGCTACAAAATAAAGAGATGCTCCAAGATCTAGTAAAGCATAAACATATAAATGAAAGACTTGTAACTACCAGTAACCACGTCAGGAGAACTTTCCTAATCTTGTCAGGACTGAAGTGCATAAAGCCTATTCTAACACTGACCACTGGTAGCATTGGAAGCGGCGCCCTGATGAATCGGGTGGCCGGCTAGAGCCGATGACTGATGGGACTGGCCTTGTTGGTGCGAATCCCTTCCTTTATGAGCAACTACCCAACACTCCCGGATCCGATGGCCTGGATTACCACACCCAAAGCATACATGAATGCCAACTCTACACTCACCCTGGTGGTTTCTACCATATTTCTAGCAAAGAGGATTTGTGTTACCACTATTTACACTGCCTTGGGACTTAGAGCCTAGTGCCCTATCCCAATTGTCATTTTTGAACTGTGGCATAGGGGCACTAGCTGAAGATGGGGCAGGAGCTAAATATTTCTGATAGAACTAAGGGTGGTTTCCACCCTCTCACTTTGGCTGAGTAAAATTAAAGCTACCTATTCTAGGCTTTTTGTTTTCTCTCTCCTTCTTCTTAAGCTTTTTCTCCTTAATCTATTGAACATGGACCATAAGCCTAGATATGTTCATATCCTTAATTAACATCATAGTCCTGCACTCCTTGACCACACTATTAGATACCCCATACATAAACTTGTTCATCCTAGATCATTTATCAGCCACCACATGAAGAGCATACCTAGCTAACTGAGTAAACTTGAGGGAATACTCCTTCACACTCATGTTTCCCTACCTCAAGTTGATAAACTCTAACTGTAACGCCTCAAAATCGGGTTTTGAGATATCACATGGTGCTTAGGGTCACAAGTAACCCCAAGCTAACCCTTCTACTGGCATAACTCATAAGCAACTGAATAAAATGCTTAAATCTGTATAAAATCAGCGAGAATATAAAATTTTTCTGAACTTGATCAATACAAATCTGAACTTTACAATATTACAATTCTGCTTTTACCAAAATAAAACTGAAACTGAATACATTAAATCTACTGAATATATATGAAGCCTCTACTAGTACTGACTTTAGATAGCCGGGTCATGACTCCCAACTATCCCAACTCAATACGACTGAAATAGGAAAATAAAGAACTGCTCAAACTGTCTCTCTGACTCAAACCCTTGAATCAAAAGAATTCATCACCTGCTAACTGGAAGCTGCGAGCTGACTGAATCTGAATGTGCATACTAAGTCTTGTACCTACAATATGAGACAATGTAGCACATAGACGTATATGTGGATTAGCACTTTGGGAATGTACTGAGTATATGGGGGTGTATGCAATTAAATAATCAATATCATAAATCCTTATAGAAAACATACATGCTAGTATAGCTGACTCACGTATCTTGAATTAAAACCATCATAATCATGAATAATAAAACAGGTAATGTAAATCACGTGAGTCATTGTACTTTATTCTAAATCTGCATTCTTTCTTTATTCTCAAACTTGTAAGATAGATAAAGTCTTAAAACAACATCTTTCAGATCATACACTTTAATCTCATGAAAACTAGGAACTTCTTTGGAAACTTAATGATTTTGACACTTGAGAGCCTTAGAAATCTTGGACTCATAGCTTTCAAAATACATATACTTGTATCTTAGATAGAGTGGGGGACTACTTTGGGGGTTTCTTCTAACCTACCTAAACCATGTGAGCTACATGGAGTCCAACGTCCTACCCACATTGGGGAGAGCTGTTCTATCCTTTCTATCGGATAGAACCTTAGCTTTAGTGATCACTATCTTAACCCACTTGGGGTATATCAAGAACCTACGGGGGCACGTAGTTTTGGGGCATGAGACCTCGGAATCACGCCCAATTCAGTGCTAAATACTACTCTCTTACTTAGCTTAGAACTTTAGAAAATCCACCTTAAAATAATTCAACAATATATATATATATATATATAATGGGAGCCAAAATGCATCCCCTTTACTTCAAACTCAAGAATGTGGATTTCTATCTTAACTTACAATCAAAACTCACTTCTTGATATTCTTTAAAAATCACTAACATCTCATTCTCAAACTCATTCTTTAACCATAAGGTTCAATTCACAACAATAGGACTTGAAATTCTCAAAACATGATATAGACATTTTATGATATAGACGTTGAAATTCTCAAAACATGATTTAGACGTTAAACCATAAATTGACAATTTAAAACATTAATATGCATAATAATATTACAACTCAAAGCTTGGGTATGACATAGTTTCATAAAACTCACAATATAATAACATGATAGGAATTCTCCATGAGTTTACGAAATACTTTACGAAAATATGTAACTTTTGGGCACAAGAACAAAAGGGCGTTCTTGTTCAAAACCACATACCTTAAACTTGGAGCTTTTGGATGACTTCAAAAATTCCAAAAGGCTATTCACGAACTATTGGGTATCCCTCGTAGCCCTCTTAATGGGGAATTCAAATATGCATGAATTATCGAATTCTCACAGTTGAATCTCTAGATAATTGGGTTTTTATGTTGAAACCCAAACCTTGTAGTTGAAGGTGTGTAGAGAATTTTGAGATGTTTAACTAAAGAGAATGGAAGATAATACGCTCCTTGAGGGTTATAAGTCGTGGGAAGTGAAGGAAAAAGACCAAAATACCCATACTAAACCGCTTCCCAGTTGCTGAAAATCTATGACTGACGAAATTTGTGATAGGCCATCAGACTTGTGATAAGTTGTCACAAATGTCATCACGGGGGGGGGGGGGGGCTGGAATTGATGGATTTCTGCCTAAGGCTGACGACATTCATGATAAGTCATCACAATTATGATAATTTATCAGAAATGTCATCACTGGGGGATGGATTCTGCCTAAGGATGATGGCATTCGTGATAAGTCGTCACACTTGTGATAAGTTATCACGAATGTCGTCACTCAATTTTCCAGGCTGACATGCTAGAGTAAAATGGACATAACTTTTTTCTCCGATATCAGATTTAGGCGAAATTGATATCGTTGGAAATATAATTCGAAGAGATTTTATTTGATATATAGTAATCCACCTTTTTCATCATATACAAGGAGTTATTGTCGGTTGAAGTAGACTCAAGTTTTGACGCTTAATAAAACTCGAACGATATGAAAGCTTTCAACTTGACCTTAAGTTAGGGGATCTCTATGATCTCAATTCATGCTCAAATAGGTTCCCACAGTACATAATTGATTGACATACCAAATTTGTATAGGATTTATGGCTTTTGGAATATCTACACGTAGAAATGACGGTTTTCATTCTAGACCAAAATGCGGGGTGTTACATTATCTCCCTCTTGGGATCATTCATCCCCGAATATTGCTCTTTAGGTTAGGAATATAGAGAAAACTGAGGATACACAGTTGAAATTACTTATTTAACTTAATATATATCTTTCTAAACTTTGGCATACTTCGATGAATGCATATACTAATGATGAGAATAGCTATCTAACTGAATCTTTGATTAGAGAAGAGCTGAATGACAGAAGGTTGTTACTTTCGTGTGAATTTGAGCTAACTTTCCCTTTTTACTCATTTATGAAGAGCTAACTCATGCTGAGAGTTTAGAATTTTCTTGATGTGCTCATGGTGCGATCGTACTTATAGAATGTGAGGTGATAGTTTATGCAGGCACAAATCATGTGAAAACAAGGCTAAGATCACACAATTGGTATAACTATATCTGAGCTGGAATACTTGGAAAACGAAGATCGTTCGGTGAATACTTATGAACTGAATCATGACTAGATATCCGAATTCTAAAATCGATGCCTGATACATATACTGAGCTAAATTTGCAATTGCAAAACTATTTCGGAATGACCGTACTTATGAAACTTCAGGTAGTAAAACTAGGCGAGTTTGAAAAATAGAAATCCATAGAAATCTATGGGCCTGATTGTTAAATTGAACTGCTGTCTATCCAAACTGAATCAGACTAGACACTCATGCTCAAGTGGAGGGTTTATTCAACACCCCTCTAGGGAGTTCTAACTATTTGAAGGAGCCAAGAATTTTGGTCAACATCTGAACAAGACATCTGAATAAGGGATTACAATATTGCTACAATTCCATAGCTTGGAATCATAGACCTTTGAATCGTAGACTGGGGAGAGGGGTAGAATTTACTTGGCTTTAGGCTATGCATCACCTTACTTAAAATTTAGACACACTTCTAAAATATTCTATCAACTATTCCTTTATCCTAAAAAACATACTTATTGATTCATCTTCTAATTCTAACAAGGTCGTTGATATTTCCTTCTACTCATGTCTAAACTAAACTAAATTTCCTTACCATCTTCAAGCCTAACCCACAATTACAGGGTACACCACATAACACTGTACTACTATTCTGAACCGTAATTCAACACACCCTGTACTTCACAACTTCTCATCTCATGAAAATCCTCATTACTACTCCAACAACCACATTCAACCTCGTACTAGACATTTTACTAATGTGCAGTGCATTCATCTAAATATACAAACATGATGTTCAAGCCTCACTTCTATAATCACATATGCACTTCTAAACATACTCCCCTAAAATATCGATGTCACAACTTACAAACCTCTATTAAGAACAACTTCCATGCACTACTCCTAAGAAGACATACATAAGAATTCAACTACCCAAACATCTCATATAAAATTTCGACTAACCATGCCGGGTATTAAATACTTGGCTTCAATCTTACTTCACACTTTACTGCCTTAGCTAAAATAAGCATACAACGATCTTCCAGTAATAAGAAATGTTTACTCTCTCTCCCATCCAGACAACTGATTATCATCACTATCTTAACCGAAGGAAAGTTAATAGAAGGTTAGAACATGAGGGCCTAAACTATGAGGGGATACTATGAATAACTTGACACTTAACTGAGGCTTGAGGAATAGAATATATAGTATCATGGACTTATCAAAGAAGTATGATTTGAGGACATGCAAGATATAAATCCGAATTTTGCTGATCATTAAAAGTATTGCTTAAGTACTTGGACTGAACATACTGTAAAGCTTGAGTTCATGAGTCATGAGCTGCATGACCTGAATTTGAAGTTCATAACTTATGGAATATGATTCCAACTGCTGAAAGAACTGGAACTCCTCATTTTTGGGAACTAGGAGAGTATATAATTCTCCATCATATGCATGAACATAAATTAAGATCATGGAATTGAACGTAAGTCATGAGTAGGTACTGGGACAACTGAAAATACTAAAAGAAGATTGGGTCAAGCATTAATCTTTCTTACAGCTATTCTACAACTTACTGGTACATCTACTAGAATCTGAAGGCTTGACTTGGTTACTTGTTCTATCATCTCCCCCTTAGATGTAATCCATCACTTTAAGGCCATGAACCACTATATAAACTCTAGTCTAACTACAATCACTTTACTCTAGAGTCTGGGATATAGCAACGCACATGAACAAAAGAACTTAACCCGAATGACTACACTTGAAAGCGTAAAACCAACTTCTAATACTCACTTCTGAGCTACACCCTATCTTTCTATAGCCCCAATAGTCAGGATATAACACTTGAACACTTACTAACTTTGAATCTGCATGAGCATCCCCATAGTTGGAGTTCACACCATCTAGTGCTTCAACTCTTATTCCCATTAGCTAAATCTTTAAAATTTCAAACATAGATTCTAACGCTTAACATGGGTATCTCCAAACCTTTGATGAACCATTCAACTTCTGTCATAGTCTACCAATATCATACATGTAAACTTATGTTTCTAAACCATGAGAATCATATTCATACTTAAAAAGGCTCAACATATTCAATCATAACTCCTTAACTTAGCTATCAAGAACATTACTCATTATCTAACTAGTCTTTATCCACCTAACATCTCAATGGTACTACTGACCCCACAACATGCAATAATCCTAAAAAAAATGCCGCCCCATAGCACCTTAGGTGTACTTCTACATCATACATACAACGTCAAACTTGATTACGAATCGAGTAAACTTATACTCTTGCATACACTATTCAAGCCTATTATATCACTTCATTACTAACTCAATCCTATGCACAAGATTCGGCTATACATATAGTTAGTGAATTGCCCTTACCATTTTTCTTGTCACTACACCTCTAAACCCTACGTTTCAACCAACACTAAAACAACAAGATGCACAACAAGTTGTTAGTGAATCAAAATAGGCCTCACACGGATTCACTAGACTTTGATTTTTCAACTAAATAATGATAACAAGGTTACCAGAAATAGAAACTTGACACACAATATTCAATGATCTAATAATACACATCTTATTCTGTCTTACTTGCATGACTCATAAGAGTGAGGACATAACTCTGATCTTGAGAGATTTATAACATACTAGAATGCTACTCTCAAGACGCTTTGTGTGACTTCTGAAGCTTTTTGCTAGACAATCTGAGAGCATTATCTAGGAAGGAATTGGAACCTTCTAATCATGCTATCTCAAGAATAATACATGGATAGGGAAGTATACCTTTACATTATAGATTCTGAGGAGGAATCTGGAAGTACATATGACTTGGGCTTAGTGCACGACTTTTATGAATTATGAATAGAGCACTTCAATCATCAAAACTCAAAAGCACTGATGGGATACTTTCTAGCTTGCTTACAATCCGATAACCATCTGTGGAGATTGTCTGAGAAAGCACTATCTATAAAGATTTAAGCTTGACTATTTATGATACCTTGAAAATAAGGTAGAGATGGCTCGGATAGAGTAAGATGAGAATTTGTATAAGTTTCTTAAAGAACATTTCTATAGAACGATTTGAGACTTGAAAGAATGGAGATATTTCCTAAATGCCTTGTAGCCTCTCGAAGAAAAGTACAAACGTCTCCGTACCGTTCCACTAGACATAGCTTCACAGGCATCCTAGGACTCTTGAACTCTGTGCTCTGATACCAAGTTTATAACGCCCCAAAATAAGGTCTCGAGACGTCACACGGTGCTTAGGGTCACAAGTGATCCCAAGCTAACCCTTCTACTTGCATAACGCATAAGCAACTAAATAAAATGCTTAAATCTGTATAAAATCAGCGAGAATATAAAATTTTTGTGAACTTGATCAATACAAATCTGAACTTTACCAGATTACAACTCTATTTTTACCAAAACAAAATTAAAACTGAATACATTAACTCTACTGACTGTCTATGAAGCCTTTACTAGTACTGACTTTAGATAGTCGGGTCATGACTCTCAACTATCCCAACTCAATATGATTGAAATAGGAAAATAAAGAACTGCTCAAACTGTCTATCTGGATCAAACCCTTGAATCAAAAAGATTCATCACCTGCTGAGTGAAAGCTGCGAGCTGACTGAATATGAATGTTCATACTAAGTCTTGTACCTACATTATGAGACAATGTATCACATAGACGTATATGTGGATCAGCGCTTTGGAATGTACAGATTATATAGGGGTGTATGCAATTAAATAATCAATATCATAAATCCTTATAGAAAACATGCATGCTAGTATAGATGACTCAGATAGCTTGAATTAAAACCATTAAAATCATGAATAAGAAAATAGGTAATGTAAATCACGTGAGTCATTGCACTTCATTCTAAATCTGCATTCTTTCTTTATTCTCAAACTTGTAAGATAGATAAAGTCTTATAACAACATCTTTCAGAGCATACACTTTAATCTCATAAAAACTAGGAACTTCTTTGGAAACTTAAAAATTTTGACACTTGAGAGCCTTAGAAATCTTGGACTCATAGCTTTTAACATACATATACTTGTATCTTAGATAGAGTAGGGGACTATTTTTGGAGTTTCTTCTAACCGACATAAACCATGTGACCTATATGGAGTCCAATGTCTTACCCATGTTGGGGAGGGCTTCTCTATCCTTTCCATCTGATAGAACCTTAACTTTAGTGATCACTATCTTAACCCACTTGGGGTATATCAAGAAACTACAGGGGCACGTAGTTCTGGGGCATGAGATCTCAGAATCATGACCAACTCGGTGCTAAATACTACTCTCTTACTTAACTCAGAACTTTAGAAAATCCACCTTAAATCCACCTTATATATATATATATAATGGGAGCCAAAATGCATTCCCTTTACTTCAAACTCAAGAATGTGGATTTGTGTCTTAACTTACAATCAAAACTCACATCTTGATATTCTTTAAGAATTACTAACATCTCATTCTCAAACTCATGCTTTAACCATAAGGTTCAATTCACAACAATAGGACTTGAAATTCTCAAAACATGTTATAGACGTTGAATTATGCAACTTAAACCATAAATTGACAATTTTAAACATTAATATGCATAATAATATTACAACTCAAAGCTTGGGTAAGACATAGTTTCATAAAATTCACAATATAATAACATGATAGGAATTCTCCATGAGTTAACGAAATACTTTACGAAAATATGTAACTTTTGGGCACAAAAACAAAAGGGTGTTCTTGTTCAAAACTACATACCTTAAACTTGGAGCTTTTGGATGACTTCAAAAATTCCGAAAGGTTATTCATGAACTATTAGGTATCCCTCATATCCCTTGTAACGGGGAAGTCAAATATGCAAGAATTATCGAATTCTCATGGTTGAATCTCTAGATAATTGGGTTTTTATGTTGAAACCCTAACCTTGTAGTTGAAGGTGTGCAGAGAATTTTGAGATGTTTAACTAAAGAGAATGGAACATAATACGCTCCTTGAGGGTTATAAGTCATGGGAAGTGAAGGAAAAAGACCAAAATACCCTTACTAAACCATTTTCCAGTTGCTGAAAATCTAAGGCTGGCGACATTTGTGATAGGCCGTCAGACTTGTGATAAGTCGTTACAAATGTCATCACGGGGGGGCTGGAATTGATGGATTTCTGCCTAAGGCTGACGACATTCGTGATAAGTCATCACACTTGTGATAACTTATCAAAAATGTCATCACTGGGGGCTGGATTCTGCCTAAGGCTGACGACATTTGTGATAGGTCATCACACTTGTGATAAGTTATCACGAATGTCATCACTCAGTTTTTCAGGCTGACATGCTGGAGTAAAATGGGCATAACTTTTTGCTACGATATCGGATTTAGGCAAAATTGATATTGTTGAAAAGATAATTTAAAGAGATTTCATTTGATATATAGTAGGTCACCCAGTTCGTCATATAAAAGGAGTTATGGTCAATTGAAATTGACTCAAGTTTTAACGCTCACTAAAACTCTAAAACCTTGAGTTAGGGGATATCAATGATCTCAATTCATGCTCAAATAGGTTCCCACAATACATAATTGATTAACATACCAAATTTGCATAGGATGTATGGCTTTTGGAATATCTACATGTAGAAATAAAGGTTTTCGTTCTAGCCCAAAATGTGGGGTGTTACACTAACACTTTGGATTCCCTCATCTACAAAGTCCTCCCACTCTACAGACCCTGCATCTGCGCCTCTATCCCCTTTCTATTGCTTAAACCAGGTATGGGCTACATCCTACGGCTGGTAAGTAGCCAATTTAGTAATCTCACTAGAAGTCACCCCTATAATGTCTATTACCTTCTACACCATGTCTAGGAATTCCAGTGGATCCTCTTCAAATTTGGATCCTAAAAAATGAGGAGAATTCATTCGGTAAAGTCCTGAATCCTAGCTGCGACAGTATTGGCCACTAGTTTGGTTGGAACAGCGGCTGGCTGGATATTCTGAGTCACTACAGGGTGAGATAGAGTAGTGAATGAAGCTCTGAACTTTGCATAATACACATTCTCAGTCAGGGGATCTTCCTGAACGGGTAGAGGTGTTGGCTGGTTTATATTTCTTCTTTTATTTGTCTTTTTAGGAGTCATGCTCTGTAAGCGGAAGGAAAAATAGATTAGACAGATATTTTAACATAAACTCATGCTCAATTGCATGACATGATCACTGAAAGGAAGGAAACTTTTCTTAAAACGCCTTGTAGCCCCTTGTCAATAAGTGTGGCACGCTTCACACCCGTGCACAAGACTCTACTTGATGTAGATTTCAGACTACCTGGGAAACTTTAAGACCTTAGGCTCTGATACCAAGTTTATAATGCCTCGAGAGTACACCTTGGGCGCCACACGATACTTACGGTCCCAAGATACCACAAGCTAACCCATGAGTTGGTACCTGCTGTGAGCACTGAGTAAAACTGATAACAAAAGATTATATGCAAAATTTAACTGAGAAATACCATAAGGTTATAAATCATAGTTCTTATAAAGTTTGTAAAATAATACCGAAAACACTAATAAAACAGCTGGCAATAACAACCAAAATACTGAAGACTGACTAATTGTTTGTACTAGTCTGAAAAGTCTTTACTGACTGACTATGGAGCTGATGAGACAAACCCCCAACTAACTCCGACTGAATAGAAAATACTGAAACTAATAAAGTAAGTTGAGGTAAATAAACCATGTCCTCAAAGTATGAGGACTCACCACTGCTACAGCTGATAATCTGGTATGTCTATGTGCGATCAGGGAACTAAATGTCCAAACCTATGATATTAGACATCATAGCGCAAGAAACAATTATGTGATCAGTACTTTGAATGTACTGGTATGTTAAATGAGTTTAGGCTGATATGCATGGGTTCATGTGCATGAGTAATAACTGAATGTATAGCATAAAGTACTGAATAAAATACATGAAATCTCTAAAGACTGAGAATGCATGACCAAGCATAAAACTTATTATAAATATAATATGTAAGCTAAGATACGGAATACTGATAGGTGAATAACTTATATTTGTATGCTATGGTCAAGCAAAAATGAAACTGAATTACTGAGCTGAGTACTGGACTGACATTGTGGAAGCTATCATCTAACCAACATACCTTAATGAGCAATTTGGGGTCCAACCTATGACCCTAGTTGGAAGGGTGTCAGTACCGTGCCATGGGTACTAACACTGGCTGTGTGGATCCACTAATATGTTGTCCTGAAGGACTAAGAATATCGAGCATAAATTGATGGGTGACCCCTGAGAGGTAGTCAAGCCTAAACTGACAGGTGACTCCTCATATCCTATGCTGGCTATGTAGTTCTGGAGTACAGGGACTGCTACTAACGACTCTGCCTAACTGACGGGGAAGCCTCCATCCCTGCTCTCTCTCGGTGCTAAATCCTATTCCCAGCTGAACTAACTCGGGATATTGAATTGTTCTATGTTTAACTAATTATGATAATTGACTGAATTAATAATGCTCATAACATATTTAAAACCATTCTGAAGATATAGAGACTAAGTAAACAACTATGTTTTCGGGTATCCATACCCCCCAGGACTCGATAGCAATAATAGAAAAATAATACTGAAACTTTGAGGACATAATGTGAAAGCATTTATTCAAAATTCATTCTTGTAGGCATTTCATCAAACACTTGATATTCGTAGTTTAAGCTAACCATGGGAATAGTTTAAAGCTTGTAGTAATAGCATGTTTTCAACATCAACAACACTAATTATGATTTAAATCAATGAACAAAATTATTCAAATGTGTGGGATTTAATAACAACAACAATTTTATGTAAACATGGTATAGAATCAAGATTCATGGGGATTCATGGTTAAAATCACAATAACTTATAAAAATCACAATTTTAAATTTAAAATTAGATTCTTGGACTCCATGGGTTGCAGGGACCAATGGATGAACATTTAACATACCTTGGTTTCCGAATTTGTGAGAATTATTGGTAAATTCTTGAGACTTGGACATAAATGTATGAACCTAGGGTTTTGTTCTTGAGAGGTTTTGTGAAGAATGAATGTGTTTTTCCCTTTCCCATGCTTAATTTTGTATTTTTGATTGATTTAACATGGGGGAAATGACCCAACTACCCCTATGGACTAGAGATTAATTACACAAAATGTGCCCAACGATGTTGCAGATGACGCATCACATCGATGGTGTCAACGTAATTGTCGATGCACCGCGTCGATGGTGATGATGCGATGGCCAACGCAACGTATCCTGATTGCATTGGCACACAGTTTTGGTCATCTAAACATGTCTCAAACGATGTCCAAAAATTCCAAAACTCACTCGAGATGACCTATAGATAACCCTAATGATAAATCAATTTAAAAATCGACATTCTAAGCCGAAAGACCAAAAATGAGACCATCATATTATCGAGGATAAAAATGATACTAAGTCTTAATACTTAGCTGAATTTTTTTCCAAGTCTAGGACCTCTTTTGGCATGCTATATAGGACTGAAATGGACTAGGACTTTATGGGGTCTTATATATATGCTCAACCTAAAGAGTAGAAAAATTTCCTGAAGGTTGGAAACTTTTATCCGAAGTACCTTGAACACTTACCACAACTCGTGGTATGTTAGGAAAGACTGTACCTTGGTCCATGGGATCGAATCAATAATTTTCAGGAACAATTTTGTCATGGGTTTTTTCAATCTTTCCTATTATTTTAACCCTTAAAATAAGTTGTTTTTAGTATATTAAGAAGGGAGATATAGGCCTAGACCACTCGTAATCCCTTATTTACTTCTAAATATATGACAAACTCAGAAAAGAAGTGATCCAAGTCTCTCTCTCAAGAAAAAAACTATCATTCATCTTCAAGCTCAAATCCTTTAAACTTTAGTTAAAGAATATTATATAATCAGGTATACGGGTATTCAATAAGGAATTTATTTTACCCTTAGACCTAAAACCTAGTTTTAGATTATGAATTTTAATTATGACTTATGAACTCATGATTTAGAGTTTATACCCAACTATGTTTAATTTTTGAAATTTAGTTCCTTCATATTATTTTATGATTATTGTTCTTGTTCAAAATTATTATCCATGATTTCCATTGCTTTAACTCAGTTATTTTAGTACTTGAAGAATTATGCATGTTTTACAAACTTCAACTTATTTTAGAACAAATTTGCGTGATTTGATGGATTTTAAGTCTATTTTAGTATGACATGTCATGTTATAAACACGTGATCTCAGGGTTTAGGAAATTTAGACTAACTAGTTTTAGTCTTTTAGAAATTTCAATAAAATAATAATCTGAACTAGTTCATTCTCTCTACTTTTAGACATCAATTCTCAACTATCTATGAGCAAACAATATATGGTTTTGGAAGTAGTATTTTGCACCAAGCGGCCACGGATTCAGTCAACTCAAGTCCAAACTATGTGCCACTTTTAGGGGTCCTCGCCAATTGAGTGTCTTTATTCCCCCAAAATGAAATTATGATTAGATCATGGTTATTTATCCTAGCAAGGTATTGAACACCCTCCCAACTATGGTTATAATTTGGGATCCATGCGATCAGACGTGTTATGTTGGTTTAAAGAATCTCTAACAAAAATACTTTTAACATAAATTTTGTATTTGACCCGCAACTTCAGTTAAATTGATTTATTTCATAATTTACAGTTGTATCGTATATTTACAATTTATGATTTACTTTTGGATCATTGTATTACAAGTTTGATATTTTTTAGTATTAGTTTTAAGTCATGAAATGCATATGCTTCTTTGCCCTTTAGATTTTTAACTATTTTACCTCATGATTCAACAAATAATTATGTCTTATAGTTTTTCATTGGATCCTCAGATTTTAGATTTGGGTTTTTCATGATTTTGCTTATTGCATCCAAACATAGATCTAAAGCATGTTTTAAGTGTTGGTCATAATTATAGCATATCTTACATACTCAATACATTCAAAGTACTAATACATATCTTCTTCCCACATTTTTCATGTGATGTAGATTAGGGCGCTTGTTCTCATGCTCATGGTTAGATCATATCACAACTTTAGGTCACCAAGTGATGAGTTCTCCTCATTAGGGAACTCAGTCAAACTTTAGTAGTCACAAATTTTATTTCCGTTCTTATACATTTATTAGTGAAAGTTGGGGGCATTTTTCAGCTAATTATAGCCAGTGTTAGTGGAGGTTTCGTAGAAAAACTGTCAATCGTAATTATTGTACTTAGATTTCCAGTTTCTGTTAGGATATACTTGTTGTATTAAACTTATTGACATTCAAATAAATTTCAATTTCACTCAATTATCATGCTTAAGCTTTCATATAGTGTTTTCAGTATCTATTTCTCATTTTATATGTTTCTATTTAGTTGCTCATTACTTATGATAGTATCAAGAGTTATCTTATGTCCACTAGTGATTCTAAGAACCATGTTATGTCTAAGATGTAGTCTCGGTTCATGACAAAGGGTCAAGATTTAAGTATTGTTAAAGAGTGAGAACCCTAAACTAAGGGATTCTGCTAAGGTTTCTAGGCTAAAATCCTTATAAGGCTCTTATTAGCATGGGATTTGACTTAGGAATCAAGTTTGTTTTCTGGCAGCGGTAGAGAAATCCTGATTTAGTTCATAGTCTCGGTTTGTTTCTCCAAAATGGGTAAGAATTCCTCTTTTATGTTTTTTTGTTCAAACCAGTGAGCTCTATGAATGAAGTATATGATTTATTGATTTTTTGGATGCACCAAATCTTATGATTCGATACATTTCTTTGGTCTTATTTTTTGTTTGAATCACATGGCGTTTATTGCTTTATTTATATGATTATCACTTTTTCTTCGTACGTCTAAGGTTGGTTTTTTTCAAGTCTACCACTACTAAAAAAATGCAAAAAAGCGATGGCCAGCGTCAATTTTTTGAGCAAAAGCAATGGAAATCCGTCGCTTTTTTTTCGTCTCAAAAAGGGAAGTTGTTTTTTGAAAACAACGGACTGCATCGTTTTTATTTTGACAGACAACATTGCTTTTAGGGAAAATAAAATTGTTATTTTTTTAAAAAATGACGTTGTGCGTCACTTTTTGTTCTTCGTGTGAAGAACACGTGATGAACAAAAAACGACTGACATCGTCATTTTATTGAAAAAAATTAAGAAAAATTGACACTGTCTGTCGTAATTTGAGAAAAATAAAATATTTTTTTAAAAAAGGCGGCATTGGTCATCACTTTTTGTTCTTCATAATGAATAAAAAGCGACGTTGGTCGTCGCTTTTTGTACTTCATAATGAATAAAAAACGATGGCTGTAATGCCACGATTATCTGAATTGGAACGCTACACGGTGCTCATGACCCCGAAAGACCACAAGCTAACCCATGACTGATATTTGTACCTGTACACTGCATAATATATAAAAATAAATATGGAAACATGAACTGAAGTCCATAAGGTTCAATACTGAACATAATTTGAGTAATAAAAATGTCTAAATAAAGAGGCATCACAATACCAAAGTAAAAACTGAAATACTGAAGTCTGAATCTAGTCTGTAATCTAGTCTGCGTCTAGTCTGAAAGCCTCTACTATCTGAAAAACTTAAATAAGGAGATGATGGGACATGTCCCCAACTAACTCCAACTAATGAACTAATCAATGAGAAGATAGAGAAATAATCACGTCCTCAAAGGATGAGGACTCACTTCTAACTCTGTCTACTAAAATCTGCAATGCTACTACTACTCTGGAACTCGTGCCTCTGAACCTATGGAATAAAATAAAATACCATAGCGCGAATGCAATAGTACGTCTGAATATACTGAGTATATGAGTGAGGTAGGCTAAATGCAAAGGGTTTATATGTATGAACAATACTGACTTATATGAACGTGAGAATACATACATGCATAAGTAACTACAACTAAACTCGTGGTGATACTGACTACTGAGTCTGAATGCTGACAACATGAGTTTACTGATACTGAGATACTAAATAGATGAACGACTATTTCTGACATTTTAAATTATGAAGAACTAGTCTGATTGACTGTGTCTAACAGTTTTGAAACTGAATACTGATAACGTAAGCTTCGACGACTGATCTAACTGACACAACTGTCCTGATTTTTGAGTTCTACTCTGAAGACTGATACTAAAACTGTAACTGTGGGAGTTCTCACTTAACCGACATGCCCCAAATCTAAACTGGTGGGATCCAACCTGTAACCCCAGCTGGAAGGGTGACAATACTATGCCACAGGTAAAGACCTCTCTAGTCAAGCCTATCTGACAGGTGACCCTCATAAAAAGTCAAGCCTAAGGCAGTATAATAGTCAAGCCTCTCTGATGGGTGACAAGCCTTTTTCTAAAGGGTGACTCCTACATACTGCACTTGCTACACAGTTCTGGAGTTCAGGGATTGCTCCTAACTACTCTGCCTCTCTGACGGGGATACTCCATCCCTGTACTCTCTCGGTGCTAGCTCCTACTCCCAATTGAAAGACTCTAAACTAATTCTTAAAACTTGTACTTGAACTGAACTGAAGTTGTTACTGAGTTTCTTACTTGACTGAGCTGACTGAGTTCACTTGGTTCCATTATCTAATGGAATACTACTGAATCTATTTTCTGACTAAATGATACTAAGTTCTGAATTTATTTCTTGAATGCTACTGAGATCTGAGATGAGTACTGAACTGAAGCTAGAATGATAACGATACTTAGATTACTGAGATTTCTTAAGTTCTATAACTGTCTGAGAGTTCTAAATTTTGTAACTGACTAGGTTCTACTAATCATAGCACGACTGAGATTATCTTGAGACTGACTCAGCTTTAGGCACAAAGCTATATTTTTTGGGTACAAGTACCCCCAGGACTCGATGGAAGGAAACTGACACACAGGATACTTCTTGATTATAGGAATAGAATCAATAATTCATAATACCATAAATAGAGGATTTCATACTATACATGGTTCTCAACATCTTATACATGAAAGGGAATGCATATAACATGTAAATACTTGCATGATTCCAATTTCATGAGCATTCCATATCACAACAACAATGCACAACAATTAGCATGGAATTCATGTTGAGTCATAAAGAATAGAGTAAGGACTTGTCATTTAAGTTCTATTTAGCTATAATACATGATTTCTAGTCTCTTAGGTATTTTATTAAACACCTTGCATGCACACCTTGTGGCATAGGCATGTTAATCACATTAATGATTCAAACCACCCAAAATAAATTTATTTCAATTTACATGTCATCCTAATTACATAAAAACACATAAATATTCAAACTTGGGAGTTGCATAACAATCAATCACACATACATAATCAACCCATAACATAACTTCACGATTCATAGTTTAAAAGAAGGTTCTTGAACTCCACAAATGAAAGGAATCCGTGGATGAATACTATGCATACCTTAGTGATTGAATCTTGAAAGATATCTAATGTTTCTTGAAGGTTCTTGAATAAATCCTTAGGCTTTCTCTTGATTTTTTCTTGACTAAGGTTTAACCCCTTTGGGAGAGAATGTTCTTGTTCTTGAGGAGATGGTCTTGAGAGAAAACCCTAATCTTGTGGTTGAGAGTGTATGAGAGAATTATTTAGATGGTTAACTGAAGAAAAAAGGAGAAAGTTACGTCCATTGAGGGTTTTAAGTCATGACAAGTAGAGGAAAAGGACCAAACTACCCTTACTAAACCGCTTCCCAATTGCTGAAAATCTAAGGCTGACGATATTTGTGATAAGCCGTCAGACTTGTGATAAGTCGTCACAAATGTCGTCACTGGGGGGCTAGAATTGATGGATTTCTGCCTAAGACTGACGACATTTGTGATAAGTCATCACACTTGTGATAACTTATCACAAAATATGTTCACTGGGGGTGGATTTTTGCCTAAGGCTGACGACATTTGTGATAAGTCATCATACTTATGATAACCTATCACAAAATGTCGTTAGTCAGTTTTCCAGGCTAACATGCTGGAGTAAAATGGGCATAACTCTTTGCTCCGCTATCATATTTGAGAAAAATTGGTATCTTTAGAAAGATAATTTAAAGATATTTCATTTGATATATAGTAGGTCCTCTAATTCGATATATACAAGGAGTTATGGTTGATTAAAGTTAACCTAAGTTTTGACGCTTACTAAAACTTGAACGATAGGAAAACTTTCAACGTGTCCTTGAGTTAGAGGACCTCTATGATCTAAATTCATGCTCAAATAGATTCTCACACTACATAATTGATTAACACACTAAATTTACATAGGATTTGAGGCTTTTGGAACATCAACGCATATGAATGACGAATTTTTATCCTAGTCCAAAATGTGGGGTGTTACATTATCTCCCCCTTGGAATCATTCATCCTCCAATGTCGATTGATAAGTTATGAGTACTGATCAACTGAGCTTACTTAAGGGACATGAATATCTAAAACATGACTATATGACGAAAATTACTGACACACTGAATTTTTCACTAGAGTATGCATGCATAGATGATGCATAGAATACCCAGATGAGACTATTGATAAGTTGAATCCTCATGACAGACATGCATATATGATGAATGGATACTTGACTGAGTTGTTCTCATGAATGTATGACTGAATACACTGATAAGCTGAACTTTCTCTACTGAACATACGTATCTAATGCATGGAGGTCTGACTGAACTTACTCTTGAAAGCATGACTGACTGTGCAATGATAATTGATGCTAACTCGTAATAGGAATCTATGCATGAAACTGAATGGGTTTACGGAATTGATAACTTTGGGGAGTTATAGAGCATCTCCCCCTTGGGAGACTATGTCCCTCTAAAAATACTTACATCACTGGAATACTTGAGGACTACTGAGGCGGTGCACAAGGCATCTATGAATTGGATCATATCTAAACATCTGAGAGCTGAAGATAATGCATGATGCATGAACTGAGTTATACTCGCAACTACTAAGGTACTCTGTTTTGGAATAGTTACCTTACTGAGATTTCTGATAGTATGACTAGATAGAAAGATGTGAAAACAAACTATACAAATCTGATTATCTGACTGCTAAACTGAACTGCTGGCTTTACTGAGTAACTCATGCTGAGAACATAAGCTTAACTGAAGCACTGCTTCTGCATTCTTTCAACTAAAACTTCCACCTTAGCCTCAAGTCATCATCATAAGTCTGGGAACACTTCACTAAACTCTAAACTAAACTACAATCATTCTACTCTAAGGTCTGCGGTATAATAATGTACCTAAATGATAACTCATCCTAAAATACTGCACCTGAAAGTATAAAGCTCACTGCTAATACTATCCCGAAACTATCTACGAGGACTGCCTGAGAAAGCTCTATCTGTAGGACTTTGGGCTTCACTACTTCTGCTACCTCAAGAGTAAGGTAAAGCTGACATTAATGGAACATGATGAGAATCCACATAAGTTTCTTAGAGAACCTTACTATAGGACGATCTGAGACATGAAAAAAGGGAAACTGTTCCTAAAACATCTTATAGCCTCCTACATATAAATGTGGCGCGCAACACACCCATGTACAAGACTCTACTAGATGCGACTTTCAGACTTCCTAGGACACTATTGAACCTTAGGCTCTGATACTAAGTTTGTAATGCCACGATTATCTGAACTGGAACACTGCACGATGCTCATGACGCCGAAGGACCACAAGCTAACCCATGACTGATATATATACCTATACACTGCATAATATATAAATATAAATGCGAAAACATGAACTGAAGGCCATAAGGTTCATTACTGAACATAATCTGAGTAATAAAAATGTCTAAATAAAGAGATATCACAATACCAAAATAGAACTGAAATACTGAAGTCTGAATCTAGTCTGTAATCTAGTCTGTGTCTAGTCTGAAAGCCTTTACTATCTGAATAACCTGAATAAGGATCTGATGTGATATGTCCCCAACTAACTCCAACTAATGAACTAATCAATAAGAAGATAGATAAATAATCATGTCCTCAAAGGATGAGGACTCACTTCTAACTCTGACTGCTGAAATTTGTAATGCTTCTTCTACTCTGGAACTCGTGCCTCTGAACCTATGGAGTAAAATAAAACACCATAGCACGAATGCGTCAGTACATATGAATGTACTGAGTATACAAGTGAGGTAGGCTAAATGCAATGGGTTTATATGTATGAACAATGCTGACTTATATGAATGTGAGAATACATACATGCATAAGCAACTATAACTAAACTTGTGGTGATACTGACTACTGAGTCTGAATGCTGACAACATGAGTTTATTGATACTGAGCTACTGAATATATGAATGACTATTTCTGACAGTTTAAATTATGAAGAACTGGTCTGATTAACTGAGTCTAACAGTCCTGAAACTGAATACTGATAACGTAAGCTATGACGACTGATCTAACTGATACAACTGTGATAATCGGCCTAACCGATGTAACTGATACTGAGCGAATGTATCTGACAATGTAAATCTTCTAATAATTATTAAGAGTGACTAAGCTTGAGATCAGGCCTAACTAACGGGTGACTCTGGAACTGATATTAAGAATACTCAACTGAATCTGAGACTGAGATCAAGCCATCTGATGGGTAACCTCTCTAAGTACCGATACTGAAAAACTTTATGTTAGACCAAGACTATCTAGCGGGTGGTCTATGAATTTGTGGAACTATCTGAATTCCTTACTGAGATTAATGATTGTATCTGACAGTCCTGATTTTTGAGTTCTACTCTGAAGACTGATACTAAAATTGTAACTGTGAGAGTTCTCACATAACCAACATGCCCCGAATCTAAACTGGTGGGGTCCAACCTGTAACCCCAGTTGAAAGGGTGTCAATACCGTGCCATGGGTAAAGACCTCTTTGGTCAAGCCTATCTGACGGGTGACCCTCGTAGGAAGTTAAGCCTAAGGCAGTATAATAGTCAAGCCTCTCTAACGGGTGACAAGCCTTTTTTCTGACAGGTGACTCCTACATCCTGCGCTGGCTACACAGTTTTGGAGTTCAGGGATTGCTCCTAACGACTCTACCTCTCTGACGGGGATCCGTCATCCCTTCACTCTCTCGGTGCTAGCTCCTACTCCCAACTGAAAGACTCTGAACTAATTCTTACAACTTATACTTGAACTGAACTGAAGCTGTTACTGAGTTTCTTACTTGACTGAGATGACTGGGTTCACTTGGTTCCGTTATCTGATGGAATACTACTGAATCTATTATCTAACTGAATGATACTAAGTTTTGAATTGATTCCTTAAATGCTACTGAGATCAGAGCTGAGTACTGAACTAAAGCTGGAATGATAACGATAATTAGATTGCTGAGATTTCTTAAGTTCTATAACTGTCTGGGAGTTCTAAATTTTATAACTGACTGAGTTCTACTGATCATAGAACGACTGAGATTATCTTGAGACTAACTCGGCTCTAAGCACACAGCTATATTTTTCGGGTACAAGTACCCCCAGGACTCGATGGAAGAAAACTGACACACAGGATACTTCTTGACCATAGGAATAGAATCCACAATTCATAATACCATAAATAGAGGATTTCATACTACACATGGTTCTCAACATCTTATACATGAAAGAGAATGCATATAACATGTAAATACTTGCATGATTCCAATTTCATGAACATTCCATATCACAACAACAATACACAACAATTAGCATGGAATTCATGTTGAGTCATAAGGAATAGAGCATGGACTTGTCATTTAAGTTCTATTTAGCTATAATACATGATTTTTAGTCTCTTACATATTTTATCAAACACTTTGCATGCACACCTTGTGGCATAGGAATATTCATCATATTAATGATTCAAACCACCCAAAATTCATTTATTTCAATTTGCATGTCATCCTAATTTCATAAAATCACATAAAGATTCCAACTTGGGAGTTGCATAACAATCAATCACACAAACATAATCAACCCACAACATAACTTCATGATTCATAGTTTAAAAAAGGGTTCTTGAACTCCATGGATGAAAGGAACCCGTGGATGAACACTACGCATACTTTAGTGATTGAATCTTAAAAGAGATCTAATATTTCTTGAAGGTTCTTGAAGAAATCCTTAGGCTTGCTCTTGATTTTTTATGGACTAGGGTTTAACCCCTTTGGGAGAGAATGTTCTTGTTCTTGAGGGCATGATCTTAAGAGGAAACCCTAATCTTGTGGTTGAGAGTGTATGAGAGAACTTTTGACATGTTTAAATGAAGGAAAAAAGGAGAAAGTTACGTCCCTTGAGGGTTTTAAGTCGTGGGAAGTGGAGGAAAATGACCAAAATACCCTTACTAAACCGCTTCCCAATTGCTGAAAATCTAAGGATGACAACATTTGTGATAAGCCGTCAGACTTGTGATAAGTCGTCACAAATGTCGTCACTGGGGGGCTGGAATTGATGGATTTCTGACTAAGGCTAACGACATTTGTGATAAGTCATCACACTTGTGATAACTTATCACAAAATATGTTCACTGGAGGTGGATTTATGCATAAGGCTGACGACATTTGTGATAAGTCGTCACACTTGTGATAACTTATTACAAAATGTCGTCAGTCAGTTTTTCAGGCTGACATGCTGGAGTAAAATGGGCATAACACTTTGCTCCGATATTGGATTTGGGAAAAATTAGTATCATTGGAAAGATAATTCAAAGATATTTCATTTGATATATAGTAGGTCCTCTAATTCGATATATACAAGGAGTTATTATTGATTAAAATTGACCTAAGTTTAGACGCTCACTAAAACTTGAACGATAGGAAAGCTTTCAACTTGTCCTTGAGTTGGGGGACCTCTATGATCTAAATTCATGCTCAAATAGATTCCCACACTACATAATTTATTAACGCACTAAATTTACATAGGATTCGAGGATTTTGGAACATCTACACATATGAATGACGGATTTTTATTCTAGTCCGAAATGTGGGGTGTTACACGGCCGTCGTCGCTTTTCAGCATTTTTTTGGATGCAGAAATCTGCATTTTCTGCATCTCACCTGCCAAATAAAAATTCAATTCAATATATACATCCCTCATGCAACACACATTATTACAATAATCATACAACACACTATATCAACAAATCATTTAAGCAATTCAAATCAACAACACTTAAACAATGAATCCAACAACATTCAAAATACTTAAACATGCCTAAAGATTTTTCACTAATTAAAAGCTAAGTTCAAAAATATCTAAAAATTATCTAAAAGTCAAGTCCAAAAACACTAAGGAGTAGCCTCAACAAACTCCTCATCACTCTCTGTTTCCTCTTCGCTACTTGAATCAGGAGAAACGGCCTGTGTCAAGGCACGTCTAAGATGTGCAATCTGATGTGACATAGCAGCATGTCTCTGAAAAATTGTAGAAATGGCCGGATCGTGCTTTCCCAACCAACAACACATTGTCTGAAAATCAATTGACTAGTGTTATATGATATATTTGTGTATATGTGTGTGTGTATATATATATACACACACACACACACATATACATATATATGTATACATATACATACATACATATATATATATATATGTATATATATATGTATATATATATGTGTGTGTGTGTGTATTAAAGTTAACTAAATAATAATTAAATTTAATATACCTTAAACTCTTGAAACATGACTTGTTTAGAGACTATTGGAATGTCCCACCACTCGTGTCAAGGATATGTAAAAAGTCTCATAACGCTCTCCCTTACAGCCGCATTAACTTCTTTTGACACGGGATACCACCTGTAAATAACATAATAAGTATGTAAGCTTGGATATTTTATTAATGAAAATATAAACCTATCAATTGAAAAATAAACTTATGAAGATCCATCAGGTTCGATGAACACTTTACCAAGCATATCGATATCTCCAGAAACTAAACCAATCAAATCTGCATCAATATCTTCTTCTACAGGAGGAGGTGCACCATTTTTCATTATGAAGTGAAACATGCTTCAGCATTGTTTCTTTATGATATATAGCTAACGGAAGAAAAGGGGTAACAGAAAATGAATGAAAGAGTATAAATAAAGATGCTGAAGTTGGCATCTGAAATATACCTTTCTATAATTCCTAATTTCTTTGTTTTAACAAACAATAATAAGGAGGCAGATGGGCCAATAGTGAGTAATACACCAGTGGAATATTCTTAAAACACAGAATTCTAGCCTGACAAGATTAATAACACTTAAATCTCTTGTTTAGCATAATTCCCCTGATTAATAGTTCTATTGATTCAATTAGCAATTAACACACGCTATAATTTTATACATTATCTTTTCCTTCTCTTAAAACTTAATTGCGTCCTACTTTAGACAAATTATGCAACTTACCAAAAAAAAATCTAACATTATTTTAGTGCTACACCTTCAGCAGCTTCCTTTTACTTGTCCATTTTACCAAATCAAGAAAATGTTGTTGTTTACTTTTAATATTACCCCTATCATTAAATACTTAAATAAAATATAGGTACCACATTCAGATTTCAGAAAATATTTGACAAAGTTAAGTTAGTAAAATAAATAAGAAGAGTATCAATTAGCAAGTAAAGTGATTGGAAAAGTATAAACAAAAGACCTTTCAATACGAAAAGAGTCCAAGGACTTAATTCAATTGCGCGTTTTGTCCTTTAAAGTTCAAATGGGTTGGACCTCAACTTTTAGGCCTAGCAATTTAACAAGCAAAAAAATAGAGACAAACCATTTACTTAACCATTTTCAACTCTCTAATTCACTTCTCAAGTGACTAAACTTAACAATTTTCAAGTCATGAATTCACATTTCAAGTATCAACACTACACCAATTTCAAGTCATGAATTCTCATTTTCAAGTGATTACACTTTACAAATTTCAAAACACAAGTTTACCTTTCAAGAACTACACTAAACCATTTTCAAGTTGCTAATCCACTTTTCAAGTGACTCGTACATATTTCAAAACACTACACTTAACCATTTTCAACTCTCTAATTCACTTCTCAAGTGACTAAACCATTTTTAAGTCATGAATTCACATTTTCAAGTGATTACACTTTACAAATTTCAAAATTGATCTATTAAAGTTATCTGCACCCCCTACAATTGGTATCAGAGACTATGCTGTTAAAAGTTACGGAAGTAGTATATATTTGGATTTATTTGATTAATTTATTTGATTGATTAATTATGAGAAGACCATTTAAAAATAGAGAAGCTTTTAGAAAAAATTAAAGCCTTAACTAGTAATTATTCAGAATATAAATATTGTTTAGATGAATAATGTACAAAAATTACAAAAATATAAAGAATTAAAACAAATAATATCTAAAAAACGTGAAAAATTAAAAATAAGGATAGAAAGACTACAGTATAACATAATTGCTAGAGTTAGCAAAAACTCAATAAATATACAAAAAGAAGAAATATGAAATTTAGAATCAACAATAGATAGTTTAGAATATATATATCAACATAACTTATATACATTTAAATAAAATGAACAAAGAAGAATTTATAATAGATGAAAAAACATATGAAAACCATGAAGGATTAAAAATAAAAATAGTACTTTCTAATCTAGGAAGAAAATATAAGAAAATAGGTGAACATTTATATTTAATGTTAGAAAAAAAAGAATTAAAATTAGAAGATAAGTTGACAGTCATGGTAAGAATAAAAAGAGAAAACGAAGAGATAGACAGAAAAAAGGAAATAGATAAATAAAACCACAAACCACAGAAGAAATACGAAAAATAGAAGAAACTAAAAATAGTAGGATTGTTGAATTAGAAGAAAAAAAAACTACAAATGCTAAAAGATTTATATGAAAAGAGACAGAAAGAAAAAGAAAAAAAGGATAAAGAACAAAAACTACTAAGTGAAATAAATCAATTTAAAGAAAAATTAGAAGTAAATAAAGAATTAGAAACTAGTGAATTGGAAATAAACGCAGCATCTATTCAAGAAACAGATAATTATGACTCGGAAGGTAGTGAAACATATACAGAAATTTTAGAAAACATAGAAAAACTAGAAATTAATGAAAAACAATAAGTAATTAATAAAGAAGATCTAGAACTAATAAATACAGAAGTAAATACTCTAGATAAAAATATAATATTCAGTACATCAGATATAAGAAAACCAACCTATAATTACAAAAGTAAGTTTAAAAGATATAATCCAAAAGATGAATATAATAAATGGACACCAAGACAAATAACTAATTATAACTTTTTAGATTTAGACTGTGTAATAGACACAAATAAAATAATACAACTATGGGTAGAATACATGTCAAAACAATTATTAGATAATAAAATAGATACAACAAATACACTAGAATATATAGAAAAGATATTAATAGGAACAGTAAAATTATGGTTTTTAAACCTAGCCGAAGCAAGTAAAAAAGTATTAAGATCTGATACAAAAACAGAAGGAACATCAACACCTACAAAAATATTACCAACAGAAATGTTGAAAAAATATGAAATAGCTATAAGTGATGAATTTAGCAGTATGACAACAGAAGAAGCAGAACAAAATAAAGAAAAAGATACGAATAGGAATTTAATGTTAAAATTAACAATATGTAATATGTGCTATACAGATGAATATACGTGCGCATTTAAAGAATATTATTATAAAGGAACATATAATATAGAAGAAAGAAAAGAAATAAGAAAATTATATTTTAGTAAATTACCTGAACCATTTAGTTCAAAAAAAATAAAGAATTGGGATGAAACAAAAATAGTAGATACCCTAGGAGCAAGAATAAATTTTTTACAACAATGGTATAGAAATCTATGTGAGAAATATAGAGAAGAAATAAAAATGAAAAAAATATTAATAAGAAATTCAGCATGTTGTAAAGATAAAACAACACCTCAATTTGGATGTAAAGAAAGATATTATAAGAAAAGAAAAAGACATAAGAAATATAAGAAATACAAAAATCAAAATATAAGTATAAGAAACCAAGAAAAAGATATTATGTAAAAAATTATAAACATAAAAGGCCATATAGAAAAAAGAAATCTATAAAAGAATGTACTTGTTATAATTGTGGAAAATTAGGACATTTAGCTAGAGATTGTAAATTACCAAAAACCCAAAAAATAAACAAATATCAGAAATAAAAATAGAAAATACAGAATATATGCAGATAGATTATATAGATTATGAATTAGAAAGTGAAGATAGTATATATGAAATTTCGGAGGATGAAACAGATAATGAAATAGATAGTGAATTAGATGAATCAAATGACTGAAGAAGATATATAAAAATGAATCAAATAACTGAAGAAGATATAAAAATAATAACAAAGGAAGAATATTTAAATGAAGAAGGAACAGATCAAAAAATAATATTTGTTAGTAATATATTTGACAAAATAAAAGAAAAAGAGCTAGACTTAAGTGTAGAAAAAATATTTAAAATACCAACAATAAAAAACATATTTAGTAGAAGAAAGGAAGAATACTACGTAGTAAGTCAAAAGGAACATGTAATAGACTGTAGATATGCAAAGGAAGAGCTAGCATACCACTAGTAACAAAAATAATAATTAATAAAGAAATAAATGATATAAAAAGTAAAGACCCAATAAAATATGTACACCTTGGAGGAACAGAGATATTAATAAAAGCAAGTTTTAGAGAAGGAATAGATACACCAATAGAATTACATTTAGCAGATGATAGAATTATAAAACCTATAGAAAAAAGTATAATAACTGCCATAAAATGAAATTTAATATACCAAAAATTTAAATTTATAATAAGTGCGAATTATTCAGTAGCAATAACAGATAAAAATATAGATAAATCATTAGTATTATATTGGAAAATATCAAGAATATAACTAACCCCAGGAAGTAAAATATTTACAGCAAGATGTAAAATCTATATGTATTAACAACAAAACATAAAATTACAGGAAAAAATAAAATTAATAAAATGCAAATAGAAAGTCCTTTTGAACAGTTTGTAAAAATAATTGATAATAATGATTATAGTTACAAAGACATAAATATAGAAGAAGATTTAGAAATAATAAATGACATAATAAATACAACAAAAAGAATAGCTGATAAAAAATCAGAATCATCAAGTTCATCAAAAAGAACAAGTTATGAAACAACTTCAACAGTTAATTTAAATCAATATTATATAACGGGAATAATAAATGAAAAAGAATATTTAATACTCTTAAACACAGGACAAGAAGAAAATTATATAGCAAAATATCTAGTAAAAAGTGAAGAAATAAAATCTAATAGTGATATATGCCCAGATCTACCAAGGAGTCTAATAAACATTAAAGATACGGCAGAAAAAAAAAAAAATAATAGGAGTTAGAAAAATAAAAATAGAATTTGAAATAAAGGAAGAAATGCAAAAAACAGATATAATATTAGGAATAAAATGGTTAGAACAAGTAAAATCATACAATATAGAACATACACAATTATCCATAATGTATAATAAAGAAAGATTATTTATAAAAAGAACTTTAACATGATATGAAAATATATGTACTTGTAAAAATAATAGTAGAAGGATATTATAATAGGTATTATACACCTATGATAGATACAGGAGCAGAAACAAACTTATGTAGATACAACTGTTTACCAGAAAATAATGGGATAAATTAAAAACACCAATAGTAGTCAAAGGATTAATAATGAAGGAAGCTTAATTACATATAAAGCTACAAATGTAAAAATACAGATATGGGATAAAATAATAGCAATAGAAGAAATCTATAATTATGAATTAACATCAAAAGATATGCTTTTAGGAATGCCATTTTTAGATAAATTATACCCACATATAATAACTAAAACAGATTGGTGGTTTACAACATCATGTAAACAAAAAGTAAGAGCAAAAAGAGTTACTAATAAAATAAGAAAGAAAACTGATTGGATAGAAGGAAGTGAAAAATTTACACAAAAGTTAGAAAATATAAAAAATATTGAAGACACAATAGAACTAGTCGTATTTTCGATAAATAAAAAGGAAATAACTATATTTTCAGTAAATAAGATAGAAATAATTAAGAACAAATTAGAAAGATTATATAGTGAAGATCCATTAAAAGGATGGAAAAAACATAAAACTACTATAAAAATTGAATTAATAGATAAAAATAGCATAATAACTCAAAAACCATTAACATATAATTTTGACGATTTAAAAGAATTTAAAATGCATATAGATGAATTATTAGAGAAACAATATATACAAAACAATAATAGTAAACATAATAGTCCAACATTTATAGTAAATA
Organism: Capsicum pubescens; assembly: GCA_030864215.1. Lineage (NCBI taxonomy): Eukaryota > Viridiplantae > Streptophyta > Magnoliopsida > Solanales > Solanaceae > Capsicum > Capsicum pubescens. Next base: position 269,319,358 of record CM061540.1, on the reverse strand, counting down.
AACATAGTGAACAAAAAAGAGGTAAAAGTAGAATGGTTATTGATTATAGAAATTTAAATGCAAAAACTATGACATATAATTATCCAGTACCAAATAAGATATTAAAAATAAGACAAATACAAGGTTATAACTATTTTAGTAAATTTGACTGTAAATTAGGATTTTACCACTTAAAGTTAGAAGAAGAATCTAAGGAATTAACTGAATTTACAGTACCACAAGGATTTTATGAATGGAACGTATTACCATTTGGATCTAAAAATGCACCAGGTAGATATCAACACATTATGGATAGTTATTTTAAACAATTACCTAATTGTATAGTATACATAGATGATATCTTATTATATACAAAAACTAAAGAAGAACATTTAAAATTATTAGAACAATTTACAGATATAATAGAAAAATCAGGAATAAGTTTAAGTGAAAAGAAAGCCAAAATTATGAAAAATCAGATAGAATTTTTAGGAATACAAATAGATAAAAGTGGAGTAAAAATGCAACAACATATAGTACAAAAAATAATAAATTTAAAAGAAGAATTAGATACAAAAAAAGAAATTACAATCGTCCTTAGGATTAGTAAATCAAGTAAGAGAATATATACCAAAATTAGAAGAAAATCTAAAACCATTACAGAAAAAATTAAAAAGGATATCGAATATAATTACAACGACGAAGATAAAAAACAAGTCCAGAAAATAAAAATACTTTGTAAGGAGTTACCAAAAATATAATTTCCAGACGAAAATAAAATTTTTACATATATAGTAGAAGCAGATGCAAGTGAATATAGTTGAGGAGGAGTACTTAAATACAAATACGAAAATGAAAAAATAGAACATCATTGTAGATATTATTCAGGAACATTTAATAAAACGGAAATAAATAGAAAAGAATTGTGTTCATTATATAAATGCCTATTAGCATTTGAACCATATATTGTATATAACAAATTTATTGTAAGAACAGATAACACACAGGTACGATGGTGGCTAACGTAAAAAATCCAGAACTCAGTTACGACTAAGGAAATTCGGAGACTAGTATTAAATATACTGAATTTTGCATTTACGATTGAAGTGATCAATACTAACAAAAATATCATTGCAGATTACTTATCAAGGCAAAGCTTCTCAAACTGATTTATCAATGGAAGAGGCTGATGCCAAAGATACCCAGACCGATTTATTACTTCAAATGTTTGAGCAAATAAAGTTACTACAAGAAAGAGTTATTACACTAACTACTGAAGTTACAAACGTAAAAGTGCAGGTTGAGCACTATAAAAAACAAGATACTGTGCAGGAAGAGCACATTAGAAAACTAGACTTAGAAGGTGACGATGAGAAACACCTAAAAACTCAAATTACTAATGAAATTACAGCTACAGCTGCAGGCGCAGGAGATATATCTAAAGGAAAAAATATAATCACTCAAAATAAACCTGAAATATCAAAGAAAAAGAATTACAACCTCAACCATATATTCTCAAAACGATATACACCAAATATACAAAGATCGGAATCATTAGCACCTCCCCAAATACATACATATTCTGGACCACTTAACTAAGAAAAACAAACATACAACTATGTTGCCCGAAAATACATTGAAAATATATACACCTTACAAACCATGTTAAATACCAAGCCTATTCAAAGTGAAGAACTAGCCGCACAACAAAAAGGATATATTACCCAGAAATGCCAAAATTACAATAAACTTATTGCTTTTCCAGGCACAAGTTCGAATTTAATTAAATCATGTTATTATTATGGATTATTATATATGGTTTACAAAACTACTGGAGAAGAATTAGAAGGAATTTCAGATATTCACAATGGATTTATGACCAACAAGAGAATTACTAACGGAATATTATTTTATGTTCGATTTTATTCCGCCCCAGCAAAAATATTATTTGACGAAGTTAAACAGACTATTACAGTAGTCAAGATAGGTATGACCAAAGATTGTATTATTCCGGAAGAGATATGTGAACAAGAAGATATATCAAAGACACAGATACCAGGATTTTACCGCAACAAAAGAGTTATTGGACTTACTAATATATTATCAGAATTACTTAATAATTATTCAAATCAGAAACCCATTTGGATATACAGCTCGAGGAATCAAACATTGGTTTATTCAACTTGTAAAGAAGTTAGAGACCAAGACATGGAAGAACTTAGGAAATGGGGATTAACACTCCTCAGACTAGAAGAACAACCATTAACGAGATCTATCAAAAAAGAATTATTTCAGAAGAAGCTATGGAACAATTTTGTGAAAAAGTTGGCCAAAAATACAATGATCACATATGTAGCAGATGTAGTAGCAGACACAACTTTATTCCAGATGTGATGCTACACTAACAAGAAGATAAAAAAGCAGCAGATACGACAAAAAGAAGATAGGGAAAAGAAGATAGCAACGGATCAATAATGGAGATAAAAGACAGAGATATTAATTATGAAAGAGACATGTAACAAAATAAGATATAATTTTTTCTTTCTTTACGTAAATTATTAATCTATTGTATAGGTTTTTTGACTATTGTTAGTCTAGATATTAATAGCTTTTGTCCTTATTTGCATTTTAAGTCATTCTCTTCTTTTAAAGAAGAAGACTTTTTGTAAAGTATAGTTAGGACAATAATTAGGTTAGGTAGAATACGTGTAAGAAAATTAGGAAAACTTTTGTAAAGTTTCTCATTATAAATGAAAGACATCGAAGGCAGAAAAAAGCAAGCCTTCATGCGTTGAATAAAAACTCTCTCCTGTCTACAACAAATATTTTGATTATTTAAAAACAGGTATATTTCAATGAAAAAATCTATGGAGGAACAAAGCTTAGAATTATCAAACCTACCAGAATAGGTATACTCATTTACTATTATGAATAGCTAAATTCATAAATTCCTAAAATCATGATATGATAAAATAAGTTCATGTTAGTTGCTTTATAGTAGAATTATTCGAAAAATAGCATGTTAAGAAGTTTATTAGCAAAGTGAAAAAGGAGAAAAATTCCTAAGAACTATGTCATCCTAAATGTGAAACCGGTGAGGCAAGAAAGCCGTGATAGGGGAGTAGCCAGAGTAGAGGCGCTATTTAAGGGAAAAACATCCAGATTATCATGCTAATAGTGACCGAAGAATATGTTATTTATGAATAATCTAGTATATAACAATCTAAAGTGATCATATTTTGTTATGTGTATAATTGAAGGAAATATTTTGAAAAAGCATCATATAAAAAATGAATACTAATTTATCTGACGAAATGGTAGATAAATTTAAAATACTCGTTTTATATTACTTAAGGATATAGAAATAGTAGATATAAGAAAAATCATATTGAAAAAAATATTTGATAGATATTTTATGACTAGAATTAATTATATACCACACCTACCTAACTACTCTTATAAATACTTACATACCAAACTCACACATCAACTATGATAAATTATGTATATTTAGAATTTTGGAAATGGATATGAAAAATATACAATTAATAGAAAAACTAATGAAAACAAATTTAGAAGAATATATGAGAACTAAAGATATAAAATATATAGAATTTCTAAATAAAAATATAGAGGAATTAATAAGATTAAAATAAAAAACTAAAAAATATTATAATAAAGTATTTAACTAATTTTAAATGACAGATAATCTTAAAATATTAATCTTATATATACTTAGAAATATAGAAATTATAGATATTAAGAGAATAATATTAGAAAAAATATTAGACTATGAAATTGAAATTATAAATTGGATAGAACAACTATACCTAGATAATTACCCAGATGGATATTATTCAGACTAAAATGTTAGAATATATTAGAAAAATTAGAGAAAACCAAAGTGACCTATATGAAGAAATTAATCATAGAAACCGACTCAAAGAAATAATGGAAAATCTAAAAGAAAAATTAATATGGATAAAAGAAACCTTAGAAAATTTAGAAAAAAGTACAGATAAAAGTTTATATAACATAAAAAAACTCATTAAGAGAAGAAGAAAGAGAGATAATTAATAGCATTAATAACCTTAATTTAGATATAAATTATAGTACAATTAGAATAGAATATTACACGGAAATTAGTAAACAAGCAACTACTTTAGAATAAAATGATAAACTATGAGTATTTAAAATATTGGAGACAAGATATGGAAGAAGTAAGATTAGAAGAAATGCTTATGAAAGAGAATTTAATCGAATATTTTAGAACAAAAGATATAGAATATTTAGAATACCTTAAAAATAATATAGAACAATTACAAAGACTAAGAGAAGAAACTAAAGAATACTACAATAAAATATTTAATCAAATACCATTTAATCACCCCCCCCCCCCCAAGATATGAACATAAATAAAATAAAAATATTTAGAGAAGTTAAGAAATATCGATACACAAATAAAAATAGATTCATAATTACAATAGATCTATTAAAGTTATCCGCACCCCTTACAATTGGTATCAGAGCCTATGCTGTTAAAAGTTACGGAAGTAGTATATATTTAGATTTATTTGATAAATCCAAATATATACTACTTCCGTAACTTTTAACAACATAGGCTCTGATACTAATTGTAGGGGGTGCAGATAACTTTAATAGATCTATTGTAATTATGGATCTATTTTTATTTGTGCGTGGATATTTCTTAACTTCTCTAAATATTTTTATTCTATTTATGTTCATAACTTGGGGGGTGATTAAATGGTATTTGATTAAATATTTTACCGTAGTATTCTTAGTTTCTTCTCTTAGTCTTTGTAATTCTTCTATATTATTTTTAATGTATTCTAAATATTCTATATCTTTTGTTCTAAAATATTCGATTAAATTCTCTTTTATAAGCATTTCTTCTAATCTTATTTCTTCCATATCTTGTCTCCAATATTTTAAATACTCATAGTTTATTATTTTATTCTAAAGTAGTTGCTTGTTTACTAATTTCCGTGTAATATTCTATTCTAATTGTACTATAATTTATATCTAAATTAAGGTTATTAATGCTATTAATTATCTCTCTTTCTTCTTCTCTTAATGAGTTTTTTATGTTATATAAACTTTTATCTGTACTTTTTTCTAAATTTTCTAAGGTTTCTTTTATCCATATTAATTTTTCTTTTAGATTTTCCATTATTTCTTTGAGTCGGTTTCTATAATTAATTTCTTCATATAGGTCACTTTGGTTTTCCCTAATTTTTCTAATATATTCTAACATTTTAGTCTGAATAATATCCATCTGGGTAATTATCTAGGTATAATTGTTCAATTCAATTTATAATTTCAATTTCATAGTCTAATATTTTTTCTAATATTATTCTCTTAATATCTATAATTTCTATATTTCTAAGTATATATAAGATTAATATTTTAAGATTATCTGTCATTTAAAATTGGTTAAATACTTTATTATAATATTTTTTAGTTTTTTATTTTAATCTTATTAATTCCTCTATATTTTCATTAAGAAATTCTATATATGTTTTATATCTTTAGTTCTCATATATTCTTCTAAATTTGTTTTCATTAGTTTTTCTATTAATTGTATATTTTTCATATCTATTTCCAAAATTCTAAATATACATAATTTATCATAGTTGATGTGTGAGTTTGGTATGTAAGTAGTTATAAGAGTAGTTAGGTAGGTGTGGTATATAATTAATTCTAGTCATAAAATATCTATCAAATATTTTTTCCAATATGATTTTTCTTATATCTACTATTTCTATATCCTTAAGTAATATAAAACGAGTATTTTAAATTTATCTACCATTTCATTAGATAAATTAGTATTCATTTTTCATATGATGCTTTGTCAAAATATTAACTTCAATTATACACATAACAAAATATGATCACTTTAGATTGTTATATACTAGATTATTCTTAAATAACATATTCTTCGGTCACTATTAGCATGGTAATCTGAATACTTTTCCCTTAAACAGTGCCTCTACTCTGGCTACTCCCCTATCACGGCTTTCTTGCCTCACTGATTTCGCCTTTAGGATGACATAGTTCTTAGGGATTTTTCTCCTTTTCCACTTTGCTAATAAACTTCTTAACATGCTATTTTTCGAATAATTCTACTATAAAGCAGCTAACATGAACTTATTTTATCATATCATGATTGTTAGGAATTTATGAATTTAGCTATTCATAATAGTAAATGAATATACCTGTTCTGGTAGGTTTGATAATTCTAAGCTTTGTTCCTCCATAGATTTTTCCATTGAAATATACCTGTTTTTAAATAATCAAAATATTTGTTGTACACAAGAGAGGGTTTTTGCTTCAACGCATGAAGGCTTGCTTCTTTCTGCCTTCGATGTCTTTCATTTATAATGAGAAACTTTACAAAAGTTTTCCTAATTTTCTTACACGTATTCTACCTAACCTAATTATTTTCCTAACTATACTTTACAAAAAGTTTTCTTCTTTAAAAGAAGAGAATGACTTAAAAATGCAAATAAGGACAAAAGCTATTAATATCTAGACTAACAATAGTCAAAAAACCTATACAATAGATTAATAATTTACGTAAAGAAAGAAAAAATTCTATCTTATTTTGTTACATGTCTCTTTCATAATTAATATCTCTATCTTTTATCTCCATTATTGATCCGTTGCTATCTTCTTTTCTCTATTTTCTTTTTGTCGTATCTGCTGCTTTTTTATCTTCTTGTCAGTGTAGAATCACATCTGGAATAAAGTTGTGTCTGCCACTACATCTGCTACATATGTGATCATTGTATTTTTGGCCAACTTTTTCACAAAATTGTTCCATAGCTTCTTCTGAAATAATTCTTTTTTGATAGATCTCGTTAATGGTTGTTCTTCTAGTCTGAGGAGTGTTAATCCCCATTTCCTAAGTTCTTCCATGTCTTGGTCTCTAGCTTCTTTACAAGTTGAATAAACCAATGTTTGATTCCTCGAGCTATATATCCAAATGGGTTTCTGATTTGAATAATTATTAAGTAATTCTTATAATATATTAGTAAGTCCAATAACTCTTTTGTTGCGGTAAAATCCTGGTATCTGTGTCTTTGATATATCTTCTTGTTCACTTATCTCTTCCGGAATAATACAATCTCTGGTCATACCTATCTTGACTACTGTAATAGTCTGTTTAACTTCGTCAAATAATATTTCTGCTGGGGCGAAATAAAATCAAACATAAAATAATTGTCTGTTAGTAATTCTCTTGTAGGTCATAAATCCATTGTGAATATCTGAAATTCCTTCTAACTCTTCTCCAGTAGTTGTGTAAACCGTAGATAATAATCCATAATAAAAACATGATTTAATTAAATTCGAACTTGTGCTTGGAAAAGCAATAAGTTTATTGTAATTTTGGCATTTCTGGGTAATATATCCTTTTTGTTGTGCGACTAGTTCTTCACTTTGAATAGGATTGGTATTTAACATGGTTTGTAAGGTGTATATATTTTCAATGTATTTTCGGGCAACATAGTTGTATGTTTGTTTTTCTTGGTTAAGTGGTTCACAATATGTATGTATTTGGGGAGGTGCAAATGATTCCGATCTTTGTATATTTGGTGTATATGGTTTTGAGAATATCTGGTTGAGGTTGTAATTCTTTTTCTTTGGTATTTCATGTTTATTTTGAGTGACTATATTTTTTCCTTTAGATATATCTCTTGCGCCTGCAGCTGTAGCTGTAATTTCATTAGTAATCTGAGTTTTTAGGTGTTTCTCATCGTCACCTTCTAGGTCTAGTTTTTTAATGTGCTCTTGCTGCACAGTATCTTGTTTTTTATAGTGCTCAACCTGCACTTTTACGTTTGTAACTTCAGTAGTTAGTGTAATAACTCTTTCTTGTAGTAACTTTATTTGCTCAAACATTTGAAGTAATAAATCAGTTTGGGTATCTTTGGCATCAACCTCTTCCATTGATAAATCAGTTTGAGAAGCTTTGTCTTGATAAGTAATCTGCAATGACATTTTTGTTAGTATTGATCACTTCAATTGTTAATGTAAAATTCAGTATATTTAATACTAGTCTCCGAATTTCCTTCGTCGTAACTGAGTTCTGGATTTTTCTTGTTAGCCACCATCATACCGGTGTGTTATCTGTTCTTACAATAAATTTGTTATATACAATATATGGTTCAAATGCTAATATGCATTTATATAATGAACACAATTCTTTTCTATTTATTTTCCATTTTATTTTCGTTTCATTAAATGTTCCTGAATAATATCTACAATGATCTATTTTTTCATTTTCGTATTTGTATTTAGGTACTCCTCCATAACTATATTCACTTGCATCTGCTTCTACTATATATGTAAATTTTTTATTTTCGTTTGGGAATTGTAATTTTGGTAACTCTTTACAAAGTATTTTTATTTTCTGGACTTATTTTTTATCTTCGTCGTTGTAATTATATTCGATATCCTTTTTTAATTTTTTTGTAATGGTTTTAGATTTTCTGCTAATTTTGGTATATATTCTCTTACTTGATTTACTAATCCTAAGGACGATTGTAATTTCTTTTTTTGTATCTAATTATTCTTTTAAATTTATTATTTGTTGTACTATATCTTGTTGCATTTTTATTCCACTTTTATCTATTTGTATTCCTAAAAATTCTATCTGATTTTTCATAATTTTTGCTTTCTTTTCACTTAAACTTATTCCTGATTTTTCTATTATATCTGTAAATTGTTCTAATAATTTTAAATATTCTTCTTTAGTTTTTGTATATAATAATATATCATCTATGTATACTATACAATTAGGTAATTGTTTAAAATAATTATCCATAAAGTGTTGATATCTACCTGGTGCATTTTTATATCTAAATGGTAATACGTTCCATTCATAAAATCCTTGTGATACTGTAAATGCAGTTAATTCCTTAGATTTTTCTTCTAACTTTAAGTGGTAAAATCCTGATTTACAGTCAAATTTACTAAAATAGTTATATCCTTGTATTTGTCTTATTTTTAATATCTTATTTGGTATTGGATAATTATATGTCATAGTTTTTGCATTAAATTTCTATAATCAATAACCATTCTACTCTTACCTCTTTTTTGTTCACTATGTTTATTTACTATAAATGTTGGACTATTATGTTTACTATTACGTTTTTGTATATATTGTTTCTCTAATAATTCATCTATATGAATTTTAAATTCTTTTAAATCGTCAAAATTATATGATAATGGTTTTTGAGTTATTATGCTATTTTTATCTATTAATTCAATTTTTATAGTAGTTTTATGTTTTTGCCATCCTTTTAATGGATCTTCACTATATAATTTTTCTAATTTGTTCTTAATTATTTCTATCTTATTTACTGAAAATATAATTATTTCCTTTTTATTTATCGAAAATACGACTAGTTCTATTGTGTCTTCAGTATTTTTTATATTTTCTAACTTTTGTGTAATTTTTTCACTTCTTTCTATCCAATCAGTTTTCTTTCTTATTTTATTAATAACTCTTTTTGCTCTTACTTTTTGTTTACATGGTGTTGTAAACCACCAATCTGTTTTAGTTATTATATGTGGGTATAATTTATCTAAAAATGGCATTCCTAAAAGCATATCTTTTGATGTTAATTCATAATTATAGATTTCTTCTATTGTTATTATTTTATCTCATATCTGTATTTTTACATTTTTAGCTTTATATGTAATTAAGCTTCCTTCATTATTAAATTCTTTGACTACTATTGATGTTTTTAATTTATCATATTTACTTTCTGGTAAACAGTTGTATCTACATAAGTTTGTTTATGCTCCTGTATCTATCATAGGTGTATAATACCTATTATAATATCCTTCTACTATTATTTTTACAAGTACATATATTTTTATATCATGTTAAAGTTCTTTTTATGAATAATCTTTCTTTATTATACATTATGGATAATTGTGTATGTTCTATATTGTATGGTTTTACTTATTCTAACCATTTTATTCCTGATATTATATCTGTTTTTTGCATTTCTTCCTTTATTTCAAATTCTATTTTTATTTTTGTAACTCCTATTATTATTATTTTCTGTCGTTTCTTTAATGTTTATTAGACTCCTTGGTAGATCTGGACATATATCACTATTAGATTTTATTTCTTCACTTTTTACTAGATATTTTGCTATATAATTTTCTTCTTGTCCTGTGTTTAACAGTATTAAATATTCTTTTTCATTTATTGTTCCCGTTATATAATATTGATTTAAATTAACTGTTGAAATTGTTTCATAACTTGTTCTTTTTGATGAACTTGATGATTCTGATTTTTTCATGAGCTATTCTTTTTGTTGTACTTATTCTGTCATTTATTATTTCTAAATCTTCTTCTATATTTATGTCTTTGTAACTATAATCATTATTATCAATTGTTTTTACAAATTGTTCAAAAGGACTTTCTATTTGTATTTTATTAATTTTATTTTTTCCTGTTATTTTATGTTTTGTTGTTAATACATATAGATTTTTACATCTTGCCATAAATGTTTTACTTCCTGGGGTTAGTTCTATTCCTGATATTTTTCAATATAATACTAATGATTTATCTATATTTTTATCTGTTATTGCTACTGAATAATTCGCACTTATTATAAATTAAAAATTTTGGTATATTAAATTTCCTTTTATGACAGTTATTATACTTTTTTCTATAGGTTTTATAATTCTATCATCTGCTAAATATAATTCTATTGGTGTATCTATTCCTTCTCTAAAACATGCTTTTATTAATATCTATGTTCCTCCAAGGTATACATATTTCATTGGGTCTTTACTTTTTATATCGTTTATTTCTTTATTAATTATTTTTTTTGTTACTAGTGGTATGCTAGCTCTTCCTTTTGCATATCTACAATCTATTACATGTTCCTTTTGACTTACTACGTAGTATTCTTCCTTTCTTCTACTAAATATGTTTTTTATTGTTGATATTTTAAATATTTTTTCTACACTTAAGTCTAACTCTTTTTCTTTTATTTCGTCAAATATATTACTATCAAATATTATTTTTTGATCTTTTCCTTCTTCATTTAAATATTCTTCCTTTGTTATTATTTTTATATCTTCTTCAGTTATTTGGTTCATCTAATTCACTATCTATTTCATTATCTGTTTCATCCTCCGAAATTTTCTATATACTATCTTCACTTTCTAATTCATAATCTATATAATCTATCAGCATATATTCTATATTTTCTATTTTTATTTCTGATATTTGTTTATTTTTTGGGTTTTTTGGTAATTTGCAATCTCTAGCTTAATGTCCTAATTTTCCACAATTATAACAAATACATTCTTCTATAGATTTCTTTTTTCTATATGGTCTTTTATGTTTATAATTTTTTACATAATATCTTTTTCTTGGTTTCTTATATTTATATTTTGATTTTTTGTATTTCTTACATTTCTTATGTCTTTTTCTTTTCTTATAATGTCTTTCTTTACATCCAAATTGAAGTGTTATTTTATCTTTACAACATGCTAAATTTCTTATTAATGTTTTTTCCATTTTTATTTCTTCTCTATATTTCTCACATAGATTTCTGTACCATTGTTGTAAAAATTTTATTCTTGCTCCTAGGGTATCTACTATTTTTACTTCATCCCAATTCTTTATTATTTTTGAACTGAATGGTTCAAGTAATTTACTAAAATATAATTTTCTTATTTCTTTAGTTTCTTCTATATTATATGTTCCTTTATAATAATATTCTTTAAATGCGCACGTATATTCATCTATATAGCACATATTACATATTGCTAATTTTAACATTAAATTCCTATTCGTATCTTTTTCTTTATTTTGTTCTGCTTCTTATGTTGTCATACTGCTAAATTCATCACTTATAGCTATTTCATATTTTTTCAATATTTCTGTTGGTAATATTTTTGTAGGTGTTGATGTTCCTTCTGTTTTTGTATCAGATCTTAATACTTTTTTACTTGCTTCGGCTAGGTTTAAAAACCATAATCTTACTGTTCCTATTAATGTCTTTTCTATATATTCTGGTGTATTTGTTGTATCTATTTTATTATCTAATAATTGTTTTGACATGTATCCTACCCATAGTTGTATTGTTTTATTTGTGTCTATTACACAGTCTAAATCTAAAAAGTTATAATTAGTTATTTGTCTTCGTGTCCATTTATTATATTCATCTTTTGGATTATATCTTTTAAACTTACTTTTGTAATTATAGGTTGATTTTTTTTATATCTGATGTACTAGGTATTATATTTTTATCTAGAGTATTTACTTCTGTATTTATTAGTTCTGGATCTTCTTTATTAATTACTTCTTGTTTTTCATTAATTTCTAGTTTTCCTATGTTTTCTAAAATTTCTGTATATGTTTCACTACCTTCCGAGTCATAATTATCTGTTTCTTCAATAGATGCTGCGTTTATTTCTAATTCACTAGTTTCTAATTCTTTATTTATTTCTAATTTTTCTTTAAATTGATTTATTTCACTTAGTAGTTTCTGTTCTTTATCCTTTTCTTCTTTTTCTTTCTGTCTCTTTTCATATAAATCTTTTAGCATTTGTAGTTCTTTTTCTAATTCAACAATCCTACTATTTTTAGTTTCTTCTATTTTTGTATTTATTCTGTGGTTTGTTGTTTTATTTTATCTATTTCCTTTTTTTTGTCTATCTCTTCGTTTTCTCTTTCTATTCTTACCATGGCTGTCAACTTATCTTCTAATTTTAATTCTTCTTTTTCTAACATTAAATATAAATGTTCACCTATTTTCTTATATTTTCTTCCTAGATTAGAAAATACTATTTTTATTTTTAATCTTTCATGATTTTCATATGTTTTTTTATCTATTATAAATTCTTCTTTGTTCATTTTATTTAAATGTATATAAGTTATGTTGATATATATATTCTAGACTATCTATTGTTGATTCTAAATTTGATATTTCTTCTTTTTGTGCATTTATTGAGTTTTTGCTAACTCCAGCAATTATGTTATACTGTAGTCTTTCTATCCTTATTTTTAATTCTTTATGTTTTTCAGATATTATTTGTTTTAATTCTTTATATTTTTGTAATTTTTTTACGTTATTTATCTAAAAAATATTTATATTCTGAATAATTACTAGTTAAGGCCTTAATTTTTCTAAAAGCTTTTCTATTTTTAAATGGTCTTCTCATAATTAATCAATCAAATAAATTAATCAAATAAATCCAAATATATACTACTTCCGTAACTTTTAACAGCATAGGCTCTGATACCAATTGTAGGGGGTGCGGATAACTTTAATAGATCTATTGTAACTACACTAAATTATTTTCAAGTCGCTAATCCACTTTTCAAGTGACGAGTAAACATTTCATAACACTACACTTAACCATTTTCAACTCTCTAATTCACTTCTCAAATGACTAAACTTAACCATTTTAAAGTCATGAATTCTCTTTTCAAGTATTAACACTAAACCAATTTCAAGTCATGAATTCACATTTTCAAGTGATTACACTTTACAAATTTCAAAACACAAGTTCACTTTTCAAGAATTACACTAAACCATTTTCAAGTCGCTAATCCACTTTTCAAGTGACTAGTACACATTTCAAAGCACTACACTTAATCATTTTCAACTCTCTAATTCACTTCTCAAGTGACTAAACTTAATCATTTTCAAGTCATGAATTCACATTTCAAGTATCAACACAAAACCAATTTCAAGTCATGAATTCACATTTTCAAGTGATTACACTTTACAAATTTCAAAACACAAGTTCACCTTTCAAGAACTACACTAAATCATTTTCAAGTCGCTAATCCACTTTTCAAGTGACTAGTACACATTTCAAAACACTACACTTAACCATTTTCAACTCTCTAATTCACTTCTCAAATGACTAAACTTAACCATTTTCAAGTCATGAATTCACATTTCAAGTATCAACACTAAACTAATTTCAAGTCATGAAATCACATTTTCAAGTGATTACACTTTATAAAATTCAAAACACAAGTTCACCTTTCAAGAATTATGCTAAACCATTTTCAAGTCGCTAATCCACTTTTCAAGTGACTAGTACACATTTCAAAACACTACACTTAACCATTTTCAACTCTCTAATTCACATTTCAAGTAAATAAACCTAACCATTTTCAAGTCATGAATTCATATTTCAAGTGCCAACACTAAACCAATTTCAAGTCATGAATTCACATTTTCAAGTGTTTACACTTTACTAATTTCAAAACACAAGTTCACCTTTCAAGAACTACACTAAACTATTTCCAAGTCGCTAATCCACTTTTCAAGTGACTAGTACACATTTTCAAGTCGTTAATCCACCTTTCACGTCCGTTAATGTTAATTAAACTAAATTTGTTCATCAAGCACAACTGAAAATAACGAAAAATGATAAAGCAACAATTAGAAATCAATCAAGTTAAGAGAGATAATAGAGAGAAGAATGAGGGAGAGCGGAGCAGCGGCGGGATGACTAACGCATGTGGTTTTTCGCCGATGAAAACTCCAGCGTTATCTCGATGGCGGCATCCACTGGTGCTTTGCTGCCTGACATCGCGACTGTTAAAAGCAGTTCGTGAATGGTGACGCTGGCTTTAAGGCTGGCCAGTTGGTTGGAGAAGTGGCGATCGAGGGAGAGAGAGAGGGAGAAAGTGGGGTTGATGCAGCGAGTGAGAGAGAATATAGAGGAGGGAGAGCCTTTGTGAGGCTCTTGATGGAAAAATGGGGGCTTAGGGTTTGCTTATGTGTTTTAAAAGGAAAGAGAGGGTATTTTGATCTCAGTTGTTGGATCAGTTTTAATCGACCGTGGAGATTTAAAGATTGAGAGTTTGATCAAAATTTGCATAAATTTTTCAATTGAGTCACAAATTGCCTATAATTATAATAAATTGAATAAAACTAGGCTAAAATTGGTATATTGTGGTAAAAAATTGGGTTAGAAAATAAATAGATTAGATAAACTGATTTAATTTAGCCTATTATTTAAATAAATATTATAAATAATAATAATAATAATAATGAAAAACTAGACAATATATTTGCAAAAAATATGAGTGTGCACCATTGCATGAAAAAAATAATTTAATAAAATTATGTAAAATATTGTAAAATAAAACACATTATGTAGGATTTTTGCTGCAATTAAGATTTCATTTTTTTCTTGTTTATTAGTTGCTACTATTTCTATTTTATGCATATTTTCTTATTGGTTAAACCAAAAATCGAACCGTTAAGGACTAGAAATCGATAAACCAAAAATCGATAAAAAAATACCTTATTGATTTGATTATTGATTTAACTTATTTAAAAATCAATAACCGATAAATCAAATCGATAATATATAAAATCAAACCGAACCGACCGATGCACACCCCTAATTTCAAGAAAAGAATAGTGAAAATTAATTTTAATATTGACCGTTGATCAAATAAGATGAGCGATTGAGATTAAAATTGAGGAGATGAGTCAAATTGGGATTAGAAATTGGGTTAAAAAGGATTGAATTGGAGATTTCGATTACGTTAATACAACATCTTAATATGATGAATTGTCGGTTAATTGGCTTCATTATTATAACTTCAATAGTATATTATTACCTCGGTCATATGATGTTAACGTATTATTCAAAATATTTGAATATATAGATTCAGTTAGCTAGTTTTTAACTACTATGTACATCACTATACGAGAGATACATATTTATACATACATATATATATATATATATATATATATATATATTTGATTGACTATCAACTTTGTAATATGTACTATATACATCACATACACGAGTATATTACCTTGTAATACAACATATTTTATTTCTACTCTGATGAATTATCGTTTAATTTAGCTTACATTATTATATTATCATTTCAACAATATATAATTACCTTGATCAATCGATTGTATGATATCAATGAATTCAATATATATAGTTGATTAACTATTAACTTCACAATAT
Organism: Capsicum pubescens; assembly: GCA_030864215.1. NCBI lineage: Eukaryota > Viridiplantae > Streptophyta > Magnoliopsida > Solanales > Solanaceae > Capsicum > Capsicum pubescens. Next base: position 269,303,359 of record CM061540.1, on the reverse strand, counting down.
ATACTAGATACATCACATACACATGTAAATTACCTCGTAATACAACGTTTTGTGTATATACAATGATAAATTATTGTGTAATTTAGCTTATATTATTATATTATAACTTCAACAGTATATTATTTTTTTGATCAACCGATCGTATGATATCAATGTATTCAATATATAATTGAATACATTTAATTTTTTAAATATAAAAATTATTTATTTAATAGTAAATTAAAATATCAAATATCGACGGAAAGTGTCGTTTTCATGAAGTTAATTTTTATTTAGTTTTAACAAAAGCGACGCTATCCGTCGCTTTTTTAAAAAAATAAAAAAAATAAAAAATATTTAGAAATTGCGATGGACAACTTCGCTTTTCTAGAATTAATATTTTAAAAAATAAAAATTATAGCGACGTTGTCCGTCGCTTTTAATAAAAATTAAATTTAAAAAATGACGGACAACGTCGCTTTTCAAAAAATTAATTTTTATTTAGTTTTAACAAAAGTGACGTTGTCCGTCGCTTTATGTAAAAAAAAAAAAACAAATTGCGACGGACAACGTCGGTTTTCTAGAATTAATATTTTAAAAAATAAAAATTATAGCGACGTTGTCCGTCGCTTTTAGTAAAAATAAACAAAAATTAAATTTAAATTTAAAAAGTATCGAACAACGTCGCTTTTTAAAAAATAATTTTTATTTAGTTTTAACAAAAGCGACGCTGTCTGTCGCCTTTTGTAAAAAATAAAGAAAAATTAAATATAATTACAAATTGCGAAGGACAACATTGCTTTTCTAGAATTAATATTTTAAAAAATAAAAATTATTACGACGTTGTCCGTCGCTTTTAATAAAAAAAAATCAAATTTAAAAATCAACGGACTACGTCACTTTTCAAAAAAATAATTATTATTATTTGTAAATAAACTACGACGCTATCCGTCGCATTTATTAGAAAAATTATAAATCATTTTTAATTAGTTGGCACAATAATCCGCGAAAAAGCGACGGATATTAAGACGTTTTCCATCGATTTTAATAAAAAATAAAGAAAAATTAAAATTAAACTAAAAAAGCGTCGGATAGTGTTGCTTTTCTTGCTACTTTTTAAAGCGACACAATTCGTCGCTTTTTTTTTTTGCGTCGCTTTTTGGCCTTTTTTTAGTAGTGTACTACCCATGCTAGTACATGATAATAGTGTCTGATTTCATACTAGCTAAAATTTTATCCATGTCTTATTTAGATTGTCACATTTTGTCTCTTTTATTAACACTACATAGGATTTGTTTTCATTGTATAATGTTTATGCATGTTGTCTAACAATGTTTTTGTCTGTCTCCTTTTGGTTGACAAAGTGAAGAATCAAGTTCTTCCTTTTTGTCAATTAAGTACAGTTGTTTATTACTTTTCCTTGGATTTATATGGCAAAAAAAGATAGCTCATAACGGTTCTTTGACTCATAATGTCAATAGAAGCAAATGGGTTCATCTACAATGTAAGGTTGTTAGTCTTATGAATCTTTCGTGACCTTTTAACTGATAGTCTTATATGACTATTCAAGGAGAAGGTGTGAATGAGTTAATATTGTTGGCTTGCTAGAAAATTGCTACCTCCATCTCTTTTTTGGTTAATTGTATCAACGTCAAGGTGGACTGGAGAAGGAGCAGAATAGAAAATTTGGTAAAAGAGAGTTTTGTCCATGACTTGACTTCATTTTGAATCTGGGTTTCGAAATTGAAGGATGAGAAAGTAAATTCAAGTTGAAATTCTTTCATTCAAGGACTAATTTTTGAGTTATTTGATAGTTTTCCTTGGATTCTAATAGTTTAGTTTAAAGGTCAATAAACTCCATATTCCAGTTGTTAAAATAATTCATAAAGTATAATTACATATCTTCACATAGTTAGTTAAAGTTCATAGTTAACTAACTTAACTAATCAATTAGTTAGTTAGTTATGATGACTAAGCAGTTACTCACCTATTTCTAAGTCTCTTTATCAACTTATATATATATATATACACACACATAACACATTGTATATTGATAGAATATTATAGATTAATCAATGATCATTCTCTCTTTTTTCCTGTTCTCTGTACATTACATTCTCTCTACATTTCAATATTCTCTGTTTGTATCTTTTTGTGTTTCTTCTTCTTCAATTCTATAGTCTAAGTTCATACATGAACTCATAGAAGAAGAACTAGAAATCCTTCATGGGATCACACAGTGTTCTTGAAATATTCTGGGCAACTTCATGAAAGATCAAGAAGAGCTCATCTCAATTCTGAAATCTACAATTCTGCATATTAATCAAGTTGATCAAGAATGCTAATCAACATTAATCACCCTAAAAATATTGGGGTTCCACCATCAACAATGAATGTCAATCCAGCAGGCAGTCACAGCTCATACCATTGATCATAACCATCATCTCTTCTAGAATGCACATGATGTGAGTGGCATTTCTCTAGTTTCTATTAAGCTATCTGGATCGAGAAGTACTCTCTTTGGAGTAGGTCTATGCGTATTTCCCTATTAAGAAGGAACAAATAGAGTTTAGTAGATGGAACCTAAAAAGAGAGGCATTTAGGGAAGAACTGTGGGGTCAATGGGAACGAGTGAATGTTATAGTTTTATCTTGGATAATGAATTCTGTGACTAACAGTTTACTTAGTGGAATTGTCTATGCATCTAATGCTTGGTCCGTTTGGGAAGAGTTAAGGGAAATATTCGTCAAGGTTAATGGATCAAGAACATTTAACTTGCATAAAGAAATTGCTTCTCTGACTCAAGGAACCTCTTCTGTTTCTATTTATTTTACTACACAACAAGGCTTGTGGGATGAATTTAAGGCTTTAGTGCCTTCTCCTTCTTGTGAATGTGACAAGTATAGAGAATTTGTTCTTTATCTACAAAGACAAAATCAATTTTTAATGTGATTAAATGATTCTTATCTGCAAGAAAGGAGTCAAATTCTACTAATGACACATTTTCCATCAGTTAATCAAGCCTATGCTATGATCCTTAATGATAAAGGACAAAAATCAATCCCTTTTACCTCTTCTAGTTTACTAGGAGCTGCTCCCCATGTTACTTATGATCCTACAATTCTTTACTCAAGGATGAGTACATAGAAAAACAATAACGACTATAGCCTTCAGTGTGACTATTGCAAACTTAAATGACACCTGAAAGAGAATTGTTGAAAGCTAATTGGGTATCCTCCCAATTTCAAGAAGAAGAAGTTAGCTTCAAGAAGTGGTGTAGCCATTGCAAATATTGTTATGGTGGGAGGATAATCTTCTTGTTGTCACAATCATTAGGGGTCACCCCTTCCAACACTGCTAATATGAAGTCTCGAACCTCTCAACCTCAAATTACTGCAAATGTGACTGGATTATATCAAGCCACGGAGCATGGAAAACTACTTGAAGGAACTATTTCTAGTACACAAACAGGTGCATGTGTCTTTACCCAAGAACAATACAATCAGATATTATAGATGCTTCAACAAAATGTTGTGTGTCTGTCAGCTAGAACATATGCTACTACTGCATTAGCTACTGGTAACACATCAAGATCTGGTATATTTAAAGCTTGTGGTGTTCCTACTTTCTCACTTGATTGGATTATTGACACTGGAGCTACCAATCACATGGTCTCTAATAATAAGTTAGTTGATCAAGAAACAATAACTGAAATTCAGGCTTCACATAAGGAGTATTTACCTAATAGAAATACATCACTAGTGACACACACTGGCTTAAGTACTATATCTCCTAGGATTACACTAGAAAATGTGTTCTTACTTCTTGATTTCCAGTATAACTTACTATCTGTGTCTAAAACCACAAGGGAACTACATTGTTCTGGACTATTTTATGTTGACTTTTGTATTTTTTAAGACCTCTCCAGTGGGAAAGTGAAGGAGATTGGTAGATTACAAGATGGACTCTATATGCTTAACTAACAAACAACTAAAAATTTGTTTCTTCTATGTCTGATAATTCGGCTCATGTATGTAATTCTAGTTCTGTGTATATTGGTGTGGCACAAGAGATTTGGACATATATCTAATCATGTGTTACAATCTCTTATTCCTAATAAACTAGAACACATAACTAATGTTGTTAATAAATGTGGTATTTGTCCATGTTCCAAACAAACTAGAACATAATTTCCTGTTAGTAATATCAAAAGTACTGATAAGTTTGATTTAGTCCATATGGATGTGTGGGGACCTTAGTTGTTGAAGGTTCAAAATATTTTTTGAACAATAGTGGATGATTGTACAAAAATATTGTATTTTCTTATATTAAAGTCTGATGTATTTATGGTTATTCAACAGTTCTTAAAGCTTATACAAACTCAGTTTAATAAAACCATCAAAGTATGTAGAACTAACAATGGTACTGAGTTTGTGAATGAGGTGTGTAGTATTATTTTCAAACAACTATGTATCATCCATCAAAGATCATGTGCCTATTCTCCTTAGAAAAATATTGTAGCTGAGAGAAAACACAGGCACATACTAGAGATAACTAGAGCTTTGAGACTTCAAGCTAATATACCAATGAAATTCTGGAATCTTTGTGTTCAAACTAATGTGTATATAATGAATAGATTACCATATTCTTTTGTTGGCATGTCTCCTTATCAAAAAATATATGATAGAAAACCTTCCCTATTTGGTTGTCTATGCTATGCAAAATTTTTGACTCAAACTGACAAGCTTCAGTTTAGAAGTAAACCAGCTGTGCTTATGGGTTATTCAGAAGTTCAAAAAGGATACATATTATATGACTTACATACACACCTTCTTTGTAAAAAGAGATGTACACTTTATAGAATCTGTGTTCCTATTTTAGGACAATAAAACAGTGTCCTTTCCCTTTCTTAACACTGTTCCATCGCCTGATGATTAACGTACTACATATATTTTTTCTCTTATTCTGATTAACAATGACAACAACACTAGCTCTAGTAGTGTAGGTCAGGAAACTACTGTGAATGATCCAGATTTGCATACTAATTCAATGATGCAACCACATGCAGTAGCATTTCAAGCACCACAAGCTCAACAATCTCAATCTGCGCCTGTCCCTGTTAGAATATCCATAAGGGATAAACATCCTCCTATTTGGATGAAAGACTTTGAGTCTATAATCATAATCAAGCAGGACACTCCCTATGTTATCTCTAGCTATGTTTCTTATGAAAATATTTCTAACAAATATAAAGCCTACTTAACTAATTTCTATTCTGATATAGAACCTAACACATACTCATAAGGCAATAAAGGATGCTAGATGGATAAAATCTATGAAAGATGAGATCAAGGCTCTGCAAGATAACAAGACTTGGAAGTTGGTACCACTTCCTACGGGCAAGAAACCCATTGGATGTAAATAGATCTACAAGATCAAATACAAAGCTAATAGAGAGATCTAATGGTCCAAGGCTAGGCTTGTAGCTAAGGTGTATAGACAATAATAATGAATAGACTACCAAGAAAATTTTTCTCTTGTAGTCAAGATGGTTACTATTAGAACAATCTTAGCTATTGATGCATCCAAACATTGGCACATCCATCAAATGGATGTGTATAATACATTCTTATAAGGAGATCTCACAGATGAACTGTGTATGGACCTTCCACCGGGATTTACCAATCAGAGGGAACAAACACAAGTGTGTAGATTGGTGAAATCCCTATATGGATTGAAGCAAGCACCTAGGCAATGGAATGCCAAGTTGACTGAGGCTCTACTTCAACTAAAGTTTGTTCAAAGTCAATATGTTCATTCTCTATTTTTAATAAAATCTAAAATGCGCATTGTGATTTTCTTGATATATGTTGATGATATTCTCATCACAGGAGATAGTTTAAGTCTGATTGAAGAAGAAAAACTATCCCTACAATAGATTTTTAAGATAAAAAATCTTGGTGAACTAAAATATTTCCTTTGAATTGAGTTTGCAAAATCAGAAAAAGGTATCATTATGCATCAAAGGAAGTACTCATTAGAGCTGATCTCAGAACTTGGTTTAGAAACCTCTAAAACTACTTGTACTCTTTTTGACACAAGTGTGAAGCTAACCACAAGGGAATATGATGAACACACAAATAGAAATTGTAAATAAGATCCACTTATTCCAAATAACAACTCATATCAAAGACTGATAGGTAAACTTCTATACCTAACAGTAACAAGACCTGATATTTCCTACAGTATTAAGACACTAAGTCAATACCTACAACATCCTAAGAAGTACCATATGAATTCTGCTCTTAAGAATATTAGGTATATTAAGTTTCAACTTGGTTTTGGAGTACGAATATCAAACAAGCCTATTGACAAAGTGATGGACTTTTATGATGCTGATTGGGCTGCCTGTGCTCATTCTAGAAGATCAGAGTTAGGGTTCTTAATTAATCTTGGAGAGTCTACTATATCCTGGAAATCCAAGAAACAAACTACCATCTCAAGGAGTTGTACAGAAGCAGAATACATAATCATGACATCTACGGTCTTTGAACTAACTTGGATACTTGGTATATTAAAGGAACTCAATATGAATGTTACTCTACCAGCTCAGATCTTTAGTGATAGCAAATCATCCATCTAGATTATATACAATTTGGTGTTCCATGAAAGGACAAAACACATCGAGATTTATTGTCACTCCATCGGGGAAAAAATTCAAAAAGGAGATGTTCAAACTCAGTACATGACAACCACCAACCAACCTGCATATATTCTAACTAATGGCCTTTTCTGAGTTCAGTATCAATATCTTTACTCCAAGTTAGGTGTACTTAATATATTTCAAGGCACCTAACTTGAGGGGGAATGTTAAAATAATTCATAAAGTATAATTACATATCTTCACATAGTTAGTTAAAGTTCATAGTTAACTAACTTACCTAACCAAGTAGTTAGTTAGTTATGATGACTAAGAAGTTACTCACCTATTGCTAAGTTTCTTTATCAACTTGTTTTTGTGTGTGTGTGTATATATATATGTATATATATACATACATAACACCTTGTATATTGATAGAAGATTACAGATTAATCAATGATTATTCTCTTATATTTCCTCTTATCCGTACATTACATTATTTTTGTATTTCTATCTTCTCTATCTGTATCTTGTTCTTCTCTTTCTTCAATTCTATAGTCTGAGTTCATACTTGCACTTATAGAAGAAGAACTAGAAATCCTTCACCAGTCCTCTATTTCTCCCTCTTTTCACTTAGTAGCATTGTCCAGTTCTTTCCATTGTTTGACATTTACATATCTTTTCTTTTCTCTTTTTTGGAAATTCTCTAATGAGCTATGAAGTACTGTAAGATCCCATAAAATTTTAAGCTTAAATCTGCCCGATAAAGCTTGAAAGGAGGTCCCAGACTTAGAGATTTTAGTTAAGGATTTATACTTAGAGGTATTTTAGCCTTCATAAGTTGGTAATCCTATTTCACAACCCTTATGACTTTAAAATATCGATTTTTAAGTTGATTCATGATCAGGAATGTCAGTAAGTGTCCCCAGACAAGTTTCAAATTTTTTGGACCTCCTTTGAATCAAGTTTGGGAGTCTAAACCAGTGGATCGACGATACGTTACATCTACTATTGCATTGATAAATATTTTTCCCAGCTCCAAGTGTCAATTTCAGTGACCCAACACGGACTCAATGCGGCACGTCGGTCTACGCGTCACTGGACACATTTTTAGTCATTAAAAGCCGCGTCCTAAGGGGTATTTGGGTCATTTTCCCACCCTTAATTATCCCCTAAAACATAAAAATCATCCCTCAATAAGCTAAATACACTCACTTTCTCTCAAATTCTCTCAAGAACAAACCTGAGGGCTTTTAATTTCAAGAGAAAATCTTTAAGAATGAACCATCAATCTTTACATATTCAAGCACCAAGGTATGTTAGGTGTTCATTCATGGGTTCCTTTCACCCATGAAGTCCAAGGACCCCTTTTTAAATACGCAAGATCTCAGATTTATGATTTTCATGATTTGGTTGAATTGAATTCATGTTCATATTATTGTTGGGTTTTAATCCTTGATTTAGATAACAAGTTTGAAGAATTGATCCTAGTATGTGTTGAATTACATGATGTTCATGATAAACTCTTCAATTTATAAGTTGATTGTTGTAACCACGTTAACCTTAATTGCTTATGATTTAGTGAACCAAGTCTGCTTCCCATGTGTTTGATAAATTGTCTATGAGAATGAGATAATTCCATTATAGCATACTAACGTGAATTCCCCATTCATGTACAAGTTATTGCATTAAAAGTGTTTGATAAAATTCTTATGTGATTTGACTAGTGAAAACATGACACGTTAATATGCGATTCCATTAATGCACAAGATCATGTATGTCAAGTGTTTGATAGAGTGTCAAAATGAGTGCATTATTAGCAAGTAAGTATTGTTATGCCCTTTATGATCATGCTATGTTTTACTTTGCATGCTATCGAGTCCTGAGGGTATTTATTACCCAATAATTTAGCTGTGTACTAGAGCCAGTGTCAGTTACAGAATCTTAGTCATGTCACGATCAGTAGTACACTCAGTCAGTTATAGAACTTAATAGAACTTAGTCAATTACAGAACTCAGTAGAACTCAGTCAGTTACAGAACTCAGTAGAACTCAGTTAGTTATAGAACTCAGGAAAACTCAGTAATCTCAAGTATCAGTCCATTCCTATTTAGTATACTCAGTTCAGTGTCTTTCAGTTGAGAGTAGGATTCAACACCGAGTGAGCCTAGAGATGGGGTCTTACCCGTTAACTAGGACTGGGTCCTTAGAACAAATCCCTAAGTTCCAGAACTACGTAGCCAGCATAGGTTATGAGATATCACCTGTTAGATAGGACTTACATACTCAGGGATCACCCGCTAGTTTTGGACTGATCTCAGGGGTCACCCGTTGATAGGACTGAATCCATAGAAGATATTAGTATTCATGGAACGATATTAGCACCTTTCCAACTGGGGTTATAGGTTGGACCCCTATTAGCTCAGATTTGGGACATGTTGGTTAGATGATTACCTTTCATAGTTTTAGTTTCAGTCTTTAGATCAGATCTCAACTCAGTTTTACAGAATCAGGACTGTCATACATATTCAATCGGTATCAGTAACTCAGTTATTAGTAACTTCAGATATCAGTTACTCAGTTATCAGAACTTAGTTCTAAGCTTCAAAAAAGCTCAGTTACAGTCTATTCGTATATATATAGTATTTCATTCTCAGTGATTTTGTAATATTAGTTATCCATGTACTTTTATATTCAGTTACTCTATATCATTCAGTCAGTTACTGTTCATGTATATGAACCCTTGCAATAATCCTTACCTCATCTAGCATACCAGTACATTCTCACGTACTGACGCATACTTTCTTACACTATGATATTTTATATTATAGGTTTGGACGTTCAGGTTCCTGATCGCTCACAGAAAAATTTAGATTCAGACAACAATAGTAGATTTAGCAGTGAGTCCTCATCATTCAAGGATATGCTATCATTTTAGTTTTTTTTAGTAGATTCAGTATTTGAGTAGTTTGAGTTAGTTGGGGGATTGTCCCACCAACTCCGCTTTCAGTCAATTCAGATTAGAGGCTTTTCAAACTAGACTTTCAGATAGTATTTCAGATTCAAATGTTTATCAGATATTATTATTGTTACTCATCATATTTTAGTTTTTTAAACCTTATGGAAATTTAGCCTAATTCTTTATTTATTTCAGTATTACTATTCAGTGCTCACAACAGATATTAGTAATGGGTTAGATGGTGGTCCTTCGATATTACTAGCATCGTGTAGCATCTGGGGTACAGACTCGGGGCATTACAAACTTGGTATCAGAGGCTAAGGTTTAATAGAGTCCTAGGAAGTCTGAAAGTCACATCAAGAAGAGTCTTGCACATGGGTTTGTAGCGCGCCACACTTATGGATAAAAGGCTATGAGATGTTTAAGGAAAAGTTTCCCTTCTTTCAGTATTCATGTCGTGCGAGTGAGCATGAGCACAAGTTAAACTCTCAGTTTAAATTATTTCTTCCTTCCGTTTATAGAACATGCCTCCCAAAAAGAACAATGGAAGAAGAATAAGGAACTAGTTAGCACCTCAACCCATTTAGGTAGATCCCCTAGACCAATATGTCTCCTATGCAGAATTTTGGGCTGCATTCACCACTCTAGCCAACTCCTAGCAGCTCAGAATGAATGGCCAGCTACTGTTCAGGCTAACCCAGTGGCCAATACTGTTGCATCCAGGATTCAGGACTTTACCCAAATTAATAATCCCTTATTCTTAGAATCTAAGTCAGAAGAGGATCCATAGGAGTTCCTTAATCAGGTTTAGAAAGTCACAGATATCATGGGAGTGACTTCCAGTGAGAGTGCTGAGTTAGCTGCCTATCAGCTACAAGATGTAGCTCATACATGGTTTAAGTAGTGGAAGGTAGAAAAAGGTAAAGATGCAGAGCCCATAGAGTGGAAAGAGTTTTCTACTGCTTTCCTAGATAGATTCTTTCCTTTAGAGATAAGAAAAGCCAAGGTATTAGAGTTTATAAATCTGAAGCAGGGAAACATGAGTGAGAGAGAGTGTAAGAGAGTGTGAGAGAGTATTCCCTTAAGTTTACTCAGTTAGCTAGGTTCTCTCCCCATGTAGTAGTAGACAGTAGGTCCAGAATGAGCAAGTTTGTGTCTGGGGTATCAGAGAGTATGGCTAATGAGTGCAGAATAATGATGTTGATTAAGAAGATGGACTTGTCTAGGCTTTTGGTCTATGCTCAGCAGATCGAGAAGGAGAGAGAGAGAATAAGAGAGACAGAATGGGTAGCATTAATTTAGCTCAGCCAAGGTCAGAGGGCGGTAGCCGCTCTCAGTTTAATCAGAAGTTTTCAGCCCCAACTCTTTCTTCAGTTAGTGTGCCAGTACCAAGGTTCAGGAATGACAGTCATGACGGAGCGCTAGGCTCCAAAACCCAGGGTAGTGTGAGCAGTGGTCTTACCAATCCCGCTTTGCGAAGAATATGGTAGACATCACCTAGGTATGTGTAGAGCTGACAGCGATGTATGTTTTGTATATGGTAAGCCAGGCCATAGGATATGAGAGTGTAGAGAATGTCTCAGAGGGGAAAAGATTTATGTCAACGGAGTCAGTATAATCATCCTTCAGCTCAGTCCGGTCACTTGAATCAGCAGGGTGCCGCTTCCAGTGCCACCAGTAGGCAACGCCCAAATAGACTTTATGCACTCCTGTCTCGCCATGATCAGGAAAGTTCTCCTAACTTAGTTACAAATATGCTATGCGTCTTTTATCCTTATGTTTATGCTTTGTTAGATCTCAAGGCTTCACCTCCTTCGTAACTCCTATATAGTTGTCAACTTCGATGTCAGACCCAAAATATTAGCAGAGCCCTCCTAAGTGTCTATCTTAGACTCTAGAGTAACATGGTTTCAGTTTGGTTTAAAGCTTATTAAGTGGTTCACAAATTTAGAATAACGGTTTTAAGCTAAGGGGGAGATGGTAGAACCAGTAACCAAGTCAGGCTTTTAGATTTTAGTAGTAATGTCAGTATGTGTAGAAAAGCAGTGGGAAAGGTTGATGCCCAACCCGTCTTTACCTCAGTACAAAGTTTTGTACTCCAGCTTTCACGATAACTACCCAAGCCTTACATGTCAACTTTATGATCATAGCTCATATTCATGCACATTAACAAAAATCATGTACGCTTACAGTTCCTAGAATGAGCAGTTCCAGTTCACTCAGTGTTACGAATCACGTTCCATGAATACAGAAACTCCAAACTCAGGTCATGTAGCTCATAATTCATGTACTCATATCATGCTTTACAGTATGCTCAGTTCCCATTACTTATGCTATACTCCTAATGATCAGCTAAATTTAGATTTCATTATGTATATCCTCAGTTTAGATCTCTTGATAAAATCCAGGATGTTGATGTCCAATTCCTCAGGCCTCAGTTAAGTGTCAGGTTCGATGTAGTGCATTCATGTTTCAGGTCTTTATGTTTTTACCTTTAGTAAACTCTCCTTATGAAATAATGTAGTGATGAGCAGTTGCTTAGAAGGGGGAGAGTAAATGTTTTATGATAAGGAAAGATTTTTTTTATTGCATGCTTGTTTTACACGAGGATGTAGTTATGAAGATAGGCTTGAATGTCATGTTAGTCTGTAAGTGGCTAAAAAAATTTCATAGATTTGAGTAGTCTTGAACATGGTGGGAGGATTCAGCCCAGCTCAGACTTCAGTAAGTAGAGTTATCAGTGCCTAAGTAAATATTTTCAATAGCCTCAAGTGAAATATGGTGTGGAAGTAGAAATTATAGTTAAGGGAATAGTTGAGAAATAGGGCTAAGGTTATAAGTTAGTAGTTGCAGTGCATAAGGCTTAGTAACTCTATCTTAGATGATGTTTCGTAGGACTTGCTCCATGTTACAGAATTTTAGCCATTTGGTGATCTCCTATTCAAATGTCTTATACAGACCATGCCAAGATTCCTTGCTCCCTAAAGCCATTAGAACTCTATAGAAAGGGTGTCAAAGAAAGTCTCCAGTCGAGTATAAGTTTCTAGCATGAGTTAGTCCGCAAAGACAGTAATCCAGTTTAGCAGTCAGGCGGACAAGTTTGAATGGTTTGGTTTCCAATCTTTCTATCTAATCGTACTACCCAAAGTCTCATGAATGTAACCATTCCAAGATAGGGCGACCAGGTAGTTGCGAGTTCAGCTCAGTTCATGTATCATGCCTCAGTTTTAGATCCCCGATATGCAGTCACAATTCAGTTCGTAGGTGCCCCGTGCATCATTTTAGCTTTTCCTCGGTATCTCAGCCAAGTCAGCATTCTTAAAAGGACATAATGTCCCAAGGAGGAGATGCACTATAATTCTCTGAACTTTCATGACCTAAACCTTCCATCTTCTCTTCACGTAACGAATCCAGTTTGGAGTAGTGGGTACTCATAGGGGGGCCCTCAAGTTCCAATATCATCTGTAAGTCGTGTATTCAGGGGCTCAGTTTAGTTCATGATATTAAGTTCATGTATCACGTTTCAGGCTCAGTTATGTTCTCATGTTTTAGTTTATGCATGTTTAGTAAATGACCTCAGATTCATCAGTATTTTCAGCTTAAGGTAACAGTCTTCCTTAGATTGGGTTAGTTCCATGTTCAGTTATACTTATAAACTTGGTATCTATTATCGTTGCATATTCAATCATGTATTCATGAATCAGTTCATTCATGTACTCATGCATCAGATATGCATGTTCAGTTTGAAAACTCATCTTATAAGTAGTTTCAGTAAGGCATTCCATGCATAAGATATGTATGTTCATTGTGTAAGCTTAGTCTATCAGTGTTTGTCAGCTTAGTCAGTCTCATTCGAGGATGAATGTTCCCAAGAGGGAGATATTGTAAGACCCCGCAAAATTCTAAGCTTAACTCAGCTTGTTAAAGCTTGAAAAGAGGTTCCAGACTTAGAAATTTTAGCTATGTGTTTATACTTAGAGGTATTTTAGCCTTCATAAGTTGGAGATCCTATTTCACGACCCTTATGACTTTAAAATATCAATTTCTAAGTTGATTCATGATCAGGAATGTCAGTAGGTGTCCCCGGACAAGTTTTAAATTTTTCGTACCTTGTTTGAATCAAGTTTGGGAGTCCAAACCAGTGGATCGACGCGATCTCCATACGCTGCATTGACTATCGTATTAATAATTATTTTTCCCATCTCTAGTGTCAATTCCAGTGAGTAGACGTGGACTCAACGCAGCACGTCGACCATAGCATCGATCCCATGGATGAGGCATGTCGGTCTGTGCGTTACTGGACACATTTTCAGTCATTAAAAACCACGTCCTGAGGGGTATTTTGGTCATTTCCCCACCCTTAATCAGCCCCTAAAACACGAAATTCAGCCCTCAATAAGAAAAATACACTCACTTTCTCTCAAATTCTATCAAGAACAAACCCTAAGGCTTTTAATTTCAAGAGCAAATCTTCAAGAACGAACCATCAGTCTTTACAGATTCAAGCACCAAGGTATGTTAGGTGTTCATTCATGGGTTCCTTTCACCCATGAAGTCCAAGGACCTCTTTTTAAATGTGCAAGATCTCAGATTTATGATTCGGTTGAATTGAGTTCATGCTCATGTTATTGTTGGATTTTAAATCCTTGATTTAGATTACAAGTTCAAATAATTGATCCTAGTATGTATTGAATTACATTATGTTCATGATAAATCCTTCAATTTGCAAGTTGATTATTGTAACCATGTTAACCTTAAGTGTTTATGATTTAGTTAACCAAGTATGCTTCCCATGTGTTTGATAAATTGTTTATGAGAATGAGATAATGTCATTATAGCATGCTAACATGTATTTCCCATTCATGTACAAGTTATTGCATTACAAGTGTTTGATAAAATGCTTATGTGATTTGACTAGTGAAAATATGACATGTTAATATGCGATTCTATTCATGCACAAGATCATGTATATCAAGTGTTTGACAAAGTGTCTAAATGAATGTATTGTTAACAAACAACTATTGTTATGCCTTTTATGATCATGCTATGATTTACTTTTCATGCTATCGAGTCCTGAGGGTATTTAATACCCGATAATTTGTGTAATTTTTGTAATTTTTAGTTATTTTAGACTGTGCACATATATATATATATATGACAATATTATTTTGATGCTAACTTTGTAGAAATCCCTTTTAGAATATCCGTATTTTGCAAATAATTTTCTTACAGGTTAGCTTAACTTTGTTGCTACTTATTTAATGTTTTAAATTGGATTCTTTTCTCTCAAACATTTTTCATAAGTTTAAACTGGAACAAAAATGAGAATTTCCTTGACAGTTGCCTAAAACTTTTTCAAATCTTTTTTGGAATAAGCATCCTTTTTATCAACACTTAACCAACATCATTTTATCTAGTTAGTTTTAAATAGATCAGACAATTGTAAGTTAGAGAATATTCTTGGTGACTTAACACCCTTCCAAGAGTATTAATGAGAACCGCCTATCCAAATTTCTTAAACTTAAAGATTTATTCTATTTTAAATATTTAAAATACTTTTTCAAAGATTTTCTTAATTTTCCTTAATCAAATTAAGTGGTGACTCTATTTTTGATAGAATTTGGAAATTTCTTTAAGTTTTCAAGTTGAATCATTTGCCTCCCCCCCCCCCCAAAAAAAAAAAAGAACAACAAATGAAACCCTTACCCAACAATTTCTTTAGCTGAGCCTTTAGCTCCCTTAGCTCGGCTGGTGCCATTCTAGAGAAGGGATAAAAATGGGTCGACTGTCTAACTCTAAGTTTATGCAAAAATTAATTTCACAATCATGTGGCATCCTATCATTAGGAAACACTTTTAAGAACTCACTAACCAACGAAACTGATGCAATGGGAGGTACCTCAACATTAATGTCCCAAAGATAAGCTATAAAGGCTTGACATCCCTTTCCAACTAGCCTTATGACATAAATCAAAGATATAAGTTTTAGAGAAAAAGGATTATACTCACCCTCCCACTCTAATATATCCATTTCTAGCATAGCCATTGTGACTGTCTTAGCATGACTGTCAAGAATTACATAGTATAGAGATAACCAAATTATCCCAAGATGATGTCATAATACACCATATAGAATTACTAAATTAGCACCAAGTCTGATATCTTATTAACATTACAGACAAAGCCTGATAAACCTTATCAACAACTACTAAAACACCAATTAGTTTAGACACACATAAAAGTGTCACGCATTTCACAAGCCATATTCAAACCTATAACAAATTTAACAGAAACATATGAGAATGTGGAATTCTAATCAAACAAAATAGTATCCATGTTGTCACAAAAAAGAAGAGTACTTATGATCATCGCATATAAAGCTTCAGCCTCGGGCCTATTGGGCAAAACATCGAAGTGGGTTTTGTACCTATTTGAGAACCACCTTTGTTGGCTTGTGCACCACCATGATCAATATTTCAACCAACTTAATTGTCCTAATATCCGCCTCTACCTGTATGGTGACCACCGCACCCACCCTATGGATGACATTTATGGCTTTCTCCACCTTCCCTACCTGTTATGTCAAAGCTCAAGATGCTTGATATCAATTTATCTGACCAAAGTTTATGATATTGGGGAAAAGACTCCTGATTAATATGACTAATCCCACTATACTCATAGCATTTACAGTCTAGGGTGGGTCGTTGAGCCGACAAAACCGATGGGACATAGGTACACAAATCCAAAAAGGCCAGTTAACCCTTGACAAACCCAACAAACACATGTGTAGTAGATTGAATAGGTCAAGCAAGGTAGCCTGGAATCCCAGGTCTCGAGAATTAAAACCACTATAATTGTTCTCTTTATGGGCCTTCTACACCCTCATTTAACCATTACCATTATGTCTCATACAGTAACACCCCAGATTTTTTATCCTTGAAAATTTCTTGATCTTTGAGCTTATTGTCCTCACTATGACTTACCCAGTGAGTCGTAAGGTGTCATTACGTGTAACGCCCTGATTTTGTACCCTGAATGACATACGGTTCATGCAACCCCGAAGGACCACAAGCTAATCCATGACTGGTACCTGCTGTGAGCACTAAATAATAATACTGAAATAATGCAGAAGTTAGGCTGAAAAACATAAGGTTCATAATCTGAATACTGTAAATAACATCTGAAAACTGAATACTATCTGAACTAGTTTATCTGAAAAACCTCTAACTAA
This sequence comes from Capsicum pubescens, assembly GCA_030864215.1. Lineage (NCBI taxonomy): Eukaryota > Viridiplantae > Streptophyta > Magnoliopsida > Solanales > Solanaceae > Capsicum > Capsicum pubescens. The sequence goes on along the minus strand of CM061540.1, from coordinate 269,286,551 downwards.
ACTATCGGAATAAGGAGTTGATGGGACAAACTCCCCACTAACTCTGTGTAATACCCCACATTTTGGGCTAGAATAAAAATCATCATTTCTATGCATAGATGATCCAAAAGCCATAAATCCTATGAAAATTTGGCATGTTAATCAATTATGTAGTGTGGGAACCTATTTGAGCATGAATTAAGATCATAGAGGTCCCCAAACTCAAGGACGAGTTGAAAGCTTTCCTGTCGTTCGAGTTTGAGTGAGCGTCGAAACTTGGGTCAATTTCAATAGGCCATAGATCTTTGTATATAATGAATTACAGGTCCTACTATATATCAAATAAAATCTCTTAGAATTAGCTTTTCAACAATACCAATTTTGCAAAAATACGATACTCTTGAGAAAAGTTATGGTCATTTTCGTGACTGAGACAGTAGCATAGCGCGATTAGCGCACGACGTACGCTCTGTCGGACGCACCCAATTTTTAGGTTCTGTTTTCGTATTTTTAATGGCAAAAGTGGTATTTTCCACCCCCTATTCAGCCATAACATGGGATTAAATCCCCCAAACACCAAAATAAGGTTATTTTCTCCCAAAATCACCAAGAACACTCCTTAGGGTTTCAACCCAAAGATCAATATATCTCAAGATTTAACCATGTGTTTAACTTAATTCTTTAAGATTCGGAATTCCCATTGCGAGGGCTACAAGAAGCACCCATCAATCGTACGTATAACATCCCAAAACCTAGAGTTTATTCAAATGCTTCTAATTTAAGGTACGTGGGATTTATCCTAAAAACTACATGGGCTTGTAAACAATAGAACATGATTTAAAGATTATCAAGCATGAATTTAGAAAAGGGTTTTGGAATTTATGATTTTTAATTATGCATCATGAATGTTTTAATGATATTATTGTTTTGGCCTTTAGGTCTTATCCCCTTAAATTGATTTACAAGTATATGTATATGTATGAAAACTGAGATTGAAGATTGTTTGAGAGCACATATTTGAAACCCCTCTCGTATGTTAAATTAAAGATTATGGTTTTGTCAAAAAAGAGTTGAAATGCATGCCTTGCAATTTGAAAGTAGTTTTCTCAATGTCATAGCAATTGAAACATGATTTAGAAATAATGAGAGGGTGTTTCTTGATGTTACTATGATGTTCTTGTGTTAAAGAGAAAGAAATGCATGTAATTGAGAACTTTGACATGACCACCTTAAATTCTTGAAATGTTGACAAAGAGAGTTTTCTTGCATATGTTTACATGAGTTTTAAAGAATGAGTTTCTTGAAAAGAATTATTGATATGGTGGTCCTAAATTCCATGTTTTGAGAACATAGATATAATTTTTCTAAATGGCTCAGAGAATGTGACTTGCAAGTCAATGTTATGATGATACCATATAAATATATGCCATAATAGAGTTAGAGTTTTCAGAGTTTGATTTCAGAGAATACATGTTTTAAAGAGTTAAAAACTGGGTTAATGTGAGTTATGTGGTTACCCGAAGGAAGCACGAATCAAATGACTCTATTCTGGAAACCGTGATTTGCCGACATGGGAACTTGGTACCCTACTATGTGATCTTGTGTACCTAGTATTTTTTCATCCCAAATTGGGACTTATGGTTTGGAGCCCTACTTTGTGATCTTGAGCCCAACCACGACATAATGACTTGATTGGGTTGTGGCACTCTGCTGTGTGATCTTGTGTGCTCTTCTCTCACTAGTACTCCTATCTTGGCGGCAACCGAGATAGGGTAGTCGGTGAAAGCTGTGAAATTGTAGGGTGTACCACCTAGCGCAGAAGTAAAACTAAGAGTGTCACAAAGTTTAGATGATTTTACAGAGTCTTTCAAAAATGCCCATGTGATTTCTTACCATATGATATATTTTTGAATTGTTTTTAAATTTCTCTCATATATGTTGAATATAAATTATTATTTTGGATTTTCTCTGAATACCAGTACAATTGTATTGACCCCCTACCCTCCCAGGTTCTGAGGCTTAATCTAGGGGTCCTGATAAGCAGTAGATTTCTTCCGACAGAAGTGTAGAGTTTAGTTGGTGAGCCTTCTATATTTCAGAAGGCCTAGTTATTTTCAGTCATTTATCATTTATTATGGTTTTGGTCTACTATGGGCCTTGCCCCAGTTTTCAGACAACTTTGATTTTATCATGTAGTAGAGATTTCGTAGACTGGTTCAAACATTATCTAGTTTGTTGTTGGGCTTTACTTTCTATATTATAAATTAAATTCAGACTTATGACCATGATTCCGTTTCATTATGTATTTTTTCGCATTTCCTATTTGTATATGAATGGTGTATATGATTACAAATTAGAAGGGCTCTCAGGCCTTCATGGTTTGGGATGTTTGTCAAGGTCAGGGCTTGGGTTCGGATCGTAACAACCTTGGTATCAAAGCACGGTTCATGGTTCTAGGGTGTCTGCAAAATTGTATCGAGTAGAGTCTTGTTTATGGGTGTGTAGCGTGCCATACTTATAAGCAGAAGGCTACAAGGCGTTTTGGAATATCTCCTTTTTTTCATGTCCTAGTTCGTGCAATAGATTCAGAATGTCCCTCTTTCATACTCTAATTCGTGCAATGGTGTCGCCCATACGAAAGTAACAGTTATCCCAATTCTTTCCTTACTCTGATGTTCTCAGACATGTATTATTAGTGGGGTGATTCAAGTGTAGAAGTTTAGAGTCTAAATGACATAGTTCTTTCTGATTGAATCATATAAGATTTTAAAATTTTTGCAAGGACTTAATAAGAGTCCATTAGTTCTTCAAAGTATATTGATTCTAGTGTGAACCTTGATCTTGATGAAGTCGTGCTTTTCAGCCTACGGTATTAAGTGTATTCGGTCCTTTTCAAAAATTTATGTTACAAATGTCATGCTTAAGGAGGGGGATGATGTGTAGAAGAATGTTGGAACTGTATTTCCACCCGAGTAGTAGTATAAGTTAAGTGTTGGTGTCATGAGCTATTGGTAGTGATGTTGGACCAAGAAGTTGGTGATGTGAAGTCACAAATTTATAAGTCAGAGTGAGGATGACTTTTGTGTAAATAAATATTTTAGTTGAAAAACCGATGTTTGAGGATGATTTATCCCTTTTTAGTGATAAACTAATGTGGTAGCTTGTAGCATGTGTGGATTGTATAGTAGTCTGTAGGGGGTCAATACAATTGTACTGGTATGCAGAGCAAATCGAAAATAATAATTTATATTCAACATATATGAGAGAATTTAAAAATAGTTCATAAATATATCATACGGTAAGAAATCACATGGGTATTTTTGAAAGACTCTGTAAAATCATTTGAACTCTGTGACACTATTTGTTTTACTTCTGCGTTAGGTGGTACACCCTACAATTTCACAGATTTCACCGACTACCTTATCTCGGTTGCCGCCAAGATAGGAGTACTAGTGAGGAAAGAGCACACAAGATTACACAGCAGGGTCCCACAACCCCAATCAAGTCATTATGTCATGGTTGGGCTCAAGATCACAAAGCAGGGCTCCAAACCATAAGTCCCAATTTGGGATGACAAAATACTAGGTACACAAGATCACATAGCAAGGTACCAAGTTCCCATGACTCGTTCTTCCTTCGGGTAACCACATAACTCACATTAACCCAGTTTTTAACTCTTTAAAACATGTATTCTCTGAAATCAAACTCTGAAAACTCTAACTCTATTATGGCATATATTTATATGGTATCATCATAACATTGACTTGCAAGTCACATTCTCTGAGCCATTTAGAAAAATTATATCTATGTTCTCAAAACATGGAATTTAGGACCACCATATCAATAATTCTTTTCAAGAAACTCATTCTTTAAAACTCATGTAAACATATGCAAGAAAACTCTCTTTGTCAACATTTCAAGAATTTAAGGTGGTCATGTCAAAGTTCTCAATTACATGCATTTCTTTCTCTTTAACACAAGAACATCATAGTAACATCAAGAAACACCCTCTCATTATTTCTAAATCATGTTTCAATTGCTATGACATTGAGAAAACTACTTTCAAATTGCAAGGCATGCATTTCAACTCTTTTTTGACAAAACCATAATCTTTAATTTAACATACGAGAGGGGTTTCAAATATGTGCTCTCAAACAATCTTCAATCTCAGTTTTCATACATATACATATACTTGTAAATCAATTTAAGGGGATAAGACCTAAAGGCCAAAACAATAATATCATTAAAACATTCATGATGCATAATTAAAAATCATAAATTCCAAAACCCTTTTCTAAATTCATGCTTGATAATCTTTAAATCATGTTCTATTGTTTACAAGCCCATGTAGTTTTTAGGATAAATCCCACGTACCTTAAATTAGAAGCATTTGAATAAACTCTAGGTTTTGGGATGTTATACGTACGATTGATGGGTGCTTCTTGTAGCCCTCGCAATGGGAATTCCGAATCTTAAAGAATTAAGTTAAACACATGGTTAAATCTTGAGATATATTGATCTTTGGGTTGAAACCCTAAGGAGTGTTCTTGGTGATTTTGGGAGAAAATAACCTTATTTTGGTGTTTGGGGGATTTAATCCCATGTTATGGCTGAATAGGGGGTGGAAAATACCACTTTTGCCATTAAAAATACGAAAACAGAACCTGAAAATTGGGTGCATGCGACAGAGTGTGCGTCGCACGCTAATCGCACGATGCTACTATCTCAGTCATAAAAATGGCCATAACTTTTCGGGTGGGTATCGTATTTTGGCAAAATTGGTATCATTGGAAAGCTAATTCTAAGAGATTTCATTTGATATATATCATGAAGATATTTCATTTTATATATATCATGAAGTGATTTCATTTGAAATTGGTATCGTATTTTCGCAGTGATATCATGAAGGTGTTTTGGTTGTGGGCTGTATCTAAATAAAATGAGATATTTGGGTAGAATATCCCAATTTGATGGACTAGTAGATTATGTTGCATTCTTCATTAGTGGTAGATGATTGTTGCTAGAATATAGGCTTGATGTGTTGAAATAGTGCGTGTTAATGAATTATAATAAGGAAAATCGTAAGGTCATGATCGATTATTGTGGCTACGGAGTTCTAGTGTACTATTGTTTCTTGATGTTTTATTTCGTAGTTTCCAAGTGAGAATTGTGTGTAAGGTTGGGTTGTAAATCATTTTTAGCACTAGACATTAAGTTTGAACAGTTGATAGCCATGAAGTTGGATGTGATTATTTCTTGGTTAATGATACTAGTTTTATAGAAGCGATCTAATAGGCTTAAACAGTGCATGCAAGAGCTTAAGTTTATTTGATTCGTAATGAAGTATGATGTTGTATGTATAAAGTAGAAGTATTCCAAGGTGATAAGAGGTTGCGGTATTTTTCTAAGGCTATTACATGTTATGTGTGGCTAGTGGTACCGTTGAGTTGCTAGGTGGAGAAAGACTAGTTAGATGGTATATGGTGTTCTAAATAACCAAGTTAAGGAGTTTTGATTGATAATGTTGAGCCTTTTGATATGATCTTGATTCTCATAGTAGAGAGATATAAGTTTGGAGTCACGATATTGGTAGGCTATGTTGGAAGTAGTATGATTCATCAAAGGCTTGGTGATATCTATGTTAAGTGTTAGAATCTAAGTTTGAACCAATAGAAATAAGAGTTGAAGCGCTAGAGGGTATGCACTCCGACAATGGGGATACTCATGAAGATTCGAAGTTAGTAAGTGTTCAAGTATTATATGATGACTATTGGGGGCTATAAAAAGATAGAGTGTATCTCAGAAGGTAGTATCAGCAGTGGGTTTTCCCACTTCCAGTGTAGTCATTAGGGTTACGTTCTATTTAATTATGTGTATTGTCGTATTCCAGACCCCAGAGTGCAGCTAGTGTGATTCAGTTTAGAGTTTGGTAAAGGATCCCTCAATCTTAAGATGATGGCTTAAAGCTAAGGGGGAGATGATAGAACAAGTGACCAAGGTAGGCTCTTAGATTTTAGTAGCAATGAGAGTATGATATAGAACATCAGAAGAGAGGATGAGGCTCAACCTATTCTTATCTCGGTATTTTTCAGTTGCCCTAATACATAACTCATGCCTTACGTTTCAGTTCCATGATCATAGTTCATGTTCATACATATGATGGAGAATCATGTACTCTTTCAGTTCCAAAATGAGAAGTTTTGGTTCATTTCAGTAGTCGGGATCACATTCCATAAGTTATGAACTCCAAGTTAAGGTTATGCAGCTCATGACTCATGTACTCATGCTTTATAGTGTGCTCGATTTCCATAACTCATGTTGCACGTCAAACGATTGGTGAGATTAAACTTATAGCCAGGTATGCCCTCAACTCAGATCACTTCGATGAATCCATGATGTTGATTCGCTATTCCTCAGGCCTCAGTTAAGTGTCAAGTCTCATATAATATCCTTCCATGCTTCAAGGTCTTATGTTCTAACCTTTTAGTAACTCCTCTTTATGTGATGATAGTGGTGATGAGTAAATATTCCTTGTTGATGAAAGACCATTGTATGTTTGTTTTAGATAAGGCTATAAGTGTGAAGTAAGATTTGGGGCCAAGTCTTTGATACATGTGATAGTTAGTTGAAAGTTGTGTGTGTATGTTCTTAGGGTAGCGCGAGGGAGTTATATTGATAGTGGTTTAGATAATATGTGAAGTATGTCTTTATAGGTGTTTGTCTTGAAGTTCATATGTGGTTATAAAGATGGGCTTGGATGACATGTTGGTATTTAAGTGGAGGAATGCAATATGCACTAGTGAATCCATTGTAAGAGTTCATAGTTGTTCATTGAAGTGGCAAGGCACGTTATGCTTAGGGTGTGATCTCTAAAAAGATATGGAAGATTGAATCAAATGAGTTTGGTATTTAAAGGGAATAGTATAGTTAATGGAGTATTACAGAAGTGTACTAAGCTTGAAAACAAGAAGTTGCTTTGCCTAAGGCCTAGTAAGTCTATCCTAGTTTATGAGTTATATGTTTATATTCCATGCTATGGAGTAGTGTCATTGTTGTGATTCCTCAGATGAATGTCTCGTGTAACACATACCCAAGATTCTTTGCTCCCTGATATTACTAGAACTTCTTTAGAAAGAGTGTTGAAGAGATACTCCAGTTAAGTATAAGTTTTCAGTGTAATTCAGTTTAACAGTCAGGCAGACAAGTTACGATGGTTTTCCACCTTTTCACCCAGTCCTACTATCTGAAGTCTTAGGCGTATGACCTGTCACGCCCCAAATCCCATTGGAGCAGACTGGCACCCGTAGCCGAGGAGGCCCGGGAGAACCCGTTCATAACCTATACTTTCACATTTACATTACTTATGAAAATTAGAAATTTGGGCAGCACTTCGTCGTAAATAGAAGAAAACAGTACCTGTATCAGCCCAGCAGACACGCATATATATATATATAAACAGTAATTGGCCGTCAGAGCCATCACGTCTATCAACCAAATACTCCTATGGCTGTACAATATGTCTATAAAAGCCTCTACATAGATACACAACTGAGTTAGGGTCGGGACAAACTCCCGCCCACAAAAGACTTTTATACAAATACCAAAAATACATATAGAAACGACTTGGGATGCCCCGAAACAACTGGAGCTCACCACTATCAACAGAATGTCCTGGCTCTTACTGCGGAGGTGTACGACCTGAAGTACCTGTTCCTGCAGGCATGAATACAGGTCCCCCGTGAGGGACGTCAGTACGGAAATATGTACTGAGTATGTAAGGCAGTGAGTATCAAGATGAGATACAAAAGATCAACAGAACCCAGATACCAGTGAATAAACAGTATGAGTAGACCACACTTAAAAGAGCTGATGGGATACCTGCACATTACTTTCATATCATTACTTCCCGTATTCCTTATCAATACATAACATATGTCATACAATGGCCAACTGATCAGTGGTACTAATACAATACATCAGGGACCACCCCTGGAATAGCGTATATACATAATCTTTATAATACAATGGCCAACTGATCAGTGGTACTAATACAATACATCATATCAACAATTTAAAATAAAGACATTCCATTTCTTACTTCAATTAATCTTTGAGATTGGTTACTTTGTGGTCACACCTTATGGAACTTGAAACCATGATACCTCAATAGGAAAAACATGTAAATAGGTAATAAATATCATGAAAATGAAGTAGAGAATCATGGATACCTGATTAAACCATTTTGGAGTCAACAATAGTATATGGACATTTTTTTGACAAGCCGGACATCTTAAAAGTGAAAACAAGTTCAATTGGTAGTGTCGAAGATCATATGATGTTATTATGTGTCATGTGTCGTAGGACAATGTTGGAAGCTTACTTGAGAGTGCCATGGGTCATTATTCATGCCATAGATTAGATAGAGTATGTCTTACATACCTTGATATAACCACTTCAATACAAGTCCAACTTGACTTCCCGTACTCTTCGAACACATATCTACAATAAGTCATTTGTGGCAAACTAGTATTAGCAACCAAACCTTACCATTTAGGTATTAACTTCACCAAATAATGTCTAGGAAGTAATACTTTAAATCATCAATAAGAGTGCTACATACATCCTCTTATACTCTTATTACATTCACATATCATGCATTTTCATGCAATATCCCTCAACATCACTCTTAGCCTTTATTTCCCCTCTTAATCACCATCCAATACCAACATGATCACTAGGCATACATAACCACTAATATAATGATATATCACCACAATTCATCCTCCATAATCCAATACAACAACTTCCATAATTTACTACTAACAATTTATACAAAACAATTCATAACTATGTTTCTAGTTATCTTCCAACATCAAGACAATACTCATAATCCCTTATCAATACTTATTCATGGATAAGAATCAAGAATAAACAATATTCATACCTTAACAATGAACTCTTGTATTTAGAATCCTCCTTACATAACCATGGGGTGCTTCTCGAAGCTTTCGAGATGGTGAACACAACTACGGAACCAATTCGAATTTTCTACGGTTGAATCACAAAATATTTGAAGTTGAAATTAGGCTAGGGTTTCACCTTCTCTTAATAATTGGATGATATATGATATATATGAGGCTAAGTGTATGTTTATAAAGACCAATTTTTCGTCCAAGAGGTAATAGAAAATGACCATTTTGCCCTAAAAATTTAAATAAATCTGAATCTGTCCCCAGTGGACAGTTTTGACAGGCTGAAGTAAATCGATCATACCTCTTTGCTTCGGTATCAGATTTGGGTAAAACCAATTGAATTGGAAATATAATTCAAAGGGATTTCATTTTCATATAAAGTATACCACCCAGTTATTCCTGTACAAGGAGTTATGGTCGTTTAAATTTGACCCAAAAATCTGTCCCAAAATTCTGTTTTTTTTGATAGGCTGTAGTAAAACGGGTATAGCTCCTTACTCAGACATTGGATTTGGATGAAACCAATTTCATCGGAAAGAAGACTCTCGTAGATTTTCATCGATATATAGCATCTCACACAGTTCGTTTTTTACAAGGAGTTATGATCGTCTAAAGTTGATCCAAAAAAAAATTGCCTAGCTGCAGTAATTTTCCTGCAGATTTACTGTTCACAGGCTTCCCGGCCACCGTTTTGAAATTTTGAATGTGCTCGCTTATATGAAATACTCCTCTGTTTTGGGCAAACTTTATATCGTTGGAAAGATTATTCCAATACCTACACATACAACTATTGACGGGATACTTCCGAACACCATAAACTTAATTTAACCCATACGCAAGCCTTTAGGACTCCATATAATCGCGATAAGTGTACGAAAAAATTTACGGGGTGTTACATTCTCCCCCCCTTAAGAACATTCGTCCTCGAATGTTAGCATAGTTACTCAATTAAGACATGTCCAAGCTTACAATTAACATATTCATCATCATAGCATACTTGTATAAAAATAAACACTTACCTATTATTGTTCTTCTTCCGTCTCATGAACTTCCTCCTCATCGTTGAATAGGTAAGGGTACTTAATCTTCATCGCTTCCTCGGCTTCCCATGTGATCTCCTCAACTTGTTGATTCCTCCAAAGTACTTTTACCGATGCTATCTCTTTATTCCTTATCTTTTTAATTTGGCGATCAAGAATAGCAATAGGCATTTCTTCAAAAGTGAGATCTTCTGTAACTTGTACATCTTCCGTAGTAGTGATGTGCGATGGATCTATGATGTACTTGCGAAGCATCAAAACATGAAATATGGGATGAACTGCTGAGAGCTCTTGAGGTAGCTCTAACTCATAAGCAACTTGTCCAAATCTTTGAATGATCTTGTACGGACCTATGTATCGTGGACTTAACTTTACTTTCTTTCCAAACCTCATCACTCCTTTCATTGGTGATACTTTCAAGAATACCCAATCGTCGATAGAAAACTCAAGTCCTCTTCTTCTAACATCCGCATAAGATTTGTGTCGACTTTGAGCTGTTTCAAGCCGTTGTTGGATCGCTTTAACCTTCTCCATTGCTTGATAAACAAGATCCGGTCCAAACAAGACCGCATCACCTGCTTCAAACCATCCTATTGGCGATCTACACTTTATTCCATACAATGCTTCATATGGTGCCATTTTGATACTTGAATGATAGCTATTATTGTAGGCAAACTCGATAAGAGGTAGGTGATCATCCCAGTTGCCTTTGAAATCTAATACACATGCTCGTAGCATATCTTCAAGTGTCTGGATGGTACGTTCCGCTTTTCTGTCCGTTTGAGGATGAAAAGCCGTACTTAGATTTACTTGTGTCCCCAAACTCCTTTGAAAAGACTTCCAGAAATTCGCGGTAAATTGGGATCCTCGATTGGATATAATGGAAATTAGAACTCCATGTAACCGAACGATGTCCTTAATATACAACTTCGCATACTCTTCCGCCGTATAAGTTGTCTTAACTGGTAAGAAGTGCGTGGATTTGGTAAGACTATCAATGATCACCCATATGGAATCAAACTTCCGAAATGTACGAGGCAAACCCGTGATGAAATCCATATTGATCTTGTCCCACTTCCAGACTGGAAGATCTATACATTGCATGTAACCACCGGGTTTCTGGTGTTCTACTTTGACTCTTTGACAATTCGGACATTCAGCTACAAATTCGGCAATATTCTTCTTTATGTCATTCCACCAATATATTGCTTTCAAATCTTGATACATCTTAGTCGACCCTGGATGGATGGAATACCTTGAACAGTGTGCTTCTGTCATAATTCTCTTTCTTAGCTCAACTACATCAGGTACACATAAATGATTCTGACACTGAAGCACTCCTTCTCGCATAAGCTCAAATGCCTTTGTCGTGCCACTTTGCACATCCCCCTTAAGCTGCAATAAAATTGGATTTGCATACTGCTTCTCTTTCACTTCATCTATCAATGAAGATTCCGCTGCATTACGTACAATAACCTCTTCATCTGGAGTTTCGAGAAGTCAAACTCCCAAATTAGCTAGTTGGTGAAGATCCTTAATCATCCCCTGCTTTTCTATAGATGCCATTTTAGACTTACGACTCAGTGCATCCGCTACCACATTCTCTTTCCCTGGATGATACAAGATATCAACATCGTAATCTTTCAACAATTCAAGCCATCTCCGCTGCCTCAAGTTTAGATCTTTCTGACTGAAGATATATTGCAGGCTCTTATGATCGGTATATATGTCAACATGAACCCCATATAAGTAGTGGCGCCATATCTTCAAAGCAAATACAACTGCAGCTAGCTCAAGATCATGCATGGGATAATTCCTCTCATGTGGTCGTAACTTTCTAGAGCCATAGGCTATTACTCTACCATGTTGCATTAATACGCATCCTATGCCAATTCTCGAAGCATCACAGTACACTGCATACCCTTCTGTGCCTTCAGAAAGTACCAATACCGGTGTAGAAGTCAACTTGCTCTTCAGATCTTGTAAACTCTTTTCACAGGCATCATTCCATTGAAACTTGGAGGCTTTATGCGTCAACTTAGTCAAGGGTGCAGAAATAGAAGAAAAACCTTCAACAAACCTTCTATAATAACCTGCCAACCCGAGGAAACTACGAATCTCCGTAGGCGTCGTGGGTCTTGGCCAATTCTTCACAGCCTCAATCTTCTGAGTGTCAACTTTTATGCCTTCACTGGATACAATATGGCCCAAAAATGCCACTGACTTGAGCCAAAACTCACATTTAGAAAACTTCGCATACAGCTTACGATCACGAAGAATCTGCAACGCCTGCCTTAAGTGATTAACATGATCCTCTTCTGATCTAGAGTAGACCAGAATATCATATATGAAAACTATCACGAACACATCTAGAAATGGCTTAAACATCCTATTCATCAGATCCATAAAAACTGCGGGTGCATTTTTCAGCCCGAATGACATAACCAGGAATTCATAATGACCATACCGTGTTCGGAAAGCTGTCTTGGGTATATCTTTATCCTTGACTCTCACTTGATGATAGCCTGATCTCAAGTCAATCTTGGAAAAACACTGGGCACCCTGCAACTGGTCAAATAAATCATCAATTCGGGGAAGAGGGTATTTATTCTTGATAGTCACCTTATTCAATTGCCGATAGTCAATACACATCCTCAGAGAACCATCTTTCTTACGCACAAAAAATACTGGTGCTCCCCAAGGGGACATACTAGGCCTGATGAATCCTTTCTCTAGCAAGTCTTTCAGTTGCTCTTTCAATTCTCGCAACTCTGCTGGTGCCATTCTTTAAGGAGGAATTGAGATTGGCTGTGTGTCTGGCAACATATCAATACCAAACTCCACTTCTCGTTCAGGAGGTAAACCTGGTAGTTCTTCAGGAAATACATCAGGAAATTCATTCACAATCGGAACGGTCTGAAAAGTTGGCGGCTCTGCCTCTGTATCCCTTACTCTAACCAAATGGTATATGTACCCCTTGGAAATCATTTTTCTTGCCTTAAAGTAAGAAATAAATCTACCTCTCGGCGCGCCAACATTACCCTTCCATTCAAGGACTGCCTCATTTGGGAAATAGAAATATACCTTCTTAGAACGGCAATCTACTGTAGCATAACAAGACGCTAACCAATCCATGCCCATAATAACATCAAAATCTACCATTTCTAACTCAACAAGATCGGCCATCGTATCACAACCACAAATATTCACAACACAATTTCGATAAACATTCCTAGCTATAAGAGATTCCCCCACTGGCGTTGATACTTCAAATGGCTTGGCTAATAATTTGGGTGTTCTTCGGAACCTTCCCGCAACCAAAGAAGTAGCATACGATAATGTAGAACCAGGATCAATTAAGGCATACACATCAAATGCAAAGATGGACAACGTACCTGTAACCACGTCTGGAGAAGCCTCTAAATTCTGCCGATCTGCTAGGGCATACACACGGTTCTGAGCTCCGCTAGAACTAGCTGCTCCTCTATCACCTCTACCGTGACCCATAGGTTGTGTACCCCTACTCAAAGGAGGCACCGATGATGATGCAACAGCTGATCCGGTAGGTCGTGTTATACCACCTGTGGTCCTGCGTGGGCAATCTCTAGCCATATGCCCCGGCCTACCGCACCAAAAGCAATTGTTCGTTCCAAGCCGACATTCGCCAAAGTGAAATCTTCTACATATGGGGCACGGGTGTCGTGGAGGTCCCAATTGACTCATACTCCCTTGCCCTTGATACCCCACTGTTTGCGTACTCTGATTTTCACTGCTTTGCCCGAACTGATTACCTATGAACCTTTGAAATTGCGGTGGAGCACTAATTGCAGGATAAGAAGATAACGGGCTAGGCAATCTATGAGAGAACGAAGGCCTAAAACCTCCCTGAGTGCCATAAACTGCCCTATAGCTCTGGCCCGCTTAGAATATCCTTTTTTTGATTCCTGGGTTCTTTTTCTTTGCCTCTGATCTTTCATTTTCTGAGCGAAAGCTTGTATCCTCTCTATATCCATGTCCTTGTTCAAAGCAGCAATGGTACAATCTCTAACCAAGTATGGTTCCAATCTATCCATATAGTGATGAACTCTGTCATCCATAGTAGCTACCACATTAGAAGCATATCGAGACAAGGAGTTAAATCAAAGACTATACTCCCTTACACTCATATTACCCTGATGAAGATTTAAGAATTGATCTGCACGGGCCTGACGAGTCTCAAATGGAAGATAATGATCAATAAATGCATCTTTGAACTCTCCCCACGTAGTTGGAGGTGCATCAATACCCCTAGATCGTTTCCAATCCTCGTACCATAATATAGCCTCTCCTTTCAGTCTATATGCTGCTAGCTCAACCATCTCTTTACCGGATATGTGCATAACATCTAGAGCCCTTTGGGTTTGATCGACAAAGTCTTGCGGGTCTTCGTTAATATCTGATCCGGTAAAAGTAGGAGGATCCAGTTTAAGAAAATCCTGTGTCTGAAGGCTAGCTGCTCTATCCGTACCACTGGAACCCGTGGTAGGAATAGCTTGCCCTTGAACTTGACCGGAAACTATACGCATCAGAAGTTGTACTGCATCCCTCAAATCTCGATCAGCAGCATTAATAGATGGCCCTTCTGGAGGAGAAGAAGCTCCTGATATATGCTCAGCTTGAGACTCACTTTGTTCAGTTTGTGCCGGTGGTGACTTACTAGTACCTTCTCCGTCGACTACATCTACTCGCTTCCACTTATTCTTTCTCCTTGTAACCGGCATCGTTACTATAATAAATAAAAAAAAACAATTGGATTAAGCGACCGATTATGACTTTATCTCTAATATGGGCTCTATTGCACGATCTAAGAAATGGAGAATGGAAACAATCCCTAAATGTCCAATAGCCTCCTGTTTATAGATGTGGTGCACAACACACCGATAAATGAGATTCTACGTAGACATGGCTTTGTAGACTCACTAGGATGAACTTCTCTGATACCACTTCTGTCACGCCCCAAATCCCATTAGAGCGGACTGGCACCCGTAGCCGAGGAGGCCCGGGAGAACCCGTTCATAACCTATACTTTCACATTTACATTACTTATGAAAATTAGAAATTTGGATAGCACTTCGTTGTAAATAGAAGAAAACAGTACCTGTATCAGCCCAACAGACACACATATATATATATATAAACAGTAATTGGCCGTCAGAGCCATCACGTCTATCAACCAAACACTCCTATGGTTGTACAATATGTCTACAAAAGCCTCTACATAGATACACAACTGAGTTAGGGTCGGGACAAACTCCCGCCCACAAAAGACTTTTATATAAATACCAAAAATACATATAGAAACGACTTGGGATGCCCCAAAACAACTGGAGCTCACCACTATCAACAGAATGTCCTGGCTCTTACTGCAGAGGTGTACGACCTGAAGTACCTGTTCCTGAAGGCATGAATACAGGTCCCCCGTGAGGGACGTCAGTACGGAAATATGTACTGAGTATGTAAGGCAGTGAGTATCAAGATGAGATACAAAAGATCAACAGAACCCAGATACCAGTGAATAAACAGTATGAGTAGACCACACTTAAAAGAGCTGATGGGATACCTGCACATTACTTTCATATCATTACTTCCCGTATTCCTTATCAATACATAACATATGTCATACAATGGCCAACTGATCAGTGGTACTAATACAATACATCAGGGACCACCCCTGGAATAGCGTATATACATAATCTTTATAATACAATGGCCAACTGATCAGTGGTACTAATACAATACATCATATCAACAATTTAAAATAAAGACATTCCATTTCTTACTTCAATTAATCTTTGAGATTGGTTACTTTGTGGTCACACCTTATGGAACTTGAAACCATGATACCTCAATAGGAAAAACATGTAAATAGGAAATAAATATCATGAAAATGAAGTAGAGAATCATGGATACCTGATTAAACCATTTCGGAGTCAACAATAGTATATGGACAATTTTTTGACTAGCCGGACATCTTAAAAGTGAAAACAAGTTCAATTGGTAGTGTCGAAGATCATATGATGTTATTATGTGTCATGTGTCATAGGAAAATGTTGGAAGCTTACTTGAGAGTGCCATGGGTCATTATTCATGCCAAAGATTAGATAGAGTATGTCTTACATACCTTGATATAACCACTTCAATACAAGTCCAACTTGACTTCCCGTACTCTTCGAACACTTATCTACAATAAGTCATTTGTGGCAAACTAGTATTAGCAACCAAACCTTACCATTTAGGTATTAACTTCACCAAATAATGTCTAGGAAGTAATACTTTAAATCATCAATAAGAGTGCTACATACATCCTCTTATACTCTTATTACATTCACATATCATGCATTTTTATGCAATATCCCTCAACATCACTCTTAGCCTTTATTTCCCCTCTTAATCACCATCCAATACCAACATGATCACTAGGCATACATAATCACTAATATAATGATATATCACCACAATTCATCCTCCATAATCCAATACAACAACTTCCATAATTTACTACTAACAATTTATACAAAACAATTCATAACTATGTTTCTAGTTATCTTCCAACATCAAGACAATACTCATAATCCCTTATCAATACTTATTCATGGATAAGAATCAAGAATAAACAATATTCATACCTTAACAATGAACTCTTGTATTTAGAATCCTCCTTACATAAACATGGGGTGCTTCTCGAAGCTTTCGAGATGGTGAACACAACTACGGAACCAATTCGAATTTTCTACGGTTGAATCACAAAATATTTGAAGTTGAAATTAGGCTAGGGTTTCACCTTCTCTTAATAATTGGATGATATATGATATATATGAGGCTAAGTGTATGTTTATAAAGACCAATTTTTCGTCCAAGAGGTAATAGAAAATGACCATTTTGCCCTAAAAATTTAAATAAATCTGAATCTGTCCCCAGTGGACAGTTTTGACAGGCTGAAGTAAATCGATCATAACTCTTTGCTCCGGTATCGGATTTGGGTAAAACCAATTGAATTGGAAATATAATTTAAAGGGATTTCATTTTCATATAAAGTATACCACCCAGTTATTCCTGTACAAGGAGTTATGGTCGTTTAAAGTTGACCCAAAAATCTGTCCCAAAATTCTGTTTTTTTTGATAGGCTGTAGTAAAACGGGTATAGATCCTTACTCAGACATTGGATTTGGATGAAACTAATTTCATCAGAAAGAAGACTCTCGTAGATTTTCGTCGATATATAGAATTTCACACAGTTCATTTTTTACAAGGAGTTATGATCGTCTAAAGTTGATCCAAAAAAAAAATTCCTAGCTGCAGTAATTTTCCTGCAGATTTACTGTTCACAGGCTTCCCGGCCACCGTTTTGAAATTTCGAATGTGCTCGCTTATATGAAATACTCCTCTGTTTTGGGCAAACTTTATATCGTTGGAAAGCTTATTCCAATACCTACACATACAACTATTGACGGGATACTTCCGAACACCATAAACTTAATTTAACCCATACGCAAGCCTTTAGGACTCCATATAATTGCGATAAGTGTACGAAAAAATTTACGGGGTGTTACATGAACGTCCCAAGATATAATATAATCCATCCATGTAAGTTGCAAATTTATTTCAGTCATAGCATCATGTTTCAAATTTAGCTATTTAGTCATGACTCAGTTCATAAGAGTTCAGCGCATAATCTTCAATTTTCCTAAGTATTTTAGCTCAGATAGTGTAATACCCTGATACGATCTAAGTCCAGTTATCTCATAATTCGTACTTGCATAAGTCATCACTTCTCAATTCAATATGTATGATTTGATCATGAACACTTCAAGGGAATCCTAAACTCTCATCATGAATCAGCTCCTTAAAGCAAGTAAAGTCAAGTCAGCTCAGAATTCAGTTTCATGATAGAAGTTTAAATGTTTCATCTCGTCTATATCCTTTCTTAGAAGACATATCATGTCCATGTTATTTCATACCTTAAAGACTTCAACATTCCTACCCATTATTCAGGGACGAATGATCCCAAAGGGGAGATAATGTAACACCCCGCATTTTGGACTAGAATGAAAATCGTTGTTAATATGTACAGATGATCCAAAAGCCATAAATCCTTTGAAAATTTGGCATGTTAATCAATTATGTAGTGTGGAAACCTATTTGAGCATGAATCGAGATCATAGAGGTCCCCAAACTCAAGGATGAGTTGAAAGTTTTCCTATCGTTCTAGTTTGAGTGAGCGTCGAAACTTGGGTCAACTTTAATCGGCCATAACTCATTGTATATAATGAATTACAGGGCCTAATATATATCAAATGAAATCTCTTTGAATTAGCTTTCCAACGATACCAATTTTGCCAAAATATGATACCCACCCGAAAAGTTATGGCCATTTTTATGACTGAGATAGTAGCATCGTGCGATTAGCATGCGACGCACGCTCTGTCGCATGCACCCAATTTTCAGGTTCTATTTTCGTATTTTTAATGGCAAAAGTGGTATTTTCCACCCCCTATTCAGCCATAACATGGGATTAAATCCCCCAAACACCAAAATAAGGTTATTTTCTCCCAAAATCACCAAGAACACTCCTTAGGGTTTCAACCCAAAGATCAATATATCTCAAGATTTAACCATGTGTTTAACTTAATTCTTTAAGATTCGGAATTCCCATTGCGAGGGCTACAAGAAGCACCCACCAATCATACGTATAACATCCCAAAACCTAGAGTTTATTCAAAAGCTTCTAATTTAAGGTACGTGGGATTTATCCTAAAAACTACATGGGCTTGTAAACACTAGAACATGATTGAAATATTATCAAGCATGAATTTAGAAAAGCGCTTTGGAATTCATGATTTTTAATTATGCATCATGAATATTTTAATAATATTGTTGTTTTGGCCTTTAGGTCTTATCACCTTAAATTGATTTACAAGTATATGTATATGTATGAAAACTAAGATTGAAGATTGTTTGAGAGAAAATTTTATGAAACCCCTCTCGTATTTTAAATTAAAGATTATGGTTTTGTTGGAAAAGAGTTGAAATGCATGCCTTGTGATTTAAAAGTAGTTTTCTTAATGTCATAGCAATTGAAACATGATTTAGAAATAATGAGAGGGTGTTTCTTGATGTTACTATGATGTTCTTGTGTTAAAGAGAAAGAAATACATGTAATTGAGAACTTTGACATGACCACCTTGAATTCTTGAAATATTGACAAAGAGAGTTTCCTTGCATATGTTTACATGAGTTTTAAAGAATGAGTTTCTTGAAAAGAATTGTTGATATGGTGGTCCTAAATTCCATGTTTTGAGAACAGAGATATAATTTGCTAAATGGCTCAGAGAGTGTGACTAGCAAGTCAATGGTATGACGATACCATATAAATGTACGCCGTAATAGAGTTAGAGTTTTCAGAGTTTGATTTCAGAGAATACATGTTTTAAAGAGTTAAAAACTGGGTTAATGTGAGTTAGGTGGTTACCCGAAGGAAGCACGAGTCATGGGAACTTGGTACCCTGCTATGTGATCTTGTGTACCTAGTATTTTGTCATCCCAAATTGGGACTTATGGTTTGGAGCCCTGCTTTGTGATCTTGAGCCCAACCATGACATAATGACTTGATTGGGGTTGTGGGACCCTGCTGTGTAATCTTGTGTGCTCTTTCCTCACTAGTACTCCTATCTTGGCGGCAATCGAGATAAGGTAGTCGGTGAAATCTGTGAAATTGTAGGGTGTACCACCTAACGCAGAAGTAAAACAAATAGTGTCACAGAGTTCAGATGATTTTACAGAGTCTTTCAAAAATACCCATGTGATTTCTTACCGTATGATATATTTATGAACTATTTTTAAATGCTCTCATATATGTTGAATATAAATTATTATTTTCGATTTGCTCTGCGTACCAGTACAATTGTATTTATGAACTATTTTTAAATGCTCTCATATATGTTGAAATTGGTGAAGTCATCTCTTTGTGTTGAGGTAATAGAGAAATAGGCCTTAGACACTAACTTGAGGTGGATTAAGGTGATGTGGGCCAGTAGAAAGTGATGGTTTTTTAGATTGGTGGTGATGGTATCATGTGGTACCAAGGTAGGTTATGTCTTCTAGATGTTTAAGGTCTGCAAGAAAGAATCTTGGATAAGGCTCATGAGTCAAGGTATATTGTTCATCCTTGTTCAACAAAGATGTACCATGATTTGAAAGAGATCTATTGGTGGAATAACATGAAGCAGAATTCAGCGAATTTTGTGGCCAAGTGTATGGTTGGTCAATAAGTGAAGGTGGAGAACTTGAGACCTGGTGGGTTATTCCAAGATATTGAGTTGCCCAAATGGAAGTGGGAAGTGATTAATATGGATTTCGTTACTGGTCTTCCGTGGTCCCACCATCAGTTTGATTTAATTTGGGTCATCATGGATAGAATGACTAGGTCCGCCCATTTCCTACCTATGAGAACTAATTTCTCTGCTGAGGATTATGCAAATTTGTTCAATCAGGAAATCATCAAATTGCATAGTGTGCCTATTTCTATTATATCTAGTCGCGATACTCAGTTCTTCTAGCACTTTTGACATTTTTTTTAGAGAGGTTAGGGAACTAAGGTGAACCTTAGCATCATTTTCCACTCTCAGACGGATGAACAAGCGAAGAGGACCATTCAGACATTGGAGTATATGCTAAGGTCCTGTATGATCGACTTTGGTGGTAGTTGGGTTGATCATTTTCCTCTCATTGAGTTCGCTTATAATTATAGTTATCACTTTAGCATTGGGATGGATCCGTTTGAGGCTTTGTTTGGTAGGAGGTGTCGTTATCCTATTAGGTGGTTTGAGGTTATTGAGGTTGGGTTTGTTTGGTCCTGATTTGGTTTATCGGGCCTTAGAGAAAGTGAAGGTAATTCAGGATAGGCTTAGGACCGCCCAAAGTTGCCAAAAATCCTATGGGGACGTGAGGCGATGGTAGTTGGAATTTTAAGTTGGCAATTGGGTGTTCTTGAAGGTGTCTCCCATAAAGGGAGTGATGTGGTTTGGAAAGAAGGAGAGGATCAGTCCCCGTTATATGGGCCAGTATTTGATCTTGAAAAGAGTGGGTAGGGTGGCTTATGAATTGGATTTTCCTTCAAGTTTAGGTTCTATTCACCTAATTTTTCATGTTTCAATGTTAAGTAAGTGCATGGGTGATCCTTCCTTGGTGATTTCATTGGAAAGTGTGGGTGTTTTGGATTCTTTATCTTATGAGAAAGTCCCGATGGAGATCTTGGATCAGAAAGTACATCGATTACAAACTAGGGATGTATTGATACGAGTACGACCTCGTAGACAGACATATTTTGAGATGTCAAAGACAACCGAGATAAGGCCTGATCTTAAGTGTAAATAAAGTCCAAAACCGCCCTATGTATGCACTCCATGGGCGGCCCTTTGGAGCATTTTAATTAAAGGGGAAGTTTTGCCATTTGTATCTTACTTTGTGTTGTAATATAAATAGACCAACTTAGGGTTTTTGAGACTTAGTTTATCATATTTTGAGGCTTGTAACATTTACAACAATTTAGTTCTCTCTTAAGAGCTCTAACCGAAACTAGGGCTAGACAAGTGAAGATTCACTTGTGTTTGCATTGTTGGCTTGATACGATGGTGTTTAGAGAAGGTAACTTCCCTCTTGTGTCAACGTTATACTTAGGTTTGTATCGTGGTTAGTGTTAAGGGTCCAAGAGTGTAATAATTCTTGGGTTATTAAGATTGTCCCTTCATTTGGTCTAACTATCTATCTTGCATTGTTGTTGTAGGCTTAGGATTTATTATTGTGGTTAATGTAACCCGTGAGTTCTTGTTGTTGTAATATTGTTGTTCTCATATTTTGTTGATAATATAGTTTGTGGATTGCTGGAAATTATGTGTAAACACCACAATACTTTGTGTTCTTGTTGTTGTTTGTTGAATCCGGGAGGGATCACTCAAAGGGTCCTTGGTTCACTTGAATTTGTGGACTGTTTGAGTGTGTGTTTTGTGTGTTGTTGGTCGATATTGTATCATTTAGTATCAAATCTTAAGGCTTGATTTTGTTCTCACAAAATCAATCTTGGGAAGAACCACCAAACTTGTGTTGAAGACCATGGCCGAGAGTTTGTTGATCTTGTGAAATTGTCTTGGCCGCTATTTGTACTAGATCTAGTAGATTTTTGTTTGTCTAGTGTGTTTCTTGTGTTGTCTTCTTTCTCACCAACACAAAAGGTGTCTAGATCTAAAGTTGAGCTTATAATATTGACATTATTGTTGTGGTGACTTGAAGATTGGTCGTGTGTTGAGCCTTGTCATTGAAGATTGGTGGACGTGTTGATGTATTGTTGTTGTGCTCTTGAAAGGTTGTTGTTGTGTTCATATTGCTCTTCATCTCTTCTTATACTTAAACCAACAAAAAGGTGCAAATAGATTCAAAGGAGTAAAGATAAAGGTTGTAAAGTGTGTTTGTGAGAAGACTTGAACCATCACTTCTTAGACTTGACATCAACTTTTCCAACTACTATCCTTAAATCAAGGAGCCTTGTTTGGTGGAACTAGTACAAGTTAAGATCATCTTTTGAGATTAAACTTATAAAGGACTCAAAAACTTGTATTTTTTCCTCCAAAACCAATTGTTCTCCAATTCTAAATTGTGTGAAAATTGAAGATTCAAATTTGTGACTAAATTGTATGGGCTCTAGACAAATTTCTTGCTACCACGTCACCACTTGCTACTGTTCATGTCACTATTGAGATCAAATTTTGATTTTCTATTTTCTAATTATTGATTCTTGGTTTCATTAGTTGATCCTAGAACTAATTAACAAACTAGTAAGTTCCTACTAGATTGTCAATTATTCCTTTGAATCCATTGTTCGTGTCTAAGTTTCTTTTGTGCTTTTGTGTTTTTATAATTATAGTTCTTCTTGGTTCAAGTTCGAATATTACTTAATTGAGTCGCCGAACAAAGAATCCATTCCAACTAAGGAGTAGACTTACTCTTCAACTCACTACAACTACAAGCCGACTTGCAAATATTTGTGACATCAAATGTGAAGCCACAACGTGAGTGAGAGAATAGTGAGGTTGTTTGAACTAACGTGTTTTTTTTTGTAGGTTTTATAATGTATTGTTGTGTGTGACATAGTGGACTGATTTGGTGACTTGTTGGACCGTAACTTGAAGTATTAATTCCGATACCATCACAATGGAAGCCGAGGCCTCAAATGCTCAAACAATGGATAGTACTCCATCAATCTCATTTTGGCTCGCCTTGAAACTATGTCCCGAGATGTGGTTAGGTTGAATGTGGGTCTTGAAAAACTAGATACGGATGTGGAATCAATGAGTGGAAGATTAGAGCATGTGGAAAGTCAAAGGAGTTGACCATTCACCCCTCAAAACATTTCCCTGACCACTACTCCCGAGGCCTTGCACCAAATGTTCCACCCACCGAGACACCCATCAAATGTCACCAACCAAACTCCACTATACTTCCTCACCCGATACCATGAGAGGCCAATCCACCCACCACTTCACCAAGTCCAACAAGAAGGACTTGGAACCCAAATGCCACCCCACAACTCGAGCCCTTCGAACCAAACTCCACTTGACCAACGACCCCAATATCCACCAAGTCCAAACCCGCCACTACAAGATCCACTTAACCTAAATAGACCTATCCTACATGAGGGGGGAAGAGGTATGGGGTAGACATGTTGATCCAAGGGAGGTTCATGGCGGAGAAGAAAGAGTTGGTCATTAGAACCAACAAGGGAACCAAAATTGTGAAGTAGGACTAAATACCATCAAAATAGGGCTTTCAATCTTCAAGGGTAAGAGTGATCCCGAAGATTTTCTTGCATGGGAATCTGCATGTGAGAGGGTCTTCCAAGTCAATAATCTTACCGAGGATAAGAAGAGTTGCTACATGATTTCTCACTTTAAGGGTTATGCTACTACATGGTGGGAGTATGTTAAGCGTTTTGGCAATGTTTTGGTAGAGGGACATCCCCCTCCTTGGTTTCGGGTAAGGTACCTCATGAGACAAAGGTACCTACCCAAAAGATGTTATCAAGAGCTCCTTGCCAAGTTGTATAACTGGAGGCAAGGAAACAAAAGCGTCGTGGCTTACTACGATGAGTTCAAACAACTCATCTTGAAACTTAATCATAGAGGAAAGCAAGTAAGCCACGACATCATTCGATTCAAGGGTGGGTTGAATAGAGATATTTCTTCACATTTGACACTTCACAAATTTGACACCCTTGATGCCATCTTCCAAGACGCATTGGAAATTAAAAGAGAGTTGCGGGAGAAGTCGGGGTCCAAGTTCAAAGTCCAATCACCCTCGGGTTGGCACCATGACAAGAATGATTCATCCAAAGTAGAGAAACTCAAGGCCAAGGTTTCCCAAGATGAGAACAAGACACCTCAAAGGTACCCGCCGATAAATAAAGGTAAACCGCATTTCTTTCCTAATTCTAAGGGTTTTCAATGTTTTAAATACCAAGGTTGGGGACACAAGGCTAGTGAGTGTACAAATAGGAGGAATGTGATCTTAAGGTAGGTAAAATTGTATTTTCTTGGGAAGGAGTTGGGACTTGAACTGAAGGAGATTGATGATCAATCTTAAGGTGGAGAGATGATAGAACTTGAGACACCAAAGAAAGAAGAGGAGGAGGATGCTTTGCCATGTGAAGATGATATTGAAGTTCCATGTTTTTTAGTGAGAAAGTCTATGATTATTAAGGTTTTAGGTGATCCTAGTCAAAGGGAAAACCTTTTTAACACCAAATGCCTTATTAAACGAATTGTGTGTTCTATGCTTATTGATGGAGGAAGTTGTGCCAATATTGTTAGTAGTATCTTGGTTGATGTTTTGAGGCTGCACATTATCTATCATTCCAGCCCCTACAACCTTCAATGGTTAAATAAGTGCGGGGAGTTAAAGGTAAACCAATAAGTGGTGATACGATTCAAGGTAGGCAACTACTTTGACGAAGTGTTGTGTGATGTTATTCCTATGCAAGCGTGCCACCTATTGTTGGGAAAACTATGGCAATATGAAAAAACTACCATGCATGATTAACGATCCAATATCTACACTTTGGAGCACCATGGACTAAGGTATACACTCCACTCTCTCACACTGATATAAGTGGCCGAAGTTAGTCAACAAGTTAGAAAGTCAGAAAAAAAGAGTAAGAAAAAAAGAAAGGGAAGGACCAAGAGTGGTATTAGAGGATAAAGAGTGGGAATCAAGGAGAAAAGATACAAGGGTTCCTCACTGTTTGGACTTACCCTCAGGAATCCTTTTCTTCTCACTAATGTAGGTACTAGCATTTTGCCTAGTACCACATTTGCTTATGTGCAGGTACATGATTTTATGCTTTCTGAGGAAGATGCCAAGCAACTTTCTCAAAAACATATGATTGATGAGCTCAAGAAGTCCTTGTCTAAGCCTCTAATCTTCGGGACAGAAAATAAGGAGGTGATTCTATGGAGGAGCCGTGAGGTTGATGAAGCCGTGAGTTTGAGGTCAAACTCTTTTCAAGGTGGAGAGGATGATACGAGTACGACCTAGTAGACAGAAATATTTTGAGCATGTCAAAGACAACCGAGATAAGGCCCGATCTTAAGTGTAAATGAAGTGCAACACCGCCCTATGTATGCACTCTATGGGCGGCCCTTTGGAGTATTTTAATTAAAGGGGCACTTTTGTCATTTGTATCTTATTTTGTGTTGTAATATAAATAGACCAACTTAGGGTTTTTGAGACTTAGTTGATCATATTTTGAGGCTTGTAACATTTGCAACACTTTAGTTCTCTCTTAAGAGCTCGAAACGAAACTAGGGCTAGACAAGTGAAGATTCACTTGTGTTTGCATTGTTGGCTTGATACGTTGATGTTTAGAGGAGGTAACGTCCCTCTTGTGTCAACTTTAGAGTTAGGTTTGTGTCGTGGGTAGTGTTAAGGGTCCAAGAGTGTCACAATTCTTGTGTTCTTAAGATTGTCCCTTCATTTGGTTTAACTATCTATCTTGTAATATGTTGTAAGCTTTAGATTTCTTGTTGTAGTTAATATAACCCGTGAGTTCTTATTGTTGTAATATTTTTGTTCTCATATTGTGTTGATAATATAGTTTATGGATCGCTGGAAATTAGGTATAAACACCACAATACTTTGTGTTCTTGTTGTTGTTTGTTGAATCTGAAAGAGGTCACTCAAAGGGTCCTCAGTTCACTTGAATTTGTGGACAGTTTGAGTGTGTGTTTTGTGTTCTCTTGATCGATCTTGTATCATGTGGCTTCGATAAAGGTTCTGTGGAGGAAGCCACTTGGAAAGCTGAAGAGGACATGAAATCCAAGTATTTGATCTTGCTCCCCCTTCCGGATAATCGTGATTAAGGTATGTGTTATTCTTAACATCTTTGTTACCTGACTTTATTAAACAAAATTGTGATTCAATTGACATCTTTATTTTTTATCTTTATTAAAGGTAAGATTAGGTGTGTTTCTGTGTTAAATCGTGTTAAGGGATACCTTGTTTCATCATTCGAGGATGAATAATTCTAAGGGGCGGAGAATGTACCACCCCAAATTTTTAGTCCCTAAAAATTTCTTGATCTTTGAGCTTACTGTATTACCTATGACTCACCCTACAAGTCATAGGGTGTTATTACGGGTCATAGGACCTAAGTCGTAGGGTAACCAGTGAAGGTTGCCCTTGGTTTCTGCTATGATGGCGATTGTCCCCTAGAGAGTCATAAAGACTCATTACGAGTCGTGTTGTCTAAGTCGATAGGTTTCCAATGTTTTCCCAAATGGTTTTTTTGTTGGCTACGATTGGACCCTATAAGCCGAAGGGTCTCATTACGAGTCGCTGGGCTCAAGTCATTGGGTCAATAGTGTGTGAGCCCAAGGACACTATCCATCCTACGACTGGATGATATGAGTCATAAGGTGAACCTACGAGTCGTAAGGTCACCCATAACGACTGGGCGGTTAATTTTCAGTCTTTTCATTAAGGTATCCTAGTAACTTCCCTCCTTCCTCACTTAGACCCCATGACTTAAAATCCTTTTTTCGACTTCATTAGCATACTATTAACAATCAAAACACTCTCTTGAACTCTCTGAATTCTCTCAAGCAAGATACTTATGGTTTCTAAGAAGTTGATCAAGTAGAGATCTTAAGGGAGAATTCTCTCCATAACTCTTGTTATTTCGAGCATGTTACTCTTCCCCAACTATTAATTTTTAAAAGTATGTGTTTTAAATAGTTATTCATGTGGTTTTTATGTTGGTTTTGGAATATGGGTTGAGGGTTTTGAATGATTGTTTTTGAATGATGTTTCTCATGTTTTATAATGCATTTTTCATGCTTTATTTATGGTTTTGAACTTATAGGGTGCATGGGCATGGTGGATAAACAAGGGGATTGTGATTTTCCCGAATATTGTGAATAGTGACAATTGAATTAGTGATAACCCCCAACCCAAATTATATGGAAGTCATTTTGAGTATGAGTATAATTGCATTGAACTATTGATAACGCTCAAACTACAACTCTCGTAAGAGTGTAATCGGTCGTCGTCAAATATAGAACCCAACTGGGTTGGGTGTCGAATCCCACAGG
Source organism: Capsicum pubescens (assembly GCA_030864215.1). Classification (NCBI taxonomy): domain Eukaryota; kingdom Viridiplantae; phylum Streptophyta; class Magnoliopsida; order Solanales; family Solanaceae; genus Capsicum; species Capsicum pubescens. The sequence continues at coordinate 269,258,885 of CM061540.1, read as the reverse complement.
GAGTACTTGGTCACTAAGTATTGCAACTATTATTAGACTGTTGGTCGAAAATTCAATGGAAAGGGGGGATGGTTTAGGCGTGAAGTAAAAGTATCAAAATAGCAAAGTAAAAACGGAATGCTTGGTAGGTTTTAATCAATGAGAATTGTAAGTTAGGGTTATGTCCACCTTATGAGTTCTACATATCTATTGGCTATGAGTTATGCGGAATTCAGACATGCATGCGCTTATAGAGATTCGTATTCTATGGTAAATCCTAGCGTCTTTCGACCATCAAGGATTATATCACTTTAACTATTTCGAGCTTAAAGCGTATACTAATGGTACAAATTCTCCAAGAGGTTAATCCAGTTACGGCACTAACTTTTAAACAGGGTTTAGTAGCCCTATTTCCTTGTCATTCTCTCTTTTCCAGACATGTAACTTTTCTTTCGAACAAGTTAATGTTATACTGGCGTATTCTATATGTTTGCAACCACAAGAATTCAATTAAGATAAAGAGAGCAATGATATAAGCAGCATACGTATCAAGAATTCACAAACTCATAGCAACCGATAGTATCTCATAAGGCTTCCATAACCCTAACAGAGAAGTTTAGCTACTCATGAGCGCAACGGAAATCACAATAGACATAATCATCATACCACCACTTAGGATAGTCTTGGCGATGGAAGTGATAAACGTCAACTAGGGTTGGACGTTTTTGCTCCTTCCGTTCTTCTCAAGAGAGTCGTGTTTCTCTGTTAAAACTTACAAAATATTGTAACGTGAAGTAGTAGCAAAAGTCGAATGGAAAATACTTGAATTAATGAATCGAATTGTAAGAGTTGAATGAATTATTCGAATGGAGAGAGATAATTATAAAAACTTCAGCAACATAGGGTATTTATAACACCCATATCCTATTCCTACTAGGCTACTGCGTACTTATCCTAATCCTACTAGGCTACTGCATCCTTATCCTAATCCTACTAAGTTACTGCTGATCCCCAAAGTCTTTAGAAATATTGTTTTTGCTCGGGACAAGTTATCCATGCATCACTTTCAGTCCATAGGCGTCCAAACGCTGCTTTCCTTCTTTCGTGAAGCTTCCTTGGGCGTCAAGTTATCCATAAAGTGCTGGAATCTTCATCGTTTATACCTGAAAACTTGCTAATCACGTTTGTTAGTTCACTTACAGGAAAAGGGACTAAAAGTGCATGAATTATATATTTTGTTCTCAAAACTCATCTAAAATATGGGTAAATTAAGGTGCTTTAGGCGTGTAAATACGCCTATTATCAACACCCCACACTCAAAGCTTTGTTCGTCCTCGAACAATATATCATGTCCATATAAACATCTACTTAGGGTTTCACAGTAACAGCACAAAATATTCATCAAGACAGGCACAACAATTATTAACAAAGAGTAGTTTTCTAATCACTTCTAGAAACAATTCAACCTCTAATATAGACTCGTGATGATGGTTAATTCGTATCCACAAGTTATGCCACAAAGAATCATACAAGACTACCCAAAACTCATCAACCATGTGTGTCTCACATAAGATATTACCCATAATCACTCTCAAATATTGCATTTTTCAGAACATGGGTATAAGATTATCCTTGCTCTCACTCTCACAAAGAATTCATATGTTGCAACTGATGACCATAGGCTTGACCTTAGTGTAATGCTCTACTAATATCAGAATGCTAAGCTTAGGATCAAATAGGTCTTTTACAGGTTGTAATGTAGGCTAAGGGACGGGTAGGACTATTTTGGCCAGAAATAGTGACTATGTTCCTAAGCGCTTTAATACATCACATTATGCCATTAACACTCTCTTTTAATCAACCCTGCTACCTTTCTTTCATCTATCACCCCTTTTCACCTATTTTGCCATTCAAGCATAACTATCTTTTTATTTAATCATAAACACAATTTATCTTTTTGTTTTTCTATTTCTTTTTCTTTTCTTTTTTTTTTTTATAACACACCTCTATGATAGCCACTCTTTTTCATAACAAATTCAAGTACCAATACACTCTAAGGCATTACTCTCACCCAATTTCCTCTTATTTTGTCACATGACTTCACAATTTAAAGCACTTAGGAATTTGGATCAAATTATGGTCTTGAAAAAAAATGGATTAGGCTTACATATGAGGCTGTCAAAGAAAATGGCTAAAGGCTCAAAGGGGGTTAACTAAGATAATGTCCATGGGTAGGTAAAAGGAAGGTAAACAAATACAGGTTGCCAAAGAAATGCCTAAATCATCTCCTAAGCTCGCACTCTTTATTTCGCTTTACATACACACCAGGCAAGTTCTAGCATCAGCCACACACATAGAATATACTATAACCTCACACATACAAGGCACATGGTCAACTTTATTGGGAGTATTATAGACTCTTGACCCTAACAGATGAATGAATTAAACCACATAATTATCACACAGTGAGTCACACTTAGAGCCTAAATGTCTCAATAGTAATGATTCTAGCACAAACTCTTGTCATAACACCATGCCGCCTATCAGAACAATTTCATGCATCAAAATCTAAAAAAAATCTACGACTAATTAAAACAAACAAAAAAATTATGACAATAAATGTAGGCAAAGAAGTACAGCATACGAATACCAGCACCCCACACTTAGACAGGACACACTTCCCTCAGTGGAAAATAAATACGGAAAACCTGATTAGTCGGACTCCTCTTCTATGTCTGGGGTCATACCCCCTGCGTCGGAATCATCATCAGAGTCGTCATCCTCAGAGTTTCCTCAAATTGTACCCCACTTGATCCAAAAGTGCATTGAGGTATTTGTAGCGAGGAGGATTCAGCTTGCTCTTTTCTTCCGCTTTCCTAACCTTTCTGTGAGGTGGATACTTTTTGTTTTTCTTGTCGTCCTTTTGAGGCCATTCTACCTGAGATCCTAATAGAGTCATGTTAGCTTCATCTCAGAAGATTCAATTGATAAACAAATAGTAATGGCATCACCCCACAATTAAGTTGTTGGCACAGACTAATTAAGTGAGTGATGTCGACTACTCAGACTTCATCGTCATATATTTGGGCGATATGTTCCAACAATATGTTCAGCACAGTCATACTTTCATGTCGTCTTAACTATCCTTTCCAACTCTATTTCATGTAATCTTGATCATACTTTCATGTTTGGATTAATGCACTTTTTGAACAAGACTACTTCATAGAGATCGTATCAAGTTATGGCATAGAAATAATCACAACATCTCATGCTTGTATTCAATCATGATCTTTATCTCGATGAACGAGTCATTCAAGCGTTCAAGCATTCAATTTTGAAGATTATGAAATTAACTTCCCCATGTCGACTCCGCAAAAGTATGACAGTGTATAACAATCAAATACAAGTCGGAACAAAATCAAGAACACCCACACGTATTCTTTCACTCACTTAGTTGTATCACAACAAATCAACCATATTCAAGTCACCAATACTACTTCAAGATTTAAAAATTTGTTATAGGCTTAGTAGTGTAGTACTTACGGAATATAAAAGAAGAACAAAGAAGTACTTACTTGGTTGATGGCCTCGGAAGATGTTCTTGCAAAGTAAAAGAGAAAAAGGAAAATTTTTGAGAGATTTTGGAGAGGTAGGCGGCGCCTAGGGTGATGTTGCAATGTATTTTTGTTCTAATACTAAGGTTCTATTTATAGGACAATCTTGGGTCGGGTTTTGACCCATTTGGAATCGGATTTGGAGACCAAAAGTGACCATAGGCGGCGCTTAATGCTTTGCCTATGCTTGGCATAGGCGGCGCCTATGCTATGGCATTGTTAGGCATAGGCGGCGCCTATGCCATGGCATACTAGATTCAGAGAGAAAATGCTTTTGCATAGGCGGCGCCTATGCTATGGCATTGTTGAGCATAGGCGGCGCCTATGCTATGGCACTCTAGAATCCGAGATCTTAGGCCATAGCATAGGCCATGCCTTGTTCGTGGCCTAGATTTACATAGGCCTTGCCTTGTTCTTTGCCTATATTTTCATAGGCAATGCCTAACCCATAGCCTTTTTCTTCTTCATTCCTAACTTACCACCTTCAACATGCAATACTTCCAAATCAAAATTTGAAACCAATCTCCTCATTTATACCTCTTGCACCTACACTTACTCAAAAACAACAAAAACGATTAGAACGATGGGTTGCCTCCCACCAAGCGCCTTAGTTTTGGTCGTGGCTCGACAAAATCTTAAGAAAACAAAATAATTAAAAACGATGGGTTGCCTCCCACCAAGCGCTTGATTTATTGTCGCGGCACGACATATCTATCTCGATTACTTAGACTTCATCGAGATAGATGGGGCATCATTTTCTGAATGGATTCAGACGACGCTGATGCTTACTTGTAGGCATGCAATCTTCTTTGATATGACTCTTGTGCATACATATCCCAGGAGGGATACCAATTATATCATCAATAGTCCAACCCATAGCTCTCTTGTATCTCTTCAGAGCAGAGATGAGAGCCTCTATGTGCTGTTTACTTAAATCATCCGCCACACTCACCGGAAGTGTATTTCCACTTCCCAAGAACGCATACCTTAGATAATTGGGGAGCTCTTTCGATTCTAGCACTGGGGGCTCTTCAATGGAAGTCTTCGCTATTGGTGACGGTTGATTCTTAAGATCAAGGTCCGGCTGCTTAGGAGTATGAGAATAGGACCCTATTTCTGTTAGAGCACACATAGTTTCTTTATAATCTTCATCATCCTCATGCTCAACATTCAGCAGCGCAGCAGACAATGGCTCAACAGTAAGTTGTTTCTCTACAGATAATGCTTTCTTATCCTCATAATGAACATCAGCTACGGAGAACACATTCATATCGCTGGGCTGCTTCATTGCTTTGCATATATCAAAGCGGACCACTTCGTCATTCAATCGAAATAAAAGCTCATTAGCTCTCATGTCAATAAGCACACTTCCTGTTGCAAGGAAAGGACGTCCCAAGATTATGGGAACTTCAGAATCCACCTCGCAATCCAAAATCACAAAGTCTGCAGGAAAAATGAAGGTAGACACCTTCACCAACACATCATTCAAGATACCCACAGGTCGTTTTACCGACCTATCTGCCATCAGGAGCCGCATATTGGTTGGTGTAGGGTCGCTCAACCCCAACTTTCTGTAGACGGATAGTGGCATCAAATTGATGCTAGCTCCCAAATCGCACAATGCCTTAGCAAAATTCATTGATTCAACCGTGCAAGGAATAGTGAAAACACCAGGGTCTGCCTTTTTCTGTACTAAGGACCTTGTGGCAATTGCACTGCAATGATGAATATTATCTGTCGGCTCATAGCTTACTGCCCGCTTCTTTGTTAAAAGGTCCTTCATGAATTTAGCGTATCCGGGCATCTGCTCTAGCGCTTCCATCAAAGGAACATTAATAGTCAGCTGCTTCAACATAGTCATGAATTTACTGAACCTGGTATCATCAGCTTTCTTCTTCAGTCTCTGCGGAAAAGGTGGTGGTGGAAGGGGAATTGTTTTCTCCATCACTTCCTTTTTATCTTGCTTCCGATTATCAACCTTTTCAGGAGTGTCGTCAGCCTTCTTCTTCAGTCTCTGAGGAAAAGGTGGTGGTGGAAGGGGAATAGTTTTCTCCACCACTTTCTTTGTACCTTGCTTCCAACTATCAATCTTTTCAGGCTGCAAACGTCTAGGGGTGACGTCATGAACACACTCTTCAGCTTCTTCGGCCTCTTCACATTCTGCATCAATAACATTATCCACTATATCATCAACCACCTGCTTGTCCTTGGATGAATTTTCCAACACTTTACCACTCCGGGTAGTAATAGCCATGCATGATCCGTCGTTCCTTGGGTTTTGCACCATATCGCTGGGTAGTGTTCCAGCCTTTCTTTGGTTGAATGCCGCAGATAATTGACTCAATTGTTGCTCCAGCTGTTTTATTGAAGTGGAATGCGAGTCAACCAATTGCTTCATTGAAGACAGATCATTTATTACCTCAGTTACTCCTGTGCTGGTTGCCTCTACTCCTTTCAGCATCTTAGCCATCATATCTTCTATGGACATATTTCCAGAACCAGATGCAGCGGCGTCACGTCTTCCAGGAGGAACATACAAACCACTCTTATCGGTCTTATTCTTCCAACCACCTTGATCGCGGTCCTTGTATCCAGATTTATCATAATAGTTCTGACCTTGGTTTCCTTGGGAATTGCCTCGAAAACCCCCTGATTATTCAAGTAGTTCGCTTCTTCCTCATAGTCGGATCCATCTCTTCCCTGTGATACAACGGCCTTAACCTTTTCGGTCTTCCCTGATAATAAGTGCTTGGTAAGAAGATCCATCTGCGTTTTCATATGAGCCATATCTTGGTCACGTTCCTCTTGTCTACGCCTATGCTCTGCAGTCAAGCCAATAGATATGGTAGAGCTTGCTACCTCAGAATCCCTGGTATGCCAAGCTCTACTCTGCTTTGTCATACGATCTAGCATATCACTTGCCTCAAGAAAAGTAAGGTCCATGAATGACCCACCTGCAGCATTATCAACCACTGGCTTAGTCACTGAGTTCAAAGCCCTTTATAATATCTCCATCAAGTGGATGTTGGTCATCTGATGATTTGGGCACCGCATAAGCTTCTTCTTGAACCTCTCCCATGTTTCGTGGAGAGCTTCAATTGGAAGCTGTCGAAAATTGCTGATCTCATCTCTCAACTGTGCTCTCTTGGATGGCGGAAAGAATATTTCTAGGAAAGCGTCTTTCAGTTGACTCCAATTAGTAATAGAATCAGGAGTCAGCCCATTCAACCATAGAGTTGCCTCCCCAGATAGAGACAATGAAAATAAGTGCAGCCGAATTGCATTCTGTCCAACGCCTGGATTGTCGAATGACTTGCATGTAGAGATGAAGTTGATCAGATGCATATTCGGATCATCGCCTGCAAGTCCACCAAATAATCCCTTGAGATGCAATAGTTAAATCATGGTGCTGGTGATATTGAACTTTTCTCCAGGTGCCAAGGGCGGAGGAATAATAGCTCCTGTAGCACCAGCTCCATCCAGATTGTCATCATCATCATCAAAAGGAGTCTGCACAGCTCGGCGGTCAGGTCTCATTCTAGCTTGACGATCTCTATTATGCATAGGTGCCGCCACTTCATCAGTACGCCTAGGATTCAGTAGCTTCTCATCACCCAGGTCCTCATCATCAGGATTTGTTGCACGACCTGGGTTATCAATATTCTGTTGATGCACTTAAGCAGCTGCCAGTGTAGCTAGTCTAGCCTGCTTCTGTTGAGCCGCCCTTCTGTCAATGTCACGTTATGCATCCATTCTGCCAATAAGTTGCGGTTCAGGGTTTATGGGTAATAATGGTTGACCAGAACTTCGAGTATTTGGCATGCACTGAACAAAACCTGCAGAAAACAAAAACAACAACTAAAATTAAAGTACGAGAATCTTTGACCAAAGGGTCTAGTAACTATCACAAACTTAGTTGACAACCGTATTCCCCAGCAACGGTGCCAAAATTTGATAACGCTCAAACTACAGCTCTCGTAAGAGTGTAATCGGTCGTCGTCAAATATAGAACCCAACTGGGTTGGGTGTTGAATCCCACAGGGAATACTTGGTCACTAAGTATTGCAACTATTATTAGACTGTTGGTCGAAAATTCTATGGAAAGGGGGGATGGTTTAGGCGTGAAGTAAAAGTATCAAAATAGCAAAGTAAAAACGGAATGCTTGGTAGGTTTTAATCAATGAGAATTGTAAGTTAGGTTTATGTCCACCTTATGAGTTCTACATATCTATTGGCTATGAGTTATGCGGAATTCAGACATGCATGCGCTTATAGAGATTCGTATTCTATGGTAAATCCTAGCGTCTTTCGACCATCAAGGATTATATCACTTTAACTCTTTCGAGCTTAAAGCGTATACTAATGGTACGAATTCTCCAAGAGGTTAATCCAGTTACGGCACTAACTTTTAAACAGGGTTTAGTAGCCCTATTTCCTTGTCATTCTCTCTTTTCCAGACATGTAACTTTTCTTTCGAACAAGTTAATGTTATACTGGCGTATTCTATATGTTTGCAACCACAAGAATTCAATTAAGATGAAGAGAGTAATAATATAAGCAGCATACGTATCAAGAATTCACAAACTCATAGCAACCGATAGTATCTCATAAGGCTTCCATAACCCTAACAGAGAAGTTTAGCTACTCATGAGCGCAACGGAAATCACAATAGACATAATCATCATACCACCACTTAGGATAGTCTTGGCGATGGAAGTGATAAACGTCAACTAGGGTTGGACGTTTTTGCTCCTTCCGTTCTTCTCAAGAGAGTCGTGTTTCTCTGTTAAAACTTACAAAATATTGTAACGTGAAGTAGTAGCAAAAGTCGAATAGAAAATACTTGAATTAATGAATCGAATTGTAAGAGTTGAATGAATTATTCGAATGGAGAGAGATAATTATAAAAACTTCAGCAACATAGGGTATTTATAACACCCATATCCTATTCCTACTAGGCTACTGCGTACTTATCCTAATCCTACTAGGCTACTGCATCCTTATCCTAATCCTACTAAGTTACTGCTGATCCCCAAAGTCTTTAGAAATGTTGTTTTTGTCCGGGACAAGTTATTCATGCATCACTTTCAGTCCATAGGTGTCCAAACGCTGCTTTCCTTCTTTCGTGAAGCTTCCTTGGGCATCAAGTTATCCATAAAGTGCTGGAATCTTCATCGTTTATACCTGAAAACTTGCTAATCACGTTTGTTAGCTCACTTACAGGAAAAGGGACTAAAAGTGCATGAATTATATATTTTGTTCTCAAAACTTATCTAAAATATGGGTAAATTAAGGTGCTTTAGGCGTGTAAATACGCCTATCATCAACTACTTTTGGAGAAGTTGCATGATATAAAGAAGTATTCAAAGCATAATAGTCTGATTTAATGAACAAAGGGAGTTGGTGTTCCCCCACCTTGTATTAATGAAAAAAGGGAGTTGTTTTTCCCAACTTAATGGAAATTATAATGACATGATATTGTTACCTTGCAAGTGTATTTGTATAACGATACCAACAGTGTATGCCTAAATGTGTATTTTGGTTCAATTAGTGAGAATGTGTGATAACTGTTTTAATGGAGATTAAAAGAGGGTTGTGTAGCTGGACCACAAAAAGCACTAATACTAAAAACCGCATTTGCCGGTGTGGGGGTCTAAATGACCTAGGGTTTGAGTCATCTTTCTTATGAATGGGTAGTTCGAGTCCACCTTATTATTATTATTATTATTATAATGAGGTTCGAGTCCCTGGCATTAAATTACATGATTAGGTGCTTAAGTCACCTTGATATATTATTGAGAGATTTGAATTTCACATGCATATATATGAGATTATTCTCCAATTTGTGAGGCTATACGTACTGGGCCCCGATCGGAGGGTGAGAGATTGGGACCATATAGCCTTTGGGTGCTGTTATATGACGGCTAAGCTACCTAATCCAGGCTAAAGTCTTGAATAGAATGTTAAGCCTTGTTCCCTATCCCAGCATGTTAAATAAGTATATATGTATGCACACATATATGTGAACATGTACATTGAGTTGAACTCAATTTTGAATTGTCATTACCTTATCCTTATCCCTGAGTTACATGCCAGTGCTCAACCCACTAACTGTCTCTGAATACTGTATTCCCATGCAATGCAAGCACCAAAGATACTTCTACTTTTCCTGCACATTGTTAGGTGGATCGACTTGGTTCGTCAGCCATTTGCAGTGAAGTGGTAAGCTTCCATTCTCAAGAAGACTTGATCATTCCATCAGTTTCCTTTCTTAAACTATAATTGAAGAGTTCATATTAAGATTATTATTGGAATTGGCATTGTTAGAGTCAGGGACATATCCTGACACTTTATTAATTTTGATTTTTTTAGAAGGCTTTGTGGATTGTTGTAGACTTTGGTGGTGGTGTTGGTTGTTTTTGGTTGGACTATTCTAATCAGATCATTCCTGTCTTTGGTCATCACTGGAACTAATACCTATCATGGAAAAGATCTACTCACTAACCTCTCTTCCATTTTTTGTGTCGTAGTAGAGACAGGATACAAACCTAGATGATGAATAATAGAACTAATGGTGTAGCATTTGTATGAGCTAAGCCACTCAAAAAAAAACCCCAAAACTTGATAAATCAACTTAGAGGATTGAAGATCCTGCACTATAACCTCATAAACTAGTGTGATATTTTGTCTAAACTGGATCCTCGAGTATCAGCTCATCATCATAAACCATGTTAGGAATATTTTTGGGTAAGGAGGAGACTCCAACCTCTGATTTGACAGGCCTCTGGTGGTTTGAGTTTCATGACCTCTTTCCCTTCCCCTACCTCTCACTCTAACTTTTTCTAGAGGTATTGTCCTAACGATCGTCTTCAGTGCTACTGATGTTTTTCTGTTAACGCATGTGTTCACTATCTGAGAAATAAGATTCAAGGAGTTAGATACTAATTTGGATCACCAAATACCAATTAAAATCATGCAATAACACAAAAGAAAGAGAAGAGTGGAATTTTCTAAAGTGTTGTGTCCTCTTAAAGAAAAGTACAAACGTCTTTATACCGTTTTGCGAGACACTACTAGATCCATTCTTTTGAGACAAGATTGATGAACCTAGAGATCTGATATCATCTTTGCCATGACCTAATAGGTCATGAGTGGAACCCACATTAACCCTCTGATGGAAGAACCATTCAACCCAGTTGTTAACCTTAACTTTTAGCCATTTTATCAATATTAAATTCTCTACATCAATAAATATAGAATCCAAAATTAAATAATTATTAAATAAAAAAAATCAATAACTATCTATTATAATTTCTAAGATCCAAAATTCACCGCACAAGAACAATCTAAAACCCATAAAAATTAAGTCTGAATTAACATCCCAAAAATAACTAATAAAATATTATCATTGTTAAGAAGAGTGAACATGATCAAGAGAAAATCAAATGACAACCTAAATATAGTGATCACTGTTGAATCAATAAACTGTTGGTCACAAACTAGATTTGAGGTCTTATCTCTATCACTGGAACACCTTCTATACTCAATAAATGAAGATCACTTGTAGTATCAGTACAAATACTATGTACGATGAATATCATCAGTCGGCTTAACCTAAAAATTATACATAAACCAAAAACTAGATAGCAAAGCAATTACGATCTAATTCCCTAATATCCATAGAATAACCTCATACGAAATCAAACAACACATTAGAACAATAACTAGTCAATTATCCTCATCATGCTATAACCTCAAGCGAAGTTGAATCAAAAAAGGGAGAAACTTTAACCCTCTAATTAACTCAAGCGTATTATACCAAGTTACGTTCATCTAATCATTTCACAAGTAGTCTTAAGTTATATCTATTTGACACAACACTTACACAACACCATAGTAAAATGAATGAATAAATGATATGAAAAACTTAATTATGACCATCAACCAATAATGAAAGTGTACACACATACTAATGGTCTTATATGCCCATTAGTCATGAACTATAGGGGACGAGCTCACATTCATGTACCATACTAGTGAGGTGCCCTATAACATCTCAAGATTCTAAACTAAGATTAGAATTATTTTTCATACTCATATGTAACCAAACCCAATGATTTGTTAGTATGATAAGTTTCTTATATATGTGTTAAGGTCATAAGTAACTCCTAGCTCAAAGTTAAATTGAAAGCTTCCTTACCGATTGAATTATCGTATACAATTTTACTAGGGCCAAATTCAAATAATTATAAATCCTAGAATATGAAGATTTTTAAATCTCAAAACCCTCCAAATTAAATTTCTTTGATTCTTGTTTCCAACTCATCTGGCCTCTAATTAATTTGATTCCTGAGCAAAGAGTTATGGTTATTTTAGTGAAACACTATGAAGTTGTTGGATACAACGACCCTTTCAATGAATCCTTGTTTTTTAGAATGACCTGTTTCATGTGTTCATTTGTATAATATTTCAAAGATTGACAAAGATATTCCTTTGCAGTGAGAGGGGACAACGACCGTTGGATAAACCAACGAGCCATCAATTGTAACTGGGTCACTAGTTAGCCTGGTTTGAGGATCCAATGCCAAACCAAGGGACGATTAGTTGGAGGAACCAATAAGATATCCCTTATCTCATATGAAGGGAGTTCTGAGAGACATCATGACCCCAGGACCAAGGAGCACAACTAATCAACCATTGGTTGGTCCATCCGTCATGATGGTTAGATTATTAGTTATGATTTTAAAGGGGTACTTTAGTCCTTTTCCAGAATTTAACCTCCTACACTTCATCATTTTGATATTCCAAAGGTGAATATTAATCCTAAACTTCTCCAAATCCCTCATTCTCTTATACAATAATCAACACTTAGCAGACTCAAAGAAATAAGTGATGTTTTTCTCTTCAAAGAAAGAAACTAGGGTTCATCATCTTTGAGCTTCAAGTTCAAAGATTGTAGCAACGTTTTCATTTTTAGGTATGTGGAATTTCATAAATGGGTATTCTTTCACCTATTAAGTCCCTAATTTAACCCAATTCTTCGGTTGATTCATTCTTCAGAGCTTAAGATTTTCATGAAAAGTATGAAACTCTTTATATTTTAGTTTATTATCATGAATAGCCCATGAATACACATTTTTCCATGAAATTTAGTACCATTATATATGTGTGTGTTTGTGTGTGTGTTATATGAACCTTTAGTATATAGATAATTTACGCTTCTAGACTTATGTTGTATAAATCCATATCTATCCAGAACATAGAAATTGTTATGAATAATTGCATTCTTCAAGATGGAGGGTTATGAACACCCGATGACTTTGTATTCATGAATTGATAGTTCAATAATCAGTTCTTCAATTCCACATATCTTAGGATGATTTAAGATAAAGTGTCTATCATTCGGTCTCAAATGTCAGCATTATTGAGCTACTCGTTTATCAGTATAATTCAGTTGGAAGTAGTACTTAGAACCGACCAAACGAGGCAATGAAAGCTCACCTGTTAGTTAGGTTGAGACCTTTTGTAAAAGTTTCTTAGTCTCAGAACTACGTTGATACTGTGGGTTCTAAAGGGTCACCCGTCAGATCAGTCTGACACCTTAGTCCTTTTAGACATCAGTTTAGCAGATCCATATCAGTCAGTGTATATACCCTTGGCAATGCATAGAGCACCCTTCTAGTTAGGGTTACAAGTTAAGATCCATTTAGCTCAAATGAAGCAGGCCAGTTAATAGTATCTCCCATATCTTAGACTCATATATTGCATGACCTCTTATATAGTTTATTTTGTATAGTATTAATTATTTACATGCTTATTCACTCGATCATTGCATCAGCTTGCATTCCTCAACTCTATGCTCAGTTTAACCTTTTATGTTCAATATGTCCATTTTTATGCAATGCAGTGCATATCTCGCATGCTCAGAATATTTAAAGTACTAGCAACATGCTTTTATTGTTCTATATTCTATTATAATATAGGTTTAGATTCTTAGCATTCAGCTCACGGTTAGCACAGTCCCATACCCATCCTAGCAGCAGAGTTTGGTGAGTCCTCATCTTCCAAGGATGAGACTTATGATTATTTCTCATTTTAGTTTTTAGATAGTTAGAGTTAATTGGGGGTTTGTCCCAGAAACTTATTTTTGTTAGAAGCTTTCAAACAGATAGTTAGATTTTTAGCTTTATGGTTATGTTAGATAATTTTTGTATCAACTTTAGAATGGGTTTTGTTTTGTTATTATTATATTATTCATATTTTAGATTCCGCTTAGTATTATTCAATTATATCCATTTTTCTAGTGTCACGTCATGCCATGAGTTAGCTTGGAGCCACCTTGTGGCTCTAAGAACCATGTTGAGACTAGGAGATAGTCTCGGATCATGACGTACCCATTTCTCCAAACATCAAACTATAATTAATATATACTAGCGAGGTACCCAGCTCACTGAATATAATAATAAATGAGTATCTCCATCAACATTAATAAAAATTTGAGAAGATGCACTTATGCGGGGAATCCAAAGCAAAAAACGTGTAGATAGTCAAGGAATGGAGAATTCTTTGATTAGAATAATTTTACTACAGTAAGATAAAATTTTACCTTGCTAGCCACCAAGTCTTTCTACTAACTTGGCCACTACAAGGTCAAAGTAGCTGATCTTCTTTCTACCTTTGTAAATTGGGTAACCCAAAGAAGTGAAAGAAAGTTCATTATTGATGAAGTTAGATGCCCTTCTTGTTCATTTAATCCTGGTAATGGAAGTGTCCTTAGAAGTGACGAAAAAGCTTTTGTCTTTGTTGATCTTTTTATCCGTCAGCCTTCTCATATCTTTTATATAACTTGTTTCATAACAAGCTTAGTAAATTTAGAATTTTGGCCAATTAAAATCACAATATCAGTTGCATAGGCCAGATAATTAATGATAGGGCCAGAAGTGCCCAAGATGAAAGGAGTGAATCTAGGATTATCCATGAGTTTTTGTTCAGATGTCTAGACAATGCCTCTATTTCAATGATGAATAAAGATGGAGAAAGAGAATCACCTTGCTTGAGACCTGAGTGGAAGTGGAGAAACCTTTCCTATTTCCATCAATAACAAAGGAATATGAAACTCTCAAAATTAATTTCTATATGATGACAATCCAGTCATTTGAGAAACCAAACTTCCTCAGAACCTCTCTAACAAAGTCCCATGACATCCTGTCATGGGATTTTGACATGTCAAATTTAATAATCATATTACCTCTCTTGTTGATTTGAGAAATGCCTTGAACAAGTTCTTGTGCAAAAAGAACATATTCTATGATTATCCGACACTTCACAAAACCAATTTGATTATAGGATATTGGTTTATCAAAAAGAGGGTCTAAAAGGGGGTTGAGTATTCTGAATAAAATATTTAAGATAATTTTGATTGAAAAACTTTCCACGACTAATAGGTCTGAGCTTACCAAAGTTATGAGATGACTCCACCTCCAAAGCCATGAAAGTGTGACTGTAAAATTTGGTGAGTGTCTTGCCATAGAAAAAAGTCTTGAATCATATTTTTGACATCTCCCTTGATTATTTTTCAACATTTGTGATAGAAAGTCCCAGTGAATTCATCCAGGTCAGCACTGTCTGCACTCATACTAAAAATAACCTCTTTGATCCCCTCAATATCAAGATCCTTAGTAAGCATGGTATTGATAGTCTTCCTGATTTACACAGGAAGTGGTGATGTCCAAGATATCATGGTCTTTGAAATGATGACCCAAGTTGAAGATATGTTCAAAACGTTGAAAGGAAGCCTTGGCAATTCTATCATTTCCTTCCACCCATCTCTCATTAAAATCCTTGATCATGTGAAGTTGTAGCTTTCTTATTCTATCTTTTGATAATATTGTGAAAATACATGGTCTTGTTATCTCCTCCTTCTTCTATCCTCTTTATATGAATATTTTGTTTCAGTCTGACCCTTTGAGAGAGCTTCTCTGTGTTGTTCAATGTTGCGAGCCAAGTCCATGTCTTCAAGTTTGACCGTCCTAGTTTCACTTTTAGTAACTGATCAAACACATCTCCAATAACTTTTCTAGACCATGTACTTAACCTTTTGCGATGAATATTTAATTTTTGATATAGCGCCCATATAGAGTTTCCATCAATTTGGGTACCCCAAACCTCTTCCAAAAAGAGTCATAAAGTAGGTTGATCGGCCCAAAAATTTAAAAAATTGAAGAATTTGATCCCATTCTGAAAATCCATGGAACATATGATTAGAAGAGGTCTGTGGTTTGATCCCGATCTGGCAAGATGTCTAGTCTCATCGCATTGGAACTGTTGTGTCTACTGGTCATTGGCGCAAACTCTTTCCTGTCTTTTCAAATACTTCCTCCTTCTCAAATTACACGTCCCAAATTGAGATGACATATTAATTAAGAAAAATAATTAATAACATGATTAGTTTACCATAGTGTTCCTATTAAATGATGTTTACATTTTAATTTGAAGAAAAAGTAATTAATGCAAATGGTAAAACATGGAGAAAAAAAATTGTCTCTTCTTGATTAATGAAAAAGACAAGTAAAATGAGAAATCAAATTAGAAATTTGAGACGAAGAGAGTACTTTTTCTTGGCCTCCTAATATTACCCCAAGTGAATTTTGGGCCCATATGTCCATATTACTAAGTTCACATTCATTCATGCAGTTACTGAAATCAAAGCTTGTATTCATTTTGTGATCTCTTCCTCCCCATTTTTCAGCAGTATCAAGAATTACATTGAAATCCCCTTCAATGCACCAAGGCCATATTTACTTGATGGTAAATAGTTTTCAGGTTGTCTCAGAGATTTTTTTTCGGTTAGATTTTTCTCTCTACCGAAATACATTTAACATAAACAACAGCAACAAAAAAATTAGAATCAGCTCTCCAACAAAAGTATATGTAAAAAAAAAAGAAGAAAGAAAGACTACGACTACTTTCGTTACCAAAAATATTTTAGAACTTTAAATTAAATAACTTGAATCTTTATACTAATTAGAGAAAAGATATGATTTTCTCCTGAATTTGTCCGCTCAACTAATCACTTTAGCAGTTAAACGAAACTTCTGTTTATTTACCCCCTTAACATTTTTAAAGTGTATTATTTTTACCCCTCAAAACTGAATATCACTCTCACAACAGAGAGTGTGTTACACTCGCCTACACATCAACGCCACGTCATTGTCACATAAGAAATTACTATTTTTCTAAAAAAAAATTAATCTCCCATACATTATTTTTATATATTTTTTTAAAATATATATATATGTATGTACTATTTTATATATATATATATATATATATATATATATATATATATATATATATATATTTATATATATTAAATAAAAAAGGCACCCCCACCCCCCATTTTCTTTCTTCTTAACACCCCCACCCCATCTGCCCACCCCGCCCTCTCTACGTTTTCTCCTCTTCCAGCCCTCACCCCCACCCCTACCCTGCAAACGCAAGCCCCTCCCTCCTCTTCCAGCGTCCCAGCCCCCTAGTTTTCCAATTGAATCTCAATCATTTTTTCAAAAAAAAAAAAGTCAAAAAAAAAAAAAAAGTCAATAAATAAAGAAGAAATAACTATATTTTCAATAGATAAGGTAGAAATAATAAAGAAAAAATTAAGACAACTATACAGTGAAGATCCATTAAAAGGATGGAAAAACATAAAATTACTGTAAAAATTGTACTAATAGATAAAAATAGTATAATAACCCAAAAACCATTAACATATAACTTTGATGATTTAAAAGAATTTAAAATGCATATAGATGAATTATTAGAAAAATAATACATACAAAAAAATAATAGCAAACATAATAGTCCAGCATTTATAGTAAACATAGTGAACAAAAAAGAGAAAAAAGTAGAATGGTTATTGATTATAGAAACCTAAATGCAAAAACTATGACATATAATTATCCAATACCAAATAAGATATTAAAAATAAGATAAATATAAGGATATAATTACTTTAGTAAATTTGATTGTAAATCAGGATTTTACCATTTAAAGCTAGAAGAAGAATCTAAAAACCTAACTGTGTTTACGGTACCACAAGGATTTTATGAATGGAATGTGTTACCATTTGGATAAAAAAAATGCACCTGGTAGCTATCAACACTTTATGGATAGTTATTTTAAACAACTACCTAATTGTATAGTATACATAGATGATATACTATTATATACAAAAACTAAAGAAGAACATTTAAAATTACTAGAACAATTTACAGGTATAATAGAAAATTCAGGAATAAGTTCAAGTGAAAAGAAAGCCGAAATTATGAAAATCAGATAGAATTTCTAGAAATACAAATAGATAAAAGTGGAGTAAAAATGCCACAACATATAGTACAAAAAATAATAAATTCAAAAGAAGAATTAGATACAAAAAAAAAAATTACAATCATTTTTAGGATTAGTAAACCAAGTAAGAGAATATATACCAAAATTAGCAGAAAACCTAAAGCCATTACAGAAAAAATTAAAAATGAATGTAGAATATAATTACAATGAAGAAGATAAAAAATAAATTCAGAAAATAAAAATACTTTGTAAGGAATTACCAAAATTATAATTTCCAGATGAAAATAATTTTTTTACATATATAGTAGAAGCAGACGCAAGTGAATATAATTATGGAGGAGTACTTAAATATAGATATGAAGAAGAAAAATTAGAACATCATTGTAGATACTACTCAGGAACGTTTAATGAAACAAAAATAAAATGGGAGATAAATAGAAAAAAATTATGCTCATTATATAAATGTTTATTAGCATTTGAGTCATATATTGTATATAAAAAATTTATTGTTAGAACAGATAATACACAGGTACGTTGGTGGTTAACAAAGAAAATACAAAATTCAGTTACAACAAAGGAAATTCGGAGACTAGTATTAAACATATTAAATTTTACATTTACAATTGAAGTAATCAAAACTAACAAGAATGTTATTGCAGATTACATATCAAGACAAAGCTACACAGACTGATATAATAGAAGATGATGCTTTAGAAAAGATACTCAAAACCCTAACTATACTTTCAGTGAAAGTGGACAGTATGTGTAATGAAATAGAAAAGCTAAACACTAATGAAGTTAAACTGAAGTCTGAAGCTATGAATCAGATAACTCAGCAGTGTGCAGAGCTATGTCTATCGGAAGACATCAAAATTTCAGAGCTAAAAGAAGACATTGGGAAACTCCATAAAACCCATAACGTTTATCAATCTACAATTGCAGGTACAAGCAAAGGAGTTAGTGGAAAAAAATATCAGAACATGAACATGAATAAGATATTTAAAAAACCATTTATACCAAAAACACAAAAAGACCCCTTGTTCATACCCCCACATATCGAAAAAGTTTAAACCAAGATAGAAAAGTCTATAACCATATAAGTCGAGCATACATAGAAAATATCCACAAAATACAAACTTACCTAAACCTTAACCCCAGAGCTACAAATATCCAATAATTAAACACAAACTATATAACCCAAAAATTACATGGTTACAACAAGTTAATCGCACTATCAAAAATCAACCCAAGCTTAGTTAAAACTTATTTCAGTTATGGATTATTAAATACCGTATATACCCAAGATGGAGATGAACTAACAGCTATACCAGAATTATATAGAGCATTCGCCACCTATAAGAAAATAACCAAAGGAAATCTATTTTTTATAAAGTTTTATATTGTACCAACAGAGATATTATATGACGAAATTAAACCAGTTATACAAGTTGTAAAAATAGGATTAACTAGATATATGATTATACCGGAAGATATTGTTCAATAGCCAGAGACACCTAAAGTTGAGATACCTTATTTTTATGCAAATAAATGAATTATTGAAATATCTTCAATTGTTCAATAATTAGCAAATAACTACCTAAATGGGAACCCAATATGGAGTTATTATTCAAGAGATCATCAAATGATTTATTCAAATTCAAGGGATCTACGACAGTCAGATATGGAAGAAGCTAGAGAATGGATTTTGACACTACTCAATCCAGAAAAAGAACCAACTGCAAGAGCAAGTAGGAAGGGATTTATTTCAGAAGAATTATTAACAAGATATTGCAAAATGATAGGACACAAATATCCAGACCATCTATGTTCGAGATGTAATGAAGAAAATAATATTATCCCGAAAGTTCAACTAGAATAAAAGAAGATAAGAACGAAGAAGGACAGTTGGAAGATACACGACAAAAGATATAAAACAACACGAACCGATGAAAAAATAAAGACAAGAAGACAAAAGCATTAAAGATAAGAAAGCGACATATGACTTATCAAGCTAAGTTTTTAATATGTGAATTGTAAGAATACGTAAATTATTTGTATAGTTTTTGATTTTTTTGACAAAAGCCATTATTAGTCTAGTTTTAGGCATTAAATAGTTTTTTATCTTTTTATACTTTAAGTCTTTTTCTATTTTTGAAAAGGAAGACTTTTTGTAAAAGTAGGAATAGTATATAGTTTACGTGTAAAGTAGGAATAGTAAACACTTTACACGTTTTTCACCTTTTTAGAGATTATAAATATGTAAGTCATCCGGCTAAGTTAAGGAAAGACTTTCATGTGTTGAAAGCAAGTCTTCTCTGTTGTACACAAATACTTTTGAATATTTAATAAAAACAGATATATTTCTAAGGAAAAGCTATGGATGAACAAAGCACTGATTTATCAAATCTACCAGAACAGGTATTTTTATTTATAATTATGAATAGCTAAATTTATAAATTCCTGACAATCATGATATAATAAAATAAGCTCATGTTAGTTACTATATAGTAGAATTATTTGAAGAATAATATGTTACAAAGTTTATTAGCAAAGAGAAAAAGGAGAAAAATCCCTAGGACTATGCCATCCTAAAGGTGAAACCGGTGAGACAAGAAGGTCGTGATAGGGGAGTAACCAGTGTAGAGGCATTGTTTAAGGGGAAAGTATCCAGACTACCATGCTAATAGTGACAGAGTAACATAATTATTTAAGAATAATCTAGTATATAGTGATCTAAGATGACCATATTTTGTTATGTATATGATTGAAGGAAATATTTTGAAATAGCATCATATGAAAAATGAATACTTATTTATCTAATGAAATGGTAGATAAATTTAAAATACTTGTTTTGTATGTACTTAAGGATATAAAAATAGTAGATATAAGAAAGATCATATGAAAAAAATATATTTGATAAATATATTATGACTAGAATAAATTACATACCACACCTACCTACCTACTCCTACATATACCTACATGTCAAACCTACGTATCAACCAGGATAAACTACGAATATTAAAAAATGGATATGAAAAATATACAATTAATGGAAAAACTAATGAAAACAAATTTAGAAGAATATATGAGAACTAAAAATATAAAATACATAGAATACCTTAATGAAAATATAGAAGAATATTATGAAAAAACATTTAATCAAGCCTAAATGACAGATAATCTTAAAATTCTTGTTTTATATATACTTAGAGATATAGAAATCATAGACGTAAAGAAAATAATATGGGAAAAGATATGAAATTTTAAGGATGAAGATGAAGAGTTATTAAGTTCTATAGAAAACCTTCACTTATATTATGAAAGCTACTGTTCATATTTAGATAGTTATTATTCAGATGGATATTATACAGATTAAAAATGTTAGAATATATAAGAAGAGTTACAAAAAACAAGGTTGGCTATACGAAGAAATTAATTACAGAAGCCATCTTAAAAGAGGAAGAAAACAATTAAAAGAAAGATTAATTTGGATAGATAAAACCTTGGAACAACTAGAATTAAAAGATAGTCTAGATTATGATTTAGATATAGAATTATTCATAGAAGAAAAAGACAGGATAATTAACGAAATAGATAAGCTAGAATTTAATATCTGCTATAGTACAATTAGAATAAATTATTACAAAGAAATTTGCAGTATTACAACTACTATAGGATAAAATGATAAACTACAAATACTTAGAATATTGGAGACAAGATATGGAGAAAATAAGATTAATAGAAAAACTTATGAAAAAAAAAAATCTACTTGACTACATAAAAACTAGAAATATGGAACATATAGTATACCTTAAAAATAATATAGAAGAATTAATAAGGTTAAAACAAATAACTAAGGAATGCTATGACATAGCATTTCAATTAACATGATAGAACTGGACATAGCATTTCAATTAACATGATAGAACTAGTAAGTACTAGTTATCTACTAACTATCCATGTACAAGTTATCCACGCAAATTACCCAAGTTATCCGCACCCCCCTACAATTGGTATCAAAGCTACGTTATTTAAAAGAAAATGTACAAGTGGATATATGTTAATTAGATATGTGTAAGAAATGTTATTTATGGGAAATATTAATTTAATTGTTAATTACGTTATCTTGTTCTTATTTATTTGTTAAATATGAGAAGACCATTTAAAAATATACAAGCTTTTAGAAGAATTAAAGAAAATTTAATTAGTTACTACTCAGGGTATAAAAGACTAAATAAGACATACCATTTAAACTATCTGTGGGGGGTAAATAAGACATACCAATTGTAGGAGGGTACGGATAGTTTGCGTGGATAACTTGTAGTAGATAACTAGTTGTAGTAGATAACTAGTACTGATAACGTAGCTCTGATACCAATTGTAGGGGGTGTGGATAGTTTGCGAATAGAACTTGTAGTAGATAACTAGTTGTAGTAGATAACTAGTTGTAGTAGATAACTAGTACTTACTAGTTCTATCATGTTAATTGAAATGTTATGTCATAGTATTCCTTAGTTATTTGTTTCAACCTTATTAGTTCTTCTATATTATTTTTAAGGTATATTATAAGTTCCATATTTCTAGTTTTTGTGTAGTCAAGTAAATTCTTTTTCATAAGTGTTTCTATTAATCTTATCTGCTCCATATCTTGTCTCCAATATTCTAAGTATTCGTAGTTTAT
Source organism: Capsicum pubescens (assembly GCA_030864215.1). Lineage (NCBI taxonomy): Eukaryota > Viridiplantae > Streptophyta > Magnoliopsida > Solanales > Solanaceae > Capsicum > Capsicum pubescens. The sequence goes on along the minus strand of CM061540.1, from coordinate 269,236,262 downwards.
CATTTTATCCTAATGTAGTTGTAATACTGCAAATTTCTTTGTAATAATTTATTCTAATTGTACTATATCTGATATTAAATTCTAGGTTATCTATTTCGTTAATTATCCTGTCTTTTTCTTCTATGAATAATTCTATATCTAAATCATAATCTAAACTGTCTTTTAATTCTAGTTGTTTCATGGTTTTATCTATCCAAATTAATCTTTCTTTTAATTGTTTTCTTCCTCTTCTAAGCTGGTTTCTATAATTAATTTCTTCGTATAGCCAACTTTATTTTTCTCTAACTCTTTTCATATATTCTAACATTTTTTAATCTATATAATATCCGTCTGAATAATAACTATCTAAATATGAGCAGTAGCTTTCATTATATAAGTGTAGGTTTTCTATAGAACTTAATAACTCTTCATCTTCATCCGCAAAATTCCATATCTTTTCCCATATTATTTTCTTTACGTCTATGATTTATATATCTCTAAGTATATATAAAACAAGTATTTTAAGATTATCTGTCATTTAGGCTTGATTAAATATTTTTTCATAATATTCTTCTATATTTTCATTAAGGTATTCTATGTATTTTATATTTTTAGTTCTCATATATTCTTCTAAATTTGTTTTCATTAGTTTTTTCATTAATTGTATATTTTTCAAATCCATTTTTCAATATTCGTAGTTTATCCTGGTTGATACGTAGGTTTGGCATTTGGTATATGTAGGAGTAGGTAGGTAGATTTGGTATGTAATTTATTCTAGTCATAATATATTTATCAAATATTTTTTCCCATATGATTTTTCTTATATCTACTATTTCTATATCCTTAAGTACATACAAAACAAGCATTTTAAATTTATCTACCATTTTATTAGATAAATAAGTATTCATTTTTTCATATGATGCTATTTCAAAATATTTCCTTCACTCATATACATAACAAAATATGGTCATCTTAGATCACTATATACCAGATTATTCTAAAATAATTATGTTACTTTGTCACTATTAGCATGGCAGTCTGGATACTTTTCCCTTAAACAGCGCCTCTACACTGGTTACTCCCCTATCACGGCCTTCTTGTCTCACCATTTTCACCTTTAGGATGGCATAGTCCTAGGAATTTTTCTCCTTTTCCTCTTTGCTAATAAACTTTGTAACATATTATTCTTCAAATAATTCTACTATATAGTAACTAACATAAACTTATTTTATCATATCATGATTGTCAGGAATTTATGAATTTAGCTATTCATAATCATGAATAAATATACATATTCTGGTAGGTTTGATAATTCTGGGCTTTGTTCATCCATAGCTTTTCCTTAGAAATATATTTATTTTTATTAAATATTCAAAAGTATTTGTGTACAAGAGGAGACTTGCTTCAACTCATGAAGTCTTGCCTTAACTTAACCAGATGGCTTACATATTTATAATCTCTAAAAAGGTAAAAAAAACGTGTAAACTATTTACTATTCCTACTTTACACATAAACTATATACTATTCCTACTTTTACAAAAAGTCTTCCTTTTCAAAAATAGAAAAGGACTTAAAGTATAAAAAGACAAAAAACCATTTAATGCCTAAAACTAGACTAATAATGGCTTTTGTCAAAAAAGTCAAAAAAGTCAAAAACTATACAAATAATTTACGTATTCTTACAATTCACATGTTAAAAACTTAGCTTGATAAGTCATATGTCACTTTCTTATCTTTAATGCTTTTGTCTTCTTGTCTTTATTTTTTCATTGGTCCGTGTTGCTTTATATCTTTTATCGTGTATCTTCCAGTTGTCCTTCTTCGTTCTTATCTTCTTTTATTCTAGTTGAACTTTCGGGATAATATTATCTTCTCCATTACATCTCCAACATAAATGGTCTGGATATTTGTGTCCTATCATTTTGCAATATCTTATTAATAATTCTTCTGAAATAAATCCCTTCCTAATTGCTCTTGCAGTTGGTTGTTTTTCTGGATTGAGTAGTGTCAAAATCCATTGTCTAGCTTTTTCCATATCTGACTGTCGTAGCTCCCTTGAATCTGAATATATCATTTGATGATCTCTTGAATAATAACTCCATTTTGGGATCCCATTTAGGTAGTTATTTGCTAATTTTTGAACAATTGAAGATATTCCAATAATTCATTTATATGCATTAAAATTAGGTATCTCGACTTTAGGTATCTCTGGCTATTGAACAATATCTTCCGATATAATTATATCTCTGGTTAATCCTATTTTTACAACTTGTATAACTGATTTAATTTCGTCATATAATATCTCTGCTGGTGCAGTATAAAACTTTATAAAAAATAGATTTCCTTTGGTTATTTTCTCATAGGTGGCGAATGCTCTATGATACGCCCAAATTACAACTCTCGTTAGAAAGTGCAAGCGGTCACTGTCAAATATAGAACCCAACTGGGTTGGGTGTCGAATCCCACAGGGAATACTATGATCACTAAGTATTGCGATTATTATTAGACTGTTGATCGAAGGTCCCAAAGTAAAGGGGGTTTCAGTTTAAGTGCACAATAATATTATCAGTGTAATAATGATATGATATGTGTAATAATATTTTATTGCAGAGAAAGACAGGTTAGGGTTATGTCCACCTTGTAGCTTTTACTTCTCTATTAACTATGAGTATTAAGGATTTATACATGCATACACTTATAGAGAGATGTATTCGATTTCTAAATCCAAGTGTTTCTCAACCATCAAGGATTACTTCACTTTAGTTCTCTTAAATTCAAAGTGTACAACCAATCATATGAACTCTCCAAGTCATCAATCCTATTAAGGCATTAACGTGTAAAATAGAGGTTGGAAACCCTATTTTCTTGTCACTACTCTCTTTTCCAAACATTAACTTTTCTATCGAACAAGTTATTGCTATAATGGCATATTCCCTATGTTTGCAACCACGAGAATTCAATAATAACGAAGAGAGAAATGATATAAGTGGATCAACACATCATAAATTCAAAAACCCATAGCAATAGAGAGTATACTACAAGGTTTCCATAACCCTAACAAATAAGTGTAGCTACTCATGAACCAAAAGGAAATAACCATAGGAATGTTCATCATACCCAAAACTAGAGGATGATCTTCGTGTCCACACAATAGAGAAATCAAGAGGAGAAAATGTTTTTTCTCTTCTCTCACCCTCAGCTAAGCCGCTTCTCTTCCTTTTCCGAAAATAATACAAAATAATGAATAATCTCTAAAAATTCAGCCATAATGCTTTTAATAACATCCTTATCTAACAAATTGCTACTGCATCCTTAACTATTTAAATATATTGAGTTTGCCTGGGAAAAAGTTCCCATATATCATATTCAGTCCAAAAGCTGCTTTCCTTTTATGTGAAGTTTCCTCTGCTATCCACAGGTCCCCAAAGTACCGTAATCTTCCTCATTAGTACCTGAAAAGCATGCTAATCACATAGGTCAGCTCACTTAACTAAAAATAGACTAAAAGTGCAAGAATTATGTATTTTATCCTTAAAACTTAGCTAAAACATGGGTAAGTTATGGTCCTTAGACGTATAAATACGCCCAACATCACCACCCCACACTTAAAGCTTTGTTCTTCCTCAAACAACATATCTATTTATGCATACTACACAAGCCTTAGCACCCACAAAGGAAGACAAGATGCTCAAATAGGCTCACACAACAATTATGAACAAGAAGTAGCTTCAGGAATCATTCCTAGATACAACCTACCCTCAAGAATAGACTTATTAAGTTGGAAATTTCATGCATATCGTTCAAGAAAAAAAATCATATAAATTACCCAACCTTCATCAACCATGTGCCCTCACAACAAGAGAGTTACCCATAATCACTCACAATCATGCAATTTCTAACAAAATGGGTACAAGAATCAAGTTGCGCTCACTCTCACAAAGAATTCTCAAATTACAACTGATGACCATATGCTTGCCCTTAGTGTAATACTCCACTAATATCAGAATGCTAAGATTAGGATCATATAGGTCTTTTACGGGTTGTAATGCAGGCTAAAGGATGGGTAAGAACTATTTTGGCCAGAAATAGTGACTATCTTCCCTAAGCGTTTTAATACACTACATTATGCAATTAAGACCAATCTCTAACAACCAATTTCCACTTCTTCTATCTTCACAGATTTGCTTCTCACCCCAACTCATTAAGCTTAATTAATAACACTATGGTGGGAGTATGAAACCCTTTCAAATATTTTTTTTCACCCTTTTCATGTTACGCACCCCTATAATATCCACCCTTAACTTAAGCGATTTGCCTTAGTTGAGGTGCGCAATGTCCAAGAAGGACCAGGTCCAAAACAGGTTCATTGTAACATGTCCGAGATAAAATTTGGAACTTTTTTTTTTACAATTTTCGCTACTCCCAACCACATCAATTTTACACGCCAATAACTAGACTTTGGGGCATCAATTTCACCTTTTTCCTCTAATTGTCAAACTCCTAACTCATATTGATTTTACATTAAAGAGCTTAGGAGCTTTTGGATCAAATTACGATCTATTAAAGAACGAAATAGGCTACATATGAGGCTAACAAAAGAACAAGTTAAAGGCTCAATGGGGCTAGCTAAGATAATGTACAAAGGTGGGTAAAAAGAAGGTATGAACAATGGCTATCAAAGAAATGCCTAAATCATCTCCTAAACTCACAATCTTTATTTCGCTTTGCACACACACCAGGCAAGTTCTAGAGTAATTTATTCTTGCATGTATTCTCACGTTCATGTTATATAGTCAGTTAGCATTGTTCATGCATTTGAACCCTCTGCATTCAGCCTACCTCACATGCATACCAGTATATTCAATTGTACTGACGTATTTATGCTATGGTGTTTTATACCATATGTCCAGAAGTATGAGTTCCAAAGCATCAGTAGCACTCCAAATTTTAGTAGCTGAATTTAACAGTGAGTCCTCATCATTCGAGGATGCTATTATTATTTATCTTATTATTTTAGTTTAGCTTTCAGTAGATGGAGTTAGTTGGAGACATGCCCTATCAACTCCTTATTCAGACAGTTCAATCAGTTAGAGACTTTTCAGACTACCGTATGTTCAGATAGTTTATTTCAGTTATATTTTGGTATTAATATACCATACCCTCAAATATTATGTTTGATCCGTTTTGAACCTTATGGTATGTTTCAGTCTATTATTTCTACATCTTACATGATGTTATACAGTATACAAGTACATATATCAGTCATGGGTTAGCTTGGGTCCTTCGGGGTCATAAGCATCGTTTAGCATTCTGGGTACCAAATTCGGGGCGTTACATATATACTTTGAATACCATTTGAGTCTTGTACGTATAATCATCTCCCACTAATCTTGAAGAACTAAAGCTGATCTACCAAAAATCCATATCATCCAGTATATGAATAGCCAATAAGGTACTACTTGGATACTCAAATGGTGATGACCAATGTCTGTGATCTCTTCCAAGACAATACCTGATATGGATGACCCTCAAAACTAATGGTCATGAGTCCAATGTACTAACTCTCAAAACTAAATGATCTACTCCATAACACCAACTATAGGTGAAACTTTGTTATGCCTAAAATGAGTATACTACTTTCATTGTGTAGGCAATCAATATTCTGACAAACACTGAGAACCAAGGTCAAAATAAATATAAACCACCATATGTCAATGGACTATTCTTTTAGCATCCATCAAGTATAATCTACTTGAACTGAAGAAAACTGAATTGGTACACAAAGAGTAGGCCAAGTCAACCCACCGACAAATTCTCAACTGAAAAAAATCTTAAAGTTGTAGTTACAACCAAGTTATGCAATCCACAATTACAATATCAACGTCAAAGATGAACTACTCTATCTCAATTATCCAAACCGATCCGACAGGCGAGTATGCATTCACATATCGAAATCTATCACAACTCCCAACTCTCTTACAAAGAGTAAAAAATAACCACATCTGGAGCCAACAAGTCTTTACTAAGGTCAAATACCCAAATCGAACTTACTACCAGAAATCAAGCATATACCACCACGCAGAATCATCCTACAAAGTTCTACCAGGACGAATAATTTCTAATATAAGAAAATTTAAAATTACCCATTTAAACCAACCTCATACCAATTGGACCATGAACAATACCACAGAAATAATGAAGTACTCAGCTAAAAACTGATACCAAGGTCAAGACCACTATCGGGCAATGAACCCATCTAATTAGAAGGACAAACCTCAAACTGATCAACCTTAGGAATGAGCAATAGAAATGAGTGCTAATGCTAGAATCATAAAAAACTATGAAAGGAAAGACCCACCTTTACTTTCACAACCCACACGACAACCGACTGCACCTCACTAATAGAAAGAAGAACAAATCAACCAAGGTAGTCGTCTAAGCCAATAGGCAAGAATTGCAAGGAAGAGAACACTAACTAGATAACTCTAGTCTAGTCATCTATAATCCAAGAATCAATCAAGGTCAAAACAATGATATTAACAACAATAGCATAAAAAACAGGCGGAACAAGAAAATAAAAACACAACCAGTACTACTCTAAGATCACAACAAGGCCATAATATCTAAGAAAGGGGAATTTAACCCAAATATTATACCCCAAGGAAATACCATACGGATCCACTTAATCCACAACTAAAAGAAATTACAGGGGTAGTTATATATGCCTAAATTTACACAAAGGCATACAACAATCATCGTAATGATATCAAGGCATGTAAACACCGATGGATATGAGAACCCCAACTCAATCCAAATAAAAACAAAGATGGAAACAAAAAGTGCACCAACAACGATGAAATACGAAGCCACCCTGAATGCCCAAAGAAGTATGAATCTAAATGCTTCCAAACCTAGACTGAGCGTCTGAATAATCAACTGAAATATTAAGTGAACTGCCTCTAGCTGAAGGTGTGCCATCTCTAAGAGACTGATCTGACTGCACTTTCTGACTAATAATCCTACACCGAGGACACTCTCTGGACCAATGGTCAGTCTCTCTACAGTAATAGCAAGCCCTGAAGATATAACCTGGCAAGAAACACAACCCTAATTAGTTGATTGACTTATGCCTAGGGCACTCCCTAGACCAATGACCAATCTCACCACAGTCAAAATATGCTCCTAGAACTTACTAATGCATCATACCTATTAACCCACAATGGTTTACATGACATAAAGACCTAGACCAACTAACCCATAATATATAACCAGGACTCTATCTACTATGACCACTATGACCTATCTGAGAATCACTTCTAACCTGAGGTGCTACTTGTATAGACTTGATAAGTTGCCAGTGACATTAACCTCTATTGGAGGATCCCTACCTCCAAATTAAATATCACTAATGTTGCACTATGTAAATGGCCTCTTACTAACACCTATATATGTCTCAATATATGCACTTTCTATAGCCATCGTATAATCAACAACCTAAACAAAAGTAGACCTCGCTACTATCAAATGTTCTAATACCAAGCAGAGTAGTAAAGTCAATTCTCTAATAAATCCATGGACAATCTCATTCTATATAGGAAATAACATAAGAGTATGCCAGGCCCACATAAGAAACTCAATTTCATACTTTGAAAATTATAAGGATTCCTATTGAACACCAAAAAACCCAACTAGGCTTAAGAACCACTCAATGTATCTGGGACCACCACTGACTGTGAGGTATTCATGAAAAGACTTCCATACCTAACATGGTTCTTGAAAATTTGAGATGGTCACAAACTATATCAGAGCCTGGGCTAGACCCAAACCCTCTAGATGATGCTAAGGATTCTTTATACCAACCTATAACTCACTAGGTTGACTCTGATCTGCGACTCAGGTTACACATGTGGAAGTCCCATCCACATATATTAATAACCTATCTATCTGGAGAAGTGTGGAATTAAGAAAAGTGCTTAGAGATTCATAGAACTACGAACACACAATAAGTAGTCAAGAAGATAATTTCCTAAGAATGACCTATAGCCTGCCAAAGATAGGATACAAATATCTCTATACCGATCTGCAAGACTCTACTAGAGACCTTGCTCTTGTACCAACAATACTGGTAATCCTGCGCTTTGATACTAATTTGTCATGACTCAATTTTTCAGGTCATGGTGGAACCTACCATAACCCATCAGTAGGTAGGCCAACTCATAATCCAAAGTAGCTAGTAATCGACTAATAATAAATCAGAAGTTAAGAGTAATAATATAAAAAGAATACAAGAAAAAAGTAAATATATCCTCAAAACCTGGTGAAGTCGGTTCAAGAGTTTCTAGCACAATAGAAGTACAAGTGAAATATAGAATAAATACATATGCAAGCCATCTATAAAATACGAAATAGAGATTGGTCTAAGAATAAAAGAGAAAGCAAGAATACTCCAAACATCAGGAGCTCACCTCGAATATCTAATCTATGGTTTCTCTACACGGTGTATACGTCAATGGTGAGAAATCGTACTATGATTTATGAGTTGCAGAAGTATAGTATAAATACCAAACATGTGGCACTCAATATCCATCAATAGACTAAGATACAAAGATAATGAAAACATAAATAATATTTAAAGCAGGAAGATAAACTACAAAAAATTATCTAAGAAACTAAACAAAATAATGCTAAAGGAGCAATAAGGATAAACTATCATATTCAAATAATATTTAGGAACTAAATTACTATACCATATATCACTAGCCAATATAAAAATAGAGAATAAAAGAAGGATGTATAGTAGTAATACAAGGTCAAAAGATATGTATATCATATGAACTAATAAGGAAAGAATGGGATATATGGTAATACATCACACACACACACACCTATACACACACACACATATATAGAACTAAACTCAAAGGTAATAACCTGAGGGAGCCAGCCTAACATCTCCAAGATCATAGCTAAGTACGGGAGCTAATCAGAGGTAACTTAAAAATAATTAATCTTACCATAATAAAAAAAGAGAAATTATAAGCGTACCAAAAATCTCGGCTATCAGTCTAAAATAATTCTTCCATGAACTAGCCATAATGATCAACAATAAAGTAACCGACTAGTATGGACAATCAATAACCTAACCAATCCCTCATAAGTCCCGAAGGTTCAAGGAAGCGCTCAACATACAACAACCATAATTTATACCTATACAACCATCCATAAGATTGATAGATATAACTGACAAATAATTATACTTGTGATGGGCGATGCATATGAATGAATGCTAGTGTAATCCAGAACCATCAACTTATCAGGTGTCATAAAGTACCAAGTGTATACATGTAATACCCAAAAAATCCAAACCCATGATAGAGTCATATTCCAAGCTCATCCAAAGTATATTATAGTCCCTTGGTAATTTTACAAGTGATTTTGATGTATATTAAGGCCTCAAATAACTCCTAGCTATTAGGCGAATTAAAATATCCCTTACCGATTGAATTTTTGAGAGGAATATTGCTATAGTCAACTTCAAATGAGCATATATTTTGATCTACATAGAATTTTCCAAAATCAATACCCACCAAATGATATAAAATTGAATTATCTTTCCAATGATACCGATTGTACCTTAATCCGATACTCGGGTAAGAAGTTATGACACTTTTAGTGAAAAACAGTAGCCCAACGCGATAAGACCGCGTCGTGATGATGGACAAAATCATGTTCGTCTTTTTTCATTAGACCACTGCGATAAATTCGTATCACACCATGGGGTAAATTTGCAATCAGTGAGGCACCGCGATGGCACCGCATCGCACCAAGGTTCTAGTTTGGGATCGCCCTTTTCCAGTGGCTCAATGCCATAACGTCGCATCGCACCGTTGGACAAAATGAGGATTGTCCTTTTCGAGTGGCCAAACACAATAAGCACTGCATCACGCCGGCATGCAAAATTGGGATTTCCAATCCGCAACTTAATTTTCCAGGGACTGTTTGGTCAATTTTCAAAGCCCCAAATTCATCCAAAACAATTACAACCCTAAAGGGACATTATGTGCCCCATTACTCACAAATCCTCTTTAACAAATTAATCATCTCTCAAGAATGAAACCCTAGCCTTCAAGATTCAAGATCAAATCTCAAGAAAAACTCCAAGAACTCTCATGAATTCATTAACCCAGGTATGTTAAATGTTCATCCATGGGTCCCTTCCACCCATGGAGTTCAAGTATCCAATTTTAAATTCAAAGTTCTTATCTTTACAAGAAATTGTGATTTTTAATGGTGATTTTAATCATGAATACCCATGAATAAAAATTTTGTCCTATATTTACATGAAATTATTGTTGTTATTGAACCCCACATGTTCAAATAGTGTTATTCGCTGATTTAAATCATAATTAGTGATATTGATGTTGAAATCATGCTATTCCTACAAGTTATAAACTATTCCCATGCTTAGCTTAAACTATGAACATCAAGTGTTTGATGAAATACCTACAACAATGAATTTTGAATAAATGCTTTCATATTATGTTCCCAAAGCTTTAGATCTATTTTTCTATTATTGTTATCGAGTCCTAGGGGTTGTGAATACCCAAAAACATAGCTCTTTACTTAGTCTCAGGAGCTTCAGAATAGTTTCAGAAATATATTGTGAGCATTATCAGTTCAGTCAGTTATCATAATTAGTTAAACTTAGAATAGTCCAATATTCCGAGTCAGTTTAGTTGGGAGTATGATTTAGCACCGAGCGAGTGCAGGGATGGTGGATTCCCCATCAGATAGGCAGAGTTATTAGTAGCAGTCTCTGTACTCCAACACTATGTATCCAGTGTAGGATTTGAGGAGTCACCTGTCATTTCAGGATTAACTACCTCCTAGGGGTCACCCATCAGTTTAGGTTTGACACCCTTAGTCCTTTGAGATAATACATCAGTGGATCCACACAGCCAGTGTTAGTACCCGTGGCACGGTACTGACACCCTTCCAACTGGGGTCACAAGTTAGACCCCAAATTGCTCATTGGGGCATGTCATATAGATAATAGGTCCCATAGTCTCAGTTCGGTATCAGTATACTTCAGTCCAAGCTTGTATTGATCATAGCATACAAATATCAGTTATTCAGTTATTAGATTTCAGCATTTTAGTTTACGAATTATATCTAGAACATCTTTTATGCCTGGTCATACATTCTCAATATTTACACATTTCATGCATTCTATTCAGTACTTCATGCAATTCATTTAGTCAGTTATTACTTTTCTACATAAAACCATGCATAACAGCTGTAACACCTCGAGTTTGTACCCCAAATGCTACACGGTGCTTACGACCCCGAAGAGCCATAAGCTAACCCATGACTAATAGCTGCTGTGAGCACTGAAATATAATACTATAATAAATGCAGAATAATAGGCCGAAATTCCATAAGGTTAAAACATTTGAAATACTGATAAAATATAACATCTATGATAATATCTGTAAAACTAAATACTAACTGAAAACTAGTCTGAAAAGTCTCCAATCTGAACTATCTGAAAGAAAAGCTGATGGGACAATCCCCCAACTAACTCTAACAACTAAAATACTAAATCTACTGAAAAACTGAAATAATAGAGTGTCCTCAAATGATAAGGACTGACTACTAAATCTGATACTGTTGGCTAAATCTGAATCTGTCTATGCATGGTCAGGAACCTGAGCATCCGAACCTATGATATAAAACATCATAGCACAAAAAAAGAGTATGTGATCAGTACGTAAAATATGTTGGTATGCTAGACAAGGTAAGGCTGAATGCAAGGGTTCATATGCATGAACAAATAACTAACTGAATAATATAAAGTAACTGAACATGAGAGTACATGTATAACCGATACTACTGTAAATACTGAGAATGCAATATTGTGCATATACGTAAATGAATACTATAACTAAGCTTTTCAAAAGCTAAATACTGAGTTTTGATACTGAGTAACTGATAATCTGAGATTTTTGATAACTAAGTTACAAATAATGATTGACTGTATCTGACAGTCCTGATTCTGTAGAACTGAACTAAGTTCTATTCCAAGACTAAAACTGAAACTTCGGGAGGTAATTATCTAACCGACATGCCCTAAATAAAATAATTTAACTAAGTTGGGGTCCAATCTGTAACCCCAATTAGAAGGGTGTCAGTACCATGCCACGAGTAAGGACAAGCTGAGAGTTACCCTCATCTGGAAGGTACTCTAATGAGAATGGTTTAACCCTCATATGGAAGGTTAAAACACCTCATTAACTGTAATGCCCCGAGTCTATAGCCCAAATGCTACACGGTGCTAGTGACCCCGAAGGACTACCAGCTAACCCATGACTAATATCTACTGTGAGCACTGAATAATAATACTGAAAAAAATGCGGAATTAGGCTAAATTTCCATAAGGTTCAAAATATAAATACTGATAAATAATAACATCGGAATAAAAACATCTGAAAAACTAAACACTCTCTGAATTGGTCTAGTCAGAAAGCCTCTAACTAAATTATTTGATTATGAAGTTGATGGGACAAACCCCTAACTAACTCCAACTACTGAATTACTGATAAACTGATAATTGAATAAAAGTATGACCTCAATAGAGGGGGACTCACTACTGAAACTATTGTTGATAATTCAAGCTGCTAAGTACGGTCAGGAGCCCATGCGTCTGAACCTATGATATAAAAAATCATAGCCTAAAGATAAGGTATGTGTCAGTACTTTGAATGTACTAGTATGCTAGATGAGGTAAGGCTGAATGTAAGGGTTCATATGCATAAACAGTAACTGACTGAATGATATAGAGTAACTGAATAGAAGAGTACGTGGATAACTAATACTATAAAAATAACTGATTATGCAATACTGTACATATATGTATAGACTGTAACTAAGATTTTTTAAAGCTGAGCTCTGAGTTCTGATAATTGAGTAATGGATATCTGAAGTTATTGATAATTGATTTACTGATACTGATTAACTGTGTCTGACAGTCCTAATTCTGTAAAACTGAACTAAGATCTGATCTGAAGACTGAAACTGAAATTGTGGGAGGTAATCATCTAACCAACATGCCCCAAATATGAGTTGATAGGGGTACAACCTGTGACCCCAGTTGGAAGGGTGATAATACCGTGCCACGGGTACTAACATCTGTTATGGAGTCAGTCCTATCTAACGGGTGACCCCTGAGATCAGTCCTAAACTAGCGGGTGATCCCTGAGTATGTCAATCCTATCTAATGGGTGACATCTCATAACTTACACTGGCTATGTAGTGCTGGAACTTAGGGTTTTTTTCTATGGACCCAGTCCTAGCTAACGGGTGAGACCCCATCTCTAGGCTCACTCGGTGCTGAATTATACTACCAACTGAAAGACACTGAATTGAGTATACTAAACAGGACTGGACTGATACTTCAGATTAATGATTTTTCCTGAGTTCTATAAATGACTGAGCTCTACTGAGTTTTGTAACTGACTGAGTTTTACTGAGTGTTGTAACTGACTAAGAGTACTACTGATCATGACAAGACTGAGATTTTGTAACTGACACTGGATCTAGGTATACAACTAAATTATTGGGTATTAAATATCCCCAGGACTCGATAGCATGAAAAGTAAAACATAGCATGATCATAAAGGCATAACAATACTTGCTTTCTAACAATGCACTCATTTAGACACTCTACCAAACACTTGATATACATGATTTTGTGCATGAATGGAATCACATAGTAATGTGTCATGTTTTCACTAGTCAAATTACATAAGCATTTTATCAAACACTTGTAATGTAATAACTTGTACATGAATGGGGAATACAAGTTAGCATGCTATAATGGCATTATCTCAATCTCATAGACAATTTATCAAACACATGGGAAGCATACTTGGTTCATTAAATCATAAACACTTAGGGTTAACATGGTTACAACAATCAACTTACAAATTGAAGGATTTATAATGAATATCATGTAATTCAACACATACTAGGATCAATTTTTGGAACTTGTAATCTAAATTATGGATTAAAAACCCAACAATAACATGAACATGAATTCAATTCAACCAAATCATGGAAATCATAAATCTGAGATCTTGCGTATTTAAAAAGGAGTTCTTGGACTTCATGGGTGAAAGGAACCCATGAATGAACACCTAACATACCTTGGTACTTTAATATGTAAGGACTGATGGTTCGTTCTTGAAAATTTTCTCTTGAAATTAAAATCCCTAGGGTTTGTTCTTGAGAGAATTTGAAAGAAAGTGAGTGTATTTTACTTATTAAGGGCTGAATTTCGTGTTTTAGGGGCTGATTAAGGGTGGGAAAATGACTTAAATACCCCTCAGGACGCAGCTTTAATGACTAAAAACGTGTCTAATGATGCACAGACCGGCGTGCCACGTCGATTGGATCAACGCTATGGCTGACGTGCCACATCGGCTTACTGGAATTAACTCTGGGAGCTAGAAAAAACATTTATCGATGCGATAGTCAATGCGGCCCATCGAGATCGCGTCAATCCACTGGTTTGGACTCTCAAACTTGATTCAAACAAGGTTCAAAAAATCTAAAACTTGTCCGGGGATACCTACTGACATTCCTTATTATAAATCAACTTAAAAATCGATATTTTAAGGTCATAAGGGTGGTGAAATAGGATCGCCAATTTACAAAGGCTAAAATACTTCTAAGTATAAACACTTAGCTAAAATTTCTAAGTATGGACCTCTTTTCAAGCTTTAACGGACTGAGTTAAGCTTAGAATTTTGCGGAGTCTTATAATATCTCCCCCTTGGGAACATTCATCCTCAAATGAGATTGACTAAGCTAAGAAACACTGATAGACTAAGCTTACACAATGAACATGCATATCTAATGCATGGAATGCCTGACTGAAACTATTGATAAGCTGAGTTTTCAAACTAAACATACATATCTGATGCATGAGTACATGATTGAACTAATTCGAGAATACATGATTGAATATGTAACGGTAATGGATACCAAGTTTATAACTGTAACTAAACATGGAACTAAGCAAATCTAAGGAAGACTGTTACCTTAACCTGAGAATACTGATGAACCTGAGGTTATTTACTAAACATGCATGAAAGGGAACATAAGAACATAACTGAGCCTGAAACGTGATACGTGAACTGAATATTATGAACTGAATTGAGACCCTGAATACATGTCTTATGGATGATATTGGAACTTTAAGGCCCACCTATGAGTACCTACTACTCCAAACTGGATCCGTTACATGAAGAGAAGATAGAAGGTTTAGGTCATGAAAGCTCGGGGAATTATAGTGCATCTCCCCCTTGGGATATTATGTCCCCTGAAAAATGCTGACTTGGCTGAGATACTGAGAAAAAGCTAAAATTATGCATAGGGCACCTACAAACTGAATCATGACTGAATATCTGGGATCTAAAACTGAGGCATGATACATAAACTGAGCTGAACTCGCAACTACCTAGTTTCTCCATCTTGGAATAGTTACATTTATAAGACTTCGGGTAGTGCAATTATATGGAAATATAGAAAACCAAACCATACAAACTTGGTCACCTGACTGCTAAACTGGATTGCTGGCTTTGCGGACTAACTCATACTGGAAACTTATACTCGATTTTAGCCCTTCTTTGACACCTTTTCTATAGAGTTCTAATGGATTTAAGGAGCAAGGAATCTTGGCATGGGCTGAATAAAACATCTGAATAAGAAATCACATTCTGACTAAAATTCTATAGTGTGAGGCGAGGCCTACAAAATATCTTATACGATAGAGTGACTAAGCCTTATGCACTGATCTACAAATTTTCAAGATTAGAAATATCCCTCGAATACCCGCTCACTATATTACCCATCTTAGTATGGCACTTCACCTGAGACTGCTGAAAATATTCACATGTGCACTGAGCATGAATGCATAAACATACTAACTTACCTGATTAACTGAATGACTGATAGATGAATACTGGTTATGTAATATTGAATTGTACTTAGTCTGAAATAAAACTGTAAAGTATTACGCATATGAGGTAAGGACTGACTGAGTAACATGAGATAATTGATCATGAATTCGTGAAAATAGTATTATTTGAGAATGCAAGACCAAACGTATAACATGATTCTAAAATAGTCTATAAACTGAGGTACTAAAATACTGATAACTGAATAACTAATAATTGTATGCTATGGTCAAGCAAACCTGAAACTGAACTGAGTTACTAATTTGATTACTGGGCTGGGACTAGGACTGAGACTGTAACTAAGATGGTAACTAAGACTCATATTGGAACTGAATACTGGGTTCTGATAACTCTACTGACTGAGGTCTGATCTGGATTGAATTCTCCCACTATGTTCAAGCCTACTCAAATCTCTGAAATGCATTTAGCCACTTACACATGAATATGACATTCAAGCCTATCTTCATAACTACATCCTTATGTAAAACTAGCAATGAATGACACGATACCGAACTTGACACTTAACTGAGGCCTTAGGAATAGGACATCAACATCCTGGATTTTGTCAAGAGATCTAAAATGAGGATATACATGACAAAATCTGAATTTAGCTGATCATTAAGAGTATAGCATAAGTCATGGGAACTGAGCATACTATAAAGCATGACATGAGTATATGAGTCATGAGCTGCATGTCCTGAGTTTGGAGGTTCTGTATTCATGGAACGTGATTCGTAACACTAAGTGAACTGGAACTTCTTATACTAGGAACTGTAAGCGTACATGATTTTTGTTAATATGCACGAATATGAGCTATGATTATAAATTTGACATGTAAGGCATAAGTAGATATCATGATAGGTGAAGTGCAAAACTTTGCACTGAGGTAAGGACGGGTTGGGCATCAACCTCTCCCACTGCATTTTTACACATACTGATATTACTATCAAAATTTGAAAGTCTAACTTGGTTACTTGTTCTACCATCTCTCCCTTAGCTTAAAGCTATTTTTCTAAGTCTGTGAGGCACTTAATAAACTCTTAATCGAACTGAAACGACTTTTCTCTAGAGTCTAAGATATGATAATGCTCATAAATACTAAACTCATTCTGAAGGACTAATCCTAACAATGTAAGGTCCACTGCTAGTACTTCCTTATGATACATGATTCTTAGCTTTCTATTGCCCCAACAATTATCATATTGTAACCTCAACACTGACTAACTTAGAATTCTCAACTTCTCTTTCTACTAGTTCAATCTAGAAATTTGAACTTAAATTAACTGAAACTAAGGTACTACCCCTTCATTCAATAATTGGTTCATCGGGAAACTAAAATGGAATAACTCGACTACATTACTGAAATTAACTAAAGGGATTTTTGAAATACTGCAACCGAGTAATTTTTTGTATACTCATCTGGCTGGAATCGATTTACCTACTGGGGTAGGCACTAAAAGGTTCTATTAATATTTGTAGTCTGACTTAAAGTTAACTGTTATGCAAGGAGTTACAAAGGCAAAGAAGCTCCTGGATCTAATAAGGCATGAATATGTAAATGGAAGATCTATAATGTACCAATGACTACGTCAGGAAAAATTTCCTGATCCTGTCGGGACTGAAGTGCATAAAGCATATTTGGGTGTTGCCTACTGGTGGCACTAGAAGTGGTACCCTGCTGGTTCAGGCGATTGGACTGAGCTGAAGGACGGTTGTACTGACCCTGTGAACCTGACTGAGGACAATCTCTGGCTCTATGGCCTGGCTTGCCACACCCAAAACATCCATCGCTGCCAGCTCTATACACACCCTTATGATTCTTACCACATACCCCGTAAAGTGGATGGGTACGACCACTGCTAACACTACCCTAGATTTTGGAACCTGCTCCCCATCCCGATGTTCATTCCTAAACTTTAGTACTGGCGCCCTAACTGAAAGTGGAACTGGGACTGAGAATCTCTGATGGAACTGGAAGCGGTTACTACCCCCTAATCTTGGCTTAGAATTATTTATTCTAGCTCTCTTATTCTTTTTACGCTCCCCCCTTACTCTACTGAGTGTAAGTTAAAAGCCTAGATAGGACAACAGTCTACAAATTGTTCTGAGCACTTACTGAATAAGCTAAGGTAGTGAAAGTAGCTCTGAATTCTGCATGAGAGTCATGATCGTCTAGGGTATCTTCCTATACAGGCTGAGGTGCTGACTGGTTTTTATAACTTCTTTTGTTAGCTTCTCTGGAAGGCATGTTCTGGAAGCAAAGAAAGAGATGAATTATACTGAGAGTTTAACTTGAGCTCATGCTCACTCGAACGACATGAATACTGAAAGAAGGGAAACTTTTCCTAAAATATCTTATAGCCTCATGTCTAGAAGTGTGGTGCGCTACACACCCATGTACAAGACTCTACTTAATACAGCTTTAAAACTTCCTAGGACTCTGTTGAACCTTAGGATCTGATACGAAGTTTGTAATGCCCCGAGTCTGTACCCCGGACGCTACACGATGCTAGTGACCACAAAGGACCACCAGCTAACCCATGACTGATATCTGATGTAAGCACTGAATAATAATACTAAAAGAAATATAGAATTAGGCTAAATTTCCATAAGGTTCAAAATCTAAATACTGATAAATAATAACATCTGAAAAACTAAACACAGTCTGAACTGTTCTTGTCTAAAAGCCTCTAACTAAACTGTCTGATTATGGAGTTGATGGGACAAGCCCCCAACTA
The DNA here is from genome assembly GCA_030864215.1 of Capsicum pubescens. NCBI lineage: Eukaryota > Viridiplantae > Streptophyta > Magnoliopsida > Solanales > Solanaceae > Capsicum > Capsicum pubescens. Next base: position 269,217,526 of record CM061540.1, on the reverse strand, counting down.
ACTCCAACTACTGAACTACTGATAATCTGATAACTAAAATAAAAGCATGCCCTCGATAGAGGAGAACTCACTGCTAAAATGCTGCTGATAATCCATACTGCTAAGTACGGTCAGGAGCCCATGCGTCTGACCCTATGATATAAAATATCATAACATAAAAAAGGTATGCGTCAATACTTTGAATGTACTAGTATGCTAGATAAGGTAAGGATGAATGCAAGGGTTCATATGCATGAACAGTAACTGACTGAATGATATAGAGTAACTGAATATAAGAGTACGTGGATAACTAATACTATAGAAATCACTGAGTATGCAATACTGTACATGTAAGTATAAACTGTAATTGAGATTTTCTAAAGTTGACCACTGAGTTCTGATAACTAAGTAATAAATATCTGAAGTTACTGATAACTGATTTATTAATACTAATTGACTGTGTCTGACTGTCCTGATTCTGTAAAACTGAACTGAGATCTTATCTGAAGACTGAAACTGAAACTGTGGGAGGTAATCATCTAACCGACATGCCCCAAATCTGAGTTGATAGGGGTCCAACCTGTGACCCCAGTTAGAAGGGTGAAAATACCGTGCCACGGGTACTAACATCTATTGTAAAGTCAGTCTTATCTAACGGATGATGCCTGAGATCAGTGCTAAACTAGCGAGTGATCCCTGAGTATGTTAGTCCTATCTAATGGGTGATATCTCATAACCTACGTAGGCTATGTAGTTCTAGAACTTAAGGACTGCCTCTAGGGACCCAGTCCTAGCTAACGGGTAAGACCCTATCCCTAGGCTTACTCGATGTTGAATCCTACTCCCAACTGAAAGACACTGAACTGAGTCTACTGAATAGGACTGGACTGATACTTGAGATTACTGAGTTTTCCTGAGTTCTGTAACCGACTAAGCTCTACTGAGTTCTACTGAGTGCTATAACTGACTAAGAGTACTACTGATCATAACATGACTAAGATTTTATAACTGACACTGGCTCTAGGTACACATCTAAATTATCGGGTATTGAATACCCCCAAAACTCAATAGAATAAAAAGTAAAACATAGCATGATCATAAAGGCATAACAATACTTGTTTGCTAACAATGCACTCATTTAGACACTCTACCAAACACTTGATATACATGATCTTGTGCATGAATGGAATCACATATTAACGTGTCATGTTTTCAGCAGTCAAATCACATAAGCATTTTATCAAACACTTCTAATGTGATAACCTATACATGAATGAGGAATACATATTAGCATGCTATAATGGCATTATCTCAATCTCATAGACAATTTATCAAGCACATGGGAAGCATACTTGGTTCATTAAATAATAAATACTTAGGGTTAACATGGTTACAATAATCAACTTACAAATTAAAGGGTTTATCATGAATATCATATAATTCAACACATACTAGGATCAAATCTCGGAACTTGTAATCTAAATCATGGATTAAAATCCCAACAATAACATGAACATGAATTCAATTCAACCAAATCATGAAAATCATAAATCTGAGATCTTGCGTATTTAAAAAGGGGTTCTTGGACTTTATGGGTGAAAGAAACCCATGAATGAACACCTAACATACCTTGGTGCTTTAATCTGTAAAGACTGATGGTTTTTTCTTGAAGATTTGCTCTTGAAATTAAAATCCCTAAGGTTTGTTCATGAGAGAATTTGAAAGAAAGTGAGTGTATTTTACTTATTAAGGGCTGAATTTCATGTTTTAGGGGCTGATTAAGGGTGAGAAAATGACTCAAATACCCCTCAGGACGTGGCTTTTAATGATCAAAAATGCGTCAAGTGATGCGTAGACCGACTTAGCTGAAATTTCTAAGTCTAGGACCTCTTTTCAACCTTTAACGGACTGAATTAAGCTCAGAATTTTGTGGGATATTACATCAATCCTCAACTGGCATGTTTGATATCTCAACCTACACTAGCTACGTAGTTCTGGAATACAAGGAATGATTCTAAGGATCACACCCTCTACTGGCAGGTGAGCCCCCATCCTTGGGTTCACTCGGTACTGAATCCTACTCCCAACTAAATGACATTGAACGGATCATACTGAACTAGAATGAACTTAGATTGAGTTTACTGAGTTTTCCTGAGTTCTGTAACTGACTGGGTTCTACTGAGTTCTATAACTGACTGAGAGTAATACTCATCATGACATGACTAATACTATTCTATAACTGACACTGGCTCTAGGTATACATATAAATTATCGGGTATTAAACACCCCCAAGACTCGATAGCATGAAATATAAAGCATAGCATAAGCTTGAATAACAAAATAATGTATACTTGTGCATAATTCATTCATAGAGATATTTCATCAAACACTTGTGAGGCATCTACTTATTCATGAATGGAGATTACATGCTCTCATGTTAAAATGGCACTAATTCATCCACATGGGCATTTTTTCAAACATATGGGGAGCATGCTTAGGTTATACAACAATCAACACACATAGTTGTCATCGATATATCAATCAACTTGCAAATTGAAGGTTTCATCAAGAGGATCATGTAATTCAATACATATAATGATTAATTTCATGAAAGCTTGTGATATAATCATGGAGAAAAACCCAACAATAACATGAACATGAATTTAATTCAATTCAAGCGTGGAAGTTCATAACTCAACACTCTTGTAGTTTGAAAACGGATTTGTGGACTCCATGGGTGAAAGGAACCCTTAAATGAACACCTAACATACCTTGGGTTATTAGTTCTTGAAGGTGTTTGATGAAATTCTTGAGTTTTGACCTTGATTCTTAAAGCTAGAGTTTTGTATTTTAGAGAGAAAGCTTTAATTTCTTGAGAAGAGTAAGTTAATAATGTCATAATTGGGTATTTAGGTCTTTAATTCCATGTTTAGGTTGACTTGGGTGAGGGAAAATTACCTAAAAGTCCTTGGAATTAAAATTCAGAATTAACTGAAAATTCCAGATTTTGGCACCCGGCGTGACGTATAGCTATCGCGCCATGTCACTGGAATTTGATAATTGGGAACTGGACTGGTGGCGCAGCATGGCAAAATCACGATCCCTCACTCGAAACTGACAACTAGGAACTGAGACATCGACGCAACGCGGTGGTATTGTGGAGGCTTACAGGAATTTGACAAATATGAAAATGAGACTTGGCGCAATGTGCCAATATCGCGAAGTAACACTGGAAAGTGACCATTTCCATTTTGATATACTCTGTGATGCACTACTGGCCTGAATGACGGTGTTTAACGACTGAAACTTAAAATAGCCATAACTTCTTACCCGGTTATTGGATTTAGGCGAATTTTATATCGTTGGAAAGCTGGTTGAATTTCCTATGCAATGGAAGGATCTAAAATAAAAAATACTTAGTATTTCAAAATTTTAATAGTAGATAACCTATAGATTGAGAGTTAAATTAAGCTAAGGAAATACAGGGTATTACAATATCTCCCTCTTGGGAACATTCATCCTTGAATGAGGCTGATTAAACTGAGAAACACTGATAGACTAAGATGAAACACTTAACATGCATACTGATGCATGACTACATGACTGAAATACTAAAAAACTGACTTTTTATACTGAACATGTATATCTGATGCACGAAATACATGACTAAAGCTACTAATAAGCTAAATTATTATATTGAACATGAATATTTGATGCATGAGTACATGATTGAACTGATTTATGAATGCATGACTGAATATGCAACGGCAAGAAATACCAAGTTTGTAATTATATCCGAACATGGAATTGAGTAAAGCTATGAAAGATTGTTACCTTAAGTTGAGTCTGAGTTTGCGGAAAAAAGGTAAGAATAGATGGTCCGTATATCTGCTTCTACTTTCCAAGTAGCTCCCTCAATGGGATGATTCTGCCAATGAAGTTTGATTAAGGGAACTTCTTTGTTCCTCAGTCTGCGAATCTGATGATCGAGGATCTGGACTGGAACCTCTTTGAAAGAGAGATCATGCTGAATATTTATGTCCTTTAATGGGACTCTGACTGCTGGGTCACCAATACATTTTTTTATCAAGGAGACGTGGAATACTGGGTGTACTGAAGCTAGATATGAAGGCAACTCAAGCTTATAAGCTACTTTTCCAAAACGACAAAAAATTTTATAAGGGTTAACATATCGGGGACTGAATTTTTCCTTTTTGTCGAACCTCTTCACTTTCTACATAGGAGAGATTTTCAAGAACACAAAATCACCAATCTCAAACTCGAGATCATTTACTGAACACGCAATGAATGGGGAACCTGAGAATATAATTGAGCCAGAAATATGATACATTAACTGAATATCATGAACTAAATTGAGCCCCTGAATACATAGCATATGGCTGAGATTGGAACTTGAGGGTCAACTTATGAGGACCCCCTGCTCCAAAATGGATTTGTCACGTGAAGAGAAATTGAAAGGTTTAGGACATGAGAGCTCGGGGTTTATAGTGCATCTCCACCTTGGGACATTATGTCCCTCAAAAAATGCTGACTTGGCTGAGATACTAGGAAAAATTAAGACGATGCATGGGGCCCCACAAACTGAATCGTGATTGAATATCTGGGATTTGAAACTGAGGCATGATACAAGAACTGAGCTGAACTTATAACTACCTAGTTGTTATATCTTGGAATAGTAACATTCATGATACTTCGGATAGTGCGACTAGATGGAAAGGTGGGAAACCAAACCATACAAACTTTTCCGCCTGACTGCTAAATTGAATTGTTGGCTTTACGGACTAACTCATTCATGAAAACTTATACTCGACTTGAGCATTTCTATGACACTCTTTCTATAGTGTTCTAGTGACTTTAGGGAGACAGGAAATCTTGGCATGGGCTGAATAAAACATCTGAATAAGAAATCACATCCTGGCTGAAATTTTGTAGTATGAGGCGAGGCCTAGGAAACATCATCTTAGATAGAGTGACTAAGCCTCATGCACTACAACTATAAATTTTCAAGCTTAGATATATTCCTCGAATAATCTATCAACTATACTCTCCATCTTAGTATGGCACTTCACCTAAGACTTCTGAGAATATTCACATGGGCGCTAAGCACGAATGCATAAACCTATTAACTTATCTAGTTAACTGAATGACTGATAGCTGAATACTGGTTATGTAAGATTGAACTGTACTTAGTCTAGACTAAAACTATAGATTATTATTCATATATTTTAAGGACTGGCTGAGAAATATGAGATATGGGGCATAAAGGCATGTAAACTATATTATCTGAGAATGCGAGACCAGGCATATAACATGGTTCAGATAATTGACTAACTGATAATTGTACGCAATGGTCAAGCAAACCTGAGACTGAACTGAGTTTAGAACTGAATTCTAAACTAAGACTGTGACTGAGTTATGATAACTACGTGATGTAGATTGACATAAATCAATGATCTGAATAGGCACTCACACTCTGTATTTTCTCAACTTCTCATCTCAGGAAAAATTTTGATTTCCCTCACTTCATCAGCTAAATATAACTTCTTGCTAGTCATTTACCTATACTCTAATCCGACATTTAATCCTATCTTAATAACTACAGCCTCGTGTAAAACAAGTATGCAAAAATCTTTCCTTAATATGAAACATTTACTCCCTTCCATGTAAGCAATCGCTCATCACTATATTAGTTTATAAGGAGAGTTCGCTGAAGGGTTAAAACATGAGGACCTGGAGTATGAATGAATACTATACCAAACTCAACCTTTAACTGAGGCCTGAGGAATAGAATATCAACATCATGGGTTTCTCAAGAGATCTAAACTAAGAAGATATGTAACACCCCATATTTTGGGCTACAACGTAAATCGTCATTCCTATGTGTAGATGTTCCAAAAGCCATTAATCTAATGTATACATAGTTTGTTAATCAATTATGTAGTATGTGAATCTAGTTAAGAATGAATTGAGATCATAGAGGTCCCTTAACTCAAGGACGAGTTGAAAGCTTTCCTATCGTTCAAGTTTTAGCGAGCATCAAAACTTGGGTCAACTTCAATCAGCCATAAATTTTTGTATTTGTCTAATTAGAGGGCCTACTATATATAAAATGAAGGGTCTTTAAGTTCTCTTTCCAACTCCACTAATTTTGCCTAAATTTGATGTCGGGATAAAATGTTATGGCCATTCTACAATGAGATATCTGAGCTGCCAAAGTGTAACGGAAAGGCTGATGGGCCATCAAGCCAGTGATGAACAATCGCCTAAACCATCGTAATTGAGGAAGTAAGCCTGTTTTCGATCCATAAAGCGATGGTTTAAGGGACGTTCCATCCAAGGGGTAACGATTCATCACCCAAACCATCCCACACCTTCGTTTAGCGATCTAAAGTCATTTTAAAGGGATTTTTGGGTCTTTTCCACCCTTTTCAACACTTTATTACATCAAATCAAAGAATATAACTCTTCATTCATCCATAACATCAAAACTAGGGTTTTTTTTCATAAGAACAAGGAATCAAGAATCAACCTTTAAGTTCAAATTTTTTAAGGAACAAATTAAGATCTGAGTCCTGCTCTTTAAACCAAGTAATCTAAGGTACGTGGGATTTTCCTAAATCTCATGGGCATGATTTTGATATGAATTTAAATAAAAATTTTAATAATTATGTAAGTTTGTATGCCATTGTAAGTGGGATTTTGTTTTAACACAAAAAACATAAATTGTGATATGGTTTTGAGAAGAATATTGAAAGATCATGGGGATGTTTGCTTATATATCTCAATTGTTGAATTTGTGGACATGTGATTTGAATTTTTAAATGGAGTTATGAACATGAGTTCTGAATTCTTTATTCCCTATGTTGATGTTTATGTACCCCACATAATGCTATTGTTAAAGTATTGAGAGCGTGAGTTTTAAAAACCCCTTTTATCATTAAAAAATGTGTTTGTCTAATGTTGTACTACTTGGTAAATGTTGAAGTTTCTTGACTATTTTGTGTTGGGGAATTGATATGCATATGTTTGGTGTATGGGAGTCTTGTTGGTGTTCATCTAATGACTTGCATAAAATGCGCGGAGGAATTGCCTCGATCGAAAAGAAGAAAAGAATGTTGTGATTATGATGTATTTTTTATCTTAAATCTTAAATTGATCTGAGTTAGATGGTTACCCAAAGAAAGCATGAGCCAGATGACTCTATGCTGGAAATCGTGATTTGCCGACACGGGAACTTGGTACTCTGCTATGTAATCTTGTGTACCTAGTACTAAGTCATCCCAAAGTGGGACCAATGGTTAGGAGCCCTTCTTTTTTATCTTGATCCCAACCACGACATATTGACTTGATTGGGTTTGTGGTACCCTGCTGTGTGATCTTTTGTGTCCTTCCCTCACAAATACTCCAATCATAGCGAAAACTGATATTTGGTAGTTAATGAAAATGTAAAATTGTTGGGTGTACCATCTAGCTCAATAGTGCTGCATTATTATTAAAAAATCATTATACTATGCCCATATGTTTTTAAAATGATTTTGCATTAATGTGTTTTATAATAGCTCTCACTTATGTTATATAAAAGTTGTATTTTGTTTTTAGATTACTCTGCATACCAGTACAATTGTATTGACCACCTATATTCCAGGGTCTGAGGCTCAGTCTAGAGGTTCTGCAAAGCCATAAAGTTTTCAACCAGAAGTGAAGTATGTGTGCAGTTGGTAAGCCTTCTTTATTCCGAAAGGCCTATTTTTTTCTATCATATGTTATTTATTTTGGTTTAGGTTTAATGGGGTCCTTGTCCCAATTTTAGTTGGGATGACTGGTTTTAATAAACTAGAGATTTTGCAGACAGATGTTAGATGATGTTGAAGGTTTTATTGAATTCTTTGACTTTTCAGTTGTATGATGTTATTGACCATATTTTCACATGAATCCATTTTTGCATTCTCTTTATAATTGTATGAATGTGTGTATGATTGCCTGTTAACAAAGGAGCACTCAGGCCTTCACGACTCGGGATGCTCGTCACGGCCAAGGTCTTGTTTGGGTCGTGAAAAACTTGGTTTCAAAGCACGGTTCATGGTCCCAGGGTGTCTGCGAAATCGCATTGGGTAGAGTCCTATTTATGGGTGTGTAGTGTGCCACACTTATAAGTAGGAGGCTACATGGAATTTAGGAATATTTCTCTTTCTTCATGTTCTAGTTCATGCTATAGAGTTAGAATATTCCTCTTTCATACTCTAGTTCATGCTATGGTGTCTTTCATACGAAAGTAAAGTTATTCCAATTCTTTTCTTACTCTGATGTTCTTAAATATGTCCCACTGCTGAGGTAATTCAAGTGCAGAAGCTTAGAATATAAATGATGTGGTCCTTTTCTAATTGAGTCATAAAGGATTATAAAATTATTCAAGGACATGAGAGGAGTCCGTTAGCGCTTCAAGGTGTATTGATTCTAGTGTAAACTTTGACCCTGATGAAATTGTACTCTTCAGCCTGAGTTATTAAGTGTATCTAGTCCTTTTCAAAATTCTTGTTGCAAATGTCATGCGTAAGGGGAATGATATGCAGCAGAATATTGGAACCATATTTCCTCCCGAGTTGTAGTGTATGTTAAAATGTCATGACCTATTGGTAGTGAGATTAGGCCAAGAAGTTGGGGATATGAAATCACAAGGTTAGAAGTCAGAGTGAGGAAACTTTTGTGTAAGTAAATACATTTAGTTGTAGAATAAGTGATTGAGGGATGATTTTCCATTTTATAGTGATAGACTAATATAGTATCAATATTTATGGATTGTGTGGCAGTCTGTGGAAGAAGTGTTTGACTCGGATTTTTATTTATTAGAAATAGGGAAAGAGCCTAGAGTGGATAGTTATGGTGGTTATAGAAATCCCTTATAGGACAAGAATGGAAATGGTTAGATTAGCCATTAAGTTATAAGTATTGACTCATTATTGTATGTGGAATTTGAAGGTAGTCTAAATGTATACTTGGGTAAGTAAGTATGATGTGAGAAAGTAGAATATGTAGATAAGATCGTATTGGGTTATAAGATAAGATTAAGGTTGACCATGTCTATTATGTGACTTTGCCCCCTTGACCTTTTTTTCTTTAGTAGTTGTAAACTAGTACTACATGTGAGAAGGTATGTAGTAGAATTTGAGGTGTAGTAGTAATGTCATGGAGGTAATTTGGTTGCAGGTAGTATCAAGGTGAAATGAGGTGTTTAGGTTAAATTTTCCAAATTGATAGACAGTATATTATAATGCATACTTCATTGGTGGTAGATGATTGATGCTAGACTATAGTTTTTTATTTTTTATGTAGAATATGGTGGTAAGAATAGTAGCTTAAGATTAATAAGGTATGTTTTGTGGCAATGAATTAGTAGGCTTGATGTGATTTGTGAAAGAGCCTAGATTGATAATTTATGAAAAGTTTAAGTGGTAAGTGTGAAGTATATGTGTATTTGAGGACTAGTATTAAAATGATGAATTGTTAGTAAGTCATTAAATGGATAAGGGCGTAAGTATATAAGAATAAGTTGCACCCTGGTAGTAATATGTTAGGTAAGATTTTATTAATTCTGAATTTTTGTTACATGACTCATGAGGTAAGCACTCATGTTTCTCAATGTGGTTATCCCTATGAACTCTTGCCACGTTGAGTTTATACCATAACGATTCTTTACTCATTCTCCAAATACTTGACATATGAAGCACTTCTTGATTGTATCGTATCTTCATTTCATGTACCTCCTTGAGTAGTGCAAAAAGGTATAACCTATGGTCTGACAAGTGTTACTTTGACTCTTGATGATTGTTCTTTGGTCCCTCAATGACCCTCTGAATATTAGTGTGATGGTGGTTGTGGTAGCGTAGTAATGTGTTAGGCAAGGAAGTAGATGTTCTTAAAGGTGAAAATCTTGATGTGATTTCTTGAGCTAAGGATAAAAGAGAAGAGGAAAGAAGAGATGAATTCTCGTTATGTAAAATAGTTAGAAAGGAAGTTTATGGAGAGAATCTTTGTGAGAATGATTGAATTTGTTGGTCTTAGTGGAGAGGTCCATAAAGTGGGGTGTCGTAATGATAGGCTTGAATTTTGTGATTGGTGAGTAAATAAACCACTATGACAAGTTGTTAGTATTTCTTGGATTAAGACTTGAGGTTGTGGAATTATAGTGATGAGGTGAGATGATTTCTTAATGTGATGTATAGTACAGGGTCTCTAGTTTAAGTTAGCTCCTCTTTACTCCGAGTTAGGCTTCAACATAGAAGTATTATACGGCGGGACACAAATTATTATGGTTAGATGTGCTACGGGAGATTTTGTAAGTTGGAAATGATGAAGTGTGTTGATTAATGTTGGGGTATAGACAAGTAGTGTCTCTGAGTTTAAGTCTATTCGATGTATCTTTGAGTTTGAGAATGTTTCTAATCTAATCTATTTTTATATCTCGCTGAAATCTCATCTCGTGTCTTGTACCAATCTTAATCAAGCCGAGGGGTCTTAGAGAAAAAAAATTCATGCCTTACAATGTTTTGATCATGTGCCATAGAACACATGCCAAGATCATATTGTCGTCAAGTTTCGTTATCTCATGATGGTACCAATGTAAATCAGGCCTATTAACACCAAATTAACTTATGCCTTATGTTGTGGTGATAATAATTCGTAGAACTCATGTGCAAGGTCATCCCAATGTAAAGTTTCATAACCTCATGCTTCGTGCTTACGCATTTCACTAGGGGTGTCATAAAGTTCTTTTGACACCTTTGCATATTTTGTTGAGGAAAAATGTTCAATACGATGTTACACTCTTTATTCCATACCTTTAGAGCTTCAACAAGTCCATACCCATCATTCGGTGACGAATGATCCCAAGGGGGAGATAATGTAACACCCCGCATTTTGGGCTAGAACATAAACCATTATTTCTATGCATAGATGTTCCAAAAGCCATTAATCCAATGTAGATATAGTGTGTTAATAAATTATGTAGTGTTTGAATCTAGTTGAGCATGAATTGAGATCATAGAGGTCCCTTAACTCAAGGACAAGTTGAAAGCTTTCCTATCGTTCAAGTTTTAGTGAGCGTCAAAACTTGTATCAACTTCAATTGGCCATAACTTTTTATATATATCAAATTAGAGGTCCTACTATATATAAAATGAAAGGTCCTTGGATCCTCTTTCCAACACCACCAATTTTACCTAAATCCGATGTCGGGATAAAATGTTATGATCGTTTTACAGTGAGCTATTCAAGATGCCAAATTGTGATGGAAAGGTTGATGGACCATCACAACTGAGCAGTAAGCCCGTTTTCTATCCATAAAGCGACGGTTTGAGGGATGGTCCATCCCTGGGGTGTCGGTACGTTGCCCAAACCATCCCGCCCCTCTTTTTAGCGATCTAAAGCCATTTTTAAAGGGATTTTAGGGTCTAATCCACCCTTTTCAACACTTTATTACATCGAATCAATGCACATAACTCCTCATTCGTCCATAACATCAAAACTAGGGTTTTTTTCCTCAAGAACAAGGAATCAAGATTCAACCTTTAAGTTCAAATTTTTCAAGGAACAAATTAAGATCAGAGTCCTACTCTTTAAACCAAGTAATCTAAGGTACGTGGGGTTGTCCTAAATCTCATGGGCATGATTTTGATATGAATTTAAATAATATTTTTAATAATTATGTAAGTATGTACGCCATTATAAGTGAGGTTTCATTTTAACATAAACAGCATGCATTGTGATATGGTTTTGAGAAGAATATTGAAAGATCATGGGGTTGTTTGCTTATATATCTCAATTGTTGAATTTGTGGACATGTGATTTGAATTTTTAAAAGGTATTATGAACATGAGTTGTGAATTTTTTATTCCCCATGATGATGTTTACGTACCCCATATAATCCTATTGTTAAAGTATTGAGAGCATGAGTTTTAAAACCCTTTTTTATCATGAAAAAGTGTGTTTGGCTAATGTTGTACTACTTGGTAAATATTGAAGTTTCTTGACTATTTCGTGTTGGGGAATCGATATGCATATGTTTGGTGTATGGGAGTCTTGTTGATGTTCATATAATGACTTGCAAAAATGCGCGGAGGAATTGCCTCGAATGAAAAGAAGAAAAAAATATTGTAAGTATGATGCATGTTTTGTCTTATATCAAACTTAAAGCTTAAATTGATGTGAGTTAGATAGTTACCCGAAGAAAGCACGAGTCAGATGACTCTATACTGAAAACCGTGATTTGCCGACACGAGAACTTGGTACCCTGCTATGTGATCTTGTGTACCTAGTACTAAGTCATCCCAAATTAGGACCAATGGTTAGGAGCCCTGCTTTGTGGTCTTGATCCCACCCACGACATATTGACTTGATTGGGGTTGTGGCATCCTGCTGTGTGATCTTGTGTATCCTTCCCTCACTAATACTCTAATCTTGGAGGGCAACCAAGATTTGGCAGTTGGTGAAAATATAAAATTGTCGGGTTAACCATCTTGCTTAATAGTGTTGCATTATTATTAAAAAATTATTATACTATGCCCATGTGTTTTTAAAACGATTTTACATTAACGTATTTTATAATAGCTCTCACCTATGTTATATAAAAGTTATATTTATTTTCTTGGATTACTCTGCGTACCAGTACATTTGTATTGACCCCCTATATTCCAAGGTCTGAGGCTCAATCTAGGGGTCCTGCAAAGCCGTAGAGTTTTCAGCCAGAAGTGAAGTGTGTGTGTAATTGGTAAGCCTTCTTTATTCCAAAAGGCCTATTTCTTTCTGTCATATATTATTTATTTTGGTTTAGCTCTACTGGGGGCCTTGTCCCAGTTTTAGTTGAGATGACTGGTTTTGATGTATTAGAGATTTCGCAGACAGATGTTAGATGACGTTTAAGATTTTATTGAATTCGTTGACTTTTCAGTTGTATGATGCTATTGACCATATTTCCGCATGAATCCATTTCTGCATTCTCTTTACAATTGTATGAACGTGTGTATGATTGTCTGTCAGCAAAGGGGCACTCAGGTCTTCACGGCTCAGGATGCTCGTCATGGATAGGGTCTTTTTTGGGTCATGAAAAACTTGGTATCAAAGCACGGTTCATGGTCCTAGGGTATCTGCAAAATCGCATCGGGTAGAGCCATATTTATGGGTGTGTAACGCGCCACACTTATAAGTAGGATTCTACATTGCGTTTAAGAATATTTCTCTTTCTTCATGTTCTAGTTCATACTATGGAGTTAGAATGTTCCTCTTTCATACTTTAGTTCGTGTTGTGGTGTCTTCCATATGAAAGTAAAGTTATCCTAATTCTTTTCTTACTCTAATGTTCTTAGATATGTCCCATTGATGAGGTGATTCAAGTGAAGAAGCTTAGAATATAAATGATGTGGTCCTTTCTGATTGAGTCATAAAGGATTATAAAATTGTGCAAGGACTTGAGAGGAGTCTGTTAGTTCTTCAAGGTGTATTGATTCTAGTGTAAACTTTGATCCTAATGAAATCGTGCTCTTCAGCCTGAGTTATTAAGTATATCCAGTCCCTTTCAAAATTCTTATTATAGATGTTGGAACTGTATTTCCACCCGAGTAGTAGTGTATGTTAAAATGTCATGACCTATTGGTAGTGAGATTGGGCCAAGAAGTTGGGGATATGAAATCACAAGGTTAGAAGTCAGAGTGAGGGAACTATTAGTAAGTAATTACTTTTAGTTGTATGATCATTGCTAAGGGATAATTTGCCATTTTATAGTGATAGACTAGTATAGTATCAATATTTATGGATTGTGTGGTAGTCTGTGGTAGAAGTGTTTGACTCTAGTTTTAATTAATTCAAAATAGGGAAAGAGCCTAGAGTGGATAGTTATGGTGGTTATAGAAATCCCTTATAGGCCGCGAATGGAAACGGTTAGATTAGCCATTAAGTTATAAGTAGAGACTCATAATTATATGTGGAATTTGAAGGTAGTCTAAATGTATGCTTGGGTAAGTAAGTATGATGTGAGAAAGTAGAATATGTAGATAAGATCGTATTGGGTTATAATAGAAGATTAAGGTTGACCATGTCTATTATGTGACTTTGCCCACTTGACCTTCTTTTCTTTAGTAGTTGTAAACTAGTACTACTTGCGAGAAGGTATGTAGTAGATTTTGAGGTGTAGTAGTAATGTCATGGAAGTAATTTGGTTGTAGGTAGTATCTAGGTGAAATGACGTATTTAGGCTGAAATTTTCAAATTAATGGATAGTATATTATGTTCCATGCTTCATTGATGGTAGATGATTGATGCTAGACTATAGGTTTGAATTTTTTATGTAGAATGTGGTGGTAAGAATAGTAGCTTAAGATTAATAAGGTATGTTTTGTGGCAATGAATTAGTAGGCTTGATGTGATTTGTGAAAGAGACTAGGTTGATAATTTGTGAAAAGCTTAAGTGGTAAGTGTGAAGTATATGTGTACTTGAGGACTAGTATTAAAATAATGAATTGTGAGTGAGTCATTAAGTGTATAAGGGCGTAAGTATATAAGAATAAGTTGCACACTGGTAAGATTACGTTAGGTAAGATTTTATGATATAAGTTATTTGATTAGTTATCTAATGTTAGAAGGTTAAGTAGTGGAGAGTGGATTTTTATGTGATAAGGAGTGAGGATGTGTATGTTCATGAGACTGCGAGTTGTAGGTTAATGACAATAGTGGTAGCGAAAATTAAGAGTAGCGTTCTTGGAAAGCAATGCCTTTAGAGTACTTAAAGGGGGGGAAGTTTAGCATTTATTTGTATAAGTGTTTTGCGTACCTAGTTGTGTTCTTGAAATTGTAGTATGGAGAAGTCTGGTGAGTTATTGTACGGTGTTCGTTAGAGTTGAGTTGAGTTATTGTATGGTCTTACAAGTTTTGTTAAGTTGTAAGTTATGCGATTAGAAGTGTAATTCCAGTATTCCAAGGAGTTGAAAATAGAGTATTAAGTGGTTAGAAGCGTGGATGTTCATGCCCATAATAATGTTAGTCATAAGTTGATAACTTTGGGGTTAGAAGAAGTTATGATTTGTATTCCCGAAGGGGGATGTCCTAGAAATAATTTAGTGTCGATATGTTAAATTAATGAGGGAAGTATGTGTTCATGTGTGTACCGATACCCCTCTATTGTATTGAGAATTATGGTTATAGATTGATGAGAGGTTATGTTCTCAAGTCTAGAATTGTGACTTTGCTCTAAAGGGGAGATGGTGAGTTAAGGTAGTTTCCTAATTTTCTCATTGTGTCAAGTTAGGGAAGAGTCATAGTAAACCTATTCGTATTCAAGCATATTCCTCCTACTTCAGTTTAAGAGTTCATTCTACCAATGTCTTATTTATTCAAGTCCTGCCTATGTCTAAGGATTCAGTTCTCTATGTAAGTCATGTCATGTTCTGACCCCCAAACTCAAAGCGACAATATCTCAATAAATTTAGTTTTTTACGTATTCAAGCTCTATGATACAATGTTCATAATCCATAAATCTGTATCCCAAACCATGCTTGGTTCTAAGAAACTATATTTTCGAATGTTACTGATTCATTTTATGTCGGGATTAGCCAAATGATAAATTTGTGTGAACTCATGACTAATTCATCTTTTAAAATAAAAAGCAATAGCTCTGAATAGAAGTTCTTGTCCCAATCACTGACTTTATTGATTCTGAATTTTTGTTACCTGACTCATGAGGTAAGCACTCATGTTTCTCACTGTGGTTAGCCCTATGAACTCTTGCCACGTTGAGTTTATACCATAACGATTCTTTACTCATCCTCCAAATACTTGACATATGAAACACTTCTTAATTGTATTGTATCTTCATTTCATGTACCTCCTTGAGTAGCGCAAAAAGGTATAACCTATGGTCTGACAAGTGTTACTTTGATTCTTAATGATTGTTCTTTTGTCCCTCAATGACCCTCTGTATATTAGTGTAATAGTGGTTGTGGTAGCGTAGTAATGTGTTGGCCAAGGGAGTAGATGTTCTTGAAGGTGAAAATCTTGATGTGATTTCTTGAGCTAAGGATAAAAGAGAAGAGAAAAGAAGAGATGAATTCTCGTTATGTAAAATAGTTAGAAAGGAAGTTTATGGTGAGAATCTTTGTGAGAATGATTGAATTTGCTGGTCTTAGTGGAGAGGTCCATGAAGTGGGGTGTCATAATGAAAGGCTTGAATTTTGTGTTTGGTGAGTAAATAAACCAATGTGACATGTTGTTAGTATTTATTAAATTAAGACTTGAGGTTGTGGAATTATAGTGATGAGGTGAGGTGATTTCTTAATGTGATGTAGAGTACATGGTCCCGTAGTTTAAGTTAGTACCTCTTTACTCCTAGTTCAGCTTCAACATAGAAGTATTATACGGAGGAACACAAATTATTGGGGTTAAACGTGCTATGGGAGATTTTGTAAGTTGGAAATGATGAAGTGTGTTGATTAATGTTGGGGTATAGACAAGTAGTGTCTCTGAGTTTAACTCTATTCGATGTATCTTTGAGTTTGAGAATGTTTCTAATCTAATCTATTCTTATATCTCGTGGAAATCTCATCTTGTGTCTTGTACCAATCTTAATTGGGCCGAGGGATCTTAGAAAAAAAAATTCATGCCTTACACTGTTTTGATCATGTTCCATAGAATACATACCAAGATCATGTCGATGTCAAGTTTCGTTATCTCATGATGGTACCAATGTAAATCAGACCTATTATCACAAAATTAACGTATGCCTTATGTTGTGGTGATAATGATTGGTAGAACTCATGTGCAAGGTCATCCCAATGTGAAGTTTCATTACCTCATGCTTCATACTTATGCGCTTCACTAGGGGTGTCATAAAGTTCTTTTGATACCTTTGCATATTTTGTCGAGGAAAAATGTTCAATGTGAGGTTATACTCTTTATTCAATACCTTAGAGCTTCAACAAGTCCCTACCCATCATTCGGGGATGAATGATCCCAAGGGGGAGATAATGTAACACCCCGCATTTTGGGGTAGAACGTAAACCATCATTTCTATGTGTAGATGTTCCAAAAGCCATTAATCCAATGTAGATATAGTGTGTTAATCAATTATGTAGTGTGTGAATCTAGTTGATCATGAATTTAGATCATAGAGGTCCCTTAACTCAAGGACGAGTTGAAAGCTTTCCTATCGTTAAAGTTTTAGTTACTGTGAAAACTTTGGTCAATTTCAATATGCCATAACTTTTTGTATATGTCAAATTCGAGGGACTATTATATATCAAATGAAAGGTCTTTGAGTTCTCTTTCCAATGCCACTAATTTTTTCTAAATCCAATATCGAGATAAAATATTGTTGTTGTTTTATAGTGAGTTATCTGAGCTCCCAAATTATGACGGGAAGGCTGATGGACCGTCGCGCCAACGACGAACCGTCGCCCAAACCGTCGCAACTAAGGTAGTAAGCCCGTTTTCTGGCTATAAAGCAATGGTTTGAGGGACGGTCCATCCCTGGAGTGACGGTTCGTCACCCAAACCGTCCCGCACCTCCATTTAACGATCTAAAGCTATTTTTATAGGGATTTTTGGGTCTTTTCCACCCTTTTCAACACTTTATTACATCAAAGCACATAACTTCCCATTCATCCATATCATCAAAAATAGGGTTTTTTTCCCCAAGAACAAGGAATCAAGAATCAACCTTTATGTTCAAATTTTTCAAGGAACAAATCAAGATCTGAGTCCTACTCTTTAAACAAAGTAATGTAAGGTATGTAGGGTTGTCCCAAATCTCATGGGCATGATTTTGATACAAATTTAAACAAGATTTTTAATAATTATGTAAGTATGTTTGCCATTATAAGTGGGGTTTTATTTTAACACAAAAAGCATGAATTGTGATATGGTTTTGAGAAAAATATTGAAAGATCATGGGGTTGTTTGCTTATATATCTCAATTGTTGAATTTGTGGACATGTGATTTGAATTTTTAAAAGGTGTTATGAACATGAGTTGTGAATTCTTTATTCCCCATAATGATGTTTATGTACCCTACATAATGTTATTGTTAAAGTATTGAGAGCATGAGTTTTAAAACCCCATTTTATCGTGAAAAAGTTGTTTGGCTAATGTTGTACTACTTGGTAAATGTTGAAGTTTCTTGACTATTTCATGTTGGAGAATCGATATGCATATGTTTGGTGTATGGGAGACTTGTTGGTGTTCATATAATGACTTGCATAAAATGCGTGGAGGAATTGCCTCAAATGAAAAGAAGAAAAGAATGTTGTGAGTATGATGCATGTTTTGTCTTATATCAAACTTAAAGCTTAAATTGATGTGAGTTAGATGGTTACCCAAAAAAAACACGAGTCAGATGACTCTATGCTGGAAACCATGATTTGCCGACACGGGAACTTGGTACCCTTCTATATGATCTTGTGTACCTAGTACTAAGTCATCCCAAATTAGGACCAATGGTTAGGAGCCCTTCTTTGTGATCTTGAGCCCAACCACGATATATTGACTTGATTGGGGTTTTGGCACCTTGCTGTGTGATCTTGTGTGTCCTTCCCTCACTAATACTCCAATCTTGGTGGCAACCGAGATTCGGCAGTTGGTGAAAATGTGAAATTTAAGGGTGTACCATCTAGCTCAATAGTGTTGTATTATTATTTAAAAATCATTATACTATGCCCATGTGTTTTTCAAATGATTTTGCGTTAACGTGTTTTATAATAACTCTCACCTTTGTTATATAAAAGTTGTATTTTATTTTTGGATTAATCTGTGTACTAGTACAATTGTATTGACCCCCTATATTCCATGGTCTGAGGCTCAGTCTAGAGGTCCTGCAAAGCTATAGAGTTTTCAGCCAGAAGTGAAGTGTGTGTGCAGTTGCTGAGCCTTCTTTATTTGGGAAGGCCTATTTATTTCTGTCATATGTTATTTATTTTGGTTTAGGTGCACAGGGGTCCTTGTCCCAGTTTTAGTTGAGATAACTGGTTTTGATGTACTAGAGATTTCACAGACAGATGTTAGATGTTGTTGAAGGTTTTATTGAATTCTTTGACTTTTCAGTTGTATGATGTTATTGACCATGTTTCTGCATAAATCCATTTCCGCATTCTCTTTACGATTGTATAAACGTGTGTATGATTGCCTGTTAACAAAGGGGCACTCGGGCCTTTACGGCTCGGGATGCTTGTCACAGCCAGGGTCTTGTTGGGGTTGTGACAATATACGTGACATAATATGAATTTAGTCGATTGTTAGGAGCGTAGCATGAGTCATGGGAACTGAGCATACTGTAAAGCATGACATGAGTACAAGAGTCATGAGTTGCATGACCTGAGTCTTAAGTTTCTGTATTCATGGAACATGATTTGTAACACTGACTGAACTGGGACTCCTATACTGGGAACTGTAAGCGTACATGATTTTTGCTAATGTGTACGAATATGAGCTATGATCATAGATCTGACATGCAATATATGAATAAATATCATAATAACTGATGGGTTTTGAGAGTCTGAAGTACGATTCTAAGATGATCTACATGATCATTCTCTTTATGGGAATAGACAAGAATGTCATTGATGAGGAATATAATGAACATGCCCAAGTACTGCTTGAACACGCGACTCATTAAGTCCATGAAAGTTGCTGGGGCATCTGTAAGACCAAAGGACATGACTAGGAATTCGAAGTAACCATACCAGGTTCGGAAAAGATGTTTTTAGAATGTCATATTCCCTGACTCTGAGCTGATGATAGCTTGATATGAGGTCTATCTTAGAAAAGTAACTAGCACCCTGAAGTTCATTAAATAAGTCATCGATTCTGGGAAGTGGGTACTTGTTCTTGACCGTAACTTTATTTAGCTGACGGTAGTCAATGCACATTCTGAGAGAACCAATTTTCTTACGCACGAATAGAACTGGTGCACCCCACGGGGATACACTGGGTCTGATGAATCCCTTATCTAGGAGATCCTTCAACTGTTCTTTTAATTCTTTGAGTTCTGTTGGAGCCATTTTATATGGCGAAATAGATATAGGCTGAGTATCTAGTAGAAGGTCTATTTCGAAGTCTATTTCCCTAACGAGAGAAACTCCAGGAAGATCTTCGGGAAGCACATTTGAGAATTCATTTACTACTAGAACTGACTCAAGACTGGGAGTTTTTGAACTAGAGTCTTTGACTCGCACAAGATGATAGGCACACCCCTTGGATATCATTTTTCTCGCTCTAAGGTATGAAATCAACTAACCCTTAAGCGTTGTAGTACTACCCTTCCATTCAAGGACAGGTTCATTTGGAAACTGAAAAAATGAACATTTCTATTTCTACAATCATCTGACGTATAGCATGAATGGAGCCAATCCATGTCGAGAATGACATCGAAATATGTCATCTCTAATTCTACTAAGTCTACTGAAGTGACTTTCTGAGATATCATAATCGGACAGTTTCTGTATACCCGTCGGGCTATGATAGATTGACCCACGAGGGTAGAGACTAAGAATGGTTCTGTTAAGACTTATGGTCTGATTTTGAAATTGGCGGCTATGTAAGAAGTTACAAAAGACAGAGAAGCTCCCGGATCTAATAAGGCATAAACATGTAAATGGAAGATCTGTAACGTACCAGTGACCACATCAAGAGAACTTTTTTGATCTTGTCGGGACTGAAGTGCATAAAGTTTGTTAGGGCGTTTCCCACTGGTGGCACTGGAAATGGTTACCTGCTGATTCGGGAGACCGGACTGAGTTGGGGAACGGTTATACTGACCCTGAGAACCTGACTGAGGATAATCTTTGATTCTATGGCCTGGATCTCCACACCCAAAACATAAACCACTACTATCCCTATCCATGCCGTGATGATTCCTACCACACTTCCCACAGAGAGGGCTTGTACGACCACTCTTTGTCCTTGACGTTCTGGCCCTCTTATTTTTTCTCCTATTTTTCCTATGCTTCTCCCCCCACTAGGCGAAGCAGAGGGAAAAAGCCTAAATAGGAAAATAGATAGTTGATTTCTCTGTGCAACTACTGAATAAGCTAAGGAAATAAAAGCAACTCTGAATTCTGCATGGGAGACGTGCTCATTCAGGGGATCTGCCTGAACGGGCGGAGGTGCTGGCTGATTTTCATTTCTTCTTCTATTAAATTTTCTGGGAAGTATCTTCTGTAGAAAAAAGGAAAGAGTAATTTTGATTGAGAGTTTAACTTGAGCTTATGCTCACTCGTATGACATGAACACTGAAAGAAGGGAAAATTTTCCTAAAACATCTCATAGCCTCCTGTCCAAAAGTTTGGCGCGCTACACACCCATGCACAAGACTCTACTTGATGTGGCTTTCAGACTTCCTAAGACTCCGTTGAAGCTTTGGCTCTGATACCAAGTTTGTAACACCCCGAGTCTGTACCCCAGACGCTACACGATGCTTATGACCTCGAAGGACCACAAACTAACCCATGACTTATATCTGGTGTGAGCACTAAAATATGATATTGTAATAAATACGAATAATAGGCAAAAATGCTATAAGTTTCATAATATCTGAAATACTGATAAAATATAACATCTGTGATAATATCTGTAAAACTGAATACTGACTTAAAACTAGTCTGAAAAGCCTCTAATCTGAACTATCTGAAAGTGGAGTTGATGGGATAATACCCCAACTAACTCCAACAACTAAAATATTGAATCTATTGAAAAATTGAAATAATAGAGTATCCTTGATGATGAGAACTCACTGCTAAATCTGATACTGCTAACTGAATTTGAATCTGTCTATGCGCGGTCAGGAACCTGAGTGTCCGTACCTATGATATAAGACATCATAGCACAAAGAAAGAGTATGTGATTAGTACATAGAATGTACTGGTATGCTAGATGAGGTAGGGCTGAATGCAAGGGTTCATATGCATGAACGAATAACCGACTAAATGATATAGAGTAACTGAACATGAGAGTACATGTATAACCGATATTGTTGTAAATACTGAGAATGCAATACTATGCATATACGTGAATGTATACTATAACTGAACTTTTCTGAAGCTAAATATTGAGTTTTGATACTGAGTAACTGATAATTAGAGATTTCTAAAAACTGAGTTACTGATACTAATTGATTGTATCTAACAATCCTGATTCTGTAGAACTGAACTGAGTTCTATTTTAAAGATTGAAACTGAAACTGTGGGAGGTAATCATCTAACCGACATGCCCCAAATAAGATAATATAACTTAGTTGGGATCCAATCTGTAACTCCAATTGGAAGGGTGTCAGTACCGTGCCACAGGTAAGGACAAGTTGAGAGTTACCCTCATCTGGCAGATACTCTAATGAGAATGGTGAAACCCTCATCTAGCAGGTTAAAACACCTTATCAAACCTCAACTGGCAGGTTTGGTGTCTCAACCTACGCTGGCTACGTAGTTCTGGAATGCAAGGATTGCTTCTAAGGATCACACCCTCTACTGGCAGGTGAGCCCCCATCCTTGGGTTCACTCGGTGCTTAATCCTACTCCTAACTGAAAGACACTGAACTGATCATACTGAACTAAGACTGAGTTTACTAAGTTTTCCTGAGTTCTGTAACTGACTGAGTTCTATTGAGTTTTGTAACTGATTGAGTTCTACTGAGTTTCATAACTGACTGAGTTCTACTGAGTTCTGTAACTAACTGAGAGTACTACTGATCGTGGCATGACTGATACTATTTTGTAACTGATACTGGATCTAGGTACACAGCTAAATTATCGGGTATTAAATACCCCCAGGACTCGATAGCATGAAATATAAAGCATAGCATAAGCTTGAATAACAAAATAATGTATACTTGTGCATAATTCATTCATAGAGACAATTCATCAAACACTTGTGAGGCATCTACTTATTCATGAATGTGGATTACATGCTATCATGTTAAAATGGCACTAATACATCCACATAGGCATTTTATCAAATATATGGGAAGCATGCTTAGGTTATACAACAATCAACACACATAGTTGTCATGGCTACATCAATCAACTTGTAAATTAAAGGGTTCATCAAGAGGATCATGTAATTCAACTCATATAATGATTAATTTCATGAAATCTTGTAATTTAATCATAGACAAAAATCCAACAATAAAATGAACATGAATTCAATTCAATTCAAGCATGGAAGTTCATAACTCAACAATTTTGTAGTTTGAAAATGGATTTGTGGACTCCATGGGTGAAAGGAACCCATAGATGAACACCTAACATACCTTGGATTATTAGTTCTTGAAGGTGCTTGAAGTAATTCTTGAGTTTTGACCTTGATTCTTGAAGCTAAGGTTTTGTATTTTAGAGAGAACTTTAATTTTTTGAGAAGAGGCTTTTCAAACTAGTACAGGCAGGCAGGCAATTTTGTTATTATTTTATTAGTTTCAGCAGTTGTTTCCAGATTTATGATCCAGTACTATTTTCGGCTACTAAAAACTTATAGCTTATCAGTTATTCTTCCGCATATGTTATTATTTTATTCAGTGCTCACAGCAGGTACCATCTCATGGGTTAGCTTGTGGTCTCTCGGGACCGTAAGCACCGTGTGACATCTAGGGTGTACTTTCAGGGCGTTATAATACATCTCCTCCATCTCATTAGCTCACAAAAGAAGGACCTACGATGATCATCCTTCTCCAGCACTATGGCTCAAGGATAAAGGGACCCCTTAGAGACTTGGGATATATGTCTGGTCCAAAACTAGAATTTCCAATAACCATAATAATCAATCTACTACATCCAGTATCGAAGAGATGTATAAGTATAATAGGTATCGAAGAATATAAATCTGTTAATCCATTGCCTAAGATCAAGTTTGGGACTAAATCGACAAAATAGTATAGAAAAAGTCGAAATCTTCCACGACTGGAGTAAAGAGTAGTTGTAAAAGAGTGTGGATCAATAATGTATTGAAATCAACTTTGATCTAATTTTAAACTAGAATATTTAGTTACAAAGCACATAATTAATTAAATAAGGTTGTACACTCTTAAAAATAATCAATTTAAAAGATAAGAAAGATGGGGATAAACCCCTTTTTAGAAAGCAGTGGTAAAACCAAGGTTTTAGCTAGAATCACACCAATAAATAAGTATAAATGCGTCGAAATGTATGCATGCCACCACTAATATCCAAATAATACAATCATGATCATCTATAAACTACAACCACATCCTTTTAAGGGATAGAATACTAATCTGATATCTAACCGGTATCATTACCACTATCTCGAGCCCAACGATAAATAACTAAATATAATATTAATATCATAAACTAAAAAACTAATGTAAACAAGGGAATAAAGTTGTTAGAGGGCCTAATCAAATAATAACGTCCAATTGCTACAGAAAAAAAGACAATCTGATTGTCCAACTTGATTAAATTGTTCACACAACTTGCAATTTGTCATAAAAATAAAGAAAAAGGAAAAAAAGTTATTGAGTCCTTGTTCATATAACAATTATTTTTCCTCTATATATCACGAGTTCGAGTCATAAAAGCACCAACTAATATTTTCATTAAGATAGATTACATCACACCCTTCAGGATGTGTCCTTTTTCAGACCTTGCATAACCTCGAATAGTGCTTTATGCACTAGTTTAGCTTTTTTTTCTAACTTGTCTGGAAACACAATTTATTTGAGTGTTCCCGGTGTATAGTCCTCTTATAAGTAGTGACAAAATTGGTTAGTTACACTTTTTTCTATAGCTTTTTCCACCTTTTTCTATAGATTTTTTCTTTTATATAAGTGAGTCATATACATTATCATAAAAACACTCTGTCGGTCATTAAAAAAGTATGGCGTGCAACCGAAAGGGGTATTTACATAATAAATAGTATAAATATGTAGCCTTCTTACTAATATAGCACATTTTATTCTTAAAGTTGTTAGCATAATTATTTTTTCAAAAATAACTAAATACATTTATAATACATTTTTTAACACAATTATAATATACTAAAAGATAAACTAACTTGAATAGCATTTAAATGTTTCAAACTTAAGTATAATACGTTTTTAACTTTATTAATAAGAGAAAAAATATATAACAAATTTAATACATTTTGGATTCAATATATTATACGTATTAAAGATGTATTTCAATATAAATGATGAATATATACCTAAAATATTTTTAATACAAATGAATTATAAGTATTATACCTGAATTTCAAATATTCCGTTATAATTTATATTAGTTTACGTCGCTATAAAGGTATTATATTTGTTATAAAATAACAACTTTATAATTCAATAAAAATGTATAATATTGAATTCGAATTGTATTTTAGTGTTCATTTACATTTAATACAACATTTAAAAACTTCACCTCTTCTTCTTCGGTGAATCTACACCACTAGAACGCCATCGTACCCACCATCCCAAATCAAACCAACTACCAAACAACTGTGATCCACCAATAAATCACCACAACCTCTAACAGAATGCAGAACGAACACCCAATGCCACCACCACTCTTCTCCTTGCTTTGTCAGGCAAAACATCATCTCCGATGAAGTAAAACTCTATCTAAGCAGTGGTGGTCCAATAGTAGAATGGTGGTTTGATGGGTATAATTCATTGGAGTTTAGGCTGATGTCAATGACTTCACTACACTTCACCATTGAGACACCTACTTACACACACAAAGACCTCCTCTAATTTCGCTGGACATTATTAATAGATCCTTCACATCACTATTGAAACACCCAAAAAGACATATCCTCCTTCAACTTACTGGCGAGAAAACACCACTTATCGACCACCCCTTACGGATCAACAACCATTACCACAAACACTTCTAGCCGCCACTTCACCTCTAGCCATTAACACACCATCTTTTTAATTTACCACTCCATCCATTAACAACAAAAAGACTCATTCTTACCGCCCCATCTTCTCTCCAAAAAAAAAAACTGACCCTTCTCACCATAAACACCATATCCTTGATTCTAATTTCACCAAAAGAGAGAAAAACAGATCCAATAGAATGTTTCAGAATAAAATATAGGTGACTCAATTCTTAATTATTAAGTAGGGGTGACAAAAAAATAAATAAAGGATTAAGAAGTTTTGACTTATGTGCGAGAGTAGCATTCAAGTTTTTTATTTTACACTTTGACATATTATAAAATTCTGATAACTAAAAATAGAGAGAAAAGGGAGAAAATTGCAGCTACTGTTGGATCTATTTTCTCTCTCTTTACTTTTGGGTACTTTTTCCATTGTTGTTGTTCGTTGTTGTTGTTGCTTTTATTATTCTTCTTCAACATCATCATTGTCTTCTTCTTGTTAATCATCATTTTCTTTTTCTACTGCTTGACATGACATTATTGTTGTTGTTGTCGCTACTAGACTAAATTTGTAGATCAAATTTTATTCGTATATCACTGGACATTACTTCATAGGTGATTTTAATACGTAAAATAATAATTTTTAGTTCAATTTCTCATTTAGGTATATCTGTTATTTTTTCAATAATTTTTAGTAGCGTATCTAACAGTTGTTGTACTCATTTTACAATAGTTGTTGGATAGTTTCCACTATTGTTAAAGTATTTCCAATACGTAAGTCATCTGCTGTAACAGATGAGTCATTTGTTGCCATAGATGACCTAGTTGTTGCAATAAATGACCTACCTATTGGATTTATGTCACAATAGTTGAATCCAATATCTAAGTCATTTATTGCAATAGATAACATACCTATTAAATTCAGCTACTAGTTTTGAACATGAATCCAATAGGTAGGTCATATGCTACGGCAGATGAGTCATCTATTACAATAGATGACTCATCTATTGCAATAGATGACTTACCCATTAGATTCATGTTCAAAACCAGTAGTTGAATCCAGCAGGTAAGTCATTTGTTGCAATAGATGACATACCTATTGGATTTATCTTTCATCATCTGAAAAAGTTGGTTAAAAAATAGAAGCTTAATTTAACCGATAAGTCATCTGCTGCAATAGATAAGTTATTTGTGGTAACAAATAACTCATTTGTTACAATAAATGACTTACCTATTGAATTCATCTTATATGTTTGAACATGTATCCAACAGGTGAGTTACTTGTTGCAATAGATGAGTTATTTTCTGCAATAGATAAGTCATTTATTGTAATAGATGACTTACTTGTTGGATTCATATTACAGAAGGTGACAATAGTGGGATGGAACCAGAAGTTGAAACAAATTAGTCATCTGTTGAAATAGAATAGTAAGTTGTTGCAACTGATGACTCATCTATTGCAATAGATGAGTTACTTGTTAGGACAATGATAGCGCATATAATTTTGTTGTTAAATATAGCCACTCGACTTTACTATAATATTATTATTATTTTTATTAAATTTCTTTAGGTACCATTGATGGAGGAATCAATAACAATAGGGGTTGACTGTCATGGTGAATTAATCGAAAAGAATAATAGATTTATTTGGCGTTAAAAGAATGGTGACATGTTAAATGATAGCGATGACACTTCAAAGAGATTTTTTGAATGATGATTTTATGGACTTAATCATCAGTTGTTGCTGACTAAATTGCCAATCGAAAGATCTTCTCATCAGTTACATGCACAACTTTTTTGAAAATCAGAGAGTCACACTTTTAAGATAAGCAATCAGGGTTGTTTGTGTATTTATCTGAGTGATACAGCAGACCTATTTTAAGGGTGTAAATGGTTAAAAACTATAGAGAATTAGAATATAGAATAAGACCAACAAGTTATGTTAAATAATGAATTAGATGGTGTTGACATGAATTTTTCAGACGATGAAAGTGGAGGAGGGTCAAACACCTAAATTTGTTATTGCGAATAATACAGTAGGTGATTCTCAATCAACACAGTCGAGTAATATTAAGATGATGAAACTCATTTTTATATGGGAATAACATTTAATAACAAGGATAAACTAGTCACTTCATTGCATATTGCTTGCTTGAAAAATATTTTAGACTCTAGAAGGTGGTTAATTCACGTAGTGTGTATGTTTTAGATGTACACATTCAGAGTACAGGTGTTGGTTGAGGGTTGTGAAATTTATAAGCTCGGATAAATTTTGCATTAGAACTTATGAAAAGTCTCACACATGTAGTTCAGAGCATATTCCGAGTCATAACTTGCATGCCACAAGTTATGTTAAATAATGAATTAGATGTTGTGGACATGAATATTTCAAATGATGAAAGTGGAGTTCAAGTGAAGGAGGATCAAAAACCTAAATCCGTTATTGCGAATAATACAGTGGGCAGTTCTCAATCAACACAATTGAGCAATCGTTAAGATGATGAAACATGTTTTTATAAGGGAATGACATTTAATAAGAAGAAAAAACCAGTCACTTCATTGCATATTAATTTCTTGAAAAAATATTTTATACTCTAGAAGGTGATTAATTCGCATAGTGTATATGTTTTAGATGTACGCATCCAGAGTTCAGGTGGTAGTTGAGTGTTGTAAGATTCATAAGCTTTGATAGATTCTGTATTAGATCTTATGAAAAGTATCACACATATAGTTCAAAGAATATTACGAGTCATAATTTGCATGCCACAACAAAGATTATCGTTAAATACTTCAAAAATAACTTTTCCAATGGCAAAGGCCTATCTATGAGAGATATGGCCAATCAACTTCGCACAAAACTGAGTTGTAAGATGAATTATTGGAAGATTTATAAGAACTTGTAGATTCCAAAGTTATTGGTTAGGGAAACACAAGAGCATGGATATGCAGTGTTTGATGTGTCCCATTATATGTTTGAGTACACAAATTCAAGAAGTAAGACGGCATTGCAGATTGATGAAAATAAAAAGTTCAAGTATTTTTTTGTAGCCTATGTTGCTTGAATTAATAATTTTCAACAAATGAGAAAAGTCAAGCCATCGTCGGGATATTCTTGAGGAGAAAGTATGAAGGAGTTTTGCTATCAACGTTGGCACAAAATGCCGAGAATCATATCTTTTGGTGGTTTTTTGTATGGTGAACAGGGAATGTAATGCCTCACACCAATATTTTCTTGAACAAATGAGAAGCTATATAGATGACAATGATGACTTGTGATTAGTTTCTTATAGGCATCCTATTATCCGAAAGATAGTTTGAATTATCTACGATTCAACTCATTATGATTATTACATGAGGCACCTTGGGGAAAATATTCAAAACAACTTTCACAATTCAAAGTTCATATCTAATTTTATAAAGCACCAAAATCGTATGATAGATTTCTATGATCATTTCAACCAAATAAGGAATATGGTACACAAGGCAGTCGAACATCTCAAACGTGTCAGATTTCAAAGATGAAGCATGACATCTTGCCTGAGAAATAGGTACAATATTATAAATTGAGTGTCTTGTTTGAGTTTATTGTAATTCTATGTTTTACTTAAGTAATTTTTTTTATAGGTATAATATTATGACGTCAAACATTACTAAGTTGATGAATACAATGTTTGATGTTGAAAGAGAATTTTTCATTGACTCTATTTGATAAAACAAATACAAGGTTTGCAAAATTACTTCACAAGAGGTGTATGGAGTTGGCCAAGTCACCAAACAGACTTGTTTCTTCAATGGAAAAGTAAATATCAAAGTATATCAATTCAGGAAATAAGTTATTGGTCCATCAAATAGCCAATTACAAGTTCAGTATCAATGTTCAAGGTGATGTTGTCACGGTTTATCTTCAAAGAAGAACTTGTACATGTAGATTTAAAAAAAATACCTGATCCACATGCTATGACAGTGCTTCAAACCCAATATGACGCATAATTTGAAAACCATATATGAGTACTCATCTCCATGTCATTCGATGAAAAATACAAAATTGTATATTGTGAGAAAATTAATTCGGTGCCTCCTGAAGATTCTTAGATTGTTCCTTGGGAGATTTTGAAGAGAGAACTACCTCCTACATATGTGTTGACCCAAGCAAATAGGGAAGAAGGTGAATGACGAGGAGACATGGAGTCGGAAAATTATTTCAACAAGAAAAAATAAGTGCTCCATATGTAAGACGGTTGGCCACAAAAGAACTACATATCCGAATTGAAATGCTTCATAATTATTATAATAGTTTTAACTAGACAACTATTCTAAGGCGTATCATTAATATTTCTCTCTTTTTATCCAAATAGATAACTAAAAAGAAGCTTAAAAAGTAGACGACATTTTTCTTATATTTACTCAACGAAATTAAATCAAGTATTTTATGAAATTTAGTATGCTTCATATAGGATAAGATCAATAAAACAAAATCTAAAGAATAAATTAACCAAAAAGTTACTCGAATTACCCCAATTAACATAAAGAGAGAGAGAGAGAGAGAGAGAGAGAGAGAGAAAATGGAAGAAAGTTAGTCACTAAACTGGACTGCTTGACTAGAACACAAGAAATTATATCCACATTTATCCATAACAAAAAAATACTAGATAAAACAAACAAAAAATAGTAGTATCCAAGTAGGTCTCTAATATATACCCCTACTAACTATTTACTATAAATAAAGGACATTTTCACTATTTTTTCTAAGTTAATTAATAATTAATTTCAATTTTAGGAGCAAATATGGCTACCAAAAAAAAATGCTTCTAATAATTTTCATGGTTTTATTATTTTCTTCTTGTGCTACTCATGAAATCACATATGATGATCGAGCTTTAAAAATTAATGGTGAAAGAAAGATTATATTTTTTGGTTCCATTCACTATCTTCGTAGCACTATTGAGGTATATTTACTTATTGTGTATATATCAATCAATGAAGTACGGACAAATCAAAGGAAGCATCTATCACACAGAATCCTATATCAAAAGTAAGTTTTCGAGACAAACTAATATCTGATAATAATTCTTTTCCCACAGATTCTATTCAAAAAGATTTCAACCTTATCAACCTCAATGATGAACAAGAAAATACCTCAAACCATCCCTATTTCATCCTCCGACAAAGAAAGACTCTATGTGTCTTGGAAACAAGTTGTTATCATCAAGCCTCTAGGAAAACAAAATAAGATATAATTACCTGCAGAATTACCTAAAAACCCTTTGGAATCTTAATGAAGACCTGAACCTAATAGACGTAGGAGAAGACTATTATCTAATCAAGCTTTCACATCAACCAAACTACCTCAAAGTAATTCACCAAGGACCTTGGTTCATAGGTTACCAATATATTTTAATTCGCAAATGGGAACCTAAATTTAATCCGCTAGTTGAAACTATACCCTACACTATCATTTGGATTAGACTCCCCGAGATTCCCATTGAATACTATGACCTTGAAATCCTCCAAAAAATTAGGACTATGATTGGTGCGATTTTAAAAATCGATAGTTGTACCAAAAATACTTTCCGAGGACGTTATGCTAGACTTTGTATCCTAACCCAACTGAATAAACCTTTACCAAGAAACATTCTCATTGAATCCCACCTTCAAAAAATTCATTTCGAAAGTTTCACAATCCTTTGCCAAGTTTGTGGTTGTCTAGGACATAATCTTTATCATTGTCCGAAAAACACCAATGCGATCAAAAATGTCAAGAAACCAGAGACTTCAAGTCATCAAAACAATTCCATGAAGGAGGGAACTAGTATAGAAAAAAATGAAAAAACAAAAATAAAAATGAATAAATCGAAAAAGAAGAAAAAACAAAAAAAAATGGAAGTGAAAAAAAGAAAAAAAATACGTGGACAACCATAGCTACGGAAAAGGGTTAAAAATAAAAGTCAATTATCCACGAAAAAAGAAAAAAATTATGTTCCATTAAATTTTTCTAATACTTTTAATCATTTACAAAATATTGAAAAAACTCAAGTTGCCAATGCATTCTCTCCTTATATGTGTAACCCCTCCCACCACTCAAAACCTTCTACTCTTCACTCCATCCATCCACAAAATCAATTGAAACTAAAACCCTCCACGTCCACTTCTAAAACCTACATCACTCCCAGTATCATGCAACTAAACCCTCCTACGTATAACCCTAATAAGTTAGCTACTACATAGTACCTAAATCCTACAAACCCTACTACCAATCCTAACCTAGAAAATCTCTAAAAAAATCATAGTATACTCCTAGGTTCTTCTACCAGTACACAGGCTACGCGTACTTCCTCTATTTTCCACACCAACTCTAATTACTTACAATCCAATCCTATTAACCCAACTAACTTTTTTCCTAGTTTCAAGCAGAATACTCCTACAACTATCACTTCCCAATTAAACTTCATTGAAGCAAATAGTATAAATTTTTTACAAGATCCTTTAATTCCTTCTGAATCTATCGTTATTACTCTTAATCCTCCAAATCCTTCCTGCGTCACTTCACAACTTTCAGACCCTCTTTTATAACAGATTGGACAGAAACTACCCATGTTTTTAATAATTGTACTCTCAATATTACTAAGGACAGGGAAGAATTAAAAAACTTTTCACATCCATTAATGAAAAAGCTCAAAAAATGAATTTCATAGGAAGCCTAAGACGCCTGCGACTATAACTTCAATCATCAAACCTACTATTATACCTATAGAACCTATTATTTCTTCTACTATATCTCAAGACAACACAATGAAAATCATCACACTCAATTTACCAATTACTCAAAATGCCTAGAAGATACCCTAGAAAGAACAAATACTTCAACAACATTCCAAATGACCCTATGGAAAACAACATGAACGACTAAACATGGAATGTCCAAGCCAGCGAATGGAACTCTCTCAATCAAAATATACCTCCCCCACAACAAACCCCTCACAACATACCAATATACCAAGCAAACTGGAGCCTCCTGGCGCCACAAAATCAGATGCTACCTCCTCTATATCTAACACTACTGGAAGAAATGCAATTGATGATGAACAGAGCAATGGTCAGAACATGAACAGCTTTATCCTGATGAAATTCATGTTGCCGCTAGAAACAATGCCGAAATTAGTACAAAGCTACCAGAATCTCCTACATACGCACTTTATTTAGAACCAACATCTCATTGACATCGAATAAAATATGTTATGCATACAAGCAAACAACATGATGTCGCAGATGAAAAGAGTGAACTACATCTCACCCCAACTAATGAACTATTTTGACTGGTCACTGTCGTAACTATCAAACACACTGGAGGACACTTACTCGCATGACCAGGTGTTGTCATAGATCAATCAGACACCAACTTGGACAAATCTTCATCTCCTATACAGGTCCCGAAGATGACGCAAGAACAGAAGGAGGAGGAAGAGCAACCAAAAGACCACGAGCTGAAATTGACTCCCATAATACTAGAAAACTCTCTAACCTTTAAGATGCTTACAAACAAAAAAGAAAAATTTTGGTCATGCTCTACCTCCACTACAGAAGATAACAATGAATTTGCGATCCTCACCCGAATCACCGATACACCAATACGCAGTGGTGATCACAGCGACTCCATCAGAATATTCACATTTCTAGAACCAATTCTCGTTGAACCTAGAGATGATCTTAGCTCCGGAAGGGTCACAACAACCATCAAGTTAGTTACCAATGAAGATTATAGCATGGTACTGTAGAGGGGCAAACAAACCCACATTAAAAGAAATGTGTTAGATATGATTGCATCTAACAACCCTGTCATTCTATCCTTAACATAGACTAGAATGGTGGACCATGATTCTCTTTTGCAGCTACTTCCCTATACTGACATATTGCAGGTACCCGCATCTGGTTTCTCGAAAGGCATTGCCCTTTTGTCGAATAGTAATGAATTTATCATAAATCCCATGGTACTGACAGAGCAAGAGATCCATTCATCTCTAAAGGTTAGCCCAAACTCAACTCCATGGATCATTACTATTATATATGCTAGAAATAGATCCTTTTATAAAAAAAATCTTTATGGAAGAACCTTCAAGATATTAATAATTCTAATCTAGGGTATTGGTTAATGTGTGGGAACGTTAACAAAGTAGCCAACTCTTCTGAAAAATTTGGTGGAAACCCCATTAATAATAATCGAGTCTCAACTTTCCTTAATTGCATAAATAATCTTAGTATGATTGATTTAGGATTTACGGGCCCTAGGTTTACTTGAACTAATATGAGTAAGCAAAATACGGGCATCATCATGAAACGACTTGATAGATTCTTATGCAATCCTAAATGGCTAGATCTTTATCCTAATTCTAATGTAATGCATCTTTCAAGAACGCATTTCGATCATTGTCCTATAATGATTAACCTCATTAAGAATAGTGGCAAACCTAGATATGTTTTTAGGTTTTAAACAATGTGGCTTCGCCATCTGGGATTTCAAGAAATTTTCAAAACCTCCTGGCATGATAATTATAACTATCTAAATGTGGCTAATAATTTTTCCAAAAATGCCAACGACTGGAACCAAAAAACCTTTGGCAATATTTTTATAAAAAAGAAAATCTTTAAAGCTAGAATTCATGGCCTTCAATGCATGGATCCTATGAGGAAAACTTCTTATCACCATAATCTCAAAAAAAAATTAATCATGATTTCAATAACATTCTCCGACAAGAAGAAGATTTTTGAAAGCTAAAGTCTAGAGTCCAATGGCTTACGGAAGGAGATGAAAACACTAAATTCTTTTTATATCACTACCACCAATAAGAGAAGAAGAAACAAAATCATAGGTCTTTTGGACTCTGTGGGTAACTTGTCTTTTGACCCTAATCATATAAAAATCTCTAATTTAAATCACTTTAAAAATATCTATACTATAGAGAAAATGAGAACCTTCCGTAAGCATATTCCTTATGCTGGTAATTGTCTAACAGCAGGCGATCATACCACCCTAAATTTAACTCTCACAATTAAAGAAATTAATAGTGTTATTAAGTCCTTCAAATCCTTAAAGACCCTGGATCCTGGTGGTCTACACCTAATCTTCTTTCAAAAAATTTGGAAATATATCAAATTTTTTATACGTCAAACCTGTATGAATGTTTTCACTCAAGAATCCATCGACCTAGAAATTAACAAAACCAATGTAGTGCTCATCCCAAAAATAAATACTCTAGAGCAAATCAATCACTTCAAACTAACAGCCTTTGAAACATCGTCTACAAAATCATATCACGGATTTGAGTCAATCGTATTTGTTCGTTTCTAGACTAAATAATTAACCCTGCCCAATATAGCTTTATTCCAGGTAGATGAGCTTCGAATAATACTATTATTGTGCAGGAAGTCATCCACTCCTTTCATAAATCTAATAGTGGTCTTAAAAAAATGCTGATAAAGATTGATCTGGAAAAAAATTTTTAATAGAATGGAGTGGTCCTTTATATACTTCTTTCTCAAAAGCTAAAACTTTTTAAAAAAAATTAACTAACATAATCATGGATTGTGTCACTACTTCTTCTATCTCTATTGTTGTTAATGGAAACCCTACAAATACCTTCAACCCTTCTCGAGGCATAAGACAAGGTGATCCTCTATCCCCTTATATCTTTATTATATGTATGGAATCACTTTCAAGATTCATACATCAGGTTGTTAATGATAAAAAAATGGACACCTATCAAATTCTCTACTTCTTCCCCAGCATTATCCCATTTGCTTTTTTCAAATGATTTAGTTCTATTCGCAAAAGTAAATTTGGAAAATGCTAATACTATTATTTCACTATTCCAATAGTTTGAGAACTTATCGGGCCAAAAAATTAATTATAACAAATCTAGGGTTATCTTTTCCAACAACGTTAGTGCTGATATTGCTACTCCTATTGCAAAGCGCTTAAATATGAATACTTCCGAGAGTTTTGGTAAGTATTTAGGTTTACCCATGACAAAAATTCACCCTAATAAAAATGATTATCAATTCATAATTGATAATATGAATAAAAGGCTAAAAGGGTGGAAAGCAAATATGCTAAATATAGCTGGAATAACTACCCTTATTAAATCGATTCTCGCAGCTATCCATACCTATGCAATGCAAATAAATTTACTACCTACCAAAATAATTCACCACATTGATCGTATCCAGAGAAACTTTCTTTGAGGTACTACTGATGAAAAATAGAAACTTCACCATGCAAATTGGAACCTTGTCACCCTTGTAAAATCACACAGAGGGTTGGGTATACATAAATCCGAGGGGAAAAATTCGGCTCTCATTTCTATCCTTAATTGGAGATTTCTCAAAAACAAATTCCAACTCTGGGTCAAAATTCTTCAAAGTAAGTATAAAAATAGACGTACAGAAAATCATCTTCATCATATTTCGTCTGACTCCTACGTATGAAAAAAAACCTTAGCAAAAACTAAAAAAAAAAATCTCATGGTATTTCTTGAAACATAGGAAATAGTAATAATATATATATATATATCTTTGGGGTGACAGATGGATTTTTAACAGCAATAACCTAAGGGAGCTCATCCAGGGACCCCTTTCACGGCAAGACACAAATCAAACTCTCTCTCAAATCATTTCGAATGGTAATTGGGATACTTCTGATATATCTGCGCAAATAACGCCGAATTTCT
Organism: Capsicum pubescens; assembly: GCA_030864215.1. Classification (NCBI taxonomy): domain Eukaryota; kingdom Viridiplantae; phylum Streptophyta; class Magnoliopsida; order Solanales; family Solanaceae; genus Capsicum; species Capsicum pubescens. The sequence goes on along the minus strand of CM061540.1, from coordinate 269,180,957 downwards.
TAAAAATAATCCATAATATTTACATTCAATAAATGGAGCCTAATCTAGAAAAAATCTACTGGAATGCTTCGTTCCTAGGAACTTTCACCACTCCCTCTACTTATATGTTTTTCCTAAATTCTTCTAACAAATTGCTTTCTACAAACAATCCTTCTAACATCTGGGTTTGAAAAATTAACACTCTTAATAAGATAAAATACTTTTCATGGCTCGCCACTTTAAATAAGCTCCCTACAGCTGAGGTTCTAAATAAGAGGAATGCAATTCCAATAAGCTTCTGTCGATTTTGCTCTTCTGTAACAGAATCTCTAACGCATATCTTACTTATTTGTCCCAAAGCGTTAGAAATTTGACTTACTTTAGGCTTTCTCCATCAGAAATAATTTCTTAAGAGATATCAAAAAAATTTGCCTTTCCAACAATACTATCAATCTGTGCGGCAACATACCTATACCTCTTTCCGTTTTGACCCCCCTAATTCTTTGGTCCATTTGAAAGAATAGAAATGATTATATCTTTAAAAATGCAGCTAATCAACTAAACGTCCAAACAATAGAATTGGAGGCTATTGAATATTTTCATCTAGGACACCCTAAAGGAATGTTGAACAATCAAAGAAAAACCATATCCATTAATGTCAAATGGTTTACGCCACCGGAGGGATACTATAAACTTAATATTGATGAAGCATACGACCATTCAACTAATTATGGCGGCGGAGGAGTAATCATCAGAAACAACAACAACAATAATAACAAACCCAGTGTATTCCCACATAGTGGGGTCTGGGGGGGTAAGATGTAGGCAGTCCATACCACTACTTCAAGAGAAGTAGAAAGGAAGTTTCCGATAGACCCCCGGCTCAAGACAAGAAATAATAGACAAATACTTAATAAAGCATGGAACAAGATGTCAAGCCAAAAATATGTCACCCACAAGGGATAATAAACAAAGAATAGAAAACACATTCGTAATAAAGCATACAAAAAAGTGTCCTAGCAAGAATAACACATCTACCAAGTAATGACCTACCCCAACGACTCAAACTGGCACTAGCCTTCTATCCTAATCCGCGCCCTCCAGATCTTCCTATCTAGGGTCATGTCCTCAGTGAGCTGTAACTGCTCCATGTCCTGCCTGATCACCTCTCTCTAGTATTTCTTTGGCTTAACCCTACCCCGCCTGAAACCATCCAAACCAAGCTTCTCACACCTACGAACTGGGACATCCGTGCCCCTCCTAATCATATACCTGAACCATCTCAATTGGACTTTTCGTATCTTGTCCTCCACCGAAGTCACTCCAACCTTTTCTAGAATAGTCTCATTTTGAACTCTATCACCCCTATTAAGCCCACACATCCAATGTAATATCCGCATTTCTGCCACCTTTAATTTTTAAATGTGAGAGTTCTTGACTGACCAATATTCCGCTCCATACGTCATGGCCGACCGGACTGCCACCCTGTAGAATTTGCCTTTAAGCTTGGGCGGCACCTTCCTATCACGCAACACCCCCTAGGCGATCTTCCACTTCATCCATCCCACTCCAATATGATGGGAGACATCCTCGTCAATCTCACCATTTCCCTGAATCATGGACACCAGATACTTGAAACTATCCCTCTTACACACCGTCTGGGAATCTAACCTTACTACCACCTCGTCTACCTGCCTCACGTCATTATACTTGCATTTCAAATATTCTGTCTTGCTCCTGCTCAACCTGAACCCTTTAGACTCAAGGGTCTGTCTCCATACCTCTAATTTATCATTCACACACCCCGCGTCTCATCAATCAAAACTACATCATCTGCAAAAAGCATACACCAAGGCACCTCTCCTTGAATACGCCGCATCAACACATCCATCACCAAAGTAAACAAAAATGGGCTAAGAGTGGAACCCTAATGCAACCCCGTCAAGACAGGAAAATGCTCTGAGTCTCCTCTCACCGTCCTCACCTGAGTCTTAGCTTCATTATATATGTCCTTGATTACTCTAATATACGCCACCGGTACCCCACTCACCTCCAAGCATCTCTAAAGCACCTCCCTAGGGACTTTGTCGTACGCCTTCTCCAAGTCGATAAACACCATGTGCAGATCCCTTTTCCTTTCCCTATACTATTTCACCAGTCTCCGCACCAGGTGAATTGTCTCCGTCGTCGAGCGCCCGGGCATAAATCTAAATTGATTTTCTGAGATAGCCACTATTGATTTTCTAAGATAGCCACTATCCTCCTCAACTCGACCACCCTCTTCCAAATCTTCATAGTGTGGCTCAATAACTTAATACCTCTATAGTTATTGCAACTTTGAATGTCACCCTTATTCTTATAAAGAGGGATCATAGTACTCTATCTCCAAGCCTCGAGCATTTTTATCGACTTGAAAATACCGTTAAATAATTCAGTCAACCACCTTAAGCCAGCCTCCCCAGATAACTTCCAAAAATCCATAGGAATCTCATCAGGCCCCATCGCCCTACCCCTACGCATCCTGCGAATAGCCTCTCTGACCTCTTCTACCTTAAAACATCTATAATAACTAAAATCACGACACTCCTCTGCGTGCTCCAGCTCCCCTAAAACAATAACTCTATCTCCTTCTTTATTTAATAGCCTATCGAAGTACGAATACCATCTTTTCTTAATGTGACCATCCTCTACTAATACTCTACCATCCTCCCCCTTAATGCATTTCACCTGGTCGAGGTCACGACTCTTCCTCTCCCTAGCCTTAGCAAGCCTAAACAACCTTTTTTCCCTTCCTTTCTCCTCTAACCCCGCATACAAGCTCTCGAACATTGTCGTCGTAGCCGTCGTGACTGCTAACTTAGCCTCCTTCCTAGCTATCTTGTACTCCTCCCTATTAGCCCCCTTCTCATCTTCATCCCTACTCTCACCCAACTTAGCATACGCCCTCTTCTTAGTCTCTACTTTCTTCCTAACCTCTTCATTCCACCACTAATCCCCCCGACGATGGCCGGCACAGGCCCTGGAAATACCCAACACCTCACTAGCAGTCTCTTTGATGCACCTAGCCGCCCTATCCCACATACCATCCACATCCCCCCTGCACTCCCACACCCTCATTCCCGCCACCTTCTCCCCTATCTCCCTCACATTCGCCAGCATAAGGCCGCCCCACTTAATTCTAGGTCTATCCTCCTCACCCCTTTTCTTCTCATCAGAAACCATGATGGGAATTGTATAGTTGGAATGACATTCTCACACATGGCCACATCGGCTCTACAAATGAAAACCTTAGCAATATACCATGAATTATGTTTGGCTCTTGAAAAGAACTTGACCCTCTATTATTGTGAAAACGGACTCTCAGGTACTTATTCAAATATTAAACTTAAAAAATGAGGATATCTCGCATGTGTCTTCTGATTGCAGATCCATCATTAAATTATTGAATGAACCTGAAATCCGCCACGTCTAAAGAGAGACAAATACAGTAGCGGACAAGTTGGCATCATTTGGAAAGTCACAAATGCAGTGCATGGAGAATAATTCAATAATTCATAATTCAGTTGAGGCCATCGTTATGCATTTTTTTTTGTCATTAAAGAAAAAAGGACAATGGTTTAATTTCTTGTGATATAAGTAGAATTTTCTCATTCATTTTTATTTGCTTAATATAGTAGTGAATTGAGAAACAAAATTAAAATACAAAAATTCTTGATTTATATACTTTTTGTTTGCGTAATGTAGTATTGAATTGAGAAATAAAATTAAAATACAAAAATTCTTGATTTATATACCCTTTTAATATATCTTTTTAAATTTAGATGTGGCCATCTTTGATAAAGAAAGCTAAAGAGGGAGGTCCTAATGCAATTGAGACGTATGTTTTTTGGAATGCTCATGAGCCTGTATATCGTCAGGTTTGTATATATTTATCATACTTCATTAATTTAAACTATTTTTTTAAAATTTATCTATTCTGTATAATAATTGATTTTTTTCTTTGTTTTATATTTTATAATTACAGTATGATTTCTCTGGCAATTAACTTGGATCTTGTAAAGTTTATCAAACATATACAAAGTGAAGGACTTTATGCAACATTGAGAATTGGTCCATATGTCTATGCTGACTGGAATTATGGGTAATTATTCTATTTAATCTCTTCTTTTGTATTTTAATTTTTAATTTATTTAATTTATTTTATTTTTTCCCAGAGGTTTTCCAGTTTGGTTAAACAACGTACAAAATATGACTGTCAGGGTCGTTTGATAGAGTGTATTAAAAAAGTTAATGTATGCATTAATTTAATGTACTATTAGTATTTTATTTGGTATCATTTTTTACCCTATGCATAATTAATACAAGCATTGGTTATACATTTTATTGTGTATTGAAGTATGTGTTACTAATACCGTCATTTTCCTATGTATTAGTAATACAAAGAGTTCAACACATGCATTAACTTGATTAATGACAATCTTACCCCTCAAATTCAATATTTTTCAAATTCTTTTGATTGTGGGTTTACAATAAAATAAATTAATATGTAAAACAATTAAATAAAAAAATAAATATTAAATTTTAATATGTTAAAAACATTCACGGGAGTTTTGATTTTATGGGGAAAAAAAAAGAGAAAATTGGGCATTTTGAATTTTTATACCTTCATTTATCTTAATTAAAATATTTAAATTACTTTGATCTTTTTAAATTTTTTCAAATTCAATTTTGATCATGTAAAAAGTTTTAGCTACGAATTTATTAAAGAATCCATTTACAATATCAATCGCTACTGAACAAAAGAAAGGAAGGAGAAGAAGAAAGAATATTGACAACTTCAGTTAAAAGAGTTGTTACTTGAGGGGAAAAAGGAAGAAGCAGAAGAAACAATACTAGCAGATCCAGTTAGAAAAAGAAGAAGAACAGCTTCGGCTAAAAAGAAACAACAATATTCATAAAAGTTTTATATTGAATTTTTATATATTAAAAATTGTGCTCTTTAAGAAAAAAAAAACAGAAAACAACCAAATGAAGAAATAATGAGTTTTACTTTTTATTTCGTTTTATAAAATTAAAAAATATTGAGGATATTTTTATAAATAAATATTTTTGTATAAAACCTATATAAAACATATTCTTTCTAATATATTAAACCAACAATTGAATAAAAAATAATGTTGTCAGCATAACTAATGCAGGCATAACTATTATCAGCATTACTAATGCAGGCATAACTAATATCAGCATTGCTAATGCAAGCACTATTAATACACTATATTCAGCATTATTCTTATTCACTTTACCCAAAGGCGGATCCAGGATCTGGACTCTCCGAGTGCCAAATAAACTTAACAACGGATGCGGAGAGACGTGGCCGATGAGGCTGAGGTCGTGACCTTTACTGGTGACGTTAAAAAATCGGGCAGTAGCATCAACAAATATTAAAAAAATAAAGAGCGATGATGATTTGAAAATTGAGATTTTAGAGAAATGGGATTTTTTTAATTTGAGGAGAGAAAATGAAATTATACATATTATAAAACAAATTATAACTATTAATATTTGAAAAATAAAAGAAAAAATAAATATAATTATTAATTAATATTTTTTTTAAGAAAATGATAATTTCAAAACTTCAATCTCAATAATTCATATACTCAAAATATGTGGAATTGATAGATATTACAGGAGTATCTCTTTGGAATCGTGGTGTGATCTCTTGTGTAAATATCGATGAAAACTCATGGATTCTCACATCTTTACAGTTAACTTTGAATCTCTTCGAGTCGTAAAGTCCTTGTCCTTCCACGTCTATCATGAAATCTTCATATCCACTAGTAGTTCTCATCTCCTTAGCCACGTCATCTTTTGTTATCTCCACACTGGCGAACTATTAAAAGTCACGTGCAATTTTCTGTTGATGATAAAGATCTAACGTGTTCGTTCAAAGAATATTTTCTTTGTAAGAAACTTTAACGACCACATTCTTCCACTCGACTTTGCGAGAAATGTGATTCTCGATGACGAAATTGATAGTCTAAATTTTAATAAGAAAGGGATGTATAATAAGTATGAATGGATGGTGAAATATCAATGTTAAAAGTTATAATTGCTTCAACTGAAAATTGGGGTTGTTTTGCTTTAATTGAAATTGTCATAAGCCAAAACATGAAACATTATTAATTCATACTCTATAAGTCTAACATATTATAAAAAGAAAAAGAAAAAGGGGACTGATTAATTAGTCATTTGTGGCTTCACTTCAAGGCTAAAATTAAGGAGGGGGGGAGGGGGGGGAAGAGATCAGCCAGTGGATGTCGAACCTGCGACCTGAGAAAAACAAATGCGACGCTCCACCACTCATACCAGAGGGCATTTCAGTATTGTGGGTGGCATGTTTATTATTTGACTCTCTCTCTCTCTCTCTCTCTCTCTATATATATATATATATATATATGTGTGTGTGTGTGTGTGTGTGTGTGTGTGTATGCATATATAGAGCTTCCGTCGAAATTTGTGGGTGGTGTGGCACCCTCACCGCTCTTAATAGATCCGCCCCCGACTCTACCAAACGACCCCTAGGACCAACAATGCTCCATTCATGGTAATTATTATTTTTGCCTTTTTATGATCTTTTAACACGTTTGGCGACCCAATCGATCAAAATAAATAAATATATATATATATATGTTTTCCCAACATTATTTTTATTACTTTAGTTCCAAGCAAACTTTATTTTTCTCAAATTGAATATTTATTTATTTATTTTTTCCTTAAATTTTGAAAAATAGCATGAGATGAAGACTTTTGTTAACAAGATTGTTGACATGATGAGAGAAGAAAAACTTTTTGCTTCTCAAGGAGGATCAATGTACAATTTTCTGTGGATGTCGTACCTATGTTATTTTATCATGTTCCTTGCTTTTGATACTTTTGTATACTGTCTTTAATCTTTAGCCGGGAGTCTATCGGAAACAGCCTCTCTACCTCTTTAGAGGTAGTGGTATGGACTGCGTACACTCTACCCTCTTCAGACCCCACTTTGTGAGAATATACTGGATTTGTTGTTGTTGTAAGGAGGACCAATTATCCTTCTCAGGTTAGCCTTTTTTCTTTGTTAGTTTAAAAATTGGATCTAAATCATTAATTCTTGATACTTGAAGTGAAAATTAACATAATTTTTTCTTTGTTTGTTTGTTGATTTTAATAAATTAGATTGAGAATGAATATGGAAATTGGAAAGTAGAACCTGAATATGGAGATGATGGGAAAATATTGGTTCAAGAATGTGCAAAATTTGCTGAATCGCTCAACATTGGTGTCCCTTGGATAATGTGCCAACTAGAAGATGCTCCAGACCCTATTGTACGTTAGTAGTATTCTATTTAAAAGGAATTGTGTGACTCATATGTTATTAGTTTGAGTGATCAAAGTAAGTAGAGAAAATTAAGTGGGAGGTGATTAAAAAAGTTTTTAAATTAAAAATGGTGATAATTTTGATCAGTTAAGGTTAAAATTTTATTTAAATTGTGATTAAATTAATTGAAGTGTAAAGTATAATATTTTTAAAAAAAGTAATTTTTCAAAAAGTCCTCCAAATTTCAAATTTTAGAGTTTCTCCCTTTTTTTGTTTTTCAATCTTTCTTCTTCTTTTCCTCTCTCCATCTTCTTATTTTTTTCTTTCTCTATAGATTTTTCTCTTCTTCCATCTTCTCTTCTTCTTTTTCTTTCTCTTTTCATTTTGTTCTTCCTTTTTTAATTTTCATGGATTATTTTTATAAAAAGAAATTAAAAAGTTTGAGAAGAATTTTTTTTTTCTTTTAAAAATCAATGAAGAAATAATTTAGCAAATTCAGCAACTACGAGAGTTGCTTCAGCAATTACGAGAGTTGCTTCAGCAACAGTTGGTTCAGCAACTACGAGAGTTGGTTCAGCAACTACGAGAGTTGCTTCAGCACCTACGAGAGTTGGTTCAACAACTACGAGAGTTGCTTCAGCAACTACGGTAATTGTTGCAACAACTACTATTAGTTGTTGTGTTACAGCAATTATCGAAGTTGTTGCAGTAACTGTTGAAGTTGCTGCAGGGATCTTTGTGTAAATATGGGGTAGAGATCTTTGTGTAAATTATAAAACTTGAGGATTTTAAAATTAGTGTCATTAACACTAATCTTAAAATTGTCACCTCTACTCAATATTTAAGATTTGTGTCACTCTTTTTTAGTTTTGAAACTTTTTTGTCACCCTTAATTAATTTACACAGGTAAGTAATGATGAAAGATAGATTATCTACACTACACCTCTTGAAGTGTGATCGTGATCCTTTTCTGAAATTTGCTAAAGGCAAAATGTTTTGTGCATAGGACTATCAAGGGCGGCTCAAGCACATTAGAGGCCTAAGGTCAAAATCAAACGGAGGCCTTAAATTTTTACCTAAAAATTTACCTTTTTTTTATAAAGTCTATTACGTTCAATCTTTTTTTGTGACATAATATTCTAGATAAATCAAACTTATTTGAATTGTTCTATTTTATATAAAAAGTTTATTTTCTCTACAAATCATATTTGAATCTTTCAAAAAAATCTATAATTTATTATTACTAAAAATAAAATGAGGCCTCTCAATTTGGGGCCTAAGGCGGTCGCCTTTTTTCCATAAGGGTAGAGCCGCCCTTGAGGATTGTTTACATCACATCACTTGGATTGTGATGTGACCATTTTTCGAACCTTATTAAGGTGGAATGCTTTGTGCATCAGACTATCATTTTTTTTCAAAAATTATTATTAATGGAAATGCCATTTTTTAAGATTATTATTTGATAATTTTCACTTTTGTAATTTTAAAATTTGCAGATTAATACAACAAATGGTTATTATGGTGATAATTTCTATCCAAAACGTAAGATTCCTAAGATGTGCAAATTGGACTGGCTGGTTAGTTTAATTAATTTAATAATTTATTATTCTTAATTAATACGTTTAATTATCTTTTAATAAACATTATTGATGTTTGATTTATTTTTTGGCGGGGGGGAGGGGGGCTTTAAAGATTGGATTAAAGGTAAAGATCCTCATAGAACAGCTGAAGATCTTCCATTTGCTATTGCTCGTTTTTACCAAAGAGGTGGCACATTGCAAAATTACAATATGGTTAGTAAATAATTTTTAATTTTGCATATCTTTACTTTTTGACACTACTAAAAAAAGGAAAAATTGATCACATGTGGTTGATTTTTATGCTTTTGCGACCACAAAACAGACCAAAACACGTGGTTGAAAAAAGTGTGGTAACTTTTTAAAAATCGACCACATGTGGTTGTTTTTTAAAAAATATATATATATATATTTAAAATTCAATATTATTTTAAAAAAAAAAAAATTAAACAAAAGAGACCACAACTAGTCGCTTTTATAAACTTAATAAAAATAAATTTTCAAAATAAACCAACCACAAGTGATCGATTTTGTATTTAAATTAATTTATAAAAAAATCGACCACTTGTGGTCGATTTTGTATATAAATTAATTAATTTATTTATACAATAGTGACCATATGTGGTCGCTTTTGTGAAAATTAATTAATTAATTTAAATTCAAAACCGACCACTAGTGGTCAGTTTTTTTATTTAATAATTTATTTAATAAAATAATTTTTAATTAATTATTGTAAACCGACCACATGTCGTCGATTTTCTGGAATTTTTTTTTGAAAATAGATCACATGTAGTCGGTTTTTTATAAAATTTTCTAAAAAAATTTTATAAACCAACCACAAGTGGTCGATTTTTGAAAAAAATTCAAAAAACCGACCACATGTGGTCGATTTTTCCGGTAATTTTGTAAAAACAATAACAGCATATAACTATGCTACATTCCATCAACCAGCATAACAATACAAACAACCAGCATAACAATACAAACATTAAAAATCAAGTTATTTACAAAATTTATCAAGGTTTCAAATCCAAACTACAAAACATACAAAAGACTAAAACCTACAATAAATCATCCACATCCTCAACGTTATCCGCATCCTCAGCCTTACCCACAGGATCTGATTCCTCCTCTGTGGTGTAATAATCATCCAGTGGGCCTAGGCCTTTTGCAGCCTGGCTGCATTACCAGGACAAGGAGGAAGAATCCCTGCAAATCGAATAAAAGAGTTGATCTGCTCCTGCATCATTCTCATTTGCAATGTTGTTTCCTCCTCCTTCTATTTCGCCCTCTCAGTCTGTGTAGCAAGCTCTTTATTCAGTTGAGAAACCGTATTTTTTAGTAAATCAACGATTTCTTTATCAACTGATGAGGGATAGGATGTATCGCCGGACGAAGACCTAATATTCTCGCAAAGCATTTTCTGTGGTACCCGTAGTATTGGCCTCTAATTGGAGAACCCACAGTTTGTTTACAGAACTCCTCCTCTGCATCTTCAGGTATTGTTTCACCTCGACTTTCAGGAAGCTGAGTACTACGATACTCATTAATGAACTGCATATATTTGTCCTATATTAAAAGTAAAGTTAAAATTTATAGTAAAAAAATATTAAACTACTCGTACTTGAATAATATCAACTTTGAGAAAAAGATTCATAAATACAAGATTTGATTGTTACATGGGTAGCTTTTGCACGAGGCTCAACCCCAAACATCTTCATCAGTTGGGTTCTTTTTCTTCGTTACATGGGTCTCCTTGAATACCTTATGTATTTGTATCTTCCTACCCAATTTTTTTCTCTATATATGATAAAATTATTAATGTTCAAATAACTAAAAATTTAAAAAGAAACAAACAATTAAATTTGTAAAAGTTACATACCTTTTTTTGCTCCACAGTAATCCGACTAACTGCTCCCGAAGTATGTAGAGAGTCACTCTTGGATGATGCGTTGGCTTTCTTTCCTTTGTCACTCGACACTTGGTATTCTTCGCTACTCCAATAGCGAACATAATCTTACCACATGGGTTCAACTATAAAACTTGGTCGTACCCTTTTTGTTCTGGCATAATCTAACAGATCGTTCATTCTTAGTCTTGCTCTTCTATAAAAAAAAATCGTATAGCAAAGTAATTTGTTGGATCCAATCGAAAATATTTATACCACAAAAACATAAGTTTAATATTTAATTTTCTTTCTAACAATGTGTTAAGTAGTCGATAAGTTAAATCTTTACCTGAAATTCTTTAAACATTTCATTTCTATCAAATTCTAGAACTTTTTGCCAACTGGTCCAATAGCCTTTAAAGTGCTGACAAATGCATTTAGTCATAATTTTGCAATTCCATCATTGGAAAAAAACCTACAACACAAGATAAAACATTAATATCATAGAGCATAATAATATAGTAAATGAAAAATGAATAATGTTGTTATATTTAGAAATCTTACCCTACTCCATATGGAATAATATACCGCCTCTCTTGAGCATCTCCGTCTTTGATCTGCGGAACAAGTACTGGTGGGAGATACACTAGCGTGGGCGGATCTAAAGCACCGAATGGTGTGCCTCCAAGATGAAGATCTGCCAACCCAATATATCCAGCAGAATCACTGTGAGAACGTGGGTGACTACTAGTAGAGGGTACTACAGATGATAGTAGATGATTGTATGTGCCAACGATCGTCTGATAGTTCTATGAAGGCGGTAGCATGGCGATGGGAGAAGAATGAGTCGTTGTAGATCCATGAAGTGGCCCCACGTGTGTAGGAGCAGGAACTAAATAATGCGACGACGTAGAATAAGAGGGTTATGCTAGCACGTTATCTAACCGACCCTCAGGTATATGAATACCTGACGGTTGTTTATAAGGTAGAGGTTATTTTTTTCTTTTTTGTCTTTGTAGGATCAACTTTTTGCTTACCTTTGTCACCTTTACCTATAATCTAAATTATGAAAAGTTAACAAGTAGTTAGTCCTTACAAAATGAATATAAGAAAACACCGGTGTTAAAACATTCCAAGTAACTAATTTCAAGTTACTAATTCACATTTTAAATCACTAAATCGGTATTAAAACACCAGTGAAATAGTTACATAACCATAGCAAGTTTAGGCTCACTCCAACAACACGAGATATACAAGAATATTTCTATTACTACATAAAAGATGGAAAAGTGACAACAATAATCTTACACAGTATATAACATATCAATCTTAAACAAGAAACATAAAGGTAAATAGTACAAAGCATAAAGATATCAATACATAACAAATACAACCTACACAAAATAATCATCCTCTCCCGAAGATTCGCCACTAAACCATTCACTCTCTTCAAAATTTTCCTCATCTCCTACCCACTTAGCCTCTTCTGCTGCAATATTAACTTTTTTAAATATATTTTTTGGGTGGTTCAAACTATCTACTAAATTAATGTCAACTAACTGGTGATCAATCTGCATTTTATTTTGATACGCAGTCTCCAAAACATTCTCAACTTCCACCCATCTTATAGGCTTTGTTTTGATTACAGCCCACCAATCAGACTTATCACTGCACAACGAATAGGGAGCATAATACACTTGTTTAGCATTTTGCGCGAGAACAAAAGGATCATAAACAGGATACGTCCTATTGTGCTTCACTTCAATGATGTTATGTTCCTTATGTGCTCTTGTGCTTGGATCAAACCACGTATGTCGAAAGAGGATAATTTTTTTATTGGCAAATCAGCATACTCCATTTCTAAGATCTCTTGTATGATGTCAAAGTAATCAACATCATCATCACCCTTAACCAAACACAACTATTGTTTGTTTTCCTTGTTCTCGAGTGTTCTTCGGTGGAAAATTTAAATTCATTTACTATGTAACGGGATATTGTATGAGCTTCAACTGGTCCCAAAGAAATATCTCTCAAGAACTGACCGTATGCAGCCGCATTTGGTGAATGGTATGCCTAAGAATATTATATATATATATATATATATATATTAGTTGAAGAATGTGTAAATATTTAAAATTTGTAGAAATATTAGTACACTTACACACCTCATATGTAAACCATATTGCAAAGGATGCATACGCTTGATTTTTGTGGAATTGAGTCTTAAATGAACTGAAGATCCAACATGCAAAACACAATTAGTTTTCTTAAGGGAATGAGTAAATAAATATGATATGTTAATATTTAATATCCTTACTTTAGAGAGGGCTCAACTTCCGAAAAATTGAGCTAGACATTCAAAGTTGTTGATTTGTGCATATGGTAGTGAGCCGACAAAATATGGTCTTTTTAGCCTTACTACCAGATTGATTGAAAATTGATATTGATTGTAAATGGGGCTCATTCTCATTGTCCTGATGTCGATTCGGTCTGTTTCTTAAACAAGCAACTTCATCACCAAAGTAGTATGAATAAATTTAAGAAGTTTCTTTTGCAAGATATGCCTCAACTATAGAGCCTTCCACACTATATTTATTTTTGGGACCCCTTTTTAATTTTCCAATTATCCTGCATAATCTTAAGATTAGATGTTTACAATATAAAAATAGATATGTATGAATTTAAATATGTTGTAATTGTTTACCGTTCGCTTGGATACATCCACCTAGTTTGAACTGGATCGCCTAGCCGAGCTTCGATTTCCATATGTTTTCAGGAAAACCAATAAAAGCAATTGGAAGTAATTATTCCATGAAAATATGGCAATCATGGATTTTCATTCCATGTAAGATTCCTTGTGTCATATCAACCCTCTTTCCCAAATTTGAGACACATTCATCGGGCATCTTTAAACTTTAAACCCACTTACATATTTTTTGCTTTTGGTCCAACTTGAATGTATAACTAGCCTTGGGCTTAAGAACATTGTCATTGGGCCCCACTTGTAAATGTAATTCTCTAAGCTTGTAATATTCTGGTAAATCAAGTCTAGCCTTAGGATTATCCTTTGTCTTGCCGGTAACATCCATAACTGTGTTGAACAAGTTGTCAAAATTTGAATAGATTCTACTAGTTTTTGACTACATCATTTATCGATTGATCACTACATCATAAATATATATATATATATATATATATATATATATATATATCAACTCTTGAATACGAATTGTATACATCACATCCACAAGTATATTACCTCATAATAGAACACATTCATTATATTCTGATGAATTATCGATTATATATGTATGTTAAATTATTATAACTGCAATAGTAATATAATATCATTACCTCAACTGTATGAAATAAACATATTTATTATACAAAGATTATGTTTAATGTCATTTAACATATATACAAAGGAAAATATTTATTTTATATATTGAAACATAAGTAGAAGAAAAAAATTATGATTAACGTAATTTATTTATTTTATTTGATATATTTCTTAGTATAATTTTTTACAAAATCTAAGTTTGATTGATTTTTATTATTATTATATTGGTTATCGACTACGTATGATCAGTGTAATTTCAAAAAAATTATATATTTGATTTTACATATAATTATTTTTTAATAAAAGCCGACCACAAGTGATCTCTTTTTTAAAATATTTTATTTTTTAATACAAAAGCGACCACAAGTGGTTAGTATCCTAAATAATTTTATTTTTTATTTTTTTAATACCAAAATCGACCACTTGTGGTCGCTTTTATAAAATATTTTAAATTTAATTTTAAAAATAAAATCGACCACAAGTGGTCTCTTTGTAAAAATAGCTTTGTATTATATTTTTTAAATAAAAGCGACCACAAGTGGTCGGTTTCCAAAATAATTTTATTTTTTATTTTTTTTTAAATTTCAAAACCGACCACTTGTGGTTGCTTTTATAAAATATCTTAAATCAAATAAAAGCGACCACAAGTGATCTCTTTTTAAAAATACTTTTTAATTATATTTTTTAAATAAAATCGACCACAAGTGGTCAGTTTTCTAAATAATTTTCTTTTTTCTTTTTTATTCCAAAACCGACCACTTATGGTTGCTTTTATAAAATATTTTAAATTTAATTTAAAAATAAAACCGACCACAAATGGTCTCTTTTTAAAAATAATTTTTAATTATTTTTTAAAATAAAATCGTCCACAAGTGGTCGATTTTCTAAATAACTTTATTTTTTATTTTTTTATTCCAAAACCGACCACCTGTGGTCGCTTTTATAAAATATTTTAAATGTAATTTTGAAAATAAAACTGACCACATATGATTGCTTTTTAAAAATAGTTTTTGATTATATTTTTTAAATTAAACTAACCACATTGCTGAGAGGGTCATTTCATATCATTGCCGAGAGGGCCATTTCATGTCACTGCCGAGAGGACCATTTCATATCATCGCCAAGAGGGTAATTTCATGCCACTATTGAGAGGGTCATTTCATATCATTGCCAAGAGAGTCATTTCATATCATTGCCGAGAGGGCCATTTCATATCATTGCTAAGAAGGTCATTTCATGCCATTGTTGATAGGGTCATTTCATATCATCTCATTGCTGAGAGGGCTATTTCATGCAATTGTCAAGAGGGCCATTTCATCTCATTTCATTGCCGAGAGGACCATTGTATTTAATAACTATTGACACGTGAGATAGCATGTGATGACATCGAGGATATCATCAATATTTAATATGTATTGACACGCGAGATAGCATATGCTGGCGTCGAGGATATCATCAGTATTTAATATTTGTTGACACGCGAGATAGCATACGCTGACATCGAGGATATCATCAATATTTAATATCTATTGACACGCGAGATAGCATACGCTGGCATCGAGGATATCATTAGCATTCAATATTTGTTGACACGTGAGATAATATACACTGGCATCGAGGATATCATCAGCATCTAAAATCTATTGACACGCGAGATAGCATACGTTGGCATCAAGGATATCTCATCATTTTATGAATCAGCATCTGAATGCATCAAAAACACATGATTTAAAGGGACGACTTTAAGTCTCTATCTGAAAGCGAACGACATATGAGATTTCCTAGAAATTGACAATCCTAGGGTCATCTATAAGTCATATTATTTGAAACAAGGATAGTGTACAAGATTACCTATGAGTTGATAGTCCATAGGTCATCTGCAAGCCACAACAACATCCTAACCGGATAGTGTGCAAGGTTACCCTAAGATCGATAGTTTGAAGGTTATCCATAAGTCACAACTAGATCCTTACCGGAGAATATCTGAGACTATCAAATTGATATATCCAAGGGTTCTTTATAAGCTGCGTCATATCCAAGATCGATTATGTGCAGGATTCCCCAAGGACTAGCAATTTGAGAGATATCTATAAGTCATATTGTATCCAAGGTTGGATAATGTACAGGAACACATGAAAGCTAGCGATTGGGGGGATATATGTAAGTCATCTCTTATCCAAGGCCAGATAATGTGAAGGATTACCTAAATGTTAGCAAGTCAAAGGATATATGTAAGTCGCCTCGTATCCAACATCAAATAATGTGCAAGATTATCTAAAGATTGACAATTCAAGAAAAATCTATAAGTCGTATCGATAAAAAAGATGCGCAACACTTACCCGAGGGTCACATGGAAGGAATCATTGTCAATAACTGGATATTTTATCATGCCACATATGACAAGCATTATAGGTGAACAAAGAGGTTACCACATCATCACAAGATTATACGGTTGGAGGGACCGTTCTGCATAAAGTGTCGTCGGTGTCAAAGAGGGCCACCCCACTTTGAAGACATATTCACTCGACAAATAAGATAATTATGCAATAACAAAGAGGGTTGTTGTGGCTGTTATTGCAAGTTATTTCATTCCAAATAGGTACATGAGAGGATAACTTCAGGCAACAACTCACGTGAAGATATAGTAAAAGACTACATACCTCTTTCGTGAATTATGTTTAGAACTAACATTTTTTGTTTGAAACATTGTTGAGAGCATCCAAGAGGATGAGAATCCCAAATCAAAACTACAGGTGTGTACGACTCTAGATAAGACGTAGAACAACATGAAACTCTTTCTTAGCAACAAAATGGGGCATAGTCTAGAGAGGGACATCAAACTCTTTGGACGCGAACTAAAGGATCATCGCCACCATCAATCAAACCACACCCATGTTAGAAGGCATATGGGTATTTTGGGATATTCTGGTTTCAGCTTCACCTTCGAGATATTTCTAAACTTACACCAAGGGTAACCTTCTCTTTCTTTCAAATTCAAGAGATAGGACACCTAGAGTTTTGGAAATTATGTCTAGGTAAATTCTTACCTATGGATGTAAAGAGCTCCACGTTCATGGTTAAGAGGTTACAATCCTCTTTTCCATAACTCGGATAGCTTGTCACTCACCCCGAACCAAAGATTGTCTGAAATAAAAGACTATCTTTTCTACCGATTGAGTCGAACTACAAGAAGCCTAATTCCCTGAGTCTCAGGGATATGTAGGTTGGGATCTATGTAGAAAACTTGACTGCATTCCAACATCTCCCCAATCCCCCTCTTTTCCAGCTTCTCGATTTTACTAAAACTCCAAAACCGAGTAACTTGTGAATTTTTTAAAAATCATGCTTTAAATCAAGCGTTATGAACTACAAGTAGCCTAAATTCTCATGAAACCTGAGATATGTAGGAAACCTGATACCAAGGTCCGTCCATAACTCCATGAAAATCGTGTGAAAACCTATCTCTCTCAGAAACAAAATTGTGTATGGACAAAAAATAGGAATGTCAAACTCCCTTTGGGTAGGGTTACTTGCATCCACCCTACCCAAAGGGAGGGGGAAGTTGTTGACACCTAATTTTTGCCCTCCACAACTAAGTTTAATCTCGAGTTTCTTCAATTTTCAATAAAATTACAACATTTATTTTATCGAATAAAGAAAATTTTCAAAAGTATTCATCTGGGAAAGTTTGTCATTTTAAGTAGCGATTATATATTATCGTATCCAATTATACGAAATTATATAATTTTGTTACTTAAATATCTCTTTTTTAGAAAATACCAAATTTTAATCAAGGCTTATCTTGAAAATTAATCCAAATGGGTAAAATGTCGATTCAAATATAATTTTTTCTCAAAATTAATTTATTTGGATAAATATTTGTTTATATTTTTATTGAAATCAAGGAGCTCGGAATTAAAGCGGTTGATGATTCATATGAGATTTTGATTCAATTTAGCCAATTCATTGAATTGGGTCATAATTGAAATTAATTAGGCCACAATTGCAAGGTAATTGACTAATTAGTTCTCAATTGGCCTAAATTGAATGAAATTGGTCCAATCTCAAGTCAGATTGGCTATTTTTGTAAATAATAGTTCAAATCCTAACACCCATTTAATCAATTACATACCTACCAACCCAACCCAAATCCTAAAACCAATATCATCCCAACCAACCAATCTTGACCCGGCCCACTCCCCACTTTCTCAATAACGACAAACAATAACAGCTATCCAACAGTGTACAACCGCAAACAGCTCCAATCTCAGCCTTAAACACCAGCGGTCAATGAATCTGTCGGAACCTGACCCGACCTCAACCAGCAACGACGACTCGCGAACCCAAACCCAGCAAAGACGACTCGTGAAACCCCAAACCCAGCTGTGACTCGACCATAACCCATTTCTATGTCCAGCTCATCCAAATGACACCTCATCAAGTCGAGGTACGAATTTTTGAGAAAATTGTTGTTGGTTTCATACTATCACAGGAGGTATCGTTTCCCCAAAATTCAAATTTATTTGAAAATAAAAAATCAGGACCGAATGGAAAAGAAAATTTCAATCCTTATCCCAATTTTGAAAAAATCTCGGCTAGAAAATCCTAAAATTGCCCCCATTTCACTTTTTTCCCGCATCGATTAAGCCTCAAAAATTCCATTTCGTGGTTTTGTTATAAAAGGGTCTTGGTTGAGCTAAAAGAGGGGGAGAAAGTCGGGGATGTGAAAAAACTTCCCAGCAAAATTTGACGAGTTCTCGGAGTTGCAACAAAGTTTTTTGGTGGCGGTCGAGATCCCGTTGAAGGTTCGGGTCCTGTTTTGCTGCTCCGAAACAGGTAATATCCAATTCCATTTAGTTTTTGATTTTATTCCTTCTTCTTATCTTGTCGTTCTATAGTTGTAAAGGCGTTTCGGATAGCGCGTATGCGGGGATTTGTTTGTTGTAGAAGCCTTGAAGGCTATAGGATTCTTTTTGTGTTGCGAATGATGTTGGTTCATTTGAGACGATTTATTCATTGTGTGACTGTGTATCTCTCATTTGCTTTTTATTAGCTTGATGTATAACCTTAATTTTCTGCCTGTTAACCTGTTGTTCTAGAACTCATATGTCGTGGTCTGATTCAATAATTATTTTATTCGTATATGTCGTGTTTTGGCATTGATGCATTATCTCGGCATCATTGTTGCTTTAGCTGCTTACTTTTATCTTGATTTTGATTATGTATTGCTGCTTATGTTTAGCTTTATTTTGAGGACTGCCTTCTTGATTCTACTTGACCCACAAGGTCAATAAGAATGGTAGGTGCAGGTCCCTGATATGGAATCAGTCTCGAGAATCCTGTAAGATCGTCTTGACTCTCAAAAATTTATTTTGAGTTTACCAAGAAGAGGTGAGGATGAGATTGCGCTATACCATTATATTTTCTTCATGAAATTTAGTGTTGGTGGTTATGAATTGTCCTTCAGTTTTATCTTATTTCGGGGTTGTCGCTGAAACTATCCCTGTGGATATCTAGAGAGGGGTCATGCTGTTGTTTCTTTTTTCTCTCTTTTTTAAAGAATGCCTTGAAAAAATGATTCTTGTTGAGTTACTGTGCGACTTAAGTTGAACTAGTTATGAGAAGCAACTTTCGAAATCCAGTTCTTTCCCGTCTCTATTTTCTTGAAATTAATTGTTTTCACATTTTATGGCGGAAACGGAGCAACTATGATTTGTTCGATAATTTTCTAGGTAGTTTTTGTTTTGTTGAAAAAGAAAATGTTTGTTTTTCATTTAACAGGTTAGATCGCAAGTTTACCTCTTGCTTCCTTCTTTTTTATTTCCGTTTTCCAGCAAAGAGTTAGTAGTCTTGTTATTACTTTTATCTATATCTTTGCTCCAATTTATGAAATGGTGAAAGGTTATAGTTTCTTAGGAAGACTATTTTGATTGTGAAATTTTGATGAATTTGTGAGGTGCCTTCATGCTATTTTGGTATTAAATGTTGCATTTCAAGTCAACTGTCAAGATTCGTGCCCAATTTCCTGTGAAAAGAATGAATTGATTTTCGAATTGTGTTTTTGATGGCTTAAATAACGAATTATTTCATTAACTTTCATGTCTAGCCTCATCTCTTGTTCCTCCCTATATTTCATTTCAATTGCCTGGAAATGCCTTGTTAAGCTATGAAATACTCCGAGTTAGTATTGTAGATTAGTAAAAAAATCAAACTTGTTTTTGATTACTTGAAAATATGAAAAGTTAAACATGTGTTTGCTTAATGAGATTTCTTCTGTCAAATTTTGTTCGCTTTGTCTTAATTTTTTCTTTCTTTTTGGTTTCATGACATTGTTATTAGATTGATGAATGCCAAATATGTTTAACGTTCTGCCAAGCACTGCATCTAGATAGTTTTTAGCTTGTTGAATGTAATTAATGTTATGTTGATATTGATTGAACTATTGGTTGCTATGTTGCAGTGTTCATGTATCGATTAAAACTCTTTTCTAAATTAGTTATAATTGAATTAATTCCTAATCCTTATCTTCATTTTTTTCCTTTGCATGAACTCGCTTGGGAGTCCAATTGGGCTATTTTTTCCTTGCATTACGCAACAGGCCATTGAGGCCCACCCTTTAGAAGACTTTGAAAATCGATTACATAGCGCATGGATACGAAGAGTCGAAAGAAGAAGAATGGGTTAAAGTCCCATCCTTGGATCGGCTAAGCGACTTGGAAGTCTCATTTAATTATTTATTCATTTTATTGTTGTCTTTATTTATTTATTTATTCATTTATTTACTTTATTATTTATTCATTTGGACCTCGAATCCAAAGTTTTAAACTAATATGGGTGAAGCAAAATTCGAGCCAAAGGTTCAAAAAAATAGTTTAGGACAAGTTATAGGCCAAAGACCAATATCTAGACTAGGACAAAGATTATGGATTTGGGCTTACGAGCCTAAGTCTTCTATTTCTCTCATTTCCCCTTTATGTGCTTATTTGTCATTTTATTCGCTTAGACTTAGTTGAAATTCCCGCTAAGTCGCTAAAAATTGATTTTGCAAAAACTTTCAAAAAAATCCTTAATCAACAATCGACCTTTTTTAGAAGTTAGTCAAAAGGAAACTATTCTTTTCAAACAGTCCAGATAGCTGCAAGTTAGCAGACATTTTTGGTGCCTTAAAAACCTTCCTAAAATGTTAATAGGAACCTCTTACCTAGAATCTCTCAACTTGAATGATTTTTCTATTTGAACCATGTAAAGGTTTTCTTAATTTTCTCAAATAAATTAAGTAGCGACTCTCAAAAGTCAAAATTTTGCAAAACAGTATTAATATATCATCATAGTATCCTTCGGTCTTGTCGGGTGTTAATATATCATCAAAGTATCCCCCGACCTTGTCGGACATCAATATATTATCAAAGTATCCTTCAGCTTTGTCGGGCATCAATATATCATCCAAGTATCCTCTGGCCTTGTCGGGCATCAATATATTATCAAAGTATCCTCCAACTTTGCCTGGCATAAATATATCATCAAAGTATCCTCCGGCCTTGTCAGACATCAATATACATCCTGATCATCAATGCATAAATATAGGTATTTAATCGGTGCACAGACTCAAGTCAATATACTCGCAACCATAATCATAACATCACAAAGATAACTATCTTATCATTATATTCTATCTGCTCATTATTAACTAGCCAAGACTCATTATTATATCGCTAGTTTACTAGTCACCACATGATCTCTAGTTATCAATCTAACCGATTCTTCACATAATCATTAATCATGGAATAGCAACTAATTATTAACCAATAATTAGCCAAACCTAACGTCTAGTCAAGGTTCACTATTAAACCATAATCACTATCTATTCACTATTCATCATTTATCAACTAAACATCTTTTACTAACTAACAACATCAATATCTAATAATCACTTACCAACAAATCCTCATTATTAACTAGTCTTCGTTATTAGCTAGTCAGCATCACAACTAGGCATCATTATTAACTAGGCGCCATTATCACTAGCATCCATTATCACCTAGCAATGTTAACCATGTTATCCTCACTTAACAACTAATCGACATTATAACTTGTTATCAATAGCCACATATCATTACCATCGATAAACCCATATTCATATCCACGTATCAACCATAGTCATTAGCTACAATATTACTAAGCAAGGCCCATTAACTAACATATTTAGAATTCTAAGCATCAAGTACTATAGTCACCTAATAGACAACTAGTTACCACGTAGCTTATACCATAATTATGAAGAAAAATCATAAAATCGCATTTCAGCTAGAATCACATCAATAACTTATATAATGATCATGAATGTATTGAATCTATGCATGCCATCACCAGTATTCAATCAATGAAATCATAAACGTCATACCACATCTTTCTCCATCCCATATCGAAGATATGTGTGTATATATATATACACACACACTCATGAACTATAACTGCATCATCTACAAGGATAAACACTTCCCAGATTTTCGATCGATATCATCTATCGACCCTCGACCCAATAATATGTCTAAGATAATCACAATATCATCAGTGTGGCCTTCAGCCTATATACATATCCGAAACTCATCTCTATAATCATATTTATAAGACATAGCATATCTCTAATCATCTCACATATAGGAGACATCTCACATATATGAGGTATAATATCAGTAAGCATATAATCATCTCTCAGATAAGAGGCATAATATCAATAAGCATGACACGACTATAAGTCATTTCATATATAAAGGCCATTCATCATGATGGTGAGGAATGTCACCTCTCTAAGACAACTATCATATCCAAAAGGAGATAGCATATCTATAGGCCCAACATCACATCTAAGAGAAAAATCATCTCTAAGGACCCAACATCATGTCTAAAAGGAAACAACATCTCTACGGGCCAAAAATCAAGTCTAAGAGGGAATAACACCTCTATGAGCCAAGTATCAAGTCCAAAAGGAAATGGCATCTCTATGGGTCAAGTATCAAGTTTAAGAGGAAATAACATCTCAATGGGCCAAGTATCAAGTCTAGGAGGAAATAGCATCTCTACGGGCCCATTATCATATCATTTATATAAGCAACAACATAGCTATAACTCAGAAGTCATAATCTGAGGAACATTGTTACAATATACCGAGTCACAAAGTAACTATATACTAAGGTTTGCTAGTCTCAACTATGTCTAACATCTCCAGCTAATTCCACAATGACTAACACAAGTTTAGGCCTAAGTGGGCCGGACAATCCCACTTTTAAACCTCAATTTCTTTAATTAGGTACACCATTCCCCAAACTAGGCTAAGATATCTAATTCAACTTCTAGATATCAAGTAAGCCACATACAAGCCTGAGATAGGAACTTCAACTAGAAATAAGGACACTTAATTCAATTCTACCCAAATTATGATTTAAAGAATACCACACTATCCCAATAAGATCAAATATACTAATCATGCTTTCAACACTAAAACCATATCCATAATCTAGCAATATATCAAATCCATGATACAATTCAATCTAAACTAGGGAGAAGACAATAGAAGTCTACAAGGTTAAAAATATACTATCTTACAGGTCCAAGACCCTCATCTAATTTTCCAAAACATTAATAATCAAGGCCAAGATATCTTACTCATAATAAATCCTAACATTCATATCCGCACGCAATACATATCATACGTCATCTATGAAGGAAAGTAAACATGAGCCTACCTCAAGGACAAATCGAAAAATCACATTTCAAGCACCACATGCTCATCTTCACTTCACAATCCCCAAAATCCCATCATACTATCAAAAATATAATCTACTTATCAATATGAGTCTAATGATACCCATATTGCACTACTGTGCTTCGGGTCCAAAAACGACACCAAAAACCCAAGTGGGTCCCACGTACGGAAATTGTGTTTACGAGGTCAACCCAATGCTCATACATCAATAAGGAATAATAACCCTCAATTGATGGGTGCAAAAAAACTAAGATGGGGCACCTACGTATCCCGTTGAAGCCAACGACTTAATCATATACCGATCCTCTCAAGCCAAGGTCATCTCCAATGGTATTAAACTAGGGCAGAAATTTTGGGGAGGTCCTCAAAATTTCCACTAATATATTGGAATATATTTCAAATCCCCCCCAACTCAGAGGTCAAAGTCAAGCTTTAGAAGTCACCAACTACGGCAAAGTCTAGGTAGACTAAATTTTTGGCTATGACAGAACTTCTGGTAGAAACACTCATCGACTATGATGAATCCCTAGATTTTCTCCATCAAATATCAGATATAGTCGAAACCAAGAAGAAGACGTTCATTGAGCTAATACATGACATGACTGACAGAGATTTTCGAAAAGATTTTACAGAATTTTTTTGAAACTAGTTTCTAAAAATTAAGACTATTTTCGAAAATCTATACAAATCCTTTACTCAGTGATTGCCTAGGCATCTTTTGGAACGGGAATCCAGGGTGGAAGTTCAACATGATGAAGCACCCCAAATGATGGCGAGGATCAAACTAAGGATTGAAGGAGGTCAACACGGAGTAGTTTCACTCAAAACTATTTATTTTTCTGTGGACGCAGGGATCAATACATAAAAATGGGAATCTTTTTCAAGAAAATCCCCAAACGAGTTGGGATCCACCAAAGCATATAACGCTCAAGAACGGTATTTTTGGGTAGCCCCAAAAATGGGTTAATACCCATTTATCGAGGACCTTTTGAATTGTCTATCTCATTTCTTGAAACCATGAAGGACAAACAAAGGAGCCTTATCTTCTTTATAAATATTGTATTTAGATTTTTTTTAAAAAAATAGTCTCTAGCAAAAGCAACTTTGTGTCTACTAAATATTTACCTTGAGCACAGGTATGGTCAAAGGAGACGGACCTATAAGGCCAGAATCAAAGGATTTCTCAAGAAAAGAAAGAGTAAAAAGTCATCCCCAAATTTGTCATGGTGCGATGCAAACGGTACATGTATAAAGCAAGAACGCAAAAAAATGGACTCAAGTGAAACCATATTCATTTCTAATAGGACCATGTAATACCCCGGGAAATTTTTCGTTGAAATTTTGTGCGCAAAACGTGTTAGGTTCTATCTTCTAGAATGAATTATAAATTTTCCATGCGGATTGTCTTATATTATGACCCACCATTGCGTAGAGTATCGAATAAGATTTCCAAAGATATGTGGATCATCCAAAACGGACACCCGAGCGACGAATTATGAACATTCCGATAGAACCGTGAATAGTAGTGAACAGTAAAATGTGTAGGAAAAAAAGTACTGAGGCCTAGCGTATTTTTTCTCCAACTTTAAACGATCATAAATCATTGTACATAATGATATAGGTGATATAATATATATCAACGGAAATCTCTGCGAGTCTTATTTCCGATGAAAATAGTTTCATCCAATTTGTCTATCGGAGCAAAATGTTATGGTCGATCTACTTCAGCCTATCAAAAGTGAATTTTTGGGTCAACTTCAAACGATCATAACTCCTCGTACACAATGATCTGGGTGATATACTATATATCAACGGAAATATATGAGAGTCTTCTTTCTAATGAAATTGGTTTCATCCAATTTGGATATCGGAGTAAAACGTTATGATTTATCTACTTCAGACTATCAAAATAGTCCACCAAAGGACAGATTCGAGAATTTTTTGATTTTTAGGGGCGTTTTGGTCATTCCCCCTCACCCAAAATCCGTCCAAACCCTATATTAAAGCCTATTAGAAGCATTATATGTTATATTTCATCAAATTCCCTCAAAAAGAAAACCCTAAGCTCCTACGTCCAACTTCAAGAACCTCCAAAGTTCACCACTAATTCTACAAATTTATTCAAGATTCCAAGTTCCTAGTTCAAGAACTCCAAGAACCATCATTCAAAGGCACGATTAACATCTCAAAAATGAGTATCAATCTAAAGTTCATCATTCAAGGTATGTTGGGTTTTTGAACAAGAACTTTCTTTCGTTCTTGTGCCCAAAAGTAATTTTCTTTACAAAGGCATGATTTTTATTTGATTTTTATGAATTTGAAGCATGAATTTATACCCTATATGATTTTACATGAGATTATGATACTCTCTATGTTTTGAAAGTTGAATTGAATGAGAATGATGACATTTTTGTACATAAAGCTGAATTTTCCAGATTTTAAAGTAAGTCATATATATTTATGATGAAAAGCATGAATCTTGAGAAAATTTAATATGATCTTGATGTATGATACGTTGAGTCCTAATTGGAATTGTACTTTGAGAAATTATGTGCTATAAGAACAATGAGATTTGAATCCCAAAGCTAATTTTCTTTACCAAGATGTATGATTATAAAGCTGAAATTTAAGTTTTAAGTGATTATTTTTGTGCTTATGTCATAAAGTATGAAACTTTGGAAGGTTTTATGGTGATATTGATGTATGGGTTTTTGGAACCTTATTTGAGATTATTATTTTGAGAAAATCATATGTTATAAACACCTTGAGTTTAAATAATTTGAGATGTTTTGAATGATTTGACCTTTTGATCGTGAATGAGTTATTTTGAACTCGATTGTGAAAGAAATCCACGTTTTTATTGATTATGATAAAGGGGTAGCAAATTGGCTCCCGATGAAAATTGTTGAAATGTTTATTGTGGATTTTCTTTAATGTGAGCCTGAGGCTGATTTAAATTTCTGAGCTAAGTCCGGGAGTAATCTTTAGCACCGAGTAGGAGGTATAAAGTGACCTTACTTCCCTAAAACTACGTGCCCCCATAGGACGTGAGCCTGTGGCTGATTTATATAGTGATCACTAGTATTTTTGGATTGATATTGGAAGTCCTACTCCGATGGCAAGGATAGGACGACTCTCCCCAATGTGGGTTGGACGTTGGACTCCATGTGGCTCACATGGTTTATGTCAGTTATAGGATCTCCCAATGTGTGTGTGTGTACTCTTCTATCTGAGATGAAAACATATTTGCTTAAAAGGCTGAGTTTGAGAAAGTCATTATTCTTAAAAGATTTAAGGAATATATTCTAATGAGAATTGACATGAGATTTGATTGTTTTGATGATTTGAAATTGAGATGAAAGTGAATTGAGAACGTATTGTAACGACTCACTTGTTTTACTTTACATGTATTATTCATCCATGCTTTTGATGATTTAATTCGAGCTAAGTGAGCTATCTATATCAGCATGCATAATTTTATAAACTGTGATGATATTAAGATATTATTTTATATATGCATTGCACCCCCATATGCTCGGTATCTTTCCATGGTACTGATCCACATATTCATATATGGGATATATTTTCTCGGAATGTAGGTACAAGGTATAGTTGCACCTTCGGATCCAGTTAGTTCGTGGTATCCAGTCAGCAGGTGATGGGTCCTTTTGATTCAAGGGCTTGGGTTAGTTATGCAGAGTTTATAGTGTTGTATTTTCTTTATTCAGTTGTATTGAGTTGGGGTAGTCGGGAGTCATGACCTGGCTACCTACAGTCAGTACTAGTAGAGGCTTCATAGACAGTCAGTAAAAGTTGATGTATTTTGTTTCAATTTTGGTTGTAAAGGCAGAATTGTAATCTTGTAAAATTCCATTTTTGTATCGATCAGATTCAGAAAAGAGTTAATTTCTGCTGATTTGTATGGATTTGTATTTTTATTCAGTTGCTTATGAGTTATGCCTGTAGAAGGGTTAGCTTGGGGTCACTTGTGACCTTAAGCACCGTGTGACATCTCGGGACCCGATTTCGGGGTGTTACAAACTTGGTATCAAAGCACAGAGTTCAAGTGTCCTAGGGTGTCTATGAAGTCGTGTCTAGTAGATTCTTGCGGAACGGTACGGAGACGTCTGTACTTTTCTTCGAGAGGCTACAAGGTATTTAGGAAATGTTTCTCTTCTTTCAAGTCTAAGATCGTGCTATAAAAAGGTTCTCCAAAAAGCTTATATAGATTCTCATCTTACTCTATTCTGGCCAACTCTGCCTCATTTTCAAGATATCAGAAACCGTTAATCTTAATTCTCCGTAGATAGTTATGGGATTGTAAGAGAGCTAGAAAGTATCCTGTCAGTGCTTTTGAGTTTCAAAGATTGAAGTACTTTATTCATGTTCATAAAAGTTGTGTATGAAGGATAGATAGTAGTGACGGATGAAACAAGGATGTGTTAATGGATTGTGAATAAGATAGGCTGTATGATTAGGACCAATTATTATTGTTATGAAGTTTAAGTGGGCTAGTGTTCATGGATGTGTTGTTTTATAATCTTCACGTGGGAGTTATGCGTGAGATGGAGTTGTAAACTATGTGAAGTGTGAGACCTTAAGTTTGAACGATTGGTGATCATGAAGTCGAATGTGACGGTTTCTGGATTAATGGTATTAGTTGCTGGAAGTGACCTAATAGGCTTGAATAGTGTACACAAGAGTTTAAGTGTAGTTGACTTGTAATTAAGTTTAATATTATATTATGATGAGAAAGTTCACCCAAGATATTATGGGACTGCTTTAATTTCGAGGATTAGTGTATGTGGTGTAGTGAGTCGTGCCATGGGATTGTTAGATGGATAAATACTAGTTAGATGATGGATGATGTTTTGATGGCTAAGTTAAGGCGAGGCGTATGATTGGAAATATTGAGCCTCTTGAGTGTGATTTTGATTCTTATGGGTTAGAAACATAAGTTCATAGGCATGGTATTAGAGGGAGAAGATAGAAGTAGCATGGTCTATCAAAAAGTTAGAGAGTATTCAAGTTGAGCTAATAGAAATAAGAGTTGAAGCACTAGATGGTGTACATTCCGGCGATAGAGATGTTCGTGGAGATTCGAAATTAGTAAGCATTTGAGAATTTGAGTGGTGGCTTAAAGCTAAGGGGGAGATGATAGAACAAGTAGTCAAGTCAAGCTTTTACATTTTAGTAGAAGTACCAGTAAGTTGTAAATTTGTTGTGAGAAAGATCGGTGCTTGACCCAATGTTATTTCAGTATTTTCAGCTGTCCCAAAACCTACTCATGCTTTACATTTCAGTTCCATGATCTTAATTCATGTTCATACACGTGATGGAGAATTACATACTCTTCTAGTTTCCAAAAATGAGAAATTCCAGTTCTTCTAGCAGTTGGAATCACATTCCATAAGTTATGAGCTCTAAATTCAGGGCATGCCGCCCATGACTAATATACTCAAGTTTTACAGTATGTTCAGTACCAGTACTCAGGCAATACTCTTATTGATCAGTGAGATTCAGTTTCCGTTATGGGTGTCTTCAGTTTTGATACCTTAATGAACCCATTGTATTTGATATTTTATTCCTAAGGCCTCAATAGAGAGAGTCAAGTTATTTACATTATCCCTTCATGTTTCAGGTCTTCATGTTTTAAAATTTTGTGACCTTTTCATTAAGTCAAGCTAATGGTGTTGAGCAGTTGTCTAGAAGGGAGAGAAGATACTTCCTTATCTATGATAGAAGGTGGTGTGCTCACGGTGGTGAAGTGAAGTTAGATTGAGGCTAAGTCCTTGATACATGCCATGGTTAGTTGAAGCTTTAAATGTTTATTTGGAAAGATTATTGTGCGTTGGTTTTATGCACTTCTATGAGGTTGTAGGAATAGTAATACAGAGTTTTTGTGTATAGTTCAATTGGTTGAGAAAATATTATGTGTGCCATTTAAAGAATTGACCAGTATGAGTGAATGATGTAGTTGATGGAATCTTAGAGAAAGCGAGGAAGATGCTTTATGAGTGTTCGTTTAGAGGTGCATGTGCGAAGTGCGTATGTGGTTATGAGTATAGGCTTGAATGTTATAGTTGTATATCTAAAAAAATGCACCACAAGTTAGCGGATCCCTAGTATAAGATTGTATGTGGTTGTTGGAGTAGCAATAAGAGTTATGTTTGAAGTGAGGAGTTGTGAGGCTCAGTGTGTATTGAGGTTCATGATATAGATTAAT
Source organism: Capsicum pubescens (assembly GCA_030864215.1). Taxonomy (NCBI): domain Eukaryota; kingdom Viridiplantae; phylum Streptophyta; class Magnoliopsida; order Solanales; family Solanaceae; genus Capsicum; species Capsicum pubescens. The sequence continues at coordinate 269,150,827 of CM061540.1, read as the reverse complement.
ATTATAGTGTTATGTGGCGTATCTCATGAGTACTTGGAGTTAGGCTTGAACATAGTCGAGGGAGTAGTTGGGAAGTGTTGCTAAGTTTGGAAGCAAGGAGTTATGTTTCCCAAGACCTAGAAATTCCTATCTTAATTTATGCCATATGGGTCCTTGTTCCCATACGATAGGATTGTATCAAATTATGGTTCATTTTCTCCCCGAACAATGTCATTTGAATCTTTTGGAGGGAGTGTTGAGGGACGTTTCATTTGGGCGCAAGTGGTCCTTCTTTTGATGAGATCCCTTTCGAGACCTTTGATTTCCAGTCTCTGAATAAACCAAAGATATCGATTCCTTAAAATCAGTCTCCTTTGTTTAAGATCCAACTATGTGACCATTCTCATTATGAATCGCATGTTCTATGAAGTATTCAAAAGTTTGGAGTGAAGTAAGTGGATTGACTTAGTTATCCCAGACTTTTGTCCTCATTTCCATGGTATTCTGTACTTATTCATCGACATTAGAGGACGAATGTTTCCAAGGGGGAGATGATGTAATACCTCGAGAAATTTTTCGTTGAAATTTTATGCGTAAACGTGTTGGGTTCTATCTTCTAGAATGAATTATAAATTTTTCGTGCGGATTGTCTTAGATTATGACCCACCATTGCGTAGAGTATAGAATAAGATTTCCAATGATATGTGGATCATCCAAAACGGACACCCGAGTGACGAGTTATGAACATTCCGATAGAACCATGAATAGTAGTGAACAGTAAAACGTGCAGGAAAAAAAGTACTGAGGCCTAGCGTATTTTTTCTATAAATTTTAAACGATCATAACTCCTTGTACATAATGATCTAGGTGATCTACTATATATCAACGGAAAGATCTGCGAGTCCTCTTTCCGATGAAAATGGTTTCATCCAATTTGTCTATCGGAGCAAAATGTTATGGTCGATCTACTTCAGCCTATCCAAAGTGAATTTTTGGGTCAACTTCAAACGATCATAACTCCTCGTACACAATGATCTGGGTGAGATACTATATATCAACGGAAATATATGAGAGTCTTCTTTCTAATGAAATTGGTTTCATCCAATTTGGATAATGGAGTAAAACGTTATGATTGATCTACTTCAGACTATCAAAATAGTCCACCAAAGGACAGATTCGAGAATTATTTGATTTTTTAGGGGAGTTTTGGTCATTCCCCCTCACCCAAAATCCGTCCAAACCCTATATTAAAGCCTATTAGAAGCATTATATGTCATATTTCATTAAATTTCCTCAAAAAGAAAACCCTAAGCTCCTACATCCAACTTCAAGAACCTCCAAAGTTCACCACTAATTCTACAAATTTATTCAAGATTCCAAGTTCCTAGTTCAAGAATTCCAAGAACCATCATTCAAAGGCACGATTAACATCTCAAAAATGAGTATCGATCTAAAGTTCATCATTCAAGGTATGTTGGGTTTTTGAACAAGAACTTTCTTTCGTTCTTGTGCCCAAAAGTAATTTTCTTTACAAAGGCATGATTTTTATTTGATTTTTATGAATTTGAAGCATGAATTTATACCCTATATGATTTTACATGAGATTATGATACTCTCTATGTTTTGAAAGTTGAATTGAATGAGAATGATGACATTTTTGTACATAAAGCTGAATTTTCCAGATTTTAAAGTAAGTTATATATATTTATGATGAAAAGCATGAATCTTGAGAAAATTTAATATGATCTTGATGTATGAGACGTTGAGTCCTAATTGGAATTGTACTTTGAGAAATTATGTGCTATAAGCAAAATGAGATTTGAATCCCAAAGCTAATTTTCTTTACCAAGATGTATGATTATAAAGCTGAAATTTTAAGTTTTAAGTGATTATTTTTGTGCTTATGTCATAAAGTATGAAACTTTGGAAGGTTTTATGGTGATATTGATGTATGGGTTTTTGGAACCCTATTTGAGATTATTATTTTGAGAAAATCATATGTTATAAACACCTTGAGTTTAAATAATTTGAGATGTTTTGAATGATTTGACCTTTTGATCGTGAATGAGTTATTTTGAACTCGACTGTGAAAGAAATCCATGTTTTTATTGATTATGATAAAGGGGTAGCAAATTGGCTCCCGATGAAAATTGTTGAAGTGTTTATTGTGGATTTTCTTTAATATGAGCCTGAGGCTGATTTAAATTTCTGAGCTAAGTCCGGAAGTAATCTTTAGCACCGAGTGGGAGGTATAAAGTGACCTTACTTCCCTAGAACTACGTCCCCCCGTAGGACGTGAGCCTGAGGCTGATTTATATAGTGATCACTAGTATTTTTGGATTGATATTGGAAGTCCTACTCCGATGGCAAGGATAGGACGGCTCTCCCCAACGTGGGTTGGACGTTGGACTCCATGTGGCTCACATAGTTTATGTTGGTTATAGGATCTCCCAATGTGTGCATGTGTACTCTTCTATCTGAGATGAAAACATATTTGCTTAAAAGGCTGAGTTTGAGAAAGTCATTATTCTTAATAGATTTAAGGAATATATTCTAATGAAAATTGACATGAGATTTGATTGTTTTGATGATTTGAAATTGAGATGAAAGTGAATTGAGAACGTATTGTAATGACTCACTTGTTTTACTTTACATGTATTATTCATCCATGATTTTGATGATTTAATTCGAGCTAAGTGAGCCATCTATATCAGCATGCATAATTTTATAAACTGTGATGATATTAAGATATTATTTTATATATGCATTGCACCCCCATATGCTCGGTATCTTTTCATGGTACTGACCCACATATTCGTATGTGTGCTACATTTTCTTGGAATGTAGGTACAAGGTATAGTTGCACCTTCGGATCCAGTTAGTTCGTGGTATCCAGTCAGCAGGTGATGAGTCATTTTGATTCAAGGGCTTGGGTTAGTTATGCAGAGTTTATAGTGTTGTATTTTCTTTATTCAGTCGTATTGAGTTGGGGTAGTCGGGAGTCATGACCCGGCTACCTACAGTCAGTACTAGTAGAGGCTTCATAGACAGTCAGTAGAAGTTGATGTATTTTGTTTCAATTTTGGTTGTAAAGGCAGAATTGTAATCCTGTAAAAATTCTATTTTTGTATCGATCAGATTCAGAAAAGAGTTAATTTCTGCTGTTTTGTATGGATTTGTATTTTTATTCAGTTGTTTATGAGTTATGCCTGTAGAAGGGTTAGCTTGGGGTCACTTGTGACCCTAAGCACCTTGTGACGTCTCGGGACCCGATTTCGGGGCGTTACAGGCCATAACATTTAATATTTGATGGTATGCGAGATAGCATACGCTGGTGTCGAAGATATCATCAGTATTAAATATCTGATGACACGCGAGATAGGATACGCTGGCGTTGAGGATATCATAGCAATTCAATATCTAATGACACGCGAGATAGCATATGCTGGTGTCGAGAATATCATCAATATTAAATATTTGATGTCATGCGAGATAGCATACGCTGGGGTCGAGGATGTTGATATACACGTGAGATAGCATACGCTGGCGTCGAAGATATTATCAGTATTCAATATATGATGACATGTGAGATAGCATACGCTGGCATCGAGGATATCATCAACATTCAATATCTGATGATACGTGAGATAGCATACGCTGGTGTCGAGGATATCATCAGTATTAAATATCTTATGATGTGAGATATAATACACTGGTGTCGAGGATATTATCAACATTCAATAACTGATGACACACGAGATAGCATACGCTGGCGTCGAGGTTATCATCAACATTCAATATCTGATAACACGCGAGATAGCATACACTGGCGTCGAGGTTATCATCAAAATTAAATATCTTATGAAATGGGAGATAGCATACAATGGCGTCGAGGATATCATCAATAGTAAATATCTTATGAAATGTGAGATAGCATACGCTGGCGTCGAGGATATCATCAACATTAAATATCTTATGACACGCGAGATAGCATACGCTGGCGTCGAGTATATCATCAATATTTAACATCTAGTGACCCGTGAGATAGCATGCGCTGGTATCGAGGATATCATCAATATTTAATATCTATTGACATGCGAGATAGCATACGCTGGCATCGAGGATATCATTAGCATTTAATATCTATTGACATGTGAGATAATATATGCTGGCATCGAGGGTATCATCAATATTTAATATTTGTTGACACGTGAGATAGCATATGCTGGCATCGAGGATATTTCATCATGAATCAGTAATTGAATGCATAAAAAACACATGATTCGAATGACATATGAGATTTTCTAGAAATTAACAATTTGAGAGTCATCTATAAGTCATATTGTATGAAATAGGATAGTGTGCAAGATTACCTATGAGTTAATAGCCCATAGGTCATTCATAAATCTCAACAACATCCTAACCGGATAGTGTGCAAGGTTACCCAAAAATCAATAGTCTGAAGGTTATCTATAAGTCACAACTAAATCCTTACCGGAGAATATGTGAGATTATCAAATTAATAAGTCCAAGGGTTCTCTATAAGCCGCGTCATATTCAAGATTGATTATATGCAGGATTACCCAAATACTACCAATTTGAGAGATATCTATAAGTCATATTGTATCCAAAGTCAAATGATGTGCAGGAATACTTGAGAACTAGCGATGGAAGGGATATCTATAACCCATCTCTTATCCAAGATCGGATAATGTGAAGGATTACCTAAAGGTTAGTAATTCAAAGGATATCTGTAAGTCGCCTCATATCCAATATCAAATAATGTGCAAGATTATCCAAAGATTGACAATTCAAGAGAAATCTATAAGTCGTATCGATATAAAAGATGAGCAAGGCTTACCCAAGATCATATACAAAAAATCATTGGAAATAATCGGAGATGTTATCATATAACAATCATTATAGGTGACCAAAAGGGTTGCCGCACCAGTATAAAATTACATGATTATAGGGGTCGTTTTGCATAAAGTGTTGTTGGTGCCCAAGAGGGTCGCTCCACTTTGAAGACATGTTTTATCGATAAATAAGCTAATTATGCAATATCCAATAGGGTTGTTTTGTCTATTATTGCAGGTTATCTCCTTCCAAACAGGTACATAAAAGGATGACTTCACTTTTTGGGCAATAACTCATGTGGAGATATGGTAAAGACTATATACCTCTTTCATGAATTATGTTTAGCACTAACACTCTTTAATTGAAACATTGTCGAGAGCATCCGAGAGGATAAAAATCTCAAATCAAAACTACAGGTGCGGACGACTCCAGATAGGCGCAACACAATGTGGAACTTTTTCTTAGCAGCAAAATGGGACATAGTCTAGAGAGGGACGTCAAACTCTCTGGATGCGAGCTAAAGGATGATCACCACCACTATCCAACCGCACCCCTATTAGAAGGCATGTAGGTATTCTGGGATATTCTGGTTTCAGCTTCACCATCAAGATATTTCTAAACTCATATCGAGGGTAACATTCTCTTTCTTTCAAATTCAGGTGACAACATACTTAGAGTTTTGGAAATTATGTCCAGGTAAGTTCTTGCCTATGGATATGAAGGATTCCCTATATATGGTTAAGAGGTTATAAGCCTTTTTTTCGTAACTCAATTAATTTGTCACTCATCCCGAACCAAAGATTGTCTAAAATAAAAGACTATTTTTTCTACCGATTGAGTCAAACTACAAGAAGTTTGATTCCCTGAATCTCGGGAATATGTAGGTTGGGCTCTTTGTTGAAAAATCGACTACATTTCAACCTCCCCCAAATCGCTTTATTCTTCAGCTTTTTGGTTTCATCAAAAATTCTAAAAACGAGATGGTGTGTGAATTTTTTAAAAATCGTGCTTTAAATCAAGCTTTATGAACTACAAGTAGCCTGAATTCTCATGTAACCTGAGATATGTAGGAAACCTGATACCGAGGTCCAGCCATAACTCTCCAAAATTCATGTGAAAACTAACTTCTTTCATAAACGAATTTTTGGTCGAACAAAAATTAAGAATGTCAAACTTTTTTTGCCCAGGGTTACTTGCATCCACCCTACCTAAAGGGAGGGAGCAGTTGTTGACGCCTAATTTTTGCCCTCCACGACTAAGTTTATTTTCGAGCTTCTTAGATTTTTGAATAAAATTACAACATTTATTTTATACGAATAAAAGGCTTTTCAAAATATTTATTTGGGTGAATTTGTCATTTTAAGTAGCAATTATATATTATCGTATTCAATTATATAAAATTTTATAATTTTTTTACTTAAATATTTATTTTATAAAATATCGAATTTTAATCAAGACTCATCTTGAAAATAAATTTCAATGATTAAAATCTTAATTTAAATGTAATTTGTTATTAAAAATAATTTATTTGGAGAAATACTTATTTAATTTTACTTAATCAAGAAGCCCGGGATTAAAGGAAGAATTAATTTGCATCAAATTTCAATTTAATTTAACCAATCTATTAAATTTGATCAGAATTTAAATAGAATAGGTTAAATCTTAATTGAAATTATTTTTGAATAACCCTTCGGCTAATTGAGGTTATTTTTTCAAATAATTCCAAATTATCAAATTTCTAATTTAATTAGAGTTATTTTAACCCCAATTAAATCTAATTGGGGTTATCAAATAACGCCAACCTAACCCAATTTTGCCAACCCAACAACAACAACCCATAACAATCACGCCAAACCAGCCTTCAACAAACAACATCACCAACGGCCCAAAACTGACCCAACTGAACCGACCCACTTTTTTATTTTCTTCAACAGAACATCAGCCTCCAACAATATGCACTACAACAACCAACTTCAAAAACACGATCCACCAGCCAACAACGATTCCATATACCGGCGACCCGACCCCTACCTGGTAAAATTAACCTCAACCAGGTTGTTGTAGCACTCACGTGGCCGTAACACAATATTGGGTATGAAGGAAACTCGAGAATATTCTAGATCAAGCCTAGGTGTCTTCCCCAATGGATAATTCCACGAATCTCAGGTGCCATAGTACTATTTCGTACGTATTTGGTATATTTTCATTGGTTTTTGAGTAGGATTCATTTTTCCCCAATTTTATTGGTCCACCCATTTCAATTTTTTTCAAGAAAATTCGAATTTACTACAGGTTATTGGCTGAAAATTAGTTTCTCAGCTTGAATTTGTAAAATGTCCCATCTTTAAACTTTTGAAATAACCCTCCAATATTTTTCCCACATCGACGGAAGGCAAAAGTTGAGCCCAAGGTTTCCATCTATATAAGGCTCATCATAGGGCTAGAATTTCTAGGTCTGGAAGGCTAAAAATGTTGGGTTCGAAATTGAGAGGGCGTCATGCAGAATCTTAAAGTTTCCAAATCAAGACGGTGATAATTCATATGACAACGAAAAATAAATACTAAAAACATATTATTAATATAGTTTGATCAAACGACCTACATATTAAAAATAATATTGAAAAACTTAAAACCTATTGGGAGAAATCTCCTCCTAAACAAGACTCTTTGATGACTACATTGTGGATGTTATTGTATTATGGTATGAGAAGGGGGTGTTCTATTTATAGAGTCACAAAACCTTTCCTCCAAGAAAGAGGTTAGCCAAATATGGAAAAGTTTTATATTTTATTTTCAGGAAAGGTAAAAGTAATTATGGTATTACTTTTATTTTCCTTTTAAGAAAAGTAAAATTTAAGTTTGGTAAGAAAATCAGGGCAAAAACCCTAATAAATCTCTCTTTTTTGGCGGATTTTCTTGACTTGATCTGCCTTCTTTATGTCATATGCATAATTTTGGTTCTTCACACAATCTTCATCTCTGTTATTTGGCATGCTTAAAAATTGAACTTTTTTGGTTAAAAGTATATGAGCCCTTTTGGGTTAAAAGTATTGGAGTCCTTTGTAGGGTTAAAATTAAGCTTTATTTTCAATGTTACAGGATTATTGAAAAATTTAAAAATATGATTGAAAATTGTCTCCACATGTAGTTTTTGGACATGTATCATCATCATCATCAAATTTGTTGCAACTTTTATCTTAAAACCATCCTCAATCAAACCATCTGATCTTTGAACCATTGTCTCTGATACCACTTGTTGGATTCGAAATTGAGAGGCCGTCATGCGGAAGCTTAAAGTTTACAAATCAAGACGGTGATAATTCATATGACAATGAAAAACAAATACTAAAAACATATTATTAATATGGTTTGGTCAAACGACCTACATATTAAAAATAATATTGAAAAACTTAAAACCTATTGGAATAAATCTCTCCCTAAACAAGACTCTTTGATGACTACATTGTGGGTGTTATTGTGTTATGGTATGAGAAGGGGGTGTTCTATTTATAGAGTCACAAAACCTTTCCTCCAAGAAAGAGGTTAGCCAAATATGGAAAAGTTTTATATTTTATTTTCAGGAAAGGTAAAAGTAATTATGGTATTACTTTTATTTTCCTTTTAAGAAAAGTAAAATTTAAGTTTGGTAAGAAAATCAGGGCAAAAACCCTAACAAAAAAAATAGGCTCTCAAGCAAACATTTTGTTTAGTAAAAAATATTCTCACAAAAGTTGTCGGAATCATTGGAGTAGCGGCGAAGCCTTTCCGGTGGTGATCGAAATCCCGACATTAGCTCGTTGTCTTATTTTGCTGCTCCGAAAGAGCTAAACACCTTTTTTCATTTTAACTTCTGTTATCATTTTTTCTTCTTCATCTCCTTCTTTATAATGGTGTTATTATAATGTTGCTTGTTTGCTGGGAGTAATTGTAGAGGCCTCGTTGGCTGTAGAATTTGATTGATCGTTATGTTATTTGCTGAATCATTGGTCATTCCACGTTTTGGTTTCTTTGAGCACACTTTTCATGTTGATATGTTGATTGGTTAAAGCATCGTATATCATCAAATTGCTGCCTTTCCCTGTTCATTGCATTATCTTGAGTTAAAGACTCCTGTTATGAGATGTTAGATCATTGTCTAGTCTCAACTTTGTCAGACGAAAGTCAAAATGTATAATTTTTCTTTTGATTTGTTTAGAATTTTGAGTTGGATGGCTTAAATTTCATGTTTTTGTTGTGTTTTCTATCGAAACTAGTGTGACATTAGATTTCATTCATCCCCAGCATGTTATTTTCATATTTTGAGCATTACGATTCGACTTGTTGTCTTGGTGTTCAAATATTTTTAGTCCATTTGCGTATTTTTAAGTGTAGTTTAGTTTCAATTCGCTCCGGTCTTCCTAAATTCTGTTCTTAATCTAAGGTCAGTGATGATGGCTTTCATTTACTCTATTGGCTGGATTCAGTCTACCTTCTCATTGTTTTGTCCTTTGAGACCAATGGGCATAGTGGGTGCCTGTCTATAGTAAGTGTAGTATCGTTTTCATAATTGGTTTAACCTTTGTTTATCAACTTTTACTTCACTCGTTTATCCATCATTTCTGTTTTCTCCATCACTTACTTAATTGAAATTTTAAGCTTAAGAAACTGTTTTCCTTGCTTTTCCTTCTTTTAAGCAGGATCACTCCTAAGTTTCCTTCACACATAATGTCAATGGAAGCAGTGGAGTAATTTCATAAGTAAAAGTCATCTCATTCAAGGATCCCCCCATGACCTTCTTAACATGTAAAAATTCCTTTTGGATGAATTAAGTAGAGGAGGAGGATGAAATAGACTTAGGTGCTGGATTTAGATTTTTTTGTAAAGGTCGAATAAAACTATTCTTTTCAAGAATCAAAACTCTTTCAGTATTCAAGTGTGATAGCGATAAGTTGTGTTATTGACTGAGGTTTAGTCATGGAATATGAAAGCTTTAATTTTCTAAGAGAAATAAGTCTGATTTCATAGAAATTGATCCTCGTTTGATTATGTTAACTGTTGGTTGTTCTCTTGAAGTGTTTCCTAGAAGATTGGTCTATCCACTCACTTTAGTATCTACTCCTCATAAGTCTGTAACAATCCAGTTAAATTAAACAGTGGAGACTAGTCCATATATATTTGCTTCTATAAGTTGAAGAAAATCCGTGTATCTGTCTAATGTTGTTTGTATGATCAGATTATGTTTAAGGTTTTATTTCTCATCTTTCAGGTTCCGTTTGATTCCCTTTAATGTTACTCTTTGTTCCCTTTTGGCTTTTTGGGTGTCCATGAACACTTCATAGCATGAATATTTTTCCAAGAAATTCGAATATGTCTCATCTTCTCAACGTGTTTCTTGGTTTGTGAGTGTTTTATTTTAGCATATTGTCTGCACTAATCCTTGAAGCTCGGAGGGTTAAGGAGAATCATCCAGCATGTTTAAGGTCATTAAGGTGTTTTCTTATTTGATTTGAATATCTAGTATCTCTTTCTTATTTTGTTTTTATTTTCATTGTTGCTTGTTTTTGGTCTATTCATTTATTGTTGAAACTTGGATACCGTAAATGGTCATAGTAGAAGGATGTTGCGAGACATCATTTGGCGTTTTACTTTTAAAATTGATTTTGAATAAGGAAGTATCTAGGTATCATCTTTCGAATCTGTTAATCTGTTTACTGCTTTTTCTATTCGTATTTCGGATATGTTTTAATTTCTTGTTTCTTCTTTCGCATGTGAATCCGCTTTGGAGTCCAAATGAACTCCCTCCCCTATGCATTTCACGATAGGCCAATGAGGCCCATCTATTATGTCAAGTTCCTCCTATTATTTTCAAAACCAATTGACTTTCGAATAAAGAAGCTGATACTGATAGAAGAAGATAACGGATCCAAGCCCATTGACGAGGTCGCTAGGATTTGGAGACTTAAAAAAGTCTCATTTTTTTATATTTAAATTAGCATTGCTTTACTTGTCTTTATTCATTTAATTACCTATTCATTTATTTTGGGCCTCGAAGCCGAAGTTGTAAATTAATACAGGTCGGGCGGATTCTAGGACCTTCGAGGTCCGAAAACTAGCTTAGGACAGGTTATGGGTCAAAAGCCCGATATTTAGCTTAGGACAGGTGACGGTGGGCCAAAAGCCCTACTAGATTAGTACAGAGATGATGGACTTGGGCTTATGAGCCTTAGTCTTCTATTTCTCCCTTTCCCCTTTACGTGCTTATTTGCTATTTTATTTGTTTAGATTTGGTTAAATTTTCTACTAAGTCGGTAAAATTTATACAAGTCTTTTTTCTAAAATCACTTTCTTTTTTTAAAAAAAACAAACTAACTTCTCTTTTTCAAAGTTAGTTAAAGATAATTTTCAAATAGTTCGAATAACCGCAAGTTAGCAGACATTTTAGGTGCCTTAAAAACCTTACTAAAATATTAATGAGAACCGCTTACCAAGAATTTAAAAACTTAAATGATTTTTTCTGTTTTGAATCATTTAAGAAATTTATAAAGGTTTTCTTAATTTTCCTAAATAAATTAAGTGGCAACTCTAAAAGTCTTTTTCTCCGCAAAACACATTGTACTTGTTGATTTATCAAATATTCATTTGCATTTTTGAAATATTTACGTACATCATATCCGTGGAAACTTCATATTCCTTAGATGCATCTGTGACAAAAATTAAATATAATATTAATAATAAATAATAATAAAATAATTAAAAAATAAATTAAGCATAAAAACATATATTGATAGTTATTTAGAGAAATATGATGATGAACATCACCTGCAATCTTTTTATCCATGATAGCTACATCTATGATAAAATATAAATACAATATTAATCATAAATACTAATAAATAATTAAAAAGCTAAATTAAACATAAACAACATACGTTGATTGCCACTTAGAGAAATCTGATGAACATTACTTATAATCTCTTTATCCATGATAAAAATACCCTATAAAAAATATAAATATGTATTCCACATACGTGATTATTTCTAAGAAATGATAGTTCATTCAATCAAATAAAAGACATTTCATAAACATACTAACAAAAACAAACAACTATAGCAACTACGTCAAAAGTTTATTCTATACCCTTTTTTTTAGTGTACCTTCATTGAAGATATAAACACATTACAAATGTATCATGCTCATTAAAAAATTATAATATCGACATCAACAATAAGTTTTTAACTCTCTTTATGACATTTTTCTAAAAAAATTTAATAGTATTACACATAAATATAGGATAATCAAAGAAGTTCTCCGACCGCATAGACTTATAAATTAAGAATTACATGAACACAATAAATTAAAATCTATACCAACTTAAATTTAACACCAATTTGCACAAAGTATCAGGTGATAAAAGGTAAGTCAAATATCACAAGTACACGGTTTCTAACAAGAACAAAATGAAGAAAAATAACCAATAATAATTGCACATAAAATACACCAAATAACTGTTGATTGCCTCTAAAATAAATCAACTTCATAATGACTAATGTGTGTGTGTGTGTGTGTATAAATTGTAGAATAACAATACAAAAAATTGCAATAAATAAATGTTAACATCCAAACGATAATAGTTAGCGACCTACTTTCAAGTTTTAATATTTCTACTCATCTAGGAGGAGAAAAAAGAAAGAGAAAATATAAATAGTAGAAAGAACATATTTGTGTGGAATGATGAATGTGGATGGCTTTATATAGATAACATTTTAAATTTGAAATTTCAAAATTTAAATAGTCAACTTGTTGATAAACTTAAATTCAAAATCAAAATGAAACTACAATTATCTTATTAGATGGAACATGGATGACCTATAACCGATAGGTTTCTCTACATTTCTCTTTCAAATTTTTGGGTTTAAAATCGTCCATTTTTTCCAATTAAAAAAGTAAAAATCAAATTTAAAATGTGTATTTGCATTATTACAGATTTTTTTAAAAAATTATTATTATTATTATTAATTATTATAATACTACTACTGTACTACTACTACTACTACTACTACTAACAACAGTAACACGTGTGTAATACTATTATTAGTTCTACTATTATTTACGTATAGATTATTATTATTATTATTATTATTATGTACTACTATTATTATTTATTTATATTATTATTTTAATAAAATTTTCATTTTTTATTAATATGTAAATAAATTATATTTATATATATTTTATAGCATTTAAATTTTAAAGAGATAAGTTTGAAATAGCAAAATATCTATTAGGACTCTTCAATTATGGGTTTCTATTTTTAAGATTATGAAAATCTTTTTATTAAAAGGATGATGTATTTCAAATATTTCATCTTACTATTCAAAACTTGATAAGAGTCCAATTAGAAAATTCTTTGTGATAAATAACTATTTCTAATAAATAATTTTATTTTGTAATTATTTTTAATTTAAAATTAATAATTTATTAGTCTTAATTATCTTCTTTTTTTCACATTTCTTTTCTTTTGTTTTGTTTGTTAATTTTTTTCTTTATAAAAATAAATTGACATCTTAGATATATAAAGGTATTTCAAGCAGATATATATGTTGATTTTAATTATTAAATTTTAATTTATATTTAAAATTTTAAAATAATCACAAGTAAGAATAAGTTTTCGATACAGACGACAAATATGTATATCATTATATAGATAAGTTTATAAAATAAAAAATTACATTTAAATATATTTTATAGCATTTAAATTTTAAAGAGATAAGTTTGAAATAACAAATATCTGTTAGAACTCTTCAATTTTGAGTTTCTATTTTTAAGATAATGAAAATCTTTTTATTTAAAGGATAATAACTTCAAATTCAAATAATTAATTTTTCAATTCAAAACTTCATAAGAGTCCAATTAGAACTTTCTAATGTGATAACTAACCATTTTTAATAAGTAATTTTATTTTATAATTATTTTTAATTTAAAATTAACAATTTGTTAGTCTTAATTATCTTTTGATAAATTATCTTGTTTTTTGCACGTTATTTTATTTTAATTTATTTTGTTTTGTTTTCTTTCTTTCCTTTCTTTCTTTTGTTTGTTTCTTAATTTTTTTTATAAAAATAAATTGACAACTTAGATATATAAAGGTATTTCAAGTAGATATATATGTTGAATTTAATTATTAAATTTTAATTTATATTTAAAATATTAAAATAATTGCAAGTAAGGATAAATTTTAGATACACACACAAATATATATTATTTATATTTATCAATAATAATAAGAATAATAATAATATATTGATCATTATATTTGATATAGATAAGTTTATGAAATATAAGATTATATTTAAATATATTCCTTAGAATTTAAATTTTAAAGAGATAAGTATGAAATAGCAAATATCTATTAGAACTCTTGAATTATGGATTTCTATTTTTAATATAATGAAAATCTTTTTATTAAATGGATAATGTATTTCAAATTCAAATACATAATCCTTCAATTCAAAACTTGATAAGAGTCCAATTAGAACTCTCTAATGTATAATTATTTTTAAGTTAAAATTAACAATTTATTGGTCTAATTATCTTTTGATAGTTTAACCTTTTTTTTGGACTTTTTTTTTTAAAAGATTCAACGGTAAAGTTATCATTAATACAAAACTATAATGGCCTAATTTTTTTGCACGTTTCCTTAAAATTATAATTTTATTTTTTTTATTATTATTATTATCGCTTCATCTTTACTTTAATATTTAAATAAATATATATATTAAAATTGTGATTGATGAAAAGAATGAGGTTGTGAATGGTTTCCTTACTTAATCATGCATGTGAATGATTTTTGAAGAGTATTACTCGTGTTAAAGTTGCTCTTGTTTTTCTATGGTGGTTATTTGAATACAACTGAGAAGGGGTGATTTTTCTCGTAAAGAGGTTACAAAATTCATGAATGAGAAATGTTTTTACCTGAACCATCATATTGACTTGAAGAACTTTATTATTTGATCTTTGAAATATCCTATGGTGGTTAATGATTCATTACATGTAAGAGTTGAAATAGCACATGCAATATGGCTTCTAGGACTTGCAAGTCTTGGTATGACGATACCCAATTAAACAAATGACATTTCAGACTACGGGCCATGTTTTAAGAAATATGCATGTTTTAAATGGCTAAAATATGAGCTTAAAGAGATTTAGGTGGCTAACCGAGAAGGCATGGGTTCAAAAGTCCCATAGCCTGAAACCATGTTTTGCCAACGGGGAATTGGTCTTGTCTTGAAATACGAACGATCATTGTATACTTACTTTATGCTTTGATATACTAGATCAGACACTCTAATTCTTGCGGCAAACTCAGATTGGGGCCTTGACCGACGAGTCAATATCAATTCCTGCATAGCCTTTAGGGTTTTTCAGATAATATCGGGTATGGTACCTAGCTTAAAATTAAAGAACATCAAAATTTAGTCTCAGAAAACAACTTTTAAATTAAAATTTATGTCTACAAGTTGGGTTGATATTTTGTGATCCTATACTATGATTTGTACAATGTTTTCACTGTTAATGCTATTTTTAAATGTTACCAATACATTTCAAGTATTGACCTCCTCGAACGACTACATTATCTCATAATATAAGTTTTGAGACTTAGTCCCGTGGTCCATCACAACAGTAGCCCTTTTCGAAGTTTCAGAGTTGGTGAGTCATCCATTTTCAGGAAGGCATTCTATTCATATGCTCTTTTCTTTCAGTTCATGGTTTGGCCAGGGCCTTGTCCCAACCTAGACAATTATTCATTTAGTAAAGGCTTCATAAACTTGATTGGTTAATGTTTTGTTATGACTCGATTGACAAAGTTTGGTCATGAGAATTCTTGAACTTAATTATATCTTTCACACTATATGTTAATTATGATTATGATAATATGATAAAGGATCTCTCGGCCCTTCATGGTCTGGGATACCCGTCGTGGCCAGAGCCTCGGCTCGGGTCATGACATAATGTTCGCTGATTTAGGAATGCAAGAAAATTTCTCTCTCTATACTAAACACTCATATATTTTGTTAAGGAATATAAAATTTATTATACTTGGCAAAGTTTTGGGCTATGCTCCAGGAGGTAATTTGTATTATTACATTTTTTAAAGGTAAATAAGATATTGAATATGTTGTCTGTGTAATGTAAGTTTCTATGACCCATATAATTAATTTATTTTGATTTAATAATAATTAAATAAGTTAGATCCTAAATCTGTATGGAGAAGTTACCTAGTAGAATTAAAACTACTGATTACTCTCCACAACTCACGTTGATGAAGTGTTAGTGGGATAACTATTGTATCCACAACTCACGTTGATGGAAAGTGAAATTATAACTGTCTATTCTCTGTATTATAAAATGGGTCCTCTCTCAACCAAAAGAAGAATAAGTTTCATCAAAATTATTTTGAAACATAAGGTAAAGAGAGAGAGAAACAATACTTTTGTTCTTGGTTTAAGAACAAGAAGAAAATCAAGTGTACTTCCGCTAATCTCAGTCAACAAGAAAAGTTATGGAGTATTCAGGTAAGTAATTCTTTACTGAATTACTATAATTTGATTTATGTGAAAATCATGTAGTTCCACGTTTCTGAATAATTGATAGGGTTTTATATTAGATTGTTTAACTTATACAATCTGTTAAATCCTTATATGTGGTATCCGAGCTAGGTTCTCGAAACTAATGATTTTTCATATATAAAAGTAAAAGTTTTCTCCAATTTTTTTGAGAATCCTAATTATATAAATTAGGGATTTACAATTACCGTTATTAGAAGACTCATATGATTTGATGGTTAAACTGTGATAATTCTATTCAAACGTTCTTAATAACAAATTAATTAAGATATGGACTGCCTATTATTGAATGTAAACAAAAATAATTTAACTTTTCTTAATGTAAGTTTCAATTATGGGTTTAATTTATTGTGTTTGTTCTTTGTTATTCTAGATAGGCAAAATGGTTCGATGGACCCTTGTACTATATCGGTTTTGTAAGTTGGACACTTCTACTCACATGTTTGTCATTTGGACCCTTAAACTCACTAAAAAGTAACATTTTAAACACACTTTTGCTTATGTGGCATTAATTTGATGATGTGGCAAAATGCGTGTATACGTATTTTGAGCGCGTGACTAAATTAAAAAAAATATTTACTCCCTCCATTTAAAAAAGAATGACCCACTTTGACTTGCCACAAAGTTTAAGAAAATAAAGAAGACTTTTGAATTTTGTGGCCTTAAATTAAAGTTGTATCAAATGTACCAAAATGCCCTTTAATCTTATGGTCCTAAACATGTCATGTGGAAAGTTGAAATTAAAGTATTGCCAAAAAAAAAGGGGGTCATTCTTTTTTAATGGACTAAAAAGGAAAGTAGATCATTCTTTTTGAAACGGAGTGAGTATAATACTATTTAAAAAATTAAAAAAACAGTAAATTAAGAAAAAAAAGAAAGTAAAATACTTCCCCCACCCCCTACCCCCAATCCTCCATTCTAGCATCCCCAACCTCCGTTCCAACACCCCTCCCCCCCGGCGTCCACCACTTTCCCCATCCCCAAGCCATCCAAATAAGGGGGAAAAAGATTTTTTTTTATGAGTTTTTTGCCGGAATTATAGCTCCGGCGTAGAATCCGACCACCATCTCCAAAATTCGATCAAGACAACCACTAAACCACCACCAAAACACCATTAACAGCCTCATCTCCCATCTTCACTGTCAGATCTTTGTTGGAAAAACTCACCTGAGCTCCAGCGAAGCAACCACGGATTGGTTCCATCCAAACACATCGAGATACCACCAACAAAACTTGTTCCCACCGTCGTCTCTTTCAAGAACTTACAACTCCAAATTCAGAAATTTCTAACCAACAACCCACCATTTCTTTCAACCATCATCACTTCCAACCAAATTCGAATTAATTCAAACCAAACACCACGAAATCAATTCAAAAAAATCCTCAAATTTCAATTGCATTCCAATTTTACCATGGAATCAGATTCTTCTAACAAAATGTCAAAGACATCAGTTACCCTTAATTTGACTGATCAAACAAACTCAAGAAGAAGAAAGTGGGAATGCAAGGGAGCTGGTGGCTTTGCTGGTGGGGGAACACGAATTTCGGCGAGACTGTTAACCATTTTTCGACGATTTCCCCGCTCCATTTTCCTTTTATGGTTTCTTTTCTTTCAATCTCCTCTCCACCATTTTTCTCCTCTCTCACCTCTCTCTCTCTCTATATATATATCTACGTATCTCAGTGTGTGTGTTAATGAGTTGTGTGAGTTTTTCCAACGGGTCTATGCGAATTTCGGTGAAGTCCCCTCGTGCGCGTAAGTGCGATGGTGTATATAGTGGTCTGTGAGTGAAGTGTGTGTGAATTGAGAGTGTATGATTGTGTGTTCCTTCTCCTATGTGTGTGATGTAGTGTCTATGGCAGTCTATTGTTGAGAGTAAATTGGAGAGTATATTTGTTGTGTGTTCTCTGTGTCAATGGAAATTATATGAATTTTTGTGTATTTTATAGTCTGTGTGGGTATGTTGTTTTTCATCAAAAAATGGAAAAATTCATTGTGAGTGTTCAATCCCCTTTTGAATTAAAATTAAAATTTAAAATCTTTTCATATTTTTTTGAGATTAAAATTTAAATTTGAATTGAAAGTGAGTGATAGTGGATATTTAAAAATTAGTGAATTTATGAATAAACTTGAAAAACCTTAAAATTTTTGTGAATTTGTTAAAAATATTCAAATTTTAAAATAGAAAATTCATTATGTTTGTATATATGAATTTATAGTTAAAAATTTAAATTAGTTGGAGAAATTTTTTAATTATTTGGAATGAATTTGATATTTAATTTTTGAGCAAAAATAAAAACATGATTATTTAAATTTTTCTACAATTTATAAAAAAAATTATTTAATTAAAATTATTTTTAATATTTAATTTCTTTTGTAGAATTTAAAAAATGACTTGAAATTTAATGTAATATACTTGAAAGTGACGTGGCAGATGACGTGGTGGATGACGTGGCAAACATGGCAGGCGTGACAGTTGACGTGGGGAGAGTGTGTTACACTCACCAAAAAAGTGTTTAAAATATTATTTTTTAATGGGTTTAGGGGTTCAGATAACAAACATGTAAGTAGAACTGTCCAACTTACAAAACCGACATAGTACAGGGGTCCACCGAACTATTTTGCCTTCTAGATATCATATTGTTTATTGAGAGTTGAGAATGTTATATAACTCCAAAAAATTCCTTTACCATCATTAAGAATAACCTAACGCCAAGAATGCAATACAATGCATGTAATTCATGATAACTATTCATGCATATATAATTTCTGTTTAGTAAAAAAATTTCTATGACATCAAGGGTTTGCTAATTAATTTTTCATATCACGGAAACAACTATTTGTTGTTAGAATAATGTAGTATTCAATAATCAAATTTATTATTTCTTAATATGACTTGGAATTATATATGTAAGATTCGTTAATCACCAAAGTGGTCAAATATTTATTAATATTAATTCCAAAATAATGACTAACTTAAAATCAATTACCCATTAATCTTGATGCTTATAACCAATATAACAATTATGGGTAATTTAAAGTTTTTGATTATAAGACATTTATGGATCACCCAAAGGTTGATTATTTGTTCATATAACAAATAAACATTAAAGAGATAATTTAGATGTATCGTTAGTTTTATTTATTTATCCAAAGATAATAAATATTATTAATTGATGATTAAATATTATTGATTTGTATTAAATATACTTTTAAGCATCATTATGTTTAAAATTGTATTTTGATGTTTCGCCTAGAGGAGGACATCAATATACATTTAAGAAAATAAGTCATTTCTGAATTTGATAATATGTTTAAATTGATAACTCAAAGTATTAACAAATGAGCATGTTCTACTTGCAGCATTTACTCTTCATTCACACTCTGCCTCTGTTACGACTTTTAACGGTCTTAACTTTTCACATTGGTGCGAGATCAGATTTTATCTTGGGTTTTAGATTTTGATGTTGCACTTTACTCTGAGAAGCCAACTGCTATTACTGAAACTAGCAGAGATGAAGAAATATCCTATTATAAGAATTGGGATCGATCTAACAGACTAGGCCTAATGTTCATGCAAATGAATATTGCGGGCAACATTAAGACTTCCAAAACTGAAAGTGCAAAGGAACTTCTAAAACTTGTGGAAGAATCCTCCCAAACTGCTGATAAGCCTTGTTGGGACACTAATGGGTACTTCGACCACCATGAAGTTTGATGATTCACGTACTATGCTTGAGCATGTCATTGAAATGACAAACATAGCAGCAAGACTTAAGTCTTTGGGAATGAAAGTGGAACAAATTTTTCTTGTGCAGTTCATCATCAACTCATTACCGTCTAAGTATGGTCCTTTCCAAATGAGCTACAACACTATGAAAGACAAATGGAATGCGCATGAATTGCATGGTATGCTGGTTCAAGAGAAAACGAGGCTCAAGAATTAAGGAACCTACTCCATTAACTTTGTAAATCATCAAGGAGATGAAAGAATAAAAAACATGGTAGGGGAAAACAGAAACAACTTAATGTTAATGAGTCCTCATCTCAAGTACGTAAGAAAGGAAACAAGAATGTTAAGTGTCATTTTTGTGGAAATCTGGACACTTTCAGAAAGATTGCCTGAAACATAAGGCATAGTTTGAAAAGAAAGGTAAGCCTAGTGCTTTTACATGTCTCGAATCAAATTTAACTGAAATTCCTTATATTACTAGGTGGCTTGACTCTGGTTGTACTGCTCATGTTTATAATACTATGCAGGGATTCCTTACAATCTAGACCATAAACAAGAATGGAAGATATGTTTACATGGGGAATAGAGTGAAGGCTCCAGTTGAAGCTGCCGGGACTTATCATCTGATTCTTGATACTGGCGTCACTTAGATTTACTTGAAACTTATTATGTTCCTTCTCTTTCGAGAATTTTAGTTTCTTTGTCTAAGCTAGATAAAACTGGATATTTCTTTAATTTCGGTAATGGATATTTTAATTTGTTTAAACATAATTATCTCATTGGTACTAATACTCTTTGTGATAACTTATACAAACTAAATCTTGATAATTTATTTGTCAAAACACTCTTAACTCTGCATCATAATGTTGGAACCAAACGAAGTTTGGTGTGTTTTATCCTTTTCGAATTTCTTTTGGCAAGAAAATAATTTTGATCTCTTTAAAACTATTTCAAAAGATTCAAGAAAATTTTGAAATAATTTTAAGAAATTCACAGAGTCGCCACTTGATTTTTATAGAAAAATCAAGAAAAAACTTAAAAGAGTTTCAAAGGTTCAAAAACAAAAATAAACCTTTAAAACTAGAGAAACTGGGTAAGGGTTCAATTAACGCTCTAAGAAGGTTTTTAAGGCACTTAGGAGCGTCTGCTTAAAACAGTTTACCAAAAAGAACTAACTTGACTAACAGAAAGTGACTAATTTTCGCAAAGACTTGATTTAATAGAAAATATAAAAATTATTTATTTAAACATTTAAAAGACATTTATTTATTCAAACGGGAAACATTCCACATGAATTAAGCTAAGTTGCAATTTTTTTGGACTCAGGAGAAAAATGAATTTTGCTTTTGTAAAAGAAGAAGATTATATAATTATTTTCTTATTATTAATTATTATAAAAAAAAGTCGATTAGGCTATAGATAATACTTTTGGAGAAAATGTTAAGAGAGTATTAAATTAAAAGTATCTTATTAATTATGAAAAGTTAAAACTTATAAGAAAATTTAATTTCTTGAGTTTGAAGAAAACTATTTTAATCCAAATAGACTATTAGTAGTATGAACATAACAAATGTCATTTTGAAATAAAATACTTAATCTTTAAAAGACTTGTTTTAAGGAAAAAATCGAATGAACCATTTTAATCCATTTTTAGACGAGACAAATTAGGTAAAGAAATTATGAATTAAGTAAAAGAAAACTAAGATCAAATAAAAATGACAACACTTTAGAGAATTTATCTAGGTTAATTGATTAAAAAGTTAGTTAATACAAATAAGCATTACAAGCTACAAAAATAATACAAGAATTGAGATTGGGCCCTTAATTGGCCCATCAACAGAGCTGCTCATTTTTTTGGGCTTTGAATTATGGACTTTGGGTCCATTTTCTGAAGTGTATACCATCTGTATATCAACAACATAAGTCTCAACGTTTTTTTGTGTATATCAACGTCGAAGACTGCTTATTTCTCCTCCACTTTCCATCATAAATCGTGTGATAATGTGAAGCTACTGTTTTCCACGTATACGTGTTGTATATCAGCATATACCAACTTGTATAATTGTGCTATCTTGTATATATGAGGCTCGACTCGACAGCGTTCGGATGCAAGGATATGGGGAGTCCGATTGGACTTGTTCAACATGGGTTCATGCAAAATAAAGAAAAGATAAGTATTAACAAATGTCTACTAATAATAAACAAGCAAAATAGTATACCAAATATCGACTTAAACAAACTATAATAATTTGAGAACTTGGTCGTAAATGCAATCATTGTAAACCACAAGTTATATACATTCAACCATTATTCATTTTGACTAATTATTTTCAGATGGCAGGCCAATCAGTGAGCCATACATTAAAAAACATGACTCAAATCACAAACAAACTCATCTCAAATACAAATATGTTTTGGATTTCAAAAAAATAAATAAAAAATTATTCTGACATCAAATAACACTGTCCAAACAAGATCAGTCATGATTGAATGACTTGGCACCATAGAGTTCATTCACGCATTTGCCGATTTCATCAATGAACAATGTAAAAGGATGAATTTTTTACGGGACCTTAATAGTTCTAAACAATATCAACATGATTAGGCAAATGAATTCCCAAAGAAGATAAATATATCTAACAATTTTTTTTTCAAATACTTAGAGCAACATATTGAAACAAAGGGCAGGAAAATTAAAGTAAGCAAATTACTAGCTGAACTAAATAACAAACTCCAAACACTCAAGCACTACAAAAAGCAATATCCAGTGGAAATAAAAAGAAAAAAATGTTAAAGGTGATGAGTAGGGCTGTGCAAAAACCGAACCGACCGATAAATCGAACTGATAAAAATGTTATTGGGTTAACGATTTTTTATTGATTTTATAAAAAAATTATTTGGTAAACGGTTCGGTATCGATTTTAGTTTATTGGGTTATCGGTTAAACCGATAACCCATTAAGAATACACTAAGTTATTGTTTTATCTCTATTTATGTTATATATTTAAATATCTCTCTCTTTATCTCTTTCTCTCTCTATATATAGAGAGATAGATATAGATATAGATATAGATATAGATATAGATTTAGATATAGATATAGATATAGATATAAATATAGAAGGTTTAGGGTTAAGAGGTTTAAGGTTAAGTTATTTAATAACTAGTTAAAATTTATAATTTCAGTTAATTTTTTATTAAATTTGAATCATATTGAAAAACAATTGGTCAATTACATTGAAATTGTGGGCAAATTAATTTTGATTATGATCAAATTTAATAAATTGACTAAAATTAAATTAAAATTCAAAACGAATTATCAACTGATTTAATCTGAAGCTTCTTGGTTTAACAAAATTAAACAAATATATTTAATAAATTATTTTTGAGAATAAAAATATATTTAAATTAACTTTTTTACCCGTAGTTAATTTTAGGGACAACTCTTGATTTAAAAATTAAATTTTTTAATAAAATAATTATTTAAGTAATAAAATTATACGATCTCGTATACATACAAAATGTATAACCTCTACTTAAAATTAAAAAATTATTCGAATGAATATTTTTAGAAGGAATTTATCCGATAAAATAAATATTTCAATTTTATTTAAAATTAAAGAAACTCAGAATTAAACTTAGTCGTGGAGGATAAAAATTAGGTGTCAACAAGGCGAATGAACAATCTGCTTACTTCTGGCACAAACGTTTGGGTCTCATATCTAAAGAAAGGATGAAAAGATTAGTTAAGAATGAAATTCTTTCAGATTTAGATTTTAATGACTTTAATATTTGTGTAGATTGTATTAAAGGAAAACAAATAAGATATACAAAGAAAGGAGCCACAAGAAGCACACATCTTCTTGAAATTATACACACTGATATATGTGGTCCTATTGATATCACATCTTTCAATAAAGAAAAATATTTTATCACTTTTATCGATGACTTTTCACTTTATGGGTATATTTATTTGTTGCATGAAAAATCTCAAGTGATTAATGTCTTAGAGGGATTTATTACCGAGGTTGAAAGACAACTAGATAGAAAGGTGAAAATAATCAGGTCTGATAGAGGTGGTGAATATTATGGACGATATGATGAAACTGAAAAACACCCAGGTCCATTTGCTAAATTCCTCGAAAAATATGACAAATGTCCTCAATACATAATGCCTAGCACACCACAACAAAATGGTGTGGCATAAAGGCACAATTATACATTAATGAATATGGTTAGGAGTATGTTAAGTAATTCATTTTTACCTCTTTTGTTGTGTATGTATGCTTTAAGGACTGTCGTTTACTTGCTAAATAGGGTTCCTAGTAAAGCAGTTCCAAAGACACCTTTTGAATTGTGGACTGGTAGAAAACATAGTTTGAGGCACTTGCATGTTTGGGGTTGCCCGAAAAAAGTTAGAGTCTACAATCCACAAGAAAAGAAACTGGATTCAAGAACAATCAGTAGTTTCTTCATTGGTTATCTAGAAAAATCAAAGGGGTATACATTTTACTGTCTTAATCATAGTACGAGAATAGGTGAAATTGAAAACGCTAGGTTTATTGAGAATGACGAAGTTAGTGGGAGTAAAGAACCACGCAATGTGGAAACTAAAGAAGTTAGGGTGCGAATTACTTTACCCTATACTTCTTTCAAATTTGTTGTTCCTGAAACTGTTGAACAACAAAGTAATCAACAAGAATAACAAATTAATGCTCCTACTAATCATAATGAAGCCATAATTGATGAACCTGTAGTAGATGGACCACAAGAAGTATCATTAAGAAGATCTCAAAGACAAAGAAGAACTACTATTTCTGATAATTATTTGGTATATCTACATGAGTCAGAAACTGACTTGGGAAGTGATAATGATCCACTTTCATTTTCACAAGCCACTGAAAGCAACAATTCCGATAAATGGATAAATGCTATGAAAGATAAGTTTAAATCTATGAAATAAAATGAAGTTTGGGACCTTGTTGAATTACCTAAAGGTTGCAAAAGAGTTGGGTGTAAATGGGTCTTTAATACCAAACGTGACTCCACTAGCAACATCGAACATCACAAGTCCAGACTTGTTGCCAAAGGTTTCAATCAAAAGAATGGCATTAACTATAAAAAGATGTTTTCACCTGTCTATAGAAAAAATTCACTCGGAATTATAATGGCTTTGGTAGCTCATTATGACTTAGAGCTACATCAAATGGATGTGAAAACAACCTTTATGAATGGAAATTTGGAGGAAGTTTGTATGAATCAACCTGAGGGGTTTTCTATTGCAGGAAAGGAACACATGGTGTGTAAACTTAAGACGTCAATATACGTACTTAAGCAAACTTCCCATAATGGTATCTTAAGTTTAATGAAACGATTGTCAACTTTGGATTTAAGGACAACACTGTTGATCGGTGTATATATCTGAAGGTTAGCGGGAGTAAGTGTATTATGTTAGTCTTGTATGTTGATGACATCTTGCTTTCTACTAATGACCTTGGTTTGTTGCATGATACCAAGAAATATCTCTTTAACAACTTTGAAATGAAAGATATGGGAGAGGCATCCTTTGTGATTGGACTAGAAATATTTTGAGATAAATCACAAGAATTGTTGGGATTGTCTCAGAAAACTTATATTAATAAAGTATTAGAGATTTAGAATGGAAAAATGCTCATCAAGTCCTGTTCCAATTCAGAAAAGAGATAAGTTTAGTCTCAATTAATGTCCAAAGATGACTTAGAATGAAAACAAATGAAAGATATTCCTTATGCACCAATAGTTGGGAGTCTAATGTATACCCAAACATATACAAAATCAGACATCAGTATTACTGTTGGGATGCTGGTCCGATATCAAAGTAATCCTGGAATGGATCACTGGAAAGCTGCAAAGAAAGTGTTACGATACTTACAAGGAATGAAAGATCATATGTTCACTTATAGAAGATCTGATCATATAGATGTGGTTGGATATTCAGATTCAGATTATGCTGGATATGTGGATACAAGAAAATCCATATTTGGATATTTATTTCTGTTAGCTGGGGGAGCAATATCATGGAAGAGTGTTAAGCAGTCTGTTATATCTGCATCCACTATGAAAGCTGAGTTTGTGGCATGCTTTGAGGCCACATTCCAGGCTAATTGGCTGCGGAATTTTATTTCAGGAGTTGAATTAGTCGACAATATAGACAGGCCGCTGAAAATTTATTGTGATAATACTGCCACAATTTTCTTCTCTAAAAATGACAAGTATTCGAAAGACGCTAAGCATATAGAATTGAAATACTTTTCAGTTAAAAAAGAAGTCCAGAAACATAAAGTGTCAATTGAACATATTATCACCAAGCTTATGATTGATGATCCTTTGGCGAAAGAATTATCGCCAAAACATTTGTTGAACATGTTGAAAGTATGAGTCTTATTGATAGCAATGAATGACTTTATGTAAAAACTTTATTATGTTTATGTAATTGACACTTTGAGCTCAAATTATATATGTTTTTGCTGTTACCTGTTTTCTCTTGTATACATAATATTGTGAATGGTGATGACAGATTCTGACTTAGATAAAATATTCTAAGTATTATAGTTGGACCCATTATGTATTTGAAATGTTATGTTAGATAATAGACTAATATTGTAGTATATGGAAGGAATTATGTAGAGTAAAGTGATGTACAACTGCCATGACTCATTTTAGTTGATTTATTAACAATGATAAATGATGTTGGATTTAACGTTAATTGTGCACATGATTGACGTACATATTAAACCACTAAATTAATATTGTGTGTGCCAAGTGGGAGAATGTAAGTTTCTATGGCCCACATAATTAATTTATTTTGATTTAATAATAATTAAATAAGTTAAATCCTAAATCTGTATGGAATAGTTACCTAGTAGGATTAAAACTACTAACTACTCTCCACAACTCACGTTGATGGAGTGTTAGTGAGATAACTACTGTTAGTGGGATAACTATTATATCCACAACGAATGTGAAAATATAATTGTCTATTCTCTGTATTATAAAAGGGGTCCTCTTTCTGCCAAAAGAAGAATAAGTTCCATCAAAAAATTATTCTAAAACGTAAGGTAAAGAGAGAGAAAACAATACTTCTGTTCTTGGTTTAAGAACAAGAAGAAAGAAGAATAAGTTCCATCGAAAAATTATTTTGAAACGTAAGGTAAAGAGAGAGAAAACAATACTTCTGTTCTTGGTTTAAGAACAAGAAGAAAATCAAGTGTGCTTCCGTTAATCTCGATCAACAAGAAAAGCTATGGAGAATTCAGGTAAATAATTCTTTACTGAATTACTATAATTTGATTTATGTGAAAATCATGTACTTCCACATTCCTGAATAATTGATAGGATTTTATATTAGATTGTTTAAGTTATACTCCTTACATGTAATACATAATATTTCAGTTGACAATATTAGGCAATAACAAATGATTTTGTTTTATCCCCCCTCCCCCCACCCAAAAAGAAAATTGTGACTAGGCTACCAAAACTGCGAAGGCAAGAAGCTGTTGCTTAATCAAGCAGATAGAAAAAACTAAACCTTGAGCTATAGCAGATAGATGGATCGGATGCTCTATCAAAATCACTGCTTAGTTTGGTCGACGAGGCGCCTCCTTCTCAACCAATTCTTCGTTAGCCCTTTAACTTTAGCACCAAGTTACTCGATTATCTTGTACGTTTTCGTGGCTTGTCCTCTGCAAATTCAGTTACAACACATTAGATTGTAATGAAAACCGAATCAAATGAGGTATCTGGTAAAGCCAAAGAAAGCAAAACAATTCCATAAAGTGACAATTTTGCTGTCCATCTCGATTCATTCTTTTGTTTAGTCGCTCATCTATTTTATAGTCAAAGATAAAACAAAAACAAGTAATCAACAACATGAAGTCTCTACAACAACCAATATGGACAGATCCATACAATTAATATTATATAAGTGAATCATACATTTACCTAAGGTGTGGGAAAAAAGAAGGAATACATAAAGCATATCAAATATCAAACATTTCAAATTTCAACCGATATGTGTGTCCATTTGTCTTCTTTTCTTGTTGATACTAGACACGAAATAATTCAAGATAGAAGCTTCTTCATTTAAGTAGCATGGAAGAGAAGGAAAGTCAGTGACTTCAGTGACACTAAACTGGACTTAATGAAGGCTTATAATACCATGTCTTTATAATCTCTTTTGAACATTGTCTCACGGTATTCCCTAATCTTATGTTCATTGTGTAGATTGAGCAATAGCACCAGATCTCATTTAAAAATTCATTTTAAAGTTTGCCATTTTCAACTGGTTCGTATGATACTATTCTCTGAGAATGCTAATATCCATGAAAGTACGTGCACATTTTGGAGGTTCTGAACCTGATTGTGGCAAAAATGACAATGTCCTATCCCTCATTTAAGTCCAAAAAGCCTCATAACGAGAAGGCAAAGCGGGTCTATATAGCTATGGTTTTGTTTGAATTATATGTACATGTGTGGGCGTGAAAAGAAAAAAAACTGTATGCATATACTAAAAGATAACCGTTCTAAACCCATGACGGTTTTGAGGAGAAAAGCCCCACTTGGTTAAGGTGGCGGAAGCAACCCCAACCAAAGGTGAATGTGTTCAACTTAACCCATCATTTTTAAGACTAACCATAAATATATATACATGTGAAAACTCGCCGAAATGTCAACAAACATTATATTTAAAACAACAATTTCCATAAATGCAATGGACTCATGATCAACATAAGGACCTTAAAGATCGAACTTCCTTCGAATCCCTAAAGATAAACTTATCAAGTTTAAATCATGGATCCGTCTGCGTGTCCAACATACTCTACTGTTAGATTTCCATGTAGCAGTAATTAATTACCTTGGAAAGATTCACGTTCCGTGAAAAGTTAATTTATATGCCCTTTTTTAATGGTAGACAAGAGTCTTAGTTCACGTTGAAGTAGTTTCACTTCCATGGCATATCTCCTAGGGTCCAGATAGCCAGAACCAATTCTAAATTAATCATGTCTTTTATCTTTCTTGTATAGAATTGGTGCCCCTTTCTTTCAAATCTCTCTTTTGATAAAAAGTACTCTTTGTTTAAAAAATCACTGTTTTAGTCTGTCTTAGGATTCTATTCCCTAAATTTTCTCTGTTCTTTTTCTTCCAGAAAGAAAGTCCGAATTATTGAAGAATATTTAGGAAAAGAGGAATGTTAGCATCATATGCATTTATCAAACCATACTCAAAAAAACAGTGCTTCAAATGCATGAATTTAGCAGTTGTCAGATTTAGGTAGCCATAACTCTACACTCAAGAACTAAGGAAAGCGAATCCGGGATTTAAACTGATGAGTTCAACCTTTAAAGTTCTTACAATAGAGCTCAATGTATTTCTGAAATTAAGGGTTCATATATATTATTTGATGCAATTTTAATGGATTCTGTATCATAAATTTATGCTCCACATAGAAAATACTAGATTCAAACGAAGTCGTGAGGAGAGTAGAAGGTTTATCCAATTTTTTTTTTGGAAAATTTGTGCTATCTAAAACTCACGGCAGATGAAAAACAAAACTTTTGGGACCCAATAATGAGTTTTTCCAACTACATAAACCACCCCGAACCATTCACCGAAATTACCAGCTCCATCAAATGATTTTCTTGAGCTTTGAGTTACGTTTAGTGGAGAAGCTTAAGTTCTTCAAATCCTTCACTCTTTTTAGGTGAGAAATTTATTATGTGATTCCCTTATGTAGTTCATTTCATTACCATCCAAGCTTCTAACTCTAAATTTAATAGTTGTTGATGTACATGCCTCTTACAATGGCCTATTGCATGCCCACTTACAAATGGCCTATTACATGCCTCTTTCCACAATGGCCTATTTTGCTTCCCATGTTAAAATATCTCATAATCTTTTCATGCTTACTTTCAGATTCCCGGACAGAAAATGAGCAGGGAAGGAGACTGGATGTGTGCTGCATGCCAGCACCTAAATTTCAAGAAACGGGATGCATGCCAACGATGTAGCTGCCCTAAATATGCAACAATGACGGATGTTTCCATGTATGGAATAAACAAAACAGAAGTCCTAGCTGGTGACTGGTATTTCAGTGCCATAAACTGTGGTTCGCACAACTACGCAAGCAGAACAAACTGCTATAGATGTGGTACCTTAAAAAGTGATTACTGTGGTATCGGGATAGGAATGATGGCATCAACAGGTTATGGATTTGAGGCAAGTGCTCGTCCAGGTTGGAAAAGTGGCGATTGGATTTGCAGCAGGTTAGTTCACATTTAATGTACAACAGCAATCTATGTATAAAGCAAATTTGGTATGCTATATGAATCCTAACTGTCCATATTGCTCCATTCAGGGGAGGGCTACAAGCCCCTCAACAGATTCAGTAGAACCCAATAACTTTGATCTAAACCCTGATTTGTGTCTAAAGATCCATTTAATATGTAAAAATATTTTATGTAGAACTAAATATAACTCAGAACCTATAAACTCAAAATCCCATCTCCACCCGGGCTCCATTTGAGTTCATCTCAGTCCAGCATTATATATAAAGAAATTGATGTATTTTTCAAAAAAAGTACTAGAAGTTCTCTATATTTACTACCGGCTTACGTAAGTGCCTTCTTGTCTACCAGATTAGGATGCGGTATGCACAACTATGCCAGTAGAGAGGAATGTTATAAGAGCAAGACACTTGGGGATTTTGGTGAGCCATCTTCCGTGCGACGTTTTAATTTCCAACACCACTTTTTATCTACTAATGTTCTGTTCATTTCCCTATTTTTTCAGGAGGTGACCTGAGAGAAGGTGAATTATATTAAGGGACGCGGCGACACTAAGTTTTTATTGAAGATTTACTTGAACTCATAACCTTCTTCTTCTTTCTTTTTCCTTTCACTCTTCCTTTTATTTTTTATTTTCTTCTTTTTACAGATTAATTTATTGAAGTTGTTACAGTTCAAGCGTTACAATAAATGAAATCCCTTCAGATTTTGCATTCCTTTTGTCTTTCAAGTTTTGATAGCTATTAGATTACCAATGCTAGTGACAGTTACAGATTTATCTACAGTAAAAAGGTATAGAAAAGCATAAATACAACATATATCACAAGTTACCATATAATAATTTCGCAAAGAGAGGGAGGCAACTCACGTATAGACTCCGGATCTATATGTACAAAGAAACTTGCAGCAACTATCAGCTAGCAGAAAAGGAGCATCAGCCCTTTAAAGTAATTGGAAGTCCCGTCCTGTAGAGAAAAGAAATAGTTTAGCTGCAAGGTTGCATCATCGTAAAGGTAAATTCAGATCCAAGACATCTAGTCTTCAAGCAATTTATGAAGAAAAATGTTAAATGTGAATTCTTCACCAATATTGATGATTGGACAGAAAGGAAAAAAATTATTAAAATATTAAGAACGATACAACAAGGACAGTCATAAAAAGTGCGGCTGTTTCTAACATTTGGAAGTCCAAATTCATCGGTGAGCCTATTATCCATCCAACTACTACACGGAATGGAATCTGCAGCAAGAGAACAGTTGAAAACAGGCATAATCAAAATTAAAGCACGGGTAAATCTTGCACTTGACATGGCTATTAACATGGAAACGACAAGTTGCTTTTTGTTTTTCTTGAAATAAGAAGTGAAAATGTGAAGTGTCTTAAGTAAGTACGAAGAAGCTAGGTCGATAAATTCATATCTTGATTAATCAGAACAAAAGTAATGACTAAAGTTCCTTATTGGCGTAATTTAGGATACAGAAAATCTGATAAATAGATTACCTACCCCAAACATGGCTATCTGTGTTGATGAGCCTATTGCCACTCCCAAAGATATGTCCTGCAAAGCCACCAAATAAATGAGGGATGGTGATTGTAAATCGTTAGCTTTGTAAAGAAGAAAGGTGAAGAATGTACAAGTTTGTCTTTGCAGGCAAACATGACAGCTCCGGCATGATCCGCAGCATTTCCAACTATGGGGAGCACTATCACACTTATAAATGCTACAGGAATATTCATCACAACGGATGCCCCCTAAAAACAGAGTCATGTTTATTGGAAGAGGGGACTCATAGAACCAAAAGGAAAAAGGAAAGAATATACACATTAGAGAATTGAAAGTACAGGAGAGTTTCTTTACACAACTTCCTTTTCTTTTTTGGTTGTGGAGCTTAGATAACGTAAAGCCTGGATCAATTCAATCATGCAAATCTCATGCTAGCAAGATTTGAAGGAACAAGGAGAAAAACAAATTCTTGATTTTTCTAAAAAGCTAGGAGGTTCTACAGAAGGAAAATCACATTGGAAAATTAAGAAAAATAAGAATAGGTTAAGTGGATGCACTCACCTCTATGGCGTTAACTAGGTACCCTAACAGAATTGCTATCCATAGTGTCATAACAGAGAGCCATAGGATTGACCACCATTTTGATATTCCGGAGATTCATCATCATCAGAACTCCCATCAATATGATCCTCTTCCTGAAATTGTACTAAAATCAGAGGAAAGAAAACTCATGAAGGACGATCGGATGCAAATGTCTAGCCCATTGTAGCTTTTAAGGGCTTATAAAGGGGATAGGATTTTGATTTACTCTAATCCCATTAGATGTTCTCAAGATAGGCGTTGTTTGCCTCAACATAGCAAGTTTTGAAGGAGGAAAGAACAAGAATAACAGAAGACTAGATGTATAGTCCAGAAAGCAACATAATAAGCAAGTTGGAGCATTTCGCCAGTGAGACAAGACGCTGACCTTCAGGAAGAATTAGGCTAATGCATATTCCGACCTTCAGAAATCGTGGCTGATTTTATCATCATTTTCCAGTTTTTCATTTAAAACTTTCACTTTGATATTCCAAGTTGAACTTTGTATAATACAAAAAAGAATAAGTTAACCCATAACTAGCAGTTATGTATGTAGGGCACAACTATTGTACAAAGCAGTGCTGGAAAATGAAGAGGCACAACCTCGGCCATTGGCATGTAAAGATTCTTCTGGTTTGTCAGCTGAAAAAATAGGTATGCACCATATGCTACAAGCATAATGCAGCTGCTAAATCTGGAAAGCTGTGACACCCCACATTTTTCGGGCTAGAAATCGAAGCGTCGTTCCTCTGCGTATAAACTTGAACTAGATGATTCCTTGTTAATATATGTGTGGTGATAAGTCCTACAGTGTGGGAATACATTTGGATACGAATTGAGGTCACAAAAATCCTCTAACTCTAAGACGAGTTGAAAACATTTCTACCGATTAAGTTTTTGTGGATGTTAAACTTGAGTCAAATTCCATCGAATATAACTTCTTGTATATAATGAATTAGAGATCCTACTATATATCAAATGAAAGGTCTTCGAAGTAGCTTTCCAACGATACCAATTTCGCCTAAATCGGACAACCGATCTAAAAGTTATAGCCATTTTCGTGAGAGGCAGTAGCTCAGGGCGATAAGCCCGCGGCGCCCTGGCTATTCCGGCCAGTGTATTTTTCTGCAATCAGCTCCACGTTTTTCAGGGGAATTTGGGTCAATTCCACCCCTATTAATTCAGCCTAAACACCGAATTTTATCCCCAAAACAGCACTTTAGACCCCCAAATTCACATTCTCTTCAAAATTCCTCTCAAGAACACCCCTTAGGGTTTCAACCCTAAGATCAATATATCTTAAAATTTCACCATGGATTTTTAATAATTCTTCGAGATTCGAAATCCCCATTGCGAGGGCTACAAGAAGCACCCATCAATCGTACGTATAGCATCCCAAAAGCTAGAGTTCATTCAAAAGCTTCTAATTTAAGGTACGTGGAGTTTTCCTAAAAATTCATGGGCAAAGAAACCTTCTTTAATTCATGCTAAAGATTTAGAAATCATGATTTTTCGAAAAGGGTTTGAATTTTACCATTACTAGCATGGTTTAGAAGCTTTAATTAATATCGTTTGGTCTTTAGGCCTTCCCCGAAGTGATTTGAAATCCTATATATATGTACGTATGTGTTTTAATGTGATGTTTGAATTAAAAGCATTACTCACATGAAAATTCCTCTCTTGATATGATTTTTTCCCATTTTTCATATGATATGGATTGTCTTGAAAAGCATGATATGAAATGTCTTGATTTATACTATGACTTGAATATGATTTTGGAATCAAAAGAGAGGGTTGTGCATGTTGATAAAGGTTGAATATCTAAGGGAAAGAGCTGCATGGTTTGACAAAGATTTCAGAACCATCACATTGTTATTGAAAGAATGATAATCTTTGCATAGTTTTGACTTATTCTTTCGGAACATGAAATCTCTTATACTATTTGCATGTTTGGGTGGTCTGAATTGAGTTTTGATGAAAGAATCATGCATGATGCATTATGGCTTAGAAATAGGACTTGCAAGTCTTGGTGTGACGACACCACTCAGATAATGCCGTGTTAATTCTGAACAGAATAGAATGCATGTTTGAAATCAGATTTTCAGATTTTGAAACTAGAATGATGCGTGTTTCAGAACAGACTAAAATTTGGCATAAAGAGAGTTTAGGTGGTTCCCCGAAGAAGGCACGAGTTCAGACAATTCATTTTCCAAAATCGTTATTTATCGATATGGGTATATTATTATACGCGCGACCTAGTGCCCTGTGGCGTATCAGACTCAGACACTCCAACCCTTGCGACACACTTGGGTTGGGGGCTTCCCCGCCGAGTCAATGGCGGATTCCATATAGCCCGTGGAATATCAGACTTGTAGGGGAGTGTCACCTAACTCAGAAGTAATATAAAGGTCATAAACTGCATTGACAGAAAGGTTTTATGATTATAAAAAATGCCCATGTGTTTTGGAATGTATATCATATATGATGTTTTATGAATAGCTCTCAACTATTTTATTTATATTAAAAGCTTTATTTTGGATTGATCTGCATACCAATACATCTGTATTGACCCCCCTACCTTCTAGGTTCTGAGGCACAGTCTAGGGGTCTTGATAAGCAGTAGATTTCTTAAAAAAGAAGTGCAGAGCCCAGTCGATGGTGAGCCTTCTTTATTTCAGAAGGCCTATTTATTCCCAGACATTTATCAATAGTCAGTGTTTTGGTCTACTGGGGGCCTTGTCCCAGCTTTCAGATAATCGTTATTAGTCATGTAGTAGAGATTTCGCAGACGATTTTCAGATGTTATTAGATGGTTTAGACTTCATTTTCCATTGTTGAATTTATATCAGACTTATGACCAAGATTCTGTTTTGTTATATTTTTCTGCATTTCCTTATTTGTGTATGAATGGTGTATATGATTACAAGTTAGAAGGGCTATCGTGCCTTTATGGTTTGAGATGCCAGTTACGGCCAGGGCCCCAGTTTGCGTCGTGACAAACTTGGTATCAGAGCACGATTCATGGTCCCAGGGTGTCTGCGAAATTACGTCGGGTAGAGTCTTGTTTATGGGTGTGTAGCGCACCATACTTTTAAGCAGGAGGCTACAAGGCGTTTAGGAATGTCTCTCTTTCTTCATGTTCTAGTTCGTGCTATGGAGTCAGAATGCTCCTTTTTCATACCCTAATTCGTGCTATGGTGTCGCCCATACGAAAGTAAAGTTATCTCAATTATTTCCTTACTTTGATGTACTTAGATATGTCCCATTATTGGGGTGATTCAAGTGTAGAAGTTTAGAGTCTAAATGATATGGTTATTTTTGATTGAGTCATATAAGATTTTAAAGATTGTGCAAGGTCTTGAGAAGAGTTCGTTAGTGCTTCAGGGTGTATTGACTCTTGTGTGAACTTTAATTCTGATGAAATCATGCTTTTCAGCCTGTGGTATTAAGTGTATTCAGTCCTTTTCACAAATTTATGTTGCAGATGTCATGCTTAAGTGGGGATGCTGTATAGCAGAATGTTAGAACTATATTCCACCCGAATAGTAGTGTGAGTTAAAGTGATGGTGTCATGATATATTGGTAGTGATATTGAACCAAGAAGTTGATAATGTGAAGTCACAAGGTTAGAAGTCAGAGTGAGGGTAATCTTGGTGTAAATATATGTTGAGTTGAATAACTGTTGATTGAGAATGATTTCCCATTTTATAGTGATAGACTAATGTGGTAGCTAGTAACATGTGTGGATTGTATGATAGTCTGTGGGGGAAGTACTTGACTCAGATTTTTATTTATACAGAGTAAGATGTATATTCTTAGATCATTGAATATTGTGTGTCAAGTTTCTATCTTTTGTAATCTTGTTGTCATTGTGTTGTTGAAACTAAAAGTCTAGTGAAGTCGTGTGGGGCTCTTTCGATTCACTAGCATAGTTGCCTTGTCATTCATCTCATTTTCTTGTTCAAAACATAAAATCAAAGTCTAGTGGAGTCGTGTGGGGCCTATTTCGATTCACTAGCAACTTGTTGTTCTTGTGTTGGTTGGAACTGGGGTTTAGTGGCGTAATGACAAGAAAAATGGTAAGGGTGATTTATTGAATATATGTATGGCCGAATCTTTTGAATATATGTATGACCGAATCTTTTTGCATGATATTGAGTTGGTAATAAAGTGATACGTCCCTATGTGATGGTTTAGTAGAAGGTAAGGTAGAGAAGGAGTTATTAGTTAAGGTGAATTATTGTTTACTTGAAGTATGAAAAGAATTATTGACGGTGTTTGTCGTGCAAGAAAATTATAGGTTATTGATGAAGGCACTTGGTGGATGAGTGGTGTTAATTTAGATGCCCCTGAGGTTGCAAGAGGGAGTTTAGTTGGGACTTATAGAGCTATGAACTAAGTTCAGCTGTATAAAAGGGGTAGATAGTAATGATGTGTAGAAGCAGGATGTGTTAATGGATTTTAAAAAAGATAGATCATAGGATTATTATTGATCCTTGCTGTTATGAAGTTTTGACGGATTAATGTTTTCAGATGTTTGTCATGTAAGAAAATTGTGTGAAGTTGTGGTTCATTATAGCTAGAACTAGACACAAAGTTGGAATAGTAGATGGTGATCAAGGTGGATATAATGTATTGATGTGGTGGGTGTTAGTTGTGTGAAAGTGATCTAGTAGGCTTGAATAGTGTATACAAGAGCTTAAGTTTATTTGATTCGTAATCAAGTCTGATGTTGTAAGTATGATGTAAAAGTACGCCCAATAACACAATTGGATGTTGTGTGGTTAGTAGTACAATTGAGTTGCTAGGTGGAGAAAGACTAGTTAGATAATATGTGATGTTCTTAATAACTAAGTTAGGGAGTTATGATTAATGATGTTGAGCCTTTTTGTATAATCTTGATTCTCATTAGAAATATAAATTTGCAGGCATGATGCTGGTAGACTATGACAGAAGTGGTATGGTCCATCAAAGGTTTGGAGATATCCATGTTTAGTGTTAGAAGAATCTAAGTTGGTGAATGTTTAAGCTGTTATATGATGACTTTTAGGGCTATAAAAACCTAAGGGTTGCATCTTAGAAGGAGGCATTAGCATTAGTTGTTATACATGAAGATACCTCCTTACAGGGTAAGTTTAGTTTTATGTGTATTGTTATATCCCCGACTCTAGAGTAAAGTGATTTCAGTTTATACCAAAGTGTATATAGTGGTTCACAGACTTAAAGTAATGGCTTAAATATAAGGGGGATATGATAGAACGAGTAACCAAGTTAAGTTTTCAGATGCTAATAGATGTGCCAGTAAGTTGTGGAATTGGCCGTGAGAAAATGATGCTCAATCTATTCTTATTTCAGCAGTTTAATTCAGTTATTCCGATACATACTCATACTTTATGTTTTAGCTTCATGATCATAGCTCGTGTTCATGCATATAATAAGGAATCATGTACTCTCCTAGTTCCTAGTATGATGGGTTCCTAGTTTGTTTAGCAGTCAGAATCACTTTCCGTAAGTTATGAATTTCAAAAATTCAAGTCATGTAGTTCATGACTCTTGTGCACATGTGATACTCTTAACGATCAGTTAAAATTCAGATTTATATCAAGTATGTCCTCAGATTAGATCTCTTTAATGAGTCCATGCCGTGAGTGCTCTATTCCTTACGCCTCAGTAGGGTATCAAGTTATGCTTAGTATTCCTCTCATGTTTTGGATCTCGATATTCTAATTTTTTAGTGACCTTTTTCCTTAGGCCGAGAGAGTGATGATGAATAGTTGTCTAGATGGGAAAGAGTAAACATTTCTTGTTGATGAAAGATGGTTGTGTGCTTATTTGAGTTAAGGTAGTAATTGTGGAGTAAGATTGAGGCCAAGTCCTTGATACATGTCAAGGTTAGTTGAAGTTTTATGTGTTATATTGGGGAAAAATTGTTGTGTGCTTGTTTTATGTAAGTCTATAAGTTGAAAGAATTTTGAGGTGAAGTTTCGTGTATGGCTTGGTTAGTTGAGCATATTGTATGTGTATCATCTGAATAGTGCAGGGAAGTTATTATGAATAGAAGTATTAGAGAATATGAGAAAAATGCTTTATGAGTGTTTGTTTAGAAGTGCATATGTGGGTATGAAGCTAGGCTTGAATGTCATTTTTGTATACATACGGATGGATACCTTAAGTGTTTGTGAATGTCTAATACGAAGTTGAAGGTGATTACGGAAGTGGCAATAATAATTATGCAGGAGATGAGGAATTGTGAAATGCAGGGTGTACTGAATTCATGATTCAGACTAGTAGTCTAGTACTACAGTATTATGTGGTGCGCCTTGTGATTTTGAGTTAGGCTTGAAGATGATGAGAGGATTTAGTTCAGTTTAGACATTAGTAGATGGAAATATCAGCG
The DNA here is from genome assembly GCA_030864215.1 of Capsicum pubescens. Lineage (NCBI taxonomy): Eukaryota > Viridiplantae > Streptophyta > Magnoliopsida > Solanales > Solanaceae > Capsicum > Capsicum pubescens. Next base: position 269,111,852 of record CM061540.1, on the reverse strand, counting down.
GCCATGTGGGAAAAATAAGTGGAATCAATAAGCATGGTGTTTAAGGGGAAAGTATAGCTGAGGGAGTATTTTAGAAGTGTGGCTAATCTAGAAAGTATGAAGTTGCATTGCCTAAGGTTTGGTAATTCTATCCTAGTTTATGAGTTATATGTCTATATTTCATGCTATAGAGTAGTATCACTGTCGTGATTCCTTTAGTTGGATGTCTTGTGTAACTTTCTTTGCTCCCTAATGCTACTAGGACTTCTTTAGAAAGAGTATTGAAAAGATACTCCAGTTACGGTGGTTTTCTACCTTTTCACCCAGTCCTACTATCCGAAGTCCAATAATGCGTATGACCATCTCAAAAGATAATCTATTCCATCCATGTAAGTTGCAAACTCAGTTCAGTCCAAGCTTCATGTTCAGATTCAGTTATTTAGACATGCTCAGACTCAGCTCATAAGAGTTCAGCCCATAATCTCAAATTTTTCCAAGTATTTTAGTTCAGACAGTGTAATACCCTGGTACGATCTAAGTCTTATTGCCTCATGATTCATACTTGCATAAGTTATCACTCCTCAATTCAATATGTATGATTGAATCATGAACACTTCAAGGGAATCCTAAACTCTCAGCATGGATCGGCTCCTTGAAGCAAGTAAAGTCAAGTCATCTCAGAAATCAGTTTCATGATAAAAGTTTAGATGTTTCAGATCAGTGTATCCTTTCTTAAAGGACATATCATGTCCGCATTACTCCATACCTTTAGGGATTCAACAAGTTCCTACCCATCATTCAGGGATGAATGATCCAAAGGGGGAGATAATGTGACACCCCACATTTTTTAGGCTAGAAATCGAAACATCATTCCTATGCGTATAAACTCGAACTAGATGATTCCTTGCTAATATATATGTGGTTATAAGTCATACAGTGTGGGAATGCCTTTGGATACGAATTGAGGTCACAAAAATCTCCTAACTCTAAGACGAGTAGAAAACATTTCTACCGATTAGGTTTTTGTGGATGTTAAAACTTGAGTCAACTTCCATCAAACATAAATTCTTGTATATAATGAATTAGAGGTCCTATTATATATCAAATGAAAGGACTTCAAAGTATATTTCCAACGATATCAATTTCACCTAAATCGAACAACCGATCTAAAAGTTATAGCCGTTTTTGTGAGAGGCAGTAGCTCAGGGCGATAAGCCCACGACGCCCTGGCTATTCCGGCCAGTGTATTTTTCTGCAATCAGCTCCACGTTTTCCAGGGGCATTTGGGTCAATTGCCCCCTATTAATTCAACCTAAACACAAAATTTTAACCCCAAAATAGCACTTTAGACCCTCAAATTCACATTCTCTCCAAAATTCTTCTCAAGAACACCCCTTAGGATTTCAACCCAAAGATCAATATATCTTAAGATTTCACCATGGGTTTTCAATAATTCTTCGAGATCCGGAATCCCCATTGCGAGGGTTACAAGAAGCACCCATCAATTGTAGGTATAGCATCCCAAAAACTTGAGTTCATTTAAAAGCTTCTAATTTAAGGTACGTGGTGATATGGGAATAATCACGGTTATGGACTTAGGAGAGTGCATGTTGGACCCGAGCCATGGCATATGCAATTGAAGTGTAAAAGAGGCCCAAAATGCACCCAAATCAGCCCATAAATTACACTAGATGGGTGCCCATTCTTGAAGGGCCTTTTTGGTCATTTTAACTTCTATTTGTTTTGTAATATATAAGGAACATGTTAGGGATTATTCACTTAGTTTTTGGATATTATTGTAAGTCTTGTAAGACTTGAAAAACCATAGTTAGGGCTTGGAAAAGCCACCAATTGAAACTAGGATACAATAATAGGGTGGATTCTCTTTTGTTGTTACTTTCTTGGAAACGTTGATGCTAGAGAGGTGCAATCCAATCTTGTGTCACGTAAGAGATAGGTTTATTATTGTATGTAGTGTTAAGGGTCCAAGAGTGTCCATTCTTGGGTTCTTAAGATTATACCTTTATGTGGTCTATCTATCTATCCCTTTACTTTCTTGTAATCGTGTTTAGTGTTTGTGTTGTAATCTTGTGTTCTTGTTGTTATTGTTAAATCCGAATCTTGTGCTTTTGTGTTCATCTTGTTCTTCACGTATTTTTGTTGTTTTGGTGTGAAATACACCTTGTTCACCTTGTATTCTTGTTGTATTTGTGAATTCGAGAGAGGTCTCCAATCGGTCTAAGGATCTTAGTAATTTGTGGACTGTTTTGGAGTGTGTTTGTGGACTATTTTTGAGTGATTTCGTGTCTTTCAAGTTTCTATCGTATCATTTAGTATCAAAGCATGTCTTGATCTTGTTCCTACAAGATCAAATCTTAGTCTAGCTCACTTGAAAAAAAAATAAAAAATAAATTAAAATTTGAAAATTCCAGAAAAATATACCAATCTGTTCGTGTTTGTGTTCTTAGCCAAAATTGTGTTCTTGTTGTGTCTTGACTGAGATTTGTTCATTGTGTGTCTAGATCTAGTTGTGTTCTTATTTGTTTTTTTATTTCTAGTGTTAGTTTTCTTGTCCACTAACACTTTGAGTCAAGATCTAAACTTAAGCTTGAACTTGTTCAAAGTTGTTGTTGTGAACATAAACTTGGCCCATTGCTGTTGGTCTTGTTGATATGGATTTGAAGTTGGTCGTGTGGATATTGTTGTAATTCCTGGTGGATGTTGATGTTGTTCTTGAAGCTCGTCACAACCTTTATCTCTTGTTAAAACCAAAAATACCATACTAAAGACTTGGTCGATAGAATTGTTGTTGGAGGTTCGTAGTTGACCTTGTTATTCTAGAATTGTTGTTGTTCTTGGGAGATTGTTGTTGGTTGTTCTTGTTGTGGTTGTTGTATTTTTTGAAGTTCTTCACCATATTTATCATCTTGTTAATGTTAAATTTAACTTAGATCTTCAAAAGGTGAAGCACAAGGTGTAGATCTTTTGTTAAGTCTTGAAAGACCCCTAACCACCAAAAGACTTTACATCACATCTCCACCACTTTTTCATAAAACAAGGGTCCATGTTTTAAGGGTTGTACAAGTCTAGTCAAAGACTTTTGAGTCTTGAATTTTGAATTGAAAAGAAGCACCAAAGACTAGTTTGTATTTCCCTCCATTGAACAAGTTCCACCAATGGTCCAAATTGAAAATTGACCAAGACTTGAACTTTTGAAATTAACAACTTGATAAAATTGAACCAACACGTGGCTGCCACGTCATGTTTTACTGTTCACACGACAATTTTTAAGCTCAATTTTTGATCTTTTAGTTTCAATTTGTTATTTTCTTGGTTTCGTTTGTTGATTCCAATACTAATTTACAAGCTAGTGATCATTTACTAGATTATAAATTAGTTTTGAACCCGTTCTTTGTGTTAACTTTCTTTTGTGAGTCTTGATTATTTTGAGTCATTGTAATACGTCCTTGTGTTTTCCTTACTCTTTGGAGCCCTTGTCAACGTTGGATTCACCTCTCAACACCACTCGGAGTACAAGCAAGCTTGCAACACTTGTGAGATTGAGTGTGAGGGATCCGAGATTTAAGAAATAAAAAAAGAGAGTGGGGATGTTTTTGTACAACTAATGTGTTTTCTGTTTTTGTAGGTAACTCCTTTGACATAATGGACACCATTTTGGTCCACCTTGATGTTATTGCCCGAGAAATAGCTAAGGCGAATGCAGGTCTTGACAAATTGGGCTCGGATATGTCTACTATACTTGAGAGGTTGGATCGAGTGGAGATTCAAAGAAATTCTCATGTTACTAACCCTGAAGCTTTACCTCAAACGATCAAACCTCCAAGACCACCACTAAATGTCATAGACATAAGCCAAGACAACAAATGTCCTCAATCCCGAGACCTAAATGAGTCACTTTCCCCTTAATTCAATCAAGTCCAACAAGAGGGACTTGGAAGCCAATTTTCTCCCATCCAAGCTCCATAACCGAAGCTCCCCCTTACCAAATCATTCCTCTCAATCAAAAATTTACTTCACCAAAACTGATATATCCATGTAGAGGAGTATGATAGAAAGGAACATGAAGGATATGAAGACTACTACAATACTTGTATGATGGTAGGAGACTTGTTTCGGATGAGATTGAAGACAAAACTCAAGATGGAGATGAAGCCGAGGTTCAAAATGAAGATGTTGGCCGAGACTTGTTGCTATTGAGCCCTCGAATTCTTCATGATTTTGTGGACTGTTTTTGACTTATTTTTGTGACTTGTTTGCGGATTGTGTTGAGTAGGTTTTCTTTGACGTGACCAATTGAACGAGGTGAAGCCGTGAATTTGTGGACAAATTTCTCTCAAGATGGAGAGGATAATATGAGAATAATCACGGTTATGGACTTAGGAGAGTGCATGTTGGACCCGAGCCTTGGCATGTGCAATTAAAGTGTAAAAGAGGCCCAAAATGCACCCAAATCAGCCCATAAATTACACTAGATGGGTGCCCATTCTTGAAAGACCTTTTTGGTCATTTTAACTTCTATTTGTTTTGTAATATATAAGGAACATGTTGGGGATTATTCACTTAGTTTTTGGATATTATTGTAAGTCTTGTAAGACTTGAAAAACCATAGTTAGGGATTGGAAAAGCCACCAACTGAAACTAGGATACAACAATAGGGTGGATTCTCTTTTGTTGTTGCTTGCTTGGAAATGTTGATGCTAGAGAGGTGCAATCCGATCTTGTTTCACGTAAGAGATAGGTTTATTATTGTGTTTAGTGTTAAGAGTCCAAGAGTGTCCATTCTTGGGTTCTTAAGATTATACCTTCATGTGGTCTATCTATCTATCCCTGTACTTTCTTGTAATTGTGTTTAGTGTTTGTGTTGTAATCTTGTGTTCTTGTTGTTATTGTTAAATCCGAATCTTGTGCTTTTGTGTTCATCTTGTTCTTCACGTATTGTTGTTGTTTTGGTGTGAAATACACCTTGTTCACCTTGTATTCTTGTTGTATTTGTGAATTCGAGAGAGGTCTCCAATCGGTCCAAGGATCTTAGTGATTTGTGAACTATTTTGGAGTGTGTTTGTGGATTGTTTTTGAGTGATTTCATGTCTTCCAAGTTTCTATCGTATCACGTGGGGTTTTCCTAAAAATTCATGGGCAAAGAAACCTTCTTTAATTCATGCTAAAGATTTAGAAATCATGATTTTTCAGAAAGGGTTTGAATTTTACCATTACTAGCATGTTTTAGAAGCTTTAATTAATATTGTTTGGTCTTTAGGCCTTCCCCCGAAGTGATTTGAAATACTATATATATGTACGTATGTGTTTTAATATGATGTTTGAATTAAGAGCATGACTCACATGAAAATCCCTCTCTTGATATGATTTTTTCCCCATTTTTCATATGATATGGATTGTCTTGAAAAACATGATATGAAATGTCTTGATTTATACTATGACTTAAATATGATTTTGGAATCAAAATAGAGGGTTGTGCATGTTGATAAATATTGAATATCTAAGGGAAAGAGCTGCATGGTTTGACAAAGATTTCAGAACCACCACATTGTTATTGAAAGAATGATAATCTTTGCATAGTTTTGACTTGTTCTTTCGGAACATGAAATCTCTTATACTATTTGCATGTTTGGGTGGTCTGAATTGAGTTTTGATGAAAGAATCATGCATGATGCATTATGGCTCAGAAATAGGACTTGCAAGTCTTGGTGTGACGACACCACTCAGATAATGCCGTGTTAATTCAGAACAAAATAGAATGCGTGTTTGAAATTAGATTTTCAGATTTTGAAACTAGAATGATGCGTGTTTCAGAATAGACTAAAATTGGGCATAAAGAGAATTTAGGTGGTTCCCCGAAGAAGGCACCAGTTCAGACAACTCATTGCCCAAAATCGTGATTTACCAATCTGGATATATTATTATACGTTGGCCTAGTGCCCTGTGGCGTATCAGACTCAGACACTCCAACCCTTGCGACACACTTGGGTTGGGGGCTTTCTCGCCGAGTCAATGACGGATTCCATATAGTCCGTGAAATATCAGACTTGTAGGGGAGTGCTACCTAACTCAGAAGTAATACAAAGATCAGAAACTGCATTGACAGAAAGGTTTTATGATTATAAAAAATGCCCATGTGTTTTGGAATGTATATCATATATGATGTTTTATGACTAGCTCTCAACTATTTTATTTTTATTAAAAGCTTTATTTTGGATTGCTCTGCGTACCAGTACATCTGTATTGACACCCTATCTTCCAGGTTCTGAGGCACAGTCTAGGGGTCTTAATAAGCAGTAGATTTCTTCAGACAGAAGTGCAGAGCCCAGTCGGTGAGCCTTCTTTATTTCAGAAGGCCGATTTATTTCCAGACATTTATCAATAGTCAGTGTTTTGGTCTACTGGGGGCCTTGTCCCAGCTTTCAGACAATCGTTATTAGTCTTGTAGTAGAGATTTCACAGACGATTTTCAGATGTTATTAGATGGTTTGGACTTCATTTTCCATTGTTGAATTTATATCAGACTTATGACCATGATTCCGTCTCGTTATATTTTTTTGCATTTCCTTATTTGTGTATGAATGGTGTATATGATTACAAGTTAGAAGGACTATTGGGCCTTTATGGTTCGGGATTCCCGTTACGGCCAGGGCCCCGGTTCGGATCGTGACAAAAACGCCAACTCTGACTTCCCAAAATGCAGTTCCGTGTGCGTAACATGGAGAACAACAAGAAACAACAAGCACATAACTGCCATTAAAAGCAATCCTGAACTCATCCCTGTAGTTCCCTAACAAAGAAAATTTGGATAAAAAATTCAATTATCCTAGTTTCCCTTGACCATGATACAACTTGAACAAAATTATTATTGATATTTTTGTTCATAAAGCATATATATATGGAGAGCGATAAAAATATACCTTGTCGAAAACCTGCTCCTTATTAGAATGAACAATTTCACCCCCAAAAAATGCACATCCAAGCACTTGTAAAGTATTGGACAGAATTGAGCCCAATAGTGACTGCTGCACTACACGAATCATGCCACTTTTTAGAGCATACATTGATATTATCAAATCAGTCGCATTTCCAAAAGTGGCATTTAGAAGTCCTCCGACTGTAAAAGTTTTTAACTACAGATTAATTGAGATGATATTGGCTAAATAGAGTGCAACTACAGGGAAAAGCGAAACAGGTTGATACATCTTTCTATCTCACTTAGTAAAATATGTGATGAAAACATGATATAGTGTGAGACGACATAAACATTTAATCATGTCTTCTTCTATTAGGATGCAGAAGATAATGAACTAGTGACCATTGGTTCTTACTGGTCAGTATATTTATCACACATATAAACTGGTATCCAAAAAGAAGATTAACAAACCAAAAGAAACGCCAAGGCTACCTGTAGGTCCAGTATAAAAAGCCAGCTGCCTATAGAAAGAATGAAACCGAAAATGTATTAGTTACATTTTGGAAAATGTTCAACAGCATAAACCGTTTGTAGATAACCCAAGTAAGTAGTGTTCAGCTTATGCTCCAAACATGACGTGTAATGTTAATATTTTCTAACAGAGAAAAAATAAGGAAGAAGCTATTGTCTTTCCATATTATGCGACCATCCAAGGACGGACATAAATAAGTGTGAGCTTGTCTAGCTTAAAAGAGCTCGGAACCAAAATAAGCCACAAAATAAAAAAGTAACCAAAATAGGCCATCTATTTAATAAGTTATCAAATAGGCTAAACGTAATAAATTATTACGTTTTCCACTTTTTTCTTAACGGTCAACTGACGGAAATGAATAGTAAACACGATTTGTAAAACGTAATAATTTATTACGTTTTTCACAAAAAATAAAAAACAAAAAAACCGTGTGTTGTCACATTAATTTTATGTCAAATCATGTAGTTTGTAATAATTTATTACATTTTACAAACACTGTTTGTAAAACGTAATAATTTATTACAAACTACAAACAATATTTGTAAGTTGTAATAATTTATTACAACTTACACCAGCTTTTTTGTACCATGTCACATCACCTTTACTTTTCCCCCACTTTTAAATGCAACCCACCCCACCCCACATAGAACCCTCCCACCCCACCCCACGTCACATATTAAAAAGGAAAAATTTCAGAAATAACAACTATAGAACTTTAATTGTAAGATTTATAGCAACCCTTTTAAAATTACAAAAAATAGCAATATGTATTTTGTATTTGATTAAACTGTTGCTAGTTAAATACATATACAATTAAAGATTCTGTTCCTCATTTAACTCCAATCTGTTACAGTTTTAAAAGGAAAAAATGGGTCCTTAATTTAAGGAACATTTAATTTGACAGATTTCTTAACCTTTTACAACTCTTTTGTTACCACAACAGTTAAATTACATCTTCAAATTCAAATTCAAAAATGATTTTCATCATCAGCTTCTCAATGCAAATCAAAAATCCAGATTCAACTTCAAAAACGTTTTGTGTAGCAGTCGAAGGTTTGGAAAAAAAATTATATCGTATATTAATTTTTTCAGTTGTCGAAAAATACTTGTGTATGAGATTTTTTTTTTCAACTTCAAATTTTGCCCTTATTGTTCTGTTAATCTAAATTTGAGATGAAATTTTTAATCATTAAATTTGAATTTTAGTCTAGGCTAACTAGTGTTTGACTTAATTTTTTTTTTGTATCCGTTTTAAATTTTTGTATAAACTAATTAGTTGTTGTTATAGTACGTATTTCAGATTATCCCTACATTAAATATATAAAAAACTATCATATGTATTTTATTTATACATAAATATGACAAGAATCATGCTTATCAAGAAGAAAGAAGTACATGCCTTTATCTATATACTTTACATGTCAGAGGAATGACACTTATGTATTTACAGAATACAACTAATAACAATAAAACATATACATATGTACTTTATGAATACAACAAGTATTTTAGGTAACCAGAATATATTCCAACTGAACATCAAATACAAACCTTATCATTGACAAATATAAATATCTTACACATATCTTAAATACAAATACATATCCAGTACATACAAAATACATAAATTATATAATTTTTATCGATAATCAATCTTTGCACAAAATATAAATTTTACATATAACAGATATAAAATAAATACAATTAGAGGCTACAATTTCATATCTTAACAACACAATATATACTACAATTTCAAATCTTAAAGAAACAGAAAAATAAATACACACCTAATAAATTGTATATATAAAATACATCTATGAACATGTTTCCAGAAAAATACAAAATTTTACAAATAAAATCATACCGCCTCCACTTTCTCTTCTTCAGATTCAAAATCAGATGAAACAGGACTTGAAATTTTACTAGATTCACCTTTTTCATTCGGCTTTCTCTTTTTCATCGATTTTTAATTTTTTTGAGGTTTTGGGGATGAAGGTTTTCTCAAACCCTTTCGTTTTATTTTTTTCACAATATTTTTCGAATTGTTACGGTGTTTCAATCTCGCTTCTTCACTGCTAACACCTTCCTTAGGATGAATATTAGTAGAACCCAAGTTAAAATCTTCATCTTGACTTAACCCAAGACAAAACGATGAAAGTTCATCGGATACTAAATCCATCGATTTACTACCCCTAACTAAACTACAATGATTTGCATGTTGTGACATTATATCGGAAAACCAAAGAATTCAACACAAACTCAAAAACAAAAAAATAATCAAACCCTAACAGACCAAGAAGAAGAAGAATGAAAAATTTAAAAAAAAAATTGACAATAAAAAATATAAAAGAGTTTATATGGAAAATATAACATGCATTAATTGAAAAGAAAACTTACCTTAATAGTTGGATGCAAAGTTTATCAACATTCAGAGAGAAAAAAAAGGGAATTTGACATAAAAAAAGAGAGTTGGAAGGAACTAAAATTGGTATGTGGCGTGAAAAAAGGAGAAAGTAAAAGGGTGAGTTAAAGTCACGCGCTTTTCCCAAGAAAAGGTAAAATATTGCTAGTTTTGTTATTAGTTGTAATTTTGAAAAACTATTGCTATAAATTGTAATTAATATCTTAAGGTTGCTAGTTTATGTAATTTTTTCTATTAAAACTAATTTGCATTCTTCATTTCCAGAACTTAATTCTGAGATTCTTTTGGTGTATTAGACTCTTTTCTTAAACACTAGGTGGGAGTGCTTACACATTTTTCTAACTTATCAAAACTAAAAACTATTTTTTTCTTCTTAATTTGAAAAATGATATTTAAGATTTTATGCAACTCTATTACATCCTAAAATGTAGGGATGGTTTGATACATAGACTAAATTATTTTGTGATTATAATCTTCGGATTATAATTTGTGGATTATTTTATATCATATTAAAGGTGGTATAAAATAGTCTTATAGTTGATGGGATATGATGATCTCCTTTTTGGGTACATTTAGAATTACCTTTAACGTTAATTGAGTTTAAATTAATTGGTTTCTTCAAATCTCTCCAGAGACAAACTCTGGAAATGAAAATTGCAAATTATTTTTAATATGTGACGTTGGGTGGGGTGGGAGGATTCTACGTGGGGTGGTTGGGTTACATTTAATAGTGGGCGAAAGTAAAGGTAATGTGACATGGTACAAAAAAGCAGGTGTTACAACTTACAAACATTGTTTGTAGTTTGTAATAAATTATTACGTTTTACAAACAATGTTTGTAAAACGTAATAAATTATTACAAACTACATGATTTGACATAAAATTGATGTGACAACACATTATTTTTTTGTTTTTTGTGGAAATTTATTACGCTTTACAAACCGTGTTTACTATTCATTTCCGTCAGTTGACCGTTAAGAAAAAAAGTGAAAAACGTAATAATTTATTACGTTTAACCTATTTTGATAACTTATTAAATAGGTGATCTATTTTGATCACTTTTTTTTATTTTGTGGCTTATTTTGGTTCCGAGTTCAGCTTAAAAGAACTTCCATCTCACAGTTAAGAACTATTACTCATGCAACATATTGTTGAAATTGGTTGTAGAGAATTACTCTGTGGCCCAACCTAAACGCTCTGCAAGGGGAATGATGCTTAACAAGCTAAGTATGAATATCCATACCTGAAATATTTCAACAAGAAGAAAACAATGACAGCAAGATCGAATAAAGAAAACACACAAAATTATGGTCTGAATATAGTTTGACGACTCACGTGATGATCAGTTAACTCATCGAGATGTATGGCTAAAGGTCCACAAGGTACAAGTATGTTTAACTTGTTGGAGAAAAAACAAATCTGAATGTTCCTTCGTATGTTATATAATTTACTTTTAGGACAGTCACCATCTTACTCAAGATCATAGGAAGATCTTTGAGGAGCGGCGCCCAAAGAAGACGTCTTTCTATCAAAATGTTCTAATCTGACAAGGTTCTCATCATGAAGCTGAAGTACTGCTCTTCCGTCTGAGGATCCCATCTGAACCAGCCAAGGTCACTAAGCTACCGCAATGTGTGGTGTCCGACCAGGGCTGCCTTTTTTTTTTTTAAAATAAAAAACAACTCTATTAATCTCCAAAGGAGGCAAATTTGATATAGTGAATAAGTGGCAGACGATGCCATTGAGAGTAAGAAAAAAGACAGAATTTGTTATTTGATGTTATGATCACATCTCTTGAATCTTACAGAATTTATTGACCGTTTACTTTCAAACTTAGCCAGTGATAAGCAATACCTAGATTTGAAAAATGCGAAGTACATTATTAACTGATAAGGAAAATAAGCATTGATTCTTCATAAATTCAATCCTAACCAACAACTGTGTATTTGCTTCTCATCATCTTAAGTGCATTTTTTCCCGGTTTGCATGATCATTAAGGACATTGACAGAAGAAGAAGCTAGCATTGGAATTATTGCTGGTTCTATAGAACTCAGTAATTTTATACTAGGACATGTATATTTGTTGAGAAATCTACTGAATATGTACAAATGATAAACTACAGAACTCGTAAACCTCAAAACCAAGACTAGTGAACTTTAAATCTTAAATGCACCTCTAAAGATTGTATACACAGGAATTGTTGTGAGATGCTATAATTCTTCTTACGACTTTAGTCATCCGGGGAGATTAATCCATAGATTAGTGGAACCAAATATGCTCAATAAGGGTAAAGTGCTCCCCACCAAGAGGGCTCTCCATTTGTAGGGGTTCAAACTCGAAATATCTGGTAAAAGTTAGGAGGGATCTCAACCATCACACTAGGTAGTAATACCATAATTTGGTGCATTGAAAGGGAAGATAAAAAACAAGATATTGGAAATTCGGAATCTAACCACACTTTCCTCTGGTCGAACGACTATCTATCATGGCCGATTAAAAAAGAGCTGAACTTGTACTTGCCTAACCTAATCTATTTGGATTCCAGATTCTATTCCATTAAGACATTCATTCAACAGAAGTCATTTCTCTGAAACTAGCTATTCTTTCTACTAAACTTGCAATGGAATTTTATACAACTAAGTTGCACGGACTCTTCACTTTCAATGCCACACCCGTATACTATTCTCCAAAAATACATTATTTTGAGAGAATAAACGGACATGCACCTTTTGACATTTTTTAATAGTCCGAACAACATAAGTATACAGAAAGTGAGAGAGGGAAAGAAAGAAACTCACTTCAAGATGGGACTTCGCCCCTGGAAAATTTGAATGATCATCCACAAATGGTTCTTTGTCCGCACCAACAACAATAGGCATAAATTTCCAAACAAAAAATTAAAACAGGAACATACACAAAAAGTCTCCCAGCGTAGTAAAGCTCCCGATATGCGCGGATCTATTGTACACGTATCTAACAAATTCATTGGATTGCACATCACCTTATGTGAGAGTCAAAAACTGCTTGTTAGAAAACTCAACTCAAAGGAAATATTTTAAGGAGATATTCAGTGCATTGACATTACAAAATTTCTTTCAATTTCTTTACAAAATTTCCTTGTTCATCCTTTTTATTTTTTTTCACCAATTGTGTTATAGTTTTTTTTTGTGTGTTGGAAACTTTTCTTTTTGTTCCAAAGTTCTCTCATTTTGTTGTTGGTTTACTTAGTTGGTTGGCGCAGTTTCCGGTTTGAAAGGGGCAGTTGGCATAGCGGAAATAGTTGATTATTAATGGATCACGAAAGACAAAACAAAAACATTAATTGCTTTCTTATATATATTGGTGGTTTGAATTATGGCCATTTAAGTGAACATATTCCGACTACGAGGGTATCTCTATGAGTATAATTACTCCCTTCATTTCTTATTAGTTGTCATTCTTACTAAAAATAAATATTTTTTAATATTTATTATCTTACAAAATCAAAGCATAATTATTTTTTTCACCTTTACCTTTAATCTTAAATATATAAAGATATCAATATACTAGACAAAAAAAGAGAAGTATTAAATAGAGAATAGTAATAAATATGAGTAATTTAGTCAATTTAACATTTAGATAATAATTTTCTTAAGAGAGTGCAAACAAAAATTTTGACAACTATTTAGGAATAGAAGGAGCATAATTATTTAAATTAGTAAAATAAAATACCACCTTCGTATCAATTTATTTGTTTGTTTGAACTTGATACGAAATTTAAGAAAGTAAGAATTTTTTTTTGCCTCTTGTGGTATTAAACTAAGGGATAATTACAAAAAAAGATATACATAGCAAATATATAAAATATACCAAAATACTTTTAATCCTGTGGTATTAAATATATCAGGTGAAAAATTAAAATTAACGAGTTACAAAAAAAGAAAAATACGTTCTTTTTTAAACAAACTAAAAAAAAAAAGATAACGCAAATAAATTAAAATGGAAGTATATATGAAAAGTAATACAAGACAATATAGCTAATGGGAGTATCTATGGAAAGTAATACGAGACAAAAATGGGAGTAACATTTTTCAAAAAAGTTCTGAGAAAACTATAAAAACAATAATAATAACAGTAAGAAGAAGAAGAATTATTATGCTATTCAATGTTTAGCTAACTATGCAATTATGCTATGAACAACTATGCAAAATGTGCAATGAACTATGAATTATGCTATTCAATATTTAGCCAACTCCAAAATGCAGGGTTAGAAATTAGGATTTTATTGAGGAGTGTTAAAGTATATATAAGTTTTTAAAAACAAATATACGCAGAAGATAATAAAAAGATTCAATATATATTATAATATAGATAAAAAATTTCTTTAGCTGCCCATGCAATGTAAATTTTAGTGGAGGGGACGATCCGAGGTTGAAGCATGGTTGACCTTGAATCTAAAGGATCTACTACTAGATAAATATTTTTGGTAGACAATCCTCTCTCTAGTACGGTAGTAGCATCTAAATGTGCAAATGTCATAGTAGGAGTAGGGTCGGTCAAATCATCTGCGGATACATAAATTGCTTGAATAGAGGTTATGGACCCTTCTTTGGTAGAAGTAATTCTTTCTTGTAAAGAACCCATTTCAGTACTTAGGGTCGGTTGATAACCCACAACGGAAGGCATTCTACCCAATAAGCCCGATACTTCAGATCCTGCTTGGACGAAATGGAAGATATTGTCAATAAATAGAAGTATATTTTGCTCATTAACATTTCAAAAATATTTCGCCATAGTCCCTCCCCAGACCCCACTTGGTAAGAATATACTGGATATGTTGTTGTTGTAGTTAGGGTAGTCAAACCAACTCTCATACAAGCTCCTGATGGTTCATTCATCTGACAGTAAACTAGGATCACTTTTGATTCTGCAATATTTTCTTAATTAATCACTCCAGATTCTTTCATTTTCATGTAAAGATCATTGTGTCAATTTGACTTTTTAGAGTAGGGTGATGACGCCACTATCAAAAATTTGTTTAGATGATTCTGATTTTTTCACTCTTGGATTAGAAGTTTCAGATTTAGATTTTGAAAATGAAAATTTTTTGGGTGGAAAATCATTTACCTTCCTTCGTAGATGTATTAAAAAAGAAAGAATAGTATGATGCATAAGCTCTTATTATGTGTGGGGTTCAGTGAGGAGTCAGATTACAAGAGTCTATTATATGTCATCTTTTCCTGTGTTTCTACTAGAGGTCATTTTCACATCTCAACCCGGTAACCCAGTGTATGCAGAAATAATTTTATCAATTACACCAAAGATTTTCTTTACCCTAGTAAATGTATTACTCCATGCAAATTTAAATTAATTGAGCCAATAAACTTTGAATATCACATTGTTAATACAAATCTTGATAGATGTTGAGTCGTACCATTTCACTTATACTTCTTCCGTCTCATATTAATTGATTTTCTTACTAAACATAGTTGTCACATATTAGTTGGTCAACTTACTAAATCAAGAAAGCATTAATTAAATTTTTTCTATATTACCCTTGTAATTAATTTTTTTTTGAAGTGCCCACACTTATTTGTAGAATTTCAAGAGGTTATTGTAAAGGGTGAATTAATAAAATTACATTTTTATTTATGATTTTTTAATTATCGTGTAAAATAAAATATGCCTAACTAATATGAGATGATGAGAGTAGTGTTTTGCAGATACTTTTTGTAGAAGATAAAACCCCTAAAATTTTTGCTTCTCAAACAATCATAGAAAGTTATGGTTGTGGAAATTGAATATTAGATTAATAATGACACAACCTAATAAAATGTTGGCTGTTCGACGGTTTAATTTTAATCTCCTTCCAGTTTATTTTTGAAATTCAAGAGAGGGAAGGGTTGAATTGAAATTTTTTTGTGAGTTGATTATTGGCTCCTCACAGTCGACTTGCTTGTAGATCAGTATACTTCACAAAAAAATTAGAGTTGAAATAAACAAGCAAGTAATAACTGAATTTAAAGTAAAGACATAGATATTTATCCTGGTTCGGAACACCAGTGTGGTGCCTACTTCCAGTCTCCTTAGGTTTCAATCGTTTCCTTAGATCTTTCAATATTGGGCTTGAGTACAATGATGAGGAACAAGTTTTGAAGAATTATTTTGTTCTTCTGATCTTGTGACATAGCTTCAGTTCGTGTTACAAAGTTGACTCGATCCTATTCTTTATATAACAATTGTAAACTAAGGATTACGAAGCTTTGTGAGACTAAGATTGAGACACTTTGAGATTTCTCCTTGAAGTTGCACAACCTTTGTCTATCTTTAGTTTTCTTCTTTTATAGGCTTCAACTACTACTCGTCATAAGGAAACCCAAAAGATTTCTTCTTAATCAAGGATTTGGGGGTGATTTCTTGATTGAGGAATTGCACCGTAAAGTATTTCCATATCAGATATGTCCATTCGTGGTGCATCCTTCATAGTCGTACATGTCCATATCAGATATGTCCATGTACAGGGTGTAATCTTCTTATTTCCTTTGTAATAGTCTTGATTGGTTTATTTGCTAGAAATCTGGGAAGTTGATGGTCCATGATGAATGCTACTTTAATCTTGGTGTGATGTTCTTTCCTTCTGCCTTTGATCCGTTTGCCATAAGTCTGGGAATTTGTTGATTTGATTGATTCTCTTTTTCTTTCTTCCTTTTTTGGATCTTCTGATTGATTCTTGAAAAATCTTTTCAATTTTCAGCATATCTCCTTGCCTTGTGCCCATCAGTGGAGATCCTTGAATATCCTGCAGATTTTCATTCATTAGTTTGTCATTATTAAAATATAATATTAGGAGACTAACAATCTCCCTTTTTTTTATAATGACAAAAAAGTATAAACATCAGTTAAATTCTCTGTCGCAGTAGTCAGCGTGCTTTCCTGGACCCGTAAATACTTCTGCTATTTTAGACTTCGTTAGTATCTATCAACTCATGCTTATTGATAGTCAACTTGCTCTCCTTTACTAGTAGGCATATCTGGTGTTCCTGCCTTCTCCTCCTTTTTGGCATAATAAAAAATAACAGAGCAACAAAAGAAAGGCAATAGATAAATAATAGAGATAAAAACTATTTACTAACAAGTTCTATGCAAAAACAAGAAGTGTAACAGATAGTGTAAAAATATATCATCATACAAACCAGCAAGACAAGGGACAGGACCCCTATTTGAATTAAAAAAAGTCATCATTTATCGCTTCTTTAGGAAGTAGGTCAGAGTATTGTGCATATTGTGGTAGAAGGTGCCATACGATTTTTTAACATTCTTGAAGAAGGTGGATTAGGAATTCTGAACTGAAATGGCTAGATCATCATTGGAGAAATGGACTTAGGTCTTGAGGAAATCCATATGGGTGAACACTCAAGCAAAAAACTTGATACCCTCCTATTTGAACCTGTCCAGAGCCAATCGAACCATGCCTATGTCTCTGCTGGTGCTTTTACCAGGTCCAGAAGTTTGGAAGTTGACTCTTGCAGTAGCATAACACTCTTCTTGACGGCTTTAAATCAATCCTTAATTTCCTCTAGTCCTTCAAGATAGTATTCATGGGGCTAGAAACAGTTTTGCTTACCTTGGGGAGTTCGAACTTTGCTCGAGCAGACTCTTTTTTGCACCATTCATCTTCAACAAATACATAACCCATACTTGCAAAGGTTTTGGAACCATATGTATTAATAACTTCCACCAGAGAGTAAACAGAGAGATCAATTGAGTAGAAAAGAAGAATCCGAGTAATAAGCAGACTATACGGCAAACTGGCTGAGGTATGAAGGTCCGCTGCACTCTCGACCATGTACTTACGGATCCAGTTTGCCCAATTGATTTTGATCTTCTTAACCAGATAATACAACACAAAAATATCACGACCAGTAATGTTGCTGGGTGATCCTTTCCGGGGGATCAATGTAGTAGCAATTCTGTGGGTCATGATGCGAAACTTGAAGCATAGGGATAGGGGACCAAAATTGGATGAAATAGAGTTAGGTTTAGACAAGACTCTTTTGGCTTCCTTAAAACTGACCTCAAAACCATCATGCCTGTTACCATTCATGAAGCAACTTCACTAGAGAACTTTGTATCAAAGGTATTTTCAAACAAAAAATCATTCAGAATGATTCTTGTGCCAAGCACAAGAGTCTCGAGTTCACCACTATCAGGGGGAGGCAGAGATTCGCATAAAACATGCGAACAGGATCCTCATAAATCAAAAGTCCATAGAGACAAATAACTAGGGACAAATCTTGAAACTTAAGAAAGTGACTAATATTACAAAAGGAATCTTTCAAATGACAGAGATTGATAATGCGTCTTGATACGACGAAGTGACTTTTAAAGGCGGAGAATTTGTCTTTATGAGAACATGTCCAAAATTGATGCATGTCTTCGAGAGGGAGAGAGTTAGAATGAGGTTTCTTGGTAGAGGGGGATAGGATGGAAGTAGGACGTCTTTTGATAGGAGTTGACTGAGAGTCCATTGAGGACTCAGAGAGTAGAACAGGACTATCGGAGAGGGTTTGGGGCAGAAATTTGGACATATTTACTATTGAATGAGTTTTGGTCATGGAAAGGGATGGAGGATGAATTTTAAAGGGGCGTAGATGGAGAGAAAAGGATGATTAAGAGGTTGAGGAGAAAAATGGGGATGAAGATGACTGTTTGAAAAATAAAGGAGAGAGGACGAAGAGACGTGAGGGGAAAAAGTGACTGATGAAAGTGAAAGGGCGTCATAGGAGGAATGTTGGGAAGGTAAGCGAATGCAGAGAGAACAGAGAAGGTGTGAAAATTGACGAGAGTAATGATGACTTCCTTTGGAAAACTATTTTTTTGGTAAAAAAAATGGCAAGAAAATTTTGAACAAATAAAAGAAATATTTTTGTCCAAAAACAAAACTCATAATTTATTAATGCTGAGAATACCAAGTCTCTTTCTAAGGTAACAAAATCTGTCTTCCAACAAGGATTTTGTAAAAATATTTTCCAGTTGATTTTCGGAGTCAACAAAGGTTAATGAAAAATCACTATTTTCTACATGATCCCGAATAAAATGATGCTTAATATCAATATGTTTGTCCCTAGAATAATGCACAATATATTTAGATAAACTAATAGCACTAGTGTTATCACACATTATGGGAACAAATTCAGAGTACAAATTAAAATCAAGTAGTTGATGCATAATCCATAGGATTTGAGTACCGCAACTTCTAATGGCTATGTATTCGGCTTCAGTTGTTGACAAGGCAGCTGAGTTTTGCTTCTTGTTGTGCCATGAAATTAGGGCTTTACTAATAATTTGACATGTTTCACTAGTGCGTTTTCTGTTATTTTATCACCGGCAAAGTCAGCATCTGAATATATTATTAAATCAAAATGGGAAGAAAAGGGGTACCGTAGACCAATGTCTTGAGTTCCTATGAGGTATCGAATGATCCTCTTGATGGTAGTCAGATAAGACTCTTTGGGAGTCTACTGGAACCTGACACACTTACATACACTGAACATGATGTCTGGTCGACTGGCAGTCAAATAGAGTAGTGATCCAATCATTCCCATGTACATTTTCTCATCAACATTCTTTCCAGATGAGTTCGAATCAAGGCTTGTGGATGGACTCATTGGAGTTCCATAGGCCTTTCCTTTTTCCATACCTAAATTTTTGATGAGTTTCTTTGTGTACTTAGCTTGACTGATGAAAGTACCTTTGGAGTTTTCTTAATTTGTAATCCCAATAAGAATGTGAGCTCACCCATAAGACATTTCAAATTCATTTTTCATCAAATTAATAAAATTCTCACACAGAGAGATGTTAGTATTGGGTTCAATTGGTGTGAATGAAAAATGGAGGAAAAGTCTTGGAGGGAAAGTGTACTCACTTAAGGAAAGTATACTTCTACCACATTAAGAAAGCAACTTTCATGTGTTCTTATTAAGAAACACACCTTTAAGTGGATAGTGAGGCTAGAACCAAGAGGTGAATCTCACCGTCGTCGTTGTCGCTCGCTCGGCTTGGCGTCGGCTTCGGCTTCAACTAGTTTTGGATTTGAATTTTTCAAATAATTGATCGATGAGATTAATTTTTTCAGACAAATTTTATTTGAAACTTGGAAAAATAAGCGGAAATTATTAATCTGGAAAAATCCAACGAAATTATTTTTTCTCCATAAAACGTCATGCAGTAGCATGCAGAAAATGCACCTCGAAAGAGATACAATCCTTCGAGGAAATAACACACTATTTCAGAAAAGGGGTGACTGTTCGGTCGGATATGATTGTTCAGAAAAGACATATGTTTCGAAAGGGACAAACATGACTATTTCGATGTGATATACCTTTTCGATGAACCGTTTCTTCCTTTCCGAAGGGGCACTTGATGACTATAAATACCTGAACTTTTTCCTCATATAGAAATAAAAATTTTCAGACTGAAAAACACTCTTCTCTTTCTAAAAACTCTTTTTGATTATATGCCGTTGAGTTTGTTCAAAGAATCTGAACGTTTGAGGTACCGCCACATTCAAATTGTGAGTCATTTTATCCTGGGAGGAAAAATTCAGCAACCTCGAGTATTTGAGGGAAATTAATTCCTTAAGGACACTCCGTGAAATCGAAAGACTTGGTTCTATTTCTTCTTCATCTTATTTCTTTAAATAACATACTTCTTTGATAGTTCTTGTAGAACTTGTGTTGAAGGTTTTCAAACTTTACAGGTGTTTTTAATAAAGTCTTGAACTTGTGTTGAAGTGTTTGTGCAATCATACAAATTATGTACCCAAAACAACAATCTTAAGAAATTAAATTTTCGCAATCTGTATTGTTTATTTTTTGGAGATTAAAGCTTTATGATTTCTACTCTGTTTAAACTTAACAAGTGATTTGAAGAAATAAAAACTTCATCACAAGTTAAAGGTCATTCAGTTAATGATTGGATTACATAAAAACTTCATAGTTAAACTAGAAACATGTGTTGTTTAAAGTTGCTGCAAACTTGTAATTAGTATCTTGATATACTAAAGTTGACTATCTTTTTATGACAGGAAAGATGACTACTGATGGTCAAGTAACTGATGGTGTGACAAGTGTGGCAGCAATGAATGTTGCTACAACCAGTCGCACAACTGCGCCACCCACTATGTCACTACTGGAAAAGCCCAAAAAAATTTCTAGAATAGATTTTAAGCGGCAGCAACAAAAGATGTTCTTCTATATGACAACCTTGTGTCTTTAAATATTTATATCTAAAGATGCTCCAAAATTGCCCAAAGAAACTTCAGACGAAGAGCGGTTTATTGTAGTAGATGCATGGAAACATTCTGATTTTCTATGTAGGAATTATATCCTAAGTGTCCTCCAAGATGATTTATACAATATTTACAGCGGAATGAAGACATCAAAAGACTTGTGGAATGTGCTGGAAAAGAAATATATGACTGAGGATGCTGGAACTAAGAAGTTCTTTGTTGCAAGATTCATTGAATACAAAATGATTGACAGTAAGACTGTCGTATCTCAAGTATAGGAATTGCAAGTTATCATCCACGATATCCTTGCTAAAGGTATGCATATAATTAATACCTTATTTGAACATGTTAAAAATGTTCTTAATGTTCACATGAACTTTATCGTAGGTTTGGTTGTGAATGAGGCCTTTCAAGTTGCTGCAATAATAGAGAAGTAGCCATCTTTGTAGAAGGGCTTCAATAATTAATTGAAACACAAAAGGAAGGAGATGATGGTCAAATACCTCATTGTGAGGTTGCGTATTCAGGAAGACAACAAAGCCACAAAGAGGAGGTCGAAAGAAAATTCTACAATGAGTGGAGCTAACGTTGGAGAAGACGACCCCAATAATTTAAAGAAGTAAAAGAAATTTGGATAACAAAGCAATCAACCTAAGAAGAAATTTAAGGTAAAATGCTTTAATTATGGCAATATTGGCCATAAGTCAACAGATTGTTGTGTACCAAAGAAAGACAAAAAGAAGGACCAAGCGAATATGGCTGAATCCAAGAATAAAATGGACGATCTATGTGCCGTGCTTTCTGAATGTAACTTGGTGGGAAATACTTGAGAATGGTGGATGGATTCGGGTGCCACCCACCATGTTTGTGCCAATAAAGAGTTGTTTGTGCATTCATGCATATGTCCTCATCTAGTATTTCATGATTATTCAGTTAAGTAATTGTTCATGCATAAGCCCTTGTATTTAGCCTTATCTCATCTTCATACTCAGTACATTCCCGTAGTAATGCATTTGCACTATGGTGTTATATTTGACACCATAGGTTCATAGGCACGATATCCAGAGTACCCGTAATAGCTCAGTACCAGTCCGCAGTAGTAGACGTAGCAGTGAGTCCTCTTTATTCGAGGATGATCCTTATTTTATTATCGCATTAGATTTAGTTTATTTTCAGTAGACGAAGTTAGTTGGGGATATATTCCATCAACTCCATAGTTCAGATAGTTTAAAGGCTTTTCAGACAGATGTATCAATATTCAGTTTTTAGTTTTGAGTATTTTTAGATGTTTTAAACCTTATGTCCAGTTTCCATATTTATTATCTATATTATGTTGTGCTCTGGTATAAATATCAGTAGAGGGTTAGCTTGTGGTCCTTCATAATCATTAGCATCGTGTGATGTTCCGATTTCAGAAAATCGGGGTGTTACAAACTTGGTATCAGAGCCTAAGGTTCAATAGTGTCTTAGGGAGTCTGAAAAGCCGCATCTAGTAGAGTTTTGTGCATGGGTGTGTTGCGCGCCACATTTATGTCCAAGAGGCTATAAAATGTTTTCAGGATCAGTTTCCCTTCTTTCAGTATTCATATCGTGCGAGTGAGCATGAGCTCAAGTTGATCCTCAGTCTAATACACCCCTTTCTTCCATTTACAAAGTATGCCTCCTCGTAGAGATAATGCCCGTAGGGTCGATAACCAGCCACCTCCGCCAGTAGATCCTGAGAATGAGAATGTATCATATACACAGTTTCAGGCAGCTTTTCAGGCGCTAGTCTAAGTTGTGACCACTAGTTTTTAGGGCAATGTTCAGGCTACAGTCCTACCTCAGTAAGATGGGGGTTCAGCCACAGCCAGGATTAAAGATTTCATGAGAATGAACCTGCCAGATTTCTATGGGTCAGTAGCAGGTGAGGACCCACAACTTTATCTTGAGGAGGTGAAGAAGATCACCCAGGTTATGCATATTTCTGAGGAAGAGAGTGTAGAGTTAGCTTCCTATAGGCTAAAGGATATTGATCATGAATGGGTAGTGATGTGGAAGAAGAGTAGAGGAGAGGATGCAACTTTCGTGATTTGGCAGGAGTTTCAGGATGCCTTTTTATATAAGTTTTTCCCACTAGAGCTAAAGAAAGATAAGGTAGAAGAGCTCATGAACCTAAGGGAAGGCTCCATGATAGTGAAAGAGTATTGTCTTTAGTTTAAACAGTTAGCTAAGTATGCCCCTGACTTGATAGCTGACCCTAGAGAGAGTATGAGTAAATTTGTGACTAGTGTGTCCATGTTGGTGTTGAAAGAGTGTAGAACCACTATTATCAATAAATATATAGACCTTGCTAGTATGATGATGCATGCACATTAGATTGAGGAAGATAAGATAAAAGAAAGAGAGAGAGTGAGTAAGAGAGCCAAAATAGGTAGTCATAGTTTCTCTCAGGCAGGGTCCCAAGGTGGTAGCCGTTCTCATCATAGTCAGAAGTTATCAGTCCCAGCTCCATCCTCAGCTAGTGTACCCACACCAAAGTTCGGGGATGTCAGTCATGATAGGGCGCCAGACCCCAAAGCCCAGAGTAGTGCTAGTGGTGTTCGTACCTATCTGCTTTGTTGTAACTCCCTGATTTTCTAAACCAAAATG
Organism: Capsicum pubescens; assembly: GCA_030864215.1. NCBI lineage: Eukaryota > Viridiplantae > Streptophyta > Magnoliopsida > Solanales > Solanaceae > Capsicum > Capsicum pubescens. The sequence goes on along the minus strand of CM061540.1, from coordinate 269,088,084 downwards.
CTACACGGTGCTCATGACCCCGAAGGACCACAAGCTAACCCATGACTAATATCTGTACCTGTAAACTGCATAATATATCATAAAATATGCGGAAACATGAACTGTAAGTCCATAAGGTCCAATACTGATACATATCTGAAAAACATGGTATAACAATACCAAAAAGGAACATAAATACTGAAGTCTGAATATCTAATCTTACATCTAGTCCGAAAGCCTCTAACTGAACTGAATAAGGAGTTGAAGGAACATGTCTCCAACTAACTCCATGAACTGATAAACTAATCTGAAATACTATAATAAAGTAATAATAATATTGTCCTCGAATGAAGAGGAGCCCTGACTGCTGAAATCTGCAATGCTACTGATGCTCTGAAACTCGTGCCTCTGTACCTATTGCGTCAAATAAAACACCATAGCGCGAATGCGTCAGTATGACTGAATGTACTGAGTATACGAGTGAGGTAGGCTAAATACAAAAGGTTTTATATGCATGAACCATGCCGACTGATAAGGATGTGAGAATACATACATACATACGTAACGACAACTAACCTCGTGGTGATACTGACTACTGAGTCTGAATACTGACAACATGAGCTTACTGATGTTGAGATACTGAATGACTGAGTTTACTGATATTGAGATACTGAATGACTGAGTAATGATATTGATATGTAATTCACTAATAAGTGAGGAACTAATATTGTTTTACTGAATACTGGGAGACTGATACTATATTACTGATAAAGGAATGATTGTTTCTGATAGTTCTGATTATGAAGAACTGATTTGAATTGACCGTATTTAACAGTCCTGAAACTGAGCTCGTGATAACATGACTACTGAGTATGAATACTGATGACATGTATTTACTGATAACATATCATGAATAATAACTGAATTCTGATAACTGATATATCTGATAACATGAGTTCTGATAACTGATAGCATGAATGACTGTATCTGACAGTCCTAAATCTGATGGAACTAGCTGAGTTTCGTACTGTATTTGACAATCCTGATATCCTAAAGAACTATCTGAGTTCTTTTATTGAGACTGATACTGAAACTGTGAGTAGTAGTTATCTAACCGACATGCCCCAAATACGCTATAATAGCTAAGCTGGGGTCCAATCTCTGCCCTGATTGGAAGGGTGTCAATACCGCGCCACTGGTAAGGACAAGCTATGAGTGACCCTCATCTAGAAGGTACTCAATGAGAATGGTGGGAACCCTAAACTGACAGGTTAAACCACCTCATCAACCCTAATCTGACAGGTTAAGATGTCTCAACCTATGCTGGCTACATAGTTCTGGAATGCAAGGACTGCTTCTATGAATCACACCCTCTACTGGCAGGTAAGTTCCCATCCTTGGGTTCCTCGGTGCTGAATCCTACTCCCAACTGAATGACACTGAACTGATTTCCTAGTTCGTACTAGAATTAACTGAGCTATTACTGATTATTCTGTTTAACTGAACTGAACATGGACTGAGTTTATTGTGTTCCGATGACTAACAAAACACTACTGAATTCTGTTAACTGACTAAATGCTACTGAGTTCTGTTAGCTGACTGAGTTTACTGATGTCTGAACTGAATACTGAACTAAATTATACTGATACTGAGATTTACTGAATTCCATAGATTGACGGAATACTACTGAGATTACGTAGATTACTGAGTACTAAGTAAAACTGAACTAATACTGCCTTTACATGATTTTTCCTGAGTCATGAGACTGACTGAAGTCTACTGAACATGGCTTGACTGAGAGTATCGTGAAAACATAACATGACTCTAGGTACACAACTATATTTTTTGGGTACGAATACCCCCAGGACTCGATAGGAGGAAACTAACACACATGACATGACTTGATCACAAGATTTGAGTCCACAATTCACAATATCATAAGCAGGGGATAGTATACTTCATGTATTTATTCAACATTTCAAATATGATAGGAAAAGCATGGATATATTTTGTGTACATAATTTATATATCCATTATCATACATGCTTTATACCACAACAATAACAACACATAATTTGCATGGAAATTCATTTTGGAGTGTATGACAACATGAACTTGTTATTTAGATATCATGAAATCATGTAAATATGAAATTCTAACATACTAGGTATTTTATCGAACACCTTGAATGCATTGTTTAAGGCATAGGTGGATTTCATACTTGCATTCTATCAATCCATCTAAAGATTATGTTTTTCAACTAACAACATAACTTTCATGAGATATACAGTCACGATACTATTATATAGCAAAACAAGCAAGCATCAACATGGGTATGATCATATCACCACAACCAACCAAGCTTTTGTATTTTAAAGATTGATTCTTGAACTCCACGGATGAAAGGAATCCTTGGATGAACACTACGCATACCTTGGAAGGGAGGTTCTTGATGATTGACGGAGGAATTTCCTTGAAATTTGATCTTCAAGCTTGATTGTGCAACCCTAGTTGTTTTTCTCCTATGGTGCTCTTAGATAATGAACTTTGAGATGTTAATAGGGTTGTAATGTGTTTAGAAGCTATAAATTTAGTGAGGTTATGTTTAGGGACATGTAAGGAGTGTTAAAAGACTTAACTACCCTCAAAATAACTCAAAAACTAAGTGTTTTCGTGGCTGAAATCATACATAGGCGCCACATATGATATCACCTATATTTATATTGGCGCCGCATATGATATCGCCTATATTTACATAGGCGCCGAATATGATATTGTCTATATTTACATAGGTGCCGTATATGATATCGCCTATGCTTTCCAGTGGCCATGTGCGATTGGTTAGGCGACGCATTCTACTTTGAAAGGCCATAACTCCTTGCTCGGGTGTCGGATTTTGATGAAATTAGTATCGTTGGAAAGCTAATTAGATTCTCTACAATTTGGTGGGTCTAAATATGCCAAAATGTCACATATAAATCATGTTATTCTTGTTCAAAAATGACCCTTGCAAAATCGAACACTAACACTTGATGGATTCAAAAACTCTTAGCTTGCATCACTCTAAGCGACTCATATGAGCATACTTAAGACATCACAAGCTATGCTATCGCTAGAATATTCATTGTAAGTCATGCACTAAAATTCTACTCATAGTATAGGAGGTTTCATACGTAGAAAAACTTATTCACTTCCTAGCTTAGAAACATGCGGGGTATTACATTTGTGGAGAGTGCGGCAAGAGACACCTAGGTGTGTGTAGAGACGACAGTGATGTGTGCTTTGGGTGTGGTAGGACATGTCACAGAATGCGATAATTTAGAGTGCTAACTTAGAGGGGTAGAGAGTTTCATCAGCAGGGTGTCCCTTCCGGTGCCAGTAGTGGTCAGCATCAGAACAGACTTCATGCGCTTCAGACCCACCATGATCAGGAAAGGTTCCCTGATATAGATTCGGGTATGTTATGAGTCCTTCATATTTATGATATGCATTGTTAGATCCTTTGCTCCCATTTTGAGCTTATATGTCAGCATGAATCATACATTAGTTTCAAATCTCAGTCGGTCAATCATGACCCAGTTCATAGGTACCCCGTGCACCGCCCTAGTATTTCAGCGAAGTGTGTTTAGAGGGACATAGAGTCCCAAAGGGGAGATACCCCATGATATTGCAATGCTTTTATGTCCTTAGACTCATTCAGTTTCATGTTCAGACTCTCCTTATGAAGTTAACATCAATTATCATTGCATAGCCATTCATGCTTTTGAGAGTCAGTACAGTCAGATATTCATGAATTAGATATGCATGTTCAGTAGAAAGAGTTTAGTTTTTCAGTGTTTTCAGTCATGCATTCATGAGAACAACTCAGTTACGCATCCATGCATCAGGTATACATGTCTATTATGAGAATTCAGCTTATGAGTAGCTTCAGTCGAGTATTCCATGCATCAGATATGTATGTCCAGTATGAGAGCTCAAAATATCAGTAGTTCCAGTTGCATAGTCATGTTTCAGATGCTCCCATTCCTTGAGTAAGTTCAGCCGATCAATATTCTTAGCTGATAAAGTTACATTCAAGGAAGAATGTTTCCAAGTGGGAGATATTGTAAGACCCCACAAAATTTTCTCGTAGTCTGAGCCTTAGAGCGTGTTCAGTAAAGTGTTAATCCGGCCCTAAAATATTGAGAAGTATCTTTCCAAGTGAGAAGTATTTTAAACCTGTAGAATTTCTCTAATATCAACTTTTTTCCAAGTAGAGAATTGAATAAGATTTCCGTCGATACCAAATTCACCCTAATTCGATACTCGGGCGAAGAGTTAGAGCCATTTTAATAAGACAGTGTGCCACCTGGCACTTTAGCTTATCGCAGAGCCAGCCAAAATGGCAATCGCCAAAATCCAGTGAGCCTCCGCGATTATGGCATGTCGTGCCAAGGCTTAATTTTAGAGTTGTTAATTTCTAGTGCACCAATGTGATTTCACCGCGTCGCGATGCTTTTCCAGTTCGCAATCGAGGTGGCAACGCGATTTCCATCGCGTCGCGCCATCAAGCAGTTTCCCAATTATCCAATTTCCAGTATGTTGGCCTGATTATGGCACGTCGCGCCAGAATGTAAAATTGGGATTTTTTAGTTTAATTTCAAAGGCAAAAATGATCATTTTGCTACCCCTATATATACTCCTTAACACGGGATTTGGCCTCATTTAACCCCAAAATACTAGTTTTCTCTTAAAGTTGTTCAAGAATAAGAGCTAGGGTTCCTAAATCAAGACCCCAATCATCAAGATTCCTCCGTTAACTTTTCAAGAATCAAGAAACTAAGGTATGCAGATGTTGATTCTTGGTTCCCTTTCATCCAAGAAGTTCAAGAACCCTTTTCTAAATTTCAAAGATCTTATGTTTATGAGTTTTCATGATTCATGTGAATTGAAATTGGAGTTCATGCTATTATTGAGTTTTAATTCATGTTTTGTTGATGAGGTTTCAAGCTTTGGCCCTAGTATGTGATATTCATAATAAACCCTCTTCAAGTTGCTTGTTAAGTGATGTGTTCATGTCAATTAAGTGTAGAAATTATTGAATAAGCAAAGCATGCTCCCCATATGTTTGATAAAATGCTTATGTGAAGAAATTAGTGTCATTATAGCATGTTGACTAGAAATCCCCAATTTTGTGCAAGCCCATGCATGCCAAGTGTTTGTTGAAAAGCCTTAGTGAATGAATTGTGACATGATAGCATGAAATTCACCAATTATGTGCTCTTCGATACATGCTAAGACTTTAATACATGCTGAGTGTTTGATGTAAGACCTTGCTGAATGGAGTATGAGCCAATAGCATGTCTTTATATACTATCACATGTTTATGATTTCTAAATACTTGAAGAGATGCTTTAGTGATTGTGATGGTGAATAAATGTCCATGGTCTTGATTATTCAAGAATGGTTATGTTTTACTTTTATGTTATCGAGTCCTAGGGGTATTTATACATGATAAATTAGCTGCAGTCTAGACCCCGTGTCAGTTTTCTCGATAATCTCGGTTAAGCCACGAATCTCAGAACTCAGTGAGTTATAGAACTCTGTACTCTAAGACAGATACAAAACTTAAGAAATCTCAGAAATCTCAGTAATCTCAGTATCGCTAGTATTCTAGCCTCAATTCAGTACTCATCTCAGACCTAGTAGTATTCAAGTGTTTAGTTAAGAACTCACTATCATGCAGTCAGATAACGAGATTCAGTAGTATTTCGTCAGAACAAAACCAAGTGAATTCAGCGTAACTCAGTCAGATCATTTGATAAATATGATCAGTAACAGATTCAGCTCAGTTTAAGTTCAGTTAAGAATCAGTTTAGAGTATTTCAGTTGGGAGTAGGAGCTAGCACCGAGCGAGTGCAGGGATAACGACTTTCCCGTTAGACAAGCAGAGTCGTTAGGACCAATCCCTGAACTCCAGAACTGTGTAGCCAGCGCAGGATATAGGAGTCACCTGTTAGAATAAGGCTTAACTATTATACTGCCTTAGGCTTGACTTCCTGTGAGGGTCACCCGTTAGAGAGGCTTGACCAGAGTTAAGGTCTTTACCCGTGGCACGGTATTGGCACTCTTCCAGTTGGGGTTATAGGTTGGACCCCACCAGTTCAGATTTGGGGTATGTCGGTTAAGTGAGAACTCCCACAGTTGCAGTTTCAGTATCAATCTTTAGAGTAAAACTCAGAAATCAGGACTGTCAGATATAGTCATCTATCTCAGTAAGGAACTCATATAGTTCTATTGAATCATGGACCACCTACTAGATAGGCATGGTCCCACATAAAGTTATTGAGTAATCTCATTATCAGGTCTGGAGATCACCCGTTAGATAGGCTTGATCTCAGTCTCAGATTCAGTTGAGTAATCTCATTATCAGATCCAGAGATCACCCATTAGATAGGCTTGATCTCAGTCTCAGATTCAGTTGAGTAATCTCATTATCAGATCCAGAGATCACCCTTTAGATAGGCTTGATCTCAGTATCAGATACGGTTGAGTAATCTCATTATCAGATCCAGAGATCACCCATTAGATACACTTGATCTCAGTCTCAGATTCAGTTAAGTAATCTCATTATCAGATCCAGAGATCACTCGTTAGATAGGCTTGATCTCAGTCTCAAATTTAGTTGAGTATTCTCTTTATCAGATTTAGAGATCTTCCGCTAGATAGGTTTGATCTCAGACATAATCTTTTCTTATCATTGATAGTAGATTCAGGGATCTTCCACTAGAGAGGTTTGATCTCAGATCAGACAGTCGGGAGTAGTAAGCTCAGCTTTTAGTTATTGATGTGAGTAGATTTAGTTAATCAACTCCAGTAATATCAGTTTCCGAGATCACTCGCTAGAGAGGACTGATCTCAATTCCAGTACTCTGTTATCAATATAAGGAGATTTAGTTGTTTAGTATTTTGAGTTGCAATGATTTCAGTTATGGTTTGTGGATTCATGTATATGTCCTTATCTAGTATTCTCATGATTATTTAGTTAAGTAATTGTTCATGTATAAGCCCTTGAATTTAGCCTTACCTCATCTTCATACTCAGTATATTCCCATACTGATGCATTTGCGCTATGGTGTTTTATTTGACACCATAGGTTCTGAAGCACGAGATCTAGAGTACCCTTAGCAGCTCAGTCCCAATTAGCAGCAGTAGACGTAACAGTGAGTCCTTTTCATTAGAGGATGATCCTCAGTTTATTATCGCATTAGATTTAGTTTATTTTTAGTAGACGGAGTTAGTTGGGGACATGTCCCATCAACTCCATAGTTCAGACAGTTTAGAGGATTTTCGAATAGATATATCAGTATTCATTTTCAGTTTTGAGTATTTTTAGATGTTTTGAACCTTATGGCCAGTTTTCACATTTATTATCTATATTATCTAGTGCTCAGGTACAGATATCAGTAGAGGTTTAGCTTGTGGTCCTTCGGGATCATGAGCACCATGTGACGTTCTGGTTCTAGAAAATTGAGGCGTTACAAACATGAATGAGCAACTTAAAGAAGGAGAAAAAGTTGGCAGACACAAAATATGATTCCATTAAACATAAGCAAGTACCATATAATTCAATTAAAATTAACATAAAAATTTTTATCCTAAAAAGACATAAGAAACAACAAGGGGAAACTGAAATAAGGTTCCAATAGGAAACAAAATAGTAGGGCTTAGGTAGATGAAGGTTTGGGGGAGAGAGACTTATGCAACAATTCCATCCTAGCACTCTCTACTGTGTGAGAGTTCAACAACTTCTTAGTGAGGTCCTTTACTTCTGTATTCAACCCTTGAACCTCCTTTATGAGTGCTGAGAACTTAGTCTTAAGTCTGTATTTTCTAATCTAAGTATTTCAGCACCACCTGGTCCCTCAGTGAAAAGCTGATGGTTGCTCATCTTTAGGTGCAGAATCTCTGCATCTTAGTAGCCAAATTAATTCTCATTTATTCCATCTCTTTGCTCAGCTTCTCCTAGCCTAATAATAATTTTGACACCTAGGACATGTGTAACGTGCTGGGAGTACACCATGGATGCCACACGGTGCTTACAGTCACAAGTGACCACAAGCTAACCCATGAGCTGGTACCTGCTGTGAGAACTGAACGCAATTGCTAATAAAAGATACACATATGCGGAATAACTGAACATGCCATAAGGTTTTATAATACTAAGACATTACTGAACTCTTAAATCTGAAATAACTGTCTAAAAGTAATAATGTAAAGACTGACAATCAACTGAAAACTGGATAACTTTCTGAAAGTATCTGAAAGCCTCAAACTCAATGACTGTGGAGTTAATGGGACATATCTCCAACTAACTCCGATTGACTACTGGACTAAAGTACTAAAATAAACATAATCGGCCTTCAAAATATGATGACTCACCACTGCTGCTGCTACTGATGCATTGGAATGTCTAAGTGCAGTCAGGAACCGCATCGTCTGAACCTATGATATGATATATCATAGCGCAAGAAATGAGTATGTGGTCAGTACTTTAATGTACTGGTATGCTAGATGAGGTTAGGCTGATATACATGGGCTCATGTGTTTGAATAACAACTGACTGAATAAATTTCATGAGATAACAAGATATGCATGCGTGAATACTGTAAAATATGAGAATGCATGGCCAACCATATAATATGATTCTGAAATAGTTTGTAAACTAAAATACTGAAATCCGATAACTAAATAACTTATAAACTGTATTTTATGGTCAAGAAAAACTGAATTGAGTGCTGAACTGAATACTAAAACTGAAATTGTAGGAGGTATCATCTAACCAACATGCCCCAAACTAAGCTTATTGGGATCCAACCTATGACCCCAGTTAGAAAGGTGCTAGTACTGTGCCACGAGTACTAACAATGGCTGTGGAGTCAGTGTTAATCTCACAGGTGACCCCTGAGATCAGTCCTAAACTGGCGGGTGATCCCTGAGAGTGTCAGTCCTAAATTGGTGGGTGACATTTCATAACCTACATTGGATATGTAGGTTTGAAACTTAGGGATTGCTTCTAAGGACCCAGTCCTAAATGATGGGTGAGCCCCCATTTCTAGGTTCTCTCGGTACTGAATCCTACTCCCAACTAAACTGACACTGATTACTATACAAAACTAAGCTTAACTGAACCCAGGACTGACCGTATTAACTAACTGAATGATATTTCTCATGTTATGACTGAAATCATTCTGTAGATATTGAAAACTAGGTGAACAGCTAAATTTCGAGTATTCATAACCCCAGGACTCGACCACTATAACAATAGGGACACATGAAAGCTTTGAAACCATGGAAGGAAAATCATTGTTCACAATTATTCACTTAAGAATTTCATCAAACACATGGGAGACATGAATTTAAATATGGGAATACCTTTAAACACGATGAGATAGCACGATCACATAACAAGATCATAAACTGAGGATTTATTTTGAATTCTCAAGAACATGATATGGAAACTACCATATTTAAAACATTCTATAATGCATTCCACTTGAAATAATTTATAATTTTAACTTAAAATTTAAATGGTAAGAAATTCATGGACTTAGGCATGGGAATGAGTGAAACATATGGGAATAGCATAATTGCAATACTAAAATCATACTTAGGGATTTAACAATGAAATTTCAGGCTTCAAATGTGTAAGGGCTGCTTTCAACGAAATAGATTGTAAACATCATGTATAATCGAAATTCATAAAATATTCATGGAGATAAATCATTATAAACATATAATTTCATAATTTAAAACATAAAAGATGGATTCTTGGACTCCATGGGTGAAAGGGCCCATGGATGAACATCTAACATACCTCTAAGGATTAAATCCTGAAGAATATCACAAGCTTGATTGTTCTTGACTTGGAAACCCCAATTCTTGATCTTTCTTGGAGGGGGGAGGTTTAACTTGATGAACAATTAGAGATTTTAGGGTTTCTTGTTGAATAAAATTGGGGAATGTGGGCAAAATATGCCCTTTCATCTATTTAATCCCGTGTTTTCACGATTTGGGGGCGGTGGAAAAAGACTAAACTGCCCTTGGAAATTAAAATTCGCAACTAGAATGATGTTTGGGCTCTCACCACGACGCGCCAAGGATTCCACCGCTATAGCCACTGCAACGCGGTGCAATCGCGGTGAGTTGCTATTTTGGAAATCCAAATGTGGTCCAAACCTCATTCGAAATATCCGAAACTCACCCGAGATATGTTACTTACACCCTTGAACATGAATTAACTCAAATACTTATGTTTCGAGGTTGGGAAGGTCAATTTAAAAATCATCAAAGTTAAGAGGCCAAGAATAAAACTAAGTCTCCAACACTTAGCTAAATTTTTAGGTTCTAAGCCTCTTGTTTATGTACTAAAAGTTGCACTGAACTAAGAAAAGTATGGGGTATCACAATATTCCCCCTTGGGAACATTCATCCTCGAATGATATTGATTAAGCTGAGAGTACTGAAGGAACTGAGATTACATACCGAACATGCATAACTGTAAACATGATTACATGACTGAGTCTAAAATATGGTGACTGACTAAACTGATTCGTGAATGCATGCAATGACATGAAGGTGAGTATATGATTGAGATAGAAATAAGAGAATCAACTTATGAGTAAACACTACCTCAGGCTGGAACTGGTTTTCTGAAGAAAAGTTGAGAGATTTTGTATATGAAAACTCGAGGGTGTTACAACATCTTCCCCTTGGGATAGTTTGTCCCCCGAATGATACTGTCTTGACTAAAATACTAAGAAAAGACTGAGATGATGAACATGACTCTTACAAACTGAATCATGACTGAATATCTGGAATCTAAAACTAAGGCCTGATGAATAGAGTATCAACGACATGAATTTATCAAGAAATCAAATCTGAGGATATAAATAACAAAAAATTGAATTTCGCTGATAATTGAGAGTGTAGCTTGAGTACTGAAATTGAATATATTGTAAAGAATGAGTACTTGAGTCATGAGCTGCATGACCTGATTTTGGAGTTCGTAAATTTATGGGAAATGGTTCTTACTGCTGAGTAAACTGGAACTCCTTATACTAGGGACTGAAAGTGTACAACATTTTCTGTGATGTGCATGAACATGAACTACGATCAAGGGGTTGAAATATAAGGCATGAGTAGATATCATGATGATTGAAAACCTTGCACTGAGATAAGAATGGATTGGGCATTTTCCTCTCAAGTATTTTTCCACAACACGCTGGCGTCACTACTAGAACCAGAGAGTCTGACTTGGTTACTAGTTCTATCATCTCCCCCTTAGCTTAAAGTCATTACTCTAAATATGGGAACCACTTAATCAACATCTCTAAACTGAACTGCCACCGCTTTACTCTGGAATCTGGGGTATAATACTGCACGTAACTGGTAAACTCACCCTAAATGACTATGCCCGATAATGTAAAAATTGTTGCTGGTAATTTCTTCTGAGATACAACTTCTATCCCTCTATATCCCCAACGATCATCATGTAACAACTTAAAATTGACTAACTTAGAATTTTCAACTCCTCAATCTACTGAGCATGAACCATGAGCCTAGATAAATCCATCTTCTTAATCAACATAGCAGTCCTACACTTATTGACTACTGTAACACCCCGAGAGTACACCCTAGGCTTTACACGGTGCTTATGATCACAAATGACCATAAGCTAACCCATGCTGGTACCTGTCGTGAGCACCGAATAACAAAACAAAGAAACATGTGCGAAATTTAACTGAAATACCATAAGGTTTTAAATCATAGTTCTGATTATGTCTGTAAAATAATACTGACATTACTTATAAAATGATTATTAATAATAATTAAAAAATGACTGGCTACCTGTACTAGTCTGAAAAGCCTCTACTGACTGAATAAGAGTTGATGGGACAAGACCCCAACTAACTACTGAACTGAAAACATGAAAATAAACATAGTTTTTCCTCAGAATTTGAGGACTCACCACTGCTATAGCTGATAATCTGGAAAGTCTATGTGCGATCTGGGAACTGAGCGTCTGAACCTATGATATGATACATCATAGCGCAAAAAAGAGTATACGATCAGTACTTTGAATGTACTAGTATGGTAAATGAGGTAGGCTGACATGCATAGATGCATGGGTATAAATAATAATTGACTGAATAAACAACATGAGGTACTAAATAGAATGCATGGAATCTGTAAATACTGAGGATGCATGAAATCTGTAAATACTGAGAATGCATGACCAAGCATAAATATATTCTGAATATAATCTGTAAACTGAAATACTGAAATCTAATAATTGAATATCTAATATCTGTATGCTATGGTCAAGCAAAACTGAACCTATATTCTAAATTGAGTACTGAAATAAAAACTGTGGGAGCTATCATCTAACCGATATGCCCCAGTCTGAGATGATCGGGGTCCAACCTGTAACCTCGGTTGGAAAGGTGATAATACCATGCCACGGGTACTAACAATGGCTATGAGTCAACCCTATCTGGCAGAAAAATATTTTGTCAACCCTCACTGGTAGAAAAACTTATGCGAGATGTGTCAACCCTTATCTGGCAGAAAGATATCTTAACCTACGCTGGCTACATAGTTCTGTAACTCAAGAATTGCTACTAAGGGTCAAACCCTATACTAACAGGAATGCCCTCATCCCTGGGTTTGCTCGGTGCTGAATCCTACTCCCAACTGGACTAATACTGATTAAGGGACTATGCTAAGCTTAACTGAAGAGGGAATTGACTTGGATTACTGAACTGTTCTAAGTTTGACTGATTATGATGACTGACTGAATGGATAATGCTCATAACACATTTTGAAACTATTTTGAAGATACTGAGACTAAGTAAACAACTAAGTTTTCAGGTATTCATAACCCCCTGAATTCGATAGCAATAATAATAGAACCACTTGATCGCTTTGAAACCATGGAAGGAAATCATTGTTCACAATTATTCGCTTAAGCATTTCATCAAACACATAGGGACTGAGACTTTAACATAGGGGTGCTTTATAAATATGAAAAGGTCGCACAATCACATGACCAAATCGTAAGTCACGGGTTTTATTCTGAATTCGTATGAACATGATATGGACGTCACAATATTTAAAACATACTATAATGCATTCCATGGGAACTCACTTGAAAACATAACAATGGTCATTATTCAAAACTCATTCTTTGAGGCATTTCATCAAACACTTGATATTCGTAGTTTAAGCTAAGCATGGGAATAGTTTAAAGCTAGTAGTAAAAGCATGATTTCAACACCAACATCACTAGTCATGAATTAAATTAGTGAACAACAACACTTGATCGTGTGAAGTTAAATAATCAACATCAATTTCATGAAAGCATGGTATAAAAACAAGATTCATGGTTAAAATCACAATTAAAATCATGATAACTTGTAAAGATTATAATTTTGAATTTAAAATTGGATGCTTGGACTCCATGGGTGGAAGGAACCCATGGATAAACACTTAACATACCTGGGTTAATGAATTCGTGGGAGTTGATGGTGAATTCTTGCGATTTGTTCTTGAATTGTGGAGGCTAGGGTTTTTGTTCTTGAAAGAAGGCTACTTTAATTTGAGTAATTTGTGAAAAAAAATGATCAAATAATGCTCTATTAGGACTTAAATTGTGTTTGGGTGGATTTGGGGCCATGAGAAAAGACCAAACGGTCCCTAGGCATTAAAAATCCTGATTTTGAGGCTTACCGCTGAGCAGTATTGGTTCCACCGCTATAGCACCGCTAAGCAGGTTAATAGTGGTACCCTACTGCCTTAGGACGACTCCAATTTGAAGGTTTACCGCTGAGCGGTATTGGCTTCACCACTATTGCACCGCCGAGAGGTGTAATCACGGAAGTTTAATACTTCACACAAAAAATGCTATAACTTTTCACTCGGTTATCGGATTTAGATGAAATTGGTATCGTTGGAAAGATAGTTCAATTATATATCTGTTGGTAGGTCATGAGATTAAAAATTCTTAGTAAAACAAAAGATATACTCATTTGAAGTTGACTATAGCAACATCCTTCTCAAGAACTCAATCGGTAAGGAATATTTTGATTCTTCTAATAGCTAGGACGTATTTGAGGCTTACTACACATCAAACTCGATCATAAAACTACCAAATCAAAATAAGCTTGAAGCATGGTTCTAATAGTGGTTAGGATTCTCGGGGTATTACAACTACACTATTAGCTACACTAGAAACAAACTTACTCATTCTAGACCTGTTATCAGACACCACATACCTAGCCAACTAGGTAAACTTAAGAGAATACTCCCTCACACTTATGTTACCCTGCTTCAAATTGATAAACTCTTGCACCTTAGCTTCCCTTAACTCCAAGGGAAAGAACCTATCTAAAAAGATTGTAGCGAACTCCTCCCACTCAATAGGTCCTGCATCTGCACCTCTATCTCCCTCCCACTACTTATACCAGGTGTGAGCTACATCCTGCAACTGTTAAGCACCTAACTCTGCACTCTCACTAGAAGTCACACCCATAATGTCAGTTACTTTCTGAACCATGTCGAGGAACTCTTGCGGATCCTTATCAGACTTGGATCCCAAACTCTCACTAGAAGTCACACCCATAATTCTTTATTAGTTGATTCTTTTCTTATTTATTGTGTGTTATCTTGTAAATGTACACATACATATTAATAAGATAATATAATTCTCTTCAACAGTAAAGTTTATAACTTGTTGAAACGTGGGGGGTACACCACCGGTGAGAGACTAGGTCTCTGAAGTGAATAATATGGCAATAAAGCAGTAAACACACAAAAATATAGTAAATAAGTCAACACAGTAATTTACGTGGAAACCTTCTTGCTCAAGGAAGGAAAAACCATAACCTGTACTCACAGGCTCTCAAACTCCACTATAATCAAAACATATCTTGATTACAAACTCCATTTGAACTTAACTTTAAGTTGTTCTAATTTGTAATAACTCTATTATAATCACCTTTTGACAATTCTATCAATGTCACTCTCAATAGTGGTTAACTCTAACAAACACAAATTCAGGTAACTTTACCTAGGAAACTCAATAGAAAAAGAAAGCTTTACTCATAATCTTTGATTAAATCGATTATAGGACTTGACTCAAGAACACCTGCATTATAAGTAAGAAGAGATTTAGAACTTGAGCTCAGAGAGTGTTTTCTCCGCCACCATAAGATTCTTCAATTTGTAAAAACTATAGAGGAAAGAGCATCCTTATGTATTTATAGTAGTGTAGAATTGAGTGACAAAATTTTGATTGGACCAGGTGTCCATTTTGGTATGATGTGCACCTGCATAGTTATTGCACTAGTGGATAAAACTGTACACAGTGTGACAGTTGTACCTGGACAAAGTAGGCGAGGGACTTGGTCCTCTGATATCATTCAGTGATCATCAAAACATGAGACAACATAACATATGTTGGAATTTTCACCAAATATGGACTAAATTAACTTACTTATTGTAGTTTAGTTATAAGACGAGATAACTATATACCTGGTTGGTGAATATGCTGGATCATCACTATATTAGATTGTTTCTGGTGCTTGAATCACCTTATGTATTAGTGTGGACTGACAATAGTGTAGGTCCTATTTAAGAACTAATAAACATGTTGTAGGGAGGCCTATTAGATCATGGCTTGGCGAATGATGCTTATAGATATAGAAATGGCTAGGTCCTATTTCATCGATCCTTAACCTTAAGGTAATAACGGTTTGAATGCTAATTATAAGAGGAGCAATTAGAGGAAAAGATGTAGTTAAATGTTCCACACTTTTGAAATGTGTTTCGGCGTTGATGAACAAGACAACTTAATGGCTACGGAGTCCGAAACCAAAATATGCCCTGAAACTAAAAAAAAATACCAATTTATGTCATATAAAAAAGTACCAAAATAGGTTTTGTGCACAATACCTTTAGATTTTAACGGAAGACTTTCCAACGACGTCAAAAAAAGTGAAGTTCAGATTGTGCACTAAATAAGTGCACAATCCATTTTTTTATGAATTGTGCACTTAGTTATTGCACAATTCATTTTTTTTGGATTGTGCACTTATTTAGTACACAATTCTTTTTATTCAACATTGTGCTCTAATAAGTGCACAATCTATTTATATATACTTATTTCACGTGTGAATTCATTTTTTTAAAGATTATACACTTTTTTAATGAATTACTAATGCGATGAATTTTGAGGTATTAGTAATATACACCTCAATACACAATAGAGTGTATTAATGCAAGACATTAGTTATATGTAGGCTAAAAAATATACCAAATAAGATACTAGTAATACACAAGACTAATAAATGCATTATTCTTTTTAATACACTCTATCAAACGACTCCGAAAAATCTGGAGTGTGAAGTAAAAGGATTCAGTTGAAGATGAAGGGGAACAAAGTTGGAGACATTTAAGAATTAGACTAATACTATTTTACAAGTTATAATAAAGTAGAATATTGTTATATATATGCAGAGGGAAGAACGTATGTTACATAGAAAAGAAGCATCAGATACTACAAAGCTCTGTAATCTGATAAGGTTGTTCCCCCTTTGTACTTTCAACACACAAAAAAAATTTCATTCACAATTTTTAATTGGAAATATGTAAGAAAATTTATTTAAGATATATATTACTCCTTCCGTTTCAAAAAAAATTACCTACTTTGACTTGACACAAAGTTTAAGAAAATAAAAAAGACTTTTGGATCTTGTGGCCCTAAATTAAAGTAGTGTCAAATGTACTAAAATGTCTTTTAATCTTGTAGTCATAAACATGCCAAAAAAGGAAAGAGGTCATTCTATTTTAAACGGACTAAAAAGAAAAGTAGATCATTCTTTTTTAAATGGAGGGAGTAATATTTAATTATGAATTCAATAACTAAAACGACTCATGATCTCGATGACAGGTTCAAAACTTGTAAACTTGAAATTTTGATTTTGTCTTTGACATCGTTACATATTTTATCTATAAATACAATCCTCCCAAGAGTAGATTTCATAAGTCTTGGAGAATAATGCATTTATCATTTATTATTCATACGTACGTTGGATGATGTTCATATTTTTTTTTATTCATCTATGGTACATTAACCATTAATAAATTAAATTAATTTTTCTCGACTACTTCACTGGTCTGAATTTATATGTCTATTTCTATTTCAGGACTAAGTGAAATATCCAACATTTTCAAAAGTACAATTTCAAATGAATTGTGCACTAAATAAAGGCACAATTCATAGAAAAATGGATTGTGCACGCACTTAGTGCACAATCTGAACTTCACCTTTTTTGACGCCGTTAGAAAGTCTTCCGTTAAAATCTAAAGGTATTGTGCACTTATTAAGTGCACAAAACCTATTTTGGTACTTTTTTTACTAGTATAAGGTACGGGTTTTGCGCGTGTACCTATATTAATGAATAAATAATTAAAAATTTGATAAATATAGGAGTGAAATTTGTGTGCAACGTGAAAAAAGTGGACCTTTAACACTAAAAGGTCAGGGAAAAGATCTAAATTTTAGGATATAAAATTCAATATTTATTAACATAAAATTAATTTTTCAAACTAAATAATTATTACAGAATTTAAATAACTATTATAATATACTGATTAAGGTTCTTGATTTAGACGATCTAGAGCAAAGGAATGTGCATTAGAATAAAAAAAAAATCATAAAACTTAATGTTTGAATCACTTAATCTCGGGGAGTGGGGAGTGTATGAATAAACTTCCGAACTACTATTATATATGACTCCGTCGGCATTAGAGTGTGATATATAATCAGAAGATAATTTTAAATGTGGACACATGAAAAAGAATGTTTATTTTTCACACATAAATTCTAGGGTAGATGTTGCATTAAAGTTTATGCGGTCATTTGAAACACTTACATAAGGTGACTGAAACCAAATCCTTTAACGAATAAAAATGTTAACAGAAATTAATATGATTTTAAATCTCAAATTAACACCAATACCAATATTATGGTCGCCAACATTTCGCTCCATACAATACAATCGGTCGGACTGTCGCTCTATAGAATTTACCTTTAAGCTTGGAGGCACCTTCTTATCGCACAAGACTCTTAAGTGAATCTCTATTTCAACCATCCATCGCCAATATGGTGTGTGACATCTTCGTTAATCTCATCATTCCCCTGAATCATGGACCCAAGATACTTGAAATTCTCCCTCATTTGAGCTTCCTGAGAATCTAACTTCACTACCACGTTAGGCTCATGCGACAAATCACTAAACTTACATTTCAAGTACTCCATCTTGATCCAGCTCAACCGAAATGCTTTAGACTTGGGTCTATTTCCATATGCATCATAAGAGAAACTGGGAGTTACTGCCAAAAATCCATTTTCGAGAGATATAAAATCTAAACCCTTATCTTCTTGTTCCTGTTTCTTGTCAGCAACTCCAATCCAAAGGACTTGTCTCTTTTGTCGGAATCAGATTCCATGAATCAACAACTTCAATATTCTTTAGTTTTAAATATGTTTGATTTTAAATTAGACTCCATAACCATTGCTCCCAGTAAACTCAAATTAATGTAATATAGAACATATAAAAAAATTAAACAAATTACAGGGGACTTTTAGAATTTACGCAAAGTAATTGATGTATAATTTAAAGGAAAATCTTCTTATAAGCACAACAACAATAATATATTTAGTGTAAACTCACAAAGTGAGGTTCATAAAGAAATAAAGTTCACACAACCTTATCCTTATCTCGAAGGTAGAAAGGTTGTTTCTTAGACACTCACCCATCCAAAAAGAAAAGGAGATAACAAACTAAGAAGGAGATAGAAGAATAACTCCCGAGTAGGTGGTGGAGGTTTCGTGAAATGAGAGTTTGATGAGCTTAGAGTATCAGGTGTTACCGTGCTTTTTGTGGTTCCTTTGTGCTTATTAGCTAGCTTTTCTCTTCGAGGGTTAGTTAAAAGAGTATTCTGAAAATTGTTTAAAACCAACTGCAACTATTAGTCACGTGTAACTCTTCATTAAAACTTTCATCCTCAACATCACCAAATATGATTTTGGTGGATGGATCAGTCAAACTTGTGACAACCTATGAGGTAAGTAATGTCAAGCAATCACTAATATTGTCCAGGTATTAAGACAAAATCGCTAATGATTAAAATTGTTGCAAGATGATAGAAACATATTTAGCGCGTACCTAAATTAGCAAGTTATAAAAAACATGTAACAACATTAGTAGTACAGTAATAATTCTTTACAGTTGCCAATGCCTCCAAGAGCAAGCATCATCTTACTTCCGGTTACAACAATACAAAACTATAGTCTATACATGCAGAAGCCCTATCCCCTGGACCTTGGCTTGCAAGAAGAGAAGGAAACCGTGTAACTGAAGCAAAAAAATTATCTGATGAAAATATCATTTGAAAAACTTTTGTACATTGCCAAAACTTCTGAATAATTTTGAAGGCAACCTCAAAATATTTTTGGAGTTCTGCTTAGCTTTTTCCTTGACTTATTTTGGATCTTTATTTGCCTTTTCCTTGACCTTTTTCAAAGCTTGAATCAAGTTTTCCAAGAAAATTGGAAGCCCTCCTGAAGCATTATTGAGCATCAAATGCTCTGCCACATCACAAGGTCTTATGTCTACTTCCTCTAAGAAACCTTGAATCTGTTGAAATAAGGTCTGTGTTTTCAAATTTAAGTCATTCTTAACCAACACTCTGGGAAAGCCCGGTGCACTAAAGCTACTGCTATGCATAGTGCCCGAAAGGTCCCCACCCCAAGGGTGTATTATACTCATTCTTACCTTACATTTCTGCCAGAGGCTGTTCCAAGGATTGAACTAGTGAACTCCTGGACAGATAGCAGTAACTTTATCAGTTACTCCAAGGCTCTCCTTCTCTTAACCAACACTTTGAATGCTTCATATATGTAGTATGGCATCTCAATGTGCATATCTATCTTTCTCAAAAATCAGAGTTATCAAGTTTGTCCTTGTGATTTGTGGTAAATATAATTATTATTTATCTTTATAGATTTGTGATGTCGAATTACAACACAAGAATTAATATTGAAGAATTACATCATAAGACAATATATTCTTTAAAAAGAGCATCCAATTATAGATACATGAAGGCAAAGTTTTGTATAAGTTTTAAATACAACAATAATAGTAACATATATTTAGTGTAATTTCATAAGTAGAATTTAAGGAGGGTAGTTGTATACATTGCTCTTACCTTTTTTTTACAAAAGGGGGATAGATCGTTTCTGATAGTTCCTCAAAAGAAATAAACTAACAAAAACATACCTTGGTCGAGAATGATGACGAAAATAAATGTGTCATAGTCCGTAGAGTTGTAGTATTTTGCTAACTTTATGGATTTAGACTCGATTTAATCAAAAGTTGAAGCATTAAAGCAGAAAAAAAAAAAATTCAGTCAATAAAACCAACACGTGGTGTGGCAAATCAACAATGTGATTAACCACATATTCTAATTATGCCGTCGTAAAACTTTGAGTAATAAATTTGAATTATAACGTTGGCTTCATCAGTATAAAATCAAATAATGCTATAGTTTCAAGTAGCTACGCGAAATAATTTGATTAGAAAGAAGAAACAAATCAAGATGGGAAGCATTGGTAAACATGTTTTTGGTTTCTCAACTTGGTACTCTTAAAATATGAAATTAACTCTTAGATCTATTATGGTAAAAGATATAGACTCCTAAACCTACATAAATTTTATTTTAATAGCGTGAAATTTTTCATATTTGGGTCTTTTATTTTTCTTTTCTTTTGGTCATGATTTTTTTTTGGAAGATGGAATTAATGCATAATTCTATATATGGTAAAAGAATAAAGACTTCTAAACCAAAAAAAAAATAATTAGATGAATTTTCCTTCATTGGCCTTTTTTTTTTGTTGTTCGTGTTCCTAGTTACTTTGACTTTTATCTATAGAATTTAAAGTTTTAAAATTAAAATTTAGAAAAAATAGTGAAAAGATAATTTTGTCTATTGCAGAATCTTTTAATGAAGGGCAAAAAGTTCAAATAATATATTATTGATTATTGATTATTGATTATTGATTATTGATTATTGATTATTGATATTGATTATTGATTATTGATTATTGATATTGATATGACATAGATTGATACTTTTTTTTAGTTTTCAGGGCATATTTTGGTTCCGGACTCATGGCTATGCATCTTAATCTTGTTATCATTAAGGTTGTTCTTTATCTACGCAATAATAATCCTATGAGTAATATAAATTAACTTACGATACATACCTAAATTCCTAAACTAAACTGGCTTTTATTATTTGATAATGTTCAACTGTTCCTTCATTTTCAACTAAGAAAATAACAATGATCCATAGGTTTTGTTTATTCTCCTCCAACGTCGAGGAAACGTTGGATGATATTTGATTGAAGTTGAAGAAAATAAAAAGAATATTTAAAATTGACTATGAAAAAGGGTAATGGAAAGTATAGGCGTCCAGAATCCAGAAATGATTTTTTATTTCGGAAAAAGGGTAAATTAGTGTGATCAAAACCAGTATTTAACTTGTTTCAATTAGGGTAAAATGTTAAAGTTTTATTAGGGAGAATTCCTTCATTTCACTTGTTCCATTCAAGGTTAAAAAAAAGTTGAATTTTACTAGGAAAATAGTAACTATATCAATTGTTCCAATCTACAACAACAAGGACATGCATGTTCAGAAATCGTCATACCTCGTCCCGTTTAAGTAAAACGTCTCTTCATGTTCTACTTAAATTTTAAAAATTATGTTTGTATGTGTTTTGAATATACAATGTTATTAATTTGTATTTGGAGTTAATTAAAAGATTTTGTATCCATTTATTAAATTTACTAGACATAAGAGCCCGTGCAAGCACGAACCCAGTGTATGTTACTTTTTGGTTTCAATTTATATAAAACAAATAAATTATGAAGAGTCAATTAAATTTTTTATAGAATCTTTAAATGTTTTAAGTTTTTAATAATATATATTATTTTTAAACAATATATGTTACTTTCATTATTTGAATTTATGTGCCACTGATGTAATTTAGAAAGTCAACCAAATTTTCTATATAATTTTTAGATGTTTGTATGGTTTTTAAATATTGTAAGTTGTTAAGTTGCAATTTATAGTATTTACATAATTTTCAAATATTATATGTTACTCTCTTGAGAAAAATTAAGGAAAGGTGTCCTTTAAGTCTTGATTGAAGGATTGGTGACATTGACCAACTTAAAGGGTCAAACATAATTAAGAAACTTGATTAGGTTAATTGTGAACATCATTAATATTTTTAAAACTTTCTAATCTTTTCAAAAATATAAATCAACTCACACCCCTCTCTTCTCCAAATCAATCATCTCTCCCCCCTCTCTCTCTCGACAGCTTCTTCCAACCAATAGTTCTGCAAATTTTCCCCTTTAATCCCCGGCGACTTCAACCTCCGGTGACAAATAGTTAGGCTTCGAGTTTCTTTTCGACTTTCAACCGTCAATCGACGTGACAGTCTTGCTCTCCGGCCATAACAGCTTCGAGTTCTTCATCGTCCCTTTTCTTCTTTCACAGGTAAAAAATTATGGCCTTTTAGTTTTGAAGAAAAAAAGGAACTTGAGCCAACTTCTCTTCTAGTATTGGTTAACAATTTCAATATTTGTTGCTTTAATTTGAAATGCGGTCTGAATAAAACTCCAATTTCTGGTATTTCTTCTCTCCTTTTTATGGAGTGAAATATAATTTTTTATTGTTTGTTGCATTTTTTGAAGTTTGATTTTTGTTGTTTGTGTTTGTACAAATAAAACAATGATGTTGGTGTTTTTTGTGTTGCACCCATTGCTAGATTGCTTTGTTTTTGTTCTTGATAAAATGGTGATACTGTTGTTGTTCTATTGAATAAAATCATGCTACTATTTTTTTCTGCAACAGATTAACCTTCTAATGCATCAGATTAACCTTCTGATGCAACAGATTAACCTTCTGATACAATAAATTAACCATCTGATGCAATAGATTTTCTATCTAATGCAACCGATTTACCATCTGATGCAACAAATTTACAATCTAATACAACAGAGGAACCATCAGATTAAAAATCTGATACAACAGATTAACCATCTGATGCAACAGATTTACCATCGAATTAAAAATTTGATGCAATAGATTTACTATCTAATACAACTAATTTACCATCTGATGCAATAGATTTACCATATAATGCAACAAAGGAACCATCAGATTAAAAATTTAATGCAACAAATTAAACATCTGATGCAATAAATTTACCATCAGATTAAAATTTGATGCAATAGATTAACTATCTGGTGCAACATATTAACCATCGGATGCAACAGAGAAACCATCTGATGTAATTTAATCATCTGATGCAACAAAGGAACCTTCTGTTGGATAAAATCCTATCAACTATTCCACCAGGACATGTCCAAGACTTGATTTTTCCAACCTATCATTCATCTATTGCGATAGATAACCCTTCTGGTGGAAGAAATCTAAAAAATATTGAGCATTGATAACATTTTCAATAGATCACTCATATGTTGCAAAAGATGTGTGATCTATTGCACAGACCAGTCATCTTTTCAATAAATGAGTGATCTGTTTTTATTGTTACAACAGATTACTCATCCATTGCAACAGGTTAGGTGTATATTGTAATAGATAACCTACCTGGTGCAACAAATATGTGATTTGTTGGAACTGTTATTTTACTATTGTACATGTTAGATTTACTGTTATTATTTTTTAACGATGGATTAATCAATTATAATCTATTTTATGTTCCTATTAATTTTAGATAATATGTCTCCCAATAGAAAAGAAACTGAATTAAGTCTAAGTAAAGGAACAAGTGAAGCAGCTAGGCTACATCCACCACTCTATGAACTTATTTTACAAATGTTATCTCAATCAGAAGTAAAAGATAATGAACATGGGTAGGGGGAATATTTCAAAAGAGATGATCCAAATGCTAATAGTCCTTCTACCGAAGGGTTCATTAAAACCTTCAGCATTGATAGTTATCCTGTGAGAATGATGTACAATGGTGCCACAAATTTAACGGATGATTTCGTGGTTAAGTCATACATGGAAAAATCTTTCGGCGCCTTCAGAAAAATACTTCAAGAACAAAATTTGGATGCTTATTTCAGAGACATCTACTTTGGGCAATATCTTGATTTTTCGGAGGACAACAATGCTCATTTCTAATGATAATAGTATATGATCTTTTCAAGCTAAGGTTTATGTATGAAAACAAAGATAAGATGGATGAGATGTGGATAAATTACTGTGGCATGTCTGTTTGTTTTGGTTGGAAGAAGTTTTTCATAGTTACTGGACTAAAATGTTATCTTCCTTCTCCTTTTCAAGTTATACCTTTTCTAACCCAAAAAAGCACCCCGCACACTCAAAAAGGGCAAATACAACTCAAGTGATAGTGACCTGGTGTCCCTTGTAGGTTCAAGTTTCAAAAATAAAAATTTGATAGAAGCGTTGAAAGGTAAAAGACTTTCAAGGAAACACAAGCAATCATTGTGCTTAGTTTGGCTTATACATAATATCCTTTGGGTGAGAGACGTTAACAACAACATACCACTTGATTTAATAAAGCTCTCCGAGGATTTTGAGGCATTTAATAGCTATCCTTGGGGTTATGAAAGCTTCAAAATGGCTGTCAAATACTTGTTGACTCCATTAGCGCAAAAAACAGTCAACTTATATGGCTTTCCATGGGCTTTCATGGTAAATATTTTTTTATTATGATATGATTTTTTTTTTATTTAATAATGTTTTTGATTTATTGGGGTTATTTTATAGGCTTGGGCATTTGAAGTCATTCCTTATTTGAGAAAACAAGTGAACTACTAGGAAGAAGTTTTCTGTCCAAGAATCTTGAGATAGTTGTCGGCCAAAACTGATAAAAATGTAAAATTCCTTGATCTCTTCAACCCCCAAAGGATGCAGTAAGTCTAATTCTAATTAAGTTTTTATTTTAATTAATGATTTTCTTGAATGATCTAATCATCATTCTAATATATGTACTGATATATTAGATTGTGCATCCGTCGCTTGTTCCGACCAATAGAGAGCTGAAGATGCCATTTTTCTTACTTTACAGTCTGTGTAAATTTTATCGGACCCTAAGGTCATTGACAAAATAAAAATAGAATTGTTTGGAGCAACAACCATCACAACCATGGAGCTGTTGATGGTGGTAGTGGTGCTGATGTTGGGGATAATCATGCTCCTCTTAAAGTTTTTAAAATAAACCATTATGAGTATGATCATACTAGTTATACAGATTTTGCCCCTCCTCGCGAATATTCTATGTGCAAATGTCAAGACTGCAAGGCAAAATATGTTGTAGTGATTAATGTTATTAATGCATTAACTGCTTCTGTAAAGGAATTGACATCTAAGAGGGGTGTCATTCCATAAAAAAGGATTTCATATCCATCCACTCCATTAGAGATTAAGGCTAAGAGGAAAAGAAAAGTAATTTCCAAGGCATTATCAAGCATCCAAAAAAGCAAAATTGCAACTCCTTTGACTTTGTGTTGCACTATTGAGCAATGTACAAGGGCAACAAGAGAGCAGCATGAGCTGAAGAAAGTAAATATATATCATCTGTTCCAACTAACAAATAGATACATATATATATTTATTTCAAAAAATGATACATCTGCTGAAAATTATGTCTCGTTTATTTTATAAATTCAAAAAGCTCTTTGTACCATTTTTATTTGTACCAACAGATGACCTATCTGCTGCAACAGATGGGTCATCTGTTGGGACAAATTAAATCAAGACTTCCTACTGTTTCAGTTTTTTCAAACAGATGAGTCATCTATTGCAACGGATGGTTCATCTGTTGGAAGTTATAATACAGGTCTTCCTCATGTTTTAATTTGTCCCAACAGATGATACATATGTTGTAACAGAAAGATAATTTGTTTGCTAAAATAGATGAGTTATCTTTTCCCCCTTTTTGTATTTCTGTGATTAGCATTGACAATTCTGGCTTTCCAGGTGGATGTCACAGTAGAAGCTACCTACTGAACAACATTGATAATATGCTACTCTTTTATAGAAATACGGCGAAGCAAAAGCGCAGAAACCACACGCAAGCAAAATTAAAGATTCACGACGACTAAAGCCAAATTTTATAGCACAGGATGAAGAATAGTTTGTCCATATTGAGTAGATATTTATAGCTTGAGTCTGTCAAAGTAATAACCTCACCCCTCCTTAGGAATTGTTGGTATCAAAACTTAAATTATTGATTTATTTGTTGAGATCCGTACCCATAATAATTTTTTTATATTTCATTTATTTGTTGATTTATTTTATGTAATTTCTAAAGGTTTCAATTTATTTTATGTTGTCTATGAATTTTATTTTATCCTTAGATTTGAACTTATTAATTGAAATGGAATACTAGATTCAAATATTGCAACAAATAAGGAATCTGTTGCAACAGACGACATATCTGTTCGAAATATCAAACATATTTAGACATATGTTGCAACATGTAGGTCATCTGTTGGAATTATCAAATAGGTCTTTCCACTTTTGCAACAGATAGACCTAGATAGAAACATCGGCATAATGCAACAGATGACCAACCTATTGCAGTAGATAAACTATCTGTCATAACAGATAGAATATCTGTTATAATAGATAGACAATCTGTTGCATTATAAAAAAATGTCAAATTTCATTAGACATAAAAAATTATCACTACATGTAAAGTGAAGTGACTTGAAATAAAAAAAGGTGGAACCCATCGACAGACACCTAAAGTTGCAGCGATCTTTCGCTTTGGCACCTCAAGTAGACAGTGTTCATTTTAAACACCTAAAATAGGCATCAGTTTGGCACTTTTTTCCCTGTTGGCAGCTTGCATGTAATTCATGTATCCAAGACGCGTTGAACCCCCATTTTTGCTGACTTGGCATTTGATTAGGCCCCCAACGGTTATTTTCCCCCTATTGTCTTATATATTCATCTTCTTTCTAAAATTTGACCCCAAATTCCTAAATCTTCTTCTTCATTTTTTTCTCTATCCAAATTCTTTAAATTATTTGTATTTGATTTTTCTTCATTTTTTTTCTACTAAGCTTGACAATGTCGAGCTCATCTTTCACTGTTTTTGTGATAGATTTTTGATATTGTAAGTGTGGTCATGAAGCTCTATTGAAGATTTCTTGGACTCAATAAAATTCAGGTCATAGGTTTTTTACTTGTAAGATTTCAAAGGTAATATTTTTTCATTTAATTAGTTGATTAATTATTGACTTGTAATTGTGATCTTGTTTTTATAGAAATTGGGTGGATGTGATTACTTTTATTGGTATGAAGAACGACACCCTTCACAAGAAAATCGTGTAATTTAAAATTTGTTGAAGAAAGTCAAGGCTTTTGAAGAGAAATAAAATTGAGCAAGAAGATACTACATGATTGGCGTTATTGCTACTGATTTTGTTGTTGGGCACATGGATATTCAAGCCTAATTGCTTAAATTTTCATGGTGGTGTATTCGCTACTGGTTTGGTGTTGTTGAGAACATGGATATTCAAGCATAATGGCTGAACTTTTCATGGTATAATTTCTACTAGTGTGATGTACCAAAATTGTTGGTTTTCATGATGGTTTAGTTGTATTGTTTTGATGTGTATTTGGCCTATTCTAAGAAACTAATTGTTACTGATATTCATTACTTGCAGATTCAAAGGAACAACTGAAACTAATTTTTTATTTGGTACTCCAAATTACAAAACAAAATGCACACATAATCAACATGAGAAACTTCGTTTTGGCTACTACTTCTTCTTCTTGTTGTTGTTTGCCATTTGCTGCAACTAATTTGTGGTGGCTGCATCTCTATTTTTCCATCTCAAGCCTCTAGGATTATAACCAAGATAACTCCTGTAGAACTTGCATACTTGTAAGTTGCACCAGTCTGTAGGATCCTCTGGCTTGATGTCCCTAGCTATTTTTTTGAGAAAAAAAGGAACAACATTTTTAGTATATTTACTTAGCTATTTACTTTTTTTAAAAGAAACAAAGTTGAAGTAAACTTACATTCAGTATTTAGGGTCCCTTTGCACTTGTGTAGATCCAAATCCAGCATTCTTAGGCCTTTTTGATCCACTTTCTCCAGCATCTTCTGTACCTGCAACTCTTCCCTTCTCTTGTCCAATATTTTCACTTTTTTAGGAGGTAGTTGATCTTGATTGCTTGTGTAACAGGTATTGTTGTATGACCACTTGACTCTTGATTCCACACTTGACTCTAGTTGGACCAGATGTGTCTAGCACATCTTCTAACCTCAGTATTTGGTAACAACTCAAAAACAACTGCATGAAAACAATAGAAAACAAAAAATAGTTGAAGTAACTAGCAAGAAAATAAAGTATGTCAAATAATTTACAGTTAACAAGACCTAGAGTAATAAAAGAAGTTATCCCCAACTCATGCTTAGTAGGCATGATCCATGGATGCACAACCTATAAAAAATGACAGATACATTTAAATTATTTAATAATTTGCAGTCAGTTGGGTTACATATTAACAAAGACAACTTATATAATAGATAATCTTTCTATCGCAACAGATGATTCATATGTGGCAACAGATTAAATATATATTGCATTAGATTACCCATCTTGTGCATAATTTAAGTAGATGGGTAGTCTGTTGAGTTGGATTTAGAGAATCAAAGCAATAGATGGGTAATTTATTATGAAATATGAATCATCTGTCGCAACATATTATCCATCTGTTGCACTAATTGCAGTAGACGGGTAATCTATTGTAACAGGTGACCCATCTTTGCAACAGATGACACATCTATTTCAATATCTTTCTTTATGTCAAATTATTTTACTTGAAAGAGGACTTATTGCATCATCCAGCGGGTTAAAAAGATCAGCCTCCTTAATTCTTATGTCGTTCTTTGCAACCAACCACCTAAGGATCCTTGATTGAGAAATCTCATCCGGGTAATCCTTGATCTTCTTTCGAAGGGGAGGAATGGCTTCAAATGCCCAAGCCTAAAAAATGTAAATAGAAAGCAAGCAAAAAAAGTCATAATAATTATTCAATATAAATTAATAGTGTTGACAGTCAACTTATAGCTGTCATATCCCCAGGGAAAAATGTCTATCAGCGTCGCAACTTAAAACCTATCAATACTAATAGTTTTTACAGGCTCATGCTGGGATTTCGAACTTAATTCATGCCCCATTGGTGATGTATTATTATCATGTTGATTATCATCCTCTTTCTCACTTTCTTGTTCCTCCTTTTCCTTTTTATCTTCTTCTTCCTCCTTACTTTTATTTTCCTCATCATTTTCTACAGTTTCTTTTCCATCTCCCTCAACGTTGTCTTCATATCTTCCCTTAAATTCACTTTTTTCTGACTGAGATTGTTCAGGAAGTTCTTCTGAATTGATCTGTACTCTTGCCTTTTTTATTAGGTGGTCAGAAATTGATTCACTTTTACTTTCTTTTTTATTGGGAAAAATGTTTTACCTACAAAAAATAGAAAAATAAAAAATACATTACAATTGATGTCACCAATGCCTCCAATGCCACCAACACCACCTATAGCCACTACAAACACCACCAATGCCACAAATAACAACACTAAGACCACCAATGCCACCACAATGACCACCAACACCAACACCAACACCAATACTACCAACACCAAGACCAAGACTACCAACACCACCATCAATGCCACCAACACCACCAATGTCACCACGACGACTACCAACACCACTACCAATAGCCATCAACACCACCAATACTACCACCAATGCTACTAACACCACCACCAATACCAATACCACCACCAACATCACTTCAAATGCCAGCAATACCAACACTAAGACCGCCACCACTACCACTAATGACACCACGAAGACCACCACCACCAACACTAACACCACCAATACCAACACCACCAACAACAACCAACAACAATACCACAAACACCATTCAATAATAATACGACAGTCAACGAAACATTACAACCAAAACTAGGATTTTCTCGAGTTCTTTCTATGATTTTAGAATCAAAACTCAAAATTGTTAACCCTTCTCGAAGATAATACAACTAAAAGTCTTATTTTTTATTATTAACTAAAAATCCCTAAATTTTAGAAAAAGGAAAAAATGTAAAACTCTTCTCAAACTCTATTACCTGTGAAGTTAGAGAAAACGACGGATACAAGCAAAAATAAAGTAAAAAATAACAACTATGTGATCGAAAATGGGAAAAAAATCAATATGTTTGACGAGTTGAGAAATATATTGAGAAGTTGTTGTTTGTATTATTGAGAGAGAGAAAAGAGAGAGAACTTGAGATTTGAAATGATGAAAGATTTTTCCATAAATAGATGATTTGTATGGGTTGATTTGTATTTTGAAAAAAAATGACAAGTTTTGAAAATGTTAATTTGGTCCGAATAATTTGCTCATCCCTAGTTGAAGCTAGATCAATTTAGGTATTTCAAATAATAAGGTAATATGACTTGTTTTAAATTAGATTGGTCGATTGATAACTTAGGTGAGGAGAAAGGCAATAACAACATCATGTAATATAATTGACCCGATGAACTCATCCCTACTTGTAGCTACACCACTTTAGGTATTTCAAATAATAAGGTAATATGAATCATTTCAACTCAGATTGGTCGATTGACGACTCAGGTTAGGAGGAACGCAATACCAACATCATGCAATATAGTTGACCCTATGAACTCATCCCTAGTTGTAGCTAAACCACTTTAGGTATTTCAAATAATAAGGTAATATAAATTATTTCAACTCTGATTGGTCTATTGATGACTAAGGTCAGGAGGAAGGCAATACCAACATCATGCAATATAGTTGACCCTATGTGTTGACACCCAATTTTGGCTCGCTCTTTCCCTCTAATTAATTTTATTGATGTTCTTGGCCTTAACTAATTTTAAAATTAAATAAGAAACAAGACTCGTATTTTTATCTCTATTTTTATAAGTTTTCTAGTTTTCTATCATATTATAAAATATATGTAATTAAATATTTTAACAAATAAAATAAAATATCTTTAGTAATCCCATTTGCATTTTTTCTAATTTTATTCTTTAGGCAATATTGTGACCTACATAAAATATATTTTTAAGATGTACATATACTTTTATTATATTCGTATATTTCATTACATTCTTATTTTTGCATACGTATATATATTGTTAATATTAAATCACACACACACACACACTAAAATTAAATTGGACGCTTTAAGAATTATGTTTGTAATTTATATATGTTAAAACTAAAAAAATAATTTTTAGGATATTAGGGAGCGTCGATAAAATTAATTCCAGTAGAAAAGGAGTATCCGAGCTAGCAATAATCCAATTTCATTTTTTAATTTCACCCGAACCCGACTCCTATTTCATTTCAACCAAGAGCCCCAAAATTAGCTCGAAACTCAGTATAATTTCCATGTTCGCTTCACTATTTCATCCAACCGACACAAATTAATTTAATCCGATAATTTTTTTTCAATCCAAAGGTCTGAAATTTGCAATTTTATAAATAATTTATATTTTCATATATATATTTGTATAAATATATATTTTACATATTTAATTACTTTCTTATTTTTTTATCTGAATCGTCCGATCAAATGATCGGACGGTCCAAATGTTGGTTTATATTTTCAAACCAGTGTAATAAATGATACGCAGGAAAGGCAGAAGCACGCGTTCATTTTTCTTTCCAAGAAACCAACGTATGGTCACCATCACCATCCCAAAACGCGATACAAACCAACGATGTTTTCCTCTGTCTTCCCTCTCCCCTTCTCCATCTTGACAAAACTAGAACCATAGTTGCCCTTGACAGCCATAGTTGTTACTGATCTGCAAAGATCCCATCCCAAAATCGCCTCTTCCAACCCCAAAATCCAAAAACCAGAAAAAGAAAAGCCCCAAATTCATGCAAGAAATGAAAAAACGATCCAAAGCAACCATTAATGGCTTCAAAATTGAAGAACCGATTCAGCGATTTAAATTTAAAATCTATCCCCTTCTTACCGTTTTTATTTTTTAGGTTTCAAATCCGCACTTTTTCAAGTCCGGATTTGTACCTATAAATATGGGTTGCTTCATATTCTTAGAACAAAGGAGAAAAAAAGGGAGATTAAGAGAGAAGGGAGGAGAAGACACAGATCAGGAAGGAACCTTCATTTTTTTGTTCCATTTTTACCATCATCAGCATAAATACACATATATACACCATTACTCATACACAAAGTAACAAAACACACTAACAACTATCAGATCTCTCTCCCTTTCGTATTCTCTGACGAACCCTGTTACTGCCATCTCCTTCCTCCTCTGTTATGCTGCTAGCTTGCCGGAGGTGATGACCGACGAGCTTTGAGCTCCAGCCGCGCCACCATCACCAATGTGCCTCCCATTTCTCCCCTCACCAGCCGCTGAAGCAACCACCAACGCCGACCAGCCAGATCTGGTAGAGAAACTATGAACCCATGACCCCCGCTACTATTTTCCCCTTTATCCTCTTTATTTTCTTTTTATTTTTGGGTCGCACCTCGCTGGATTTGGTCACCGGAGAGCGATCTTTTTTTTCGAACATTGAACCACCCCCATTTGTTCTTAAAAAAAATGGCCAGATCTGACTTATGCCTCATTTTCTGGCGTTGCTCCGACGATCGCCATTGAAGCAACGTCAACACTATCACTATTTAGATTTTTCGTTCATTTCTAATTTTTTATTGTCATTATTGAATATTGCTTGCTGATATTTCATTGTTATATTGTGTTTTGTTCCTTTATTTTTATCATTACTGTCACTATATGTTAATTCTATGTTTGTTTGTTATCGTTAGTCATGTGTCTATCACATGAGTCCTCTTTGCTGTCTTGATTAGTTTTTTGAGACTATTTTTGGGCATTATTTTCTCCGTCATTGCTTTATAATTTATTATACTGATAAAAGAACAGATACTACACAGTTGGCCAATGAAAAAAATTATTATTAATTTTGAGGCCTCCATAAATAAATGACGGACTTTACGTATATAATTACGTAATAAATAAATATTTTTGGGTGATGATGAAAATTTATAACAACACAAGATTTTACAACTCATATTTTGGCAAGACGATTTAGGATGGCCAATTAATTGAGCAACCATTTCATAGCAAAACGATTTAGGATGGTCCATTAATTGAGCAACCATTTTGCAGTCATGACTTTATCTGAGCCTACTTTTAACAATTTTTTTTTTATAATACGTAAATATACACATTCTCATTTATGATTATTTATTTGTTACTAAAACTTTTTTACAAGTGTTTATACAGGTTATTTTGGAATACTCGTCGGGAGCTGCAGTCAAAGAGGCTCTTTTAATTTTGTATTGTATTTTATATTCTTATATTAGTACAAATGTTATTATAGTGAAAACTTTATTTTTGGGGTGTTGGGCGGAATTTTCTTTATTTATATGACTTCACCTCGTGTTTATGCAAACTTAGGCCGTTAATGTTTACATTAATAAATTAAATTAATCAATTAGTTTACGTACTTTGACATCATAAACATTGTGATCTTTTCTTTCAAATAAATCTTTACTTTTTTCTCGTAAATTTTAAATCAAGTAAAAATATTATTTTTAAATATTTTTCTCCTCATGGCATATCAAGATACACTTCTCTTCATACACGTCGCAAAATATTTTTTCTTTTCACATGTAATTTATACATTTTTTATACATATTTTTTTTACATGTGTTTCATAACAATATGTTTTATTTATATATTTAATACACATATACCTTTACATAATTTTAAACATTTATATTTTTTAAAAGAATTATTTTATACTTAATACATATTTTGTACATTTTTTAAATATACCCCCTCCCTCTTTGAAAAATTTAGTCTAGCCGGGTACCATATTTGTGGATCTCTAAGGGTGCCTAACCCCTTCCCTTCGGGATAACTTGAACTCTTACGTAGAATCTTAAATTGGTTTTCGTAGACTAAAAACATTAATCATATTTATTAATAAATAGGTTTTCTTATTTTCCTTAAAAATTAGGTGGCGACTTTATACAAGTTTCATTCTTTTAGAGTCCAGAACGTCGTACTTGTTTTGACCTCAGGTAAAAATAGGGCATCGACACTATGAACGCATCCCTAGTTGTAGCTAAACTAATTTAGGTATTTCAAATTATAAGGTAATATGAATCATTTCAACTTAGATTGGTCGATTGACGACTCAAGTTAGGAGGAACGCAATACCAACATCATGCAATATAGTTGACCCTATGAACTTATCCTTAGTTGTAGCTAACCCAATTTAGGTATTTCAAATAATAAGGTAATATGAATCATTTAAACTCAGATTGGTCAATTGACGACTCAGGTCAAGAGGAACGCAATACCAACATCATGCAATATATTTGACCCTATGAACTCATTCCTAATTGCAGCTAAACCAATTTAGATATATCAAATAATAAGGTAATGTGAATTATTTTAACTCATATTGGTCGATTGATGACTCAAGTCAGGAGAAATGTAATACCAATATCATGCAATATAGTTGACCCTATGAAATCATCCCTAGTTGTAGCTAAACCAATTTAAGTATTTCAAATAATAAGGTAATATGAATCATTTCAGCTCAGATTGATCAATTGATGTCTCAGATCAGGAGGAATGCAATACCAACGTCATGCAATATAGTTGACCCTATGAAATCATTCCTAGTTGTAGCTAAACCAATATAGGTATTTCAAATAATAAGGTAATATAAATCATGTTAACTCAGATTGGTTGATTGACGACTCAGGTCAGGAGAAACTCAATACCAACATCATGCAATATAGTTGACGCTATGAACCCATCCCTAGTTGTAGCTAAACCAATTTAGGTATTTCAAATAATAAGGACATATGAATTGTTTTAACTCAGATTGGTTGATTGATGACTCGGGTTAGGAGGAACGCAATTCCAATACATGCAATATAGTTAATCCTATGAACTCATCCCTAGTTGTCACTAAATTAATTTAGGTATTTTAAATAATAAGGTAATATGATTCATTTCAACTCAGATTGGTCGATTGACGACTCAGGCCAGGTTGAACACAATACCAATATCATGCAATATAGTTAACCCTATGAACTCATCCCTAGTTGTAGCTAAATCAATTTAGGCATTTCAAATAATAATGTAATATGGATCGTTTCAACTCAGATTGGTCAATTGATGACTCAAGTCAGGGTGAATGCAATACCAATATCAGCCAATATAGTTGACCCTATGAACTCATCCCTAGTTGTAGCTAAACCAATTGAAGTTGTAGTTACATATATGAACTCAATTGAAATTGTATTAAAATAAATGTTTAACCTGTTGCAACAGATAACTTATCTGTTGGAATTTATCAAACAAATAAATGAATCTGTTGCAACAAATTACATATCTGTTAAAAATTATCAAATAGACGTTGCCATTTGTTGTGATAGATGACTAAGCTGTTGGAAATTTTCAAACAAAAATTGACATCTGTTGCAACAAATGACTTATATATTTTATGATGTTTTTTTATTCTAAAGAAATTTCCGGTATGAGATAAAAAAGTAAAATACAAAGGCGGTAAAAAATATTACTACTTGGATAACTCAAAAGTCTCCTCCTTGAGTAGTCTTATCTTGTCTTTTCAATGTCACCATATCCTTGTGCCCCTCAAAAGTTATTAATAAATATTTAAAACTCATCTCTAGAATTCTCTCTCCTTCAACCATAAATTAATTCATCTCTCTTATTTCTTTCTGAATCAGAAATCTCTTTCTCTCCTCTTTAGGGTAATCACAACTGTCTCTTTTTTCCTCTCTTTTCTCTCCTCTTTCTCATGAGGATCCTTTCAGATCTCAATCGATCAGTATCTTTTCTCGACTGAAATGGGTGCTTTGATCCTTTTGTTTTTTTGACATTGTAGGTATGATTCACTATTGCTCTTTCTTTCTCATCTTTTTCTTTGTATGTTATTTAAATTAGATATTTACATCTGTTGTTTTTATTTATTTACTCATTACCAGTATCCTATTTACTTGGGAAAATTAAAAGAAATGTGACTTTTAAGTCTTGGATGAACGAACCATTATTTTTATTAAAATATATAAAAAAAAAATCATCTGTTGGGAGAACTTAAAAAGCCTTGTTGTCAGTATTATTATTTATGTCTTTTGTTTGTTTCCTTATTGGTGGTGGTGTTGGTAGTGGTGCTATAATATGTGGTGTTTGTGTTGCTGATGGTGTTGAAATATATGGTTTTGGTCTTTGTTATTGATGTTGGTGGTGGTGTTGGTAGTGTTGCAACAGAATCCCCAACTGCTGTAACTGATGAATCAATTATTGGAACAGACGAGCAACTATTGGAAGAAACCAAGCCAGTAGCAAGGCTGGTTTGATTTATTCCAACAGATGACCTATCTGATGTAATATGTCAGCCATTTATTGCCATAGATGTGTCGTGTGTTGCAACAGATGACTCATCTATTGAACAAATGGGGAATCTGTTCCAATAGATGGGTCATCTATTGGAATTCATGTTGTAATGTGTTGTATTCAATTAATTTTATGTTATCCTTTTTTAAAATTATGCAGACATCAATTGTAATGTTCTTTTTGTTCTTCTCTTGTTTGATATCAAAATTTTTTCTCTGGATCAACTTTTGCTCGACCAACATTAAAGGCTAGAATAAAGATGGGTTTGGAGGAATAAGTTGCTTGCAGATGGAACCTCTTCATATATAGGAGGTATGTATTACTGATCAACCTATCATGAAAACACATATATAGCATACTGATTTTGTGAATGTTTATTCTTTACCTATTAGGCATTGATCGTTCAAACAAGATATTTCATTTTACAGTTAAGATTGTTAAGTTCAAATTGATAAGGATGAGGGATTAAGTAGGTGGTGTCGATACCCTGTTATGGTTTAATGAAGATCTTGCTAATGGTTATGTGTCAAGTTTGGAGAAGGGTTCAAGTTGTTAGTGGCAGTACAAATATTCAATAGTGATTGGACTAATTTTAAGGGTTCAATGGAATTTTGAAAGGCCTCCGAAGCCTCTCACTGTTGAAACCAAGAATGGAAATGAATATAGTTATTGCCCTGGTCTAAATTTATATGGATGGGTTGCTCGGGGAGACTATTATACAACATAAGATGCTTGGGAGAATACCTGTGTGGGAAAAGGGAGGTTGGGAAGACCATATATCAACTTAGACCTTAATAAAGAAAAAACACAGGGTAGGAAGGAACGTGTAGCGAATCTGGCTGATGAAATTAACATGAAAAATGAAAAAAATTGAATAAGCTGCAAATGTGAAAGTGTATCCAAAAATAAAAATCCATCAGTCCATTTTGAAAAAAAAAATGCCAAAGTGGTCTTAAGCTGTGTAATTTGCTAGAGAATTGTGACTAGCTAGCGTGGCTGAGTGATGAACCATAAACCGCAGATCAGAACTCTAAGTTTGCAGCTTTGCTAGCATCAATGGTAGTAACATTGTCAGTTAGTAACGAAACCTGAACCAATAACTCCTAAAGTAAAAAGGCAGTGGAAACAATAAGGCATGTGATTTCTGTACGACTTCAGACCTTCTTATTTTTACTATCATTGACTTGATTAGAACCACAAATAGAAGACATGGAATGCAAGTTAGACTTCAAAAATTGACTCTTTGGCTTCCCTTATTTTTACTTTAGGAGTTATTGGTTTAGGTTTTATTCTTGACTAAAAATCTTACCAAACCTCTGTGCTCGCCAAGTTGATTCCTTAGAGTTCTGATCCTGCATTTGTGGGTCTTCATTCAAGCCACTCTAGCTAGTCACAGTCCCTAGCAAAGTGTCCAACTCAAGTCCTCTTTAGCATTTTTCTTTTCAAGAACGACTGACGGATTTTAATATTTGGATATACTTTCATATTTGCAGCTTATTTAGTTTTTTCATTTTTTAAGTCAATTTCTTTGGCCAGATTGGCTAGAAGTTCCATGCTTGCTTTCCTATGTTTCCTCTTAAATGAGGTCTGAGATGATATATGGTCTTCTTCATCTCCCCTTTCCCGCATAGGTATTCTCCCAAGAACTTTCATTGTATAATAGTCTCCTCGAACAAACCATCCATATAAGTATGGACCAGGGGAATTTTTATTGGTTTTCCATTGTTGTTTGTTGCAGTGGAAGGCTTCGAAGGCCATCTCAAAGTCCATTGCACCATTAAAATTGGTCCAATCACTATTGAATGTCTATAATACCATCAAATATTGATCCCTTATCAGAACTTGACGCATAAACATGAGCAAAATTGTCATTAAATTATAACAGGGTATCGACACCACCTTCTTGAAACCCTGCGACCTTATCAATTCATACCTATCAAACTAAACTATAAAATACAGGATCTTATTTGAAGAATCAATGTCTAATTAGTAAAAAATTGCATTCATAAAATTATTGTACTTTATGTGTGTCTGTAACCATAACCTTATGTAAGACCCCGCAAAAATCCTAAGCTTAACTCAGTCCGTTAAATCTTGAAAGGAGGTCCCAGACTTAGAAATTTCAGCTAAGTGTTAACACTTAGAATTTATTTTATCCTTCATAAGTTGGAGATCTTATTTAACGACCCTTATGACCTTAAAATATTGATTTTTAGGTTGATTCATGTCAGGAATGTCAGTAGATCACCTCGGGTGAGTTTTGGATTTTTTGGACCTTGTTTGAAACATGTTTAGGTGACCAAAATAGTGGGTCGACGCGATCTCGACTCGCTGCGTCACCCACCGCGTCGACAGATAATTTTTCCCCAGCTTTCAGTGCCATTCCAGTGAACCAATGCGAACTCGACGCGGCACGTCAGCCTGCGCGTTACTGGGCACGATTTCAGTCATTAAAAGCTTACGTTCAGAGGGGTAATTGGGTCTTTTTCCACCCTTATTTAGCCCCTAAACACGATATTAAGTCATTCTTAGGGTAAAAATATTTACTTTCTCTCAAATTACTCTCAAGAACAAATCCTAGGGGATCTAATTTCAAATTCAAGCTTCAAGGACACACCATCAACCTTTACTAATTCAAGTACCAAGGTATGTGAAGTGTTCATCCAAGGGTTTCCTTTCACCCTTAGAGTTCAATAAACTCTTTTAAACTACAAGTAAATTGATTTCATGACTTCCATGTTGGATTTGAGTATATTCATGATTAAAATATTAATTGAGTTTCTAATCCATGGTTTATTACAAGTTTCATGTAAAATTATTTATCATGTGTGTAGTATCATGTGAATTCATGTTAACAACCCTTGATTTGTAAAGTGGGATTTGAAATTATGATGCCTATATGTTGTTTAGTATCATGTGTATAGATTATGTTCCCCAAGTGTTTGATAAATTTCTCATGTGAATTAAATGGGAAAAATCGTGACATGCTAGCATATGTGCAAGCTTATATCTTACAAGTGTGTGATAAAATGTCTCTATGAATGAGTTATGAACAAGTGAACATTGTTATGCTTTTCAAGTTTATGCTATGCTTTACTTCTCATGCTATCGAATCCTGGGGGTATTCAATACTCGAAAATCTAGTTGTTTACCTAGAGCTACAGTAGTTATAGAACACTCTCAATAGTGTCACGAACAGTAGTACTCAGTAATCAGTCACAGTCTCAGTTCAGTATTCAGTTCAGAACTCAGTGAACTCACTCAGTTAATAGAACTCAGTAGTATTCTATCAGTCCGCGGAAACCAGTGAACTCAGTTTAGTTTAGCTAGACAACACGATCAGTAATAGTTTAGTGTAGCATAGTATAGTATAGAAATCAATTCAGTGTATATTCAGTTGGGAGTAGGAATTAGCACCGAGTGAACCTAGGGATGGGGGCATTCCTGCCAGCATAGGATTTGACCCTTAGTAGCAATCCCTGCGTTACAGAACTACGTAGTCAGCGTAGGTTGATATATCTTCTTGCCAGACTAAGGTTGATACATATCATATGAGTTTTCCTACCAGTGAGGGTTGACGAAAGGTCTTTCTGTCAGAGAGGGTTAACTCACAGCTCTGTCTTTACCCGTGGCACGGTACTGACACCCTTTTAACTGGGATTATAGGTTGGACCCCAATTCTTTTAGAGAGGGGGATGTCGGTTAGATGATTAATTACCATAGTTTTAGTTTCAGTCTCGGTATAGAACTCAGTTTAGTTCTACAGATTCAGGACTATTAGACACAGTCACCCAGCTCAGTATAAAACTCAGATCAATTCTACAAAACCAGGACTATCAGAAATGTCACTCAGCTATCAGTAATACAATATCAATAAACTCAGGTATCAATTAATTAGTATTCAAAACTCAGTATCCAGTGTTGACATGATCTCAGTTACAGTTTATGTATTCATGCATGTACTCCCATTCAATTACGTCTATGTTACTCAGATAGTTATTGTTCATGCATATGAACCCATACATATCATCCTACCTCACTTAGCATACCAGTATATTCAAAGTACTGACACATACTTTTCTTTTTGCTCTATGATGTCTTATATCATAGGTTCAAACGCACGAGATCCTGACCGTACTTAGCAGCTCAGATTTTCAGCAGCAGGGTTAGTGGTGAGTCCTCATAGTCTGAGGACAAAGATTTACTATTTCAGTATTTCGGTAGTTTAGCATGTTCAGTAGATGAAGTTAGTTGGAGACCTATCCCATCAACTTCATATTCAAACAGTTAGAGGCTTTTAGACTAGAGTATTTCAGACTGATGTTCAGTTTCAGTATTCATTTTTCAGTATCCAGTATTTATCTTCAGTTGTGAACCTTATGGAGACTTTAGCCTAATTTTTACATTTATTTCAAAAATATTATTATTACAGTGTCACTATTCAGTGCTTACAACAGATATCAGTCATGGGTTAGCTTGTGGTCCTTCGGGGTCGTAAGCACCGGGGTCGTAAGCACTAGGGTATAGACTCGGGGCGTTACACCTTATCAATAATACATAACTCCCATGCATGAAAGTGAATCCATCCATCTGCACGCACCTTATTCTTCCTACCCCATCAATGTTAGATAATTTTTATTCTTCACTTCCCATCGTTAAGTAGTGTGCAAGACTACGGAGGCTCAAAGGGTAACCATCTTTAATGTCAGAGGACTGCATGCCCATCAAGAAAAAACAAGTGCTACAAGTCGTGACTTTTCACCTTTTTTATTTTTAAATCTATTTTTCTATTTTATATAATAAAACAGTCACAAATTTAGATTAATTAAGGTATGTGATGATTATTAAAAAAGAGATGAACAGTTGTGACTTTTTGTCTAACACATTCAAAATAGCTGATGAATTAAATTCTCCATCTGTTACAACTGATGAATCAACTGTTAAAAGAAATCAAAACATCTCCTCCAACAGATGGTCCATCTGTCGCAACAGATAATCTATACGTTGTACATATAGACCATTTATTGCAACAGATGGTAAATTTATTGCGACAGATGGGTTATCTATTGTGCTAGCTCAATAATAACTGTTATTATTAAAAGAAAAAACATTTTTAAAAGGTGAGAAATTTGAATGTAAAATAAAAAGTCATGACTTTTTATAAAACAAAAAGTCACCAGTTTGAATGTAATTAATACAATGGAGTTGAACAGTCGTGCTTTTTTTTTCTAACACATTCAGATTCAATCCTCTATAATTAGGTTCCTCCCTAATCTTCATTCTACTCCACTTTATTTATTTCTTGCATTTTGTCTTTTCGTATTACGTCTTCAACCACTTCTCTTCAAAGAGCATATTTCTTTCTTATTGAGGTAAGTTTTTTTTTTTGTGTGTGTAAATCTATCAGTTGGTAGTATATGTTGTATTATAATTTGGACTCTTTTTATTACAATTGTGTTTACATTTTTTGTCAATTCATGCATGTTTTAGATATGGCTGGTCCTGTTTAGGACATTGTTATTCTACGCGACACCGTACGGAGATTTTAGAGGCAGGTTAATGACATGCAATGGGAGTTGGTCACCATGAGATAAAGGATGTTCGGAGAGATGTGCAGGCTGAGGAGGACCCCGCTGTATCCGGTTAACGATTAGCCGAATGACAGTAATAATAATATAATAATAATTAAGTGATGTTCTTTTCTTTCAACGTATGTATTTTAATTTTTTTATATCGGATCTATACCTAATGTATTTTATTTTTGTTTAACGAAAATTTTATTTTTGGTCGACTATGACCTTTTAATTCTTATTTAATTTTTATTTTGTTTATTTGTTCATCTCAACAAACATGTCGATGGTTAGACGTAAGGAACGATTTTGAATCTAGTAGCAATAGTAAGAGTTTTGAGTTCTTTCAACAGATGGACCATCTATTGAAACAGATTGGTCATCTATTAGGTTTGTGTCAGCAGATCA
This sequence comes from Capsicum pubescens, assembly GCA_030864215.1. Taxonomy (NCBI): domain Eukaryota; kingdom Viridiplantae; phylum Streptophyta; class Magnoliopsida; order Solanales; family Solanaceae; genus Capsicum; species Capsicum pubescens. Next base: position 269,045,457 of record CM061540.1, on the reverse strand, counting down.
TCCATCTGTTGCAGTAAATTTGTCATCTGTTGTAAGAACACATTCCAGTTTGATGAACTGTATTGTATTCTTCCAACAAATATCCATCAATTGCAACAGATGGGTAATCTGTTGAAAATAATTCTGTGGTCTATTGTATTTAGTTCCTATTTTGCCTTTTTTATTGATGCACAAGTTATTAAAAAAGATATTTTATAAAATAAATGATAACATTTACATTCACAACAATAATTTAAATATATAAAACTCTATAACAAACAACAACACAAGTTTTTTCTATTACAACGATCATAGTGGATTACGATCCGGGCATGTAGTTCTTTTGTGGCCAGCGTTCTTACATACAGAGCACTTATTTTTACTTGATAGAAATGATTCTCCGACTCCATGCATCCTCTTATATCTCCTTTCTCCTGATTTAATAGTGCTTGGGTCAATATATGGATGAGGTATTAATTTTTTCAAAAGCTATAAGGAATAACCAAAGATTCTTCGGGAGGCACCGGGTTAATATTCTTACTATATGCCATTATATATTTTTCCACTGAATAATATGGAGAGGAGAACTCATAAATTTTAGTTTCATATTGTGCACCGTATTGAGCTCAAAGCGCTGTCATAGCATGTGGACAGGGTATTTTATCCCAGACAAAAACTCTACACATACAAGATCTTCTTTGAAGATTGACCATGGAAACATCACCATGACCGTCGATACTGAACTTGTAATCTGCTATTTGATGAGCAAATAAACTATTCCCCAGACTAGCGTTCATTGATATTTTTATTTTTTTCTGCTTCTAGAACAAATTTGATTCCTGCATTCTCGAACTGCACATGCCTTTCGTGAAATAATTTTTCATACTTCTTGTATATCTCATCAAATAGCCTGTGATGGGAAATTCTCTTTTAATGCCAAACAATGAATTCATTATTTCAACTATGTTTGACGTTATAATATTATACCTATATAAAAAAAATCACTTAATACGGCATCATATTAAACTTGTAACTGAAATAAGACATTAAATTCATAAGAATGTACCTATTTGCCGAACAAAATTCCCGGCTCCATTGCTCGAAATCAACACGTACGAGATGTTCGACTGCCTTGGGATGTATATCCATAATTTGATTGAAATGATCAAAAAACTCATCTCTATTATATGCTTTAGATGCTCTATAAAAAAGAGGTCACGGCCCTTTCATTGGTAAAGTTGTTTTGAATATTATCTCTAAGATGCCTCATGCAACAACCAAAGTGAGCTGAAGTGTAGAAAATTGAACCCATCTTTGGGATACTTGGATGCCTATCCAAAATAAAGCACAACTCTTCGGTATCTTCGACGCATCTTCACATTTTTTTAAAAAAATATCCATACGATTCATCACATTCCTTGTCCGCTACACAAAAGTGACAGGTAAGATGTGACTCTCTGCATCCTGCGCCACAGTCGCTAGCAAAACTCTATTATAACTACACCTCAAGAAGGTCCCGTCGATGGCTATGACATTTCTCAAATGTTGAAAACCTTGAATCCAAGCACCATAGGATACAAAAAAGTACTTGAACCTTCCGTTTTCATCAACATGCAACGCCATCTTATTTTCAGGATTTGTGGGATCAAGCATATAATGGTAGGTATCAAGAACTGTATACCCATGCTCGTGTTTCCCCCAACCAAGTCCTTGGCAATCCCCATGGTCGTATATGTCTTCTAATAACTGACCATGATACCCAATTTTGTAAGGAGTTGATTGGACATATCCCGTGTAGAAGGGCCTTTGCCATTGGGAATCTATTCTTGAAATACTGACCGAGAACATCTGTCGTGACGTGAGGATTATGGCCTGTAATATGCTCTGAACCACATGTGTGATACTTTTTATAAACATGAATGATGAATCTATCAGAACTTAAGTACTTCACAACCCTCAACCACCACTTGGAGTTCGGATTAGCACATATGTAGGAAAAGACTTTGCTTGAATTAATCACCTTCTTTACTCTGAATTTTTTTTCAAGCAAGCAATAAACAAAGAAGTAGAAATTTCTTTCTTATCCTTGAATAGCATTCCCTTGTAAAATTCGGTGTCACGTCTTGACAATTCTCAGACTATGTTGATTGAGAAGAACTACCCATCGTATTGCTCGCAACGGGCGTCGTATTGCTCGCAGCAATGGGCATAGGTGTTTGATCATCATCTTGAATATTTATGTCCAAATCATCCAACTTATCATCAAAGATGTCTTGTTGTTCTTCTTCTACATTCTGGTTCTCATTCTCTCTCATTTTTTCAACCACGTAGGCTTTTAACACCGGCCTAGCTGAATTACTAAGATAAGCACGTAATCGAACCTGATCGGTTATTTTGAAAGGTAGTATCCTCTGATTTTTAAAGGAGTTGTGCATGTAGCTAATGACGAGTTTTTCTGGTTGATAATTCAATCCATAATAGCTGATGATTAAGTTTACAAAATCATCATACGAAAAATTACTTTGGACTGTCATAGCTATCGTCTCTAGGATTTCACCCTCTTTCCAACGCCATACATATCGATTGCTCTTCTCGATCTATTGACAATAAAAACACACCCCTATTGTTATTGATCCCTCCAATAGTGGTACCTAAATAAAGTCATTTGTTAAAAAAGTTAATAATGATATCATAATAAGATTAATAGTGATTTCATAGTACCATAACATGAACCCAAACAGATGTGAAATCTGTTGCAACATGTGAAAAATATGTTGCAACAGGTCAGTGATCAGTTGCAACAGATTACTCACCTGTTGGGATTCATTTTACGCTCCTGAAGTTGATTCCAACAGATGAGTCATCTGTTGTAATAGGTGAATCATATGTTGCAACAGACTATCCATCTATTGCAACAGATGAAGCGTCTGTTGGGATAGATGTTACAATACTAATGAACCTTTGAAGCTGATTCCAACAGATGAGTGGCATGCTGCAACAGCTAACTAACCTGTTGCGACAGATGACTTACCTGTTGCAAAAGACGACACTTCTGTTGGAATTGAGTTTAGCTTATGTTACAACAGGTGACTAATCTATTGCAACAGATAAATATTTTGTTGCAATAGATGAATAATCTGTTATAATAGAGGAGTTATTTATCGCAAAAGATGACCCATTTGTTCGATTCATGTTACGGCACTATAGAACCATAAACATGAATCCAACATATGAGTCTTCTATTGCAACAGATGGCTCATATGTCGCAACAGATGAGTGATCTGTTTAAATAGATGGCTCTTATGTTGCATTCATGTTCGCGTGCTAGCTATTGTTGAAAAAATAGCACAATAAGTTATCCAGATGACAAATTCAACTAAAAATCATAATTTTACTTACCAAAGTCACCTATGAAGTAATGCCAAAGTGATGTACGAAACAAAATTTGACCTAAAAAATTGATCAAGTAGAAGCAGTGGAGGTAAAAACAACAACAATGGTCGACAAGAAAAAGATGAAGATGATAATGAAGTAGAAGATGATGATAATGAAGCAGAAGATGATGAATAAAACAACAACAACAATGAACAAATCACGAAAAGAGAGAAAACAACAACGGATGAGAAGAGAGAGAAACACACATTTTTTCCCTCCGTTTCTAGTTATATTAGGTTTTACATTTGGATCAAAGTGTAAATTAAAAAACCTTTTGGGCTATTCTCAAACTTTCCCTACTTTCTTAATCCATAATCACCTCCACTCAATTATTAAAATTGAGTCACCTACACCTCATTTTCAAACTCTTTTGTCACTTTTAACTAAATTGTCTTACTCTCTTTGTCTCAATGTATGTAACACTGATGGAACTTAGAGAGTCAATTGAATTTTTTATTTAGTTTTACTTATTTTGAGTTGTTAATTATTGTGATTTATAGCACTTTATGTTATTTTCAAATAATATGTGTTAGTCCAATCTCAACTTATGTGATTGTGATAGTATATGGAGAATCAATCAAATTTTTTATATGCCGATAATATTTTAAATCTAAGAGACCTTATTACCCAAAATCCCTTGCCTCTTAAATAATTACTTAAAATTTCGAATTTTATATTTTACTCTTGATACATATGAATAAAACTCCCACCCTACTTTTACTCCACAATTAATGCATGCAATCTATCTTTGTTTGAAGATTTTTTTTCAAATATTTCATTCCCTAAAATCTCTCTCAAATTATCATCAATTGATACAACTTTCATCTCCTTTACTGCAACTTCTTCACCTATTTCATTATTTTTTTTTTAATTTTTTTATCATCTTTTCTTTTATCAATTTTGAATTCTTTTTCAACTTTTAAGTCAGTACCCATTAAGAAAAAAAGAAAAATTGAATAATGTAATAATGACATATACTTTGTGATAGTGATTCATATTTTTAATCTATTTATAAATATTTCATACATTTAACGTATGCTTGACAAATATAAATTATTTATTTTGGTGTGAGATTGAATTTTCAATGGTTAATGAGTAATTTTATGAAATGTATCATTATGATACATCTAGAATCAGATGTATCATTATGATATATCTGGAACCAAATGTATCATTTTCACAATTTGTGCCTAATTTTAATCCCCGTAATAATTGAAAATTAGTTACTTCCTTATTTAACTAACCACTAAATTACAAATGTACCACAATACATATGACATATACTGGTGATACATATGATACAATGCATATGACATATTAAGTCAATACTGGTGATACATATGACACAATGCATATGACATATTAAGTCAATACTGGTGATACATATGACATATACTTTGTGATAGTGATTCATATTTTTAATTTATTTATAAATGTTTGATATATTTAACATATATTTGACAAATGTAAATTATTTATTTTGGTATGAGATTGAATTTTTAATGGTTAGTGAGTAATTTTACGAAATATATTTAATGTGATACATTTGGAACCAGATGTATCATTTCTACGATTTGTGCCTAATTTTACTCTCTGTAATAATTGAAAATTAGTTACTTCTTTATTTAACTAACCACTAAATTACAAATGTATCACAATGCGTATGTATCAAGGCTAAAAATATGTATCATAAATTTAAAAATTCTAGATATGATGTAATTTAACAAATTGTTGGGATAAAGTGTTATAACCCTTAAACATTACGGGATTTATGTAATTTACACTTTAAATAATATGTTACTTCCACTATTTCAATTTATGTAGCTGATAGAATTTCAAGAATCAACAAACTTTTTTGTGTTCTTCAAATATCTTAAACCGTTAATTATTGTAATTTATAGTAACTTTTATGTAATCTTTAAATACATAACAGAAAAAAAATAAGACAAATGAAATAAAATGAATAATAATAATAATAATAATAATAATAATAATTATATAAAAAGTAGACTTGATCGACAAGCTGACATGACAACAGTCAACTACTTCCCAAGCCACTTATATATATTAGTAGTGTAATCTTGTGTAATCCTATCATTTTTTTAAAATAAATTTTAGTGTTTACAAGTTTAAACTAATGTATGCTTTAAAGAAAAAAAAGTAGAAAATTCCATTTAGCGGGACGGGATGGGACGAGGAGTTTGTCATGCTAATTTCCGCGTAATAAATCATTAATAAAAAATATATTAGTCAAATTATACATAAAGATCGTGCAAAACCCTATCCAAAAAACTAAAAAAGAAACAGAGGGAAACTTCACTTGTTCCAATCAGGTATCAATGCATACTACTATTAATTGGCCATTAATGCTAACCTTCTTCCTGTTCATATCGAACGATAATGCTCTTCTCCCTACTTGTAAACAACACTTTCTCCTTAATGGTGAAAAATCATTTTCACCCCTCAACTTTGATTAAAAAATCAAACTTCCCTCTCAATATTGAATAATAATCATACTCCCCTTTTTATTCCATGCAATGTCCATTTTGTCCTTGTAATTTCAATCTTATATTTATGTAATATCTTTTTATATTATATGTCATGAATATTTTTTTTTACCATGGATATTTGTAGCATTTTATTTAAGTTTATTAACTTTATAAGCAAAGTAATACTTTTTATAAATTTATCACAAAATTTAATGTTATTTTTTAAGATCGTTATTTTAGTATTATATGTATTAAAGAGTCGTTTGGTGTGACGTATAATTATAATAATTCAGAGATAAAGTTCATGATTATTTATCCTGCGTTTATTTAGATGTATTAGGTAGTCTCAAAATTATTTACCGCACCATTTATACCACAGTGATGAGATAAGTTATCACACATACATATTAGTACAACTTATTTTGTAATAACTAATCCCGGAATAATTTGTTTCCAAACAATCCACCCCTAAGTGTGTATATATACATATGTATGTACATGCATGTGCGTATATTTTCGTGTTTTATCACTCTCTTACTAAATTCGTTTCGTATTACTTAACTTTTTGTTGATATAACACAATCCTTAAGAAAATTTTACTTAGAGGTATATTTTGCTAAATAAACCTTATTAACGATAATTTGAAATTTTAAATTTGTCTATACTGTTACTTTATATAGTTATTTAACACTAAAGGGTAGAAAAAAACATAATACAATTCTCTTGATTTCACAAATTGAGCAGATAAATTAAAACATCTATTTTTAGTATGAGGATCAAGTGACAAGAAACGATATTATCTATTGTCTATATCAGTGAATAAGTTGTGATTGTCATTAATAGAGTATTACATATTTTATAATTTATATACATAAATATAATCTTTAAAATTTGACCTTATTTTTATTCGAGAAAAGCATCTAGTTTCCCAAACTATGACCAAATTTTCTACGACACATGTCAACTTCACGGGGGTCCTATTACCCCTTAAACTAAATTTTAGCATATTTTTGTCAATCTTTTTAGCTAACGTAATACCTTTTGTCAATCATTTTAGATGGTGTGACACCTTTGATGTAAGCTCCATTTTATGTAATAAAGGTGCCACATTAGCACACAAAAATGACAAAAATACGCTAAATTTGAGTTCAGGGGATAATAGGACCCCTGTAAAATTGGAGTGTGTCGTAACAACTTTGACCGTAGTTTGGGGCGGTACTAGAGGCTTATCTCTTTCATTTATTGTTTGTATTTTCTGCATTGAAATATGTTTATAAAATTAGGATTACTTATTATTTTCACTTGTAAAATAGATATTATAGTTTTGATTATTATTAATAAAACTAATTTTCTTATTATGCTAATTTACTTCATAAAGATCATCATTAGCTTATATACTTAATTAGTATTTCTTACTTTTTTTTCCTAGAAGATAATGTTTATGTTTTTATGAAAATTTTGTTATATGAATTTTTTTTTAAATGAAAATATGACGATTTTAAAGAAGTTAAAAAAATAAAAAAAATTGATGATAAAGGATAAAATAGGAATTTAAAAAAGTCAATTAGGATAAAGGGATAGTATGATTATTGTTCAGAGTTGAGGGGCGAGTTTAATTTTTAAGACAAAGTTGGGGAGGAAAAATGATTTTGACCCCTCCTTAATATATTATTCTATTCCCTCAACTAATCCATGAATTCGTCTGTTTTTATAATTCTTTGACCGTATATTGTCGATTTAAAAAGGGTAAAGGACATAAACGACACTTCAAATTAAACTATTTCCTTGAAAATGACCATGGAATTTAAATTTCACTTTTAGCCATTTCAATTTACTGATTGGTTCTATACCATTTTTACACAACTTTTATGCAGGTTTTATACAAATCTTATACATAAATATTCTATACGGAAATTATACAGTTTTGATACATAATTTATATAATAACTGTATATTTGCACTTCAAATTAAACTATTTCCTTGAAAATGACCATGGAATTTAAATTCCACTTTGTAGCCATTTTAATTTACTGATTGGTTCTATACCCTTTTTATACAACTTTTATACAGGTTTTATACAAATCTTATACATAAATATTCTATATGGAAATTATACAATTTTGATACATAATTTATATAATTACTGTACTTTTTTTACACGTTTTATACAAAATTATATAATTTCTATACACTTTCTATATATTGTACATATACATATTTGATAGAACTATACAATTTCTATACATATATCTTATATAGATTCATATTCTATTTAATAATTATATCATTTTTATATAATTTAATTATTATTTCTAAACAATAAAAAAAGCAGAATATTTGATCAATTTAAAAATTTATAGTAAAAAAAAAATTGAAATATTTTTAAAAGGGCCGAATTGTCCAAGTTGAATATTGTATCAGTATTGTATATAGACTGTATCAGTATCGTATATGTACTGTATATGAACTACGTAGATCAAAATGACCCAAATTGGAAAAGATTAGAAAATAGCCATAAAATGGCATTTGTTTAGCCGACTGGACATTATTTGTACAAATGCCAAACTTAGGCTATAATTGAGCTATTATTTTTTTAAAAGGTTATAAAGTGTCCTTTTCCCATTTAAAAATAGAAGTTTGACTCAAATGTCATAAGTTTGGTAAATTAAGGGATACTTTCTTCATTTTAAAATAATTAAATTGATGAGGTATTACACATCTCCTAAGAAAAAAAATTTAGGATATACATTGTAGGTTACTTTTCACTATTATTCTCTTAATAGTTCTTAAATTACTCTCCTTGAAAATGTGAAGTACTTAAGAACCTCATTAAATGAAAGAGTAAAATTGAAAGAAATTTCTAACATGTCTCTTAAAGAATGAATAATTCATTTATTTTGGACATTAAAAAATGGGCATTTTACATAAATCACAACATTTTGCTACCTAATTATTCTCTCTCCCAATTTTTATTTTAATTACGTGATATCCCGGATATGATTCATTAGTTAATCTCCAGTAAAAGTGCCTACAATTTAGTAATTAACACACTCAATTTAAGATTGTGTCTGTTTAATTACATAAAATCTGTAACAACTTCTTTATTTGAAATTTGAATAGTCAAATCAAGCTTCATCAATCATTATCTTCAAAAACTAATTCCTTCTCCAATCATTCATTCTATGTTCATCATAAAAAATCTCATCCCCTGCGTTCAGAAAAAAAATTAAACACAATATAAGAATTTGATGTCTCAGAAGTACAAATCTCATATCCCATATATATATCTTTCTAAGTAAAAAAATTAATGTATCAGGAATGAGAAACTTATATCACATACATATATTCAATGTAAGAGGTGTAAAAAATTTAATGTATCAAGAATGTGAAACCCATATCACATACAAATCTTTCTATGTATCAAAAAACATTTAATAGTTTGATCAGAAAATATATCTATGTATCATAATCAGTATATTAAATGTATCAAGTATAAAAATGAACTAAAATCACATATAGGTTGAATTATATGTCAGAAAGCATGTAATGTCTTATTAACCTTGGATCTATATATCAGACATATTATATTGAATGTATTAGGTGTAGAAGAACCAAAATCACGCCTAAATTTTATGATGTATCAGAACAGTCATTTGCAACGCATCTTTATTATTATCGAAATCCCCGATTTGAAGACTTGTTATTCATATGATACATTACGTTAACAAGAATACGTATAATTCATACCTTTGATAAAAAAAAACTTTTTTTAACTTGTTTTCTTTTCGTCTTTGCAGATGCAATAATATGCTTCTTATTGCTACTACCAGGAATCTCCCGTAGTTTCTTCATCATAGTCGGATACTTACGATACTTCGATCTATTTTCACAAAAAGTCACTGTCTTTGTAATAAAAAAAATTATGAAAACAAACTTACCTCCTATAAATTTGAAGAAGAAAGTTAATGGAGGTTGTAATTGAAAGTTAAAACTTGAATGTTGAAGTAGTGGCTGATAACACGGTTGAAATTCAAAATTGCTGAGTTGGTGAAAAATATCGGATACTTCACCATGATTTTAGGCTAGTTTTGAGGAGCAGGGACGCAAAAATAGGATGGGTTGTAATGTATTAGCAAATATTAGGGTTTTATGAGTTAGAAGGGATTTTTATAATTAATTTAGTGGGATGAGATTTTAAGTAATGATGAAAAGTTAATGTGTGGTTTTAAGTAATTTTTTCTTAAAAAATAGCTCAATAATTCATTAATTTTGGAATGGCGGGACTACTATAATAAGTAAGACATTAAAACTTCAACATGTGTGTTCTTCCTTAATACAACTCCAATTAAGTCACAAAGGCACATAATTTCTGAAATGTTGAAAATTTCTATTAGTGCATCCAACTTTATTGTAGTTTTTCTTATTTTATCGTTGTGTTTGCAAAGCGAATCGAGGACGTTAAACTTGGCCTCCACTGACAGTTTCAACGAGACAAGTCATGTTCTACGAGGTCGCTAATACTCGTGATCATCAATACGAATTTTCTTTCTTCTTCTTGCTGTTTTTAATGAAAGATTTCTAACATTGAATTGTTTTCCTCTTTCATGTAGATATGGAAGTCCACATGGGGATCTCAGTAGTTCAGTTGATCGGTTCGATTCCACATTATGATGAAATAACAACTTTCATAAACACATTATATTATTCTTGTGGTTTTGTTTAGTTCCACAACATTTATATTTGACTTTTATGAAAGAAAAAAAAGTGAAATTATTATGAACTCACTTAAATGTGTATGTCCATTCAATTTTTGTACACAGTTTATTTAATGAACCGATGAACTTATTCAATGTCATACTAATAAGGCTTAAGTCATCGATAGCTCTTTAAATTTATTTGAAAAATTCACTTAGATACCTTAACAGATTCAATTTTTTATTAGTCACTCCAATATTAAAAAATATATACTTATTAAACACAAAATGAACGTAAGCACAAAATATATGACGCATGAGATTCACGTGCAGGTCTTATAATAAAACAACGAATAAAATTATGGCACGTGACATGTGAACTCAAATAATTATGAAAAATAGATTTTTATCTTTTTAAAATAAAGAAACAATTCGTTTTAAATATATTCAACTAATTTTAATTTAAAAAAGAAAAAGAAATGTTAAGGAATAACAAAAAGGGAAGGAAGAGGATTTTTCTCTTCTTCACCATTAACAGCAACAACAAGAGAATGGAGAAACTTCCCCATTAGAACCCAAAATTAGCAACAACAATGTACTCCCTCCGTTCTTCACCAGATTAACTTCGCCAGTTCTTGTTTTTCGACTAATCTTGTTGGAAAACGCTTCCTATCAGAAAATTCCTCCGATCAACCACCATCGAGTTCTAATTCAAATCAAAGCTTTGATTCTCACTAACTCAAGCTTCCGGCAAAATTCCAGCAGTGAAAGACCACCACCAAAATTTCAAACAACAACACCCAGGAACACACGCCATAGGAAAAAGAGAGGAAGCAATCGAAGAGAAAAACTGAACTAATAATCAAGCAACAGAGAGCTAATTGAAGGTCTGATTCGAGGTCTCCGTCAAAGCTCGTTAATTTGATTGATGTTGAAACAAAAATTCAGAGAAATCTGAGGTTTAATTCTACCTTTGTTTTCCTTAATTTCAACTCTATATATCTTCAAGATATATATCTTTCAGATTCAACAAGTACGATGATTTGTTGTAATTTTCAAAAAATATGAAGATTGTTGTTCATGGCTATTTGAAGGAAAAAATTAATGTATATTCATGGCGAAATTTATTGGTCATCTATTTAATTCTACATTTTATTTTATGGATTACATAATAGTTTATGAATAAAAAAATTATTATTTTAATAAAAATTAATGGAGTCATAAAAAGAAAAATAAGTGAGATTATGCAGTTGACCACTTGAAAGAGAAGAAGAAAGAGGAAAAACATATTTGAAAATAAAAATAACTGAAAAATAAGAGAAAAAGAAAAAGATTAATTTGAAAGTAGAAATTTTCTGCATTCACGCACTTAACAACATGTGCACAATATTTTTTGTGTCATAGTTACACATTTCTTAATATTGGAGTATTTAATAGAAAAATGTATCTGTTGAGGTGCCTAAGTAAATTTTCTGAACAAGTTTAAGGGGATGTCAATGAATTAAGTTTACTAATGAACAAGTTTAAGGAGATGTCAATGACTTAAGCCTACTAATAAAGAGTTGTAACTTAATTAGGATAATATTTATATTCCTTCCTTTCATCTTTACTTATTACGTTTTTTTCAGAGTCAAATCATATGTAACTAGCATTTTAAGATGTATTTTTTAATCATATTAATATGAGAAGGATCTCAACTTATAGTATTTTCATATAGTTTTGAATATCTAAATTAAAATATTAAATTAACCAAATAGCTCCAAGATTAGTCAAACTAACTTTCTTGAAGCGAAACGTGATAAGTAAAAATAAACGGAGTACATAACTTATAAAAGGTGTTCTTAATTTGTTGTTTTGCTAACAAAATTTAAGTATACAGTTTCACCTTCTCTATTTGAAGCACACTGTAACAGAGTTTGACTTTCACTAAGTACCTTGTGCTGCACTTGACAACTTACTCCTGAATTTTTCACGATCTTGCAAGTTCAAGTAAGCTGTTTTGACACTATATCACTAAGAGAATGCTAATTTGAAGAAAGATACAGGAAAATTTCTAAAGTAAGTTTTTTTTTATTGCTCAAGTATTGAAAGATTTTTGCTTGATGATTTTACAAATAAATGCTCCTCTATTTATACTAGTCATCTACAGGCTAACATGTAAATAATAATTGCTATGCAAGTCCCTACATATTTACACTTAGGTTCTTTCTCTAGAACTCTCTACATGCTTAAAATATTCTAAGCACATGCTATACAAATCTACGGAATTCTAAAATTTTCAATGAGAAATCTCTCTATTTTTCTAGAGTATTCCATTAAGCCTTCCTCATAAGGATTTTTGTTTCATTTAGCACCAACATGGCATAATGACGTGGTAAGTCATAACATTCTCTTTCACCTGATATTGCGACGACTGCAGTGCATTGCTGCTAGATAAAATCTCGAATCTTATCCTTGAATTTCCACAAGCCTTCATATCATTTCCATGTGGATTCCTTAGGAGATTTCCCCTTTCAATGTAATGCGAACATAGCAGTGGCCTTTTGTCCTTGCTTTTGCTAAGCCTGATATTCAATTATAGCCTCAATCTGCCGATCATGTGAGGCGATGATAGTAATAGGTGCCCCACCAAATTGACCAAGGCTGGATCATTCTTGTCTTCATGGTATAGCTTCAACACGCTAGCATGAAAGACAAGATAAACCTTAAGATGATATGGTAGCTCTAACTTATATGAGATCTTTCCCACCTTGGCAACGATCTTAAACAACCCCTCATACTTTCGTACCAAGTTTGGGTGCATGCTCGTAGTGACTTAAAGTGTCTTGCATTACATTTCACCAAGACCATATCCCCAACCTTATAATCTATGGAACAACACTAGCCATCGGCAAAATTCTTCATCTTCTTTGGTTCCTTGTCTAAGTAGGACTTAGCAGTTTGTAATACGCATAAGATCCTAAGCTCGATTCAGCTCATAGTTGCATGTTTAAGGGGTCCAAGACTTGAAATTTTTACTAAGTATTGAGGACTTAGTCTTTTTCAAGACTTCTAAACTTCGATGATTTTATTTTTAACCTTTCCGACCTTGGGACGTTGATTTTTGAGTTGATCATGATTGGGGTTGTTCAAAGTATATCTCGGGTGAGTTTTGAAATTTTTGGACGATCGTAAGGGAGTGTTTGGTAGACCAAAACAGTAGCACCATCTGGATAAGAGGGTGTCGCCTCCTCCATTCCGTTAGGGTTAGGCGGGTACCACCTGGTCCAGTCCGCCGGGGTAAGGCCCAGCCTAGTCCCCCGCTCCAGAGACTACGTTGCCCTCTTCTTATTCGGCCCATCTTTTGTTCCATGGCATTTTGAGGGTTCTTGAGTTATTTCCCTTCACGTAATCCGTCCATAACACAAATTTTGGGCTTCTAAAGAGCATTATTTGCCCTTTTAATCAGAATTCTCTCAAAAAAAACCCTCCCCTTCCCCAAGAACAATTCAAGCTTCATTCTTAAGGATGAGGGATGAGGGATGAGGGATGTTCATCCATGGGTACTTTCTACCCATGGATCCCAAAATCCTCTTCTTTGGTTTAAATATAAACTTGCCCATGATTTTGAAGTTCCATGTGTTCAAATTGAGTTTAATTCATAGTAGTTCGATTCAAATTATGTTTTAGTATGGTTTCATGGAAAGTATTGTTGACTTATATTTTAATTTTTGATTTCCCATATTGATCCAATCAAACTCCTTATCCAAGGGTTGAATTGCGAAGTTATCTATGAATTCATGATATTTTAGCATGTCTTACTACATCTCCATGATCAAGTTCATGATTTAATTATGTTTGATGAAATATTTATGTTTTGGGTCTTGAACCATAATCTCATACTATAGCTTCAAAGCTTTATTATCATGGTTATGATCCTTCAGTGTTGGTGGGTTGTGAACACCTGACACCTAGTTGTTTTACATAATTTCAGCATCTCAGAAATGGTTTTAGTTAAACCATGAGTATTATCATTCATTCAGTTGTTATGATCAGACCATGATGAGTAATGTCAGTTGTTATGTTCAGTTGAATTTAATTCAGTTCAGTTCAGTATTAGTGTCGTTCAGTTGGGAGTAACACTTAGCACCGAGTAAAGGTAGGGATGACGTCTCCCCCGTTAATTAGGCATAAGACGTTAGTAGCAGTCCCTAGGTTCCAGACCTATGGCTCCATCGTAGATTATGATAAGTCCTCCATCAGTTAGGCATGACACCCTCATCCTTTGAGACTTCAGCTCAACCTTGTGGATCCATATTGTTAGTCAGTGTTAGTGCCCTTAGCAAGGTACCAACACCCTTCCAACTGGGGTTACAGATTAGACCCCGATACCTTAGATCGAGGTATGTTGATTATACCTAACTCCCACAGTCTCAGTACAGTATTCAGTGTATTTTACCTCAGATTTGCTTGACCAAGTGTACAGACTTTAAGATATTCAATTTTATAGATTCCAGTCTTCCATACTACAAATTATCTCAGTAACATGACAGATATATATACTTGGTCTTGTATTCTAAGATCTTTACATATTTATGCTGCATTTTATGCTTATTTATATCATGCATCTCAGTCATGTCCTCATCCTACATACTAGTATATTGAAAGTACAAACTGTATACATTCCTTTGTGCTATGATGACTTATATCATAGGTTAGAAGGCTCAATTTATCGATATCTTTTAGGCAACCTAGAGTAATCCAGCATCTGCAGCGGTGAGTCCTCATCCATTGAGGTCATCTTACATTTATTCAATTATTTTAGCATTTCTTATATTCATTCAGGCGGAGCTAGTTGGGGGGTTTTCCCATCAACTCCTCATGACGTTAGATGCTTTCAGACAATCAGTTAGACAGTCAGTCAGTTATTTCAATATTATTATTTCTCACTGATATTTCAGACTTGTCATTTACATATATTCAGTAATTCAGATTTTTAGTATTTTTATCTGTTTATCTTCCACATAAGTTATATCAGTGCCATTTTATTCAGTGCTCACAGCAGGTACTAGCTCACGGGTTAGCTTGTGGTCACTTGTGACCGTAAACACCGTTCTCGCAATTAGGGGGTAGCCTTGGGTCATGGAAAAACTTGGTATCAGAGCCTAAGGTTTTAAAGTATCTTAGGGAGTCTGAAAGTCGCGTTAAGTAGAGTCTTATGTATGGGTGTGAAGTGCTCCACACTTATGTACAAAAGGCTTTGAAATATTTTAGAAAAATATCCCTTCCTTCAGTGTTCATATCGTGCGAAAGAGCATCAGCTCTATTTAAAATCTCTTTCTAATCCATCATTTGTACCGTTTACAGACAATACCTCCTAGAAAAAATAATGGAAGTAGGAATGAGGATCAACCCGCACCACTACCTGTTCCGGAAGATCCCATATTTCTCACGCCGAATTCAGGGTCGCTTTCATGACGTGAGCCCATTTAGTAGTTGCTTAGAACAACCAACGATCTATTTCCCCAGCTAATCCAGAGGCAAATACAATTGTAGCTAGGATTTAGGATTTCACTCGGATGTATCCCCTTTTGCTTTATGGGTCCAAGTCGGAGAAAGATCCACAAGAGTGTCTTGATATGGTTTAAAAGGTGACTGATATCATGGGCGTCACTTTGAGTAAGAGTTCAGAGTTGGCTTCATATCAGTTGTTGGATGTAGCTCACACTTGGTTTAAGCAGTGGAAGGAGGAACGGGGTGTGAAGGCAGGTCCTATTAAGTGGGAGAAGTTCACCACAAATTTCTTAGACATATTCTTTCCATTATAGTTAAGGGGAGCTAAGGTACAGGAGTTCATCAATTTAAAGTAAGGTAGTATGAGGGTGAAGGATTACTCACTTAAGTTCACTCAATTGGCGAGGTATGCTCCTACTATAGTGGCAGACAATAGGTCTAGAATGAGTAAGTTTGTATCTGGTGTAGCTGATAGTATGATTAAGGAATGACGAACTGCTATGTTTATTAAGGAGATGGATTTATCTAGACTTATGGTTAATGCTCAGTATATTGAGAAGAAAAAGTATAAGAAGAGAGAGAAGGAGAACAAGAGGTCCAAAATAGGTACTTTTAACTTTTCCAAGCCAAGGACAGAGGGTGGTAACCATTCTCAGTTTTGTCAGAAGTTTTTAACCCCATCTCTATCTTCAGCTAGTGTGTCAGTGCCTAAGTTCAAGAAAGATAATTGGAATAGAGCGCTAGGATCTAAATCTCAGGGCAGTATGAACAGTAAACGTACTAATTTGCTTTATCAGAAGTGTGGTAGGAATCATCTAGGTGAATACAGGGTGGGCAGTGATATGTGTTTTTGATGTGGCTAGCCAGGACACAGGATGAGAGAGTGCCCCGTAGGTATATGGAAGGGTAGGAATGATCGCCCGCAGGTCAGACTAATTCTTCAGCAGCACCAGCAGGTCGCTCGACTCAAAATGGCGCCACTTTCAGTGCCACCAGTGGGAAGCACCAGAATAGGTTATATGCACTCCCGACTCGATAGGATCAAAAGAGTTCTGCTGATATGGTTATGGGTACGTTACAGGTCTTCCATCTTCATGTTTATACATTGTTAGATCTCGAAGCTTTACTTTCTTTTTGACTCCTTACATAGAATTAGACTTTGATGTCAGTCCCGAAACTTTAGCAGAACCCTTCTCGATGTCTACTCCAGTAGGTAGCTCTATTATAGCCAGGAGGGTATACAAGAACTGCACAGTTATAGTGTCTCAGAAAGTTACTTCAGTTGATTTTGTGGAGTTAGAGATGAAGGATTTTGATGTCATTCTCAGCATGGATTGGATCTACTCATAATATGCCTCAGTCGATTGTAGAAACAAAGTTGTCTAATTTAAGTTTCCCAATGAACTGATTATTGAATAGAGGGGTAGTACCTCTGTGCTTAAGGGTTAGATTATTTCTTACCTTAAGGCAAAAAGTATGATATCTAAGGGGTGTATGTACCATCTTGTTTGAGTCAAGGACTCTAGTTTTGAGATTCCGAGTCTTGAGTCAATTTCAGTAGTAAGGAAATTTCCAGATGTGTTCCCTGAAGATCTTCCCGGAGTTCCTCCCGAAAGGGAAATTACCTTCGAAATAGATCTCCTTCCAAATACCCAGCTTAGATATATTCCACCATATAGAATTGCTCCAATTGAACTTAAAGAATTGAAAGAGCAGTTAAGAAATCTCTTAGATAAGGGTTTCATCAGGCTGAGTGTCTCTCCATGGGGCGCTCCAGTCTTATTCGTGCGTAAGAAAGATTGTTCCCTCAGAATGTGCATCGATAACCATGAGTTGAATAAAGTTACAATCAAGAATAAGTATCCATTCCCCAGAATTGATGACTTGTTCGACCAACTTCAGGGTGCCAATTATTTCTCTAAGATAGACCTCAGATCCGACTACCATCAACTTAGAGTCAGAGAATGTTACCTTCCAAAGACAACTTTCAGGACTTGGTATGGTCACTTTGAATTTCTAGTCACGTCTTTTGGACTAACGAATGCCCCTGCAACTTTCATGGACTTGATGAACAGAGTGTTCAAGCAGTACTTGGACATATTCATCATAGTCTTTATTGATGATATCCTTTTCTATACTCGTAGTGAGAATGATCATGCAGACCAACTGAGAATTATGTTACAGACCCTTAGAGCTCATTAGTTGTTCGCCAAATCCAGTAAGTGCAAATTTTGGATAAGATTAGTAACTTTTCTTGGCCATATTATTTTCGGTGATGGCATCCGACTTAACCCTTAAAAGACCAAAGTAGTGAGAAACTGCCCTAGACCCATTTTTTCATCAGACATCAGGAGTTTCTTGGGCTTGGCTGGTTATTACAAATAGTTTGATGAAGGTATTAAAGAGATTTGAAAAAAAGGGGAAACTCAGTCCTCGTTATATTAGCCCATACATAATCTTGATCCATTTTGGGAAGGTAGCTTACAAGCTAGAGTTGCCTGCAAATTGGCGTCAGTACATTTGGTCTTTCATGTTTCCTTGTTGAAGAAATGTATTGGTGATTTAGATGTAGTTGTTCCTTTAGAAGATATGGATGTTAAAGATATCCTTTCCTACGAAGAAGTCCCAGTTGAGATCCTTGATCGTCAGGTTCATAGACTAAGAAATAAAGAAGTCCCTTTGGTTAAAGTTCTTCGGTGGAATTAGTCTGTTGAAGGAACCACTTGGGTAGAAGAAGTAGATATACGAACCAAGTATCCTCACCTGTTCTCCGCAAACCTAGACTCAGCTTGAGGTAATGATTTTCCTTAGATTGAATCTTTTTAGTTCTCAGTTTCGGCTATGTAACTAATCTCATGTCATTGCATGTATTCATGAAGTCAGTTCTGTTCATGTATCATATTTCAGAATCAGTTATGTAATCATGTTTTAAGTTGTTCATGTTCGGTATATGATCTCAATTTTCTTAGTAGTCTTAGTCTAATCAGTCTCATTCGAGGATGAATATTCCCAAGGACAAGATAATGTAATACCCTATAAGATCCTAAGCTTCATTTAGCTCATAGTTGCATGTTTAAGGGGTCCAACACGTGGAATTTTCTCTAAGTGTTGAGGACTTAAGTCTTTTTCAAGACCTCTAAACTTTGATGATTTTATTTTTGACCTTCCCAACCTTGGGACGTTGATTTTTAAGTTGATTCATGATCGAGGTTGTTCAAAGTATGTCTCTAGTGAGTTTCAAAATTTTGGGACGAGAGTAAGGGAGTGTTTTGTAGACCAAAATAGTAGTACCATTGGGATAAGAGGGCGCCGCCCCTCCAATCCTTCGGGGTAAGGTGGGTACCGCCTGGTCTAGTTTGTCGGGGTAAGACGGCGCTACCCAACCTAGTCGCCCGCTCTATATCTCGCGTATCCCCCTCCCTATTCCACCCAACTTTTGTTCCTTCGCATTTTAAAGATATTTGAGTCATTTCCCTTTGCCTAATCCATCCATAACATGAATTTGGGGCTTTCAAAGAGAATTTTTTGCCCTTTTAATCACAATTCTCTCAAGAAAAACCCTTCCTTTCCCAAGAACAATTAAAGCTTCATTCTCAAGAAATCAAGAAATTCAAGCTTCAAGTTCAATAAATCCTCAAGGAATCTTCAAGAATTCATCTAGTGAGGTATGTGGGATGGTTATCCATGGATCATTTCCACCCATGGAGCCCAAAACCCTCTTTTTGGTTTAAATATGAACTTGGCCATGATTTTGAAGTTTCATGTGTTCAAGTTGAGTTTAATTCATAGTAGTTCGATTCAAACTATCTTTTAGTATAATTTTGTGGAAAGTACTGTTGACATATGTTTTAAATTTTGATTTACCATATTGATTCAATCAAACTCCTCATCCAAGTGTTGAATTGCAAAGTTATCTATGAATTCATGATGTTTTAGCATGTCTTACTACACCTCCATTATCAAGTTTATGATTTACTTATGTTTGATTAAATATTTATGTTTTGGGTCTTGAACCATAATCTCATACTATAGTTTCAAAGATTTATTATCATGTTTAGGATCCATCAGTACTGGCGGGTTGTGAACACCCAATACCTAGTTGTTTTACATGATTTCAGTATCTCAAAAATAGTTTCAGTTAAGCCATGAGTATTATCATTCAGATTGTTGTTATGATCATACCATGATGAGTAATGTCAGTTGTTATGTTTAGTTGAATTTAATTTAGTTCAGTTCAGTATCAGTGTCATTCAGTTGGGAGTAACACTTAGCACCGAGTGAACATAGGGATGACATATCCTCCATTAGTTAGGCATGATATGTTAGTAACAGTCCCTAGGTCTCAGACCTACGGCACCATCATAGATTAAGACAGGTCCCCCGCTAGTTAGGCATGACATCCTCATCCTTTGGGACTTTAGCTCAAACTTGTGGATCCACATTGTCAGTCAGTGTTAGTACCATTGGCAAGGTACCAGCACCCTTCCAAATGGATTATAGGTTGGACCCCGATAGCTCAGATCGGGGCATGTCGGTTATGCCTAACTCCCACAGTCTCAATACAGTATTCAATATCATTTAGCTCAGGTTTGCTTTACCATATGTACTGACTTTTAGATATTCAACTTTACGGCTTTTAGTCTTCCAGACTGCAGATTATCTCAGTAACATGACAAATATATATACTTGGTCTTGCATTCTAAGATTTTTAAATGTTCATGCTAAATTTTATGCTCAGTTATCTTATGCATATCAGTCATATTCTCATTCTACATACTAGTACATTCAAAGTACTAACCGCATACTTTCCTTTGTGCTATAATATCTTATATCATAGATTGGAGGCTCAGTTTCCCAACCATTTTTAGGCAACCCAACGTAATCATGCAGACGTAGCGGTGAGTCCTCATCCATCGAGGACATGTTACATTTATTCAGTTATTTCAGTATTTCTTATATTCATTCAAGCGGAGTTAGTTGGGGGCTTTTCCCATCAACTCCTCATGATGTTAGAGGATTTCAGATAATCAGTTAGACAGTCAGTTAGTTATTTCAGTACTATCAATTGTCATCGATATTTTAGACTTTTCATTTACATATATTTAGTAATTCAGACTTTTAGTATTTTTATCAGTTATCTTCTGCATAAGTTATATCAGTGTCATTTTATTCAGTGCTCACAGTAGGTACCAGCTCATGGGTTAGCTTATGGTTACTTGTGACTGTAAGCACTGTTTTCGTGACTACGGGGTAGCCCTGAGTCATAACACAGTGTCAAGCTACTATTTAAAGCCCTTTTTTCATTCGATAAGCCCCTAAACTCTCGCCCTCAAATACGACTGGTAGTAAATGTGGAGTTTATGGATACTGGCCGTGGCTAACTTTAATAGTGTTCAGCCAGTAGACTCGCATCATTGTAAGTTATATAAGAATTAAGCTATGTCTGAGAGACTTGCCCAATCCCTCTGATATGAACTTACAAAGTGCCTCAAGTAGCACTTCAATAAGGCATTGACACATTTCATTTCTCTATCCATCTGGAGGTAAAAATTAGTGGAGAAATGAAACTCTATGCCAAGCATATCAAACAAATCTCTCTAAATATTTCATATAAAACGTAGGTCTCAATCACTAATGATATGCCTTGGTAAGCCTCAATACTTCACCATGTTCATGAAGAATAGTTTGGCAGTACAACCTGCTATAGCGGGCATGAAGCTAGAATACTTTAAAAATCTATCCACAGCAACCATGATCATCCCCATATCTGTTGGACTTTGGCACTCAAGTGATAAAGTCCATACACACATAGTCACACTCTCCTACGGAGGATCTGTAATGGGTAATGGCTCCAAAAGACCTTTGACTTATTGTTGCTCTACTTTATCCTGTTAGTACATGAGATAATCTAGAACATAGCATTTAATATCTTCATGTATGCACGAACAATAATAAACTGGCTCAAATAAGGCCTTTGTTTGATGTTAGCTCGGGTGCCCGATCCCTAATGTCTAACTTTTCTTCATGATCTGCTGCCTAATGATTCCAACTTTGGGCATGTAAACCCTCTAACCTATGGTAAGAAAAGTTCATCCTCAACCCAGAAACATATCGTTTTGCCTTATATAGATATCTACATAAGCTGTTTTGTTTTTGGATCATATTGCATGACATCCCTAATAGCATCTCAAATTTCACAATTGCCCATGGTGATGGAAACAAGATCAAACTTTCTAATCAAAGTATCAACCAAAATGTTACCCCTATTCGGCTTGTACTCCAATACGTAGTTAAATTCAGTCAAGCAGTTCTACCACATAGCTTGCTTTAGTGTGAGCTTCTTTTGTGACTAGAAATAGCTTGTGGCCACATTGTTTGTCTTCACCATGAACTTGAAGACGAGCAAGTGATGTCTCCATATGCGTAAGCAATGGAGTATGGTTCCCATCTCTTACTTTTGAATAGTGTACCTTCATTTCATCTCGTTTAACTTATCGCTCTCAAAAGCAATAGGGTGTTGCATCTAGACACATCCAATGGCATAGTCTGAAACATCAGTGTACACCTCGAATGTCTTGATCAAATTAGGTAGTGCCAAGACTGGCTCTTCTATTACAGTAGTGTTAGGATCTCTAAATGCCTTTTCACAATACTCATTCTAAACCTACCTTTATTCTTCTTTAGTAACTCAATCAGTGGGGCGATATGGCATAGTAGCAGTTTAATGAACTTGCGATAATAGTTAGCAAGTCCAAGAAAAAATCTAAGCTTGAATAGCCCTCACTTAGACTCGTGCATATGTAATCTACCCTAGTTAATGACATGACCCAAGAAGTGTATATTATACTAGGCAAACTCAATTTTTTCTCGTTTGATGTAAAGTTTATTCTCCCACAAGACTTGAAAATCCTTTTTTAAGTGTTCAGTATGTTTTCCCAAGGTGTTGATGTAGATGACTATGTCGTCTAGGTATACTACCATGAACTAGTCTAAGTAGAGATAAAAAAATCTTATCCATTAGTGTGTAAAAGACAATGGTTGCATTGGTGAAGTCGAAGAGCATGACCAACCACTTGTAGGCTTTATATCTTCTTACACTCTGTCTTTGGCTTATCCTCTATTGCTATGTGTAATTGGTTATAACCCTTTTAAAGATCCATCTTGGTAAAGTAGTTAGCCTGTGCAAGTCTATCGAATAGGCCAACAATTAGCGGGGTGGGGCATTTATTCTTTACCATCATTTTGTTGAGCAGCCCCTATTCTATTCATACCCTCACTGACCCATTATTTTTTCTAAAACAAGACTGGCTCTCCATAGGGTGCTTTCGATGGGCGAATATGGCCGGCTTCAAGAAATTACTTCAATTATTTTCTTAGATCCTCCAACTCGGGCAGAGCCAAGTAGTATGGGGCACGAGTGACTTGTCTCTAGTCTCTAACTCTGTATTACATTCTATTTCACACCTAGGAGGTAAGTGCTTTGGCAGTTCTTCAGGAATCACACCTTTATTCTCTTCCAGAACCTTCTAGGTGGCAATGTTTTTTGGGCGTCACTGTCTTAACCCAAACTTGTGATGGTGGCTAGGAACATTACCTCCCTTTTTATAAAACCCTTCACAAGTTATATGAGAAATAATTATGCTTGTCTTTTTATTTTGGGAAGTTTAAACATGGGCATCATATAAAATCCTTATCTCTCTATAACCAAGAGTTGTTGGAGGTACAAATCGATCATAATATCATAGTTATGGAATAATTCCTACCCATGAATTATGTCAATGATATCTATAGGAGCGATAATAAAGTTGGTTTTACCTTGACACTTTCCTAGCGTGATGCTTACTTCTTTAGCAACTCCATACATAGGAGTTAGTGCTGCATTGACTGCCTTGAGGCAGTTATTACTTGGACCAAACCTCAACCCCAACTTTGATGTTGCTTCCTTGGTCATGATGTTGAATTTTGCACCTAAGTCGGCCATATCCCTAGCAGGCCAACAGTTGATGTTGATGTCCATACATTAGGAGTTGTATTTTTGTCCTCTCAAATTTCTTTGTGATAGGGTTGCACAATCCAATCATGACCAACTATGTCATGCCTGAACCTTGTCCTTGGACTTGTGCATCTTTCTTCATTCATTCAAGTAATATGGAACGAAGAATCTTTATTTCGGGCCACCTTGCATAGCTGTGTGGCCCACCACATATGTAGTAGCCATCTCCTTTTATCGTACGTGCCTTCCTCTTAACATAGTTTTAGCATCCTAATAAAATACACTGGGTTTCGTCCCTTGGAAAATTCTTGAGCCTCGAGCTCACTGTCTTAGTAACGACTTATCATACGAGTCATATGGTATGGGTATAGGTCAGGTGACCCAAATTGTTAGGTGTGTGGATGGTGGTTGGGTTTCTGTAGTGGTTACGGGTTGGTGATATGAATTATTAGGGGTAGAGATGAGTCATTGGGACGAACCTTAATCAAATCAGTAACTTAGTAGCTTGACTTGACTCTGAGTAAGAGTGGCTCACTAGGATCCATGTAGATAGGTTACGAGTCATGAGGTCAAATCACAGGTTGTCAGTGTCTAATCCCTTTAGGTTCTGTCTTGGATACAACTAGACCAAACGAGTCGTATGGTCTAGTAACGAGTGGTAACATAGGGTTTTAAAACACTTAAGACCCCACGCCCCTATAACACTTTTTGGTCATTCATTCCACACTTTACAAGATTAAACATCCTCTTTACTCTCTCAAAATCCTCTCAAGAAAAATTGGCTAGGGTTTCGCCAAAGTGGTCATCTAAGAGCTTAAGAATCAATTTCTCTCTGTAATCTTTGTAATTCAGGCATGTGACTCTTCCCTTATTGTGTTAGTTTACTAAAAGCATATGTTTTAAGTATTATTCATGGATTATTAGTGGTGGTTTTGAAACCAAGGTTGAGGGGTTTGAATGCATATTATTGAATATCATTTTCTACGATTTAAATTATGATTATGCATGTTTTTAATTATGGTTTTGCACATGTGGGTGCAAAGGAATGATGATTTAATTGAGGGGTCATGGTTGAACCCCAAATTTGATGATTTTGGCTTTGATAATGGCATGCCCTCAACCTATTTGTAAAATTGCCTATGAATATGATTTTGTCACATAGTTTGACCATTCTTGAATTCTTGCATTGCATAAATGGTAATGGAACTTGAATTGTTTTGGTTTGACTTCAAGTGGTTTTGGGAAGGACTTGGTGGCCATGGTCTTGGTTTAATTAGAAATGGGTGAAGTATAATTTTGGTTTAATGGTTCTACATGGCATAATGGAATAGACTTGCAACTTTAATTTGCTTATGACGATATCAACGTTTAATGCCTAATTAATAGACTCCTTAAAAATGGTTGGGAATGTGTTAATGGTTCTAATATGGTCTTAAAGGGGGTTGTATGGAAAAGTCGTGGAAGGTGGAGGTCCTGGGGAGGACCAACACTGAAAACTCATATCTGCCGGTGTGAGGTTTGGTCTTAAGGACCTGTGTGCATAGTTCACACTATTGATATATATTTATATCATGGATTGATGTGGGGTCGGGACATTCCCTGGTCTTCCTTGATACCTCCAATTCGTGTGGACAACTTTGAGTCAGATTGAAGTGGTTAGCTTTCATATTTCGGAAGACTCTATTTCATGCTATGAACTTCTTTTCATTATTGTTATTTACTTGGTTTCGATTTTGGCTATGGTCAGGGGCATGTCCCGATCGGATACTCTTTGATTCTAGTTAGAGGCTTTGTCGGATTACTATGGACATAAGCGGTGCCGGTATTAGTGTTAGCCTTGGTATTGGTATTAGTATAGGCATTAGGATTGGTGGATGTAGTTGTTTGGTTATGGTTATAGACTTCATCTAATGTCTTTAAATTATTAATGTTTTATGTTGTTATAAGTTCTAAATTCATCTGACATGGGATGTACGATGGTTAATGGCACTACTTAAAAAAACAGAAAAATCGATCACAGAAAACAACCACATATGATCGATTTTCCTGCATTGGCGACCAAAAAACCAACCAAAATGCGTGATCGGAAAAAGCGTTGTAGCTTTATATATATATATATATAATTCAATATTATTTTTAAAAAAAGATTTTTTAAATAAAATTAAATTTTCAAAATAAATCGACCATAAGTGGTCGGTTTTTTATTTAAATTAAATAAATAATTTATAAAAAATCCAACCACATATGGTCGGTTTTTGGATAAATTAGTCACGTGGTTGGTTTTATTTAAATTAATTAATTTATTTATGAAAAAACTAACCACATGTGGTCGGTTTTATTTAAATTAATTAATTAATTTATAAAAAAATGGCCACATGTGGTCATTTTTTTTAAATAATATATTTTAATAACTTATTTAACAAAATATTTTGTAATTAATTATAGTAAACCGACAAGTGGTAGGTTTTTAAAAAATTATCAGAAAAATTGACCATATGTGGCCGATTTTCTGGAATTTTTTTTTGAAAATCAACTACATGTGGTCGATTTTCTGGAAATATTTTAAAAACCGACCACATGTGGTCAATTTTTCTGGTAATTTAAAAAAAATAACAGCTTATAGCTATGCTACATTCCATCAACCAGCATAACAACACAAACATTTAAAATCAAGTTATTTTCAAAATTTATCAAGGTTCCAAATCCAAACTACAAAACGTACAAAAGTCAAAAAACTACAACTCATCATCCTCTTCGTCATCCGCATCCTCAGCCTCATACACAGGATCTGACTCCTCATTTGTGGTGTAATAATCATCCTGTGGGCCTAGACCTTTAGCAGCCTGAACTGCATCACCAGGACAAGGAGAAAGAATCCTTGCAGATCGAATAAAGAGTTGATCTACTCCTGCATCATTCTGATTTGTGATGTTGTTTCCTCTTCCTTATGTTTCACCCTCTCAGTCTGTGCAGCAAGCTCTTTAGTGAGTTGAGAAATCATATTTTTTAGTAAATCAATGGTTTCTCTATCAACTGGTGAGGGATAGGATGTATACTAGACGAAGACCTAATATTCTGGCTAAAGCATTTTCTGTGGTACCCGTAGTATTGGCCTCTAACTAGAGAACCCACAGTTTGTTTTTAGAACTCCTCCTCTACATCTTCAGGTATTGCTTCACCCTGACTTTCAGGAGGCTGAGTACTACGGTACTCATTAATTAACTGCCTATATTTGTCCTATATTCAAAGTAAAGTTAAAATTAATAGTAAAAACTATTAAACTACTCGTACTTGAATAATATCAACTTTGAGAAAAAGATTCATAAATACAAAATTTGATTCTTACATGGGTAGCTTTTTGTAACGCCCCGAGTTTACACAACCCGGACACTACATGGTGCTTATGACCCCAAAGGACCACAAGCTAACCCATGACTGGTACCTATTGTGAGCACTGAATAATAATACTGAAATAATGCGGAAGTTAGAATGAAATGCCATAAGGTTCATAAACTAAATACTGATAAATATAGCAACTGATAATAACATCTGAACACTGAAGACTGTCTGAACTAGTCTAGTCTGAAAGGACTCTAACTGACCTGTCTGCATGTGGAGTTGATGGGATAAATTCCCAACTAACCCCAGCGAACAAAATACTGAATCTACTGTAATACTAAAATAAAAGAATATCCTCGATCGATGAGGACTTACTACTGAATCTGCTGCTGCTAATTGAATCTGGTTAAGCACAGT
The DNA here is from genome assembly GCA_030864215.1 of Capsicum pubescens. NCBI lineage: Eukaryota > Viridiplantae > Streptophyta > Magnoliopsida > Solanales > Solanaceae > Capsicum > Capsicum pubescens. The sequence continues at coordinate 269,017,618 of CM061540.1, read as the reverse complement.
CAGGAACCTGAGCGTTCGAACCTATGATGTGAGACATCATAGAGCAAAAATCAAGTATGTGATCAGTACATGGAATGTAGTAGTATGCTAGATGAGGTAAGGCTAAAATGCGTGGGTTCATATGCATGAACAGTAACTGACTGAGTGATATAACATAACTGAATGAGAGTACATAGATAAATAAAGCTACTGTAAACACTGAGTATGCAATACTGTGCATATACATATATATTGTATCTGAGATTTATATTGAAATTGAGTACTAATTTCTTATAACTGAGTAACTGATATCTGAGATTACAGATAACTGAATTACTGATAACTATTGACTATTACTGACAGTCCTGACTCTATAGAACTGAACTGAGTTCTATACCGAAGACTAAAACTGAAACTGTGGGAGGTAATTATCTAACCGATATACCCCTCTCTGTACTGATTGGGGTCTAATTTGTAACCCCAGATGAAAGGGTATCAGTACTGTGCCACGGGTACAGATACTGACTGTATGGATCCACTGAAATATCATCTCAGAGGGCTAAGGGTCACCCTCTACTGGCAGGTTCCCTAATGAGAATGGTATTACCCTCGACTGGCAGGTAAATACCTTATCAACCCTCAACTGGCAGGTTGATATCTCAAGCTACGCTTGCTACATAGTTCAGGAACACAAGGACTGCTACTAAGAATCACACCCTCTATTGACAAGTGAGCCCCCATCCTTGGGTTCGCTCGATGCTGAATCCTACTCCCAACTGAACGATACTGATTATTAGACTGAATTGAACTGGACATAGTTTTATTGAGTTTTATAACTAATTGAGTACTACTGTTCGTGACATTATTGAGACTATTCTGTAGCTACTGTAATTCTAGGTAAACAGCTAGATTTTGGGTAGTACTAAACACCCCCTGGACTCAATAGCATCAATAGTAAAACATGGCATAATCTTGAAAGCATCCTAGTTAATTACTTAGTCATGATTTATTCATTGAGAAATTTTGTCAAACACTTGCATGGCATGAACTTATACATGAATAGGAACACATGCTAACATGTAATGATTGCACCATTCAATTCATATATGCATTTTAACAAACACTTGGGGTGCATGATTATTTCATATAATAATGATAAACATATATAAATATCGTAGCTACTACATTCAACTTATAAATTCAAGAATTGAACATGAGAATCACATAATTCATCACACATGCTAACTTAATTTCATGAAATTTGTAATTAATCATGGATTGAACAACCATATAAAAATACACACATGAACAGAATTCAACTCAAACATGTAGTTCATGGAATCTCAATCTTGTATTTTGAAAAAGGATTCTTTGCCTCCAGGGGTAGTAAGGACCCATGGATGAACATCTAACATACTTGAGAATTTAACTTCTTATAGATTCTTTGTAGTGTTTTTGATATTTGACTTTGATTCTTGAAGGCTAGGATTTTGCTAATAGAGAGAATGCTTTTGATTTTGGGGAAAAATTGAGTAAATGATGATCTAATTAGGTTATTAGGGGTTAATTAATGTGTTTAGACTGATTAGGGTCATGGAAAAAGACTAAATTACCCCTGGAAGAAATAAAAATTCACGTCACTAGATCCCCGATTTTGGCTTTCACGAGACGCGATGGCATCGCGGTGAGCCACTAGATGTTCAGCTGAAACTGTTTAAAATGGACAATTACAAAAATGGCTCTTGGCGCAACGCGACACTATCACATTGCGCCTCTGGAAATTGGTAATTCTGAAATGGTACCTTGGTGCGACGTGGTGTAATCGCAGCTCCTCACTGGAAAATGACAATTGGGAAATAACACTATGGCGCGATGCGCTGTTGTCGCATTGACACACTAAAAAATGATGATTGGGACCTGGAATTTCACCGTGATGCGGTGATGCTAAATTTCACACACTGTTTTACTAAATGTGACATAACTTCTCACCTGGAAATCAGATTTGGAAGAAATTTATATCGTTGGAAAACTAATTCAATTTCTTACAAAATGAAGGATCTTAAGCTGGAAAATTCTAAATATTTTGAAAATTTTATATAGGAATTCTCGTGTAATGAGCGCTAAACTAAGCTAGGAGAATACGGGGTATTACACTTTTGCACGAGGTTCAACCCAGACTTCTTCATTAGTTGGGTTCTTTTTCTTTCTTACATGGATCTCCTCAAATATCTCATGTTGTTGTATCTTTCTACCCCATTTTTTTCTTGCATATGATAAAATTATTAATCTTTAAATAATTAAAAATTTAAATAGAAACAAATAATTAAAGCTGTAAAAGTTACATACCATTTTTTGCTCCACAGTAATCCAACTAATTGCTCCCGCAGTATGTAGAGAGTCACCCTTGGATGATGCCCTGACTTTCTTTCCTTTGTCACTCACCACTTGGTATTCGGCTCTATTCCAATAACGAAGATAATCTTGCCACATGGGTTCAGTTATAAAACTTAGTCGTACGCTCTTCGTTCTGGCATAATCCAACAGACTGTTCATTCTGAGTCTTGCTCTTCTATAAAAATTCTTCTATATAGCAAAGTCATTTTTTGGATCCCACCAGAAATATTTCTACAACAAAAATAAAAGTTTAATATTCAATTTTTTGTTCTAAGAATGTGTTAAGTAGTCGATAAGTGAAATCTTTACCTAAAATTCTTTAAACATTTCATTTCTATCAAATTTTAAAACCTTTTGCCAACTGGTCCAATAACCGTTGAAGTGCCAACAAATGCATTTAGTCGTACCTACACTTAATCAATTTCAAGTTACTAAGTCACCTCCTAAGTTACCAAACTAAACTAAATTCAAAATAAAAAAATCACATTTCAAGTACCTACACTTCAACATTTTCAAGTCACTATGTCACCTCCCAAGTTACCAAACTAAACTACATTCAAAATAAAAATTCACATTTCAAGTACCTACACTTAATCAATTTCAAGTCATTAAGTCACCTCCCAAGTTACCAAACTAAACTACATTCAAAATAAAAAAATTCACATTTCAAGTACCTACACTTCAACATTTTCAAGTCACTAAGTCACCTCCCAAGTTATCATACTAAACTACATTCAAAATAACAATTCACTTTTCAAGTACCTACACTTAATCAATTTCAAGTCACTAAGTCACATCCCAAGTTACCAAAACTAAACTACATTCAAAATGAAAAATTCACATTTCAAGTACCTACACTTCAACATTTTCAAGTCACTAAGTCACCAAACTAAACTACATTCAAAACAAAAATTCATATTTCAAGTACCTACACTTAATCAATTTCAAGTCATTAAGTCACCTCCCAAGTTACCAAACTAAACTACATTCAAAATGAAAAATTCACATTTCAAGTACCTACTCTTCAACATTTTCAAGTCACTAAGTCACCTCTGAAGTTATCAAACTAAACTACATTCAAAATAAAAATTCACATTTCAAGTACCTACACTTAATTAATTTCAAGTCACTAAGTCACCTCCCAAGTTACCAAACTAAACTACATTCAAAATAAAAATTCACATTTCAATTACCTACGCTTCAACATTTTCAAGTCACTAAGTCAGTTAACAAGTTACCAAGCTTAACAAAATTCAAAATGAAAAATTCATATTTTCAACATTCTCAAGTCACTAAGTCACCTCCCAAGTTACCAAACTAAACTACATTCAAAATAAAATTCAAAAGTAAAAGTTCACCTTCAAGTAATTACACTTAATCACTTTCAAGAAACATATTCATTTATAGTATAAGTCAAATAATTGAACAAGTGTAATAAAGCAAATAAGTAGAGGCGTCGCATGTCCTCTTACACCATATAATCATCGCAAAATTTCTATGGCTTTCAAAGCCTTCAACAGTGAAATCCCAAACTAAACTACATTTAAAGATTTCAGTATAAAAAAATAGAGAGAGAGATCAGCTTACCTTTGCTTGTCCTAAATTAAAAAAAAAAATAAGCGATCACCAAAAAATAGCAAAGCAATCCTTTTCCGAATACGGATTCTGTCAAACAGTAAAATGATTAGAAAGAATAATCTTTGGCTTAAACAATTGCAATAATTTAGTAAAAGATATCATATTTATGACTTTCATTTCGACTAACAACAACAATAACATACCCAGTACAACCGCACTCAATTTTTAACCTCAAACATGTAAAAAAGACACAAAAACAATAATTAAGAAGAAGGTAACTATCAAGTGATCACTTACTTTATCACTTAGATCCACCATCTTGGATCACAATGAGTAAACTTGACCAACAATTAAGCAAAAGCCATTTAATAAAATAGCTAAAATACACTTAATTTTCACCTCAATCAAGCAAAAAACCCCAAATAATCTCAAACCACACTTAATTTTTTAGCAAACTTCACCAAAATTACTCAAAACCCACAAAAACAACAACTAAATGACCCAAAACAAGCTGAATCAAGTAAAAAAAGGGCCTAAAAAACAAGCTGAATCAAGTAGAAAGAACAACAATTAACTCACACTCACATTTCTAAAACTTAAAATCGTAACTAGGGTTGTGTGTCATTTAGTAACTGAGAGGGAAAGGGAAAGTTAACTGAGAAGAAGAGAACAACGTACATGTGTGTGTGGAGTCGCCGGAGGCCGAGCTGCCAAAGTTTGTCAGCTGCCATCGCCAATTTAGAGAAGTTGGAGTCGTTGTGTTGCTCTATGTGTATTGCGATGTATGTTGTTGTGTTTGTTGCTGTATTGGTGGGTGGGTGTTATTTTGATGGGTTGGGTAGGGTCGGATTAAATTTATTTAATAGAATTTATTTTTTTAATTTTCAGAAAAATCGACCACATATGGTCTGTTTTTTGGAAATGTTTTTGAAAATCGACCATATGTGGTTGGTTTTTTGAAAATCTTTTTAAAAATCGACCACATATGGTCGGTTTTTACAAAATTATTGACAAAATAAAATATAAGTGTTCTATTTAGTTTTAAAAAAGTTACTATCGAAAAACAATCACATATAGTCAATTTTTTTTAAAAAAAGTTAAATCATATAATTAATTATTTTATCATCATATTAACACGAGTAGTGTATTTCCTCAATCGTATAATAATATCAATGCATTTTACAAATTAGGATGAATTTTTGGTTAATTAGCTTTTAAATACGATATTATTTATAATAAACCAATGAAAAAGGTCAATTAAGATTGGGTTGGGTCAGGTCATTAACGGGTATTATCAAAATACGAGGTTAATTTATTTTTTTAAAAAAGATATTATTCTCAAAATGAACACTTGTGGTCGATTTTTATTAAAAAATTAAAATTTTAATAAATTGTATAATATTTATAACAACATCCAAATAATTTAGTGCAATCCGTATATATATATAAATCAGATAATTAGTTATTTTATCATCACATTAACACGAGTAATATATTTCCTCAATCGTATAATAATATCAATGAATTTTGTAAATTATGATAAATTTTTGGTTAATTAGCTTTTAAATAGATATTATATATATATATATATATATATATATATATACCTCATAATACAACGTGTTAATCAGATAAATTAGATTACTTGTCTCACGTTATTACAACTTCAACAATATATGCGTGTCTACATTGACACAAAATAGTATATCTATTTCCTCAATAGTATGATATCAATATATTATTCAAAATATTTTGATATATAAATTTAGTTATCTAGCTTTCGATTACTACATACGTCACTACGTGAGATATACGTATATATAAATATATTCAATTGACTATCAACTTTCAAATACGTACTATATACATCACATACACGATTTTACTACCCCATAATAATATACAACGTATTTCACATATACTCAGATGAATTATTGGTTAGTTTATCTTATATCATTAATATACCTTCACTATATAATACGTATATACTATATATATACCTCTACATACACACACATATACACACTATCAACTATATCAAGTTCTAAATACGTATTATAGACATCACATACGTACACGAGTATATTATCCAATAATATAATGCGACGTATTTCATATACATACTTTGATGAGTTATCAACTATTTTGATTAGCGTACATTAATATAACTTCAATGTACAGTATATTATTACTTCTATCATTTCAAATCAAGGTATTCAATATGTTTGGATAGATTCTACTAGTTTTTAGTTACATTAGTCAATTCAATATATATATATATATATATACCTTCATTATTCACATCCACAAGTATATTACCTCATAATAGAACACATTCATTATATTTTGATGAATTATCGGTTATATATGTACGTTACATTATTATAACTGCAATAGTAGCATAATATAATTATCTCAACGGTATGATATATATACACATATTCATTATACAAATATTATGCATGTTTAATGCCATTTAGCATATATACAAGGGAAAATATTTATTTTATATATTGAAACACAAGTAAAAGATAAAAATTATGTTCAATGTAATTTATTTATTTTATTTGATATATTTTTTAGTATAATTTTTTTTACAAAATCTAAGATTGATTAATTATTATTAATATTATATTGGTTATCGACTACGTGTGATCAGTGTAATTTTAAAATAAAATATACTTGATTTTACATATAATTTTTTATTAATAAAAACCGATCACAAGTGGTCTCTTTTTAAAAATATTTTATTTTTTAATATAAAAGCGACCACAAGTGGTCGGTTTCTTGTGGTCGGTTTCCTAAATAATTTTCTTTTTTATATTTTTATAATTCCAAAATCGACCACATGTGGCCGCTTTTATAAAATATTTTAAATTTAATTTTTAAAATAAAATCAACTACAAGTGGTTGCTTTTTGAAAATATTTTTTAATTATATTTTTTAAATAAAACCCACCACAAATGGTCGGTTTTTTAAAATTATTTTATTCTTCATTTTTTTAATTCCAAAACCGACCACTTGTGGTCGCTTTTATAAAATATTTTGAATTAAATTTTTAAAATAAAACCGACCACAAGTGGTCGCTTTTTAAAATTATTTTTTAATTATATTTTTTTATAAACCGACCACAAGTGTTCGCTTTTTTTAAATTAGTTTTTAAATTTTTTTTAATTAAAAACCGACCACTTGTGTTCGCTTTTATTAAATATTTTAAATTTAATTTTGAAATAATACCGACCACAAGTGGTCGCTTTTTAAGTAATTATATTTTTTTAAATAAAACCGACCACAAATGGTAGTTTTTTAAAAAAAAAAATCTTTTTTATTTTTTTAATTCCAAAATCGACCACAAGTGGTCGCTATTTTTATTTTATTTTTTAAAATAAATAATAATTAATATAAAAATTATTGAAATTATTATTTTAGAATTTTAAAATATAAAAGAGACCACATGTGGTCGCTTTTAAATAAAAAAGTTTAAAAACCGACCACATGTGGTCCCTTTTTTTGCGACCACACGTTGTGGTCGATTTTTTATGATCGGAAAAACTATTTTTTTTAAGTAGTGTCGTGGGGTATTGAGGGTGGTTCCGACCCTGGTTGGACTTGAGATACCCAACACGAGTAAGCTCTGATTCGGGTCGTGTAACCTAACTTCTTGCTATCAAGCTTATTGGAATTTTGATTCTTGGGGTGCGACTATTGCTTCTTGTTTGTGCCACGATCTCCCCTGCGTTTGGAATGACTACTTCTTATTTCCCTGCCTTTACTTTTTTCATATTTGTCATTCCTAAAGTCTGTCAGTGCTTTAGGTTGTATGATGGATTCATCAATAGTACTACCTTGTCTCCGTTTCAACTCCGTCTTTGCCCAATTTTACATCTCATCCACAACTTGTCTTCATCTTTGAAGTTGGGAATCTGAAGCATGAGAGTGGTGAACTCCTTCATGTATGACCATATGCTACTTGTCTGCTTTAACTCCTGAAGCCTTCAGTTTACCTCATAGAGGACATTGTTGGAAAAAAGCCATTTTGAACTCAGCTCAAAATTCTTTCCATGCTTTAGGTTGTATGATGGATTCATCAATAGTACTAACCTGTCTCCATTTCAACTCCGTCTTTGCCCAATTTTGCATCTCATCCACAACTTGTCTTCATCTGTGAAGTTGGGAATCTGTAGCATAGAGTGGTGAACTCTTTCATGTATGCCCATATGCTACCTGTCTGTTTCAACTCTTGAAACCTTCAGTTTACCTCATAGAGGACATTGTTGGAAAAACGCCATTTTGAACTCAGCTCAAAATTCTTTCCATGTTTTGGTGGTGCAAATCCCTTTCTCCATCTCGATCTCTTTTCGCTTCTACCATAGCATGGCCATCTCTGGGAAGTACAATGTGGCGGTGTTTATTTTGTTTTCATCACTCTTATCCTTGTTGCACTTGAAATAATTCTCCAAATGCCAAAGAAAATTCTCTACCTCTTGTGCATCATGAACACCTTTAAAAATGGGTGGCTTGGGATACTCAATTTTGGCATCCCTTTCTTTGTCGGAAGTCGCAAAACCTCCGAATTCAGTCTCCCCCTTGAGTTCCTCTACCTTGGCCTTCAATGTATTATTCATGCTTAATGTTTTCATGAGCCAACACTTCAAGCAAGTGATGGTTTCCCTCATCTCCAATTTTGCATTTTTGCGCCCCTCCAATTCTTTACGGATATTTTCATTCTCCTCAAAGGTGAAGTCTTGAAGGGACTTAAACTTGCCATTGACCTTGCTCAAACATTTTTCAAAAATCTCTAGAGTATGCCTTACTGTGTCAACCCTCACGATCCACTTTATTTCTGGAATGACATCTTGGATACCTTTTCCTATTCAGCGTCACTCGCCTCAATGAACGAAGTTGAGGGGGATGTCAGTACTTCGCTCGGTGTAGGGTCAGACACTAGTTCCTCGCCCTTCTTATGATTCTTTCGCCCCTTTCGATGCTTCTCCGCAACATCTTGTTTGAAGTTAATGTTGCTAGCAACGTTAATGTCTCCTTCCTTTGTCATTCTCTTAGTATTAACTTGGCTCTGGTACCACGTTATTGATGACTTAGACTTTCACTAAGCACCTTGTGCGGCACTTGACAACTTGCTCTTGAATTTTTCATGATCTTGCAAGCTCAAGTAAGCCTTTTTAACACTAGATCGCAAAGAGAATGCAAATTTGAAGAAAGACACAAGAGAATTTGTAAAAGGGGATTTTATATTGCTCAAGACTTGGTAGATTTTTGCTTGATGATTTTACAAATGCATTTTCCTCTATTTATACTAGTCATCTAGGGTAGGGGTGTGTAAAAACTGAATCGATCAATAAATAGAATCGATAAAAATGCTATTGGTTTATTGATATTGGATTATTAGGTTAACAAATTTTTAATGATGTTATAGATTTTTTTATTCGATTATTCATTCGGTTTTCATTTTTTCTTATTGGGTTATTGAGTAAGCCGATAATACAATAAGAACACACTAAATTACTACTTTATCCCTGCTTATATTACGTTACGTTACGTTACGTTACGTTACGTTACGTTACGTTACGTTACGTTACGTTACGTTACGTTACGTTACGTTACGTTACGTTACGTTACGTTACGTTACGTTACGTTACGTTACGTTACGTTACGTTACGTTACGTTACGTTACGTTACGTTACGTTACGTTACGCTATACCATATCATACCATGCCATATCATATTTCACTTAATTTCAACAAGTTTATTCAAGCTTGAAGATTCTTGTAAATTAAAACACATCACGTAGGATTTTGGCTACAACTAAGATCCAATTTCTTTTCATCTTAGTTGCTACTATTTTTATTTTATGAGTATTTTCTCATCGGTTAAATCAAAAATTGAATCGTTAAAGACCAAAAATCGATAAATCAAAAATCAATAAAAAAAATATCTTATTGGTTTGGTTATTGGTCTAGTATATTTAAAAATTAAAAACTTATAAATTGAACTAATAATACATAAAATCGAACCAAACTGACTGATGCACACCCCTAATTCATGGGTTAAAGTGTGAATAATAAGTGCAATACAAGTCCCTTCATATTTATACTTAAATCCCTTCTTTAGAATTTTCTACATGCCTAGAATATTCTAAGAACCTTTCATGCAAATCTATGAAATTCTAAAAAAATTCATGGAAAATCTCCCTATTTTACTATGGTATTCTACTAAGGACTAGCTTTCTTTCCATGTAAGCCTTCCAAATAAGCATTTTGTGTCATGTGACACTCACGTGGCTTGATGACGTGGTGGGTCATCAGTCATCACAACATGCTATTGAACAATGAAGTTTTGGGGTTTTAAATTTTTAGTGGGACGGGTGAGTCTTGAGCAGACACGTAGGAAAATTTAGTTGAAAACGTTGAATTTTAATCGATGATGGGCAAATTTGATCCTAAATTTGGATAACAAAGACAAATATTTAAATAAATATTAAATTTTTAGTGGGACGGGTGAGTCTTGAGCAGACACGTATGAAGATTTAGTTGGAAACGTTGAATTTTAACCGATGATGGGTAAATTTGACCCTAAATTTGGATGACAAAGACAAATATTTACATAAATATTATTTGTGAGAGCATTATAAGAGCAAATATGGCCCTTTCCGCAAGAAAAAAATGTCAAATTACAAATAAATTTATAAAAAATTATAAAATCAAATCTCTCATAAAAAATTAGGTATAATATAAGAATAAATACTCAAACTTAGACTTACACTCTGTTTGGATGGTGGTTTGCAATGGTTTCATAACAACATAGTATAGTACAATATAATATTTGAATTGACTATATTGTTCACTACTGTTTAATAACAAATTTTTTTGTTTGATTTGATGGTATGATTCTATATCGTAATGAATAAGTTTACTAAAATACCCCTAATTATTATAAATTTTAAATTTATAATTATTAGGGATGTTTTCTTATTAACTATGAACAAAATTTTCTTTGTGCTGTCACTGACCTATAAAAACACATTCAAAGAGTATATACCACCAACCCTCTCAGCAAAACTTCATAAGTATTCAAAGATTGTTCTAATTTTGATTGAGAGTGTTTGGTGCCAGCGATAGAATGAAATCAGAGAAGAAATTTTAGCAACATTATCCAATAAGAAGATATAGCAAGATAAAACCAGTAGGTAGCGGGTATGTTTTTGAAAATTGAAAAGTGAGGAAGTTTATATAGGTCAAGGCAGAAACATGATACAGAGTTAAAATGCTATTTTGTCATATGTTGTGAGGGGCAAAGTTAACTATTTTGTAGCAAGAAAGATCCGTCTACCTTGCAATCTTCTAACATGATTGATGTTGAGTTCAAATACATAGGTAACTGGTGCTTCACTTACTTAGCATAGATAATACTAGTATGTGATGAGATAGATTATGGTAGTTTTATTAATAGCAACAATTTTTTTTTTCTTAAGTCACTGGTGAGTATAATATGTGATTTAGCTTCATTAACTTTGGGAGCAGATTAATCATTCAACGATTTAAAGAAGGAAATAGACAGATTATATAGGGTAAAGGGTAAAATAAAATTAGATAATATTATATAAGGGTATAATTATAAAAAAAAAAAAAACCATGGGATACTATCAAATCGGTGGTTCTAAAAATTGAAGAATTTCATGATTTCCAAACCATGAAAAGATACCATACCATACCATAATTTTTATAAAACAATCAAAACAAACATGGTTCCCTTGGTAACCATACCATACCATACCATGGGAAACCACCATCCAAATAGGTACTTAGTTGACATAATTAATTCTCCAATTTTGAGTATGCACATCTAGACATATCATCTCGTCTTCAATTTCAGTTGAAGCTATCCAACTTACAAATAGATTATCTAAATATTTCTAAAATTTATGTACTCCCTCCGTTTAAAAAAAAGTAACGTACTTTCCTTTTTAGTCTGTTTAAAAAAAGAATAACCCCTTTCCTTTTTTTTGTAATACTCTAATTTCATTTTCCCACATGACATATTTAGGACCACAAGATTAAAGGGCATTTTGGTAGCATTTAATACAACTTTAATTTAAAGCCACAAGTATCAAAAGTTTTCTTTATTTTCTTAAGTTTTGTGCTAAGTCAAAGTAGGTCATTCTTTTTGAAACAGAGAGAGTATCACGTTAGCATCAGCTGTCCTTGAGACAATGTGTAAAGATACGTTGGAGTGTTTAGTTGTCAATTGAGCCCAAGTCAAAATATTAGATTGACACTCTCAAAGTTATGTTGGGATGCTTACTTACTTACCAATTGAGGTTAAATTTAAATGTCTAATTAGGTACTGCACCGAAAAATTATCTTATATCTTTTGTAGCTAATAAGTAGTAACGATAAGTCGGCAGCCAATGACATTCGGTGGTCGTTACAACCAAGTTATGGGTGGCAAGTGAAATACAGCATGATATGGGTAATTCGATTAAATATGTGACCATAAGCATTTATATATGACAAACGCATCTAGTTACTTCTACACATTCATAAACACAAATTGTGCAACAATTTTGTATTCCAGAAATGAACAAGGTTTCTACTTTCTATTTTTCTCTTATAAATTTTCTTATCTTATCGTGGTGTCTACAAAGTGAAGCTAGGATATTGTCGGACTTGGATCACTTGTCCTCTATCAAATTCAAAGGGGTTGTACAAGGTCGCAGTAATAGGCAGATTCCGATTAAAAGTCAACCCTTCGCCAACATCACACACTTGGTCATTAGTATGTACTGTTTCCTCCTCAATTTTTATGGCTCACTTTTCTTTTTAGTCAATTTCGAAAAGAATAACATATTTTCATATTTAGTAACAATTTAGCTTTTTACCTTTAATAAAATGAGTTATAGTTAAACAAATATCTTTCACTTATTTTAGACCACAATTTTTATAAGTCATCTTTTCTTTCTTAAGCTCTATACCAAGTCAAACTAACATAAATTGGGATAAAATAATTGGGACTGAGTGAGTATCTAACTAAGAGACACTCATCATTAGGTGTATGCGCCTTGCGCGTGTACCTTACTTTAATGGGTTTAAATGTTACACTAAATACGTTATTTATTTAAATAATAAAAATAAATATAATAATTAACTTTAACATTTTTTGACCTGCAAATTTCATGCCACTTCAATAGATAGTAATAGCTCTCTGATTGAGTGTTATTTCAAACTTCGCTAATATCTCATTAGTTGGAACTCTATTAATTATTGTTCTCCACACCAAAAAAAGTCATCGTGAATGATATCTGTTTGTGTCATATATTTGATGAAATTAAGTTATTTTTAAGTATATAAAATAATATAGTGATTTATATTATTATTTAACTACAGATTTATAATTATATCATTATTAACACAACCAATAATGAAAAGTAAATATAAGAAAAGAAACATGGTAAACTCTATCATTATTTAAATTTAGATCTGAGCAAATCAAAATTTTATAATTTGTGAGAGAAAATCATACTTGAGTCATATTCCTAAAAGGAAGCAAATAAAAATCTAGTATGTTTTCTAGATTTATGATTTTCTCACACAAATTTATTTTTAACATAAATGTGTATTTTTAAATTTCATTTAGATTTATGATCAATTTAAAATTTGGATTACTTTAATCAATCAATTAATAATATTTATATTAGTTAACTCTCTTTATTTAGGTTTAAATTATTCTTCAAAAATTACTGCATGTATGAAAAAATATGTTTAGGCCAGAATGGAATTTTATTATCCTTTAACTCTTGATAGCACCTATGATTATAGTGATAAATTTGTTTATCATTTAACTTATGTTTTCTATAATTTTAGTATGTTCTTCAAGTTTAAAATAATAAATTATCATGTATTACTACTAGACAATTGCTAATCGAGAAGACTTCATGTAAATAGAAATACTTTGGGTGTCAATAATTTCAATAATTTGGTATTTGTGTTCCATGTTCTTCATGGTCATGGTCTCATGGACACACCACATTCAAAATAGAATTGAAGGTTATTAACATGTTTAAGAATTATGCGTACCACTCCTTTCATAAAAATTCAATTGTAATCTAGCACACAAATTAAACATAAAGAAAAGAATCACACAAGGCAGGCTAACCACAAAAATACTTAAAGCAATGAACTTAGTTTGACGATTATAAAAGAAAGTCCAAAGTACAAAGAAAATACAAATAAAAAAAAAGATATACGTCAAACAAACTTCATGTAAGTAAAAAGAAAGATGTGATCCTATATGGTATAAAATCAAATTGGAGATTGAACACAAAAATAGAAAGAATCCATAAATAAAAAATTTGACATTCGACTCCTATATAATTTATATTAATATTTATGTATATTACCATGACTACAATTGTATGAAAGTTTTTACAATATAGTTGGCAACTTTTAACTTTTCAACAAAGCCCTAGTTTTCCAATAAGAAAAAAAATAATCTTAGCTTACCAAGTTATTGAGTAATTTACTGTATTTTTCATCTTTAAATTTTTGTCCATGAAATGAATTACAGTAGACTCGAGACTTGATGGTTTTTGAGTTTCATCGAAAAAGTAAAGAGTGGAAACAAGAAAGAATGGGAAAAAGTTTGTATAGATAGACATTTATTCATAAAAAGGAAGAAAAAAAAGTGAAGAGAAGAAAACGCTACATTTTTATGTAGTAGTTTTTGTTTTTTCAAGAAACATATTTTCTATATTTTAGGGATCTTAATTTTCTTTCATATATTTTTGAATTTATATTTCACATAGTTAAAGATTTTTAATTTCTTTCCGATTTATAAAAAAGTCAAAAAATGATTTTATGTATTGTTGAGTATTTTAATAAAGGGTAAAAAGTTCAAATCATTTTTCTAAGGGTCTTCACACTTTTAATATATTATATTATTATTATTATTATTATAATATATAATATAATTATAACATATATATATACATACATATATATATCAAAATCGTCAAATCTATTCCAATTCATTGTTTTTTATGTTGGTCCCCACCCGGTGTAGGAGTATTCTCACATCATATATGAACAGGGACTCATATAAGTAGCTTTTAGAGTTAAATTAGGGTAAAAATTCATTTTCTTTACTCATTTATGAAAGATTTATCTTAACGGATTTAAATTTTTAATGTGCATGCAGTGACTATAGTCCACTGCCGTTGATAAGTAAGTAGGGAAGCTCATGAAGAAACAATTCAACGGAATGTTGAGGACATCTTTGTTATGCTGAATTTGTTGAATATATTTCCATGTTTAATTTGAGCCACAACCACAGACTACTCAGTTATCTATTTTCCTTATTATTATTATTATACGTATTGAATAAGCTATTGTTTCTAAGAGCTAATTATGTGTTGTTTACCTCTTCTCTTACTATCCATGGATGTGAGTGCAGAATATATATAGTTGAAAATGCTTCAGTCTTAATTAATTAGAGATTTCGAGCTTGGTTCTTATTGAGAAAGAATAAATTTTTATTGTAAGAACTAATTAAGAGGAACTGTATTTCTCCTTAATGTACATAATTGACGAGAATCTAAACTAATTAATTGGATCAGTAAATTTTACGTACCATATGACTGAACAAATGCTAACAGAGCGCATACATGGACAATCTTCGACAATGCAATTATGCATATCACTTTGTTTTTTTATCAATCATATGATATGTAAAATCGCTATCTCGACTAATATAAATTTGTGATACGTCATGTTTTTAAAGTGGATATGCTGTTTATCTATCGTCCTATCAAGAAACTTTTTATTTTTATGATTCAAATTTAAAACATCTGATTAGAAATGACTAAATTATATTCATTCTAACATAGTCAAGAACAATTATGTGATGACATAGGAAATTGCTGTTAAATAATCTGATTATTAGTGGCAAAGGTTACTAACTTCCTGGAATCTGATTCCCATTCTTGGAAAGCTATCAAATTCACGAAATTGATTTTACGTGGAATTTCTCATCCCCTAATTTTTATTTGTACAATATTATCTTCAAATGATCAATAAAGCGATGTTGAGGGGTAAATACTTTATTTTTAATTGGAGGCATTTTAAAGTTCGAGTTCTAGGTATGAACTATGAAATCATCTTTGTTGAGAAATAATTTTCCTTCTAATATGAAATTTCTTGTGCTAATACAAATTTAATTGAGTTCTAATATAACTATTGAACACCAAATTAAAAATGAAAAAAAAAAAAGAAGAATCTCTAAGTGGCGCCTCATAATGACAAACATATGCAGCTGATCCATTCACACTCTACTCCTTTTCTACATACTTGTGATCCTGACCAAAAGTCAATACTGGATCTACAATTAATTGTCATTTTATAAATTTAAGATATAATTAATTATTTATTTTCTCCTTTAGCCTTAATAATAAATATGAAAAGATAATAATATAATATAAAAAATAAAATATTAAATTAAAAAAAATAATAAACAGAAATAATTTAGTTAAATTATCCTCTTATTAATATTTTTCTTAAACTTGCCGTGGTCATGTTGGTCATAATTTTTTCTTCCTGCCTTCAAACAATAGTCCCTTAAAATACTACTCATGTCTGCGCAGATAATAATTAATAAATTCCAACTATTGTTGTCTTTCTTTGACTGGACATTTTCCATTCAAAACATATAGGTTTTGACTAAAAATTAAGCTATATGGATTTGATAAGTCCAACGACGCGTAATGAAGATAACCAAATAGCTAATTTAAGAAGCATGTATATTAATTCCCTGTATGGGCTGTCTTCCCTACAACTACAAATCAAAATCATAAACACAAACATTATTTGTGTGCACACAGCAGGGTCAAGATAAAAAAAAAATGAAGAAAATTGCTAGTGCATTCAAATTTATTGTAATATTACTTATTTCATCATTGTGTGTGCAAAGCGAATCGAGGATGTTAGACTTGTCAACCACTGTGATTTCGAAAATTTAAATGGCAATAATCATCAGTAAGTATCATTTTTGAATATTTAAATTTTAACAAATCTGTTTAATTAATTCTCGAAGAAGAAAAGAGTAATAATTCATCCAAGTTTATGTGATACTTTTTTTAGTTAACTTGAAGAAGAAGAATATATGCTTAAATTTAACACTGATAATTAACTTTAAACATCTCATTTCATCGCTAATAAATTTATTGATTGCACAAATATTTAGAGGTTGTTTGGTCGGAAATAAGTTATTTCAGAATAAGTTATTTCAACATGTTTATACGATAACTTATCCCATCACTAAGGAATAACTGGTGGGATAAATAATCCCTGAACTAACTAATGCCTCCAACAAAATGTGGGATAAAATATTCCTGCATTTTTTTTCGGAATTATTATACCTTAGCTATCACACCAAACAAATCCTTATAGTTTGCTTTAGACCACAAGTTTTTGCTATTCTTAGGATGAGGAGGGGTCAGGCGACTAGGCTAGATGAGATTTCGGTGGATTTTTAGAAGAGCACTAGCGGGGCGGGTATAGAGTGGCTGACGAGGTTTGTTTGACATTATTTTTAGGGCAGCAAAGATGACCGAAGCTTGGAGATGGAGTACGATGATCCCATTATATACGAACAAGGGGGATATTCAGAGTTGTAACAACTATAGGAGTATCAAGTTGTTGAGTCATACTATGAAGATTTGGCAAAGGGTGGTGGAGCTGAGCTAAGGAGGATCATGACTATTTCCGAGAATCAGTTTGATTATATGCGAGATCGCTTGATACTGAGGCCATTCACCTTGTGAGGAGGTTAGTGGAGCAGTTTAGGAAAAGGGGGAAGGACTTGCATTTTGTATTCATCGATTTTGAGAAGACACACGATAAAGTCTTCAGGGAGATTCTGTGGAGGTGCTCGGAGGCTAGAGGTGTTCCCATGGCATACACTAGGTCGATTTAGGACATGCGCGATGAATCAAAGACTCCTGTGAGGACGGTAAGAGAAGGTTCAAAGCACTTTTCTATTTTGACAGAATTGTACTAGGGATCATCTCTTAGCTCATTTTTATTTACCTTGGTGATGGATGTTTTGATGTGGGGAACTCAAGGGGATATGCCTTGTTGTATGTTATTTGCAGACGATGTTGTACTAATTGACGAGATTCAGAGAGAAGTTGGTAATAAGTTGGAGGTTTGAACATAGACCTTGGAGTCTAAAGGGCTTAGGTTGAGCAGGACTAAGCCGGAGTACTTGAAATAGAGGTTTAGTGATTCGATGCATGAGGTTGACGTGGTAGTGGAGCTGGATTCTCATGACATTTGGAAAAGGGATAGTTTAAAGTATCTTGGGTCTATGATTCAGGGGAATGAAAAGATTGACGAGGTTGTCACGCACCGTATTGGTGCATGGTTGTTGAAGTGGAGGCTCGCTTTGAGAGTCTTTACGATAAGAAAATGACTCCTAAGCTTAAAGGTGAGTTCTACAAAGTAGCAGTCCGATCGATTATGTTGTATGGAGTGGAGTGTTGTCTATTTAAGAACTCCACATTCAAAAATTGAAGGTGGCCGAGATGAAGATGTTGAGATGGATGTGTTAACTTTCCAGGAGAGATAGAATTATAAACGAGGTTATTTGAGAGACTGTGGAAGTGATTCCGGTAGAAGACAAAATATAGTAAGTGAGATTGCGATAATTCACGCATGTGATGAGGAGGTGTACGGATGCTCCAGTACGGAGGTGTGAAAGGTTAATTGCCGATGATTTTAGGTGAGGTGTAGGTAGGTCGAAGAAATATTTGAGGGAGGTGATTAGGCATGACATGGAGCGGTTACAACTTACGAAGGATATGACCCTTAATAGAAAGGTGTGGAGAACGCAAATTAGAATAGAGGATTAGTAGGTGGGAGCGTGTCCGTAGTAATAGAGATGCGTGCTTTGTTTGTATCATGCCTATAGTTTCTTGTTCATAGTGTTGTGAGGATATTTTTGATCTTGAATAGATAGTTTCTTGTATAACTTTATCGATGTCTTATTTTTTTTATTATCTAGCGGTGTACTATTCTATTTTGTTATTTATTTTTATGTTTTTATCGTTATATTATTATCTGTCCTGAGCCGAGGATCTATCGGAAACAACCTCTCTACTTCATTTGAGGTAGTGGTATGGACTGTGCACATTATCCTTCTCAGACCCCACTTTATAAAAATACACTGGGTATTTTATTATTGTACTTTTTTATAACCATGATAGTTGTCACCAAGTAACGGGTACCAGATAACTCTGTCCACCAACATTAGAATAAATGGAATAAAATGTCCTAATTTTTTTGTCTTAATTGGAATTTGACCCAAAAATCTTATAGTTCTCAATCACTTCACTGACCTAGGCCATACCCTTGGATGCAATTTTTAAAGATAACTAGGACGAAGAACTCTATTCTTTTTTATATGATTCACTTACAATTGGTCTACTCCATGGCCGACTCGAGAAATAATTACATACTATTTGCTTGTGCATATGCCTCTAGACAGAGGTAGATACAACATAAAGCCATTGCCTTGCATTCTAACGGTATATATGTGTCATTAAAAAAAATATTCAAACTTATTGACAGGCATCTCAACTTGGCACGGACTTTCACTTTGCTACCTAAAGTCGATGTTTTTCGTTTTAGGCACCTCAACTAGCGTTATGGTGTGTTATTTTGACACCTTTTGCATAATCAACAAAAATATATTGTGTCTGTATTACACACGTTGATGATGTGTAAAGTGACGAATAATACGATGACATTTGCCATTTTCTTTAAAATAATTTTTAAATAATTAATTAAAATTAAAACAATTAATCAATAAATGAAAAAGGTACGAATATACTTCTAAACTTTGATAAATGTACAGATATACCCTCTGTCATATATTAGGTACAAATATACCTTTGCTTTTAATGAAAAAGTACATATATACCCCTAAACTTTGATAAATGATACAGATATACCCAATGTCATAATTTAGGTACAAATATACCCTTGCATTAATTAAAAGATACATATATACCCTTCTCAATAACGACAGGACACATGTCACAATCCCGTTTATTTGGCCTTTTTAAATTTAATTTATCCTAGCCCCACCCCAAAATAATTCTAATTTAACTCATAACCCGATCTAAATAATAACCCAAACCCGATCCAATCTAATAGAAAGAGAAAGAGAGAATGAATATGCATGAATAGAGATGCGTCTTCAAGGTTCTATTAGATCGGGTTAGATTTGGGTTATTGTTTGAATCAGTTTATGGGTTAAATTAAAATTACTTTTCGAGTAGGGTGGGGATAAATTAAATTAAAAAGGGCAAATGAACAAGGTTGCGACACATGTTCTGTCGTTAATGAGAAGGGTATATATGTACATTTTCATTAACGGCAAGAGTATATTTGTACCTAAAGTATAACAGAGGGTATATCAGTATAGTTTATCAAAGTTCAGGGGTATATATGTACTTTTTCCATTAATGACAAAGGTATATTTATACCTAAAGTATGACGGAAGGGTATTTCTGTATCATTTATTAAAGTTGGGGATATATATG
The DNA here is from genome assembly GCA_030864215.1 of Capsicum pubescens. Classification (NCBI taxonomy): domain Eukaryota; kingdom Viridiplantae; phylum Streptophyta; class Magnoliopsida; order Solanales; family Solanaceae; genus Capsicum; species Capsicum pubescens. The sequence goes on along the minus strand of CM061540.1, from coordinate 268,997,052 downwards.
TACCTTTTCATTAACGGTAAGGGTATATTTATACCTAAAGTATGACGGAGGATATATCTGTATCATTTATTAAAGTTCAGGGTATATTCATATCTTTTTTCCATTAATAAATAACACCCCCTCCCCAAGGTCATCTTCTCCAATATCCCACCCCCAAATTATTGTCACTGATTCCCTTCCCCGAAAGATTGTCTTCTCTAATATCCTCTCTCCTTCCCCAAAAATTTTTTCTCCACCCCCTCCCCCCCCCCCTTATATTCAATTAATCTTTAAAATTCAATTTCGCTTCAATCTTCAAATCATCCTTAATTTTTTCTTCCATGTTCTTTTGATTTGGTTAAATGAATTGTAATGCTTTGTATTTTTGTCTTCCAACTTTCTTGTCGTCTTTAATTTTTTTCTGTATGGAATGTTTCCTCGTCGTCTTCCAGTATGAATGTTTTGGTTTGAATTTTTACAATTTTTTGTTAATTAAATTTTATTTGTAGTCATTTTTATTGGGTAAAGTGGTGAAATTAAGAAGATGTCACTTCTGTATGAAATAAAGAAAATATGAAGAATGAAGCAGATAATACAGCAGACATGGAAAACCAAGGAACAACAATGCTAATAGACGTTGACTCCGAACAACAATGACAATGCCCATTGTCATAGTTGTTTAAAGCATTTTTTTAAGCATTGCCATTGTCTTGGTTATGGATGCTTTAAGGATTTTTTTTAAATCAAACTATGTATTACTTCATAATCAGAAATTCATAACACAAATCTAAAATAAAAAAGAAAAAATATGAAAAAATCAACGTAAACTAGCACAAATTAATGGTGAAGAATAATTTTCATCATTAAATAAGTTTAAGATTGAAAAAATTAGTGGTTAAAAATGATAAAGAAGATATAAATTAATGGGTGGGTTAATATATTATTTGTGGGCCAACTTGGATGCCACATTAGCCGAAAAGAGTTTTCTACATTCCAAGTGAAACACACGCACCATGACAACTATGCAAAAGGTGTTAAAATAACACACCGAAATGCTAGTTGAGGTGCCTAAAATGAACAATATCAATTTTAGGTGTCAAAGTGAAAGTTCGTGTCAAGTTGAAGTGTCTGTCGATGTGTTTGGCCAAAAAAATCTAAAGACATGTATGTGTATTGAATCATACACGCACCGATTTAGAATTCTAGATCTATACACACTTACACTGCCAATGAAAAACATATAAGCAAGCCAAGGAATGCGAGAAAGTGATTCTTGTTAAGTATTTCCCTGTGTGATTGTCAAGAAATGTGACCAGAAAAAATAAGTAATAATGTTACTTATAATTGTGAGAGTAACCTCGTTTGTGTGATGAAAATCATATGGTTTACAAGTGAAGGAAAAAGATATATTTATAGTCTAATCCTAAATAACATATTTCATGTTTTCAACCTCTCATAATGAGCATTATCTGCACGTTAAAGGTCGTTTGTGACTGCCAAAGAGCTCAATCCCTTAGCGGTTAGTTGGTAACCTTCTACTTGATTACGTTGATGATAATTTTCTTTTTACTTCAGACATCCGTTGATCCTTTAAAATGATATTTTTTTCCCTCAACTAAATATAAAAACAAATGTTTATTTTTACTTGTTCAATTTAAAAAAACTAAAGTATATTTTATCACTTAATTTATAATTTATTCTTATTATTAGTTATAATTGCTGATTGTTGCCTGCTGAAAGCAGCGAGTTTAATGAGATCAGTTTTACAATTGAGATGAGGAGCCCACAAAATATTCTACACCAAGAGTGCTAATACCTCTTGCAGAAAGCAGAGAAGAAATTCTATTGCTCTGCAAGCAGTATAGGTTCCAAATTTTCTAATAATCAAAACAGGTTCTGAATCCAACGCCGGTGAGATTCTACTTAACCGCTCCGTCATTTGGTTCCGGTTAGACCCAAATGACCGGCGATCCTATTATTCACTTGGGGTCAACGCCATCGCAATCTACCGCAACCGGCCTCTCCGGTGGACTGCTCTGTCGGTGACTTCTTCTCTGTCCGTGACTCTTTCTTGCACCGCCGCAATTTTGGTGCCGATTTCCGGCAATCTCTTTTATTTCTTTCTTTCTTTCTAGCCTCTTTCAGGTACTACAAGTTCAGATCCGACACACCTTCTTAGGTGGCGAAAAAAAAATTTCGACAACCAATTTCAGCCGCAAATTGTCAAAATCAAGCGACTCAACCAAGTAAATCGACCCATCTTTGATCAACTGTACTTGCTCTATCTCTTTTAGTCATATGTATCGCTTTCTTAATTCTAGTGGCTGCTATTGGCTGTCTTGTTTACTATTCTTATTTTGATCCCTTTTACTTCGCGTCTTGGTTGACTATCTTGTTTGTGGGTAATGATTTACCTGTTTATTTCTTTATTTCATAGTAGTATTTGACTTGTTAATTCTACTTGTGTTTTAGCCATTTTTATTGTTATTAGTAGTTTTATAGTGTGGGCTTGATAGTACTTTTTTGGTTTGCATTGTTGTCTAAGATTCACGCTCTTTGTGGTATTGGTCGGTGCTATCTCTAGTGGTTGTGGTAAATGATGTTGACTTAGGTTTATGTCTTCGGACAGGGCTTAGGTCGGGGGCGAGGTCGTGGACTAGGAAGAGGGTAGGGGCAGGGGAAAGGAAGGGTAAAGGGGCTAAGGATGACTATAGGTTGAGAGTAGGGTCATGGAACATAGGATATTTATTAGAGAAGTAATTAGAGCTAGTAAAAATTCTTAGGAATAGGGGAATTAATATATCTTGTATCCAAGAAACCAAATGGATAGGTACAAAGACGAGGGTAGTAGATGGCTATAAGTTGTGGTACTCAAGAAGCGTGAGGAACAGGAATGGTGTAGGTATTCTAGTAGATGATGAGATTAGAAAGAAAGTGGTAGAGGCCAAGAAGGTCAACAATAGGGTGATAACAATTAAGCTAGTTATTGGAGGGTCTTCTTGGAATATTATTAGTGCGTATGCACCATATGTAGTCTTGGATAATGAAGAGAAGAAGATATTTTGGGAGGATTTACATGAGATAGTGAGAGGTGTCCCCAGTAATGAGAAGCTTTTCATAGGAGCGGATTTCAACGGGCAGATTTGGTCTTCTTTGAAAGGTTATGATGATTTTCATAGAGGCTATGGGTTCGGTATAAGGAATGTTAAAGGAGTGGCACCTCTGGATTTTGCACGGGTGTTTGTATTGGTGGTAGTTAATTCAAACTTTTCTAAGAAGGAACTTCACTTGGTTACCTTTTTAGTTCGGTGGCCCAGACTTAGATTGTCTTCTTTCTCCTCAAGGAAGGAGATAGAGGTATTTGTAAGGATTATAAGGTCTTATCAAGTGAGAGTCTTTTGACCCAACATAGGATTTTAGTGATAGACTTGGAATCATAAAGGAGCGGAGGAGGAGAGGTATGGAGGATCAACCAAGGATTAGATGGGGAAGTCTGACTTTGGACAGTGCACTGGATATAGGGAATGAGTTGATGACGAGGAAGGATTGGTGGAGTGGAGGTGATATTGATAGTATGTGGGACAAGAATGCCAATTGCATCAGGGAGACAGCTAGAGAGGTGTTGAGGGTCTCGAGAGGCCACTCGATCAAGAACCAAAGAGACTGGTGGTGGAACGGATAGGTGAAAGGGGAGGTTGAGGCTAAGAAAAAAGCATATGTAAAGTCTGCCAAGAGTAAGGATGAAGAATATAAATGGAAGAATAGGGATGAGTATAAGATTGCTAGGCGAGAGGTAAAGTTAACGGGCACGAGAGCTAAGGATGCTGCGTTCGAGAATTTATACTCAGCGTTAGATAGTAAATATGGGGATAGAAAGTTGTACAGGCTCACTAAGGTTAGGGAGAGGACGGAATAATACCTAGATCAGATGAAGTGTATTAAGGATGTGGATGGAAATTTTTGGTGGAGAAGGGTCGTATTAGAACGAGATGGTAGTCTTACTTTCATAAGCTCCTAAATAGATGAAGGGATACTAGCATTATGTTGGGGGATTTGAAGCATTCCGAGAGGTTTCACAATTATGGTTATTGTAGGCTCATTAAGTTCAGGAGGTTAAGGAGGCTATTCGTAGGATGCGTATAGGTAAAGCGACATGTCCAGATGAGATTCCAGTGGATTTTTGGAAGTGTACAGGAGGGGCAAGTATGGAGTGGTTGACTTAGTTATTTGCATACTTTTTAGGGTGGCGGGGATGCCTGAAGCTTGGAGGTGGACTACGATGATTTTGTTGTATAAGAATAAGGGTGACATTCAGGATTGCAACAATTATAAAGGCATCACGTTGTTGAGTCACACTATGAAGGTTTGGGAGAGGGTGATAGAGTTGAGGTTGTTAAGGATTGTTTCTATTTCTGAGAATCAGTTTGGATTTATGCTAGGGCGCTCAATTACTGAATCCATCCATCTCGTCAGGAGACTAGTAAAGTAGTATAGGGAAAGGAAGAAGGATTTGCACATAGTGTTTATCGACTTAGAAAAGACCTATGATAGAGTTCCTAGAGAGGTTCTTTGGAGCTATTTGGAGACTAGAGGTTTACCTATGTGTATGTTAGGGCAATTAAGGATATGTACGACAAAGCCAAGACTCGAGTTAGGATTGGGGGAGAAGACTCGAAGAACTTTCCTATCTTGATGGGGTTACATCAAGGATCGATGCTTAGTCCATTTTTTTCCTTGGTGATGGATGTTTTGACGTGGCACATTCAAGGTAAAGTTCCCTATTGTTTGCTTTTTGCGAATAATGTAGTCTTGACTGATGAGACACATAGTGGAGTTAATTCTAAATTGGAGGTTTGGAGGCAAACACTTGAGTCTAAAGAGTTTAGGTTGAGTAGGTCCAAGACGAAATATTTGTAGTTAAGTTCAGCGAGGTATCTCATGAATCCAATGTGGTTGTTAAGCTTAACGCTCATTCTATTAGTAAGAGAGATAGTTTTAAGTATCTGGGGTCTATGATTCAGAAGAATGGAGAGATTAACGAAGATGTCACTCATCGGATTAGGGTTGGGAGGATGAAATAGAAGCTGGCCTCCAGAATCTTGCGTGATAAAAAGGTACCTACCAAACTTAAAGACAAGTTCTACAGAGTGGTGATTAGACCGGCTTGGTTGTATGGGGTGAAATATTGGCCTGTTAAGAAGGCCCACATCCAAAAAATGAAGGTGGCAGAGATGAGAATGCTTCGATGGATGTATGGGTGCACTAGGAAAGATAGGATTAGAAATGAGGTTATTTGAGATAAGGTGCGAGTGGCTTCGGTGGAATCTAATATAAGGGAAGCGAGGTTGAGATGATTCGGTCATGTGATGAGAAGGAGCATAGATGCCCCAGTGCGAAGGTGTGAGAGGTTGGCTAGGGATGATTTTAAGCGAGGTAGAGGTAGACCAAAAAACTATTGGAGGGAGGTGATTAGACATGACATGGAGCAGTTCCAACTTATCGAGAACATAACCCTAGATAGAAAGCTGTGGAGGAGGCAGATTAGGGTGGAAGGATAGTCTGAGTTTAGGATGTTTTATCTTTTGGTGTGTTACTTGGAGTATCTTTTTTAGGGTATTATTGAATATGTTAATTTCTACGGTATTTTGTTCTTTTACTATTCCTTATCTTAGATTGTTCTATTTTGAGCGGGATCTATCAAAAACAGCCTTTCTATCTCACATTTGAGGTAATGGTATGAACTGTGTATACTTACCCTCCCCAAACCCCACTTGGTGGGAATATACTGGTATGTTGTTGTAGTATTAGTTATAATTACTTTTTGATAAAAATTTTAAAATATCATATTTATTATCTCTTTCTTTCTTTCTCTCTCTCTCTCTCTATATATATATATATATATATACACATACATACATACATACATACATACATATACACACACACACACATATATAAAAGCAAAAGTAGAAGCACAAAAAGAAGACAAATGACAAGATATTGAGAAGCCATGTGGTAGTTTAGTTCAAAGCTAAATATTATTGTAGTAAAATTTTCAAATTAAAGGATATTAAATATTTGAATTTGAAAATGTATTATCTTTTTAAAAAAGAAAACAAAATCATTATCTTAAAAATAGAAACTTAAGATTGAAGAGTCCTAAATAAACTCTTACTATTTCATAAATTTCTTCCTTTTATATACCATAAAATATATTTAAATACATTTGATTTAAAAATAATAATTATAATAATAATAAATAGTAGTGCGTGGTAATAGTGCTTCCAAAAAAAAAAGGTGTAGTAATAGAGATGATGATGATGATAACAACAACAACAATAAAATTAGTAACAGTAGTACGAAGTAGTAGTAATCTGTAATCTATATCTATAATCTATAATATATTAAAATTATGAAGGGCCTGAGAAATATTGTTTGAACTTTTTGCCCTCATTAAATTCTTTACTTTAGACAAACTTGTTTTTCACTATTTTTTTCTAATATTTAAGAGTTGAAAATTAACTAAATACTATTAAAGTATGAGCCCTACTGATTACTTGTTTTTTGCCTAACTGTTGCCTATCGATGGAACAGGTTAACTAACATACTCCTTTGCAACTAAAACAGTAGGTAATTGCACAGTGATGTTTACGTGAAAAGCATCCGGCTCAAAGAGGTGTAAGAAACCACGACATGTACCTTTACAGGATTTAACCCCAACTTCACTAAAACAATTTGAACCTCAACAAATCAAGAAATTACAAAACTCTTGTAATCAAGGAATTATACTTTAACTCTTATTTTTACAAAATACACACCTTCCCAAGGTAAGTGTTAATTAGTCTCCGAGTTCCTAAACTTGAAGACAAAATTCCTAACTCAGTTTATACTTCACTGAGACTAGACAACATTACAACTCAAGAACCAACCTAATACATAAAGTCTAAGACTCCTTAACTCGAAGTACTAGGAACGGGTTCTCCTTCTATGCTTCAAGCTTTTGGAACAGTTTGATAATTCGTTGATGCGTAGCTATCTTTTTGAGTGCATGAGTAACAAAGTGAGTTACTCCCTCGATATATATTGACTCTTCAAAGAGTCTTTCACTGTGTATATTCTTTTGCCGCCCTTTGGACTCTTCAACTTTGTCAGACTTCTATCTTCAGTTGAAGTCCCTCTTTTAGTGAAACTCTTGTAGTTGTCAAACTTCTACTGTAAGTCAATCTCCTTGTTTTAGTGCAACACTTTCTCTTTAACTTATCAATAAGTAATGTATTTAATTACAATTTTCTTTTATCACACGTGATCCATTAAGAGTACAAAAGAGCTTTATCCATTCTCCAGAAAGCTGAGCTTGTCTATTCTTACCCTCTTTCCTAGTGACTGTCTCCGTGTAATTGGACCGGCTTGAGTAAAATATTTCTTCTATATGTTTCTTTTATATGTCAATCATAAAAACTCCATTGGTCTAACAAATTCCCCCTTTTTTATGATGACAGACTTTGCAATCCTGAAGCAAATTTTTCTTTAAACACTTTGCCAAGAACAACAGAAAAACACTCAAAAGAAACAGAAGAACCAAAATAAGTCAATTGGGTTATAAACATTGAATAACTCATTCTTCCCGCTTTTGATATCATTTAAAAGCTATAAACTTAAAAAAAATAAACTATTCTCAGTATGGCGACATGAGTTATCATCAAGACAATCAATATAAGGATAATTTAATAAAGTAATAATGTAACCATAAGCAAAAGAAGATTTCATTGATAGAGAACTATATAATTTACTATCAAAGCACCAAAAAGAGTAGATGAAGTTATCTAGGCACAAAATACACAAAGGAGAGAAACAGGTATAGAGTTAATCCTAGGAGCTCTAAGGATATGGCTGAAAAGGAAAGAAACAGGTTAGATAAGCTTGTCCAATCTATAGATGATCTCAGTATTTTAACCCTTTTTTTTGCAAGATCCTCTTTTAGAGTCTGGATCCGAGCCTGAAGCCTTTCTCTCTTGATAGTAAGGAAGGCTTTAAGTTTATCCAATTCAGCTAGAGCATCAGCTAGTTCATTCCTTAGTTATTTTGTAGAAGAATCAGCTTGACGCATTGAGACAGGTAAAACTGCATAGTTCAAGTGCCCAAGAATGTCCTTGGTAGTCTGAAGTGTCCAAACCTGAACTGAGACAACATAGGCTTCAAATATGGGTGCTAACAAAAACCCATTAGCCAAAGCATGGGCCTTTTTATTATCCTTTTAAAGGATCCTCTGCATGTGCTTGACAGTCAAACTGGGTAGATTTATTTTAACATTAGTATCAAGAAATTCCATGAGTGTAAGATCGATATAATTTTCCTTAGATTGCCTCTCCTTTCGAGTTAGAATAATTTTGTGAACCACATCAAAATATAGCTGGTGAAGGGGTGATATTTCTCTCTTGAGACCATGTCTATGCTTATCCAAATTTGGCTTTCCTGAGAACATCATAGTAATATTTAGAGCAGATGCCACGTTATCAAATGGTGACCAGTTAAACTTGACATAGTGATCCTATACCTCAAGAGGAACTTCCAGAATACGAGCAACATCTTCTGCAGATAACTCTATAGACACACCACGTACAGATGTGGTGAAAATATTCTTTTTCGCAACACCATTTGTATAGAACTCATGCATCTCTGAATGACCAAATTTTTGTTAAGTCTCAACTTGAATAAATAATGAGGTCCAGCCTTGAAACATGATTCTATCTAAATGAACTAACATTTCAGGACCCCCAAACCCAGTGATCACACAACCACGAATAAACTGTTTCCTTTAAAAGTGAAGCACACGATTTAGATTAGTATCAACATCTTCAGAGATATTTAAATCATTATACTCAGTGTTAGTGGAATGAGAAAGATCATCCTCAGTATTCTAAGAATTTGAGGAAGGAACAGGTTATGGAACCTATCTCTTGGATGTGGATTTTGAAGCAGATTTTGATGAGGAATCAAATGGAAGAAGTTTTATGGGAGTATGTTTTCTTGAGGGAGAGGTGGATAGAGCATACTTAGGAGAGTTAAATGTAAAGGGCTTGGAAGTAGAACATTTACAAGCTCTTCCTTTTCAGACACTTTGTGGAAGAATGTTTGAATCAGAGGTAGGAATAAATGAAGAGAAAGAAAATTTCTTCTTTTTGCTTGCTTTAAGAGTAGCTTCAAGTGATGCCTCTTCTTGTATTTTGCGATTCCTGGTGTGAGTAATACGAATGAGAGTAGGATTTTGAGATTTATCCATGAATACTTCAGAATCTGAAGTAGGAATACGATCCCTAGATAATTTGACAAGACAAGAACAAAATCTCCTTGGAGTAACAATTTTTGAACTAGATTTAAAAACTGAAGACGAGGAAGGTTCAGTTTCAGGTGGGAGTATCTGCAATGGAGAAACATTCTGGACATTTTCCAAAGGGTTAAATTTTTGACAATAAGGTTCTTGGAACATGGGTTTGAAATTGTACCATGCCCTAAAATCAGATAGCTTTATGGGAATGGAAGGGGAGATTTGTAGAACTGGTGCGAAATTAGGATGGACAATAAGAAAGGTGATACGAGTGTATGGTTTGATGGATTTGGTATTAGGGAGTGAAGAGGTTTTCAGGGAAGCCATTGGTAACTCTTTCTAAGAATGGACCACGTAAGAGTAGTGCTTAGATAAGGATGAATGATCTTGGATAGTAGATAAATGAGATTTTATAATTCAACAGGTTAATTGAATTTGAATAGGAAAGGGAAAGATGAGGCATATAGGTATAATTGGTTGTGTCAATTGTATTTAAGTGGGAATAGGAGATGTGACCATTGGCAGAGGTGGTGGCAACTTTTTCAGAGAAAAAAATTATGAGATTTTGGCGGTTGCAAGTTTCCCTTCTCTTTTGATTTAGAGAATGAAAGAACCATATGTGCCCAGATGTTCCCTAATACTTGCTTAATAAGTGACTGAAGTAAATCATACCTTTCCGTCTCCATGATTTCCAATGACTTAGCTTCCTTTATGACTGCATGACTAAAACCATTACTTAAATAAATTATCATCATACTGGAATTGTGATACACAAATAAATGTGCTAGATGATAAGAATAGATGAAATTTTTAGAGTAGGATAAATGTTCTAGCCTATCATTGAGGGTGGTTTGCACAATCTTAATCATACCCAATTTTAACCTATTTTCCTCATGATGTTCTCTACTTTAGAGCTTTAACGATCTTGTTAGTAGTTTGATCAAAACATAAAAGATACAAGATATTTTTCAACAATATGGCTAGAAAGATGGAATCAAGTAGTACAAAATTTCCCTGTAGATTTTAAGATGTTTGTATTACCACAAAGGATAGGAACACAGTCTAAACCAACATACTAAGCCCCAGCATAAAGCTACTGAGTTTTGTTCTTTAGCAGACCAGGTTGTTAGACTTGATTCCTGTAGTGCTTTTTCTTTAATTGCAGACTATTGTGTTGTTGTATTACTTGTCCCCCCTCTCACTATGCCTTTGGACATAATAGTTGGAATAGATGGTACAACTTACTCCTCTTACTTTCTTAGTTTCTAGTCCTCATTTGTAATAAGAGAGGATCTCCCTTGCTTTCCCGTTACACCCCTTACATGATCACTACAGGTCTTACCATCTTTCAAAGGCTTTTGTTTTTGGTTCTTTTCAATCTTTGTTCTCTTGTTGCAAACAATCTCCCCCCTAAGTGAAAGGATCGTTGTTCTCTTCTATTCTTTGTGCTCTGAGAAATCTCTGACCATGTTCTAATTTTTCTTGCCTCCTTTCACTCTTACCTACAAAACAACTTAGGGATTAACTTTAAGAACCCAGACAATCTTGGGTCCTTTCTTGTGAGAAAAGGGATGAATCAAGTTTCTTCTAGCCTAATAAGGCAATAGGTTATGTCACCTATTTCTCGGACTGGTTGTGCTATTGACTCTATTTCTTTGAGATCTTATAAATTTTGATCCTTTCGCTAGATTTATACTTATGGAGCTGCTCTTATTAGCAATTGGACACTCAGTAGTGGGATGCCAATGATTGCCACGGATGTAGCATAAATCATTAGTAATAGTTTGATTCTTAAAAAATCCTAATCCAGGTTTTTCATTGTGAGTCCTTCCACCCAATTTATGAACAATTCTTGAAGAATTTGTCCTTTTTTTTTCCCTTTCCACATCAAGTTTCAACTTAGAGATTTCTTGGTTTAACTTATCAACTATCTTTTTCGTTGTTACATTCATGTTTAACTTTGGTCAATTCAAGATCAATTTTTTCTTGTTCATTACTTTCCACCTTTTTACCTTTTACAGAAAGAGTCAGTTTTAATATCTCAGATTGTAGATTCAAATTTGAAGAATCAAGTTGACTAACTTGTTCCTTGAGAATGCTACTTTTCTTTTCAACAATATTTTTGTAAGTCTCTAGATCAATGAAATCAAACTTGAGACTTGCAAAATTATTGAATAACTCATCCCTATCAGAATTTAATTGTTGGAAATCATCAATTAGAGCACTCATCAAGGAGACGAGTTTCATTTTAGAAAATAAATGCAATGTTTCTTTAAGCTCAAGGAGACTTACCTCAGAAGTACCTTCTTCCTCATTCAAGTCTGAATCTCCAATGGCCATAAGTGCAGTTTCATCACTCTCGTCATTATCTGATTTATCTGAATCAGATCCCAAAGCAGCCACCATAGCATATTTCTTCTTCTCTCTTTTCTTAGACTTTTCTCTTAATTCTTTCTCAGCTCTTTCCTTTCTCTATTCAATTTTCCGAACTTGAAAATCTCTGACTTGATGATCAGTTTTACCATACTTGTAACACCCGGTAAGGTTGTCATTGGAATGCCTTTTACTACCCGTTCCATTCTTCATTTTGAAGAATTTGCTGAAATATTTTATAATAAAATCCACCTGATCTTCAGTCAGTTCTGCTTCCCCATCACTGTCAGAAGCCATCAGGGCTAAAATTTTCTTAGGAGCAGCCTTTTTTTTTTATCTTGGATTCATCAATTTGCATCTCATAAGTTTTTAGGTTTCCTACTAACTCATCTAAAGTCATATTGGTTAAATCTTGTGCCTCTCTAATAGCAGTAACCTTGACATCCCACTTAGTTTTTGGAAGGACCCTCAATACTTTCTCAACTTGTTCCTCAGTAGTGATGATTTTTCCTAAAGAAGTTAATTCATTTGTCAAAGCAGTGAGTCTCGACATCATCCAACAAAGTAATTTATTTTCCATCATCTTAAATGCTTCATACTCAATAAAGAGAAGAGTAACTCTGAATTTTCTCACTTGAGTAGTGTCCTCATATGCATTCACCAAGGCATCCCAGATTTACTTGGCAGTGGTGCAAGTAGACACCCTGTTGTATTCAGCTGGACCTAGTCCACACACTAGTATGTTCTTTTTCCTTGTATTTTTCTTCAGAGCCACCAAATCATCAGCAGTAAATTCGTTTCTCACTTTTTTAACTTGTTCTTCATCTTCCAACTTCATTGGGATAGTTGGGCCATCAGTAATTCTGTCCCAAAATTTATAGTCTTCTCCTTCAATAAATATTTTCATTCTAGCCTTCCACCAAGCAAAATGAGTACCATTAAAAATAGGAGGCCTAGTAGTGGATTGTCCTTCACTGTGACTAGTAGGAGGTACAAAAATCATCATAGTGATATTTTCTAAGGTGTTAACCTTATATAAGATAACCTCTCTCTGATACCACTTGTTAAAGTTTGAACCCTACTGATTATTTAATTTCTGCCTAACTATTGTCTATCGATGGAATAGGTTAACTAACGTGCTCCTATGAAGCTAAAATAGTAGGTAATTGCACAGTGATGTTTACGTGGAAAACACCTAGCTCAAAGAGGTGTAAAAAACTACGACCTGTACCTCTACAGGATTTAACCTCAACTTCACTAAAATAATTTTAGCCTCAACAAATTACAAAACTCTTGTAATCAGGGAATTATACTTTAACTCCTATTTCTACAAAACACATACCTTCCTAAGGTAAGTGTTCCCTAATCTTCAAGTTCCCAAACTTGAAGGTAAAACTCCTAACTCATTTATACTTCACTGAAACTATACTACATTACAACTCAAGAACCAACCTAATACATAAAGTCTAAGACTCCTTAACTCTAAGTACTAGGAATGGGTTCTCCTTCTATGCTTCAAGCTTTTGGAACTGTTTGATAATTCGTTGATGCATTGCTATCTTTTTTAGTGCATGAGTAACAAAGTGAGTTACTCCCTCGATATATATTGACTCTTTAAAGAGTCTTTCACTGTGTACCTTCTTTTGCCGCCCTTTGGACTCTTCAACTTTGTCAGACTTCTATCTTCAGTTGGAGTCCCTCTTTTAATGAAACTCTTGTAGTTATCAAACTCCTACTTTAAGTCAATTTTCTTGTTTTAGTACAACACTTTCTCTTAAGCTTATCAATAAGTGTTGTATTTAATTACAACTTTCTTTTATCACACGTGATCCATTAAAAGTGCAAAAGAGCTTTATCCATTGCAAAAGAGCTTTATCCATTCTCCAGAAAGTTGAGCTTGTCCATTCCTGCTCGCTTTCCTAGTGACTGTCTCCATGTAATTAGACTAGCTTGAGTAACATGTTTCTTCTATATGTTTCTTTTATATGTCAATCACCAAAACTTCATTGGTCTGACAAATACATTTATGGTGAAACCTTTTCTTATTAGAAGTCATCAGAATTAATGAGAAATAATACTTCTTTCATTAGTTTAAGAATTCTAAATCAACTAAAATTTAATTTTAAGAAGATTTAAAAAATCTAGAAATAAATATAAAAACTTTAGAATGAGAAAAATTTAAGAAATATCAAACATTTAACAGTTTTAAGTAAGTGATAAGAACGTAATCACTGATTTTGTAAAGATTTGACTTTAAAAACAAGAAAAGATTTTAAAGAAAAAAATAAAAATAATCATACCAGAAATATGGTTCAAATTGATGCGTCTCTCTTAGCCTCTGGCAGCAAGGAAAAGAGGTACTGCTGACAAATGCAAAAGTGATGATGATCAACCACTTGAAACTTCTAGTGATAAAATATATATGTGCTTACACTAAAATATATGTTTGTGTTTACATTATTATATTAAAATGTGAAGGATCTTTAAAAAGTGAGTTAAACTTTTTACACTTCACTAAGAATCTCCACAATAAATAAAAAATTTTAATTTTAAATAATTAAATGTTATACGTGCCTAAACTAGTACAATAATAATAGTGGTTGTAGTAGTATTTAGAGTGGTAGTAGTTAATAATAATACTAATAGTAATAATAATAATAATAATAATAATAATAATAATAATAATAATAATAATAATACTTTTTTCATTCCTAAATAAATGATTTTGGCCTTTTCATTTTGTCCCTAAAAAATAGTGTTTTGAATTTATATGAAGATAAATGATTGAGATTATGTTGGAGATACTTGTTGAATTATACCACAAATAAATAATTTTAGCCTTTTCATTTTGTCCCTAAAAAATAGTGTTTTGAATTTATATGAAGATAAATGGTAGAGATTATATTAGAGATACTTTTGGAATTATACCACAAATTGTTAATTGATAAGTAAAAATTTAAGTTTAAAATGAAATATATAAATTTTTGAATTGAAGAAAAGATAAAGATCATATTCAAAACTGAATTTGAGAATACTTTATCAGTATGCAATTTTATTTAGCTATTTAGTAACTTTTTAAACTTTTCAATATAAATTGAAAGGATAAAAAAGATACTATTAAAAAATAATCTTTAAAATATAAAGATATAACTTTATTAAGTTATTAGTAGAGATAATAACTCTCTAAATAAGAAATAGAAATATGTGGTATAGTTTACTTAGAACTCTTTTACAGTTTATCCTACCAGATATTGTAATCTCATACAATCTCATATTTTAAAATTTTGAAATTAAAGTTTCTTTTTATCTAAATCAATATGTACAATATAAATGGGGATATATTCCATTCCGCCTTCCTCTCTTTACTATTAACAAATAGCTTCTTCTCCGTTTTTTTGTTTTTATTTTATCGTACAATTTTTTTTTTTAAAGCCCATGATTTCATTTATGCGTAATTTTGAGGTTCAAAGATATCTTATTGATTAATTTAATGAAATAGAATATTTCATAATTGTTATTGTGTTGATTGTTATTATGTTGATTAATTTTCTCGCAGATGATACAAACAGCTTGACATGAAATACATTGAAAAAATAGTATTAATATGTGGCAACAACAGGGGAATAACCTTTTTATATGCTTCAAATTATAATTTTAAGTAATTAAAGCTAATTTATATCATACACAAAAAAGTAAATGAAATTATGCAAATATGTTGACTTCATTAAGTAATTGCATAAAAAAATTTCAATATTTATTATATGAATTTGATTTTGTTGTTGAACAAAGAAGCATGTTCAATTGGTCAAATTGCAAAATTTAGAGATCTTAATTGGAGGTACAACATTAGTTTGAAAATATTCATGAAGACAATGTTGCAATTGAAATTGCTTATAAGATGTGTAGTCTAGTCTGGTGAAATTTAGTGAATTCGAAAAAGTGAAAAACATGCCATGTATTTAAAACATATCATGAAAATTTATGTTAAAAGTTTAATATATTTGTTATCACTATTATGTTTTTGTTGTTTACAATTAGCATTATATTTATCTTTTGTTATAGATGTAACTAAAGAATTGGAAGTTTCTATATATTATGTATACAAATATCTCATAAATACTAAATGATTGGACCTTTTCTTTTAAGGTAATATAATTTAACATATTTGAAATATTATTAAAAATAAATAAATGAGTAAAGATATAGTGATGAGTATTGTGATAGGGGAGGATGAGGATAGAGAATTATAGTGATAGGATGGGGTGGGATGGGTGGGGTGTGATAACGCCCAAACTACCCTTCCTTAGAAGGATAAAGTGATCACTGTCAAAATATAGTAACCTAATTAGGTTGGGGTTGATCCTATAGGGAATAGACCAAAAATCTATCCGAACTTATTGAAGCTACCAGGCAGTGCAGAAAAGTAAAAGAGGGGGATTTGTAGTAACTAGCTAAAACTAATAAGGCTTGGTTGCTTTTGGTTGTAAACAATCTAAGAAGAACACTAGGCTTGTGTTCCCATGGCTTCTGAAATCAGTAGACTTATTGAGCACTGTCGAACTATTATAATATCTTGCATGTAGAATTTGATAAGTTATGTACCACCAATGGTCTTTTGGACTCATTGACAGATCTCACCCTTTACCTTTTGAGTCTCAGAATATCGCCTTACTAACCCTTATCCTGGATCCCAGTTAACTATTACTTTTTGAGTCTCTAGTTATAAGATGATAGTTAACCATCTTACTTAGATAATACCTACTAGCATAGATCAACAATTAAACTTCAAATTACTGTTGTGATTCTCTTTTCCTAGTCACTACTCCTCTTTTGGAGTAAGTAGCAATAATATAGGCAGGATCCTAACGTGTGCACCTGTTAAGAAAGCAATCAAAGGAAAAAAAATCCAATAAATGCAAGAGTATTCATCTAGAACGATATGGAACTTCCTCTACTTTGTTAATTCGCCAGGATCCCACAACCCTAGTAAAGGAAATTAGTCTCTCATAGTTATGAGATCAATCATGGAATCCACAAACAAAATTATAAAATCAATGTCGCAATAACGTAAGAAGAAATACCAAAGTCTTAAATTGAATAACAAATCAAAAACAAACCAAGAACAATGAGAGTATAGGATAGCCCCGAAGGGCCTACCCCTGAATATATGCGAATAATTCAATAATGAATAAAAAGTCTAAGGGTATTTATAGATTACAATAAACCTTAGAAATCAAAATCCTAACAAAAATAGGAAAACTTCATGCCTAATAAGACTTTAAAACATCACTAGGAATGTAATTAAGATACATGGAAACCCTAGAAAATGATTTTGGAATAATCCAAAAAAGTTGAGGTTGGTGGCCACTTATGTGTGTTCACATGTGGCCTAGCCTTGGGTGCATATACCACATGCGGCCTGAAGCTAGGCGTATGTATACATCTACATGTGCCAGAAAATTTTCCTGCACCTTCAGCTCTCAGGATTTTGGACTTCCGGCACTTACCTTACCCACATACGGTCCACATGTGCTACATGCGGTCTACATGTTGGCATAAGTAAGTGCTAGAATTTATTTTTTAGCTCTTTAACCCTTGGGATCTTGAATTCTGGTACTTACCTTAGTCACATATAGACCACGCTACATGTGGTCTACATGTGGATATAGGTAAGTGTCAGGCTTTCCTAAACTTACAACCAAGCTTCAAATCTTCAATTTTCATTACATGTTTTAGTCACGTACATCCAAAAAATATCACAAATACCCAATACTGATCAAGTAAGTGGACAAAACATCACTTGTTATCTTTTTCTCGAATTTAGCATCCAAAACCTAATTTCCTCCAAAACACTCCAAAAACATATCAAATCTAACAAAATAGCCTTAAGTACATGCATATTCTCCAAGTTTAAGAATCATAAGTGCTATATTTCTATAGCACATCAAGACCCTCAACTTAGAACATTGCATGTCCTCAAGCAACAAAACATAACAAAATAATATGATGACGCTTTACCAAGAGAAATCTAAGATACCTAGGGTAGTCAATCATTACTTTTAGCTCAAGATCATTACCCTCTCCAAGATTCATATTTTAAAACCAATTGTGTGTATTAATGAAGTAAAACAATATGACACAAAGAAATCAATCTATGGCATTACATTAGCAACAAACAACTATGCATATATACAAGTTACACTACCCAATCAAGTAAGTAACTAGCAATACAACCCATGTGCCCTCATTTCAAAAGAAGTCCCACTCACTTATATGAAGTAATGCATGTCAATGCAGGGACGATCAAGAGACATTCACACTCTCACTCACAAAAGAAGTTTCAATCAGTGTGCATCAAATACCATAGGCTTGCCCTTATTTTTTTCACCTGAGCTTTCAGACAGTAAAGTCAGATTACTATAGGACTTTTCTCGGCTTGTAATGTAGGCTTGAAGGGCTGGTATGGTACATATGAATATCAAATGACTGCGCCTCCTTGGCACTACAACTACTTCTGGGGTCCACACTTAACTAATTTTTTACTTTACTTCCGCCCTTGTTTCTCCCTTTTTATTTTAAAGCGCCTTCTGGCTGGGTATGGTTTTCTAATTCATTTTTTTTTCAAATTATTTCTTTTCTTTTTTATTTTATTTTTCTACCACACCCAACCCTAATTTCTTTTCCTTTTATTTTATCCTTCTTCATACTCACTTTACATAACACACCCCTATGATAGCCACCTTTAAATTACACGATTTGCCTGAGTTGAGGTGTCATGTCTAAGAAAGAATGGGACAAAATAGGTTATTGCAACACAAATAGAAAGGTAAAAGGTGAAACAAAAAAAAATAGGCTATAAGGCTCAAAACAGTGATCAAGGGATACTATTTCACACTGGAAAGGTCATTTAGGCTAAAAGTGGACTAAAATAAAAAATGGCCTATGATCCTTTCCTAACCAACTATCCTACCACCTAGACAAGACTAATAGGGCAAATTCTGAATTTAACACATAAATGGAACTAAGTAGTATCTCACACACATGGAATGGAGTCACTATTACAAACTACTACTTATCTAGCTCATGCATTTGCAAGTGATTATCATGTCCTTAATCTTAACTCCATAACAAGATCCACAATATTTACACATATATATACATTCACATAGTTTTATAACACAGTTTTGAAGGTATGTCATTTTTCTCAAAAATCAATCAAAAACATGACAAACTTCCCTAAATACATGAAAACCTCCTAATTATACAAAAACACAACACAATACAAAAAATATACAATGTAATACAAATTAACCTTATATATGTCGGTTTTGTAACCATACCGCAGCCAACATGAAAAGAAGCACGACAATAAAAACCTTCGGCGGTTGTGCTATACCCCACCCCAACTAAAAAACTGTGCATTATCCTTAATGTGCTAAAATAAAGTAAAACAAAGGGAAGTGAGAACATACTTGAGATGCACTAAGCGTATGTGTCATGAGCATTCCCAGATGGTGGCATATCAGCTGCCGGACACGATGGCAGTACACTACTAGAAGAAGCACCCACTGCTATCTCAGTACACATCTACCTCTCAATAACTGTGGACTCTATCAATGCATGTTTTGCCCTTTTTAGGACCTGGTCATATGGAATATTTGGGTCCTGCAGGTCTCCCGTGTTCCTTCTCTTAGTCCTAACTATAGGGACTTCTTCCTGATCCACTATAAAGAAATTGAACCATTTGGGCACATCAAGAGGTAATATCTAGAACACTGGGGGTATGGCTAAAGGAGTGGCTTCCATATGGCTTTTTGTGAGAGAGTGTATATCTGTTCGCAATGTATCTATATCCTCTCTTATATTGCCTAGATCTAGTGTCTCTAACCCAAAAAATATGGCTATAACATGACTCTCAAAAAGATCAAGATGTGCCTGTAAATCAGTACGTAACTCTGACATAACAACTCTCAGTAAAACCTCTCATCTAATCTCTGCCATCTCGAATCTAGTCTAGACCCCTGCTTGGATCTTCCCATATAGAGTAGTCATCTCGATCTCAGCAACCCGCAATCAAGCATCAGTGGACCTCTGACTGTCCACTAAGCTCTATAAGAACTCTCGAGATACAGTAATCATACCTGTAGTAGGAGCTGTAGTGGATGGGAAAGTAGGCTCTGAAGATACGCCCACCGACTTCGAGGTGGAAGTCGAGGCTGATAAAGAAGTAGATGGTGTCTCCTCGCCCTTCATACTTAAATTTAGGTCCTCTCTCTACTCCCCTATCTCACAATCAATTCCAAACCCTATATCACCTCCATGCATATCACCAGGATCTGTAGAAACTTATAGGCCCTCAGTCCGGGCCTGAGGTACTGTGGTAGGCTCACTAGATCTCCTGGGAATGGCTGGTCATAACGGATCCTTCATACTCTTCTTTTGTGCAGTGGCTATCATAAGTACTCTCTCATCGACTTTCGATATATCAGGTACACCAACCTCATCATATACCTCTTAATCAGGTAGGGGAATGACAAATTCATCATCTTCCCAAATGCTCTATCATGAATCTTATGTTAGAGAATGGATGCAAAATTAATAGCATACCCGACCATCAAACTAACATTCAGAGTTGTTCTCTCCCAAGTCAATACATTATCTGAGATAGCAGGGAATAGTTGATATCGAATGAGCAACCATCGAAACATGGCATCAAAAGTTAACAAACCCTTTTTTGTCACAGTATGATCCTCGATCCATGGGATCTCATCACCCAAAGGTGAGATGTAGCTGGCTATCCACCTAGCCAACTCAATTCTCTCTTGTCTATGCTCAGCCTCCCTCATAATGTGTCAATCATGTGTGACTCTAAGACTGTAGTCACACTCTACTATAGATGTAGGAGTTATATAATCTGGACCAAAAATAACCCAATGAACGGTCTCTACTAAAAGATCAACTTGGACCCCTCTCATAAGGATCTGCTCAAGCTATGGATGTTCGATATGTCTTATCAAAATTGGAGATCTATGCATCATAAGAACTATTATGGAATGATATGATGCATAAAAATCTCTTACCAAAGTCGGTCTGTAAGAACCGAGTGGTCTGGTCATCCACTCCAATTCATAATGATCAAAGGCTGCCAGTAACTGTGGTACTCTACTCAGCCTAGATAGATCAATCTTGCTCTCCTAAAAATAAGCCTCTTGGTTCATTCGGCCTATGAAATATTACTATATATATCAAATATATTCTGCATCCTTTCCAGATACCACCTCAGATTTTTCTCCTTAAGAAGTGTCTCTGAGGCATGTAAGTGTGTGAAACTCTGCCCCTGCTGTACTGGTGCTTCATAGGAAGACTTCTCTATACCTTTCTTAGACTAGGGTACATCTGGCTGTTGTAAATGAGCTACGATACCCTCCTCTAACTGAGGCATTGTTGATAACTCATCCTGCTATGCAGTCGAGACCCCTCCTCTAATTGGGGATCCTAAGTTATATCTTATGGAACTAACTCCAAATCTGCCTCATCATTATCATCATCTAGAAAAGGAGGATGTAGAGGTGATATCTGTATTGACTTTATCTTCAGTCGAGGTACACGTGCACGTGTAGCCTGGACAATCTAAACAACCTCAATTCGAGACCTAGGTTGAGTAAAGGCTAGCCATCTGCCCCACTATGACTGGTCAGGTAGCGGTTGTCCCATAGTGCCTAATATAAAATTCTTGGCTACCCGATGTATTTGTTCATTAGTCACTTTGTATGTCACACCCCTACAACCTCTCTAAGTTGTGCAATCGATTACTCTTTCACCGAATGACTGGGCTTGGGGGTTTTATCCCATCCCCTTGAGGTATCAGCCTTCTTCTTTGTAGCAACTTTTGGTGTCATGTGCACCTGAAAGACTAGTCGTTAGTTTCCAATCAAAATAAGGGATTGCAAAAGTTGAAGAAAAACTCAAAATTTGAAAGTTTGAATTTTTCCTCAATTTTCACACCTTTATAACCTATTTGAAATCCTAACAAGTCCAATGTGCACACATATATCAAGAATCATGATTTTCAATGCAAACTAACATGCCCAACTTTTGGTATTACTCTAGTTTTTATAATTTCAACTTCCATTTAGGGCCTAACCTTAGAATTTAATTCAAAATAAAGCCCCACATTAAGATTTTAGGCTACTTCAAGGCTCCTACATACTAGTATGATAGATTCTATAAATTTTCCATGTAAATACACATATCAACTTATTTGTTCAAACAATTAAAATAAGATATAAAAATTAGGAGCCAAAAAAACTGCCTCTTTTATGATAATCTGGAAGTGAACAATGAAGAATAAGAGTAAAACCCAAGTTAAAACTTGTTTTTAGTGTGTTGGGACAAGTTGGTACCTCAAATAATTTTTAATTAAACCTTTTTCTATGTGTGGGATTAGTTTATTCTTTGAGAGCAAAGTTTGGATTTAAAGAGAAAATTGAGATTTAGAGGATTTGAATAAGTTAGAATGAGGCTAAATGTGTTTAAATAGTGAGGGGGGCAACTTAGGTCTTAAATAAGAATTTGTGGACCCCAAATTTTAATTAAAATTTGATCCCACAAGTTAATCACTTGCGACATCCACATGCGGCTGCCACATGCGGCCAGTAATAGGGTGATGTGCCATATGCGGTCCGCATGTGCAGGGCGCATGTGGTCTTAAATTTTTGACCCGCTTTCCTGCATTTTGGATTTGTCATTTTGATGTTTTCCCAGATACTTATGGTTCCATAACTTGAATTTATGGTTCTGAAAGTATGATTATGTGCAAAAGTCCACAACTTTCCATTCTCATCCTCAAAGTTTCATCTTCTCCTTAATTATTTCTCAACTTAGCTAGACCGTGTGGGACTTGTGGCCTTGATGGTTTGGTCACACAGTCCCCTTACCTGGAAATTACATGTATCTATCTTATTGTATTTCGGGTAAGTTCATAAGCAATAAACCTACAAAACCAAAACAAACAAAAGTGAACACTAAAATAGTGGGTTGCCTCTCACTCAGCGCTTGATTTAACATCGCGGCACGACGTGGCTGTGTTAGTTACTCAGACTTCACCAATAATCCCATGGATCACCTCCCATGCAGCGCTTGATTTAAAGTCGTGGCACGACATGAGTACCGTGATTACTCAAAATTCATCAATATACCCATAAGAGTGCCCTCCTTGATCATCAATATAATTAATCACAGACACCACCCTCATGTCGATTGGCTGCTTCATTAATTTTTGGATGTTGAATTTGGCCTTCTCACCATTGACTCTGAACTTTAAATATCTCTTTTCCATGTCAACCATCGCTCTACATATGGCCATAAATGGTCTCTCCAATATAATGGGCATCTCGGTGTCAACTTCACAGTCCAGAATGACAAAGTTGGCTGGGAAGATAAATTTATCCACTCTCATAATTATATCAAAAGAAATTCCTATAGGTTTCTTCACCATGCATCCAACCATCAACAGTCGCATTGTAAGTGGTTCAGGGGATTCAAGCCCAATTGGTTGGATACCGCCAGCGGCATCAAATTTATGTTGGCTCCTAAGTCATATAAGGCTCGAGGAAAATAAGATGTCCCAATAGTGCATGGTATAGTGAATGTTTTGGGATCAACCTTTTTCTGGGCTAGAGACTTAGTTGTGACTGCACTACAATAGTGTAACCCATTAACATCCTTAATCGTATCCCATTTCTTCTTTGTAACCAATTGCTTCATAAACATAGCATATCCAGGCATCTTCTCCAATGCCTCAAGAAGAGGAGTGTTCAAGATCAACTCTTTCAGTATATCTATGAATCGCTTGAACTTTCCTTCCCCTATCTTCTATTTTAATTTCTGAGAAAATGGTGGGGGTGGTCATGAAATTTGTCTTATTTTGGCTCAACGACCTAACCCCTACCCTTTTCCTTACCAACTTGGTCATCACCACCGGTCACCTTTTTTGACTCTACAGCAGGTGTCTCATCAATGAAATCTTTATTATGACTTGGCGGTTCCACAGCAGGTAGTGTGGAATCCATAGTAGTCATACCATTCCTTCTGGTAATGGCAAGAACATGACTACCATTTTTTGGATTTTGCACAGTGTTGCTCGAAAAGGTACCTGGCTGCCTTTGGTTCAGTGTTGTTGACATCTGCCTAAATTGTTGCTCCAACTTCTTGATAGCAGTGGCATGTGATTCCACCTTTTGGTTCAACCCTAAAATGTTAGCCTTGATCTTTTTAAGGATGTTATCCTAATTTTCTTGAACCTTTACCAGCTTAGTCAGCATATTTTCCATTCTTGATTCTACATCTCGTCTATCAGGTGGAACGCACCTATATCCCTTCTCTCTGTAGTCATCATTCTTTCTCTAGTCACTATCTTGCTTCCTACTCTGATCTCTGTATCTATCATAATAGTTTCGACCTTAGTTCCCTTTTCCTTGGGCTCAAAAACCCGCCAACTAACGATCCAAATTATTTGTTTCCTCTTCTAATTTTGACTCAATAGCTTTGGAAGTTGAAACCTATACTCCTACTGCGTTCACTCTCTTAAAACTTGTTGCTGCAAACTACTTTGCCAGTAACCCAAGATCAGTAGCAGCACAATCTCTTGTGCTATTAAATCATCAGTTACTTTCTGGTTGAGCGAGGCACCAATAGCATATGTGCCAGATCCCCTCTTAGCCTTCTTAGTTTGCCACCATCGGTTAGTGTGCGAGATCTCATCTAGCATCTTTGAAGCTGCCTCCCAGCGTAGTCTTATAGAAGCTCCTCTAAATATGGTACTTCCCATATCTCTAAAATTGATGGTCAAGGCTCTATATAATATCTCCAATAGGCTCGTCCTTGACATCCGATGGTTGGGCACCATACTCAGCTTCTTCTTGAACCTGAATCATGCCTCGTACATAGATTTTGACTATAGCTGCCTAAAATTATAGATCTCATCCTTAATCTGCAACATCCTAGATGGAGGAAAGAACTTTTTCATAAATTGTGTGTGTAACTTGTTCCATGCAGTAATAGATCCTCTTGGCAGTTCCCCTAGCCATAAAGGTGTTTGTCCTGTAAATGATAAGGGGAACAACCTCAGTCTATGATCTTCTTGATTCACCCCTAGTTACTATACGAACTGCATATCCCGGTGAAATTTACAAGGTGCATATTTTTCTCATCTGTAGGAAGACCTGCAAATACACCCTTTAGATTTAAGATCTGGATCATTATGCTTGTCATGTCAAACTTAATGCCCGAGAGTAAAACATGAGGGATAATGGCTCCAGTCTCTGCCAGCTCAACATACTCTAGATCTTCTTCATCATCTATATATGGTTGTACATACTGATATGCTAGGATCACTTAAGCACGGTCACCTCTAGCTCCGTTATGATTTCCACCGAGTATTTCTTGGTGGTCGAGTTTTTGTCTTTACTCATCTAGCTTTGCCTTCTTAGCTATCCGCTAACCTTCTTATGCTTTTCTCCTATCATTAGCAGATTATGCTAAAAGCACCCATATCTGCTGATCAACAATATCCTAAACTCCTTCGGGGGTAGGGGGAGGCACATCATCACGAACCCCTTAAGAAATGTTATCTTTTTTTGATTCTGTTATCTTACTAGGTGTTTGTAGAATCCTTTCTGGATTTTAGATTCACAAGGAGTAAGGGATAGCCTCTACTCGGTGTGCTAGGCATACACCTATATATACCCAACTAAGAACAAAAACAAAAAGACCTGTGAACTGTGACAACCTCAATTCTCAAATTAACACTTATTCCCCGACAACGACGCCAAAATTTGGTAACCGCCAAACTACCCTCCTTTGAAGGATAAAATGGTCACTCTAAAAATATAGTAACCCAACTAGATCAGGGTCGATTCCACGGGGAATAAGCCGTAATTTGTCTCAAACTTGTTGAAATCACTAGGCAATGCAGAAAAGTAAAAAGAGGGGATTTGTAGTAACTAGCTAAAAGTAACAAGTCTTGGTTGCTTTTGGTTGTAAGTAATCTAATACTAATACTAGGGTTGTGTTCCCTATGGATTCTCAACTCAGTAGACTTATCATGCACTATCAAACTATTTCAATAACTTGTATGCAGAATCTGATAAGTTTATGTACCACCAATGGTCTTTTGGACTCGTTGACGGATCTCACCCTTTACCTTTGGAGTTTCAAGATGTCACCTTAATATCCCTTATCCTGGATCCCAATTAACTATTACCTTTTGAGTCTCTAGTTATTAGATGATAGTTAACCATCTTACTTAGATAATACCTATTAGTGTGGATCGATAGTTAAACTTCAAATTTCTATTGCGATTCTCTTTTCCTAGTAACTACTCCTCTTTTAGAGTAAGTAGCAATAATTTAGGTGGGAACATAACGCGTGCACTCATTAAGAAAGCAATCAAAGAAAAAAAACTATATGCAAGAATCTTTATCTAGAACAACTTGGCACTTCCTCTACTTCGTTAATCCATCAGGGTTTCCACAACCCTAGCTAAGGGAATTAGCCGTTCATAGTTATGAGATCAATCATGGAATACACAGATAGAATTATAAATTAATCTCATAATAATGATAGAAGATATCCCAAAGTCTTAAATTGAATAATAAATCAAAAACAAACCATGACCAATGAGAGTAAGGGTAGCCCCCAAGGGCCTACCCCTGAATATATGTGAATAAGTCAATAATGAATACAAAGCCTAAAGGGTATTTATAGATTACAAGAAACCCTAGAAATCAAAATCCTAACAAATATAGGAAACTTAACTAATCGTGCCTAAAAAGACTTTAAAACATCATAGAGTGTAATTAGGATACATGAAAAGCCTAGGAAATAATTTTGGAATGATCCAAAAAAGTTGAGGTTGGTGGACACTTATGTGTGTCCACATACGACCTGGCCTTGGGCACATATGCCATATGCGGCCTGAGGCTGGGTGCATGTAGACACCTACATGTGCCAGAAAATTTTCCTGTACCTTCAGCTCTCGGGATTTCAAACTTCTGGCACTTACCTTACCCACATACGGTTCGCATGTTTACACAAGTAAGTGCTGGAAGTTATGTTTTAGCTCTTTCGCCCTCGGGATCTTTAATTTTGGTTCTTACCTTAGTCTCATACAGACCACATGTGCTACATCTGGTCCACATGTGGAGATAGGTAAGTGTCAGGCCTTCCAAAACTTGCAACCGAGCTTCAAATCTTCAACTTTCATTACATGCTTTAGTCATGTACATCCAAAAAGTGTCACGAATACCCAATAATGATCAAGTAAGTGGCTAAAAACATCACTTTTCATCTTTTTCTTGAATTTAGCATCCAAAAAGTTAATTTTCTGTAAAACACTCCAAAACATATCAAATCTAACAAGATAGCCTTAAGTACATGCATATTCTGCAAGTTTAAGCATCATAAGTGTTATATTTCTATAGCACATCAGGGTGGGGTGGGGTCTAAGTTAGGTGGGTGGGGGTAGGCCGAGTGGTGGATGTAGGTGGCGTTTGGGGGTGGGGATAGCAAAAAAAATTCTAAAAAAAGTAAAAGTATTAAACTTTTTTTGGGGTTAGGGTAGGGGGTGGGGGTATGAAAAAATTCAAAATAATACTAAAAATTTTTGAAAGTGGGGGTGGGGGAGGTGTTGGGTAGGGAATCGTGGTGGATGGTGGGGAATAGGGGTGGGTAGTGTAAAGAATTTTTTTTCTATAAAATTTACTTTTTTTTGTCGGGGGAGGGGTTTAGAGGTTGGGGGCAGTTGGGATGAGAAAAAAATTAACAAAAAGTTAAAAAGTTAAAGATCAAATAAAATTTGCAGTTGGGGTGGTGGGGTAAAGGTGAGGGATAGGTGTGAGATTTGGTGGGGTGAGTGATTTGAAAAGTTGCATAAAATTTTTAAGTTGAAATATTATGTATAAATGAAATATTTAAAGTTATTAAAGATGAAATAATATAATGAAAAAAATTATAATAATAAAACAAAGTTTGAATATTTAATAAAAATAATAAGTTGTATGTGCTTAATTAGTCTTTGAATTGAAGTTGTGAAATCTAAATTTTAGAATTAAAAGTTTTGTAATTGACAAAGTTAAATATTTTTAGTGTTTGAAATGAAATTGAAAGATAACATTTAAAAAAAAAAAGTGCTGTAGATGATGTTGAATTAATAGATTAAAAAAATGAAATGGAAGGTAAGGGATACAATTACAACTTTTAATTAATTAAAATATAAAGTTAAAAGTTCACAAACAAAATTAATAATTATTTAATATTTATATTTATTATTTTTAAAATTAGTCATTGGAATAAAGTTAAAGAAAATAATGAAATTATTCTTTTTATATCAAACATGTAAAACAACTGCAATTGTGATTTGTTATTAAGTATTAGTTGTAATTTCACTATTTAACTATAATTTTTAGTATTTTATTAATTTTGAAATATGTCAATTTTATACAATAAAAATTGATTAATTTTATGTGAATAAGTTAAGACTTTTTAATGATTAATCGTAAAATAATATTTCGTGCATCACACGGGTATATATACTAGTACTCATTAAAATAATATAATAACTTATAATTTTATTAATGGGTGAAAATTATTTTCACCCCTCAACTTTTCCTTAAAAATTAAATTCCCCTTTCAACATTGACTAATAATCATATCCCTCTTTATCCTATGCAATGACCATTCTTCTCTTGTAATTTTAATCGTATATTTATGTAATACCTCTTTATATTATAATATATATATATATATGTGTGTGTGTGTGTGTATACATATATTAATTTAGATATTGATAGCATTTTATTCAAGTTTATTAACATTATAAGTAAAATAATACTTTTTATAAATTTATCACAAAATTTAATATTCTTTTTTAAGATTGTTATTTCAATATTATATGTATTAGAGAGTCATTTGGTGTGAGGTATAATAATAATAATTCAAGGATTAAATTTATAATTATTTTATCCTACATTTGGTTAAAGGTATTAGTTAGTCTCAAAATTATTTATCCTACTCTTTATACCACAGTGATGGGATACGTTATCACATATACATATTGGTACAATTTATTTTGGGATAACTAATTCCGGAGTAACTTGTTCCCAACCAAACCACCATTAAGTTGTATATATGTATGTACATGCATCTGTGTATATATTTTTGTATTTCACCACTCTATTACTACATCCGTTTCGTTACTTGACTTTTGTTGACATGACACAACCCTTAAGAAAATTTTATATAGAGGTGCATTTTACTGAATTAACCTTATTAATGATACTTTAAAATTTTAAAGTTGTCTATACTACTACTTTAAGTAGTTATTTAATACTAAGAGTAAAAAAAATATAATACAATTCTCTTGATTTCATAAATTGGACAAGTAAATTAAAGGGAAAAGGTGTGTAAAATACTTGTACTTTGCCTAAATTTGCAGTTACACATACTAAAATTTGCGGGGTCCTATGACTCTCTTAGACTTTTTTTCGTATTTAAATGACATATATCTGCCCACTTAGACCACTTAATCAGTCAACCAAAGGGCGGTGATTCACATGCGCGTCTTAATTATGTTTTAACTCCTAATTATCCATAAATTTAATTTAAAAAAAGATTAATAATTACTCAAAAAATACGTGACCTTTCCTCTTCTCTATATTTAATTTTCAAAAATTTCCATCGATTTCTTTTATTCTTCTTCCTCATTTCTCACTTTCACTACTCTTTAAAAAGATTTTGCTTGCAAGGTCAACAATAACAAGTCTTCTAGTGTTCTTGGAGGTGTGATTTCGTATTGTGGAGCTGTAAGAGTGCTGGTGTTCAACAAGTCTTGAAGGTTAGCTTTATTTTTTGTGACGGCTAAAGTTAAAATTGAAACTTTATGATAATTTCTTTAAGGCTATTGTTCAACAAGTCTAGATTGTGTCGTCTGAAGTTTTATAGTTTGTCAAAATTTGAATTTTTTGCTAGTCTAAATCATTCTTATTTTATCAATAAGTTAGGGGTTTTCGTAATCTAAATTGATTCTTCTAGTATGACTGATTACTGCGTATTTGAATAATCAATTTTTTCCTAATTGTCACTCACTGTGAATGTGACTAAATTTTAGGAATGGGTGATTTTACATATATAACCCTGAGATATTATCATGGTGGGGTTTTGAATAGTAAAGGTCAAAAACCAAAATATGAGGGTGGTGAAGTCACAGATATTTTTGATGTGGATGTGGATAAGTTATCTTATTTTGAGCTAACTAGCTTTTTAAAAGAGTTAGGGTATACTACAACAAGTTGCACGTTTTATCTTAGGCCGCCTAAAAAGAAATTTTTGTTAGATTTTCAAAGTGATGAGGACATTTTTGAACTTTTACAATCCTTTAAAAATGGGGATATTGTTGAGGTGTACGTTTGTAACATGTCTGATCAACTTGATCAAGTTAATGGTTCTATTGGTTTGCTGGAATACACTAGTACAAATGAGGAATCTTTTGTTGGTTTTAATAAAGAAGGGGACAAGAGGGTCCATGAAGGGGATAGGTTGTTGAAAAGGGGGTGAGGGTGGTCATTTTAATAAAGCATCAGCTATTACTGGATATGTTAACCTTGAAAACGAGGTTGCACCTGCTCAAACAACAGCTAATGAAGTTGTTGCATCTACTAGTAAGGCTGCAGCTACTGTTGAGGCTGCAACTGTTGATGCTTCTGACCACTCAACTGAAAACAGTTCAGATTCAGACCATCAACATCTATTTGTTGAAGATGGTGCTAAATTTGAAAGTGATGTGCATAATGAAGACATAAAATTGGGGGCTGAAATGAGGACATACCAAAGGAGGAAGAGAAGAGAAAGAACACCTAATAACCCTAAAGGAGTTCCTCATGGTGAAGTTGGTCCAGATCTGGGATTTGATGAGACCAAAATTATTGATAAAAGTTTAAAAGATAAAGTTTTTGGGGATGCGCCTGTGTATTGCCGTTCTGATGAATACAATATGGAATCTGATTTAGAAGGTGGATTAGAGAGAACAGATAGTAGAAAAGTAGTGTATGATAAATCTGCAAAACAAGTTGTGTGGCAATTGGGCATAATTTTTTAGGATGTGAATGAGTTTAGAGACATTATTACAAAATATGCAGTTCAAAGAGGTGTTTAGTTACAGAAGTATATTAATGAGTCTAAAAAGGTTAGGGTTAAATGTAGGGAAGGGTGTCCTTGACTGTTTTATGCAAGTCTTAACAAGTCTATCAATGATTTTCAATTAAAACCTACAATACAAAGAATAGGTGTATCAAAACCACTAGAAATGTCATGTGTAATGCTAGATTTCTACACAAGCATTTTAAAGATAGAATCACTGAGCAACCAAACATGAAGATATTTCAATATCAACAATTGATTAGAAAAGAATTGGGTATACATGTTGAAAAGACTACTACTAGTAGAGCTAGAGGTAGAATACTTCAAGATTTAATGGGTAATCATGTGAAAGAGTTTGGAAGAATATTTGACTATAGGGATGAAATGTTGAGGTCCAATCTTAGTTTTACTTGTGTTATAATAGTTGATGATTCTGGTGATAGTGGTAAGCTTGTTTTTCAAAGTTTATACATTTGTTTTGATGCATGCAAAAAAGCTCTTTTTGGTGGTTGTAGAAAATGTATTGGTTTAGATGGATATTTCTTGAAAAGAGTAACTGTAATGCCCCGAATCTGGTACCCGGAATACTAAATGGTGCTCATGACCCCGAAGGACCACAAGCTAACCCATGACTGATATCTATACCTGTATACTGCATAATATACTGTATAAATATGAAAATAAAGGTTGTAAGGCCATAAGGTTCAAAATTGTAACATGACTGATAAAATATAACATCTGGAGGGGTATATGAAATGCCCAAGACAACTAAAATAACTGTCTGAACATGCTAGTCTGAAAAGCCTCTAACTGACTGAACTATCTGAATAAGGAGTTGATGGGACATGTCCCCAACTAACTTCAACTACTTAAATAAATTAATTAATGAGATAATAAAGTAATGGTCACGGCCTCGAAGGATGAGGACTCACTGCTAACTCTGACTGCTGAGACTGGAATGCTATTGATGCTCTGGAGCTCGTACTTCTGAACCTATGGTATAAAACACCATAGCGCAAATACGTCAGTACGTTTGAATGTACTGGTATGCATGTGAGGTACGCTGAATGCGAAGGGTTCACATGCATGAACTATACTAACTAACTGAGTAACATGAGCGTGGGAATACATGCATAAATACATAATAACTGTAACTGAGTTCGTGATAACATGATTACTGAATCTGAGTACTGATAACATGAGATACTGATAACTGTGTAACTAAAACAACTAATACTGAGCGACTGTATCTAACAACCTAGTTTCTGATGGGACTAGCTAAGTTCTATTCTGTTCTGAGTTGACTGTACCTGACAGTCCTGAATTTTATAGAACTATTTGAGTTCTATTACTGAGACTGAATGACTACATCTGATAGTCCTGATTCTGTAGCTGAAACTATGGGAAGTAGTCATCTAATCGACATGCCCCAAATAATGCATTATAGCTGAGTTGGAGTCCAATCTGTAACCCCAATTGGAAGGGTGTCAATACCGCACCTCCGATACGAATAAGTTGTGGGTGACCCTCATCTGATAGTGTCCCCAAAAGAGAATGGTGGGGCCCTTATCTGACAATGTTTATCCACCTCACCAACCCTCATATGACAATGTTGATGTCTCAACCTATGCTTGGATGACTTCTAAGAATCACACCCTCATCTGAAAGTGTGTGTTCCCATACTTGGGTTCACTCTGTGCTAATTCCTACTCCCATCTGAATAAATACTAAATATGGATTACTGAATTGAACTGGACTGAATTAACTGAGTTCCGTTGACTGACGAAATATTACTGAGATTACTGAATTTTTTAGATTTCTGAGATTATTGAGTTTACTGAGTTTTCCTGAGTCACATAAATGACTGAATTTCTATGTACATGGCTTGACTGAGAGTATCTTGAAAACATGACACTGGCTCTAGGCACACAGCTAATTGTCGGGTACAAGTACCCCAGGACTCGATAGCATGAAACTGACAAAGCATGACTTTCTTGAATACATGACCAATATCACAATCCATAATACAATAAGTTGGAGATTTCATGAAATAGAAGTTCTAAAGCACCACAATGGCTACACATAAATCCATAATTCATTGACTAAGACATTTCATCAAATACTTGACATGCATAAACTTGTACATGAATGGGGATTTCATATTATTATACTAGTATGGCACTTTTCCTTCACATAAGCATTTAATCAAACACATGGGGAGCATGCTTTGGTTATACAATCATCAAAACATCTAATAATCATGGATACATCAATCAACTTGTAAATTGAAAAGGGGGTTTATCATGATAATTATGCAAATCTTCATATACTAGGGTCAATCATTGGAATATGTAATTTAAAACATGAATCAAAACCCCACAACATCATGAACATGAATTTCAATTCAATTTAAATCATGAACATTCATAAATACACAGATCTTGGATTTTGAAAAGAGATTCTTAAGCTTCATGGGTGAAAGGGACCCATGAATCAACATATGACATACCTGGTTTGTGAGTTTTCTTGAAGTTCTTGGACTTGAAGAACCTGAATCTCTTAGTTTCTTAAAGAAGATTTGGATCTTGTTTCTTGGGGATTATCTTTGAGAGAAAACCTTAATTTGATGTTGTAGATGGATAATGAACTATGATCCTTGGTCTGATATAATTAGAGGTTAAAACGGGTAGAAAAGACCCAATTACCCTTTTAAAATGACTTTAAAATAACTGAACGAACTATGAGATGGTGGGTGCGACGGTCCGTCGATGGTCCGTCGGTCCTGACCATCGCACCTGGGCAGAATAAGGGTTCACTGTCTCTGCTGCGACGGCTTAGGCGACGGTCCATCGCTAGCTCGACAGTCCGTTGGCCTGAGTTGTCGCCCTTAGGCAGAAGGTGGTCTCACTGCCTCCACTGTGACGGTTTGGGCTACGGTCCGTCATTAGCTTAACGGTCCGTCGGCCCTCATCTTCGCACCTGGACAGTTTTGACTGCTTTCTGTAAAACGGCCATAACTTTCTACCCGATACCGGATTTGGACGAAATTGATATCGTTGGAAAGCTAATTCAATTTTTCACATGACAAAAAGTGAAAATCTTAAAAATTTCACGTATATAAAAGTGAATTCATCTTTCAAAGTAAGTTTCTAACATACTTGGGATGAGTTCAAGCTGGACAGAAGTACGGGGTACTACAGTAACCAAAGGACAGTTGTTGGTTGCTATGTGTAAAGATGACAATAATCAAATATTTTATGTTTCTTGGACTGTAGTAGAGCATTAGAATAAGAAAACTTGGACATGGTTTGTGCAATTATTAATAGCGGATTTGAGATTAATAGATGGCAAATATTACACAATCATTTCAGATATGCAAAAGGTATGTTTTTTTCTTTATTTAATTATGTTTAATGAATATTATGTGTAATTATGGATATGTAATTTGTTTGTGTTCGATTTTAAGATATAATTTTCAGGGTCTTAGAGCAACACTGATAGAGCTTTTACTAGAGGTGGATTATAGGATGTGTGCAAGACACATCCTTGTTAATTGGGGAAAAAATTGAGAGGTTTTCAAAAAGGAACCAGTTCTGAAAATATGCAAGAAGCACCTTTGAAGCTAAAATGAAGAAAAATCTTAACCAAATGGCCATGCTAGGTGGTGAAGATATTGTACCCGATTTACTTCATTACAAGGTACAAACTTAGCGTAAAATGTACTTTAGAATTGACATCAAGTGTGATAGCATAAACTACAACATGGTTGAGAGATTTAATGCTTGGACCTTAGAACCAAGGCATAAAAAAATTATTAACTATGCTAGAAGAGATAAGGGTGAAGGTAATGACTAGACTAGGTGAATTCACTAAGTTTTAAGAAACATAATTGACTAATATATATCCAATGGCTTTGAGAGTGTTAGAAAAAAACACTGAGAAGTCAATAAGATGTAATATTGACTTCAATAGAGAAAGAGGTTTTGAAATATCAGATGGACAATATGTACATAATGTGGATGTGAGGGATAGTACATGCAGTTGTAGATCTTGGATGCTCAAGGGAATACCATGTCCAAATAAATTGCAGCCATACTTTACAAGAAATGAGAATCAATTGATTTTGTTGATAGTTGCTATAGTAAAGAGACTTATCTCAAGACTTACTATCACTACATTCAACCAGTGACCAACATGAACATATGGCCAGAGTCAACAAATCCTCATGTGGAGCCACCAGTTGTTAAATCTATGCCTGGCAGGTCAAAGAAAAAAAGGAATAGAGAGTTTAGTGAGACGAAAAAGTATGGAAAGATGTCAAGAAAAGGGGTAAACATGACTTGTAGCATCTGTCAAGGACAAAATCACAACAAAAGAGATTGTCCATTAAAGGTGTGTAACTTTAAATGACTTGTATCATTTGTTTGTAGTTTAATTATTTTTGAATATGTGACTACTTCACCTTTTTTTGTAGAATTCTATTGGATCAATTAGTGTTTCTGTTAGACCAAGTGATGTACCAAGTACTTCAAGATCTAAGGGGAGGCCAAAGATCACTACTACTACTATTGATGTACCTCCTAGACCTAGGGGAAGGCCAAGGAAAACAAGTAATAATCCTGAAGCACCCCCTAGACCTAGGGGAAGGACAAAAAAGACAGCACAATCTGAACAAGTTGCAATACCTCCTACACCTAAGGAAAGGCCTGATGAACCAGCTGCACTAAATGCAAGAAGCAGTGGGAGGGATGTTGAACATATTGCAGAAGCTGCAAGAGGTAGGGGAAAGGGTGTTGAACATGTTCCAGGAGCTGTAAGAGGTAGGGAAGGGGTGGGGGTGCAACACCAGTTACAACAGCTTCAAGAGGCAGGGGAAGACCAAGAAAAACACCTCTTGGTGACATAGGAGTGAAAAGGAGGACACCTTTGCATGAGTGGTTTGAAAATCCAACAAGTTACACTACTCATGCTTCACCAAATTTACCTGCTTCACCTGTTTATGCTCCACCAAATTTACCTGCTTCACCTAGTGTTGCTCAATTTAGTACATGCGATAGAGAAGCAACTGGTAAAAGGCCAAAGACAGTTGAAATGGGTGTTTTGATTATTGAAAATGGTTTCACAACATATAATGTAAGTGCTAACAAAAAAAATTAAGTTTACTTTGTGTTAGAGGTGTACATGTGTATAACTCTCTTTATTTCTTTTTCTGCAGTCTGGGTTGCCAAGTAGTATGATACTACACACTGGTTCTACACAGTCTGTAAGGTGTGTTGATATTACTGGAGACCTTGGTTACTAACTAAAAATAGGAGTAAAATGGAGGGGCAAAAAAACAGTGATCGAAAACCAGCTTGAGGTGTGAGAGATGAGATGAGAATAAATAAAAAACAAAAAGTGGCTTCTTCACAATCCAAGCCACAATGGAAGTAGTTTTAAAATGTTGATAGTTTTTTAGATTAAAATTGATATTTTATTATTAATTGGGTAGGTTATTTTGACAAACAATGCGATTTACTTTTATAAGGTCATTTTTTGTGAAGTTTTTATGATGCACTTAATGTTACATCTCAGGCATATATGCAGTAATTTTGTATTATATGTTGCGCTTGAAAGTTCAAGTTGCATCTCAAATAGTTATGCACTAATTTTGTATAAAATTTTGTATTAAATGTTTTTATATCATTTATGGTGGTATCTGATGTTTCTATCAATTTTGCAATAATGAATTTAACTCAACAAAATGAGCAAAACAAACAAGTCCACAAAACCAACAATCAGTTTCAAATAGGATATTTTATTTAACAAAATCAAGTACAAATCACCATACAAGAAACACTACTAACGATAAATCCATATTACAACACTGCGCAAAACACTTCATTATCTTCAATAGTTCATTCATTTTCTTCACTTTCTTCACCAACTTTGGAATAATGAACTTAGATCGTTCATTAACCACTTCATCCCTCCAAAGGAAAAAGTTACACCTGTTTGATCTATAGTAAGGGCAAGACAAAAATCTTCTTCCCGAATTATTATCAGGCCAAGAAATCTTCAAATAGAGTAAGAGGCCATCGTACCTCCGCATTTAACATTGAATCTTCCTAGTCTAAACAAATCTTATTCAAATTCAATTTTACATCTTCCATGGCTAACCCTAATTTTAAAAATCATAAATTAAAAATTAATGAAAATAATGCGAAGAAGTTAGAAAATAGTGAAAAGAAGTTATAAACAAACAAAGAAAACTAAGAAGATATCAGAACTTTACCAAAGAAAATCAATGAAAAAGATTTACCCTCAACAATGGAGAGGAAAACGAAAGTAGAGTAGAAGAAGATGGAGGGGGGGGGGGGGGGATCTATACCTCTCTTTAATACATTATATTAAAAAATAAAGGAATCTAATGAAAAATATATAAAGTTATGTGTCAAAAAAAATAGGTTTATAATGATTTTTAAACATCCTTACGCGCTCAAGAAACGTGATTACACGCAGTGGTCCAAATGGGCAGATATATGTCATTTAAATACAAAAAAAAAAATCTAAGGGGGTGATAGGACCCCGCAAAGTTCAGTATGCGCAACTACAAATTTAGGCAAAGTACAGGCATTTTACGCATCTTTTTTCCTAATTAAAATAACTATTTTTAGTATGAGAGTCAAGTGATAAGAAATAATATTATAAATAAATAAGATGTGATTGTCATTAATAGAATATTACATAAATTATAATTTATCTAAATAAATATAATCTTTAAAAATATGACCTTATTTTTATTTATTATTTTAAATTTTCTGCATTGAAATACCTTTATAAAGTTAATATTACTTATTATTTTCACTTGTAAAATAAATATTAGAGTTTGATTATTATTAATAAAACTAATTTTCTTATTATGTTAATTTGCTTCATTATAGATCATCATTAACTTATATGCGTAATTAATATTTTCTATTTTTTTTTTGTCCAGAAGATAATGTTCATGTTTTTATGAAAAATTTGTTATATGAATTTTGAAAAAATGAAAATATGATGATTCTAATGAAGTAAAAAAATTGATAATGAAAGAATACAAAAGATATTTTAAAAATTTTATAAAAAAAATGTATGATTATTATTTAAAATTAAAGGGAGAGTTTAATTTTTAGAGCAAATTGGGAGGAAATATGATTTTTCCGTGTTCTTTTTGCCCCCTCTTTTTGACTGGATATTCACACAGCCGTTTGACGCAAAATTTATAGTTGGGCAAAAGTACAATAACGCGTCATTGGGGAAATGGATATTATATTATAAGATCAATAAATTCTTAAGTGGTCTTCTTCCTTACAACTACAACAACCCATATCTTAAAAAGCATCCAATTTTAAAATGAAGAAAATTGCTATTCCTGCATTCAATTTTCTTGTAATATTTCTTATTTTATCATTGTGTGTTCAAAGCGAATCGAGGAACTTAAACTTGTCCTCCACTGTCAGTCTCGAAGTGAATTTGGGTTTAATTAGGGGTCGCATTGCCAGAGAGATCCCGATTAAATCCAACCCTGCGCCCACGGCAAATAGGCGCAGTCAGCAGTACGGATTTTTAATTATAAAACACCTTCAGTTTTAATAATTTCTTCTTTTTTTATTTTCATACTTAATGTTTTAATTGAAAGATTAATTCTAACTGTAATTTAATTTTTCTTGTTGGCATACAGAATATCTAGTCCACCACCGCCAATTATCATGAAATAAGGAAGAAGCTGATCCGGAAGAACCAAAACCCGAGCAACGTTCCTAACGACACTGTGTTGTGTTGGATTGCATGCGGAGTTGGAGTTTTTAAGTTTATGAATTTTGAATTTTAAATAACATATTATTGTGCTTTTATGAAATTACTCATACATCTTGAGTGGATGCTTAGACATAAAATATAGAGTTTGAGCGAAAATTAGCAATTTTGATCGAACTCTATCTATGTATTGAATGATGTAAGTATAATTTCTTAATACTTAGTATTCCCATGTAATTTTGGAAACAAGAATATAATTTTTGTAATTTGAATAAAATAAAATAAAATAATCTTATAAGGATATTTTGTATGTTATTTTTATATTTGTTATGCGTAAAAACAAAATTATCTTATAAAAAGCACATAAAACTAAAATTGTTATGAAACAATTAGTTAGACGTCAATATCTTTCCTGCATGATCTTCATTCTTCCGCATAATTACTTCTATTGTTAATGTCATATGTATGACTGGCTTTTGGATGCAAATGTAATAGTATCGTAAATAGATGCAAAAATTTAGGCATAATACATAAACATACTTTTTAATTTGGCATCAAATTACATCTATGACCTCCAACTTTGAGTGTTTACAAGTAGACAATAAGAAGACACATATATTCTATGCGGCATCCTATGTGGTCAATTCTTGTCCTACATGACATCGTACGTGTATTATGCCACATAAGATGTATGTGTCTATTTGTCCAACTTTAAACAAGTTTAAGTGTCTACTTATGCACACCCAAAATTGGAGATCATAGAAGTGATTTGATGTCAAGTTAAATGTAAGACCATCCAAAATTTCAACGAATTTAGTTTTTACCCTCCCACGTGCGTAATGTCAAATTTTTACTTAAATTATGTTAAGGGATGTTAAAAGAGTGTTTTAGGTAAGTTTCAAAATTTTTGGAAAGGATTCAGAACCATTTTGGAACTCCGAGGCAGAAAGCCTCCGCAATAGTGGTGTGCCACGCTACTTAGCCTCCGTAATAGTGGCGTGCCACGCCACTTAGTCTCCACGATAAGAGCGTGACACAGAGGCTAAGCTCCGTGATAGCGGCGTGCCACACCGCTATGTAAAATCGTCCAACTTTTATTTTTATCACTTGGGGTGAGGGGCTTTTGATCCTTTTACCTATTGCACGACTTTTAAACACCTAATAAACCTCTTTCCTTTAGTTTTTAAAGATCAAACACTACTATTTTCTTCTTTAAGTCTCCAACCAAGAAACTTAAGGATTTCACAGAAAATTCACCAATTAAGCCCCAAGCTTCGATTTCTTTTCAAATTCGTTGGTATTTCAGGCATGTCTCTCATTCCTAAACTTGTATTTTTTATTATGGCATAAATTGATTCAATATTCATGTGATTTAGTTGTTGGGTTTGACATTGGGTTGAGAGATTCTGATTGTTATTCCTTGAATTGCTTTTTTCATTTTTAAATGGATCATTCATACTTTAATTTATGATTTTTAGGACTGGATTGGTGCATTGTATGGGGATGGGAATGGGGAACATGGATTTCCTCAAATTGGTGGATTTTTGGCTTGGTATAGGCATTAACCTCAACCTACTTTGTAAACTTGATTTTAAACAAGAACATTAACATAGTTTAACCTGCCTTTGAAACATTGTGTTGCATTATGGATAACTGGATGATGAAAGTGGTTTTGGAATGCCCTTGGTAATGGTTTGGATTTTTAATGAAATTTGGGAGTCTAATGGTTAATTTGATTGGTTTGGAATAATTAAATAAGCTTTCAAGTATATTGGTATAATGATACCAAGTCGGTAAATGTTTTAATGGATGGCTCTTGGGTTAATAGTTGAGTTTATATGCAAACTGTTTTAATTTGGGCTTAAAAGGGAGTTTTGTAGCTCACCGTGAAGGTGTAGGTCCAGAAGGAACCAACACTAAAAACCATGTTTGCCGGCCTGGGGGTCTATGTGACCATGTGTAATACTCTGCAAGATCCTAGATTAGTTTTCAGTTGTTCGTCATATGATTAAGAGTTCCAAAGATATTATTTCACACCAAATGCAAGTGACATGGCCATTTTAACACCCCAAGATTTCAAACATTTTATTTTTGACCTTCTCGAATTCCAAACATTGATTTATGAGTTGAAATATGTTTATGAATGTTAATAGTGTCATCCAGGAGAGTTTTGAAATTTTTAGAAGAGGTTCGGGGTGGTTTTGGACCACAGAGGCAGTAAACCTTTGCAATTTCAGTGTGTCATAGAGGATAGTCTTTGTGATACGCAGCGTGTCTTGGAGGTTAAACTCCGTGATACACATCTTGTCGCGAAGGCTGTCCTCCGAGATAACCTCTGTGGCACGGAGATAGTGTAATTTCTAATAGTTTCATCAAAGTTAAAGGGAGCATTTT
Source organism: Capsicum pubescens (assembly GCA_030864215.1). NCBI lineage: Eukaryota > Viridiplantae > Streptophyta > Magnoliopsida > Solanales > Solanaceae > Capsicum > Capsicum pubescens. Next base: position 268,956,011 of record CM061540.1, on the reverse strand, counting down.
GGTCCTTTTCTCCTCTCTCTTAACACCCATTTACAACTTAAAACCCAAAAGGGGCATTATTTTCCCCATTCTTCATCAGTTGACGACGTTTCCTTTCCTCCCAATCTCAGGATCACAAAAAATCAAAAGCTTCTTTCAAGAATTCATCATCCGAGGTCTCGATTCCAAATTTTTCTCAAAAAAATTTACGCAACTCAAGTATGTGGGATGTTCATCAATGGGTTCCTTCCACCCTTTGAGCCCCAAAAATCCCTTATTTTTCAAGAATAAACCCTTTACCCTCTCTAATGAAAATTTCAAGTATGAATTTATTCAAATTTCTCTTAATAGTTTTAAATAAAAACCATGACATTGTGTTTTCCCATGTGAATTATGTTCTTACATGATTTATAAAATCAGTCACCCATATCATGTTTAGTTGACACCATGTTGATTATCAATTTATGATTTTAACCATGTAAGCTTGTTGTCCTTATAAGTTTAACATCTTCCTATACTCATGATCATGAATTTCATTAGTTTAGTGAAATGTACTATGTTTTGGGCCTACAAATCATGAATGTCCTTACAATATTATGATGGTGTTATTATACTTAATGTATTATTCAGTACTGGTGGGTTATGAATACCGGATACCTATATGTTTATGTATGTTCCCAATTTCAAGCAACAAGTCAGTTAAATCATGATTTTCTCGCCATATTCAGATTATCATATTCAAGTTGAGCAATTATCAGTTATGGGTCCTGTTAACTTTAATCAGTACCGGTGTCAGTTCAGTTGGGAGTAGGAATTAGCATCGAACAAATTTACGGATGAAGGCTTTCCTACCAGTCGAGAGTGAGACCTTTAGTAGCAGTCCCTATGTTCCAGAACTGCATAGCCAACGTAGGTATTGAGAGATTTTCCATCTAGTTGAGGGTTGACATCTCTTAGGGACACCTGCCAGTCGAGGGTGACACCTCAGTCCTTCAGGATATTAGCTTTATGGATCCACATTGTCAACCATGTGTTGGTACCCTTCGCAAGGTACCAACAACCTTCCAATTGGGTTACAGGTTGGACCCCGATCAAGTCAGATTGGGATATGTCGGTTACATGATAGCTCCCACAATTTTGGTTCAGTATTTAGATTATATCAGCTCAGGTTTGCATGAACAAGTGTTAAGTTTATCAGTTATACAGTCAGTCAATTTTACAGATCATTTCAGTACATGCTTTACTTGATCATGCATTCATTTTACATGTTCATGCATCCATGCTCAGTATATATATGCTCTTCAGTAATCCTTATCTCACGTACCAGTACATTTAAAGTACTAATCACATACTCTCTCTTTTGTACTATGTTGTTTTATAACAAAGGTTCAGACGCTCAGTTCCCCGATCGCCCTTATTCAGTTCAGTGTCACTCAACAATCATTGTGGTGAGTCATCATTCATAAAGGACAAGTTATTTACAGTTATTTTCACTACTTTTATTTCTATTAGTCGGAGTTAGTTGGGGGTCTATCCCATCAACTCCCCATGTTTTTAGAGGCTTTCAGATAGTTAGACTTATTTTCAGTTGTATTAGCATTTCAAACATATTGGGTATTGTTTCAGTATTACATCTTAACAAAACTTCTCATTAGTTTAGCTTCTGCACATGATATTTTATTATTACCTTATTTAGTACTCACATCATATACTAGATCATGGGTTAGCTTAGGGTCATTTATGGCCTTAAGCATCGTGTTACGACTAAGGGGTAGTCTTGGGTGGTGACAAACTTGATATTAGAGTCTAAGATTTTAAAGTGTTCTAGGGTGTCTGAAAGCTGTGTTGAGTAGATTCTTATGCATGGGTGTGAAGTCCAAAATCCGCATTGAGTAAAGTCTTGTGCACGGGTGTGAATCACGCCACACTTATGGGCAAGAGGCTACGAGATGTTTTAGGAAAGCTTTTCTTCTTTCAATATTCATGTTGTGCGAAAGAGCGTGAACTCTATTGAATTTTCTTTCTAACTCGTCCTTCATTCGTTTATAGGAAAATACCTCCTAGAATAAATAACGAAAGAATGAACGGGGATCAGCCTACACCACATGTTCAAGAAGAAACTCTGAACGAACATGTTTCTTATGTTGAATTCAGGACTGCTTTCACTATTTTGTCCCAGACTATGGCTGCTCAGAATAACCAACAGGTTGTTACCCTAGCCAATCCAGTAATGAGCACGGCAGCAACTAGAATCTGAGACTTCACTTGGATGAATCCTCCATTATTTTTTGGATCCAAGTCTGAGAAGGATCCGCAAGAGTTTTTAGATGGCGTGCAGAAAGTGAAAGATATCATGGGCGTTACTGCTGGTGAAAGTGCTGACTTATCCGCTTACCAATTACAAGAAGTGGTTCACATTTTGTTCAAGCAGTGGAAGGAGGACAAAGGTGTTGAGGCAGGACTTATAAAGTGGGAGGATTTCGCTACTTTCCTAGTTCATCTCAGCCCCTAGTATGTGCCTATAGCACTTAGAACCTGAAAATAAAGTTAAGTGTTGAGGGGTTTAGTCACTTTTGACTCCCTTTAAACTCTGAGGATTTTTTAGTTGACCTTTTGGTCCCTGAGGCGATGATTTTTGAGTTGAAGTATATTCGGGGGTGTAAGTAACATGTTTTAGGCAAGTTTTGGACTTTTTGAATAAGGATTGGATGGTGTTTGGATTGGAATTCCAGCAGTTCACCGCGATTCCATCGCATCGCGGTGAGTATGGCGTCAAGAGGTCCACCGCATCACGGTGGAGTGTAAAAAGGCATTTTTCAATTTTCAGTGAGTCACCGCAATTCCACCGCATCGCAGTGGGTATCGCGATGACCCGTTTGGCACGTCGCGGTGAGGTCGTAATCGGCATTCTAGTTGCAGGATTTTAATCCCGAAGGGTAGTTTAGTATTTTTTTTCATGCCCCCAAAGCGTGAAAAATAGAAGATTAAACCTATTCTAAGCATATTATACTTATTTTTCATCAAATTGCTCTCAAAGAAAATCCTAGAGCTTTAATTTTAAACTTCAAGAAATCCAAAATTCATCGTTCCTTTTCCAAGATAACAAAGAATTCAAGGTTCCCAGTTCAAGATCTTTAAGAAACAATCTTTAAGAACACAATAAGGAATTCAAAGTCAAGTGCCTTCATTAATGTAGTCAATTAAGGTATGTGGCGTTATGAACAAGGATACTATTTTCATCCTTGTGCCCAAAACTAGTTTTTAAAGTTGAATTTACATGAATTTACATGATTTGCAATTTAGGGTTCATACCCAATTATCATTATTTAAAGATTATGATGTTACAACTGATTTAAATATTGAATTGCATCTCTATTTTGTATGTATATGAGTGTGACGTGATTATATATACATTGAAAATTGAATTTTCACTATTTTGACTAGAATTATTACAGAATTTCAAGATTTCGATTATTGAGTATGACTTGGTGATAATTTCACATGAGTTTAAAGAATGGGTTATTAAGCCCTAGTTTGAGTATTGATATTTCAAGTAGATAATGCTTTTAAGCACCTATGATTAGTTCATATTCAGATTTTGAGAAAAGATTTGATCTTTTGATCCTCAGCTTAGATATGGAATATACATTACTATTTTATCACAGTTTACAGTAAACAAATGCATAACTAGTTTTCATTATAAACCCTTATGCTAGTTTTAAAGTGGATTTCCTACAGATTGAGCATACAGATTAAAGGAAGTAGTATTTAGCACCGAGCGAGAAGAGTGGATTTAGTGCATCCTACTTTCCCAGAACTATGAGCCAACATAGGTACAGATTCAGATTATATTCCATTTGTATATGGATAGAAATATAGATTGTGATCACTTAGCTCAGGTTATACTCCCTGGCAAGAGTATGACACCTCTTCCCAACGTGAGATTTTTCCTATAGGGAAACTAGACGTTGGACTCCATGATAGCTCACATGGTTTATGTCGGTTAGAAGAAACTTCCTAACAGAAAAGACTTATAGAAAAGATTTAGAATTTAAGTGTGAAGGCTCACAGTTTCATTCAGATATTATTTTACATCAGATATTAGTCATGAGATTTCAGCTTTCAATTTACAGATATAAAAGCGCGTTCTTTCTACACTTAGACTGTATGATTTAAATATAGAATACAAGTACAGCTTTTAGAACTAAATGTGATGGCTTACTAGACTTTCACAGTATGCTTTATCATTTATGATTTACGATTTTTAGGTTTTAGTTACTCAAGCCAATGTGAGTCATTACACTTAGTATGTATCTTTTATAAATTTTTATGAACATTGAGATATTGTTTTACTAATGCATTCACCCCCACATACTCAGTACATTCCAAAAGTATAGATCCGCATATATGTCTATGTGCTACATTGTTTAATAATGTAGGTTCAGGTGCTCAGTTCCAGCTGTGTGATCTATCGTGAGCATCTCTATCTACATCCTGATAGTTGGTGAGTCCTCATAGTTTGGGGACATAGTTATTCAAAATTTTAGTTTATTAAAGTAGCCTGTTCAGTTATTTTCAGTCAGATTGAGTCATCTTGGGGTCTGTACCAGCGGCTCTCTAGTTGTTAGTAGTAGAGGCATGTCATACTATTAGTTATAACTCAAATTTCCAGTGTTGATTGTCCAGACTTTTAAGTCAAGTATTCTTAGTTATTATGTTCAGTTAATTCCAATTTAGATCAGACAGAATTCAGCATTCCAGCATTAATTATATGTTTATATTTCTCTATTATGAGTTTCAGATTTAATAGAAGGATTATAGGGTTATCTTGAGACTACTCGTAGTCTTGAGCATCGTGTGACATCTCGAGACCCTCTTTCGGAGTATTACAAACTTGGTATCAGAGCCTAAGGTTTTAAAGAGTCTTGGGGAGTCAGAAAATCCATATTTCGTAGAGTCTGTAACATGGGTGTGAAGCGCGCCACATTTATGAGCAGGAGGCTACGAGACAATTTAGGAAATCATCCTTTTCTTTCATGATCCATCATGCTTACATCTGTCTCTATCTGATTTTAACTTATTCTCTTATGTGACAGAATATGCCTCCTCACAGAGCTTATGCCGTAGAAATAATAACCAGCTACCTCAGCCTGTTGATCCTCTGAATGAAAATGTGTCTCATGTTGAATTTTGGGTTTCTTTTTAGGAGTTAGCCAAAGCTGTGACTGCCAATGTTCAGGGAAACCATCAAGATGCAGTCCCACATCAGTAAGAAGGTGATTTAGCTACATCCAGACTTCGTGACTTTATGAGGATGAATCCACCTAGGTTCTTTAGGTCGAAGGTAGTAAAGACCTACAGTTGTACCTTGAGGAGGTAAAAAAGATCACCCAAGTTATACATATTAGTAAAGAGGAGAGTGTAGAATTGGCTTCTTACCGGCTGAAGGATGTTGTTTACAATTGGATGGTTATGTGAAAGAAGGGTAAAGGTGAAAATATAGCTCTCATGAGTTGGCAAGTTTTTCAGGATGCATTTCTAGAAAAGTTCTTTCTGCATAAGTTACGGGAAGCAAAGATTAAGGAGTTCATGAACCTGAGACAGGGCTCGATGACTTTGAATGAGTACTGAACTAAGTTCAATCAGTTATATAAGTATGCTCCTGATTTGATAGCTGATCCAAGATCGAGTATGAGTAAGTTTGTTACCGGAGTGTCTGGTTTGGTAGTCAAGGAGTGTAGGACTGCCATGATTATTGGGGATATGGATCTTGTTATATTGATGACTCATGCTCAACAAATTGAGGAATAAAATTTAAACGGAAGATATAGAGGAAATAAGAAGGCTAGAACTGGGCAGTTTAAGTATGACCAACCAAGATTTGCAGGGGAAAACTGTTTGCAGTTTCAGGGTCGCCCTTTTATGTTGCCGCTATCTTCAGCCAGTGTTCCCTCACCCAGATCCAACCAGTAACAGTAGGGTAGGACTTCTATGTCCAGGTCTTAGAATAGTTTGGGTGGAAGGCCCAGTTATCCTGCATATGTTATATGTGGTAAGAATTATCTTGGTGAGTATTTGTTGGGACAAAGGTTGTTTTGGGTGTGGTAAGTTAGGTCACGGAATCAAAGAGTGCCCGTCTGCTAAGCAAGAAAATAGGGATGTTTGTCCCCATACTCAGTCTACTAGCGCACCAACTGCTCTAGGTCGCCCAGCCTCTCATTTAGGGCGCATCATCCAACACCGATGGCAATCAACGCCAAAATTGGTTTTATGTTTTATCATCCCGCCAGGAGCAGGAGAGTTCAACAAATGTTGTTACTGGTATGCTTCGTGTCTTTTATTTTAATGTTTACATGTTGCTAGACCTAGGGTCAAATCACTCTTATGTGACTCTGTTAGTTGCGGTAAATTTTAGAGTAGATCCTGAAAAGCTTTCTAAGCCCTTCTTAGTTTCTACCCTAGTGGGTGAGTCAGTTGTTGCCAAATTGATCTACTGAAAGTGTCCTATCACTGTCCTTTATAAGATCATATTAGCAGACTTAATAGCGTTAGATATGGTATACTTTGACCTTATTATGGGCATGGATTGGCTTCATTCCTATTATGCATCTATAGATTATCGCACCCGAGTGGTGAAGTTTCATTTTCCAGATGAGCTAGTGTTTGAGTGGGAAGGTAATTCTACATCTCCCAAGAGTCATTTTATATCCTATATTAAGGCTAGAAAATTGATCTCAAAATGGTGCATTTATCATTTAGTTTGAGTCAAAGACACTAAGTCTGAGGCTCCAATAGTTCAATCAGTCTGTGTAGTCAATGAGTTTCCTAAATTTTCTCCAGAAGATTTACCAGGGGTACCTCCCGACAGAGAAATAGAGTTCAATATTGATCTTCTTCCTGATATTCAGCCCATCTCTATTCCTCCATATCGTATGGCTTCTGTTGATCTTAAAGAGTTAAAGGAGAAACCCAAAAATCTTTTAGATAAAGGTTTCATAAGGCTCAGGATTTCTCCATGGGGCGCTCCCATCTTATTCGTCCAAAAGAAAGATGGTTCTCTACTAATGTGCATTGACTATTGCCAGATGAATAAAGTCACAGTTAAAAACAGATACCCTCTTCCCAAAATTGATGACTTATTTGATAAACTCCAAGGTGCAAGTTACTTCTCTAAGATAGACCTTAGATCCGACTATCACTAGCTTAGAGTAAAGGAGTGTGATATTCCCAAGAAAGCTTTCAGAACTCGTTATGGTTATTTTGAATTCCTAGTCATGTCTTTCGGGCTAACGAATTCTCCAGCAGCCTTCATGGACATGATTAATCGAGTGTTCAAATAGTACCTAGACACGTTTGTCATAGTCTTTATCGATGATATTCTTGTCTATTCCCATAGTGAGAATGATCATGCAGACCATCTTAGAATTGTGTTACAAACTCTTAGAGACCACCATTTGTTCGCCAAATTTAGCAAGTGTGAATTTTGGCTAAGGTCAGTAGCTTTCCTTGATCATATTATTTCCAATGATGGCATTAGAGTTGATCCCCAAAAGACCAAAGCAGTGAGAAACTGGCATTGACCTATTTCTCCATCAGATATCAGGAGTTTCTTGGGTTTAAGCTGGCTATTATAGATGGTTTATTGAGGGGTTTTCATCCATTGCATCCCCTATGTACAGATTGACTCAGAAGAAAGTTAAGTTTCAGTGGTCGTATTCTTGTGAGAAGAGTTTTTAGGAGTTGAAGGCTCGACTAACTTTCGCCCGAGTCTTAGTATTACCTGATGGTATAGATGGATTTGTTGTCTGTTGTTATGCTTCTAGAGTTGGTTTGGGTTGTGTTTTGATGCATAAAGGTAGAGTCATAGCCTATTCCTCTAGACAGCTTAAGCCTTACGAAAAGAACTATCCTACTCATAACCTTGAATTTGCTACTGTTGTGTTCATTTTAAAATCTGGAGGTGTTATCTGTATGGGGTGCATGTCGATGTGTTTACAGACCATAAAAGTTTGCAGTATATGTTTACGCAAAGAGAGTTAAATCTCCATCAGATAAAGTGGTTGGAATTATTGAAAGACTATGATATGAGTGTTTTGTATCATCCGGGTAAGGCCAATGTTATGGAAGATGCCCTTAGTAGACTGTCGATAGGTAGTGTGGCTCATATAGAGGGTGATAAGAAAGAGTTAGTTTGATAAGTTCATCAGTTGGCTAGACTAGGTGTGTGGTTAGTTGATTTGGTTGAGGGAAATGTTTGGGTCTAGAGTAGTGTAGAATATTCATTAGTTTTGGAGGTGAAGAAGAAACAAGATAAGGATCCCAGCCTAGTTAAGTTGAAGAAGCCGGTCAGAGATCAGAAGATAGAGGTTTTCTCCCAAGGGGGAGATGGTGTTTTGAGATACCAGAGTAGATTATGTGTGTCGCCCATTGATGGTTTGAGGTAGCAGATTATGGATAAAGCACATGGTATGAGTTATACCATTCACCCAAGCACTACTAAGATGTACCAAGATTTGTGGGAAGTCTATTGATGGAGTGGTGTAAACAAAGCTATTGCGAAGTTTATCACTAAGTGTTCTATTTGTCAACAGGTTAAGGTAGAGCACCAAAGACCTGGTGGCACCTTACAGGAGTTTAGTAGTCCCACTTGGAAGTGGGAGTAGGTGAACATGGATTTTGTAATAGGATTACCCCATTCGCGTCGTCGACATGATTAGATTTGGGTTATTATAGACAGGTTGACGAAATCAGCCCATTTTTTGCCAGTTCATACATCCTAATCATCCAAAGATAATGTTATGCTATATATTAGAGAGTTGGTCCAATTGTACAGAGTTTCTTTGTCCATCATTTCAAATAGGGGTACTCAGTTTACCTCTCTCTTTTGGAAAGCCTTTCAGAAGGGTCTTGGTACCCAAGTTCATCTCAGTTTACCTTTTTATCCTCAGAAAGATGGTCAGGCAGAGAGGACCATTTAGACCCTAAAGGATATTTTGAGGGCATATGTTATTCACTTCAAGGGTAGTTGGGATGATCACTTATCGTTGATCGAGTTTGCCTACAATAATAGTTACCATTCTAGCATCCAGATGGCTCCGTTTGAGGCTCTTTATAGGAGGAGATGTAGGTCACCGATCAGTTAGTTCAAAGTGGGTGAAGCCACTTTGATAGGTCCAGATGTGGTGTTAGAAGCTATGGACAAAGTCCAGTTGATTCGAGAAAGGTTAAAAACAACTCAAAGTCGTCAAAAAAATTATGCAGATGTGAGGAGAAGGGATCTTGAGTTTGAAGTTGATGACTTAGTTTATTTGAAAGTTTCACCCATGAAGGGGTTGAAGAGTTTTGGTAAAAAGGGGTAGCTTAGTCCCCGATATGTTGTCCCCTACAGAATATTGAGTCGTGTTTGGAAGGTGGCATAAGAGCTTGAGTTGCCTGCAAATTTGTTATCCATTCACCCTGTGTTCCATGTATCCTTACTAAAGAAGTGTATTGGTGATTCAGCTATTATTGTACCCTTAAAAAGCACAGATATTCACGATAGCCTCTATTATGAAGAGATTCCAATTGAGATTCTTGATCACCAGATTCGTAGACTAAGGAACAGAGAAGTTCCCTTGGTTAAAGTTCTTCGGTGGAATCAATCCGTTGAGGGCGCCACTTGGGAAACATAAAGTAGATATGCAAACCAAGTACCCTTATTTTTTCGCAGGAAATTCAGACTCAGTTTAAGGTAACAAGTTTTCTCAGATCATCTCTTTACATTCGAAGTTTCAGATTTATATAGTCACTCTCTTGATAATTCTTGCTTTTGTAAACCAGCTTAACCATGCAGTCATGCTTACAGTTGTGCATGCCAGTGTATAATTTCAGTTCCTCATTAATCTCAGCTTAATTAGTCTTATTCGAGGATAAATGTTTCCAAGGGGGATATATTGTAATACCCCGTACTTTCCTAGTTCAGATCAGCCACTAGTATGTGGCCATAGCACTTAGAACCTAAAAATAAAGTTAAGTGTTGAGGAGTTTAGTCACTTTTGACTCCCTTTAAACTCCGAGGATTTTTAAATTGACATTTCGAGCCCCGAGCCAATGATTTTTGAGTTGAAGTATATTCAAGGGTGTAAGTAGCATGTCTCGGGCAAGTTTTGGATTTTTTGAACTAGGATTGGATGGTGTTTAGACTGGAATTCCAGCAGCTCACCACGATTCCATCGCATCGTGGTGAGTATGGCGTCAAGAGGTCCACCGCATCGTGGTGGAGTTTAAAAAGGCATTTTTCAGTTTCCATTTAGTCACCGCAATTCCACCGTATCGTAGTGGATATCACAATGATCCATTTGGCGCGTCGCGGTGAGGTCGTGATCGGCGTTCCAGTTGCAAGATTTAAATCCCCAAGGGTAGTTTATTCTTTTCCAAGCCTCTAAGTCGTGAAAAATAGAAGATTAAACCTATTTTATGCATATTATACTTATTTTTCACCAAATTGCTCTCAAAGAAAACCCTAAAGCTTTAATTTTAAACTTCAAGAAATCCAAAATACACTGTTCCTTTTCAAAGATAACCAAGAATTCGAGGTTTCCGACTCAAGATCTTCAAGAAACAATCATCCAGAACACAAATAGGAATTCAAAGTCAAGTGCCTTCATCAATTTAGTCAATTAAGGTATGTGGGTGTAAGACCCTGAAAAAATCCTCATCATCTAAGTCCTTTAAAACTTTCTAAAAGAGGTCTCAAAGTTACAAAATTTTCAGCTAAGTGTTGGGAGTTAGTCTTTTTCAAATCCCTCAACTTCGAGGAATTTATTTACGACCTTTCCGACCTCCGAAAGTTAATTTTTTTATTGATTCACGATCGGGGAAGTCAATAGTACATCTTAGGTGAGTTTTGGAATTTTCGAACAAGCATAAGGGCGTGTTTGGAACTCCAAAATAGTAGCTCAGGGAGATTAGCCCGTGGCGCCCTGCCTAGTCCGGTATTGGGGGGGAGCCCGCGATGGAGACTGCGGCGCCCTGTCCTATTCGGTCCGGGTAATTTCTGTAGTTTTATTTCGCATTTTTAAGGGTAAATGAGTCATTTTTCCCACCCCAATCTATCCAAACACAAGATTTAAGCCTATTCTAAGCACATTAGGCTTATTTTCCTTACTTTTCTCTCAAGCAATACCTTAAGAACTCAAAAGCTCCTCCTCCAAGAAGTCTAGATCCTCCATTGTTTCTCTAAGAAAGTTTTATATTGATGGTTCCCAAGTAAAGATACTCAAGAATCCATCTTCAAGAACGCGAATAGGATCTTCAAAACCGGGCTTCTTCATCTAGTTCTTCATTCAAGGTATGTGGGGGTTTTCAACAAGGATAATTCTTTCATCCTTATGCCCAAAACTTATTTTAAATTTCAAATTTTATGTGATTTCCCATGATATTGAAGTTAGGGTTTATACCCATGTTGTTATTTATAATTTTATGAGATTTCCCATGATTTAAAAGTTAAATTACATGATTATGTTTATATTTTCATGAATATTGCAGAAATTTTTCAGATTTTGAGTTAATTTGTACATGTTTACATTATCAAGCATGATCATTTTGATGTTTTAACATAAGATTGACATATGGGTCATTAAGCCATCATTAAAGGTTGTTATTTCAAGAATTGTTGTTCTATAAGCACCTTATGACTAGATTGCGTTCAGATTATTAATAAGGATTTGACCTTTTAGTCTCAGAATAGATATAAAATCCATGATTCAGATTACAGATTTAGCTTTACAAATATACAGTTGGTTTTCATTATAAACCATTAGTCTATTTTAAAAGTGGATTTTCTTCAGAATGAGCATACAAATTTATTGGGAGTAGTATTTAGCACCGATATGGGAACGTTACCACGGTTTTATACCCTCGAACTATGTGCCAACATAGGATTCAGATTGTTCCCATTTCTATGTGGATGATAGATATGTGATCACTTAGATAGGTTATACTCCCTGGAAAGAGTATGACTCCTCTCCCCAACATAAGGATTCTTCCTTAGGAAGATGAGATGTTGGACTCGATGAATGCTCGCATGGTTTATGTCGGTTAGAAGAACCTCTCTTGGGCCTTTAGAAAGTGTTAATCCTTTCGAATAAAGCATTTTCCCAAGCAAAATAAGTTTTCAGATTTCACTTGGCCTATATGATTTGAGAATTAGAATAGAATTAGAATAGAATACAGATTTTAGAACTAAGTTTAATGGCTCACGAGATTTACATTACATGTTTTACTATTTATGATTTATGATCTACAGATTTTATATTTACTCTAGCTTGTGTGAGTCTTTTACGTTTGGCACGCATGATTTTATAAATTATGATAAATTTTTTAACTTATTGCATTCACCCCCATATACTCAATGCATCATCAAAGTACTGATCCACATATACGTCTATGTGCTACATCGTCTCATAATATAGGTTCAGGTGCTCAGTCTCAGTAGCGTGAGTGATTTTCGGGCACCTCATCTACATCCCTGCAGTTGGTGAGTCCTCATAGTTCGGGGACTTAGTTATTTAGATTTCCAGTTTCTTAATAGATGTTTCAGTATTCATTTCAAACAGTTTGAGTCAGCTGGGGGCCTTTCCCAGTGACTCTCTAGATTCAATCAGTAGAGGCCTGTCGTACTACTATATTTAGTTTTAGACTTTTGATTTTGTATTCGGATTTTTCAGTATTTTTTACCAAGACTTGTGAGATTAGTATGCTTCAGATATGGATTATATTCCATTTGTATATGGATATGTATACAGATTGTGATCACTTAGATCAGGCTATACTCTCTGGCAAGAGTATGACACCTCTTCCCAACGTGAGATTTTTCCTATAGGGAAACTAGACGTTGGACTCCATGATAGCTCACATGGTTTATGTCGGTTAGAAGAAACTTCCTAACAGAAAAGACTTATAGAAAAGCTTTAGAATTTAAGTGTGAAGGCTCACAGTTTCTTTCAGATATTATTTTACATTAGATATTAGTCATGAGATTTCAGCTTTCAATTTACAGATATAAAAGTGAGTCCTTTCTACACTTAAACTACATGATTTAAAGATAGAATACAAGAACAACTTTTAGAATTGAATGTGATGGGTCACAAGACTTACACAGTACGTTTTATCATTTATGATTTACGATTTTTAGCTTTTAGTTATTCAAGGCAATGTGAGTCATTACACTTAGCATGCATTCTTTCATAAATTTTTATGAACATTGAGATATTGTTTTACTAATGCATTCACCCTCACATGCTTAGTACATTCCAAAAGTACTGATCCATATATATGTTTATATGCTACATTGTTTAATAATGTAGGTTCAGGTGCTCAGTTCCAGTTGCGTGATCAATCGTGATCATCTCTATCTATATCCCAACTGTTGGTGTGTCCTCATAGTTTGGGGATGCAATTTTTCATACTTTTAGTTTATTAAAGTAGTCTGTTCAGTTAGTTTCAGTCAGATTGAGTCAGTTATTCTCTAGTGTTGATTGTCTAGACTTTTAAGTCAAGTATTCTCAGATATTATGTTCAGTTAATTCCAATTTAGATCAGATAGAATTCAGTATTCCAGCATTGATTATATTTTTATATTTCTCTATTATGAACTTTAGATTTATAGAAGGCTTAAAGGTTTAGATTGAGACTACTCATAGTCTTGAGCAACATGTGACATCTCGGGACCCACTTTCGATGCGTTACAAAAGTGAAGGAGTTTGTAAATCTAAAGCAGGGTAACATGAGTATGAAGGAGTACTCACTCAAGTTTATCTAGCTGGAGAAGTGTACTCTGACTGTGGTGGTTGATTCTAGGGCCAGAATTAGTAAGTTTGTGTCTGGTGTGTCAGATGGCATAGTCAAAGAGTGTAGAACAACTATGTTGATTAAGAAGATAGACCTTTATTTGTTTATGGTTCATGTTTAACAAATTAAGGAGGAGAAACTCAAAAAGAAAGAAAGAAAGAATAAGAGGGCCAAAACCGGTAGCTTCAACTTCTCATAGCAAAGGTCTAATGGCGAGAATTGTTCTTAGTTCTGCCAAAAATTTTCAGCTCTAGCCTCATCTTCAGCCAGTGCATCAGTGCCTATGTTCAGACAGGACAACCAGGATAAGGCATCGGGCTCTAAGTCCTAGGGTAGCATGAATAGTGGTCGCACCGATCTATTTTGTAGGAGTTGTGGTAAGAATCAACAGGGATAGTGCAGGGAAGGTAGTGATGTATGTTTTGGATATGGCAATCCATTCCACAATATCAGGGATTTCCCAGGGGTTACCTAGAAAAGAAAGGATTTTCGTCAATCGGGTTAGTCCAATTTTTTATCAGCTCCAGCAGGTCACCCAACTCAGCAGGGCACCACCTCCAGTACCATTAGTGGGTAGTGTCAAAATTGAATTTATGCTTTACAAACTCGAGATGATCAGGAAAGTTCCCCTGATATGGTTACAGGTAGGTTACAAGTCTTCCACATTCTCATTTATGCATTATTAAACCTTAGAGCTTCACTTTATTTTTTGACTCCTCATATAGCTGTAGATTTTGATGTTAGTTCTGATATATTGGCAGATCCTTTTTCAATGTCTATTCTAAGGGGTAGTTCTATTATAGCTAGATGGGTATACAAAAATTGCCCGATCACAGTGTCCCAGAAAGTCACTTCAGTTAACCTTGTAGATTTAGAGATGACTTGTTTTGATGTCATTTTTGGAATGAATTGGAACCACTCATGTTATGCCTCAGTTGAATGTAGAAATAGAATAGTCCAACTCCAGTTTTCTAATAAGCCTATTATTGAATTGAGGGTTAGTACTCCAGTGCTTATATGATGATTTATCTCTTATCTTAAGGGGAAAAAATGATATCCAAGGGATGTATTTCCTAACTCATCTGAGTGAAGGACTCAAATTCTGAAACTCTGAGTCTTGAGTCAGTTCCAGTAGTGAATATGTTTCCAAAAGTATTCCCTGAAGATATTCTCAGAGTTCCTCCCAAGAGGGAAATTGACTCTGGAATATATCTCATCCCAGATACCCAGTCTATCTCAATTATACCTTACAAAATGGCTCTGGATGAACTTAAGGAATTGAAGGAATAGTTGAAAAACCTCTTAGATAAGGGTTTTATCAGGCCTGGTGTTTCTCCGCGGGGTGATCTATTTCTCTTCGTGCATAAGAAAGATAGTTTCCTCAGAATACGCATCGACTATAGTTAGTTGAACAAAGTCAAAATCAATAATAAGTATCTTCTCCCCAGGATTGATGACTTGTTCGACCAACTTCAAGATATAAGCCATTTCTCTAAGATAGACCTTAGATCCGGCTATCACCATCTTAGAGTCATAGAATATGACATCCTAAAGACAGCATTCAGAACTCGGTATGGTCACTCCGAATTTCTAGTTATATTTCTTGGACTAACGAATGCTCATACAGCTTTTATGGACTTAATGAAAAGGATGTTCAAGTGGTACTTGGACATGTTCATCATAGTCTTCATAGATGACATTGTCGTCTATTCTCATAGTGAAGGTGATTATGCAGACCATTTGAGGATTGTATTGCAGACCTTTAAGGATCAACAATTATTCGCTAAGTTTAGCAAGTGAAATTTTGGTTGAGATTAGTAGCTTTTCTTGGTCACATCATTTTTTATGATGGCATTCGAGTTGATCCTTAAAAGACCAAAGCAGTAAGAAACTAGCTTAGGCCCATCTCTCCATCAGATATCAGGAGTTTCTTGGATATAACTCTTTACTACAGATGATTTATTAAATAATTTTCTTCTATTGCTTCTCCCATGTCTCGACTGACTTAGAAGAAAGTTAAATTTTAGTGGTCAGATTACTGTGAGAAGAGTTTTCAGGAGCTGAATACTCGACTCACTTTTGCCCCAATATTGACTCTACCAAAGGGTTCAAATGGGTTTATATTTTATTTTGATGATTCTAAAGTTAGTCTTTGTTGTGTGTTAATACAGTGAGGTAAGGTCATACCATATGCCTCTAGTCATCTCAAACCGCATGAAAAGAATTACCCGACCTATGATCTTAAGTTGGCAGCAGTTGTCTTTGCGTTACAGATTTGAAGGGGGTTCATGTTAACTTGTTCATAGATCGTAAGATTTTACAGTATGTATTCACTTAAAAAGATCTAAATCTTCGCCAGAGAAGGTGGCTTATAGTGGCCAATTCCTTTAGTAGGTTGTCTATGGGAAATGTTGCGCGTGTTGAAGAGGATAAGAAGGAGTTAGTTCGTGAGGTTCATCATCTTGCTAGATTAGTTGTTCGGTTGGTTGACTCGGCCGAAGGTAGTATATGGATTCAGAATGGGTTTGGAATCTTCATTGGTGGATAAAGTATAGGAAAAGCAAGACAAGGATCTTATTTTGGTCAAGTTGAAGGAGGAAGTTCAGGATGAGAAGGTTGAGGTTTTATCTCTAGGGAGAGATGGTGTGCTTTATTGTTAGGGAAGGTTATGTGTTCTGAGTATAGATGGTTTGAGACAACGAATATTATTAAAGGCTCATGGTGCGCGATATTCTATTCACCCAGGATCTACTGATATATATCGTGATGTATGGGAAATCTATTGGTGGAATGGTATAAATAATGATATTGCAGAATTTATGGCTAATGTTCGAATTATCAGCAGGGTAAGGTTAAGCACCAAATACCTAGTGGTACACTTAAGGAGTTCAGCATCCCTACTTAGAAGTGGGAAGTGGTGAACATGGATTTTGTTATAGGGTTACCTCATACGTGTCACACCATGATTCGATTTGGGTCATTACAGAAAGAATAATCAAGTCAACCCATTTCTTGTCAGTTCATACTACGTGTTTAGGTTAGTATTATACTAGAATTTATCCCAAGGATTTGGTAAAATTTCATGGGGTTCCATTGGCCATCACTTCATATAGAGGTACCAAGTTTACCTCTTATTTTTGGAAGGCTTTTCAGAAGGGTCTTGGCACCTAAGTCCATATCTATACAATTTTTCATCCTCAGACAGATGGTCAGGCAGAGTGACCATTCAGACATTAGAGGATATGCTGAGGGCTTGTGTTATTGACTTCAAGGGTGGTTGGGATGACCACTTAACTTTGATTAAATTTGCCTACAACAACAACTATCACTTCAATATTCGGATGGCTTTATTTAAGGCTCTTTATGGAAGAAGATGTAGATATCCTATTGGTTAGTTTGAAATAGGTGAGGCTTTTTTGATAGGGCCATACTCAGTGTATGAGGCGATAGAGAAAGTTTAATGTATTCGAGAAAGGCTAAAGACAAACTAAAGACAATAGAAATCCTATGTTGATGTGAGGAGAAGAGATCTTGAGTATGATGTTGATAACTTGGTTTATTTGAAAATTTCACCAATGAATGGGTTGAAGAAGTTTGGTAAGAAAGAAAAGATCATTTCCCGCTATATTGGCCATATAGGATTTTGAGCCATTTTAGGAAGGTAGATTATGAGCTAGAGTTGCCTGTAGAATTGACATCAGTGCATCCGGTGTTTCATGTCTCTTTGCTAAAGAAATGAATTGGTGACCCAGCTTTTGTTGTTACTTTAGAGAGTGTGGACGTGCAAGATAGTTTTTCCTACGAAGAAGTCCCAATTGAGATCCTTGACTGTAATATTCGTAGGTTGAGGAATAAAGAGGTTCTCTTGGTTAAGGCTTTATGGAGAAATTAGTCCGTTGAGGGAGCTACTTGGAAAGTAGAAGCCTATATGCAAGCCAAGTATCCCTATCTTATCTCTAAGAACTCAAATTCAGCTTGAGGTAATAGTTTTCCTTAAATTGATTCTCTCATTTCCTATCCCAGCTATCCAACCATCCTCATGTCATAACATGTATTCATCAATTTAGTTCAGTCCATGCATCATATTTCAAATACAGTTACTTAATCATGATTCATCTTATAAGTATTCAGTACATGATCTCAGTCTTCTTAGTATCTCGGTTCAGACAATTTTATTCGAGGATGAATGATCCCAAAGGGGAGATAATATAATATTTCGCAAGATCCTAGACTAGTTTCCAACTATTCATCACATGTTTAGAAGTCCTAAAGATATTATTTCACACTAAGTGCAAGTGACATGGCCATTTTAACACCCCAAGATTTTGAACATTTTATTTTTGGCCTTACCGAGTTCCAAATATTGATTTATGAGTTGAAATATGTTTAGGAGTGTTAAAAGGGTCATCCGGGAGAGTTTTGGAATTTTTGAAAGAGGTTCAGAATGGTTTTGGACCACGAAGGCAATAAGCCTCTGTGATTTTAGCTGCCATAGAGGATAGTCTCCACGATACACAGCATGTCATGGAGGCTAGCCTCAGCGATACGCAACGTGTCATGTAGGTTGGCCTCTGCGATAACCAGTGTGGCACAGAGAGAGTGTAATTTTGGGCAGTTTTATCAAAGTTAAAGGGGCATTTTAGTCCTTTTCCCCTCTTAATAAACTCCCAATTTACGAACTAAAACAAGAGGGGCATTATTTGTCTCATTCTTCATCAGTTAACAACGTTCCATTTCCTCTCATTCTCAAGAATAAAAAACTCAAAAGCTTCTTTCAAGAATACATCATCCAAGGTCTCAATTACAAGTTTTCTTCAAAAAAATTCAAGCAACTCAGGTATGCGAGATTTTTATCAATGGGTTCCTTCCACCCATTGAGTCCCAAAAATCCCTTATTTTTCAAGTATAAACCCTTTACCCCCTCTTTGATGAAATTTCAATGTCAAGTATGAATTATTCAACTTTCTCTTAATAGTTTTGAATAAAAGCCATAACAATATGTTTCCCCATGTGAATTATGTTCTTACATGCTTTATAAACTCATTCACTCATATGATGTTTGTTGACACTATGTTTATTATTAATTTATGAATTTAACCATGTGAGCATGTTGTCCTTATAAGTTTAACATCTTTCCATACTCATGATTATGAATTTCATCAGTTTAGTGAAATGTACTATGTTTAGGCCTACGAATCATGAATGTCTTTATAGTATTATGATGGTGTTATTATACTTAATGTATTATTCAGTGACGGTGGGTTATGAACATCTGATATCTATATACATGCATGTTCCAAATTTCAAGCAACAAGTCAGTTATATCATGATTTTCCCACTATATTCAAATTTTTATATTCATGATGAGCAATTATTAGTTATGGGTTTTGTTAACTTTAATCAGTACCAATGTCAGTTCAGTTAGAAGTAGAATTTAGCCCCAAGCAAATTTACAGAAGAAGGCTTTCCTACCAGTTGAGGGTGAGACCTTTAGTAGCAGTCCCTAAGTTTTAGAACTACGTAGCCTGCATAGGTATTGAGAGGTTTTCCTTCTAGTTGAGGGTTAACACTCTTTTAGGGGCAGCTTCCAGTCGAGGGTGACACCCTAGTCCTTCGATACATCATCTTTGTGGATACACATCGTCAATAATGTATTGGTACCCCTGGCAAGGTACCATCATCCTTCCAACTAGGGTTACAGGTCAGACCTTGATCAACTCAGATTAGGGCATTGTCTATTACATGATAGCTTCCACAGTCTTAGTTCAGTATTTAGATTATATTATCTCAGGTTTACATGACCAAGTGTTCAGTTTATCAGTAATACAGTCAGTCAGTTTTACAAATCATTTCATACATGCTTTACTTACTCTTGCATTCATTTTACATATTCATGAATTTATGCTCAGTATATATATGCTCTTCTGTAGTCCTTATCTCACATACCAATACATTCAAAGTACTGATCAGATACTCTCTTTTTTGTACTATGTTATCTTATAACATAGGTTCGGACGCTCAGTTCCCCGATTGTCCTTAGTTAGTTCAGTGCCACTCGACAGCCGTTGTAGTGAGTCCTCATCCATTAAGGACAATTTATTTTTAGTTATTTTTAGTACTTTCTTTATTTTAGTTAGTCAGAGTTAGTTGTGGGTATGTCCCATAAACTCCCTATGTTTTTAGAGGCTTTTAAATAGTTATACTTGTTTTTAGTTGTATTAGCATTTCAGACATGTTGGGAATATTGCACAATTACATCTTAACAGAACTTCTCATCAGTTTAGCTTCCACATATGATGTTTTTTTATTACTTTATTCAGTTCTCACAGCAGATACCAGATCATGGGTTAGCTTGGGGTCACTTGTAGTCTTAAGCATTGTGTTACGACTAGGAGGTAGTCCCGGGTTGTGACAAACTTGGTATCAGAGCCTAAGGTTTTAAAGTGTCCTAGGGTGTCTGAAAGTCGTGTTAAGTAGAGTCTTGTACATGGGTGTGAAGTGCACCACACTTATGGGAAAGAGTCTACGAGATGTTTTAGGGAAGTTTCCTTTCTTTCAATATTCATGTTGTGAGAAAGAGTGTGAGCTCTATTGAATTTTCTTTCTAACTCGTCCTTCATTCGTTTACAGGAAAATACCTCCCAAAAGAAATAACGGAAGAATGAATGAGGATCATCCTACACCACATGTTCAGGAAGACACTCTGAATGAACATGTTTCTCAAGCTAAATTCATGACCGCTTTCACTATTTCTGCCCAGACTATGGCTGCTCATAATAACCAATAGGATGTTTCCCTAGACAATCTAGTAGTGAGCATGATAGTAGCTTGGATCTGAGATTTCATTCGAATGAATCATCTGTTGTTTTCTGGATCCAAGTCTGAGAAGGATCCACAATAGTTTTTAGATGGTGTGTAGAAAGTGACAGATATCATGGGTGTTACTGCTAGTGAATGTGATAACTTATCCGCTTACCAATTGCAAGGAGTTTCTCATACTTAGATCAAGTAGTGGAAGGAGAACAGAGGTGTTGAAGCAGGGCCTATAGAGTGGAAGGAGTTTGCTATGGCCTTCTTAAATAGGTTTTTCCCACTAGGGTTGAAGGAGGTCAAAGCGCAGGAGTTTATAAATCTAAAGCAGGGTAGCATGAGTGGAATGAATACTCACTCAAGTTTATCTAGTTGGCTAGGTATGATGCTCCAACTGTGGTGGTTGATTCTAGGGCCAGAATGAGTAAGTTTGTGTGTGTCAGATGGCATAGTCAATGAGTGTAGAACAAGTATGTTGACTAAGAAGATGGACCTTTCTAGGTTTATGTTTAATTCTTAGCAGATTGAGGAGGAGAAACATAAAGAGAAATAAAGATAGAATAAAAGGGACAGAACCAGTAGCTTCAACTTCTCACAGCAAAGGTCTAATGGTGGGAATCATTCTCAATTGTGCCAAAAAAATTTAGCTCCAGCCCTATCTTCAGCCAGTGCGTAAGTTCAGAAAAGACAATCGGGATAAAGCACCGTGATCTAAGTACTAGGGTAGCGTGAATATTGTTCACACCAATCTGCTTTGTTGGATATATAGTAAGAATCATCATGGAGAGAGCAGGGCAGCTAGTGTTGTGTGTTTTGGATGTCGCAAGTGTAACACCACGTACTTTTCTTAGCTTAGTTCAGCTCATAGTGCTTGTATAAGAGGCTTAAAGCCTGAAAAATTTAACAAAGTGTTGGGGACTTAGTCATATTTTTGTCCTATTAACTTCGAGGATTTTTAAATGATTATTTTCGACTCTGAGACATAAGTTTTTGAGTTAATTCATGTTCAGGGGTATAAGGAGCATGTCTCGAAGAAGTTTCGGATTTTTCGGACAAGGATTGGGGCACATTTAGATTTCAATTCCAAAACCTCACCGTTATAATTGTGCATCGCAGTGGGTATAGAGATGAGGCCTTGGGAGCGCGATGCTCCTCCAAAATACATTCCAGTTACAAATTTAAATGTCTGAGGGGAATTAGCATCTTTTCCCCTCAATTTAAGTCGTCACAACCCGACTTATATTAGCAATTGGGCATTATTTGCCCATTCTTCTCCAATTTTCTATCAAAGAAACCCTAAACCTCTCCTAAGAACATCAAATTCAATTATATTCTCTTCAAAAAAATCAAGAATTCAAGTATCCCAATCCAAGAACTTCAAAAAAGCTTTCAAGATTGTGTTCCCCTTTCAATCTTAAGGGTTTAAGGTATGTGTGATGTTTATCCATGTCTTTCTTTCACCATGGAGTCCAAGAATCCCTTTTTAATGTGAAATTATGAGTTTTCCACGTTTTAAATGAATTATCTTCATGAATTGCTTGTTATTTTGATTTCAAGTTAAGCTTACAATTGCTTTCAAGTAGAATGGATTATAGTATGTTTTGGATATCGAAGGTCCCATGTCATGTTCATGCAATTTGGGATAAACCCTCAATTTATGGTTTTTTCATGTAACCATGCTATCTCATCGTGTTTAAAAGCATCCCCATGTTAATGTTTTAATCTTCATGTGTTTGATGAAATACCAAAGAGAATGATTTTGTAGAATGATTCCCCATTATGGTTTCAAAGCTTTTACATACCTTTATTGTTATTTTCATTTAGTGTTGGGGATTATGAATACCCAAAACTTAGTTGTTTACTTAGTTTTAATATTTGCAGAATGGTTTTAGATAAACCATAAGCATTATCATTTAGTCAGTTATTATGATCAGTTGTTGGTTCAGTTAAGATCAGTTCAGTCCAGTAATCAGTGTCTTCCAGTTGGGAGTAAAACTTAGCACTGAGTTAACATAAGGATGGCGTCTCCCTCGTCAGTTATGCATGAAGCATTTGTCTCCCCCGTCAATTAGGCATGAGACGTTAGTAGCAGTCCCTAAGTTCCAGACCTAAGGTGCCACCGTAGACTTTAAGGGGTCCCCCGTCAGTTAGGCATGACACCCTAGTCCTTTGGGACATCAGATTAGTGGATCCACATAGCCAACATTAGTACCCATGGCATGATACTAACACCCTTCCAACTCGGGTTAAAGGTTGGACCCTAATAATAGATTTGGGGCATGTTGGTTAGCAAGCTCCTATAGTCTCAGTTCAGTATTCAGTGCAGAATTCAATTCAGGTTTGCTTGACCGTAGCATGCAATTTATCAGTTATTCAGTTACAAGATTTCAGTATTTTAGTTTACAGATTATTTCAGTATCATGTTATATGCTTGGTCATGCATTCTCAGATTTTACAACTTTTACGCATTTATGCATCAGTTATCTCATGCTATTCAGCCAGTTAGTATTTCATGCACAGTTAACCTATGCATTATAGCCTAACCTCTTTGCATATGCTAGTACATTCAAAGTATTGGCCGCATACTTTTTTCACGCTATGATGTCTTATATCATAGGTTCAGATGTTTAGTTTCCCTACCGTGCGTAGACAGTTCAACTTATCAGCAGCATTAATTGTGGTGAGTATTCATATGTCGAGGACCTGTTATGTTATTTCAGTAATTTCACATTTTCTTTCAGTTAGTCTAGTTTGGAGTTAGTTGGGGCCTATCCCATCAACTCTTTTTACTCAATTTAGAGGCTTTCAGGCATGCAATCAGTAGTTAGATAGTCAATTGGTTTTATCAGATGTTTTCAGTCTTTCAAACACGTTTTGATACGTATTTTAGGATTTAGTTTTACATTATCTTATCAATGTTTAAGACTTATGGAATTGCCAGTTTACTTCCGTACATATGTATTTCATACTTTATTCAGTGCTCACAGCAGGTACCAGCTCATGGGTTAGCTTATGGTCACTTGTGACCGTAAGCATCATTGTTGCGACTAGGGGGTTGCCTCGGGTTGTGACAAAACTTGGTATTAGAGCCTAAGGTTTTACAGTATCCTAGGGAGTCTAAAAAACTATAATGCCCCGATTCTATACCCCAGATATTACACGATGCTCATAATCCACAAGGACCACAAGCTAACCCATGACAGGTACCTACTGTAATAACTGAATAACAATAATACTAAAATATGCAAAAATCAGGCAAAAAATTGGCCATAAGGTTCAATACTGTAAATAATACTGAATATGGTATCACAATACCAAAACTTAACATCAATACTAAAAACTGAACAACTGTCTGAAAATACTCTAGTCTGAAAAGCCTCTAAACTGTATGAATTGTGGAGTTGATGGGACAAGTCCCCAACTAACTTCGACTACGGAAAATAAAATGAAATACTGAAATAAATAATCATGTCCTCAAACTATGAGGACTCACCACTAACTTTGTATGTTGAGAGTCTAAATTGCTAAGGGTGCTCGGGAGCCCGTGCGTCTGAACCTATGATATAAGACATCATAGCATAAAAGAAAAGCTTGTGTCAGTACTTTGAATGTGCTGGTATGTTCATTAAGGTAGACTGAAATGCATGGGTTCATATGCATGAACAATACTAACTGAATATCATGATTATGACTGAATGAGAGTACATGCATGAATATGTAAATTGTACTGAGATCATAATAACACGTCATACTGGATTACTGGTAACTGAATGACTGTATCTGAGAGTCTTGATTCTGTAGAGCTATACTGAGTCTCGTACTGAGTTGAGTGACTCTACCTGACAGTCTTGAATCTGCAAAACTAAACTGAATTCCATACTGAGACTGAATCTGAAACTGAGATGGTTGGAAATAATCATCTAACCGATATGCCCCTTCTCTAACTAATTTGGGGTCCAACCTGTAACCCCAGTTGGAAGGGTGTCAATACCGTGCCACGGGTAAGTGCTGAGTCACCCTCATCTGGTAGGTACATTGAACGAGAATGGTGGTACTCTCAACTGGCAGGTAGATCACCTCATCAACCCTCAGCTGGCAGGTTGATGTCTCAACCTATGCTGGCTACATAGTTCTGGAATGCAAGGACTATTTCTAAGAATTTCACCCTCTACTAGAAGGTGAATCCCCATCCTTGGGCTCACTCGGTACTGAATTCTACTCCCAACTGAATAGATATTGGACTGAATTCTAAACTGTACTAGGCTAGAATGGACTGTTACTGATCGTACTGTATAACTGAACTGAACTGAGTTCACTGAGTTTCGGGGACTGACAGAATACTATTGAATTCTATTAACTGACTAAGTACTACTGAGTCTTTCTTGAGTTCTGTAACTGACTGAATTCTACTGATTGAGACATGACTGATTCCGCTCTGTGACTGACCTTGGCTCTAGACAAGCAGCTAAGTTGTCGGGTATTAAATACCCCCAGTACTCGATAGCATAAACTTAAAATACATGGCATAATCTTGAGATGTGGTAATTAACTACTTAGTCATCATTCATTCATTTCGGCATTCAAGCAAACACTTGCATGACATGAACCTGCATATATGCTAACATGATATAATTCACTATTCAACTCACATGGATAATTCATCAAACACTTGTGGGGCACAATGTATGCACCTAATACTAACACAACATGTTGGCATCATGATTCAATTCCAATTACACAATTCCAAGAGTTTTAACATGGATTCACATGATAAAGCACACAAATCAATTAACTCTACATGAATCTTGCAATAAATCATGAATACACTTTAATTCATATCATAGAAATCATTAAATCACTCTACATGAACCTTAAAAGAGTTTCTTGGACTCCAAGGGTGGAAGGAACCCTTGGATGAACACTTCACATACCTTAGTTGATGAATTTTTTAAAGTTAATGGTGAGTTCTTGATTTGAAATTTGAACACCTAGGGTTCTTGTTCTTGAGAAATTTGTGAAAGAATGAATATAGTTTCTCTCTAATGGGTTTAATTTTGTGTTTTGGGGGTTGAAGGGTGTGGGGAAAAGACCTAATTAATCCTAAGGACATGGCCTTTTAATGCCTGTAAACTGTGTTACTGACGCGCAGGCTGGCGTGCCACATCATTGGCATCGATGTGATAGCCAACGTGCCGCATTGAGTCTGCATTGATTCACTAGAATTTGCACTGAGGCTAGGGAAAAACTATCTTATCGATGCGATGGTCGACGCGAAGCATCGAGATTGCATCGACCCACTATTTTGGGCACTCAAACATGATCTAAACGAGGTCCGAAAAATTTGAAACTTGTCCGGAAATACCTATTGACATTATTGATCATAAATTAACTCAAATACCAACATTTAATAGATGTAAAGGTCATGAAATAAGATTTCCAACTTTTGAAGGCTAAAATAACACTAAGTCTAAATACTTAGCTAGAATTTTCTAAGTCTGGGACACCCCCCTTCCCCTAGCAAGCTTAAAGGACTGAATTAAGCTAAGAATTTTGTGGAGTTTTATAATATCTCCCCCTTGGGAACATTCGTCCTCGAACGAGACTGACTAAGCTGAGAGGACTGATAGATTGAACTTACTGAACATGAACACCTGAAACATGATTATCAGACTGGCATTACTGACATACTAAATTTCATATTGAATATGCATATCTGAGTCATGAATACATGAATGATCTGACTCATGAACATATGACTGAATAAGCTAGTAACTGATGCCAAGCTCATAATGGAAAATCTGAACATGGAACTGAATAAGCTTAAGAAAGACTATTACCTTGAGCTAAATCTAAGTTTGCAGAGAAGAGGTGAGGATACTTGGTCAGCAATTCTGTTTCTGCTGCCCAAGTAGCTCCCTCAACGGAATGATTTCTCCAAAGAACTTTGACTGGAGGGACTTCTTTGTTCCTCAGTCTACGAACCTGATAATCAAGAATTTTGCCTAGAATCTCTTTGTAAGAGAGGTTGTTCTAAACATCTATGCCCTCTATAGGGACTACAACTGATGGGTCACCTATGCATTTCTTTATCAAGGATACATGAAACACTGGATGGACTGAAGATAGATCTGAAGGCAACTCTAGCTCATAAGCTACCTTTCCAAAATGGATGAGAATTCAGTAAGGACCAAAATATTGGGGATTAAGCTTCCCCTTCTTGCCAAAATGCTTCACTCCATTCATAGGAGAGATTTTTAGGTACACAAAGTCTCCAATATCGAACTCGAGATCCTTTCTGGACACATCTGCGTACGATTTCTGTCGACTTTGAGCTGTCTTAAGCCTTTCCCTGATCAGCTGAACATTCTCTATGGTATCAAATACCAAGTCAGGTCCTACCACTACAGCCTCACCTACTTCAAACCAACCAATGGGAGATCTATACCTCCTCCCATAAAGTAGGTCAAACGGAGCCATCTGAATACTGGAATGATAGTTGTTGTTGCATGCGAACTCAATCAAATGTAAGTGGTCATCCCAACTACCTTTAAAGTCTATCTCACATGCTCGCAGCATATCCTATAAAGTCTCAATGGTCCTTTCTGCTTGACCATCTGTCTGAGGATGAAAGGTTGTACTGAGGTAAACTCGGGTATCAAAACCCTTTCAGAATGCTTTCCAAAAATAAGAGGTGAACTGGGTACCTCTATCTGAGATGATGGACAATGAAACACCATGAAATCTGACCAAATCCATGATATAGAGTTTGGCATAATCCTCGGTTGAGTAAGAGGTAAGGATTGGTAGGAAATGAGTTGATCTGTTCATCCTGTCTACAATGACCCAAACCGAACTATGTTGACGACGAGTACGAGGCAAACCCATACACTACCTTTTGCTGAATCGACTAAGAGGACACCTAGTCGGGCTAGCTGATGAACTTTTTGAGCTAAATTCTTCTTAATGTCCTCGACATGAGTAACACTACCCATATACATTCTACTAAGAGCATCGGCCACTACATTGGCCTTGCTCGGATGGTACAAAACACTCATATCGTAGTCTTTTAACAACTCCAACCACCTTCTATGATGAAGGTTTAGGTATTTTTGAGAGAATACATACTATCGACTCTTATGTTCAGTGAACACATCAACATACACCCCATACAAATAGTGCCTCCAAATCTTTAGGGAAAACACTACTGTTGCTAGCTCAAGGTCAAGAGTAGGGTAGTTCTTCTCATGGGGTTTAAGATACCTAGAGGAATAGGCTATGACCTTACCTCTCTATATCAAAACACAACCCAAGCCAACTCTGGAGGCATCACAATACACCACAAAGCCGTCTGAACCATCTCGTAAGGTCAAAACTGGAGCTGTAGTGAGTCGAGTCTTTAACTCTATAAAATTCTTCTCATAAGAATCTAATAACTGGAATTTAACTTTCTTCTGAGTCAATATGTACATAGGGGATGCAATAGATTAAAATCACTTAATGAACTATCGATAATAGCCAACCAAACCTAAGAAACTCCTGACATCTGATGGAGAGATAGGCCTGGGCTAGTTTCTCACTTTTTTGGTTTTTTAGGGATCAACTCTAATACCATTATTGAAAATTATATGGTCGAGGAAAGCTACTAACCTTAGCCAAAATATGCACTTACTGAATATGGTGAATAACTGATGATTTCTGAGAGTCTGTAATACTATTCTGAGATGGTCTGCAAGATTATGTTCACTGCGGGAGTAGACGAGAATGTCAACTATGAAGACTATGACAAACATGTCCAAGTACTACTTGAACAGACAGTTCATCAAGTCCATGAAAGCTTCTGGGGCATTGGTAAGACCAAAGGACATGATTAAGAATTCAAAGTGACCATATCGAGTTCTGAAAGCTGTTTTTAGGATGTCACACTCCCTGACTCTGAGCTGATGATAGCCTAATTTGAGGTCTATCTTAGAGAAGTAAATAGCACCCTGAAGTTGGTCAAACAATTCATTGATTTTGTGAAGTGGATACTTGTTCTTGATCGAGACTTTATTTAACTAACGATAGTTAATACACATTCTGAGGGAACCATCTTTCTTGAGCATGAATAAAACTGGTGCGCCCTACGGGGACACACTAGGTCTGATGAATCCCTTATCTAGGAGAACGTTGAACTTCTCTTTTAATTCTCTGAGTTTTGATGGAGCCATTCTGTATGGCGGAATAGATATGGGTTGAGTATCTGGAAGAAGATCGATTCAAAAATCAACTTCCCTTTTGGGAGGAACTCCGAGAAGATCATCGGGAAACACATCTGGAAATTCATATACTACTGACACTGACTCAAGAGTAGGGGTCTCTAAACTAGAGTCCTGGACTCAAACGGGATGGTAGACACATCCCTTAGATATCATTTTTTTAGCCCGAAGGTAAGAAACAAGATGACCCCTAAGTGCCGAAGTACTACCCATCCATTCTAGGACGGGTTCATTTAAAAACTAAAACTGGAAAATTCTATTTTTGCAGTTGACTGAGGCATAGCAGGAATGAATCCAATCCATGCCGAGAATGACATCAAAATCAGTCATCTCTAATTTGACTAAGTTTGCTGAAGTGATTTTCTGAGATATCATAATCGGACAGTTCCTGTATACCTACCGGGCTATGATAGATTTACCCACTAAGGTAGAGACTAAGAAAGTCTCTACTAGGATTTTGGGATTGACTCTGAAATCGACAGCTATATAAGGAGTAACAAAGGACAAAAAAGCTCCTAGATCTAGCAAATCATAAATATGCAAATGAAAAAATTGTAACATACCAATGACCACATTAGGAGAAATCTCCTGATCCTGATGGGACTGAAGAGCATAGAGTCTGTTTGGGTATTTCCCGCTGGTGGCACTGGAAGTGGCACCCTGTTGATTTGGGCAACCGAACTGAGCTGGGGGTGATTATTATGACCCTGAGAACCTAACTGAGGACAATCTCTGACTCTATGGCCTGGCTTGACATACCCAAAACACACATCGCTACCCTCTCTATAGATACCCTGGTGGTTTTTGCCACACTTCTAACAAAGGGGATTGGTTCAGGCACTACTAACACTGCCCTGGGGTTTAGGGCCTGGTGCCCTATCCCTATTGATGTCTCTAAATTTCGATAGAGGATCACTAGCTGAGGATGGAGCTGGGGCTGAAGATTTTGGGTGGAACTGAGAACGATTCCCACCCTCTGACTTAGGCTGAGCAAAGTTGAAACTACCTATTCTCTCTTTCTTGATCTCCCTCTCCTTCTCTTTATTCTTGGCCTCTTCTATCTGCTGAGCCTGGATATGTCCATATCCTTAATAAGAATTATGGTCCTACACTCCTTAACCACACTGCTAGACACCCCTGACACAAACTTACTCATTCGAGATCTGTTGTCTGCCACCACATGAGGAGCATATCTAGTTAATTGAGTAAACTTAAGAGAATACTATTTCACTATCGTATTTCCCTGCTTCAAATTGATAAATTCTAGAACCTTCACTTCCCTCAACTCCAGTGGGAATAACCTATCCAGAAAATCAGTGGCAAACTTCTCCCACTCTATGGGCCTTACATCTACGGCCCTCTCTGCCTTCCAGTGTTTAAACCATGAATGAGCCATATCCTGTAATTAATATGCGGCCAACTCAGTTCTATCAACAGCAGTCACCTCCATACTATCAGTAACCTTCTACACATGATCAAGAAATTCCTGAGGGTCCTCATCTGACTTAGAACAGATAAATGATAGAGGGTTCATTTGGGTGAAGTCCCAAATCCTAGCAGCAACAGTATTGGCCACTAGGTTGGCCGAAATGGTAGTTGGGCATTCATTCTGGGATGCCATAGAATAAGTTAGGGTGGTGAAGGCTGCTCTGAACTTAGCATAGGAGATGTGTTCGTCCAGTGGATCTGGATGGATGGGATGGGGTTCTAGCTGATCTTCTATTTTTCTTCCCTTAGACCTCTTTGGAGGAATATTTTTATAAATAAGAGAGAAAGGATTAGACTAAGATTTTAACTGGAGCTTATGCTCACCCGCATGACATAAATACCGAAAGAAGGGAAACTTTTCATAAAAACATCTCGTAGCCTCCTATCTATAAGTGTAGCGTGCAACACACCCATGCACAAGACTCTACAAGATGCGGATTTTAGACTTCCTAGGACTTTTTTTAACCTTAGGCTCTGATACAATGTTTGTAATGCCCCAAGTCTGTACTTCGAATGCTACCGAAACTCATAATCCTGAAGGACCACAAGCTATCCCATGACTGGTACCTGCTATAATAACTGAATAACAATAATACAGAAATATATGGAAATTAGGCAAAAAAGTGGCCATAAGGTTCAATACTGTAAATAATAGTGAATATGGTTTCACAATACCAAAACTTAACATCAATACAGAAAACTAAACAACTGTCTGAAAATACTCTAGCCTGAAAAGCCTCTAAATTGTATGAACTGTGGAGATTATAAGACAAGTCTCCAACTAACTTCGACTACTAAAAATGAACTAAAATACTAAAATAAATAATCATGTCCTCGAACTATGAGGACTCACCACTAAATTTGTATGCTGAGAGTCTGAATTGCTAAGGGTGCTTGGGAGCCCGTGCGTCTGAACCTATAACATAAGACATCATAGCGCAAAAGAAAAGCATATGTCAGTACTTTCAATGTACTGACATTCTAAGTGAGGTAGACTGAAATGCATGGGTTTATATGCATGAACAATACTAACTGAATATCATGAGTATGAGTGAATGAGCTAAATGAGAGTACATGCATAAATATATAAACTATACTAAGATCATAATAACACTTAATATTGGATTACTGGTAACTGAATTACTATATCTGACAGTCTTGATTCTATGGAACTATACTGAGTCCCGTACTGAGCTGAGTGACTATGCCTGACATCCCTAAATCTGCGGAACTAACTAAGTTCCATACTGAAACTGAATCTAAAACTGAGACAATAGGAAGTAATCATCTAACCGATATGCCCCTTCTCTAACTGATTTGGAGTCCTACCTGTAACCCTAGTTGGAAGGGTGTAAATACCGTGCCACGGGTAAGAACAAGTGCTGAGTCACCCTCATCTGGCAGGTACTCTGAACAAGAATGGTGGTACCCTCAACTGGTAGGTAGATCATCTCATCAACCCTCAACTGGAAGGTTGATGTCTCAACCTATACTGTCTACGTAGTTCTGGAAGGCAAGGACTTCTTCTAAGGATTTCACCCTCCACTGGCAGGTGAGTCCCCATTCATGGGCTCACTCAGTGCTGAATTCTACTCCCAATTGAATAGACACTGGACTAGATTTTAAACTGTACTAGGCTAGACTGGACTGTTACTGATTGTACTGTATAACTGAACTGAACTGAGTTCATTGAGTTCCATGGACTGATGGAATACTATTGAATTCTATTAACTGACTGAGTACTACTGAGTCTTTCTTGAGTTCTATAACTGACAGAATTCTACTAATCGAAACATGACTGATTCCACGCTGTGACTGACCATGGCTCTAGACAAGCAGCTAAGTTGTCAGGTATTAAATACCACCAAGACTCAATAGCATAAACTTAAAAGACATGGCATAATCTTGAGACGTGGTAATTAACTACTTGGTCATCATTCATTCATTTGGGCATTCAAGCAAACACTTGCATGACATGAACCTGCATACATGCTAACATAATATGATTTCACTATTCAACTCACATGGATAATTCATCATACACTTGTGGGGCACAATGTATGCACCTAATACTAACACAATATGTAGGCATCATGATTCAATTCCAATTACACAATTCCAAGAGTTTCAACATGGATTCACCTAATAAAGTACACATATCAATTAACTCTACATGAATCTTGCAATAAATCATAAATACACTTTAATTCATATCATAGAAATCATTAAATCACTCTACATGAACCTTAAAAGAGTTTCTTGGACTCCAAGGGTGGAAGGAACCCTTGGATGAACACTTTACATACCTTAGTTGATGAATTTTGAAAGTTAATGGTGAGTTCTTGATTTGAAATTTGAATACCTAGGGTTCTTGTACTTGAGCAATTCGTGAAAAAATGAATATAGTTTCTCTCCAAAGGGTTTAATTTCGTGTTTTGGGGGCTGAATGGTGTGGGAAAAAGACCTAATTAACCCTGAGGATGCGTCCTTTTAATGCATGTAAACTGTGTTACCGACGTGCAGGCCAACGCATCGTATCATTGGCATCGATGTGATAGCTAATTTTCCGCATCGAGTTCACGTCGGTTCATTAGAATTTGCACTGAAGCTTGGAAAAAACTTCTTATCAACGCGATGGTCGATGCGACGCATCGAGATCGCGTTGACCCACTATTTTGGGCACTTAAACATAATCTAAACGAGGACCAAAAAATCCAAAACTTGTCCAAAAACACCTATTGACATTCTTGATCATGAATTAACTCAAATATGAACATTTAATGGACGTAAAGGTCGTGAAATAATATTGCCAACTTTCAAAGGCTAAAATAACACTAAGTCTGAATATTTAGCTAGAATTTTCTAAGTATGGGACCCCTCCCTCCTTAGCAAGCTTAAAGGACTAAATTAAGATAAGAATTTTTTGGGGCTTTACAAAACCACATTGAGTAGAGTCTTATGCATGGGTGTGAAGCATGTCATACTTATGGACAAGAGGCTACAAGACGTTTTAGGAAAAGTTTTCTTTAATTCAGTATTCATGTCGTGCGAGTGAGAATAAGCTCTATATAAACTATATTTCTAATCCATCCTTCATTTCGTTACAAAAATTGCCTCCCAGATAGAATAAGGAAAAAGAAATAGAAATCAACCCGCACTTTCGCCTGTTCAGGTAGATCTCCTAAATGAGCATGTCTGTCATGCCGAATTTAGTGTTGCATTCACTACCTTAGCTCACTCAGTAGCATCTCAGACTAATCAGCAGGCTACTGCCCTATCCAAAATATTTCCTAACACAGTTGTAGCTAGGATTTAGGACTTTACCTGAAAAAACCCTCCTTTGTTTTTGAGATCCAAATCTGAGAAGGATCCACAGAAGTTTCTTGATATGGTTCAAAAGGTGACTGATATCATGGGTGTCGCCTCAAGTAAGAGTGCAGATTTAGCTGTTTATTAGTTGCAGGATATAGCCCATACATAGAATAAGCAGTGGAAAGAGGATAGGGGTGCTGAGGCTAGGCTAGTAGAGTGGGAAGAGTTTGCTACAACCTTTTTAGATAGGTTCTTTACTTTAGAATTTAGGGAAGCTAAGGTGTTAGAGTTTATTAATTTGAAGCAGGGTAATATGAGTGTGAAGGATTATTCGCTTAAGTTTACTCAGTTGGAAAGGTATGCTCCTTCGATAATGGATGATAATAGATCTAAAATAAGTAAGTTTGTTTCTGGTGTAGCTTATAGTTTTTTCAAAGAGTGCAGGACTACTATGATGATTAAGGAGATGGATATATCTAGACTTATGGTCTATGCTCAGCAGATTGAGAAGCAGAAGCTTAAGGAGAAGGAGAGAGAGAGTAAGAGGGCCAAAATAGGTATATTTAATTTTTCTTAACCTAGGTCAGAGGGTAGTAACCATTCTTAATTATGTCAAAAATCTTCAGCCTTAGCTCTATCTTCAGCTAGTGCACCAATGCCAAAGTTCAGGAATGACAGTCGGGATAGAGCACCAGGCTCTAAATCTCAAGGTAGCATGAATAGTGATCGTACTAATCCGCTCTGCGGGAAGTGTGGAAGGAATCATTAGAGTGTGTGTAAAAATGGTACTGATGTATGTTTTGGGTATGGCAATCCAGGCCATAAGATGAAAGAGTGTCTTGTAAGTATGTGGAAGGGTAGGAATGATCGCCAGCAGGGTCAGACTAACTTTTCAACAATGCCACAGGTCATCTGACTCAACAAGGTGCTACTTTTAGTGCAAGCAGTAGACAGCACCAAAACAGGTTGTATGCAATTCATTCTAGATAGGATCAGGAGAGTTCTCCTTATGTGGTTACTAGTATGTTACAAGACTTTCATCTTCATGTTTATGCTTGGTTAGACTTGGAGCCTCACTTTCCTTTGTAACCCCTAATATAGCTAATAATTTCGGTGTCAGTCCCAAATAGTTCGTTGAACCCTTCTCAGTGTCTACTCTAGTAGATGTCTCTATTGTATCCAGGCAGGTATACAGGAACTGATCGGTCATAATATCCCAAAAAATCACCTCCGTTGACCTTGTAGAGTTAGAGATGACTGATTTTGATGCCTTCTCGACATAGATTGGCTCCACTCATGTTATGATTCAGTTGATTGCAAAAGTAGAATCGTTCAGTTTTAGTTTCCTAATGAACTAGATATTGAATGGAGAGTCAATACTTTAGTTCTTAGGGGTCAAATTGTTTCATATTTAAGGAGATAAAAATGATTTCTAAGGGTTGTGTTTACCATCTTGTATGAGTCAGACTCTAGTTTTGAGACTCCCAGTCTTGAGTCAATTTCAGTAGTAAGGGAATTTCTAGATGTGTTCCCTTAAGAAATTCCTGGAGTTCCTCCCGAAAGGGAAATTGACTTTGGAATAGATCTCCTTCCAGATACCCAGCCTATCTCTATTCCTCCCGATAGAACGGCTCCAATTGAGCTCAAAGAGTTAAAAGAACAGTTGAAAGATCTCTTAGATCAAGGATTCATTGGGCCCAGTTTTCCCCTTAGGGCAATCCAAAGTCACAATCAATCATAAGTATCCACTCCCCAGGATTGATAACTTATTCAACCAATTTTAGGGTGCCTGTTATTTCTCTAATATAGAACTCAAATCCATCTATCATCAGCTCAGAGTCAGAGAATGTGATATTCCAAAAATAGTTTTCAGAACTCGGTATTGGTTACTTTAAATTTCTATTTATGTCTTTTGGACTAACAAATACCCCAGCAGCTTTTATGGATTTTATAAACAAAGTGTTAAACAGTACTTGGACATGTTCGTCATAGTCTTTAATGATGATATACTCGTCTACTCCCATAGTGAAAATGATCATGCAGGCCATCTCAAAATTGTATTACAGGCTCGTAGAGCCCATCAATTATTCACCAAATTTAGTAAGTGCAAGTTTTGGATAAGATCAGTAGATTTTCTTGACCTTATTATTCCTGGTTATGGCATTAGAGTTGACCCTCAAAAGACCAAACTAGTGAGAAACTGGCCCAGGCCCATCTCTCCATCAGATATTAGGAGTTTCTTGGATTTAGGCTATCTAATACAGGAGGTTTTTTGAAGGTTTTTTGCCTACTGTGTCCCCCATGTATCAATTGACTCAGAAGAAAGTCAAGTTTCAGTGGTCAGATTCTTATGAAAAGAGTTTTCAGGAGTTGAAGACTCGACTCACTTCAGCCCCAGTTTTGACTTTGCCAGATGGTTCAGGTGGGTTTGTTGTTTACTGTGATGCTTTCAGTATTGGTCTTGGTTTTGTTTTGATGTAGAGAGATAAGGTCATATCCTATGCCTCTAGACAACTTAAACCCCATGAAAAGAATTATCCTACCCATGATCTTGAGTTAGCAACTATTGTATTTGCCTTGAAAATTTAGAGGCACTATTTGTATGGGGTTCATGTTGATGTTTTAACGGATCACAAATGTTTACAGTATATGTTTTTGCAAAAAAATTTAAATCTTTATTAGAGAAGGTGGTTAGAGTTGTTGAAAGATTATGATATGAGTGTGTTGTATTATTCAAGCAAGGCCAATGTAGTGGTATATGCCCTTAGTAGATTGTCTATAGGTAGTGTTGCTCATGTTGAGAATGATAAGAATAAGTTAGTTCAGGAGGTTCATCAGCTTGCTAGATTAGGTATTCGGTTGGTTGATTCAACTGAAGGTAGTGTATGGGTTCAGAATAGTTCAGAATCTTCTTTGGTGGCTGAAGTAAAGGAGAAACAAGATAGGTATTCAAGTTTAGTTAAGCTGGAGGAATCAGTTAGAGATCAAGAGGTAGAGGTTTTCTCCCAAGGGGAAGATAGTGAGTTGCGATGTCAGGGTAGGTTGTGTGTGTTGTGTGTTGATGGTTTGAGATAGTGTATTTTGGTAGAAGCACATGGTGCGCATTATTCTATTCACCCAGAAGCCACTAAGATGTACCACAATTTGTGTGAAATCTATTGGTGGAGTGGTATGAAGAGAGATATTACAGAGTTTGTAGCTAAGTGTTCTAATTGTTAGCAGGTTAAGATTGAACACCAGAGGCCTCATGGTACATTGTAGGATTTTAGTATTCCTACTTGGAAGTGGGAAGAGGTGAACATGGATTTTGTGATGGGTTTGCCTCGTACGCATCATTAGCATAATTTGATATGGGTTATTATAGATAGAATGACCAAATCATTCCATTTCTTGCTAGTTCATACCTCTTATTCAGCTGAGGACTATGCCAAGCTCTATATTAGAGAGTTGGTTAGATTGCATGGATTCCTATTGTCTATCATTTCAAATAAAGGTACTCAGTTTACCTCTCACTTTTAGAGAGATTTTAGAAGGGTTTTGGTACCCAAGTTCATCTCAGTATAACTTTTCATCCTCAGACAGATGGTCAGGAAGAGAGGACCATTTAGACATTAGAAGATATGTTGAGAGCATGTATTCTTGACTTTAAATAAATTTGGGATGATCATTTGCCTTTGATCGAGTTTGTCTACAATAACAGTTATCACTCTAGTATTCAGATGGCTCCATTTAAGGCTCTCTATGGGAGGAGATATAGATCTCCTATCTATTAGTTTGAGGCAGGTAAGGCTACTTTAGTAGGTCCAGATTTGGTATTTGATGCGATAGAGAAGGTTCAGTTAATCAAGGAGAGGCTTAAAATAGCCCATAGTTATCAAAAATCTTATGTTGATGTGAGGGGAAGAGATCTTGAGTTTGAAGTTGGGGATTTGGTGTATTTTAAAATCTCAACCATGAAAGAAGTGAAAAGATATGGCAAGAAGGGGAAGCTTAGTCCATGATTTGTTAGACCTTAATGAATTTTGAGTCTTTTTGGAAAGGTAGCTTATGAGTTTGAGTTGTCTGCAGATTTGGCATCAGTGCATCCAATGTTCCATGTCTCTTTGTTAAAGAAGTGTATTGGTAATCCAGCTATTGTAATTACTTTAGAAAGCACAGATGGTCAGGATAGCCTTTTTTACAAAAAAATCCCAGTCGATATTCTTGATCGTCAGATTTGTAAACTAAGGAACAAAGAAGTTTCCTTGGTCAAAGTTCTTTGGAAAAATCAATCTGTTGAGGGATCCACTTGGGAAACAGAAGTAGATATGCATACCAAGTACCCTCATATTTTCTCTACAAACTCAGACTCACCTTAAGGTAATAGTTACTCTTAGATTGACTATTTTCCATTCTCAGTCCCAGCTATATAATCATCTTCATGTCATTGCATGTATTCACGAATTCAGTTCAGTCAGGTATCATATTTCAAACTCAATCATGTAATCATGTTTTCAGTTATTTATGTTCAGTATATGATTTTAGTTTCCCCAGTATTATAAGCTTAATAAGTCTTATTCAAGGACGAATGTTCCCAAGAGGGAGATATTGTAATAACCCATACTTTTCTTAGCTCAGTTCAGCTCATAGTACTTGTATAAGAGGGTTAAAGGCTAAAAATTTAAACAAGTGTTAGGGACTTAGTCATACTTTTAGCCTCATAACTTAGAGGATTTTTTAAATTAATCTTCTGACCCTGAGACATAAGTTTTTGAGTTAATTCATGTTCAGGGGTGTAAGAAGCATGTTTCGGGGAAGTTTTGGATTTTTTAGACGAGTATTGGGGCAGGTTTGGATTTCGATTCCAGAACCTCACCGTGATAGTAGCGCATTGCGGTGGGTATAGCAGTGAGGCCTTTGGCGCGTCATGGTACTCCTCCAAAATCATTACAGTTATGAATTTAAATATCTGGGGGGCAGTAGGGCCTTTTCCCCTCAATCCAAGTCGTTATAACCCGACTTATATCAGTAATTTAGGCATTATTTACCCATTCTTCTCCAATTTTGTATCAAAGAAACCCTAACCCTCTCCCAAGAACATCAAATTCAATTATATTCTCTTCAAGAAAAATCAAGAATTCAAGTCTCCCAATCCAAGAACTCCAAGAAATCTTGCAAGATTGTGTTTCCCTTTCAAGCTTAAGGATTTAAGGTATGTGTGATGTTCATCCATGGCTTTATTTCACCATGAAGTCCAAGAATCACTTTTTAATGTTAAATTATGAGTTTTCCATGTTTTAAATGAATTTTCTCCATGAATTACTTGTTATTTTGATTTCAAGTTAAGATTTTAATTGTTTACAAGTGGAATGGATCATAGTATGTTTTGGATGTTGAAGTTGCCATGTCTAGTTCATGCATTCAGGATAAACCCTCAATTTATGGGTTTTTTCATGTAACCATGCTATCTCATCATGTTTAAAATCATCCCCATGTTAAAGCTTTAATGTTTATGTGTTTGATGAAATGCCAAAGAGAATGATTTTGTAGAATGATTCCTCATTATGGTTTCGAAGCTTTTACATGCCTTTATTGTTATTTTCATTCAGTGTTGGTGGTTATGAATACCCGAAACTTAGTTGTTTACATAATTTCAGTATTTGTAGAATGGTTTTAGATAAACCATAAGAATTATCATTTAGTCAGTTATTATGATCAATTGTTGGTTCAGTTAAGATCAGTTCAGTCCTGTAATCAGTGTCTTTCAGTTGGGAGTAAAACTTAGCACCGAGTGAACATAGGGATGGTGTCTCCCCTGTCAGTTAGGCATAAGGCATTTTTCTCCCCCTTCAATTAGGCATGAGATGTTAGTAGTAGTCCCTAAGTTCCAGACCTACGGCCCTACCGTAGACTTTGAGGGTCCCCCATCAGTTAGGTATGACACCCTAGTCCTTCGGGACATCAGATTAGTGGATCCACACAGCCAGTGTTAGTACCCGTGGCACGTTACTAATACCCTTCCAACTGGGGTTACATTTTGGACCTCGATAATAAATTTAGGGCATGTCGGTTATAGCTAGCTCCCACAGTCTTTGTTCAGTATTCAGTACAGAATTAAGTTTAGGTTTACTTGACCATAGCATGCAGTTTATCAGTTATTCGGTTACCAAATTTCAGTATTTTAGTTTATAGATTATTTCAGTATCATGTTATATGCTTGGTCATGCATTCTCAAATTTTAAAGCTTTCATGCATTTATGCATTAGTTATCTCATACTATTCATCCAGTTAGTATTTCATGCACTGTTAACCCATGCATTATAGCCTAACCTCATCGCATATACCAGTATATTCAAAGTACTGACTGCATACTTTTCTTCGCGCTATGATATCTTATATCATAGGTTCAGATGCTTAGTTTCTTAACTATGCATAGATAATTCAGTTTATCAGCAGCAGCAGTTGTGGTGAGTCCTCATATGTCTAGGACCTATTATGTTATTTCAGTATTTTTGCATTTCCTTTTAGTTAGTCTAGTTTGGAGTTAGTTGGAGCCTATCCAATCAACTTTTTTCACTCAATTTAGAGTCTTTCAGATATGCAGTCAGTCAGTTAGATAGTCAGTTGGTTTTTATCAAATGTTTTCAGTCATTCAGACACGTTTCAATACATATTTTAGTATTCAATTTTACATTATCTTATCAGTGTTTAAGCCTTATGGCATTGCCAGTTTACTTCTGCATATGTATATTTTGTACTTTATTCAGTGCTTATAGCAGGTACCAGCTCATGGGTTAGCTTATGGTCACTTATGACCATAAGCATCCTTGTCGCGACTAGGGGTAGCTTCGGGTCATGACAGTAAGACAGGCTACAAGATCAGGGATAGAATAGGGGTTACCTAAAAAGGAAAGAATTTTGGTCAATCGAGTCAGTCCAACTTTTCATCCGCTCTAGCAATTCATCTGACTCAGCAGGATGCCACCTCCAGTGCCACCAGTGGAAGGATTTTCGTCAATCGGGTCAATCCAACTTTTTATCATCTCCAGTAGGTCACCCGACTCAGTAGGTCGACACATCCAGTGCCACCAGTGGGCAGCGTCAAAATTGAATTTATGCTTTACAGACTCGACATGATCAGGAAAGTTCCCCTGATATTGTTATGGGTATGTTGTAAATCTTTCACCTCACGTTTATGCATTGTTAGATCCTGGAGATTCATTTTTTTTACTCCTTATATAGCTGTATATTTTGGTGTCAGTCCCAACATATTGGTAGAGCCCTTTTCAATGTCTACCCTAGGGGGTAGTTCTATTGTATCCAGACAGGTATATAGAAATTGTCCGGTCACAGTGTCTAAGAAAGTCACTTCGGTTGACCTTATAGAGTTAGAGATGACTAATTTTGATGTCATTTTTGGCATAAATTAGCTTCACTCGTGTTATACCTCAATTGATTATAGAAATAGAATAGTCCAATTTCAGTTTCCTAATGAGCCTTTTATTGAATGGAGAGGCAGTACTTCAGTGCCTACAGGTCGATTTATCCCCTATATTAAGGAAATAAAGATGATATCCAAGGGATGTATTTACCATCTCATCCAAATAAAGGACTCAAATTCTGAAACTCTGAGTCTTGAGTCAGTTCTAGTAGTGAATGAGTTTCCAGAAGGGTTCTCTAAAGATTTTCTTGGAGTTTCTCTGGAGAGGGAAATTGACTTTGAATTGTTCTCCTCCTAGATACCCAGCCTATCTCAATTATACCTTACAGAATGGCTCTAACTAAGCTTAAGGAATTGAAGAAATAGTTGAAATGCCTCATAGATAAGGGTTTCATTAAGCCTAGTATTTCTTTGTGGGATGCTCTATTTCTCTTCTTACGCAAGAAATATGGTTTCCTCAGAATATGCATCGACTATCATCAGTTGAATAAAGTCACACTCAAGAATAAGTATCCTCTCCCCAAATTAATGACTTACTAAACTAACTTCAGTGTGCAAGCCATTTCTCTAAGATAGACCTCAGATCTGGCTATCACCAACTTAGATTCAGAGAATATGACATCCCGAAGATAGCCATTAGAACTCGGCATGGTCACTTCGAATTTCTAGTTATAACTTTTGGACTAACGAATGCTCATGCAGATTTTATGGACTTGATGAACAGGGTGTTCAAGCAGTACTAGGACATGTTCATCATAGTCTTCATAGATGACATCCTCATATATTCTCATAGTGAAGGTGATCATACAGACATTTAAGGATTGTATTGTAAACCCTTTAGGATCACCAGTTATTTTCTAAGTTCAGCAAGTGAAAATTTTAGTTGAGATCAGTAGATTTTCTTGGTCACATCATTTTTGGTGATGGCATTTGAGTTGATCCTCAAAAAACTGAAGCAGTAAGAAACTGGCCTAGGCCCATCGCT
This sequence comes from Capsicum pubescens, assembly GCA_030864215.1. Lineage (NCBI taxonomy): Eukaryota > Viridiplantae > Streptophyta > Magnoliopsida > Solanales > Solanaceae > Capsicum > Capsicum pubescens. The sequence continues at coordinate 268,913,932 of CM061540.1, read as the reverse complement.
CCATCAAATATTAGGAGTTTCTTGGGTTTAGCTCATTATTACAGATAGTTTGTTGAATGATTTTCTTCTATTTCTTCTCTCATGTCTTGAATGACTTAGAAGAAAGTTAAATTTCAGTGGTCAGATTCTTGCAAGAAGAGTTTTCAAGAGCTGAAAACTCGACTCACTTCTGCCCAAGTATTAACTCTACCAAAAGGTTCAGATAGGTTTGTATTTTATTATTATAGTGAGGTAAGGTCATATCATATGCCTCTAGGTGGTCAAACCCATGAAAAGAATTACTTGATCCATGATCTTAAGTTGGCAGCAGTTTTCATTGACTTAAAAATTTGGAGGCATTACCTTTATGGTGTTCATGTTGATGTGTTCACAAATCATAAGAGTTTACTGTGTTCACTCAAAAAGATCTAAATCTTCGCCAGAAAAAGTGGCTTAAATTATTGAAAGACTGTGATATGAGTGTGTTGTGTCACCCGAGTAAGGCCAACGTAGTGGATGGTTCCCTTAGTAGATTGTCTATGGGAAGTGTTGCGTATGTTGAGGAGGATAAGAAGTAGTTAGACCGTGAGGTTCATCAGCTTTCTAGATTAGGTGGTTGGTTGGTTGATTTGACCGAAGGTAGTATATGGATTCAGAATGGTTTGAAATCTTCATGGGTGGTTGAAATAAAGAAAAAGTAAGACAGTGATCCTATTTGGTCAAGTTGAAGGAGGCAGTTCAGGATCAGAAGGTTGAGGTTTACTCCCTAGGCGGAGATGGTATACTTTGTTGTTAGGGCAGGTTATGTATTTCAAGTATGGATGGTTTGAGATATCGAATAGCAGAGGTGCATGGTGAGTGATATTCAATTTACCCAGGAGTCACTAAGATGTACCATGATTTGCGGGAAATCTATTGGTGGAATGGTATGAAGAAAGATATTGTGGAATTTATGGCTAAGTATTTGAATTATCAATAGGTTAAGGTTGAGTACCAAAGGCCTAGTGGTATGCTTTAGGAGTTTAGCATCCCTAGTTGGAAGTGGGAAGTAGTGAAAATGGATTTGTTACAAGATTACTTTGTACGCATTATCAGTATTATTCAATTTGGTTCATTGTAGATAGAATGACCAAGTCAACCCATTTCTTGCCAGTTCATACTTCGTATTCAGCCGGGGATTATGCAAGACTTTATCTCAAGGAGTTGTTAAAATTGTATGGGGTTCCATTGACCATCATTTCAGATAGAGGTACCCAGTTTATCTCTCACTTTTGGAACGCTTTTCATATGGGTCTTGGAACCCAAGTCCATCTCAGTACAGCTTTTCATAATCAAATAGGTGATCAGGAATAGCGGACCATTTAGATGTTAGAGGATATATTGAGGGATTGTATTATTGAATTCAAGAGTTATACAGCTCCACGTGGGGTTCCACCAGTCCCTACTAGTCCTTCTGAGGCTTCCAAGGTTGGCGATACTTATACTCAGTCGCCTTATAGAGATATCTCTAATGCAGAGTTTTGTCAGTCTATTCATATGCTCGCTTAATTAGTGGCATCTCAGTCTCGTTGACCTAACCATGTTGGTCCTGCTTTTAGTTCATATGAGGTCACTCGGTTTGGCTAGTTTATAAAGTTAAATCCCCCACTTTTATAGGCTCTAAGTTTGCGGGGGGTCCTTAGGGGTTTATTGATGAGATGTAAAAGATCTTTAGGGTAATGCATGCTACTGATTCAGAAGGTAAGGAGTTTGTTTCTTATCAGTTAAAAGATATGGCTTACCAGTAGTATGAGGAGTGGGAAGCGATAAAAGGTGATGATGTTGAGTTGGTGGTGTGGGATAAGTTTTCAGGTACTTTTCTTGATTAAATTTTTCTATAGGAGTTGAAGGAGGCTAAGGATGAAGAGATTATGAACTTGAAGCAGGGTAAGATGAGTGTTATGGAGTGTGCATTGAAGCTCTATAGTTACCCCGTTATTGTCCAGAGTTAGTATCTAATATAAGGTCTAGAATATGAAAGTTTGCTTTGAGTTTGTTCCCTAACTTTGTGATGGAGTATAAGGCTGCTATATTGAATAATGCTATGGACATCTCCATCTGGTGGTTTATATGCAGCAGGTGAAGGATGTTAAAAAGAAGTAGGTAGAGATATAATATAGGAAAAGTAAAAAGTTTAGATATTCATAGTGGAATGCAAATCAGCAAAATAGTGAGAGAGATGATAGACAGTGGACCAAGAAAAAGAATTAGGGAAATTCATATACAACAGCTAGTGCTCCTTATCCTAAGCCTTCTAGTGATCATCATTTTTAGGCTAGCAGTGGTCCTAAAGTACAGGGTACCCAATCTCAGGTTGGTGGAGCTCAGTCAGCCCCACTTTATCCTCCTTGATGATTTTGTGGGAAAGTTCACCATGGTTATTGTGAGGAGGGAAGAAATTTGTGTTTCAATTGTGGTCAGCCTAATCATCTATAGCAAAATTTTCACATAAATAAAGTTGCCACTGGAGCTAATAAAGTTTTGATCACCACTTCTTCGGCTCCTGTACGTAAGGGCGCTACTTCAAGTACCGGCACTGGCCAAAATCGCCTCTATGAACTTGCTACTCATCAGGAATTTGAGGTATCCCCCTATGTTTTCATTGGTATGTTATAGCTCTTCTCTTGTGATATTTATTATTTTCTTGATATAAGTTCTACCCTATCTTATGTGACTCTTTATGCGGTTGTACACTTTGATTTTGGTCATGAAAATATTTTCGACCCCTTTTATATGTCTACTCTAGTGGGTAATTCTATTGTTGCTAGAAAATCTATAGGGGTTGTGTGGTGTCCATTATCCAAAGAGAGACATTAGTGAATTTAATAGAACTTGATATGGTGGACTTTGATGTAATCTCAGGGATGGATTGCCTTCATTTATGCTATGCTTCTTTGAATAGTAGAACCTGAGAGGTCAGTTTTTATTTTCCTAATAAATCAGTGATTGTATAGGAAGGGAGTTCCTTAGTGTCCAAAGGGAAGTTTATTTCTTATCTTAGAGCTTAGAAGTTGATTTTTTAAGGGTGTTTGTATTATCTAGTTTGGGTTAAGGATTCTGACTCTGAGAGTCCCTATTTGCAAGTTGTCCCTGTGGTTAATGAATTCTCTAAATTCTTCCCAATGATCTTCCTAGAATTCCTCCTGACAGATAGATAGATTTTGGGATTGATCTTCACTGGATACCCATTCTATTTCTATTTCTCCTTATAGGATGGATCCGGCTGAACTAAAAGAGCTAAATAAGCAGTTAAAAGATCTTCTTGAAAATGGTTTCATACGTCCTAGTGTTTTTCCATGGGCTGCCCCCATAATTTTTATGCAAATAAAAGATGGCTCTCTTTGGATGTGTATAAACTATCATCAATTGAATAAGATTATGGTGAAAAATAAGTACTCTCTCCCTAGGATTGATCACCTCTTCGATCAGCTTTAGGGTGCTAGATGTTTCTCTAAGATTAATCTTCGTTCTGGCTACCATCAACTGAAAATTAGGGAGGTTGATAATCCCAAGACTGTTTTTTGAACTCGGTATGGCCATTATGAGTTATTGGTTATGTCATTTGGGTTGACTAATGCTCCAGCTGCTTTCATGGATCTTATGAATTGGGTATTTAGGAAGTTTTTGGATTATTTGTTATAGTCTTCATTGATTACATCTTGGTGTACTCCAAGAGTGAGGAGGATCATCCCAAGCACCTCCGAATTATGTAGCAGGCTCTTACAGACCAAAAATTATATGCAAAATTTTTGAAGTGTGAATTTTGGTTAAGTATTGTGACCTTTCTTGGGAATGTGTTTCTAGTGAGGAGATCAAGGTGGATCTACAAAAAGTTGAGACAGTTAAGAAGTGGCGTAGACCCACGACTACAACCAACATTAGGAGCTTATTGGGTTTGGCAGGCTACTATAGGAGGCTTGTGAAGAGTTTTTTGTCTATATTGTCGCGTTGAAGAAGTTAACTCAGAAAAAGGTTAAGTTTCTATGTTTGGATACTTGCGAGGGAAATTTTGAGAAGTTGAAGGATAAGCTGACTTATGTGTTAGTTTTAGCCAGGACCGAGGGTACTAATAGGTTTGTTGTATATTATTGTGCATCTCGTATGGGACTAGGTTGTGTCTTGATGAAGCATGATAAGGTTGTGGACTATGCTTCTAGGCAGCTTAAGGTTCATGAGAGGAATTATCTGACTTACTATCTAGAGTTAGTAGTGCAGTGGTCTTTGCTTAGAAGATCTGGTGCCATTATCTGTATGGGGTGCATGTGAATATTTATTCAGACCATAAGAGCTTACATTATCTGGTTATGCAGAAGAAATTAAATTTCAGGCATAGGCGGTAGCTCAAATTGCTTAAGAATTATGACATGAGCCTTCACTACCATCCAGGTAAAGCTAATGTGGTTGTTGATTTTCTTAGTAGGTTGTCTATGGAAAGCCTATCTCACATTGACGAAGAGAAAAAGGGATTGGTGAAGGATATTTATAGGTTGGTTAACTTGTGAGTTTGTCTCTTGGACTCTGAGTATGGATGAGTGATTATTCGGAAAGTGTTTAAATCATCTCTTGGTGCTTAGGTGAAGGAGAAGTAGGTTTTGGATCCCATACTTAGGTAGATTAAGGATGATGTGGGTCAACAAAATGTTATGGCTTTTGATATCGGTGGAGATGGCATTTTGAGGTATCAAGGAAGGTTGTGTGTTCCTGATGAAGATAGACTGCAGGAAATGATTTTGGCTAAGTCTCATGAGTCCAGATATACAGTTCATCTGGTTTTGACTAAGATGTATCATGACTTGAAGGAAATCTACTGGTGGGATAATATAAAGAGAGATGTGGCGACCTTTATGGCTAAGTGTATGGTTTGTCAGCAAATTAAGGTAGAACTTTTGAGGCCTAGTGGCATGTCTTAAGGGATAGAACTACCCATGTGGGAGTGGGAGAAAATCAATATGGATTTTGTCACGGGTTTTCCACGTCTCGCAATCAGTGTGATTCTATTTGGGCCATTGTGGATAGAATGACTAAGTCTCCTCACTTATTGCCTATTAGGACTAACTACAGGAGAGGATTATGCTAATTTGTTCATTCAGGAATAGTTAAGTTGCATGGAACGTCGGTGTCCATCATTTAAGACCAAGGTACGTAATTTTCTTCTCACTTTTGGCATTCATTTCAGAAAGGCTTGGGTATCAGGTGAACCTTAGCACCTCTTTCCACCCTCAAATAGATGAAAAATCTGAGCGGGCTATTCAAACTTTGAAGGATATGCTAAGGGCTTGTGTGATTGATTTTAAGGGTAGTTGGGTTGACCGTTTGCCTCTTATTGAGTTTGCTTACAAAAATAGTTACCATTCTAGCATTCAAATGTCTCATTTCAAGGCCCTCTATGGTAGGAATGTAGGCTATTGAATGGTTTGGGGTGGGTGAAACTAGGTTGTTTGGCCCCGACTTGGTTCACCAAGCTATGGAGAAGGTGAAAGTAATTGGAGAAAGACTTAAGACTACTCAAAGTTGCCAAAAGTTGGATTTGAGGTTAGAGATTGTGTGTTCTTGAAGGTTTTTCCTATGAAAGGAGTCATGAGGTTTGGAAAAAAGGGGAAGCTCGGTTCCCATTATATTGGTCCGTATCAAATTATGAGAAGAATTGGGAATGTCGTGTATGAGTTAGATTTACCAACAAGTTTAACCCCTATTCATCCTGTTTTCCATGTGTCTATGCTAAAAAAGCATGTGGATGATCCTTCTTTGATAGTGTCAGTTGAGGACGTTGTTGTTTCAGATTTTTTGTCTTATGAGAAAGTTTAGGTTGAGATATTGGATAGACAAGTTCATAGGTTGAGGACAAAGGATGTATCTTTGGTGAAGGGCCTTTGGAGAAATCAAAAAGCGGAAGAAGCCACATGGGAAGTTGAGGAAGATACTCGTTCTTGTTCCCCGTGTTGGATGAAAGTGCTTGAGGTATGAGTTTCATTTTCCTCTTTTCGCATTTCAAATTTGTCTTTTGGTTCTAAAGTATTATTGTAGTTATCGTGCCAAAAATTTCCTAACTCCTTCGGGGATGAATGATCCAAGGGGGATAATGTAAGACCCCACAAAATTTCAACGAATTTATTTTTGACCCTGCCACGTGAGAAATATCAATTTTTGACTTGAACTATGTTAAGATATGTTAAAAGGGTGTTTTGGAAAAGTTTTAAAATTTTTGGAAGGGGTTCGGGACCATTTTGTAATTTCGAGGCAGTAAGCCTCCGCGATAGTGGCGTGCCACGCCACTTAGCCTCCATGATAAGGGCGTGGCACGGAGGCTAAGCTCTGCGATAGCAGCGTGCCACGTTGTTATGCAAAAATCATCCAGATTTTGTTTTTTTCACTTGGGGTGAGGGCCTTTTGGTCCTTTTACCCCTTGCACGATTTTTAAACACCAAATAAATCCCTTTTCTTTAATTTTTAAAAATCAAACACAATTATTTTCTTCTTTAACTCTCAAACCAAGAAACTTCAAGGGTTTCACAGAGAATTCACCAATCAAGCTCCAAGCTTTAATTTTTTTCAAATTTATTGGTATTTCGGGCATGTCTCTCATTCCTATACTTGTATTTCTCATTATGGTATAAATTAATTCAATATTCATGTGATTTAATTATTAGATGTGAAATTTGTTGAGGGCTTCTGATTGTTATTCCTTGAATTGCTTTTCCTAAACTTTAAATGGATCATTCATGCTCTAATTTATGATTTTTGGTTCTAAATCGGTGCACTGTATGAGGATGGAAATGGGGAACATGAATTTTCCCAAATTGGTGGATTTTTGGCTTGGTATTGGCATTAACGTCAACCCAGTTGGTAAACTTGATTTTAAATATGAACATTAACATAGTTTAACCTACCTTTGAAACATTGCATTGCATTAATGCATAATTGGATGATGAAAATGGTTTTAAAATGTCGTTGGTGGCAATAGTTTAGATTTTAAATAGAACTTGGGAGTCTAATGGTTAATTTGATTGGTTTGGAATAATTATATAAGCTTGCAATAATATTGGTATGATGACACCAAGTCGGTAAATGCCTTAATGGATGACTCCTGGATTAATGATTGGGTTTATGTTCAAACTGTTTTAAATTGGGCTTAAAAGGAAATTGTGTAGCTCACCGTAAAAGTGTAGGTCCCGAGGGGACCAACACTAGAAACAATATTTGTCAGCGTGGGAGTCTATGTGACCGTGTGCTTGGTACACACATTATAATTTGGGTGGTCATCGCCTGTTGTCTTTAGCCTTTCCTCAGTTCGTGTTGCCAACACGCACTGGGGCCCTTTCAGCAGAGGAGTTAAACCCATATAGCCCATAGGTGCCTTTAGGATGGACCGAGCTACACAGTTCAGGCTAATGGTTTAAACTCTCAAATTCATAACCCTTGTCCCTATCTCGATATCCTATATATGTATATATGAATATTGTGCATGAGGTTTCGATCGATTTTTAGCAATGGCATTACTTTATCACTTTTCCTGAGTTGCATGCTTGTTCTTGCCCCAGTGAACGTCTCTGGACGCTGCATCATTTTATGATGTAGGGTTCGGGGGCTTTTCTATTACTCTTGTGCAGCCTTAAGTGGTATGAAGTTTTGGTTGAGTTGCAGTGAAGTGGTGAGTCTCCATCTTTCAAAAAGCCCTGCCATTTCATTAGGCTTCTTTTCAAATTTTGGGAATTGTGAATTCTCTTTTGTCATGGTCGAGGGCATGTCCCGACCTAGTATGGTATTTCTGGTTTAGAGGCTTTCGTGGACAGTGTTGGGATGTTTATGTCATTGTGTTTTGACTCTTAAACCTTGGTTAGACTTATCTATCTTTCTTATATATTTTGGTTGGCTTCCGTTGTTTCTTTTACTATTCTCTGTAGGTTATGCTAAGGGAGTGGTCTCTGGTCTACGGTGGACTCGAGATACCCGTCACGACTAGGCCCTAGTTCGGATCGTAACATTAAAGGACGTGTTTATGTATTATGCCTAAAAATTTATATTGTATACATATGAAGATACTTGTAACGTATGGGAAAATCTCTCTTGCTCTATATGTGTTTTGTCTAGTTTCTTGCTTTATATTGATATTTTAAGCTTTTAGTCAGCACGACTGTTCTCCCCTTGAAGAATTGTGGTGTTCATTTGGTGTGTTTATATGTTCTCTATATGTTTGGCTGCGAGCAAAAAAAAAATTCGTGGAAAAAGTTATGAGTTTGACTTACTATTTTTTAATAATTAAAGAATCTGTTTTTTTTTTTTGTTTATGCTATATCTATATCTGGGACCAACTTTATTTCATTAAGAATGACATCTAATTTGTCTTTATTTCAGTTACCCTCAGCACAATAGTTTTTTATGTAACATTAATTAATTAAACCATGTGTTTTGATCCTAAAAATTGTCAATGCTCTTAAGATAAATTTATTATTTTTATGGATTTGGTCATTATCTAAAAACTGGGTGAGCATTCTACCTGAGAATACTTTAAATTGTGTTTTATCAAAAGATAATATTTTGTCATTGACATAATAATATATGATGAAGATTTGCTAGTCTTGGAAGATGAACTTATAGAGTTTAGGCATAATACATAAACAGGACTTTTTACTTGACATTAATTTATAACTATGACCTTTAACTTTATCAGTGCACAAGTAGGCCCTTTAACTATACAAAGGCTGAACAAAAAAATACTCCAATCCTACTTGGCAAAATGCATGTATACACTCAAAACCACGCGCGTCAGAGTTAGAATTGAAGTGCTTTTTTGTTCAGCTTTTGTATAGTTAAAGGGCCTACTTGTGTACTGACAAAGTTAAAGTACATAGTTATAATGTGTCTTTTTTATTAGGTGGCAGTATCTGAGTGGATTAATAATTCACGAAGGAGCGATTGAGTTTCACGCATGTAAGTTGTAGAATTGGAGTATTTTTTTGTTCAGCTTTTATATAGTTAAAGGGTTTACTTGTGCACTGGCAAAGTTAAAGGACATACTTATAACTTGGTGTCAAGTTAAAGGTCCTGTTTATGTATTATATGTAGAGTTTATATACTACTATGTTCTCGGTAAATAAGGAATACATACATACATATATATATATATATAAAGAGAGAGAGAGAGAGAGAGAGAGATTTAAAACGGGATATAAGATATAGAAATTTAAGAAATAACAAAGAAACTAAGGAAGATAGAAAAGAAGGAAAAAAATAATCTCGCAGTTGAAGTAAACTAGAGATCAACAAATATGAATTTTTAATTCTCTAATTTGAACAAACAATTACATGATTAATTCAAGGGAGAAGGGAATTAAATACATACATGAATAATCTTACCAAAAGATATTCAAGACAGATCCAATGTAGTGACAAAGGAATTCAACCCATAAACCTTTCTAAGTGAGTCAATCAAGAAATATAAAAGATAGAGCACAATTTATGTTTAAGAGATACAAGAGATAGTCAAGAAATAGAAGGGAGACGGAGAAGAAAGAAAGAAACAATTCCACATTTGAAGTAAATTAGAGACAAATACAAATTTTTGATTCCCTAATTTGAACAAACAAATACATAATTAAATATAAGAAAGAAGATAATTGAACTCGTACATGAATAATCTTACCAAAAGATATTCAGGAGATATCCAAAGTAGAGACAAAGGGATAACCCACAAAACTCATCAAGGAGTAATTCACCTAAAAATCTTGTTTATCCTAAATCTCCATCACTTTGTTTTATACTACTAGAATTATCTAATATAAGAAAAGGCATAAATTCCCTAATTACAGGCACCATATTATTATCAAAATGACCATAAAAGACAATGTTAATCTTTTATTGTATTGATTCATTGGCTTCCATACTCCCTTGAAATATTTCAAGCTTTTGTTGTCAAATTAAAATCCTTCCATTCAATAAGTACTTTCTAAACTTGCATCATTCTCCCCTTATTAAAAAGAATTCGGCCTTGAATTCTTATCTTGCAACCTATAGTGGAAAATTAGTACCCAAGTCAAAAAAAAATCTTCCAAATAAGTTAGATATTTCTCCCAAAATTACATACTTTTATGATAGAGCCAAGAATCATGAGATTCCATAAAAATTAACTTTTAGCATAGTATCAAGAAATTGACTTAAAAGTATACCACAATCATAGAATAGGTTAAAGAAATTAATAATTCTACACATTAGAACTTTCAAGTCAAAATTAAATTCTTTAAAAACTTGGATCAAATAGTTCCTCAATTCGCAATTTAATTGCACTCTTCTAACCACAAAATTAAGAGAACTAACAATATCATTCACAAACCTTAAATACAAGTATGCATTTTCGGGATCAACAACAAACATCAATCCCGAAACTTTCTTGTATTTTTCACTTAGTAACTCTCAACACGAATCAAATAGCAATATTAACGAATTCACATTATTCATAACAAAGTTTCTATTATAAAGGTCAAAGACATAAAAATTCACCTTCATGGCTTTAGAAAGCCCAAAAATAAACACTAGCCATTCAAATAAATCATTCTTGACTTTGGGAGATAAAGATACCTCAAATCCTTTTGTAGCCCAAGAAGATGCCCCCAAGTATCTTACCGCATTGTAAATTCTCTCTTGATGATGTATCACAAATAAATCAAGAAGGATAGTAAACTCATCAAAAGAAGAATTATCACATTTACATTTATAGATATTTGACAATGCTTCAAATGGATCATGTTTACATTTATTTATAGAAGCATTAAAAAATTCAACACAAAATATATCCTAAAAAGTAAGATTAGAGTAAGTAAATAAATTGATACAAAAATTAGCATATGTTAATTTAATATTACTATCACTTGTTGTCACAACCTATAACAAGGTCATGGTGGCACTTATCACGGTTCAACCTTGATAAGTAAGTCAATCACCCCCAAAGAAGAGAAATACAAAATAAATAAGGTAATAAAATAAAATGAGACTTCTAAAATAAATTCAAATCACACATATATAAGCAAAGGATAAAAATTTGAACAATGTGCAAAAATTACCCCAAAATATAATGTCACATGTGTAGAGCATCGAGTTATACAAATTGAATCTGAAGTACATGATCTACCTCAAAAAATAAAAATAAAGACATCTCGATAGAAAAGAAGAGGTTTGGGTCGACTTTGAAAACAGAGAGAAACATATACCTCGAATATAACCAATCAACAACACAATAGCGACCTCTATATGTCGTACTTGTGCTAGGATCTACAACGAAAGGACACAGTAAAGATAAGTATGGTCCACTTGGACTCAGTAAGTATCATACGCTGACTTAGCAAAGAAAAAATAATATAAGTAAAGAAAACTATGAGCATGTCACCTACAAATTAAAAAGTCTCAAACGGTAGCTACACCGTCTCTACTAACAGTTCTAATAAAATACTGAAATGAAACAATATAAATATACATGAAAAGTATGTGAAAAGTAAACACACATCAAAGAAACTAAGGAATCACAAATATGCATATGCAATGCAATGTAATGATGATGAAATAGAATGGTGAAAATCATTGCATGACTTTCAATACACACCTATCGAACTCGCAACTCTCGAGATAGGATCCATGGGGGGTTCGTAATCCATTTCATATAACTCGTATCTCAAAATCTTAACCCACCCCTTGGCTCATGTTCACAAAGAGGATTTTTATAAAAATGTCTTATTTCTTTTAAAATAGTATCTCTCAATGGTTACAGTGTCTCGTGAATGAACATATATGGAATAAGGATATAATACTCACATTCAAATCAGTATGAAGATATCTAATCTATCTAACATGAATATAAGTGAGCCCATAAATCAACTCAATATGTCCACAATTCATGATTATCAACTCTAATTAGGCACCATCAAAATAAATAAATATGCATGCAAAATATCATATATATCATATATATCATATCAACTCCTAACTCAGATATTTTTATCATGATAAGGTAATCAATGCTCAAAGAGGACTAAAAATAACAATTCAAGCCTGCACACGGGCATTATATCTGAACTTAATAAGCCTTCACACGGACATTAAATTTGAACTTAAGGTATTTAAATGCACAGATAAGATCAATAACGTCAAATAAACCCTCTACACGGGCAACAGGCAATATCAAATATCTCAACTTAATAACAACGGGATATAAGCCCCCACACGAGCATACAACAGTAATAAAAATCTCAAAATATAAACTCCATATTTATTTTCCTCAACTCATAGCATGCTTTACGTATTTATTAACTATCCAACTCAATTTGAAAGAAGTTAAGTCATAACCTACCTCAAAATGATAAAATTTTAGCCTAAAGTGCTTCAATATGGAGATTTTCCTTTATGAATAGCCACGAAATCAACTACAACATTCAAATATAGCATCTATGCATTAAAAAAGGTAATAATACTCATATTGTCCATAAATGAGTCGTGTCTAAAACGAGTTCGAAAATAAAAGGAGTAACATTAAAAAAAATTTAGCAACTTTGCTGATTTTTTAGCAACTTTGCTGATTTTGCATGTCGTCGAATGCTCCGAATAGACCCTCAAAATTTATTCGGGATCCGACAGAATAAAAATCATATATGCTACCAGGCTATTTTTAACTTTTTGAATTTAATGGCAATGAACAATTTCTAAAAAAGATTATTTTTAATAAATTGACACTCGGGATCCCTTTTTCACTATTTTCCAAATGAATGGTCAAAATACAAGATAAAGGTATCGAACCGGAATCAACTACAACAACAACAACATACCCAGTGTATTTCCACCTAGTGGGGTCTAGGGAGGGTAGAGTGTACGCAGATCATACCACTACCTCAGGAGAAGTAGAGAGGTTGTTTCCGATAGACCCCTGGCTTAGGACCGATACCCATATACCAACCCAAATATAAGTATATATAACTAGTATGGTACACAATACAAACTAACAGAATACCAAACACAAAAGATAAGTACATATATAAAATAGTACGGCAAGTAAAATAAACTAACACCGCTAGCCACGAACAAAAAACTCAAGCCCCCAAGGAGCGCACCCCTACTATTACCGATGCCCTCCCACCCCTAACCCTCTACCCTAGTCCACTTCCTCCATACCTTCCTATCAAGGGTTATGTCCTCTGTTAGTTGTAACTACTCCATATCATGCCTAATCATCTCCCTCCAATATTTCTTTGGTCTACCTCTACCCCATCTAAAGCCATCCATAGCCAGTGTCTCACACCTCCGCACAGGAGCATCTAAAACCCTCCTCATCACATTCTCAAACCAACGTAACCTTACTTCTCGTATCTTATTCTTCACCGAGGCAACTCCCACCTTATTTCGAATAATCTCATTGCTTACCCTATCTTTCTTGGTATGCCCACACATCCATCGCAATATTCTCATCTCCGTCACCTTCAATTTTTGGATGTGGAAGTTCTTAACTGGCCAACACTTCACTCCATACACCATAGCAGGTCGGACTACCATTCTATAGAACTTACCTTTAAGCTTCGGAGGCACCTTCTTATCACATAGAACTCCCGAAGTGAGCCTCTCTTTCAACCAAACTGCCCCAATACGATGCATGGCATCCTCGTCAATCTCACCATTGTTCTAAATCATAGACCCCAGATACTTGAAACTCTCCATCTTCTGAATGGCCTGAGAATCCAGATGCACAACCACTCCAGCCTCCTGTGATACATCACTGAACTTACACTCCAAGTACTCCGTCTTGGCTCTACTTAACCAAAATCCTTTAGACTTAAGCGTCTGCCTCCATATTTCCAACTTATCATTAACTCCACCCTGAGTCTCATCAATCAGAACCACATCATCTACGAATAACATATACCAAGGCACCTCCCCTTGAATATGTCGCGTCAAAACACCCATCACCAAGGCAAATAAAAATAGGCTAAGAGTCGATACCTGATGCAACCTTATCACGACTGGAAAGTGCTCTGAATCTCCACCTACCATCCTCACCCGAGTTTTTGCCCCATCATACATATCCTAAATCACCCTAGTGTATGCCAGGGCACCCCTCTAGCCTCAAGCACCTCCACAGAATCTCTCTGGGAACTCTGTCATATGTCTTCTTAAGATCAATAAATACCATGTGCAAGTCATTCTTCCTCTCCTGAAACTGCTCCACTAATCTTCTTACAAGGTGAATGGCCTCAGTAGTCGAGCGACATGGAATGAAACCGAACTGATTCTCAAAAATCATCATGATTCTTATCATCCTCACCTCTACCACCCTTTCCCAAACCTTCATAGTATGACTCAACAACTTAATACCTCTATAGTTATTGCAACTCTAGATGTCTCCTTTGTTCTTATACACTAGAATCATCGTACTCTATCTCCATGCTTCAGGCATCTTTGCTTTCCTAAAAATACTGTTAAATAACCTTGTCAATCACTCCAAGCCTGCCCTGCTAGATCTTTTCCAAAAATCCAGTGGAATCTCGTCTGGCCCCGTCGCCCTACCCCGCCTCATCCTGTGAATAGATCCCTTGACCTCCTCAACCTTGATATACCTACAATACCTATAATCTCGATATTCCTCAGAATTCTCCAAGACCCCCAACACGAAACCTTTGTCCCCCTCGTCGTTCAAAAGTTTATGGAAGTATGACTGTCACCTCTCCCTAATGAGAGCATCCTCCACCAACACTGTACCATCCTCTCCTTTGATGTACTTCACCTGGTCAAGGTCACGAGCCCTTCGCTCCCTGGCCTTAGCCAGCCTATACAACTTCTTATCTCCGACTTTCTCCTCTAAAGCCGCATACAGGAGCTCAAAAGTTGCAGTCTTAGCCACCGTAACCACTAACTTAGCCTCTCTCCTAGCTACCTAATACTTCTCCTTATTCATCTATATTTCTTCCTTATCCTTGCTCGCAATCAACTTAGCATAAGCCACCTTCTTATATTTCACCTTTCTCTTAACCTCTTTATTCCACCACCAATCTACCTGATGTTTGCTAGATTGACCTCTCGAGACACCAGACACCTCTCTAGAGGTCTCCCTAATACAACTAGCAGTTGTCTCCCACATACTATCCACAGCTCCTCTACTCTCCCAAGACCCCTACTCTTTAACTTCTCCTCTATTTCCAAAGCACTAGCAAAGAATCATATAGCAAAAACTCTAAACTATGCTACTAAAACCTCTAAAATCTGAAACTCATCCAAATTATTTATTGATCACATAGGAAACTATACCAACCATTTCCACACTCTAAAACCATCATATAGCAACTATGAAAAAGGATAAAATGGTCAAAATATATAAAAAAAATAAGTTTTCACAAATTAGGTCATTATATATGTACCTCTGTAAGGAACTGAATTTGGTACCTGAAATTCTATACGATGCTAACCCCAAAGGACCACAAGCTAACCCATGACTGATACTATATAAATATGGAAAAGGACTAAAAGGCCATAAGGTTCAAATATCTGATAAAATATAACATTTGAAAATACGGTATATCAATACCAAAAAAAATTAAAATAACTGTTTGACCATGCTATAGTTTGAAAGCCTCTAAACTGTCTAAATGAGGAGTTGATGGGACATATCCCCAACTAACTCCAACTGCTGAAATAACTAAGTACAAAAAGAATGAAATAATCAAATAATAACATCCTCGAATGATAAGAACTCACTGCTAGTCTGTCTGCTGAACGTCTGATGTACTAAAGGTGCTCTGGATCTCGTGCTTCTGAACCTATGGTATAAAACACCATAGCTCAAATACATCAGTGCGATTGAATATACTGGTATGCAAGTGAGGTAGGCTGAGTGCAAGGGGTTTATATGCATAAACGATACTAACTGACTGAATAACATGAACGTGAGAATACATACATGAATACATGAATTGTAACTGAGATCATGACATCACTGAATTTGAATACTGATAACATAAGTTTTGTATAATTGATATACTATTATATGAATGATTGTGTCTAACAATCCTTATTTTGATGAAACTAGCTGAGTTCCGTACTAAACTAGGTGATTGTATCTGACAGTCCAGAATTCTGCAGAACTATCTGAGTTCTATCACTGAGACTGTAACTATGAGAAGTAGTCATCTAATTGTCATTCCCCAAAGAAGATAATATAATTGAGGTGGGGTCCAATTTATAACCTCAATTGGAAGGGTGTCAATATTGTGCCACTGGTAAGGAAAAGCTGTAAGTAATCCCTCATCTAATAGGTACTCTAAGGAGAATAGTGGGACCCTCATATAACAGGTTAAGCCATCTTATCTACCCTCAACTAGTAAGTTTTATGTCTCAACCTATGCTGGCTACATAGTTTTGGAGCGCAAGGATTGCTTCTAAGAATCACACCCTCTAATAACAGGTGAGTTTCCATCCTTGGGCTCACTCGGTGTTGAATCCTACTCCCATCTAAATAGACACTGAACATGATTAACTGAACTGACTAGACTGAGTTCACTGAGTTCCATTAACTAATAGAATATTACTAAGATCTAATAACTGACTGAGATTACTGAGATTACTGAGATTACTGAGTTTTCTGGAGTCATGAGATGACTGAATTCCACTGAACATGGCTTGACTGAGAGTATCTTGAAAATTGGCACTGGCTCTAGGCACATAGCTAAATTGTCGATTATAAGTACCCCCAGGACTCGATAGAATAGAACTGACAAGACATGACACTTTCTGGACTCACGGCCATAATCAACAATCCATAATACAATCATTGGGGAATTTCATGAGGCACTTGATTATCATGGTTTGGTCCATGAATAGGAATGCATATAAACATGTCATAATTTCATAGACTAATCTCATGAACAATCCATCAAACAATTTCAATTCATAACAATAACATGGAAGTCATTTTGAACATAAGGGTAAAGCATGGGTTCATCAATTTGGTCATATCATAATTGAGTCCTAAAGCATGATTCTTGTTCTATTGGGCATTTTATCAAACACATTGCATGCATAACCTTAGCCTTAGGCATATACACTAGTTCATACATCATGGTTACTTTAATCAATTCCATTTAAAAGTTTCCAACCCACATACTAGCATAATTTCATGAAAAATACATAAAGACTCCAACTTGGGATTCATAAAACCACATCAACATAATTAAAATTAACCCACCATATGGAAATCATAATTCATGAGTTTAAAATGAGATTCTTGAGCTTTATGGGTGAAAGAAACCCATGAATCAATACTTTACATACCTGGATAGAAGATTTCTTGAAGATTGGTGGAGAAAAGCTTGAATTCTTGACTTAGAATTAAACACCTGAGGTTTCTTATTATTGGGAATTGATCTTTAAGAGAAACCCTAATTTGGTGTTATAGATGAATAATGAAGTTATGAGCTCTGGTCTAGTATAATTAGGGATTAAAACGGGTGGAAAAAAACACAAATACCCTTTTAAAATGGCTTAAAATCACTGATCGGAAGTGGCGACGGTTTGGGCGATGGTCCGTCACTGGCTCGACGGTTCGTCGGTCCTGACCAGTGCATTTGGCCAAAACCTGAACTTTCTGCCTCGTCTGCGATGGTTTGGCCGACGGTCCATTGCTAGCTCGACGGTTTGTCGGTCCTGACCGTCGCACGTGGACAGAATATTGGTTCACTGCCTTAGATACAACGGTTTGGGTGATGGTCCGTCTGCCTGACCGTCGCTTCTGGGCAGTTCTAATAGTTCTCTGTAAAATGTTGATAACTTTTTACTCCGATACCAGATTTGGACGAAATTGGAATCCACATGATAAAAATGCAAAATTGGGGAAATTATATCTAATTTAAACATCAATCATTTAGGAAGTCATCACTAACTCTTCTGGAGACTAGATTTGACAATATATCCCCCTTTGGAACATTCGTCCTCGAATGGGACTGACTAAACTGGGAAAGCTGATAGACTGATCTTACTTAAGGGACGTGAACATTTGAGCATATCTATGTAACCAGAACTTCTGATATACTGAAATCTCATACAGAATATGCATGTATGATGCATGGATATGTGATAGATAATCTTCATGAATGCATGACTAAAATTACTGAGAAGCTGAGTTTCTCTTGATAAGAATGCATATCTGATGCATGGATACGTGACTGATTTGATACATGAGCATATGACTGGATATACAAAGGAATTTGATACCAAGTTTATAACTAAAATCTGAAATTGAAACTGAATAAGCTTAAGGAAAGTTATTACCTTGGGTTGAGTCTGAGTTTGCGGAGAAGAGGTGAGGATACTTGGTCCGCATGTCTGCTTCTGCCTTCTAAGTAGCTCCCTCAACAGACTGATTCTGCCAAAGAACTTTCACTCGAGGGACTTTTTTGTTCCTCAGTCTGCGAGTCTGATATTTAAGAATTTCGACTGGGATCTCTTCGAAAGAAAGGGTGTTCTGAATGTTTAAGCCCTTTACCGGGACTACAACTGCTGGGCCACCTATGCACTTCTTTAGCAAGGAGAAATAGAACACTGGATGAACTAAGGCTAGATATAAAGGCAATTCAAGCTCATAAGCTACCTTCCTGAAATGACTGAGAATTTTGAAGGGACCGATATATCGGGGACTGAGCTTTCCCTTCTTGCCGAACCACTTTACTCCTTTCATGGGAGAGATTTCCAAGTACACATAATCACTAATATCGAACTCGAGATCCTTTCTAGGCACATATGTGTATGATTTTTGTCGGCTCTGAGCTGTCTTGAGTCGTTCTCTGATCAACTGAAGTTTCTCTAAGGCATCGAATACTAAGTCAGGCCCTATAACTGAGGCCTCGCTAACTTCGAACCAACCAATTGGAGATTTGCATCTCCTACCATAGAGAGCTTTGAATGGAGCCATCTGAATGTTGGAATGATAACTGTTGTTGTATGCAAACTCAATCAAAGGCAAGTGGTCATCCCAACTTCCCTTGAAATCAATTGCACACGCTTACAGCATATCTTCTAAAGTCTAAATGGTCCTTTCTGCTTGACCATCTGTCTGAGGATGAAAGGTTGTACTGAGATGAACTTGGGTACCTAGACCCTTTTGGAATGTTTTCTAGAAGTGAGAGGTGAACTGGGTACCTCTATCTGAGACAATAGACAATGGAACACCGTGCAATTTGACTAACTCCCTGATATAGAGTTTGGCGTAATCCTCGGCTGAATAGGAGGTATGGACTGGAAGGAAATGAGTTGATTTGGTTATCCTATCTATAATGACCCAGACTAAATCATGTTGGCGACGAGTACGAGGCAAACCCATCACAAAGTCCATGTTCACTTCTTCCCACTTCCAAGTAGGAATACTAAACTTCTGCATGGACCCACTAGGCTTTTGATGCTCTATCTTAACCTGCTGACATATAGATCACTTAGCCACAAACTCTACAACATCTCTCTTTATCCCACTCCACCAATAGATCCCTGCAAGTCGCAGTACATATTAGTGGCCCCTGGATAAATAAATTAGCGTGCACCATGAGCTTCTACAAGAATTTATTGCCTCAAGTCAACTACACCTGGCACACACAAACGATCTTGACAACGTAATACACCATCTCCCCCTTGGGAGAAAATATCAACCTTCTGATCCTTGACTGACTCTTTCAACTTGACTAGACTGGGATCTCTGTCTTTTTTTCCTTAACTTTGGAAACTAGAGATGATTCGAAACTACTCTGAACCCATATATTACCCTCAGCTAAATCGACTAAGCGTACATCTAGTCTGGCAAGATGATGAACTTCCTGAGATAGCTTTTTCTTACTGTCTTCAACATGCGCAACACTACTCATGGACAGTCTACTGAGAGCGTCGGCCACTATATTGTCCTTGCCCGGATGATAAAGGACACTTATGTCGTAATCTTTCAAGAGCTCTAACCACTTTCTCTGATAAGAGTTAAGATCTTTATGAGAGAATACGTAATGAAGGATCTCTTTATCTATGAACACATCTACATGAACACCGTACAAGTAATGCCTCTAAATCTTTAAGGCAAAAACTACGTCTACTAACTCAAGATCATGAGTAGGATAATTCTTCCCATGGGGTTTAAGCTGTCTGGAGGCGTAGGCTATGACCTTACCATGTTGTATGAGGACACAACCCAAACCTACTCTGGATACATCACAATACACTACGAACCCATCTGAACCATTTGGAAAATCTAAAACTGAAGCTGAGGTGAGTCGAGTCTTCAACTCCTGAAAACTCTTTTCGTATGAATCTGACCACTGAAACTGAACCTTCTTCTGAGTCAATCTGTACATAGGGGATGCAATAGACAAAAATCCTTCAACAAACTGACGGTAATAGCCAGCTAAACCCAAGAAACTCCTTATATCTAATGGAGAGATGGGTCTGGGACAGTTTCTCACTGCTTCAATCTTTTGAGGATCAACTCTAATACCATCACCAGAGATTATATGATCAAGGAATGCTACTGACCTTAGCCAAAATTTGCACTTACTGAATTTGGCAAATAGCTGATGATTTCTGGGAGTCTGCAATATTATTCTGAGATGATCTGCATGATTATGCTCGCTACGAGAATAGACAAGAATATCATCTATAAAAACTATGATGAACATGTCCAAGTACTGCTTGAACACATGGTTCATCAAGTCCATGAAAGTTGCTGGGACATTGGTAAGACCAAAGGACATGACTACGAATTTGAAATGACCATACCGAGTTTGGAAAGCTATTTTTGGAATATCACATTCTCTGACTCTAGGCTGATAATAGCCTGATCTGAGGTCTATCTTAGAGAAATAGCTAGCACCCTGAAGTTGATCGAATGAGTCATCAATTCTGGGAAGTGGATACTTGTTCTTGACCGTGACTTTATTGAACTGGCGGTAATTAATGCACATTCTGAGAGAACCATCTTTCTTTTGCACGAATATGACTGGTGTACCCCATGAGGACACACTGGGTCAGATAAATCCCTTATCTAAGAGATCCTTCAACTATTCTTTCAATTCTTTGAGTTCTGTTGGGGTCATTCTGTATGGCAGAATAGATATAGGCTGAGTATCTGGAAGAATATCAATACCGAAGTATATTTCCCTTTCAGGAGGAATTCCTGTAAGATCTTTGGGAAAGCCATCTGAATATTCATTCACTACTGGAACTGATTTGGGACTAGGAGTTTCAGAAATAGTGTTTGCAACTCAAACAAGATGATAGACACATCCCTTAGATATCATTTTCTATTTTTGAAGGTAGGAAACAAGCTGAACCCTGAAAGCTGAAGTGCTACACCTCAACTCTACGACAAGTTCATTCAGAAACTGAAATTAGACACTTTGTTTCTACAGTCAACTGTGGCATAGCAGGAATGAAGCCAATCCATGCAGAGAATGATGTCAAAATCAGTCATCACTAATTCGACTAAGTCTGCTGATGTGAATTTTTGAGATACCATAATCGGACAGTTCCTGTATACCCATCGGGCTATGATAGTTTTACCTACTGGGGTAGATACTGAGAAGGGCTCTGCTAGAACTTTGAGACTGACTTCGAAACCAACTGCTATATAAGGAGTAACAAAAGACAAAGAAGCTTCTGGATCTAGCAAAGCATAAACATGTAAGTGAAAGATCTGTAATGTACCAGTAACCACATCAGGAGAATTTTCCTGATCTTGTTGGGACTGAAGAGCATAGAGCCTATTTGGGCATTGCCCACTAGTAGCACTAGAAGAGACACCCTGCCGATTCGGGCGATCGGACTGAGTTAGAGGGCGATTATGCTGACCCTAAGGACCTGGCTGGGGACAATATCTAACTCTGTGGACTAGCATGCCATATCTAAATCAAACAACACTGCCAGCTCTGCAAGTACCCTGATGGTGATTTCCACATGTCTGACAAAGAGGATAGGTTTGGGCACTGTTAACACCACTCTAAGACTTAGAGCCTGGCACCCTATCTCTATTGACATCTCTGAATTTCGGCACTAGAGCACTGGATGAGAAAGTAACTGGAACGGATGACTTTGGGCAGAACTGAGAACGACTTCCACTCTCTGACTTAGGCTGAGCAAAGTTGAAACTACCTGTACTTGCTCTCTTATTCTGCTTCTCTCTCATCTTAATCTTCTGCTCTTCTATCTGTTGAGCATGGATCATAATCCTGGCTATGTCCATCTCACTAATCAATATTGCAGATCTTCACTCATTGACCATACTATCATTCACCCCAGAAACAACTTACTCATCTTGGCCCTGCTATCTGTCACTACATGAGGAGCATATCTAGCTAGTTGAGTAAACTTAAGAGAATACTCTTTCACTATCATGTTACCCTATCTGAGGTTGGGAAACTCTAACACCTTAGCTTCTCTCAGCTTTAGGGGAAAGAATATAACTAGAAATGCAGTGGCAAACTCTTCCCACTTAATAGGCCCTGCATCTGCCCTCTCTGCCTTCAATTGCTTGAACCATGTGTGAACCATATCCTGCAACTGATATGTATCTATCTCAACACTCTCACTAGCGGTAACCCCCATAATATCCATAACCTTCTAGATCTGATCAAGAAACTCCTGAGGGTCCTCATCTGACTTAGTCCCTAAAAAGGATAGTGGATTCATTCGGGTGAAGTCTCGAATCTTGGATGCAGCTGAATTGGCCACTGGGTTGGCTGAAACGATAGTTGGTAGTTCATTCTAAGCAGCAACTAAGTTTGAAAGAGTATTGAATGCAGCTCTGAACTCTGCATGAGAGACATGTTCATCCAAGGGATCTTCTTGGACAGGTTGATTTCTTTTTTTGAGAGGCATGTTCTGTAAATGAAAGGGAGAAACAGATTAGATTAAGGGTTAAATTTGAGCTCATGCTCACTGGCACGACATGAATATTGAAAGAAGGGAAACTGTTCCTAAAATATCTTTTAGCCTCCTGTACATAAATGTGGCGCACAACGCACCCATGCACAAGACTCTACCAGATGTGGCTTTTAGAATTCCTAGGACACTATTGAACGTTAGGCTCTGATACCAAGTTTGTAACAAACCAAATTTGGTACCAAGAATGATACACGATGCTCATGACCCTGAAGGACGACAACCTAACCCATGACTGATATCTGTAACTGGGCACTACATAATATACTAAATAAATACGAAAAAGGGCTGAAAGACCATAAGGTTCAAATATCTGATAAAACATAACATCTAGAAATACGGTATATCAATACCCAAACCAAACTGAAATAATTGTCTGAACATGCTATAGACTGAAAGCCTCTAAACTATATGAATGAGGAATTGATGGGACATATCCCCAACTAACTCCACCTACTAAAATAAACTAAGTACTGAAAGAATGAAGTAATCAAATAATAACTTCCTCGAATGATGAGGACTCACTGCTAGTCTGTCTGCTGAACATTTGATCTACTAAGGGTGCTCTGGATATCGTGCATCTGAACCTATGGTATAAAATACCACAGCTCAAATGTGTCAGTACAATTGAATGTACTGGTATGCAAGTGAGGTAGGCCGAATGTAAGGGGTTTATATGAATGAACGATACTAACTGACTAAATAACATGAATACGTGAACTGTAACTGAGATCGTGACAGCACTAAATCTGAATACTGAAAACATAAGTTTTGTATAATTGATATACTATTATCTGAATGACTGTGTTTGGTAGTCTTGTATCTGATGGAACTAGCTGAGTTCCATACTGAACTGGTGACTGTATCTGACAGTCCAGAATTCTGTAAAACTATCTGAGTTCTATCACTGAGACTGAGACTGTAACTGTGGGAAGTAGTCATCTAACCAACATACCCCAAATAAGATAATATAATTGAGTTGGGGTCCAATCTGTAACCTCAATTGGAAGGGTGTCAATACTGCGCCACTGGTAAGGACAAGCGGTGAGTAATCCCTCATCTAATAGGTACTCTAAGAAGAATGGTGGGACCCTCATATAACAGGTTAAGCCATCTCATCTACCTTCAACTAGCAAGTTTGATGTCTCAACCTATGCTGGCTACGTAGTTTTGGAGCGCAAGTATTGCTTCTAAGAATCACACCCTCTAATAACATATGAGTTTCCATCCTTGGGCTCACTCGGTGCTGAATCCTACTCCCATATAAATAGACACTGAACATGATTAACTGAACTGACTGGACTGAGTTCACTAAGGTCCGTTGACTGATGGAATATTACTGAGATCTAATAACTGACTGAGATTACTGAGATTACTGAGTTTTCTGGAGTCATGAGACTGACTGAATTCCACTGAACATGGCTTGACTGAGAGTATCTTGAAAATTGGCACTGGCTCTAGGCACATAGCTAAATTGTTAGATACAAGTACCCCTTGGACTCGATAGCATAAAACTGACAATACATGACACTTTCTGGACTCACGACCATAATCAACAATCCATAATACAATCATTGGGGAATTTCATGAGGCACTTGATTATCATGGTTTGGTCCATGAATAGGAATGCATATAAATATGTCATAATTTCATAGTCTAATCTCATGAATAATCCACCAAACAATTTCAATCCATAATAATAACATGGAAGTCATTTTGAACATAAGGTAAAGCATGGGTTCATCAATTTGGTCATATCATAATTGAATCCTAAATCGTGATTCTTGTTCTATTGGGCATTTTATCAAACACATTGCATACATAACCTTAGCCTTAGGCATATACACTAGTTCATACATCATGATTACTTTAATCAATTTCATTTAAAAGTTTCCAACCCACATACTAGTGAAAAGTACATAAATACTCCAACTTGGGATTCATACAACCACATCAACATAATTAAAATCAACCCACCACATGAAAATCACAATTCATGAGTTTAAAATGGGATTCTTGAGCTTCATGGGTGAAAGAAACCCATGAATCAACACTTTACATACCTGGGTGGATGATTCTTAAAGATTGGTGGAGGAAAGATTGAATTCTTGATTTGAAATTAAAATCCTAGGGTTCCTTGTTCTTGGGTATTGATCTTTAAGAGAAACCCTAATTTGGTGTTATAGATGAATAATGAAGTTATGAGCTCTAGTCTGGTATAATTAGGGGTTAAAATGGGTGGAAAAAGATTCAAATATCCTTTTAAAAATGGCTTAAAATCACTGATCGGAAGTGGCGACGGTTTGAGCGACGGTCCGTCACTAGCTCGACGGTTCGTCGGTCCGGACCGTTACATTTGGCCAGAACCTGAACTTTCTACCTCGTCTGCGATGGTTTGGCAACGGTCCGTCGCTTGCTCGATGGTCCGTCACTAGCTCGATGGTCCGTCACTAGCTCGATGGTCCGTCGGTCCTGACCGTTGTATGTGGCCGTAATATTGGTTCACTGCCTTAGCCGCGACGGTTTGGGAGACGGTCCGTCACTAGCTCGACGGTTCGTCGGCCTGACCGTCGCTTTTGGGCAGTTCCGACAGTTATCTATAAAACGTCCATAACTTTTTACTCCGATATCGGCTTTGGACAAAATTGGTATCGTTGGAAATATAATTGAATTTTCCACATGATAAGAAGTCGAAATTGAGGAAATTATATCTGATTTAAACATTAATTATTTAGGAAGTCATCACTAACTCTTCTAGAGACTAGATTTGACTTAAAAAAAGTTTGGGGTATTACAACCTCCCTCATTCTTTAAAAGACGTTCTTCAACTTTAGAGGACTTTCCAAGACATGAAATGCTTTCAACAAATATTTTGAAATTTGTCTTGCTAAAATACAAATAATTAGCATCCTAAAGTAAGCCACAATTTTGTTTTCACAAGTCATGCATTCCCTAGAATTTGGATCATCACTTTTATTAAGTACACATGAATCGATAAGGAATGAATCACCCAATTGAAATTTATCAAATAAAGGATTGTCATAAACTTTGAAATTCTGACATTAGTTGGGCTCAAAGAGGTTATCATCACACTTTTCAAGCTCCATTTCAAGAGTAATACCATAAAGCATACCTACGTCCTTTCAAAATAATGAATTGTTACAATCAAACTCACTCAGTTATATTTTTAGTTTTCCTAGTAGCTAAAGAAGAAATAGAATTATATTCATCACAAGAAATCAAGACATTATCATGTTTTTTCATATGTGACTTAACACTAGCTTGGCACCTTTTAAGCTCGCAATCAATGACAATTTTAGATCCATAATCATACTCAGCTAGTGTATGACCACAATCTATTTGCATATTAACACAAAGTAAAGAATCATCAACCTTACAAAAAGATGGTCTAACATCCACACTCAAATTACTATCAAGTTCATTTGAAGTAACTAAAAAGTTAGGATTAGCCTTTTTACCTTGATGAACACTTAAAGAATCTTTTTTACCTTAATTTTCTAAAGTTAAGCTCACTTCCTCACTTGAAGTAGTACCAACTTGCCTTGTTTGTTTCAATTCTTGAATTTTTTTTCCGTGTTGAGTCGTTCTTTTTTTGCTCTTCTTCAAGAATACCTACAAAAAAGAAAAAAATATATAAGAACAAATTAAAAAGGGTAGAGTTATAATAAGAAGACATCTCGCTCACACTCTCTTATTTTTCTTGTCTCATTTTTTTTTCTTTCACTTGCTTCACTTTTCTTTTTTTCTTTGCTTAACAATTCACTCTCATTTTTCAACTTTATTTTTTTGTTCTTGTAGCTACTCACTCTTCATTCAAAATATTTCTTATTTTTTCATCTTTTAAATTGCTACTATTTACTCCCTCTCTCTTTTCCTGTTCTATCTCCCCATATCATTAGTACTGCAATAGGCTCCAAGGATCCCCTTTGAATCATTGGGATAATTCTTCACATCTAATTTCAACTTGAAACTTTTAGAAGTTTCAAAAACTCTACTTGAATTATTTGAATGGCTTTGTGCATCAAATTTCAAATTAGTAGTATCCACTTTCACTTTCTTGACTTCCTTATTTGTTATGAAGATTCCTTAATGGTCATAGGAGTTAAGACATATTGTCGTTTCATCAATCTACAACAACAAACTTTCTCAACTTTATATCAAATCAAAATTTATTATGGTTGAATCAAGGAGCTCCTGAACATACCAAACAAGCAGACAAAGGCTAGATATGACACCAAATCCCCCTTGATAGCTTTCGTTGTAAAAAATAATCTTCACCTCTTTGTTAACCAACCTTCCACCAAATTTATATGTTGAACTTTTTATATGACAAGGTATTCACAATTGCTTAACCAAAAATGCATCAATGAAATTTGTATAATACAATTTATCTATACCTAAAGTACTATCAAATGTGCAACCATTCTCATATCCCTCCACAATGACTTTAAATTTGGTCAAACTTTCATTAGTCTCATGCTCTCTTTTTCTTCTAGAAGCACCAATATAATCATGAAGAACTTCATAATAACTTCTACTGGAATAAAATTATAAGATGGAAGTATCATTTCTCCATTATCATCCAAACATACATTATCACTTCTTGGACCTATGTAAGACGTAATTAAAAGAAAAAAAGTTGTTAGTAAAGTAATGGACCTCACAAGTCACTCCCTCACATGTATCGGTCCAATAATTGTACTTAATTTTTTTTCCTCTCGTATATACACTTAAATATCGGAGGCTTTTAAGACCACACTCAAATGATTTCACCACTCAAATATTTTACCATTCAGGGATATCTCTTAGTCTCTTCATGGTTCTACAATCTCAAATAAGCTCAAAGAAAGCTTTCATGTATAGATTCGGAGTGGAGTTTACACACAATAAGATTTACCCATAAACTAAAAAACTCGAATCTAAGAGTATGGACATAAAGATTACTTAAAGCGCCACATTCATCAAATCTATCAAGACCCAACTCAAATCAAGTTTACCCAATCAATATGAGATATTTTTAAGTATCACCCACTAGTTTTTGAAGTAAGGATCAACTCAAACTTCAAAATTTTCACTAACACTCGAACAAGAAAAAATACTCAATTTTTTAATCAAAAATTAAGCCCAAATTCATCCTTAGATATCAAAATTGAAACTTAATATAGTTTACCCAAAATCAAAATAATTTAGATCCAAAAGGTAGGGATAAAATTTGCATAAGAGAGCTCAAAAACTCAAATTTTCGCGCTCTAGATAGTGCTGAAGTTTCAGCTACGAAAATAAGAGAAAATTGAAAAAAATCAACTCCAAATCAACTTTAAATGCTTCCACATTTGATATTCAAGAACTTTAATCAATTCCCAACAAAATCCAACAACACCCATTCAAAAATTGCTCTAATGTTCAGTTTAATTTTCTTTTTTTTTTTAATTTTTCTCATTTTATAATTATTTTTGTCAAATCCAAGACTAAATTCGTGAGAACAAATTTATATTTGGCTCTGATATCAATTGATGTAAAATGATATACAAGATATGGAGATTCAAAAAGTAATCAAGAAACTAAGGGAGATAGAGAAGAAAGAAAAAAAAATTTCACAATTGAAGTAAGCTAGAGATCAACAAATACTCCCTCTGTTTCAAAAAGAATTATCTACTTTAATTTTTAATCCGTTTCAAAAAGAATGACCTTATTTTTTTATAATATTTAATTTTAATTTTTTACATGTCACATTTAAGGCAACAAAATTAAAGGGCATTTTGATACATTTGACAAACTTTAATTTAGGACCACGAGATCAAAAGTCCTCTTTATTTAAGCTACGTGTCAAGTCAAACTAGGTCATTTTTTATAATGGAGGGAGTATGAATTTGTAATTCACTAATTTGAAAAGAAAATTACATAATTAATTCAAGGGAGAAGAGAATTAAACTCATGTATGAATAATCTTATAAAAAATATTCAAGAGAGATCCAATGTAGAGACAAAGGGATTCAACCCATAAACCTTACCAAGAGAGTTAACCTAAAAATATTATCTACCCTAAAATAATCTCCATCACTTTCTTCTTATACTACTAGGGTTATCTAATATAAGAAAAGACATAAATATCCCTAATTACATTTACACCATATTATTATAAAAATGATCCTAAAAGATAATGTTGATCTTTTCTTGTATTGATTCTTTGGCTTCCATACTCCTTTTAAACATTTTAAGCTTTTGATGTCAAGTTGAAATCCTTCCGTACAATAAGTACTTTCCCAACTTGAATCAGTTACAACTACTAGGATAAACATTAGAAATTATAGACTGATTTCCGACATAAGCTAGCTTATTATGGGAAGAACAAAAAAACTAATTTACTAGTTTGGAACCTAATCTGGAAGAAAAGGTCAAGTAGCATATTCGTCTGTCAGAAATTATGGTGCACCACTGGCTCACCAATCTCCTCAAGATTGACCTGTACAAGAAAACAATGTTTTCATAAGATGATGAAGAATGTTGAAGATACTGTAATACTTCAATTGAATCAGTCTCAATTTCAAGGGGAAGAAAGTTGTGCTTTATAACAAGATGCAAAAAATTATATAAAGTATCCAATTCAACCATATCAATCATCTAGTGGCCTTTTATGTCTCGGCTAACACCGCATATGCCACCTTGATCACAAATATGTGAGAATGACCCATCAGTGTATAGCTTGTAAGAACCTGTTTTAGGAGAAAACCATTTTATACGAATATTTACATTAAGTAATTGGTTACTAGACATGCTTTTGTATATAATTTATTCAGATGTTTTCTTACAAATCACAATTGCACTAGGGAAGCAAACTTTTTTGTAGAATATATTATGATTGTGATTTAACCAACTATTCCATAAAGCAAAAGAAAAGATATCAAGCCAACTGGGAGAACTTTCATGGAAGGGAGGGTTTAAATCCCTGATAACATTAAACAAGTGTTGGTGGTTAGCATTAATATTGGATAGGTGTATCCCTATGTCTATCCAAAATTTCTTCACAATATAACAATGGAGGAAAACGTCTGATGTTGATTTAGGTTCAATTCGAAAGATTTGACAAGACGAGTCTAAATTGATGCTTAAATATGTAGAGTGTTTGTCGATAATTTTCCATGAGAGCAAAGTCATAATAATGTCTTAATCTTTTCTAAGGTACACAGCTTACATATCCAGGCGAAGGCATAATCAGATTTATTGTGAGCACTAAGAGGGCTATATGCAGATTTTGTAAAGAAAAGACCATTTTTATTATGAGCCATGTAGGGTTAATTCCAATTACCAATGGTCGGATTAAGGCATACCCTAGCTTCTTTAATAGAAATATCTGAGGGGATAATAAAGGAGGTTTTATCCCAATCCCGAGCCATACCATTCTGTATATCGAAGAGACAAAGTTTATCTTTCTTAACGCGAAAGGGGTCATAAATGATGTGTCTAAGGGGGACGGTATTTGGAATACAACATTATGACGATATTGATAGAACTCCCAGTAGTGGGTACCCAAGTTGTGTCTAAAGAGCAAATTGAACCACCGAAGAGCATATTTTTTTCAAATAAAATAGCGGTAAAGGTACTTCTTGTGTGCCACTTTACTTGGAGATAAGGGTTTTTTTCCCAAAGGAATGAGGTATTAGTAAAAAGTCTGCAAGATAAACTAGTTAAGATATATTTGTTCTTATTGGCCACATCTTGAAGTCCAAGGCCTCCATAACCCTTTAGGAAGGTGACCTTTTCTCAATCGATATAATAGAGCTCCCTTTTTAGGGAAGAAAAGCCTCAGAGAAAATTCTTTAGAATTTGGTCAATTATCTTACTATAGTATAAGTAGAGATAGCATTGAAAGAACAAGTCTACTGGCTTGAGACAAGAAATTAATTTTTCAAGACGCAAGTTTGTTTCTCATGTTATCGATGATAAATTGAAAAATCACTTAGGCTTCTGGTATAAAATAGAGAAGCTTAGATATTCACCAAAATTATCTGAAGGGGAAATACCAAAGAGGGTTTTGATAAGGTTTTTCATATTGTCAGAGCATTGAGCAAAGAAGATATCCTTAGATTTTGTAGCATTAATATTATTCCCTGATAGCTTGAAAAAGTAGTCCGTATGAAAAGATTTAAAGTTTACTTCTGAGATAAAGGTTAAATTATCTATGAAGAGGAGGTGAGCTATAAAGAGGTTTAAGCTCAAGGTGATAGGTCCCAATGGAGAATATCCACCTGGTGATTAATATAGGAAGAGAGAATCTCCATGCAGAGAATAAAAATATAAAAAGACATGGGATCACCCTGTCTAATTTCTCTTGAAGGGAAAAAATAGTTTGTTTGGAAACTGTTGGTCAATATGGAAATTTTAATGGTGGAGATACAATTCATTATGAAATTGGTAATATTAGGAGAGAACTTAAAGTGCAAGAGGGTTCGGTAGATAAAGGACCATTCAAGACTGTCAAAAGCCTTTTCTAAATATATTTTGAGCATAAGGTGGTCTTTCTTGTCCTTCGATTTCTTAAAATTAGTCATGAGCTCTTGGATGAGGAAAGCATTATCACAAGCTCTCCGTCCTTTTAAGAAACTGGTTTGGAAATGATCGATAAGGTTCCCTAAGAAAGACTCAAGACGGTTAACAATGATTTTGATAATAATTTTATAGGTATTGTTGCACAAAGTAATAGGTCTAAAAAAAATTCGATGATTAGCATTGGGAAACTTAGGAATTAAGCAAATGAGAATGTTATTTAGGGACTTGGGCAGAGTTTGAGTCATGATGACTTGGTGACACATGTCTAGGATACACTTTCCAACTGTTTTCCACTAGGGTTAAAAAAAGTGAGAATAAAGTTCATGTGGGCTTGGGGCCTTAAAAGGTTTAAAGAAAAATATTGTCTGAGTAACTTCAAGGTCATTAAGAGGCATATCTAAATCAGTGAGGTCAATATTATAAAAACTAGTAGGGGTAGTCCTGACGTGATTCCAATTTGACTAAGTATGACTAGTGGTAAAGCAAGCAACAAAATAATTAAAGGTGTGGTCACTATACTGAGAAGGGCCAGCGATCCAATTATCATTCTCATCCTTGAAATAGGAAATTTTATTCCCTATACGTCTATTAATAATCAAAAGATGGAAAACCTTTGTGTTAGAATCACCTTTACTAAGCCAATTTATACTGGATCTTATTTACCAAAAATCATCCTCAGCCTTGAGAAAGTCATTGTATTCAATCTCAAGGTTATACTCGAGGTTTTGAAAAAAAAAAAATAGTAATAGGCAAGCGAATTCTAAACTTCCTCCAATCTCGCAAGGATTTTCCTCTTTTTGTTAAAAATATAATCAAAGATATTTTTATTCTAGTATAAAACGACTTGAAAGTTGGGGGCATCTTGAAGGGTTTTGTTTCCCAACTAGAACCGACAATATTATTAAAATTTGTATGGCTCATCCAAAACTTTTCCAACCTAAAAGGCTTAATGTAACACCCCATATTTTTGCACTAGAATTTGAATCGTTGTTCCTATGTGTATAAATATTAATCTCATGATTATGATGTTAATACATGTTTCATGATCATTAACCTAGTTTATGAAGTGCTCTCGAAGTGAAAGATGTTCATAGAATTCACTTAGAACAAAGTTGAGCTAAAAACCTTAGATTCGTCCAAAGTTTGGTGTTAGATTCTACAAGAGTTAATTTTGAAAGTGTATAACTTTAAATGAATGCAGAATTTTCTAGCTAGAGACCCACCAAATTGTAGATAATTGAATCATCTTTCCAACGATACCAATTTTGCCTAAATCTGATACCTGAGTGAAAAGTTATAGCATTTTTTTAGTGAGGCAGCAAGATGTCGCGATTACATTGCTCGGCAGTGCCTATAGTGGTGGAACCAATACCGGTCCGCGGTAAACACCAAAATTAGGATTGTCCAAAATAGTAGATCACCGCTATTACACTACTCAGCAGTGCCTATAGCGGTGGAACCAATACCGCTCAGTGGTAAGCCTCAAAATTAGGATTCTGCTGAAACTTTTAATTTCGAGGGGTAGTCTTGTCTTTTTCCATCTCAATCCAGGTTGTAAAAACACGATTTTAAGCATCCATTAAGGTATTATTTTCCCTCATTCTCCTATTTTACTCTCAATAACAAACCCTAATCAAACCTCTTCAAGATCATCCATTTCATCACCTCCTCTTCAAGAATAAAAAACAAGAATTTAGGGTTCCTAATCCAAAAAGTTCAAGAAAAGCATTCAAGAACATTCCTGAGGTTTCAAAGTCAAGCTTCTACATCAAATCAAGCATAATAAGATATGTGGGGTTATGAACAAGGATACTCCTTTCATCCTTATGCCCAAAACTTGATCTTTATTTAAGATTTCATATTTTGGCAAATTAGGGTTCATTTCCAATTATCATTATTTGAAGATTATAATGTTACAAGTGATTTAAATACTGAATTGCATGTCTATTTTCACATCTTTATGCATGTGATATGATTTTTTTAGATTTCTAATTGAGTTTTAAGCTTGATATTGTGATTCTTGATTTTAGTATCTTGATATTGTTGAAGTAATTCAAGAAGTATGTTGAGCATGACATTTTGCTATGAATTTGCATGAGTTTAAAGTATGGGTTTTAAGTCCTAAGTATTGATATTTCAAGAAGATTATCATTTTAAGCCTCTTTTATAAGTTGTTTGTCAAGATTTAAGAAAAAAAATGATCTTTTGATCCTAAGCTAAGATAAGGAATCCACATTGTTCATATAGTTTTAGATTTAAAGAAAGAGAAGAATGATTGGTTTTCATTATAAATCCTTGTGCTATTTTAAGGTGGATTTTCTAAAGTTCTAAGCAATTAGTATGGGAGTAGTATTTAACACCGAGTTGGGTATGATTTCATGGTCTCATGCCCCAGAACTACGTGCCACCATAGGTTTAAAGTTTAAGTGCCCATGTTGGGCTAAGACAGTGATCACTTAAGATAAGGTTATACTCTTTGGCAAGAGTATGACACCTCTCCCCAACGTGAGGTTTTCCCCTTAGGGGAACATGGCGTTGGACATCATGATAGCTCACATCGTGTATGTCGATTGGAAGATCCTCCCAGAGTCCCTAAGTTCTAAGATAGAATAACATAATATTTTTTAGAAACTAAGTATACGGTTTTATTTAGATATTGTTTTAAATCAGACTTTAGTTATGAGGTTTCAGTTTTCAGTTTACAAGTATAAAGGTGAGTCTTTTTTTACACTTAGCCTGCATGATTTGAAAACAGACTAGCAGAAAGAATAAAAGTACAACTTTAAGAACTAAGTGTTATGACTCACAAGATTTATACAGTATGCTTTATCATTCATGATTTATGATTTTTAACTTTTAGTTATTCAAGCCAATGTGATTCATTTACATTTAGCATGCATTCTTTACAAGCTATATGAACAATTGAATTACTATTTTACTTAGGCATTCACCCCCACATGCTCAGTACATTCCAAAAGTACTGATCCATATATACGTCTATGTGCTACATTGTTTAATAATGTAGGTACTAGTTCAGTTGTAGTCCATATATCACGATCAAACAATTACAGATTCAACCAGCGGAGGATGAGTCCTCTTACTTCAGGGACTTCAGTTCGATGTTATTTATGTACTTTATTTTCTTACTCATGTGCATTGATTAGTGGTAGTTGGAGTCACGTCCCAACTACCTATAGTCAGTATAGTAGAGGCTTCATAGACTGTCAGTAGAACTAATGTATTTGATTCCAGTTTTGTTTTGTATGAGCAGCGTTGTAATCATTTTTATATAACTTTGTATTGATCAGATTTAGAAAATATTGATCTTCTACTTATTTCATTTAGACTTATGTATTTTATTCAATTGCTCATGATTTATGCCAGTACAAGGGTTAGCTTGGGATCACATGTGGTCCTAAGCACCATGTGACAACTAGAGGTAGTCTCGGATCGTTACAAACTTGGTATCAGAGCCCAAAGTTCAAGTGTCCTAGGGTGTCTATGAAGCTGTGTCTAGTAGAGTCTTGCAGAATGGTACGGAGACATATGTACTTTTTTTTTAGAGGCTACAGGGCATTTAAGAAATATTTCCCTTCTTCTTACTCTAGGTCGTGCTGTAAAGTTGTTCTCTCATAAACTTTTGTCGATTCATATGTTACTCCATAATACTCTATCTATGTTATATTCTTGAGATAATATGATTAGAAAGTTCCAATTCCTGTCAAGATGATACTCTCAGATTTACTATCAGTATTTCAGAAGTCACACAAGGGGCTTGAGAGGAGCTCGCTAGTGTGTTATAAGTTTCTCAAGTTGAGATTTATGTATTCATCCTCATGGTTTATCTAGTTAAGACAAAGCAATATATGTATTCATATTTCTCATTAATCCTTCTATATAGATAGCGCTCATGAGAGGAGATAGTATGAACCTAGAGTGTTATGATTCATAAGTAGTAAAACCTTTCTATAGCTGGAAGTATGGGTATAGAAGTGTAGTGATAAGAAAAGTGAGAATGATGATTGATAGAAAATATAAAAATAAACTTATGTATGCTATCGAGTTTGTGTTGAGGTGATATGTTCTTGTGTGTTAGCTAGTAGAAGGTAGAGAAGGAGTTATTAGTTAAGGTGAATTATTATTTGCTTAAAGTATAAAAGGAGTTATTGATGGTATTTATGGTGTTAGAAAGGTATAGGATATTAATGGAGTATTTGGTGGTTGAGTATTATTAATTTAGGCTTCCCCTGAGGTTGCAAAAAGGAGTTTAGTTGAAACTTATAGAGCTGTGAAAGTGATTTAGGTGTATAGATGGGTAAATAGTCATAATGTGTAGAAGGAGGATGTGCTAACGTATTTTAATAAGATATATTATATGATTATGACCGATTATTGTTATTACGAAGTTCTAGTGGATTAGTGTTTATTGATGCTTTATTTTATAGATTCCAAGTGAGAATAGTATGTGAGATTGGGTTGTTAATCATATCTAGCACTAGACATTAAGTTTGAACAGTGGATGATCAAAAAGGGGGAAATAATGATTGCTGGTTGGTGATGCTAGTTATATGAAAGTGATATAGTAGCCTTGAACAGTGTATGCAAGAGTTTAAGTTCATGTGTTCGTAATTTAGTATGATATTTTAAGTATAATGTAGAGGGGTACCCAAGGTGATATGTGGCTATATTAATTTTGAAGGTTATTAAGTGTTGTGTGTTGTTAATAGTACCCTTGAGTGGTTGAGTGGAAGAAGGCTAGCTATATAGTGCAGGGTGTTCCCGATAGCTAAGTTAAGGAGTTATGGATAGTTGGTGGTGAGTTTTTTAAGTAAGAATTTGATTCTTATGGTTTAGGGAAAGAATAAGTTTAGAGGTATGAAATTAGTAGACTATGAAGGAAAATAAGCAGTTTATGTGTTTCAGTAAGGTGGGTATATTTGTTGAGTTGATAGAGTGTAAGTCTATGATGATGACTATTGAAGTTAAAGGGAGTTAAGGGTAGTATGGAATGGACCCCTAAGCTTAGAATGTCAGCTTTGATCTAAAGGGGAGATGGTAGAGTGAAGAACCAAAACAAGTTTTAAGAATTAGATTGCGATACATGTCAATAAGAGTTGTGATGAGATAGTGACCCCTTTTTACTCTAGAGTATTCCTTGGATTTCAGTCATTATCACACCAAATTTGTATCTTGAGTGAGAGATCCATGCCAAAGGCCAATGCTTATACACTTCATGCGTATTCAAGTTCATTCTCAACTTTCAGTAAGTAAGTAACAGCTTCACTCCGTGATTCGAGTTATCCTTCATAAATAAATGAACTCTGGTCTTATGTTGAATAGATTATGATAAGTATGAACTCATGTTTCAGAGTATGAACATTTCTCAAAAATTCATGATACTAGCGAAATTCAGATTTATATCGTGTACGTCCCCGATTTAGATCTCCTTAATGAATCCATACCTTTGTCGTTCTATTCCTCCGGCCTCAGTTAAGTGTCTAAGTTATGTGTGGTATTCTTTTGTGTTTCAAATCCTTATGTGTTAGCCCTACAGTGACCTCTTCCTATGTTAAGATAATGGTGATGATAATGGATAAGCAATGGTTTATATGAGAGGGAGTTGACAACCCTCATTAATAAAGATTATTTATGCTTTTCTATCTAAGGCTAGAGGAAGAAGGAATATTGAAGTAAATCTTTGGCATATATCATAGTTAGTTAAGAATTCTGGGTTTGTCTTCTTAAGCATAGTGCAAGAAAATGGTTGTTGATAGAGGTATAGGGAATATGAGAAAGATGCCTTTATGGGTGTTTGCCATGAAGTTGTGGTTATAATGATAGGCTTCAATGTCATGTTGGGATGTAAATGGGGAAATAAAATATGCGCTAGCGAATCCGTAGTAAGAGTTTAGAGCTAGTCATTGAAGTGGTAAGGTATGTTACGCTTAGGGTGTGAGCTTTGGGAGATACATAGAAGATTGAATCATGTGGTTTAGACTAGATTATGGTGTAGCGTATGTATCTTGTGATTTCAAGTTAGGCTTGGTCATGGTGAGAGAATTTAGTTCAGTTTAGACTTTAGTAGATGTATTTATCAATGCCCAAGTGATAATTATAAGTTGAATTAATGAGTATGGTAATTAAGGGGAACAGTATAATCGAGGGAGTATTTTGAAGTATGGCTAAGCTTGAAAGCAAGAAGTTGCATTGCCTAGGGCCTAGTAATTCTATCCTAGCTTATGATTTATATGTCTTGTTCAAATCATGCCATATTATTATAATTTCTTAGAAGAGTATTGGAGAAATACGTCATTTAAGTATGGGCAGTCAGTATGGTCCAGTTCATAGAGCCTGTGATCCGGTTTAGCAATCATGTAGGTAAGCTCCTATAGATTTCTAACTTTCCATCTAGTCTTACTACCCAAAGGCCACTACATGAGGTAAAATATTGCATTCATGAAAATTGCGAATTCAGCTCAGTTCATGCACCATGCATCAGTTTCAGATTCAGATATTTAGTCATGATTTAATTCACAAGTGTTCAGTGAATGGTCTTAGTGTTCCAAGAATTCCAGCTCAGACAATGTAATACCCATTGTATGATCTTAGTCTCATGGTTCGTGCTTGCATAAGTTATCACTTCAATGTTCTATATGTATTATTGTATTGTAAACACTTCAAGTGGATTCTAAATTCTCAGCGTGAATTAGCTCCTTATAGTAAAGTAAAGGCAAGTCAGCTCAGAAATCGGTTTCATGATTGTAATACCCCAAACTTTTTTTAGCTTAGATTCATCCCTAGGATGTTAAGAGAGAGTTTCCAAACTGAATATTGATTATTTTGTGTGGAATTCTTTAGATTAAGACCTCCCATTATATGGAAAATTGAATAAGCTTTCCAACGATATAAAATACGCCTAAATTTGATAACCAAGTAAGAAGTTATGGCTTTTTTTAAATTTCGGTCGTAAAACACCGTGATTTTGGGCCCTTAGCGCGTCATAGAGAAGCGTAAAATCATAATTGTTAATTTTTAGTGAGACTCCACGATTTTGGCAGGTTGTGGAGAGGCCTAGTTTCCCATTTCATAATTTCCAGTGTCACTTTGCAATACTAGCGTGTCGCGCCATGGGTCGAAATGGCAAACAATAGGGGCTCCGTGATGGTGGCGCGTCGCGGAGGGAGCCCAATTCCCACTCATCCTTTTTCCAGTGAGCCACGGCGATTATGGAGCGTCGCGGTGACCACCCAGTTCGCAAAAATTTTATTTTTTCCAGTTCCAACTTAAGTTTTAAAAGGGGCATTTTGGTAAATCCCCAAGCCCCCAATTCATCCAAAACAAAGGATTAATCATATCCCAAGCACTGTATGCTCATTATTTATCATCCTCTTCAAAAGCAAAACCCTAGAAACTAAGAGCTTCTTCTTCAAGAAATCAAATCCTCCATAGATTCTCCAACAAAGCTCCAAATTGAGGATTTCCAAAGCAAGATAATCAAGAACCCATCATCAAAAAACTCAATGGGAATCCAAAATTCAAG
Organism: Capsicum pubescens; assembly: GCA_030864215.1. NCBI lineage: Eukaryota > Viridiplantae > Streptophyta > Magnoliopsida > Solanales > Solanaceae > Capsicum > Capsicum pubescens. The sequence continues at coordinate 268,874,880 of CM061540.1, read as the reverse complement.
GTTTCTTCATCTAAGCATCAATTAAGGTATGTGGGGTTTATGAACAAGAATACTCCTTTCATCCTTGTGCCCAAAACTTATTTTAAATTACAAAGTTATTTGAATTTATATGGTTTTCCATGAAATTGAAATTAGGGTTCATACCCAATGTTGTCATTTACCAGATTATGAGATTTCAAGTGAATTATAAGTTGAATTGCATGCTTATTTTCATATTTTCATTCTTATTGCAGTAAATTCCAGATTTTGAGATTAATTATCATTGTTTTATTATCAAGCATGATTATTATGATATTTTTACATGAGTTTGATACATGGGGTTTTAAGCCCCAAGTTTATATGTTGAGATTTTGAGAAAAGTGATGCTTTAAGCATCTTATGAGCTGACTATATCAGATTTATAATAAAGTTTTGATCTTTTAATCCTCAGAATAGTTTTGGAATCCACTTTACAGATTCATTACAAATTACAGAAAATAAAATAACTTCTTTTACAGATTGATTCAGATAAATGCATAACTGGTTTCATAATAAACCCTTATGCAAATTTTACAGTGGATTTCCAAAGAGATGAGCGTAGCAAATTAAAGGGAGTAGTATTTAGCACCGAGATGGGTATGATTCCGTAACACCCCGTAAATTTTTTCGTACACTTATCGTGATTATATGGAGTCCTAAAGGCTTGCGTATGGGTTAAATTAAGTTTATGGTGTTCGGAAGTATCCCGTCAATAGTTGTATATGTAGGTATTAGAATAATCTTTCCAACGATATAAAGTTTTCCCAAAACAGAGGAGTATTTCATATAAGCGAGCACATTCGAAATTTCAAAACGGTGGCCGGGAAGCCTGTGAACAGTAAATCTGCAGGAAAATTACTGCAGCTAGGCAATTTTTTTTGGATCAACTTGAGACGATCATAACTCCTTGTACAAAAAGAAATGTGTGAGCTTCTATATATAGACGAAAATCTCCGAGAGTCTTCTTTCCGATGAAATTGGTTTCATCCAAATCCAATGTCTGAGTAAGGAGCTATACCCGTTTTACTACAGCCTATCAAAAAAAACAGAATTTTGGGACAGATTTTTGGGTCAACTTTAAACGACCATAACTCCTTGTAAAGGAAGAACTGGGTGGTATACTTTATATGAAAATGAAATACCTTTGAATTATATTTCCAATACAATTTGTTTCACCCAAATCCGATACCGGAGCAAAGAGTTATGATCGATTTACTTCAGCCTGTCAAAACTGTCCACTGGGGACAGATTCGGATTTTATTTAAATTTTTAGGGCAAAATGGTCATTTTCTATTACCTCTTGGACGAAAATTGGTCTTTATAAACATACATTTAGCCTCATATATATCATATATCATCCAATTATTAAGAGAAGGTGAAACCCTAGCCTAATTTCAACTTCAAATATTTTGTGATTCAACCGTAGAAAATTCGAATTGGTTCCGTAGTTGTGTTTACCATCTCGAAAGCTTCGAGAAGCACCCCATGGTTATGTAAGGAGGATTCTAAATACAAGAGTTCATTGTTAAGGTATGAATATTGTTTATTCTTGATTCTTATCCATGAATAAGTATTGAGAAGGGATTATGAGTATTGTCTTGATGTTGGAAGATAACTAGAAACATAGTTATGAATTGTTTTGTATAAATTGTTAGTAGTAAATTATGGAAGTTGTTGTATTGGATTATGGAGGATGAATTGTGGTGATATATCACTATATTAGTGGTTATGTATGCCTAGTGATCATGTTGGTATTGGATGGCGATTAAGAGGGGAAATAAAGGCTAAGAGTGATGTTGAGGGATATTGCATGAAAATGCATGATATGTGAATGTAATAAGAGTATAAGAGGATGTATGTAGCACTCTTATTGATGAGTTAAAGGATTACTCCCTAGACATTATTTGGTGAATTTAATACCTAAATGGTAAGGTTTGGTTGCTAATACTAGTTTGCCACAAATGACTTATTGTAGATAAGTGTTCGAAGAGTACGGGAAGTCAAGTTGGACTTGTATTGAAGTGGTTATATCAAGGTATGTAAGACATACTCTATCTAATCTTTGGCATGAATAATGACCCATGGCACTCTCAAGTAAGCTTCCAAAATTGTCCTACGACACATGACACATAATAACATCATATGATCTTCGACACTACCAATTGAACTTGTTTTCACTTTTAAGATGTCCGGCTAGTCAAAAAAATGTCCATATACTATTATTGACTCCGAAATGGTTTAATGAGGTATCCATGATTCTCTACTTCATTTTCATGATATTGATTACCTATTTACATGTTTTTCCTATTGAGGTATCATGGTTTCAAGTTCCATAAGGTGTGACCACAAAGTAACCAATCTCAAAGATTAATTGAATTAAGAAATGGAATGTCTTTATTTTAAATTGATGATATGATGTATTGTATTAGTACCACTGATCAGTTGGCCATTGTATTATAAAGATTATGTATATATGCTATTCCAGGGGTGGTCCCTGATGTATTGTATTAGTACCACTGATCAGTTGGCCATTGTATGGCATATGTTATGTATTGATAAGGAATACGGGAAGTAATGATATGAAAGTAATGTGCAGGTATCCCATCATCTCTTTTAAGTGTGGTCTACTCATACTGTTTATTCACTGGTATCTGGGTTCTGTTGATCTTTTGTATCTCATCTTGATACTCACTGCCTTACATACTCAGTACATATTTCTGTACTGACGTCCCTCACGGGGGACCTGTATTCATGCCTGCAGGAACAGGTATTTCAGGTCGTACACCTCCGCAGTAAGAGTCAGGACATTCTGTTGATAGTGGGAGCTCCAGTTGTTTCGGGGCATCCCAAGTCGTTTCTATATGTATTTTTGGTATTTGTATAAAAGTCTTTTGTGGGCGGGAGTTTGTCCCGACCCTAACTCAGTTGTGTATCTATGTAGAGGCTTTTGTAGACATATTGTACAGCCATAGGAGTGTTTGGTTGATAGACGTGATGGCTCTGATGGCCAATTACGGTTTATATATATATATGTGTGTCTACTGGGCTGATACAGGTACTGTTTTCTTCTATTTACAACGAAGTGCTACCCAAATTTCTAATTTTCATAAGTAATGTAAATGTGAAAGTATAGGTTATGAACGGGTTCTCCCGGGCCTCCTCGGCTACGGGTGCCAGTCCGCTCCAATGGGATTTGGGGCGTGACAGAAGTGGTATCAGAGAAGTTCGTCCTAGTGAGTCTACAAAGCCGTGTCTATGTAGAATCTCGTTTATCGGTGTGTTGTGCACCACATCTATAAACAGGAGGCTATTGGACATTTAGGGATTGTTTCCATTCTCCATTTCTTAGATTGTGCAATAGAGCCCATATTAGAGATAAAGTCATAATCGATCTCTTAATCCAATTATTTTTTTTATTTATTTATTATAGTAACGATGCCGATTACAAGGAGAAAGAATAAGTGGAAGCGAGTAGATGTAGTGGCCGGAGAAGGTACTAGTAAGTCACCACCGGCACAAGCTGAACAAAGTGAGTCTCAAGCTGAGCATATATCAGGAGCTTCTTCTCCTCCGGAAGGGCCATCTATTAATGTTGTTGATCGAGATTTGAGGGATGCAGTACAACTTCTGACGCGTATAGTTGCCGGTCAAGTTCAAGGGCAAGCTATTCCTACCACGGGTTCTAGTGGTACGGATAGAGCAGCTAGCCTTCGGACACAGGATTTTCTGAAACTGGATCCTCCTACTTTTACCGGATCAGATATTAACGATGACCCACAGGACTTTGTCGATCAAACCCAAAGGTCTCTAGATGTTATGCACATATCCGGTAAAGAGATGGTTGAGCTAGCAGCATATAGACTGAAAGGAGAGGCTATATTGTGGTACGAGGATTGGAAACGATCTAGGGGTATTAATGCACCTCCAACTACGTGGGGAGAGTTCAAAGATGCATTTATTGATCATTATCTTCCATTTGAGACTCGTCAGGCCCGTGCAGATCAATTCTTAAATCTTCGTCAGGGTAATATGAGTGTAAGGGAGTATAGTCTTCGATTTAACTCCTTGTCTCGATATGCTTCTAATGTGGTAGCTACTATGGATGACAGAGTTCATCACTATGCGGATAGATTGGAACCATACTTGGTTAGAGATTGTACCATTGCTGCTTTGAACAAGGACATGGATATAGCGAGGATACAAGCTTTCGTTCAGAAAATGGAAGATCAGAGGCAAAGAAGAAGAACCCAGGAATCAGAAAAAGGATATTCTAAGCGGGCCAGAGCTATAGGGCCGTTTATGGCATCTCAGGGAGGTTTTAGGCCTTCGTTCTCTCATAGATTGCCTAGCCCGTTATCTTCTTATCCTGCAATTAGTGCTCCACCGCAATTTCAAAGATTCAGAGGTAATCAGTTCGGGCAAAGCAGTGAAAATCAGAGTTCGCGAACAGTGGGGTATCAAGGGCAAGGGAGTATGAGTCAATTGAGACCTCCACGACACTCGTGCCCCATATGTAGAAGATTTCACTTTGGAGAATGTCGGCTTGGAACGAACAATTGCTTTTGGTGCGGTAAGCCGGGGCATATGGCTAGAGATTGCCCACGCAGGACCACAGGTGGTATAACACGACCTACCGGATCAGCTGTTGCATCATCATCGGTGCCTCCTTTGAGTAGGGGTGCACAACCTATGGGTCACGGTAGAGGTGATAGAGGAGCAGCTAGTTCTAGCGTAGCTCAGAACCGTGTGTATGCCCTAGCAGATCGGCAGAATTTAGAGGCTTCTCCAGACGTGGTTACAGGTACGTTGTCCATCTTTGCATTTGATGTGTATGCCTTAATTGATCCTGGTTCTACATTATCGTATGCTACTCCTTTGGTTGCGGGAAGGTTCGAAAGAACACCCGAATTATTAACCAAGCCATTTGAAGTATCAACGCCAGTGGGGGAATCTCTTATAGCTAGGAATGTTTATCGAAATTGTGTTGTGAATTTTTGTGGTCGTGATACGATGGCCGATCTTGTTGAGTTAGAAATGGTAGATTTTGATGTTATTATGGGCATGGATTGGTTAGCGTCTTGTTATGCTACAGTAGATTGTCGTTCTAAGAAGGTATATTTCCATTTCCCAAATAAGGCAGTCCTTGAATGGAAGGGTAATGTTGGCGCACCGAGAGGTAGATTTATTTCTTACTTTAGGGAAAGAAAAATGATTTCCAAGGGGTACATATACCATTTTGTTAGAGTAAGGGATACAGAGGCAGAGCCACCAACTTTTCAGACCGTTCCGGTTGTGAATGAATTTCCTGATGTATTTCCTGAAGATCTACCAGGTTTACCTCCTGAACGAGAAGTGGAGTTTGGTATTGATATGTTGCCAGACACACAGCCAATCTCAATTCCTCCTTATAGAATGGCACCAGCAGAGTTGCGAGAATTGAAAGAGCAACTGAAAGACTTTCTAGAGAAGGGATTCATCAGGCCTAGTATGTCCCCTTGGGGAGCACCAGTATTGTTTGTGCATAAGAAAGATGGTTCGCTGAGGATGTGTATTGACTATCGGTAATTGAATAAGGTGACTATCAAGAATAAATACCCTCTTCCCCGAATTGATGATTTATTTGACCAGTTGCAGGGTGCCCAGTGTTTTTCCAAGATTGACTTGAGATCAGGCTATCATCAAGTGAGAGTCAAGGATAAAGATATACCCAAGACAGCTTTCCGAACACGGTATGGTCATTATGAATTCCTGGTTATGTCATTCGGGCTGACAAATGCACCCACAGTTTTTATGGATCTGATGAATAGGTTGTTTAAGCCGTTTCTAGATGTGTTCGTGATAGTTTTCATAGATGATATTCTGGTCTACTCTAGATCAGAAGAGGATCATGTTAATCACTTAAGGAAGGCGTTGCATATTCTTCGTGATCGTAAGTTGTATGCAAAGTTTTCTAAATGTGAGTTTTGGCTCAAGTCAGTGGCATTTTTGGGCCATATTGTATCCAGTGAAGGCATAAAAGTTGACACTCAGAAGATTGAGGTTGTGAAGAATTAGCCAAGACCCACGACGCCTACGGAGATTCGTAGTTTCCTCGGGTTGGCAGGTTATTATAGAAGGTTTGTTGAAGGTTTTTCTTCTATTTCTGCACCCTTGGCTAAGTTGACGCATAAAGCCTCCAAGTTTCAATGGAATGATGCCTGTGAAAAGAGTTTCCAAGATCTGAAGAGAAAGTTGACTTCTACACCGGTATTGGTACTTCCTGAAGGCACAGAAGGGTATGCAGTGTACTTTGATGCTTCGAGAATTGGCTTAGGATGCGTATTAATGCAACATGGTAGAGTAATAGCCTATGGCTCTAGACAGTTGCGACCACATGAGAGGAATTATCCCACGCATGATCTTGAGCTAGCTGCAGTTGTATTTGCTTTGAAGATATGGAGCCACTACTTATATGGGGTTCATGTTGACATATATACCGACCATAAGAGCCTGCAATATATCTTCCGTCAGAAAAATCTAAACTTGAGGCAGCATAGATGGCTTGAATTGTTGAAAGATTACGATGTTGATATCTTGTATCATCCAGGGAAAGCGAATGTGGTAGCGGATGCACTGAGCCGTAAGTCTAAAATGGCATCTATAAAAAAGCAGGGGATGATTAAGGATCTTCACCAACTAGCTAATTTGGGAGTTCGACTTCTCAAAACTCCAGATGAAGAGGTTATTATACGTAATGCAGCGGAATCTTCATTGATAGCTGAAGTGAAAGAGAAGCAGTATGCAGATCTAATTTTATTGCAGCTTAAGGAGGATGTGCAGAGTGGCACGACAAAGGCATTTGAGCTTACGCGAGAAGGAGTGCTTCAGTGTCAGAATCGTTTATGTGTACCTGATGTAGTTGAGCTAAGAAAGAGAATTATGACAGAAGCACACTGTTCAAGGTATTCCATCCATCCAGGGTCGACTAAGATGTATCAAGATTTGAAAGCAATATATTGGTGGAATGACATGAAGAAGAATATTGCCGAATTTGTAGCTGAATGTCCGAATTGTCAAAGAGTCAAAGTAGAACACCAGAAACCCGGTGGTTACATGCAATGTATAGATCTTCCAGTCTGGAAGTGGGACAAGTTACTTATGAGTTAGAGCTACCTCAAGAACTCTCAGCAGTTCATCCCATATTTCATGTTTCGATGCTTCGCAAGTACATCGGAGATCCATCGCACATCACTACTACGGAAGATGTACAAGTTACAGGAGATCTCACTTTTGAAGAAATGCCTATTGCTATTCTTGATCGCCAAATTAAAAAGATAAGGAATAAAGAGATAGCATCGGTAAAAGTACTTTGGAGGAATCAACAAGTTGAGGAGATCACATGGGAAGCCGAGGAAGCGATGAAGATTAAGTACCCTTACCTATTCAACGATGAGGAGGAAGTTCATGAGACGGAAGAAGAACAATAATAAGTAAGTGTTTATTTTTATGCAAGTATGTTATGATGATGAATATATTAATTGTAAGCTTGGACATGTCTTAATTGATTAACTATGCTAACATTCGAGTACGAATGTTCTTAAGGGGGGGAGAATGTAACACCCCGTAAATTTTTTCGTACACTTATCGTGATTATATGGAGTCCTAAAGGTTTGCGTATGGGTTAAATTAAGTTTATGGTGTTCGGAAGTATCCCGTCAATAGTTGTATATGTAGGTATTGGAATAAGCTTTCCAACTATATAAAGTTTGCCCAAAACAGAGGAGTATTTCATATAAGCGAGCACATTCGAAATTTCAAAACGGTGGTCGGGAAGCCTGTGAACAGTAAATCTAAAGGAAAATTACTGCAGCTAGGCAATTTTTTTTGGATCAACTTTAGACGATCATAACTCCTTGTACAAAAAGAACTGTGTGAGCTTCTATATATCGACGAAAATTTCTGAGAGTCTTCTTTCCGATGAAATTGGTTTCATCCAAATCCAATGTCTGAGTAAGGAGCTATACCCGTTTTACTACAGCCTATAAAAAAAAAATAGAATTTTGGAACAGATTTTTGGGTCAACTTTAAACGACCATAACTCCTTGTACAGGAAGAACTGGGTGGTATACTTTATATGAAAATGAAAGACCTTTGAATTATATTTCCAATACAATTGGTTTCACCCAAATACGATACCGGAGCAAAGAGTTATGATCGATTTACTTCAGCCTGTCAAAACTGTCCACTAGGGACAGATTCGGATTTTATTTAAATTTTTAGGGCAAAATGGTCATTTTCTATTACCTCTTGGACGAAAATTGGTCTTTATAAACATACACTTAGCCTCATATATATCATATATCATCCAATTATTAAGAGAAGGTGAAACCCTAGCCTAATTTCAACTTCAAATATTTTGTGATTCAACCGTAGAAAATTCGAATTGGTTCCGTAGTTGTGTTCATCATCTCAAAAGCTTCGAGAAGCACCCCATGGTTATGTAAGGAGGATTCTAAATACAAGAGTTCATTGTTAAGGTATGAATATTGTTTATTCTTGATTCTTATCCATGAATAAGTATTGATAAGGGATTATGAGTATTGTCTTGATGTTGGAAGATAACTAGAAACATAGTTATGAATTGTTTTGTATAAATTGTTAGTAGTAAATTATGGAAGTTGTTGTATTGGATTATGGAGGATGAATTGTGGTGATATATCACTATATTAGTGGTTATGTATGCCTAGTGATCATGTTGGTATTGGATGGCGATTAAGAGGAGAAATAAAGGCTAAGAGTGATGTTGAGGGATATTGCATGAAAATGCATGATATGTGAATGTAATAAGAGTATAAGAGGATGTATGTAGCACTCTTATTGATGAGTTAAAGGATTACTCCCTAGACATTATTTGGTGAAGTTAATACCTAAATGGTAAGGTTTGGTTGCTAATACTAGTTTGCCACAAATGACTTATTGTAGATAAGTGTTCGAAGAGTACGGGAAGTCAAGTTGGACTTGTATTGAAGTGGTTATATCAAGGTATGTAAGACATACTCTATCTAATCTTTGGCATGAATAATGACCCATGGCACTCTCAAGTAAGCTTCCAACATTGTCCTACGACACATGACACATAATAACATCATATGATCTTCGACACTACCAATTGAACTTGTTTTCACTTTTAAGATGTCCGGCTAGTCAAAAAAATGTCCATATACTATTATTGACTCCGAAATGGTTTAATGAGGTATCCATGATTCTCTACTTCATTTTCATGATATTGATTACCTATTTACATGTTTTTCCTATTGAGGTATCATGGTTTCAAGTTCCATAAGGTGTGACCACAAAGTAACCAATCTCAAAGATTAATTGAATTAAGAAATGGAATGTCTTTATTTTAAATTGATGATATGATGTATTGTATTAGTACCACTGATCAGTTGGCCATTGTATTATAAAGATTATGTATATATGCTATTCCAGGGGTGGTCCCTGATGTATTGTATTAGTACCACTGATCAGTTGGCCATTGTATGGCATATGTTATGTATTGATAAGGAATACGGGAAGTAATGATATGAAAGTAATGTGCAGGTATCCCATCAGCTCTTTTAAGTGTGGTCTACTCATACTGTTTATTCACTGGTATCTGGATTCTGTTGATCTTTTGTATATCATCTTGATACTCACTGCCTTACATACTCAGTACATATTTCCGTACTGACGTCCCTCACGGGGGACCTGTATTCATGCCTGCAGGAACAGGTATTTCAGGTCGTACACCTCCGCAGTAAGAGCCAGGACATTCTGTTGATAGTAGGAGCTCCAGTTGTTTCGGGGAATCTCAAGTCGTTTCTATATGTATTTTTGGTATTTGTATAAAAGTCTTTTGTGAGCGGGAGTTTGTCCCGACCCTAACTCAGTTGTGTATCTATGTAGAGGCTTTTGTAGACATATTGTACAGCCATAGGAGTGTTTGGTTGATAGACGTGATGGCTCTGACGGCCAATTACGGTTTATATATATATATGCGTGTCTGCTGGGCTGATACAGGTACTGTTTTCTTCTATTTACAACGAAGTGCTACCCAAATTTCTAATTTTCATAAGTAATGTAAATGTGAAAGTATAGGTTATGAACGGGTTCTCCCGGGCCTCCTCGGCTATGGGTTCCAGTCCGCTCCAATGGGATTTGGGGCGTGACAGATTCCAAGGTCTCATACCCCAGAACTACCTGCCACCATAGGATCGAGATTAAGTACCCATAGTGGGCAGAGTTGTGATCACTTAAGCTGAGGTTATACTCCCTGGAAAGAGTATGACGCCTCTCCCCAATGTGAGGTTCCTTCCTTAGGAGGGCAAGACATTGGACTCCATGTAGCTTGCATAGTTTATGTCGGTTAAGAAAACCTCCCTTGCAGAATAGTTTTTTTCTATAACAAGATTTTCAGAATAGTTTTAAAGTATCTTCCTTCAGATAAAATATAAAGTATTCTCCTTTATAGCAAAAAGCAACAGAAAGAGCTTTTAGAAAACTAAGTGTAAAGGCTCACAGTCTATTTCAGATTATGTTTGACAGAAAAGATAATAGTTACAGATTTCAGCTTTCACATTTCAGAGTGAGTCCTTCTACACTTAGACAGAATGATTTAAAGGGAGAATATCAGTACAACTTCTAGAAATAAATGTTATGGCTCACAAGATTTATAAAGTATGTTTTGCTTCTTATTGCCACATATTTCAATATTTCAGATATTCCAGCTCATGTGAGTCATTTACATTCAGCATGCATTATTTTATAAATGATGATTATGAGATGATGTTTTACTTATGTATATCACCCCCATATACTCAGTACATACTCAAAGTATTGATCCACATATATGTTTATGTACTATATTGTCTCATAATATAGGTTCAGGTGCTCCATATCGGCAACATGAGTAGTTCGATCATCTCTATCTATTTCCGACAGTTAGTGAGTCCTCATAATTTGGGGACTTATTCATTCAAATTTTGCAGTTTATGAGATTTAGCATTTTCTTTCAAACAGTTTGAGTTAGATGGGGGTTTGTCTCAGTGACTCTCTATTATTAGTAGTAGAGGCTTATCGGACTACTAGTTTTGAAGAAGATTATTCAATTTTGATGTTTCAGATATTATGTTCAGATTATTCTCAGATACTATAGACAGTTTCTTCATTCAGTATGACTTTTATGTCTATATTTCCATTATTATAAGATTTAGGCTCAATAGTATGCAGACAGGGTTAGTTTAAGGCTACTCATAGTCTTGAGCATCGTGTGACGTCTCGAGATTAGATTTCAGGGCGTTACAATGATAAAAGTTTTTAATGTTTCAGCTTAGATATATCCTTTCATGGAAAACATATCATTTCCACGTTATTCCATGCCTATAAGGCTTTAACAAGTTCCTATCTATCATTCGAGGATGAATGATTCCAAGGAGGAGACAATGTAACACTTGGTATTTTTGCGCTAGAATTTGAACCATTGTTACTATGTGTATAAACATTAATCTCATGATTTGTATGTTAATACATATGTCATGATCATTACCCTAGTTTATGAAGTGCTCTCGAAGTGAAAGATGCTCATAGAATTCACTTAGAACAAAGTTGAGCTAAGAACCTTAGATTCGTCCAAAGTTTGGTTTTAGATTCTACAAGGGTAAACTTTGAAAGTGTATAACTTTTAATGTATGCAGAATTTTCCATCTAAAGACCCACCAAATTGTAGATAATTGAATTGGCTTTCCAACGATACCAATTTTGCCTAAATCTGATACCCGAGTGAAAAATTATAGTATTTTTCGCATGATTTCACTGCTCGGTGGTACCTATAGCGGTGGAACCAATACCGCTCAGCGGTAAACCCCAAAATTGGGATTGTCCAAAATAGTAGCTCACCGCTATTACACCGCTCAACGGTACCTATAGAGGTGGAACCAATACCGCTCAGCGGTAAACCTCAAAATCGAAATTCTGCTAAAACTTTTAATTCCGAAGGGCAGTCTTGTCTTTTTCCATCTCAACCCAGGTCGTAAAAATATGATTTTAAGCATCCATTAGGGCATTATTTTCCCTTATTCTCCTATTTTACTCTCAAGAACAAACCCTAATCAATCCTCTTCAAGATCATCCATTTCATTACCTCCTCTTCAAGATCATCCATTTCATTACCTCCTCTTTAAGAAAAAAATCAAGAATTTAGGGTTCTTAATCCAAGAAGTTTAAGAAAAGCATTCAGGAACATTCCCAAGGCTTCAAAGTCAAGTTTCTACATCAAATCAAGTATAATAAGGTATGTGGGGTAATGAACAAGGATACTCCTTTCATCCTTGTGCCTAAAACTTGATCTTTATTTCAGATTTCAGATTTTGACAAATTAGGGTTCATACCCAATTATCATTATTTTAATATTATAATGTTAAGAGTGATTTAAATGTTGAATTGCATGTCTATTTTCACATCTTTATGCATGTGATATGATTTTTTCAGATTTTCAATTGAGTTTTAAGCATGATATTGTGATTCTTGATTTCATTATCTTGATATTGTTGGAGTATTTCAAGAAGTTTATTGAGCAGGACGTTCTGCTATGAATTTGCATAAGTTTCAAGCATAGGTTTTAAGCCTTAAGTCTAAGTATTGATATTTCAAGAAGATTGTGATTTTAAGACACTTTTATAAGTTGTTTGCCAAGATTTATGAAAGAAATTGATCTTTTGATCCTAAGCTAAGATATGGAATCCATATTGTTCATATAGTTTGAGATTTAAAGAAAGAGAAGCATAATTGGTTTTCATTATAAACCCTTGTGCTATTTTAAGGTAGATTTTCTAAAGTTCTAAGCGATAAGTATGGGAGTAGTATTTAGCACCGAGTTGGATATGATTCCATGGTCTCATGCCCCAGAACTATGTGTCACTGTAGGTTTAAAGTTTAAGTGCCCATAGTGGGCTAAGATAGTGATCACTTAAGATAAGGTTATACTCCTTGGCAAGAATATGACACCTCTCCCCAACGTGAGGTTTTTCCCTTAGGAGAACATGACATTGGACATCATGATAGCTCACATGGTGTATGTCGGTTGGAAGAACCTCCCAGAGTCCCTAAGTTCTACGATAGAATAATAGAACAGCTTTTAGAAATTAAGTGAAAAGGGCTCACGGTTTTATTCAGATATTGTTTTACATCAGACTTTAGTTATGAGATTTCAGTTTTCAGTTTACAGGTATAAAGATGAGTCCCTTTTTATACTTAGACTGCATGATTTGAAAACAGAGTTAACCTCAGTTCTACTTATTCCACTAGCAGAAAGAGTAAAAGTACAGCTTTCAGAACTATATGACTCACAAGATTTATACGATATGCTTTATCTTTCATGATATATGATTTTCAACTTTAAGTTATTCAAGCCAATGTGAGTCATTTATATTTAGCATGCATTCTTTACAAGCTATATGAACAATTGAATTACTATTTTACTTATGCATATACCCCCACATGCTAAGTACATTCCAAAAGTATTGATCCACATATATATCTATGTGTTACATTTTTTAATAATGTAGGTACCAGTTTAGTTGTAGTCCATATATCATGATTAGACAGTTACAGATTCCAGCCAACAAATGATGAGTCCTCCTACTTCAGGGACTTCAGTTAGATATTATTTATGTACTTTATTTTCTTACTCATGTGTATTTATTAGTGATAGTTGGAGTCGCGTCGCAGCTACATATAGTCAGTATAGTAGAGGCTTCATAGACTGCCAGTAGAACTAATGTATTTGATTCAAGTTTTGTTTTGTATAAGCAGAGTTGTAACCATTTTTATATAGCTTTGTATTGATCATATTCAGAAAAGATTGATCTTCCGCTTATTTCGTTCAGACTTATGTATTTTATTCAGTTGCTCATGATTTATGTCAGTACAAGGGTTAGCTTGGGATCACGTGTGGTCCTAAGCACCGTGTGACGACTAGGGATAGTGTCGGGTCGTCACACTTAACCCCTCTATGAGAATGTCTAGTATTAAATGAAATAAGTAAAGGGTTATGATATGAGTGGGATTTTTGGAGGTGGATAACAAGAGCGTTAAGCCACAATTTGAGCCAATTATCTGTAACAAAAATCCAACATATTTTCTTCAAAATAAGACCCTTGTTTTTCTCTATGATTTGACCAAGTATACTAACTCCTCTTATAACCTAAATCAACTAAATGACAGTTATTAATGCAAGACCAAAACTATGAACAACTATTTTACTTAATAGTGCCCCCCCCCCCCCCCCCCCCCTTTTGTTTTGTTGAGTAAGAATCTCATTAAAATTTTCGGTAATTAACCAAGAACAAAATAAAGCAGTAATAAATTCAAGATTTGCCCAAAGAGTTTTCCGGGTAAAAAAATGCACACTATCGTAAGTAGAAGAAAAATACCACTCTAGTTTATGAAGTACCTTAATCGTAGCATGAAGTTCCTAGGCAGTTTGCCTCTTACGAATCACACTCAAAAAGTTTGTATGATAGAGAATAATAATACCTCCCAAATTATCCTGAGCAGAAAATTCCGAACAGTCATCAAAACCAAATTCATGTATGAGTCTAAGATAATCATGAAGCTTGATTTCAAGGAGCACAACAAGGCAAGAGTTATGAATATTAATAAGACCTCTAAAGTTGCATCCAAAATTATCATTGTTAGCTACCCTAGTATTTCAAACAATAAAGCAAGTAGCCTGGCTCATGGAAGTGAAAAAGGAAGAGTGAGAGACAGAGTTATCCCCCAAGGGAAACTGACTACACCTAAGAGTTGGAGTCATTACAACTGCGTATTTTGCTAGAGCATTTTTTATGGTTGGTCTCAAATCAAATGAGATTTTTTACTAATGTACTTCTTATCCTCGTCTTAAGGAAAGATCACGAGGGTCACATTTTTAAAGTTTGAGATTTCTATAAAAGAAGTCCATCTCATCGGTAGCACTCCTACCTCTCCTTGTTTGGAGCCATTGGGGTGGGTCCAGGATTACAAATTGTCCATGTTGTATTGGAAGTGGATGCCATGAAAAGAAGAGAAAGTTGGCACTTATTGTTTCCTTCATTGTGAAGAATAGGGTTTGAGACGCATTTTATACAGTTGGATTTTGATTGAGAAGATATGAAAGGCTCCACAATGTTTGCATGATTTGAATAAATTGTAGAGAAGCTGAGGGTGCTAGTGGGTTCATGATGTCCGTGAGCCATATTTGGTTCATAAAGTGTTTGATTGGCATTTTCATTCCATATAAAATTAGATGAGCAAGAAGATTCTAATTTTGAAGAATTACAAGTGTTTCTACCCCATTTATATCCATGGAGAAGAGAGTGGTGTGTCCCTGTAGATCTTTTTCTATTTAAGTTTGTGGTTGATGAAGAGAGTAATGTGGCATACAACAGTAGGTGTAAGGGATATGGGAAATGTTGTTCATTGGAAGATATGGGTTTCTCAGAAGATGTGGCAGTGGAGATAAACATATTGTTTGTTGTATTGATATTAATCACTCTATTCATTTTTTGACAGAGAAATAGTATAGGTAAATAAGGAGAGATTAAGTGAGAGTGGGAGTGTAATGATTATTTGTTTTTAAGAGGTAGTGTGACAGTAGAGTTAATGTCGTTAGATATAGGTGAAAGAATAGAGGAAAGATTTTTAGGCTTGCCTATGAAAGTTTGCTCTACCTAGTGGATCATCAGGGTGGACAAGTGTCCAGGAGAGCTGTCAAGAGGAGGGGAGGCGGTAATTCCAATTCCACTTCAGTTGTAGGATTTATAGATATTTTGTCAAAAGTAGTTGAGCCCATAGTATTATTAATAGATTTAAGATTGGGGCTTTTGTGAGTGAGTAGAAGTTGCGTGGATGTCAGTTTGAAAAATATCAGAACATTTTTTCTTCATTTCTAACGAAGGAGAAGAATTTTTTATATTTCTTTTTTGAGGGGCTGGAAAAACAATCTTGGTAGTCCTCGGCATTTGAGAGGGAAAACAGAAGTAGTAAATGAAGAGGATTTAGTGGGATACTCATTTAATGCAGAGAATTTACTAGAGACACTAAAGGTTTGGTTAATACATGACTTTTTAACTACTGGAAAGAAAGTTAATTTTGCGCCTATTGAAATCTTTTTCTTTTATAGAGGAGAAAAGTGTTAGAATTTATATTAGATGGTTACGATGAAAAATTAAAGAAGGTGGGTGAGTTACCCAAATCATCTTGCATAACATTTGTTACGTTAGGTCCTGATGGATTCATTTGTTGCGGAGTTGGTAAATTTTTAGGAGAAGCCTTATTTTTGGGGATTGTTCTTCATTTATGAGGGATTTTCACTGTCAGCCATTCATGTTGGGTTTGGTGAGAAGTGTTTGGAGTAGATGAATTGTCTTGTTGAGGTGGTCTTGCTTGGGTCTGGGTTTGCTGGTGGAGACACTCTTATTGGATGTGATTTTGTTTCTCATGATGAAAAAAAAGCCGAAAAATTATCAGCTTCAAGTGCCGGAACAAATAAAGGGCACCTGGCTTGAATCTTCTATTTTATTTTTATTTTTTATGTTAACATATTTCTTTTATTCTCTGTATATCTCTTTTATTTCTCATAGTCAGTTATAGTATTAGCACATGTTCCCTTTATTCTCTAGTAAGTTAGAGTTGTGGCCAAGTAGTTGGGAAGTTACAGTAGTAACAAAGTAGTTAGGAATACACGTTCCTTTGTTCTTGGTTGTATAAATACATATACAGGAGGTTCAATAAAAAACACAGAAAACTTTCAGCAATCTGTTTCTTTATGGTATTAGAGCAAAAGATCCTTCAGATTTCTAATATTTTTGCAAAAGATCCTTCACATCTCTAATTTTTCTCCTAATTATCAGTCTTGTTTTCTGAAACTCTCTTGCTATGGTTAACTCTAATCCGACCAGTGAAATAACTGATGATACCTCTTCAGGCAGTCAAACTCTTCAAACCACATTCAACAATAAATCGGCTAATCCTTTCTTTCTTCATCCATCTGACTCACCTGGCATGATTCTTGTCAACTCTATTTTTTATGGCAAGAGCTATGGTGGATAGTGAAGAGCAGTTTTCATAGCTCTTTTTGCTAAAAATAAATTGGGTTTCATAGATGGTTTAATTCCTGAACCATTGGATTCAGATCCATCGCATAAACTCTGGAATAAGTGTAATGACATGGTGATCTCTTGGCTTCTCAATTCCCTGTCGAAAGACATCGCAGAGAGTGTCCAATACGCCAAAACTGCAAGAAATATTTGGAAGGAATTAGAGGATTGATTTGATCAAAGCAGTGGAGCTTTGTTGTATCAACTGCAAAAAGAGATAAGTGATTTAGTTCAAGGAAATTCTAACATAGAAGGATACTACACGAAAGTGATGAGAATCTGGGATGAAATTGGACAGCCTAGATTCCTGCAATCACTACTCTTGCGATTGTTCTTGTGGAGGTAAAGCCAAGGCAGTCAAATCTCTACAAGATAGTAGACTCATTCAGTTCCTTATGGGACTAAACGAGGCATATTCAGGTGTGAAGAGTAATATCCTTATGCTTTCTCAGCTGCCTAGCGTCAACCATGATTATTCCCTTTTGATTCAAGATGAGAAACAAAGGGAGGTACATATTGGGCATCACTCTATTGCATCTGCCTTCATAGCCACAAGGCAATAAGATGAAAGTCAGAAACCATCCAAAGTAGAAAGGAGAGAAATTTGAATGTAAAGAGAAACCAACTCGTTTGTTCTCATTGCAAGAAACTTGGTCATTCTTTTGACATATGTTATAGGAGAATAGATTTCCCTGCAGACTTTAAGTTCACAAAAAGAAAGGGAATGCAAACTGGGAATGCGGTAATCATGAAAAACAGTGAAGAAAGTCAATGTGGTCTTACTTCGGAGAAAGGCGTCACTCAGGAACAATACAATCATCTTTGCCAACTACTCTAACAAGTCAAATCTGAGTCACGAGAGGAAATGAATTCTGAGGTCACCGTAACTGCCAATTGTGCTGGTATTCTTAAATATTCTCATCTTTCAAAATCTAATTCTGTTATATGGATATTAGACACAGGTGCATCAGAACATATGACCTGTGATTTTAACCTTTTGTTCAATGTTCATACTCTAGTCAAGCTTGTTTATGTAAATCTCCCTAATTCTCAACGAGTCAAAGTCATTCAGGCAGGATGTGTGTTAATTTTGCCTAATTTCACTATTTCTAATTTCTTGTGTCTTCCTTGTTTCAGATACAATCTGTCATCAGTACATAGATTTTGTCAAAAAGTTGATTCTATGCTCATTTTTTCTGTTTTTGGTGCAATTTCGCAGTCCCCTTCAATGAATAGGCCCATGATTCTTGGTAGACAAAAGGAAGGGATCTATTTTCTACATTCACTCAAGCCTAGTACTTTAAGCAGAAACAAGGACATTAGTCCATTTTCTTTCAAATGTAATACACCTAGTGATCAATCTTTACTTTCTGTTTTAAGTTCAGCAATCAATTCAAATGACGTACTCATATGGCACAAATGATTAGGGAATTTGCTTGTTTCTAATATGAGAAATATTTTTAACATCCCTTATTCCTCTTCATTACTTGATAACTGTGACACTTGTGCTAAGGCAAGACAAATCAGATTACCTTTCCATTCTAATTCCATTTCAACTAAAGGAATTTTTGAACTGGTTCATATTAATACTTGGGGGCCTTATAAACTACCTTCTCATGATAGATATAAGTGTTTTTTAACAATTATCGATGACTTTAGTAGAGGAACTTGGACTTACCTCCTTATCACAAAGTCTAATGCTTTCATAATTCTTAAACAGTTTCTCGCTATGATAGAAAGGCAATTTGAGAAGAAGATCAAGATCATTAGGTCAGACAATGCCTTTGAACTAGGGAGTAGCTTTGAAACTTCTAATTACCTTTCTTCTAAGGGTATTATCCATCAAACAACTTGTGCATATTCACCTCAACAAAATAGGGTAGTTGAGAGAAAGCACAAGAATCTTTGGAGACTTATAGAGCTTTACTCTATCAATCTAAGCTTCATATGAACTTTTGGGGAGATTGTTTTCTCACAGCTACTCATCTCATAAATAGATTTCCTTCGAGGGTACTCAATTTCAAAACTCCCTATCAAGTTCTTTATGGTACCCCTCCTATTTATGAGAATCTCAAGGTTTTTGGTTTTCTAGTCTATGTTTTTACTCATTCTCCACATAGAACCAAAATGGAACCTAGATTCATACCTTGTGTTTTTCTAGGGTATCCAAGTTATAAGAAAGGATACAAATTGTTGAATTTAGAAACAAAGAAGGTTTTTATTTCTAGAGATGTCAAATTTCATGAAACTATTTTTCCCTTCTCATCTACCTCGCAAAATCAACCTATTTTTCCCTTTATTTTTTCAAATAATCCTGCATCCATCTCTGATGAAACAACTTCAAACCATTTGCCATTTTTTGTCACAGAAACTTCGGATCATGCTTCATCTTCCAGTCATCATGTTACTCCTTCTATTGTAGACCATGATGAATCTTCCTCTTCTATTCCTCATTATCCTAACATAATAGACACTCATTTTGAAACTTTCCTTCCACCTACTACTCCACCTACGGTCAGAACATCTACTAGAAAGCATAAAAGATCGGAGTATTTAAACGACTATGTATGCAACTCTGTCTTTTTCACAAATTTAACAAATTATTGTTTGTCTACTCCTATCAAGCCTATTTTAGTATCATTTTCTACTCTTTCCTCCTCCAATCAATGCATGCTCAATTCTATCACCAATATTCCAGAACCTAGCTCTTATTCATAAGCAAGACTTCATCCTGGTTGGCAGGAAGCAATGACTAAGGAATTTGAGGCTCTAGAACTCAATAATACCTGGGAGGTCATTTCTTTACCAGATGGAAAGAGGGTTTTGCCTAGCAAATGGGTTTATAAAGTGAAATACAAATCAGATGGATCATTAGAAAGGTATAAAGCTCGTTTGGTTATCAGGGGAGACACTCAAAGAGAGGGTATTGATTTTACCAAGACCTATTCACCAGTTATTAAGATGACAACTATTAGGTGCATTCTTGTTGTGGCAGTCAAACGAAACTGGGACATTTTTCAATTGGATGTTAATAATGCCTTCCTGGATGGAGAATTACAGGAAGATGTCTACATGAAATGTCCTCTAGGTATGAACATCCACTCACCCAATCATGTCTGTCATTTACGAAAATCTCTCAATGGACTCAGACAAGCCTCAAGGCAATGGTATGCAAGACTTACAACGACTTTGAGTTTTAAGGGATATTCCCACTCTTTAAATGATTATTCTTTATTTTTCAAAAAATCAGCTGAAAAAGTCATAATCGTAGTTGTACATGTGTACGATATACTAATTACGAGAAATGATTTATGAGAGTAGAGTCGTGTCAAAGGATTTCTTAATTCTGAGTTTCGCATCAAAGATCTGGGACTGGTCAATCATTTTCTTGGAATAGAAATTTTGCGTGAAGATGATGGTTTAATATTGACACAGAGGAGATTTATCTCAGAGTTGTTAACTGAATATGATTGTTTTAGAATGAATCCAACTTCATCACCTCTTGACCCTACTCGCAAACTCAAAGCAGATGAAGGAGACCTTTTGAATGATCCAATTTATTATAGAAGACTCTTGGAAAAATTTAATTTCCTAACCCACACCCAGCCAAATCTCTCCTTTTCAGTTCAACATCTTAGCCAATATATGCAGGCGCCTCGTCAACCCCATCTTGATGTTGCATTTCATTGCTTGTGTTACCTTTTGAGTGAACCAAATTTGAGTTTTTTTATGAATTCGGGATCTTCTCTTCAGCTGGTTGCATTTTGTGACTCTGACTGGTCTTCTTGTCTAGAATCTCGTCGTTCTATTAGTGGTTATTATGTGAGTTTTGGTAGTTCCCCGATTTCATGGAAATCAAAGAAACAATCCTTGGTTTCTCTTTCTTCTGCTGAGGCAGAATATAGATCTATGAGGAGAGTGGCCGCAGAGGTCGCTTGGTTGGTAAGATTATTTAAAGACCTTTCTGTGACTCCCACTTTACCAATTGATTTTCACTTTGACAGCTAGGCAGCGATACATATCGCTAAAAACCCGATCTTTTACGAAAGAATCAAACATGTAGAGCTTGATTGTCACTTTGTCCAACAACAATTCCTCGCTGGAATCATCTCCTTCTCCTATTTACCTTCCCAATCTCAAATTGCGGACCTTTTTACAAAGCATCTTTTCGGGTCATCTCATCGATCTCTCGTCGGCAAGCTGGGTCTCACTTCGTGCCCCTCCAACTTGAGCAGGGGTATTGGATTTGATTTTGTTTCTCGTGATGAAAAAGAAGCTGAAAAATTATCAGCTTCAAGTGTCGGAACAAATAAAAGGCACTTGGCTTGAATCTTTTATTTTATTTTTATTTTTTATGTTAACAGATTTCTTTTATTCTCTGTATATCCCTTTTATTTCTCATAGTCAGTTATAGTATTAGCAGATGTTCCCTTTATTCTCTAGTAAGTTAGAGTAGTGGCCAAGTAGTTGGAAAGTTACAGTAGTGGCTAAGTAGTTGGGAATACACGTTCCTTTGTTTTTGGTTGTATAAATACATATACAGGAGGTTCAATAAAGAACACAGAAAACTTTCAGCAATCTGTTTCTTTATCTCTTCTTTAGTATGACCAAATCTTTCACACTTTACCAGAGATAACCCTCATCTTCGTATAAAATGGATTACCTGTGGGGTCCAATTTGAATGCAGCTAAGATGGGTTCTTTTATAAGAATCTGGACACAAAGTCAAGCATACAGACCTCTCAGTGTAGAGCTTGTACACACATCGATCTTTAATAATTTTTAAATGAAATTTTCAATTTTCTTTAGAAAACTGTAAAACTCAATATGAAATTAAGGAAGACGAACCCAAAGTGTAGAGTAGGTTAGCTTTCCTTTCTCCATGACAAAGTTTGGATCCCGTCTCTTAATTGATAGATAATGACCATTTATAAACCATAGACCTTTTTGAAGAACTTGGAATACACTATCTTCCTTTGTGAATTTAGCAATGCAATATTCTAGACCCAAATCGATGAGGGAAAAAGGTTTTGTAACTTTTCATAGAGTCATGAGCTTATCCCTTAGATATTGAGAGGAGCTTTTTTTTCCCAAAAGATTTATGATGAAGAGTGTTTCCAAGGAGAGCAGAGTCATTCATTGTCTTCTTTGGAAAGAAAAATGGTTTTATACCATTCGTCAGGTTATCCATATCAGTGGCGGAGCCAAGATTTAAGGATTGTGGGTGCTTAAAATATTTTAAAATTGAAAAAAAAAAGTAAAAAATTGCCGGTTCGAACCCGGGATGTCCTGGGTAGTGGAAAATCTTAAAATCAATCTAAATGTCAGTGCATCCAGTCAACTTTTTGTTTCAGTGGGTGCTTTTATATCTTTTATACCTATTTTTATATATTTTCTATGTAATTATACCTATTTCGCGTTGAGTTTACTGGATACTGGACACTCAAAAAACAATATAGGTCCGCCCTGATCCATACCATCATGAGACTTCTCGGGATGCTGGTTTTCATGATGATCTTTAGAGTTTTGAATGTCGTTGGGGACTGTACAATCCTCCATTTGCAGGTCAACCAATTGCTCTGGAGCCATTAATTTTTCCTTAAAAGAGTCACTTGTGCATGAGTTTACAGAGCGGTCACGTGGTTTGAGAGGGATATGATGGATTTCTCGTTATGGGGTGTTTGACATGGTGAAGCACGAATAAAAGAAGTCTAGAGAGAAGTTAGAGCATCTCTCTCTTTAAGAAGTTATATATGTTCATCCTAATTTAAATTGTTATGACTAATATACTTCTTAACCCATAAATATTTATTAGCATGATTGCTAGCAAAGGAAGAAAAGACATAACAAAAAGTATACTATCCCTATGTCTTTTATGTGTATCGTCTCCAAGATGGGCCTTAGTTGCGGAATTATATCATGTATTTGCAACTATCTGTAGGAAGTAGAACAGATATTCACATATCCACCTAATTCATTTGCATCTTTTTTTATGAAATAAATTTTCTATTTGGGCTTTTGATTAATAAGAGAAAAGTTAAAAAACTAATAAGATTTTGTTTTTCATCATCTCTGAGATACATTAATTTGTATGTACATTCTTCTAGTCACGTTTAATTTATTGCAAGATTAGATAATAATGTGTACAATCATGGTCTAACCACCACCACCCTATTTTTTGGGGACTCGTATGGAGCACATAGAATTTTTATTATGAGCCTATTTGGATTGACTTATTTTAAGTGTTTTTAAGTCAAAATAGTTTTTAAGCAATTTTGTAATGTTTAAGTAAAATACAGAAGTGCTTTTCCACTTGTTTTTAAGCTAAAAAACAAAAAATAAGCCAAAATCCCTAACTTATCGCTTTTGGTTTATAAGTTGTAATGATCCTTCGGGTTATTTTCTCGATTTCATGCATTTTCGATATTTCAATCCTTCTCATAGCAGCCACGAATCATTATGATTTGCTGGAACTGTTGGTTTGGTTATCGAACGGTTCGTTTGGGTTTTAGGCTCAATTCTCTATTTTGAAGCTTTCGTTATTAAGGAATTGATCTCAGACCAAAACTTCTAGTAAATAGCCTTAGATGAGAAATCCGACAGCTCTGTTAGCTTCGGAATGTTCATTTTAGCCTAGAGGGCCCTTGGTTCGAGTCCCAAGGCTTTCGGACTCGTTTTGGACTACTAAATAGATTTGATGAAAAATAAAACTAGGTGTGGGACCAGAGGCGGATCCAGCATCCGGACTCTCTGGGTGCCAAGTAAACTTATCGACAGGGGTGGAGTCACCTTCGATGAAGGGTGGTCAGATGCACACCTTTCATCGAAAAATTATTTGGTGAATAGAGGTTAAATGTTAATCATAATGGGTGTATATTTAATTTTGCACACTCTTAACATAGCTGAGAATAAAATGTTCACATCCTTCACTGAACTTCTGGCTCCGACACTGCTTATCGATTAAATTAAATAAATTATTCATTTTTTGATATATAGAACAATTAACCAACCAATTAATTAAAAAAAACAATAATAAAATGACAAAACTTGATCTTTCAATAATATTACTAATATCATAATATAATATTCATAATTCATTTAAATGGTAGAATGTGTGCAATTACTAATATCATAATATAATAGTCATAATTCATTTAAATGGTAGAATGTACACATGTTGCCCTATTTTAGTCAACAAAGCTTCACAGAAAATAATTTTCAAAAACAAATCGGGATCAAACACACGACCTATGAGCAACAAAAGTGTCGCTTTGCCACTTTAGTGCTTTGGTATAATGGGTGGCAGATTTAATATTTGACTATATCAGTATTAAAAAAACAAATGCTGCAAACTGAGATCGAACACGCGACCTATGGGCAATAAAAGTAATGCTTTGCCACTTGCACTAGATAGTGCTTTGATATTATGGTGGCAGATTTAATATTTGACTATATCAGTATATATACATATATATACCTATATACATAGAGTTTTCGTCGAAGTTTGCGGGTGGCGTGTCACCCCCACAGCTATGAATAGGTCCTCCCCTGTGTGGGACCTATATTTAATCAAAACAACCTCGGATGAAAGTTTTGATGATTTCGTTAAGTTTGAAATGTCAAATTTGATATGATAATATAGTTTGCTTGTGCACACGGGGTTCCGAACGAATTCCGAACACCCAATCGAAACCGTTAGGACTTAGCTTTTGCTAGGTTACAGCAGCTGGTGCAGGGTCCAGTTACCCTTCGCGTTCGTGAAGTCTAGGTTGTGTTCGCGAAGGGTCAATATTTTGACCATCGCATTTGCGACCTTCTCCCGTGTTCGCGATGAAGGGTTGACCTAACCCAGACCTTTCTCCTTCTTCGCATTTGCGACCATCAGTGTCGCGTTCGCGATAGCCGGACTCATTCGCCTTCACTTTTGTGGCACGTTGCCCGCGTTTGTGAAAGAAAATTCTCGTGACCTTCGTATTTGCAGCCCTTGAGCCCTGCTTTCGCAAAAGGCATTGCCCTGGCAGTATGTAATGTTATTTCAAAGCCTCATTTCTGCTATTTTTAGCCCTAGGAGCTCAAGAAAGTATGGAAATCAATCAATTAGAGTGGGAATGTGTTCAGGAAATTGAGATGATCATTTTCTATTAATTTCTTCGTAAGTTTTTTATTTAAATTCTCCGTTTAATTCTTGTTTTCTCTCTTATTTTCGCCATCTCTCGGAGCTGATTTGAACCCCAATTTGTAATCCACTTGTGTTCAACCTTTGAGCACACATTCCTTATCCTTTACGGGACCTCGGGAGGGATTCAATTTTAAAATTTCATTAGCGGGCCTCACGAGCCCATTTTTTACTCGATTTTGGGCCAAGAGTTTTATATTGCAATATAGGTATTGTTTTACTCGTAACAATGTGTGGATTATTATTTTGATAGCGGAGCGACATATTGAAATTGTGGAGAAGAGACGAACGGTTTGTGGGCAATTCAAGAGTTGCAGTTCTGCAACGAGGTAGGCTTCGATCTATTTATTTCTATGAGACTGTGTATTGTATATTTCGCACGCTAGGTAGGAATTATAGAATTGTGTTTATACCTAAATATATCATGCCTTGACCTGATTATGAAATTTAGAATAGAAATATAATTCGAACATTAGCCTAGAATATTTGTTAAGGCTGTAGGATCCTATTACATCTTATGATAGGCTTAATTAATCATAGATTTAAATGAAAAATCCTTTAACATAAGGCTTATCATATTGCTTAGTGGACTGTTGATTTTTGTGATGTAATTTAGATAATTGTATAGTAGTTAAAAAAAAGTACAATTGATACTGGATAGGGGAGATACTGTTTTCGTCACAGGAAAGCTTTATTCACACTTATATATAAGTCAGTTATATAAGTGTATGACGCATTCTTTAATACACACTAATTATGATTAATCAATGTAAGTTTTAATATCAACATACACTCTAAAATAATATTTTTTTCTGGTTTAGACCTGGGCCAAAGAAGAAAAGTATAAATAACATAAATACCAATCCTTTTGGAAGTAATTACACTTTCTCTCACTTTTTAAATTACTTTACTCTCTCCTTATTAATATACATAACATAGCCGGCATATATATAGCATTCTGTGTATATGTTGAGATTTTTGTAATATGTTTAGGGAGTTAGGATTTGTTGTAATATTGGAAACATAAATTGTGTATTTGTGTAATTTTTAGAGAAAAAAATTATCGATTTCGATAAGATAATAAGATAATATATTTTTGAAAGATCCCTATATAATATATGGTCCCATTAATATTATAAATGAATATTTTTTTAAAATTATAAAAATATAAGACAATTTAGTGAAATGTGATTATAGTGCTTTTTTATTTTTTGTTAAAATATAAATCTAGTTGAACCTCATATATAACTTTTCTTATTGCATCCAAAAGATTTGGTATTATCTTCTCAAACTAAACCAAAACATTGCGAAAAGTTCTAGACACGTTAAGTGTAGTCTGACACATAAATGGTTCCAAAGGTGTTGTATCGTCTTCAACTTCTTCATCAGCATTGTTTTCTCCCATGGTATCGACAATTTCTTCTAAGATCTAAACCTTTGAACATGTATCATTTTCACCCGGATAATCTAACAAGCTACTGTGGTAACCAAGATCATTAATCATGACATCAAGTTAATAAATGTCGTTTTCACAAGTGGGTTCAGTTAAATTCTTTGAGGCTTCACCTCCCAACGAATTTCCACGTGTTGATAAAATGTACTTTATGTATAATAAATGGGAATTTTTCATAAGTAGCAAACTTATAGCTATAATTAAAAAATTTATAGCAACTGTTTCATAATTACGAAAAATAGCAAATTGTATTTTGTATTTTATAAAAGTGTTGCTACTAAAATACATATACAACAAGATTTATAGTTCTTATTTTACTCAAATCAATTGAGTTAAATAAGGAAGCAGTAAATTCCTTTTTCATAAATTACTGCAGTAGATTTCTTTTCCATAAATTACTCTTATTTCAATTAGTAGATTCTTTTTTCAAATCAAACTCAAATATGAAAGATTATTATCTTCATGATCTTCAAACATTCAAAGTAAAGCATAATTACTGGGGGGGCTCCTCTTTCACTCTCTTATATCTCTAACTTTTTTTTCTTGTTAGTTTTTTTCACCTTTTTTTTATTGTTTTACTTTTTTATTTTGATTTCTTTTTTCTTTCCACTTTGTTTTCTCTCTTTTATTTCTCTTCCTTGTTTTCCTTTTTCATTTTTTCTTTATTTATTTATTTATTTTCGTTTTCTTATTTTTTCCCTTTCTCATATTATTTTTTCTTTTCCTATTTTCATTTTCTTCTTCTTTTTCCTTTTTTTATATTTTTCGCTTTTATTTTTACACTTCTATTTCTAACTTTTATTTTTCTTTCTTTTTTCTCCCCTTTTCACTTCTTTTTTTTTTTATCCTTTTCTTTTTTTTTCTTTTTTTTTTACTCTTTTATCTCTATCTTTTATTTTTAAAAGACAAATATCTATATCATATATACTTATTCAAAAAATATATAAAATAAATTGACATACAGATCTGCATATGTATTTACAGTACAAAACATACATATCTGCATATGTGTTTACAGAAATACATATCTGACTCATATGTATATATAAGCATATAGAATACAAAATCTGATACAAGACTAACTAGGGAACACGAAAATCACACACCAAATAGTTCACAAATTCGCTAGGAACCGAGAACCAAATGGTGACCACATGCGGATTCAAGAACAACACAAGAATACGAGATATATGGGTGTTTTGAATACCAAATCAGCC
Organism: Capsicum pubescens; assembly: GCA_030864215.1. Classification (NCBI taxonomy): domain Eukaryota; kingdom Viridiplantae; phylum Streptophyta; class Magnoliopsida; order Solanales; family Solanaceae; genus Capsicum; species Capsicum pubescens. The sequence continues at coordinate 268,846,861 of CM061540.1, read as the reverse complement.
AACCCAAACTAAGATTAACAACACAATAAGATAAACAAGAAGAGCAACAACACTATGAATAACAACAACAATACAAATGGCTTCACAATAACAAGATACCAACGTTACAAGATTACAAGAAAGTAAATGATAGAAAGTGAGGCATACACTACTATAATGACTAAGAACCAAAGTGTATATTAAACACTAAGACCCTTAATGAAGATAGTAGCAACACCTACACTCTACGGAGGACACAAGAGGGACTCCAAATCCGTCAAGCACCCCACGATCCAAGCAAGCAAACAACAAAAGAGAATCTATACTTTTGATGAACCTAGTTTCGGCCAAGTCTCTAGTGAGAGAGAACTTGAGTGTTTCAAGTGTGTTATACAATATTCAACATTCAAAAAAACCCTCATGAAACCCTAGAATGTTCCTTATATATTACATTGCAAATGGAAGACAAAATATCCCCTATACCCTTAAGAGATAGGCTCCCCTCTAGTGTAGAATAGTGGACTGTTTTGGTGTATATTAAGCACTTATCTTGCACACACACTTGGAAGATTTCAATGCACACCCACATAAGTCCATTTTCGTGATTATTCTTGTATCATCCTCTCCATCTTGAGAGGAATTTGCCCACAAATTCACGGCTTCACCTCGTTCAATCGGCCACTTCAAAATAAACCACTCGAAACAGCTCACAAAATATGAGATGGCACAAAAACAGTCCGCCAAATCATGAGGAACCCGAGAGCACATTAACACAAGTCTCGGCCAACATCTTCATTTTGAACTTCAGCTTCCTCTCCATCTTGAGCCTTGTCTTTAATTCCATCCGAAATAATTCTCCTACCATCATACAAGCATCGTCGTAGACTCCATATCTGTTATGTTCCCTTCTACCATTCTCCTCTACATGGATATGTCGGCTTTGGTGAAATGGAGTTTTGGTTGAGAGGATTGATTTGGTAAAGTGGAGCTTCTGTTGTGGAGCTTGGACGGGAGGGATTTGGCTTCCAAGTCCTTTTTGTTGGACTTGATCGAATGGAGGAGGGATTGACCTATGTAGGTCTCGGGTTGGAGGACATTTGGTGGCTTGGCTTATGTCTATGTCATTTGGTGGTGGTCTTGGAGGATTGATGGTTTGAGGTAAAGCTTCGGAAGTAGAATCACAAGAATTCCTTCGACTCTCCACTCGATCCAACCTCTCAAGTATAGTAGACATATCTGAGTCTAATTTTTCAAGACCCGCATTCGCCTTAGCTATTTCTCGGGCAATAGCATCAAGGTGGTCCAAAATGATGTCCATTATGGCAAAGAATTTACCTACAAAACAGAAAACACGTTAGTTGTACAAAATATCCTCGCTCTCTCTTTTTTATTTCGTGTCTCTCGGATCCCTCACTCTCAATCTCACAAGTGTTGTAAGCTTGCTTGTACTCCGAGAGGTGTTGAGAGGTGAATCCAACGTTTACAATGACTCCAAAGAGCAAGGAAAACACACAAGGATGTATTACAATGAATCAAAGGAATTAAAACACATAAAGGAAAGTTAACACGAAGAACGGGTTCAAAACTAATTTACAATCTAGTAAATGGTCACTAGCTTGTAAATTAGTATTGGAATCAACAAAAGAAACAACAAAACGAAACTAGAAGATCAATTTTTGAGCTTAAAATTTTTGTGTGAACAGTGACTTGGGTGACATGGCAGCATACCATTGGTTACGGCCCCACAATTAGTCACTAGTTGAAGTTTACAAACTTTAGTTAATATGTAATGGAAACAATTGGTTTTGAAGGAAAAATATATGTCTTGAATCTCCTTTAAGTCTAATCTTCAAAAGGAAAGACTTGACTTTGTACAATTCCCACAAAACAAGGTCCCTTGAAACAAGGAAAGTGGTTGAAAAGTAGATGTCAAGTCAAGGAAGTGATGCCTCAAGTCTTCTCACAAACAACTTTACAACTTGTAGGTTCACCTTTTTTAATCTATATTACACTTTTAGTTGTGTTAAGTTGTAAGATGAGATGAAGAACAAGATGAACACCACAACAACCTTCAAGAACACATCAACAACACAACAATAATTTCTACCCCACGGCCAACATCAACACACATCACGGCCAATTTTAGTGTCAACACACGACCAAGGTTCTTTTTTGGTGTTGTATTTCAGTTATAGCAAGGGTGAAGGTTGTGATGAATGTCAAGAACTCAACAACAACTTTATCAAGAGAAACAACAACAACAACAACGTCCAACCAAGACTATAACAACAAGTCCATACGTCCAAGAACAACAACTTCAACACACGGCCATGGCTTTGTTCACAACAACAACATCAATTTTTAAAGCTCAAAGCTAGATCGACTCAAATTGTTACTGGACAAGAATACTAACACTTGAAGCAACAACACAAGAAAAATAAATCCTATACCTAGACACACAACATTCGGTCAAGATACAAAAACAACAAGTTCAACTTCTCGCCCAAGATCTCAAACTCAAGAACGCGTCTTTCTTCTTCTTTTTTTTCTTAGCAAGAAAGCCCAAGATTGGTATTGTAAGAACAAAATCAAAGATAGCTCTGATACCAAATTATACTATAAAAACTAGGGAACACGAAAATCATACACCAAACAATCCACAAATTCTCTAGGAACCGAGAACCAAATAGTGACCACATGCGGATTCAAGAATAATACAAGAATATGAGATATATGGGTGTTTTGAACACCAAATCAGCCAACCCAAACTAAGATTAACAACACAATAAGATGAACAAAAGGAGCAACAACACTATGAATAACAACAACACAAACGACTTCACAATAACAAGATACCAACGTTACAAGATTACAAGAAAGTAAATAATAGGAAGTGAGACATACACTACTATAATGACTAAGAACCAAAGTGCATATTAAACACTAGAACCCTTAAAGAAGATAGTAGCAACACCTACACTCTACGGAGGACACAAGAGAGACTCCAAATCCATCAAGCACCCCACGATCCAAGCAATCAAACAACAAAAGAGATCTACCATTTTGATGAACCTAGTTTCGACCAAGTCTCTAGTGAGAGAGAACTTGAGTGTTTCAAGTGTGTTATACAATATTCAACATTCAAAAAAAAAACTCATGAAATCCTAGAATGTTCCTTATATATTACATTGCAAATGGAAGACAAAATGTCCCTTAAACCCTTAAGAGATAGGCTCCCCTCTAGTGTAGAATAGTGGACTGTTTTGGTGTGTATTAAGCAATTAATTGCACTTATCTTGCACACACACTTGGACGATTTCAATGCACACTCACATAAGTCCATTTCCGTAATTATTCTTGTATCAAAATCTCTATAACAAAAAAGAAAACCTATATACATAGACATATAGGTAATCAAAAAATAGATGATACATATTTTAAACAGTAAAAAATATAAATAAGTATATATGTTACCCTTTAAAATGACATAGAACAATTCAAAGACAAATCCAACATCGTATAAAAATACATATGAATATGCATTTGTATATACTAAAAAGGACAACTAAATACATATACATATAGGTAATCAAAAGATACATGATACATATCTTAAATAATAAAAAATACAAATAAGTACATATGTTACCCTCTAAAATGACAGAGAACAGTTCAAAAACAAATCCAACACCATACAAAATACATATAGCTCTGCATATGTATTTACAGAATACATACCTGATCCATATGCATATTCTTGTTTTATATGAGTTACCTTTGTGGGAATACACTGGGTTTGTTATTGTTGTTGTTGTTGTTGTACCTTTGTATTTCGCAAATACATATGAAGATATATAGTATAGTTACGTTTGTTACTGTTTAATATGAATATGATATGTATTTCATAAATACATATCAGAGTCATATTTGTATTTTTTGTATAGTATCAGACATGTATTCTGTAAATACATATGCAGAGTTATATGTATTTTTTTTAAATGTAACATATATTATGTAAAAGAAAACATATGCATACTATGCATTTTGTATTATATTTTTGTGAAAAGTACAGGTAATATAGATTTATGTTATTATTTTGTTTTGTAGGTGTTGCGTGATTATATATTCACGGCAAGAGTACGTCTAAGGTTTGCACCACATATAGAATGTCACACAGTCAATGATATTGAAGAACGTATTAAGGCAATGTTATCAAAGGAGCAGTACACAATTTTTTATCATAAGAATATTTGTGGTGTCTACATGAACAAGAAGAAATGTGTAGTTCAAGCGCAATTAGGCAAATATATTATGTCACAAATGTATTATAAATTTTTTGAAGGCATGTGCATGTATTTATATTTTGTGTATATAAATGCATATTCATATGTATTTTTGTCCGGCGTTGGATTTGTCGTTGAACTGTTCTATGTCATTCTAGAGGGTAACATATGTATTTATTTATATTTTTTACTATTTAAGATATGTATCATGTATTTTTTGATTTCCTATATATATGTATATAGTTGTCCTTTTTGTTATAGAAATTTTGTGTCATATATGGTTATATATACATATGAGTAAGATATGTATTTCTGTAAATACATATGCAGATACATATGTATGTTGTCCTGTAAATATCTATCCAGATCTGTATGGCTGTGTATTTTGTATATTTTTTGAATATGTGTATGTGATATACATATTTGTCTTTTAAAATAAAAGTTAGAGATAGAAGAGTAAAAAAACACCAAAAAGAAGTGAAAAAAAAAAAAAAACAGAAATAGAAATAGAATCTAGAAATAGAAGTGTAAAAATAAAAGAAAAAGAAGAGAAACAAAAAACAATAGAAAAAAGAAGAAGAAAACGAAAATAGAAAAATAAAAAAAAAGATATAAGAAATGAAAAAAAAACGAAAAAGAAAAAAAGTAAAAAAAAAAAAATAGAAGAGAGAAAATAAAGTGGAAAGAAAAAATGAAAAAGAAAAACAAATAAAAATAAAAAAATAAAATAATAAAAAATAAGATTAAAAAAAACTAACAAGAAAAAAGTTAGAGATATAAGAGAGTGAAAGAGAGAAAAAATGATGTTTTATTTTGAAATTTTAAAGATCATGAAGATAATAATCTTCAAATATGAGAAAGAAAAAGAAAAAGAAAAAAAGAAGAGAAATAGAAGAGAGAAAATAAAATGAAAAAGGAAAAAAAATATGATGAAAAAAAGGATAGAATATACGGCTATATTGGAGGAAGTGAAATAATGGATATATTGGGGGAAGTGAAATAGTGGCTATATTGGAGGGAGTGAAAATAGGAAAAGGTAAAGTAGTGAGAGTAAAACAGACGTTTGTCTAGTTAATGGGCAAAATAATGTTACTCTTGCTGTAATTTTACAAAAGTATTGTTATTTATTATAATTATAGTTTTAAGTATGCTACTTTATGTAATTTCTCCATAATAAATTTACTTTTTATATTAATTCAATAAATATGAACGTAAATTAGTAAGATACAATGATTATGATGTAATCAAAATTTAACTTTCATTAAATTTCGAAAACACTCTCTAAATTAATAAATATTAATTTATCGATTAAATAATACCTCTATAAAATAATAACATTTCATGATCTCAACAATATTAATTTAAAAAGGGTCTACAATATCACTTAATCATAAGTATAACGTGGTTCGGCATAAAGATAATAAATGTTTCGTCTTTTCCATGATAGCATAGCTCTTTGAAGTACTTATGTGGGGTATTCAAGCTCTTATTTTTATAACTCACCGCAACTTATAAGGGTGATCGATCAAACCTATTGTTAAATTCTACTCAACGGAATATGTAGGTACGTATGGCAGAACATGTCAATAGATCAAACCTATTGTTAAATCCTACTCAACGGAATATGTAGGTACGTATGGCAGAACATGTCAATAGATCAAACCTATTGTTAAATCTTACTCAACGGAATATGTAGGTACATATGGCAGAACATGTCAATAGATCAAACTTACTGTTAAATCTTACTCAACGGAATATGTAGGTACATATGGCAAAACATGTCAATCTGATATTTCACAATAAAGCGAGCATATCAACTATTCCTAGCTCCTATATGCACTTACCTTCTAAATGACAAAATAGTATAAAAGAAGATTTGGTTCGTTAATGAAGTTTTACGGGCAAAATACCTCTGACAATGTGTTACTTGATGAAGAAGCTAGGAAGATATTAGCTGAGACAACTTAATGCTCTGTTTGTTTATTTAAAGTACTGGCTCAATTTAGCCTCAAAAGCAAAGTGCATAAAATGTCCTCCATATTTTTATCACTAAAATAAGGAGTATTTTATTTTATAGGCTTGATGTGAGAAAAAAAAAAAAAGATTTTAATGCAAAATGGTAGATATCCCATGCGTGGAGGAAGGTCATTATCCAACATTAGTACTCATCAACAAAAAAACAAACATAAAAAAAAAAAAAAAAAAAAAAAGACATTCCTAGATTGATGCGACAATTTTAACAAGCACTACTGAGAAAAAGTTACAGAAATTTGTAGGAACAGAATACCACAGTAAGTTTCTTAGCAACAGGTCAGATGTGAAAGTACAGCACGATGAAGACACTTATCGCATATACATGCATCGAAATACATAGTGATTATTGACCTACTTGGGTACATATTTGACTCATGATTTACCTTGTTTAATTTGATGAAGAAGAACTGTTGCCAATTGTAATGTTGCCTGCAAGCGTTTCTCTGGGTCTGTTTCCTCATTGGCTGCAGTTTGCAGTTGGCTCAAGTTAGTGCCGTGCTGAAGTTCTCTTGGAGGTGGGCCTGGCAAACTCGTCATTGACTGCTGCTGTTGTCGCAGTTGCTGAAGCATTTGTTGCATTTGACCAAACTGTGATGATGAATGATCAACAGGCTGATTGTTTGAGAATGGAATATTCTGAGGTGTCCTGTATGAGTTGTCAGGCAAGTAAGCAGTGCCTGGTTGTCTAGAATCTTGTCCTGTTGAAGCAACCCCTGATTGCCTCTGCTGCCCAAGAAGTGACGAGACTAGCGATGCAAGTTGTTCTGATTGAAAAGGTGCAGCTGGTGTCTTTGCCTCCGGAGGTCTATTATTACCATTCGAATGGATACTTGAAACTTCACCCCTATAGATGCTAGAACTCTCCTGCCCAGTACCAGGCATGGCCGGGTTATACCCCTGACCAATGGTAGGATCATTTCTGGATGATTGTGAGATGATATTGTTGACACTAGGATTTGGGTTCTGCATTTCATGGGAAGGCCAGTTCTGTCCCATGGCAGGGTACTGCTGATTGACCATGTAATTATGCCTGTCTCCACTAAATGACTCAGAAAAGTTGCCACCTGGCTGAAGAGAGCTTGAAAATGAAGCAGCTGGAGGTCCAGTATCCATCCCAGGATACGACGTATTGCTGATTCCAGGTCTCTGAGTAGCTGTGTAAGATATAAGTGCGAGATTAGGCCCAGAAGGTGATATCGGCTTGGGAAACGATGTGATGCCCTGGAAACTGGTAATACTAGTTTCATTCTTCTCAGGGTGAGATCCATAACTGGAAGCAGGAGGTTCTAATCTTAAGACAACACCAGAGATACTCAGTTTTCCTGGTACTTTAAGGACCTTCTCAGAGAAGTCAGAAGGAGGTACAAGAAACATAGTGTTCCTATCATCCAATTTAGCCACAGCAGCTCGCTGCTTCTCACCAAGATAATTCATGAATTCGTTGTAAAATGCCATGTCAGCATCAGTAGCTGGAACAAAGAAGACAACCCAAGAACCAGCTGCTTGATAGTAATGCTTTGCAAGCATGTCCAAACTAGTCCTTGCTGTGCAGTCCAAGTAGACCGGTCTGGAGAATTGAACCATTGCAAACTCAATGAAGGAAAAAAAATTAAGCGCTATTCTCAACACGTGGAACAAAAAGTTTTCAACCTAAGACGTCGCTCAGTTTTTGCTTAAAGTGTAACCATAGATCCCAAAAACCCTGTGAACAAATGTCTGAGAAGACTAGACACTCATAATGCCTAGGATGAAGAGAGTTGAAACAAGTCTTGCTACACAAGTACCATTCTATATCCTTCCCATGTACTTGATAGTTGATATCATGAACAAAAATTTTTCTACTCCATACAAGAGAAAAGATAATTGTCCTCGAAAGGGCTAGGAGTAAAATTCAATCTCTGGATCTCCTTAAATGGGTAAAGCTGACCATCAAATGTTGGTAAACACCATCACTTTTCTATTCCGAGCTCCTAAGATAAGAACTATGCTAATCAAGAAAATACACTTCTACCTAACAGGGATATAAAACACTGATTTCACCAACGAATACACAGTATCAGAGTTCTATTACAATTTATTTTCAATCACATAGACGCATAATGATTATATTTTTTGATAACCACATAATGATTATATTTAACTTGAGCAAAGCCTAAATATTGTTATTTATTTGTGTTATTAAATCATCAGTAAGCTAAACTTTCACTGGTTAACAATATAAGACTTGTTAAACTTCTCTAAAGTGCTGTAGACCAGATTGTTGAGCTTACCAATCCAAACATAAAACAACAACATACCCAGTGTAATCCAACCATTTTAAAGTTAATTCAAAAGCACATACAGAAAACTACAACTATTATACAACATGAGCTCCATGGACTAGTATGATTTTATCAGTTATAGCAGAGTATATTTGCATTGAGATATTTAAATGTTAGGAAGGGCTTCAACTCAAATGTCCAAGGGAAGGATCCCTGCAGTTTAAAAAGCTTTCATTTCTAACTGAAGTCGCCTATCAGTTCTAATTTCAACTTCTTGTGCGCATTTGATCAGAAATTAATGTCTATGGAATCATTAACTTCCCATAAAACATGTGATTACTTACAAGATCATGTCTAGAGGTTTGCCCACAGGAAAGCATCGAGCCTGACAGACAACAGTTCCTCCCTTAGCAATAGTACCTTCCCATTTCCACTCAGCACTCTTGGATGAGGGATGTGGTTCAGGAGTCAACCTTTTCTGCTCAGCATTTGAAGCCAATTGACCAGAGCCCACCTTAAAACCATCAAAACGTGAATTCCACCGGTCGTTCTCCTCCGGGTAAGGTACATTGGTGTTCATCATCCGCTCAGGAATCTGTCTATGAACAAGAGATCCAGAATCAAAGTTTTTATCAAGCACCTCAGTTTGGGAAAACTCACGGTACCCCCCTTTGTCTTGCTGGTTCCATATCATTGAAAGGATATTCTGGAAGCTCATTTTCAGGAAAATAGGAGCTGGTTTTCAGTTTCTTAGCTTCATGAAAGACCAAAGGATCCTCAGGCAAGTCCCATGAATCATCATAGAACGGATCTTGTCTAGGGAACCGTTGAGGAGAAAACTCACGGATGTCTACAGCTCTTTTCCTTGGAGGACTACGCTGATTGTAAGCATTGTCCCCATGTCCCAGTTCAGAATCTATAACAGGAAATCTCCTTCTATCAAGTGTATCATCTTCACCTGCCCATGAATTACCCTTTCTGCCAAAACTAACAAGACGAGAATCACCAGGATCCATATCTGAGTGAAACCTTGGAGACCTCATGCCATGATCTCCAGGAACACTACCAAAGTTTCTATCATGTCGAAGGTTCTCAGAAGAACCAATGTGCCCATGTGATCTCAAACGTGAGGCTGGTGAATCATTCATTGAGCTCCTTTCCTTGTTAGGAGTTCCAGATTCCGCCCGGGCAAAACAAATATGTACACGAGGATTGTCAAATAATTTTCCTTGTAATACTTCTTTTGCCCTGCAAGCTGCCATCACATTCTTGTATCGAACAAAGGCATAAGTTCTCCCAGGAAATGCAGTAATCTTATCTATCTGTCCAAATGGGGAAAAGGCTTTTCGCAAAATAAATTCATCTACCCTCAGCTGCGCAGGAAACCCAATCCACAAAACTTCACTGGGTTCTCCACTCTTATCATCTAACTTTGATTTGTCTGGATATGGTGGAAGGTCAGGAGTAGAGTGGCGACTCCTCAAATCCCTTTGCGGAAATGGAGATCTTCTTATCATGGGACGTTCATCTCGACGTGGAAAATACTCTGCATCCCGTGGTGGTGCTGGTGATGATTTGTCCTGTGATATAAAACCCTATTTAGAGCAGAAACGTTGCCATTTTTTCTTGATAGATTTTTAGATCAAGAAAAGAATAAAGAGGGGAATTTGCTGGCATATAGATTAAATTTTTCACCAGAAAGTAATAATCATTTATAGGGAGTTGCTGTATCAATGCTGACAAGTACAACACCAAGAGAAGTAACCCATTAGTCGACGAACATAGTAACACAAATCTCCCTATTTGTGACCTACATGAAGCATCAATCAAAACCATCAAAATTCAAACTGATTGCTGTTCTTGCTGTACACTTTCCAATGCTGTAACACTACATTATCTTCACAAAGGTAGTCTGATTATTGCAGCAAGAATCTGGAAGTGAGATGTTGAAGCGGAACACAGACAAAAACAAACATACGTACAGGACAGGACAAATGCAATCAACTAGATAGAAATAGTCTAACTTAAACAAGTTGGGAGTGGCGTAACTTCCAGGCTCATATCCGTTACAGGTGCAGAAACCAGGTCCTTTCGGGAATAGGTTGCAGCATCATGACTTAAAAACGAATGCACTTCATTTAATGGACCCTCTTTTTTAAGTACAAAGACAAAACGAGAAGTCCTTACCACTGAATTAGATGTGTTTTAACAAAAGCCAAACATTCTTCTGATAGAACAAATGCAAAATATTACATTATTATTGATGCAGAAGTGAAGTAACTTTACGATTTGCCCCTGATTATAAAACTAATTCTTACAGAAGATATGATAGTAACACACACAAAATTTTACTTGTTAAATTCACTCACATACAGCTTTCAATTAGCTTTCTGATACTCAACTGGTCAACTTACAGGAAAATTGTTAAAGCACAAGTTTCAGCTAACACACAAGCCACAAGAGTGTTTATGCATTTCGAAGAAGACAAAACCAACAACATATATCTTCTATTTTAGCCCCTAGATTATCATGAATCTCTAGAGATGTTTCAAGTTACAGGACAACAACACATCCTCTGTAGACAGATTGAAGGAACAAATTCTACTTCAAAAGCATATGCATGAATGCACACACACATATATATATCTATATATTCCGAGAGCAAGTAAAATAACCCGAACAGTGATTATTTGGGTAAAGGAATTGAAAAAAAAAACACAGTGAGTCGAATAAAAATGAAGCAAAACGATATCAAATCAAAACCATCTCATATTTTGACTAGGATATCAGAATTGCAATTATTAAAGATGTCTATCAAATGAGTAGGAGATATCTTTTAGAAGAAGCTCTTTTGATTGGGAACTGAAAAGGGTAGCAACACTATTGCGACTTCAACCAAATTCACGCTGACAACAATGAGCAATAGAGGATACGCACAACAGAGAAAGAGGAGGATCACTGGATCAAAGTCATATGCATATTAGAAACAAAGAAAATCCTAAAAACATGGAAAACTCTGTCCATTTCTTAAGGCAAACTTGTACAGATCTTTGAATTGGTTCCAGAAGAACAAAGGAAAAGAGATAAAGAAGAAAACTGGATCCATTTCACAAAACCTCCCCATAAGTTACCTATCCAAAAAACTAATAATAAGCAATTTGGAAACAACAACGAATGCGAAGCAAGATCTCAACTTAAAAAACAAAAAAAAGAAATTGGGATCTTAATAATCATTAAGCATGTACATAAAATAGCACTTATACCTTGGCATGACTCCAAAAATCACTGCACCTACTTGATAAAGGAGAGAAGTTTGAATAGCTTAGAAATTCAAGTAGAATACGAGCCTTATTTTTCTTTTAATTAGTAAAGGTATTCTATTACGAACCTTATTCAGGTTCAACCTTTTAAAGAGAGTATAGATATAAGACCGAACAAGTTTAAATTGACAGATACATGCATATTCCTCGTAAACTAGTCAATGACACAATTCATGCACTAGTCATCGAGGGTCAGGTGAAAATAGATAATGAATGGAGCTCAAGAAAATAGCAAGAGCGGAAGAGATTTCAGAGAGATATTTGTGACTTCAGCAAGGGGATAAAAATACAAGACTCTGAGAATGGCTAATTCCATAAAAGATATAACTCTACTGATAGAATAGAAATTAAAGGGGAACTGATTGAAGATACAAAGAAAGAGAAAATACTCGTATCTCAAAGGAGTTCTGTTGATATCTGAAGCAGTTACTGGATTACGGATAAATTTGGATAAGAGCTGCTTGTTTAGTATGAAGGGTAGCCTTAGATTAAAGGGGAGCCTTGGAGCCATGTCCGCCGAAACAGCCTCTTGCAGAAATGTGGGGTAAGGCTACATACAACAGACCCTTGTGGTCCGGACCTTCCCCGAACCCGAGCATAGAAGGGAATTTAGTGCACCAGGTTGCCAATATGTTCAGTATGCAGATGATATTATTGAGGAGTTGGCTAAATTCCCGGGAGTAAGGTGGAGAAATTTCCTACAGTATATATAGGGTTTCCTTCGGATGGAAGAGGATGATCAGAAAATTTGGCAAGGAGTTCTGGATAGGCGTGCTAATTAGATTATTCTACGGAAGAAACGATACGTATCTATGGAGGGCAAACTCACACTAATAAATGGTGTGGTAGATGGAATGCCAACCTACCTGATGTCTCTATTCTCTATGCCTGCAGCAGTGGAGAAGAATATAAACTCTATGAGAAATTTGTTTCTTTGAGAATGCAATGCGGGTAAAAAAAAAGATGCACTTAATCAAATGTCAAGTGGGGCTGAATGACAAAAAAGTGGAGCCTAAGAGTGAGAAATCTGAAAATAAACAATAAGAGCTTGCTCTTCAAATGGTTTTGGAGATGCATGTTGGAACAGGATGAAGTTAATAAGGGTGGGTGGAGACCTTCTTTACATATGAGTGCTAAAGGAGGCATATGAAAGTTCCATAAGAAAACTTTGGGAAGAATTTCTACAACACACTAAATAGAAGTTGAAAATGGAGAAAAATCAACTTCTGGATGGACCTAGAGATAGGGGAGGAACGTTTGAAGTCCAAACTCCTTAATCTGTTCAATTGCTCTTAAATCAAAGTTGGAAATATTGTGATTGTTATTCAAATTCAGGATGGTGGATTGCACTCAGAAGAATCTTGAATAACTGAGAGGTTGATGACTACTGTCTTTTACTCCAACAGTTAAAATTTAGTCTCAATTGATCAGAGTAAGGTGGATGCACTGAACTAGGAAACTGGTGATGGAGGAAAAACTGAGTCAATAGCTGTTATAACATGCTAATTAAAAAGTCAAGCCATGAAGTAGTCAATCGGGCGTAGAAAATGAATTGAAAGACAAAAGCTCCAATAAAGGTAGCACGCTTTGGTTGGATACCAACTTGGGAGGCTTGTTTGACTCAAGATAATTTGGAAAAGAAGAGATTTAAGTTATGCAAATAGATGCTAGCTTTGTGAAGGAAATCAGGAAACAGTGAATCGTCTTTTTCTCCATTTCAGAGTATCAAGAAAATGCTGGGATTTATTCTTAAAGCATCTATGGCATTTCTTGGGCTGCCACAGACTATAAGGAGTTTGTTGGTAGAGTGGCTTTCCCAAAGAGTATCCAGAAAGCTGAAGCAGATATGGAGGACTATAACATTGTGTATATTTTGGCATGATTGAAAAGAAACAGGAGCTTGCTTCGAAGGGCATAAGGATCATATCTCTAGAAGAAAGAACAAATGTACTCATAACCAGTTTATGGATTTCCTGCGTTGTTCGGAGTATTGCAGGGTATTTTTATTTGGGATGTTCTTTCTACTTTCATGTACCTTATTAACAAACCTTTGTCTTCTCAAAAATAGAGAGGATGCAAAACAGATAAAGGAGCATATATTGGAATTTATTCCAAATTGGTCAAGGAAGAGGAGCACTGGAAAACACACAGGAGTAATGACGGATTGTCTACTCTATCAATTGGAGAAAAGAAATGATCACAAAGATCATTTGCAGAAGAGGAAGTGAAAACTAAAGGAGGATATCATTAACACCTTTAGCTACTTTAATGCAGAGAGAAGTTGGGGGATAAAAGCTTCAGTGCCACTTTTTTTTCTCTCATTCCAAGAAAGTAAATTAAGGAATTCAGGCCCATTCCACAATTTGTAAGCTTGACTTTAGACACAATTATTTTATGATGGTGATACCCGAAGCAAATTGAACATACCTCGACTATTTCACCAGTGCCTACTACCTCCACCAGCACAGATATCAGGTATTCACTACCTCTCACCACAGATATCGGGTATTCGCTACCTCTCACCAAAACAGATATTGGGTATTCGATAGCTCTCACCAACTCAAGTAGCGGTCCTACCGAATAAATTGTCTACAAAGCCTAAGGAGATGAGAAGAAATCACCAAGTATTTTTTGCCATCCCTAGAATTTGAACCTAAGACCTTATTGTTCTTCTCTAATTTATTTTTTTTAATAAAAAAGAAAGTTCTTCTCTAATTTCATTAACCAATAGACAAGACCCTAGGTAGGATTTCGGAGCATGTAATGTGGTCTTTTCTTTTGGAAAATGATGGAGAAGCTGAAATTTGAGAAAGGTAGATCAAATAGGTCAAAACATTCATTAACAACAACAACATACCCAGTAAAATCCCATAAGTGAGGTCTGGGGAGCTATGTTGCTCGGACTCGAATGCGAGTATCCAAGACGAGTGCGGATCCGAGAGTCGGATTCGTCAAAATTTAAATTTTAAAATTTGAGTGCGAATTCGAGTATGGATACGGGTACGGGGATTCGGCTAAAAAAATCAATATTATAAAAATAGAATTATAAAGATATTCCACCTTACTTTTTCTCGACACATAAGGATTAGGTTTAGGAGTAGATACGTTATTATATTATTTTAGTTACTTTTCCAATTACTTTTACTTTTACAATTTCTATTTTCCTTAGACATATGTCCACTTACGTGACACAAGTTGACTCACAACTCAAATAAATAAAGGGATATGTAACATCATACAGTGTACAGAATGGAGTATAAATTTTAATTAAAGAATAAAGTAAAGACTTAAAAGTCCTTGAGATCTGTGTCTCTCTTTCTTCCGCAAAGAGTCAAGACAACCACTTTGCTCCTCTGGTTCTTTCCAAGACGACGCTTCTGCTTCCAAATTACAGTTGTCGGTCGCACTTTGTCCTTCTATTTTGGCTTGAAACATTAAGCAACAACTATATATATCAAGAGGCAAAGCTAAAAGGAGACAAAGGCAAGGCGTAAATTTGTTTTATTGTTATTTTAAGAAATCGAATTCTCAATTTTTCCGCCAAATTTGTTCTTGATTCTAGTCAAAGTATCCGAATGCATTTGACCAAATCTAAGACGCACCCTGCACCCGCACCAGCATCGCATTGAGATAGGTTTGGCGGCAAAATCGAAAAGTCCTCGCAACATAGCTAGGGAGGGTAAAGTGTACACAGACCTTACCACTACCTCGGGGAGGTAAAGAGGTTTTCGAAAGATCCTCGGCTCAAGTGTTTAGCAAATCCAGGTACAAAGAAGAGGGACATATTGAAAATAATATGGCAACACAGGACAATGCAGAATCTACCATAAAAACAATAATGAATAATCCGCCACAGAATAGTGTGATAATCAAAACACAATACACGACAACAAAGATAGATATCTACGGCTAAATTCTATGTTACCATACTACAACTAGTGCACAACAACACTTCTCCCGACTAACCTTTTACTCTAATACGCGTCCTCCACATCCCCTATCTAATGTGTCATGTCCTCAGTAGCCTAATTATGTGACATGTCTTGTCCAAAAATCATGGTTGCTTTAAATTATTATTTCTTAAATCAAATGCAAATTTGTGTTAAGAGTTTCATTTGGAAAGGACAATTTCTTAAGTAGCTTATCTTTTTATCATAGTGATGGAACTTTTTTAATTGATAACTGTGGTGTCTAGGTTAGCTCACGCACACCTCGACTAATTCCATCAAATACCTGCCACCTCCCACCAACATCAGGATACCAAGGCTAGATCAGGCATCAGGGACCCTTAATAAATGTCCTCCATGATAGTTTTAAGTATATTATTTGGAATTTCCAAAATTTCAAATGGGTTTCGGCCTTGTTTCATAGTGAATTTATAGATTTAGTACTTTGAACACTAAATTTTGTTTAGTGAATTCAACTTGACTTGTATCTGGAGCAAAGAGAAGGGGTTGATTCATGTTAGCAATTAGCAGTGTTGTCGTGGTGGCTGAAGTTGACAATGGTGTTGGTGGTAGCGGATGGCAGGAGCTAGTTGTGATGGTGGAAGTGGTTCGTAGTAAGGATTGACCGCAATGGTGGTAGTGGCTGATAGTTGCAGCGGAGGTGGTGATGGTGATGGCAGTGGATATAATTAGGTGGTAGGTGTAATAATGACTCATAGTAGTGGTTGACAGTAGTAGTCCCTACCCATTGTGGTTGTGATAGTAGAGGTGGTTGGAGGTGGTGGTGGTTGTGATGGCAAAGTTGGTTAGTAGTGGTGGCAGGGGGTTATGGACAAAGTGGTGGTGAAAATTTTCCACACAAGAAAATGGCAGCCTTGTGCATTAAAGCTCCCGCTATGCACCGAGTCCTGGGAAGGGTCGAACCACAAGGGCCTTAATGTAAACAAATGCACTTAATAGCATAAGGTCTGAACCATTTTGATTCACAACAACGTGGTTAACAAAAACTGTTGCATTACAAATTGTTGGGATGGAAGTATTTGAAACTTCCAATTTAAAAGAAATTTTAGTCACTGGGAAGCTAAAAGAGTAAAAGAGCTTATGGGAATAGTGGAAGGAATTACTCCGGAGAATACATGGTGAAACTCTAATCATGAATCGGAGGGAATAGGATTTATATATAATACCCTACGTGGAAAAGGATGGTAGTGTAGTGTCTATAACTAAGACTCAGTATAATAATGTAGAGAACACAATTCAATCATATTTTTCCCCTTTATTTCTTACAAGTCACAATGACTAGACCTGTCATTTCTTTTCCTACGAGTCAATATATGGATTCTCCATGTGATAATCATTGGGATTTAAGCATGCATTTGTTTGGATTCCATGACGTATAAAGTCAACTCCAAGTAAGAGACTACTTTTGGGGATTGAGGTCATCTGAGCAGATTGTTTGATACAGATGTTGATCGGGCAAAATCACTTTCTGTTAAAAGTTCTATATTTGGATAATGTGTTTTAGTAGAAGGTATTCTGGTGTCCTTGAAGAGTAAAAACGTTTGGATTGGCTTTTAAAAAGTTGCTTACAAATTAAAAGCTAAAAGCCATAAGTTAAAAGTACCTAACTTTTGGCTTTTGGCTTATTTTTACAATTTTTTGGCCTAAAAGTGAGTGCTTAAAAACATTTTCTAGCTTTTCCAAATACCAACAAAACTATAAAAAAAAAGGGGCTTAAAAGCCAAAAGCACTTGAAAACAAGTCAAATCCAAACACCCTCTAGAGTGTGGTTGCTCAATCTAGTATAGAAGCAGAATATTAAGCAATGGTAGTAGCAACTTGGGAGCTAGTTTGGATTAAACGGTTTCTTAGAGGACTAAATTTGGATTAAACGGTTGCATAGAGGACTAAAATTTAGAAAAGTCAGTCAAATGGAATTTGTGTGTGATAACTAAATGGTTCTTCACATCGCAGCAAATCTGGTATTTCATGAGAGAACTAAGCACATTGAGATTGAATGTCCACTTTGTAGGAGATAAAGTTACAAAATTTGTGAAGATGGATCAAGTTGCAGATATTTTTAACAAGTCCCTCACTGGTTCTCGTATTCGTTGCATCCATAACAAGCTTGGTACATATGACTTGGATGCACCAACTTGACAGGAACTATAAGAGACGAATAGGAACAGGAATAGGATTTTTATAAACTATCCTACACGGAAAAAGATGGTAGCATAGTGTAATAATGTGAAAAACACAGTTGAATAATATCCGCTCCGAATGAAAAAATTTCTGCAAAGTCCCATTAGCTTACTGGCAAGGAACTCCCCTAGACATAGTACTGAAAGGCCAGACATAGTCCCTTTTTCACTGCACTTTTTACTTGGTATTGGTTAGTAACAAAATTACCCTAGTTTGACATTGTAAGCATGCCTAGCAGATTTTGTGATTGGTCATAATAAATGTTTGCAGATTTTGGTGTATGTTCTGAATCATTATGGATTCAATAGGCAATGCTAGGTGATGCAGGGCGAGTATAGAAGCTAGAAGGGCAGCAAATAAGGAAGAAGTAGAAACTGATCTGGAAAAACATCACTTTTATTTTTTTAAAATCTCGAAAACCATCCATTCATGCGTCCTGCGAACAATTTGGCTAAAGAGAAACTTGAGGGTAGGTAGGAGAATGTTACTTTTGTTAAATAATATCTATCCAGAATCTGAAATTTTGGTGCAGGGCTCTCTTTTTTTTTTTAAACAGTTTGATTTCATGGAATCCCTACCCCACCTGTGGGATTATACTAGGGTGGTTGTTGATGATGATTTCATGGAATCCCTACAGTGACGAAGGATTCCATTTCAGCAAACTTCTGTTCTTTCCAAGTACCAATCTAATGAACAAAAAAAATTGTAATATCTCAATATTAGAGATATATAGCTATGATTTACAGCAGAAGAATATGATGCATGCATATACTTTCCATCTTGAGCTTCTGTCTATTTATGTTCATGAGAACCTCTAAACGAATTTAAGATAGCTAGAAGAGGTACAAACCAGATGCTAGTAGAAAAAAAATTGGAAAGAGAGATATAGTGAGAGAGAGAGACCTAGGGATCAGATGAAACAGATGTAGAATACAGCAGCAAAAACTGTCACCCAAGGAGAAAAAATGAGAGATCAAAAAGAAAATGGTGCTCTAGAAGCATCACAGAACACTGAACAGTATAGTGCTGGTAGCCTAAACAATTCTTGAGATGTAGCTATGTAAAAATACAGCACCAAGCAGTACACCTAAAAGAAGTTACAACAACATATCCAGTGTATTCCCACAAAGCGGGGTCTGGGGAGGGTAAAGTGTATGCAGTAGTCCATACCACTACCTCGGGTGAAGTAGAGAGGTTGTTTCCGATAGCCCCCGGCTCAGGAGAAGTTAAAAAAGTAATTCACGTTATCAAGTATGCAAATTTATAAGCATTATTTTAAGATCATTGATGCTCTAAGACCCCAATCTTGTGGGACAGCAACTGGTATCATTTGCCAAAGCCGGCCACACTGCACTGTGAGAGTTAGGACAGCCTAAATACATAGGTGTTATACAATACTCCAGCTCATAGCAGAGTGATGCTTTCACTTGTTCCTTGATTGAGATGCTAATTTAAGATAGATCAGGCAAGTCTGCAAGACTATGGACATAAAAATAGGCACTCCCTGGGTCCAACTTCACATAAATGATAAGCTTCAGGGTGTCGCTATAAAAGAGAAGTAGAATCCGCTGATCCAAACAAAGCTTGTCAATATTTCAAGAGAGCTGATTAAAAATATGGAGGAAACAAGCTTTTTTCCCTTATTTCTAAGGAAACAATTTCTGCATACTGCTACATTCAGGAGTAGGGCTTTATAACTAACTAAGCTAAAAGGATATCAACAGAGCAAGCTGAAAGCATTTTCTGGTAGGCAAAGTAAAAAAGTGCCTCACTAGCAAACACATATAAATGGATCGCCTTTCCAAAAGACGCTGACAGAAGTAGGAGAGATAGGTCCCCCCTAAAGAAGCAGATAATAGTACACAAGAAAACAGATAACTGAATCACAATTTCAAAGCATTCAAGCAGGACACATGTAAGAACTGCTGCTTATTTTACTCAATGACCGCCAGTCATTCAGGTCTAGCATGTGAATTTGATGTAAGATAAAACGCATCCTGACAGGAAACCGAGAAGCATTCCTTATCTGGAAGGTGCTTCAGTTGACGAACTATCAGTTCAAGTGAGGCATGTTTTTGTAGAATGTCATGGATGATAAACTTCAATTCTGATACACATCTCTCGTAGTAGTGGATGGTCTTTTGCTACATTGATTTTTTGAAATGGTAAATATTGTAGATGTTAGAAGTCAGCACTAACAAGGTGCTGCAACATTAGTTCGTCTCAATTTGTGCTTCTTTAGTCCAAAACTATGGTTGAGAATGAGAATCCTCATCACTTGGGAGTGTTGCAATGTTAATCATTAACCCCATAATAATCTTAAGAGAGGTATTTACTTTGTTGGAGTGAACTCTAGAAAAAATTATTCTCCACATTTCCACTTAATTTGGTTCACTGATTCAAAAAAGTAATAACCAGAACTCTATGGATAAAATCAGGTGTAGTTCTAGTTTTGTGATGCCAATTCTGATCAAGTCTGATATTAATAACCTTTGTATGGAAATGTGCCGGACTGCCGCCAATGTAATTTTTACTGAAGATAGCAGTAAAACAGAGATGGTAGTAAAATAGAGGTGGCTGGATCCTCATCTCTTGAGAACTAAGAGCCCTACATGATGGTCCCTCAACACCACTATGTGCCATACTGAAAGGTCTTAGCAATAGGTGTTTTCTGGCTTGAAGAGAATCTAATTTGATGATTTTACTCTAGTGTTGTCAAAGGCGTGCTTAAGCCCAGAAATGAAGCTCAAAACGGTTGAGCACTTCGCCTGGCTTAATGTGCGCTTCGGTGAAGTCATCAAGGCTCTACGGCATACTTTTCCTTGCAAATGAGCCTCATAAGAGGCGACAATAACAATTGATATTTCATTGTATAATCAATTTTTTCATTTTATTTGTTCATATGTTTGTCATTCATGCTTATAATTATTAGTCTTGGACTAAATATATATAAATATTTGTATTTTTCCTCCCTTTGCACCTTAATTAAAGTCCATGCTTTATATGTGCTTAAAGCTCTAACGGATTTTAGAGCTTTTTTGCGCTTTTTGCTTTTAATAACGCCGGTTTACTCTCACCATATACCACATGTTGCATAATTATTTCCTTAGCAAAAAGCAACTGAAGATAAAAAGGAAAAGGAGGCGAACACCCTTTATCAATACCAGCTTTTTGCTTTGTCATGGAAATTAATCAGTAATGATTTCAAAAATGGAACAAGCACCATCTCAATAACATGACCAGACTAGTGATCTGCCTTGGGAACAAATTCCCTCTTCAATGCATATGACTATGAAAGAATCATGTGCATTCAAACACGGGCAAAGGCGTATACAGTGCTGCCACAGTATGAAGTTAGTGAGGTGCTACCTAATGCTATCCTAGAACAGAGGCAATCATATAAGATAAGGACTTAATAGATAAATGTTGTCCATGTATGGTCCAGGTCAATAGCAGCACCAAAAAGCTGGAGATTGATTGAAGAGAGAGTCTGCCTGCTATTTAAAGCATCCGACAGACTGACACCTACATCTATGCTCTCAATGGTTATTAATTTAGAAAAGTGCAAGATAAATGCATAGTCTGATACGCCCACATGACTGATGGCAGTTTATAATGATCGAGTATAGATATTGCTTGGGCAAGGAGCTCGCATCCTGATAATTGATTATGATGGCAACAGAGTAAAGGACACCGAAATGGAAGGAGTTGGTGCAATCTTTACTTAGATCATAAATAACTTGTGAATTGAAGAGCAAACTTGGTGCGGAGTTAAACTTCTCCTGAAGCCTGTGATATTTCTCATCACTACCCTCACAAATTGAGGCTACACAATCGATTGGGAGCAAAATATAAGGATGTTCTACTGTTTCAAATTTGCTAAGTCACCGCCACATCCTACAGTTTGCAATAATTTTGGAATTTTGATTTGCTGAAAATATTGTGGAATTGTCTTTAGATTCTCCAGGTCTTCACCATCTTTCTTTCTTTTTGTTTGACAATATTTCCCTTAGGTTTCAGATGATTAAATGTTTGACTGCTTACACAAACTGTTACAATTCTTTCTTTTTCTTCTTTCTATTTTTTTGCAACAAGCAACCAACTGTTATAATCTATAGTGGTAGTCCATAATGTAAGTTTTGTTGGAGCTTTGGACTATGCTAATTGATTACTCGTCATTTTCTCAGGATCAAATGCAAATTCTGGACTAGTAAAGAAGGACAAACACTCGGCAATGGATGGTTATGGTGGATGGATTGGAACATGATTGGCATATGATGGAATTGGAACCCCTCAAGCTTGAACCAGACAGATCAGTTAGACACACACAGTACTCACCACAGACACACACCCTCCTTTGGATAAGTAAACACTAGAAGTCCCATCCATAGGTATTCTTTTCTCTTCTTTTTTTTTGGCTTTTGTTGGACGAAATCATGCAGGAGCTACAGTGAAAACTATACCACATTGCTGCTCATCTGTAATATTCCTTGCTTTTGGAGGTTAATGAAACAATTGTTGCAAGTATTTGTGCTTAGACTGCTGAATTTCGACTATTTTCTTTGGTCCAATGGTTAATTGTTGATCACTACTTGCCTTAGTGGTAAATTCTTCCATAAAATTCTACACACACACGCCAATGTTTGCACATCTACAAATTTATAGTTCAGATAGTTTCTGTTATATTAGTCTACTCTATAATTCAGTCCAAGAAGTGATAACATTATGTACCTAAAAGTAGTTGAGTTACAGAAGCACTCAGTGTGCCCTACTTCCTAGTCTCAGAAATAAATTCTTATGACCTCAACGATACTGAGTGAACGCAGAGAGAATTGCAAATGGAAGATCATAAGATTCACATCAAACTTGGATGTGTGCACTAATATTAATAGCAGACATTTATGAGTAAGAGAATGAATCTCATAGAAACTACTTTCTGGAGAAAAATACAGTACTGTCATGTGCTCTGCCAATAATTCTCTATGCGTAGAAAGTAATTCCACAAGGAAAAGTAGGCAAAGGTTGACAAAACTAACCGCCTTCGTAAACTCAATCCTAAGTGGATTGCCAGCAACAACATAACCTTGGAGATGCCTTATAGCAGCAAAGGCCCCATCCACATCTTTAAAATTAATGAAAGCATAACTTCGGCCTGGTTGAAATGCTACACTTTCCAGATCCCCAAAACGTAAGAAGTGATTGGCTAAAGTACTTTCTGAAAGATTATGAGACAGATTTCCAACCCAAAGATGTCTGGAAGGGGGATGTTCACGACCATGATGGCTCTTCTCTTCAGGTCTTGGAGGATGGTCCCTGCGATGCCTATCTCTGTCTCTATCTCTCCCTCCTCTGCCAGTCTGCAAAAGAACCATGTAGAATTTGTCATCCAAACTGCATGAAAAATACTATAGGAATGAAATTCGCCCCAAATTGAACTGACTAAATACCAATATTCATGTTATCAAACCCTACTACCTTGGGATTGAGGGGTACCTGTTGTAGTAAATAGCATGTAAAACATACTCAGGCAGCACAAAAAGAAGCGTATAACATCAAATTGAAGGTTCAATTACAGGACAAAACTCTCACCAGAAGGGAGGACCAAAAAAAACAAAAATCGAAGGGTCAAAAACACACCTAAGGTATCTTGAATTTTGAGTTTCATATTTAAACTATCAGGTGTATGCTTGAACTATCACCAATTGTTTATCAAAACACGCCTCAACTATCAATTCAGTTAGGAAAAATGAACAATTGATAATTGAGGCGGGTTTTGATAAATAGTTGGTGATAATACAGGTAGTTACTCACATAATGGTTAAGGAATGAAACTTTAAAAAACCGCTACTTTAGGTGCGTTTTGACCATTAACTCAAAAACAAATAAACAATCAGACAACCAGATTCAACAACAACAACAACATACCAGTGTATTCCCACATAGTGGGTTCTGGGGAGGGTAGAGTGTACGCAGACCATACCACTACCTCAGATGATGTTGTTTCCGATAGACCCCCGGCTTAGGACCGATAACAGTATAACAAACACAAAACATAAATGCATATAAACTAGTACAGTATGCAAAATAAACTAACACCGCTAGCCACAAGATAATACTACAGTCACAAGATAATACTAAAACTATCTAACCGAAACCATAACATCACACAACACCACAAACAAGAAACTTCAGACACAAAAGAACGCTCCCCTACTGTTACCTACTTACCGACGCACTCTCATCCCCTAACCCTCTACCCTAATCCGCGTCCTCCACACCTTCCTATCAAGGGTTATGTCCTCCGTAAGCTGTAACTGCTACATATCATGCCTAATCACCTCCCTCCAATATTTCTTCGGCCTACCTCTACCCCGCGCTTAAAAGCATCCATAGCCAAGGTCTCACACCTCCGCACTAGAGCATCAGAGCCCCTCCTCATCACGTGCCCGAATAAACGTAACCTCACTTCTCGCATCTTGTCCTCCACCGAAGCAACTCCCACCTTCTCCCGAATAATCTCATTCCTCCCCCTATCTTTCCTTCTATGGCCACACATCCATCGCAACATTCTCATCTCCGCCACCTTCAACTTTTGGATGTGGGAGTTCTTAATTGGCCAACACTCCGCTCTATACAACATAGCCGGTCGGAATGTCACTCCGTAGAACTTACCTTTAAGCTTCGGGGGCACCTTCTTATCACATAAAACTCCTGAAGCGAGCCTAAAGGAGTTTTAGAAAACCAGATTTGGTTTTAGAAAAAAAAACGATTTCAAAGAACTAGAGGACCAGATTATTCATTTCAACAACAACAACAACAAACCCAGTTTATTCCCACATAGTGAGGTCTGGGGAGGGTAAGATGTACGCAGTCCATACCACTACCTCCGGAAAAGTAGCAAGGTTGTTTCCGATAAACCCCCGGCTCAAGACAGGGAATAGTAATCAACTCCAAACAAAAAGAAGACAATACATAAATACGCTAATTACAAAAGAATAGTGAACAGAGGAATAGTAAACAAAGAAGAGTAAGCAATCGGAATACAGCATGCAACAAGGTAGCAAAACAGGCTTAATACACCCACCAAGTAAAACCCTACCCTACCTACCCAACTTGGCGCTAGCCTTCTAACCTAATACGCGTCCTCCAGATCTTCCTGTCTAGGGTCATGTCCTCTGTAAGTTGTAACTGCTCCATGTCCTGCCTAATCACCTCTCTCCAGATTATACATTTAGCAAATAGAAAAGTTTCTCCTTGGGAGTTGGATGATTTCTCTGAAGTTCACAACCAGTGTATAGATATGCAATGGAAAGGCTGCATATGAGTATATACGCTCACTCTCCTCAACCCCCTCCTCGGCTAGCCGGAAATCCCTTCAAGCACAAAGATAAGTCCTAACATTTGAGACAAAGATGTTCCACTGATCAGGCCACCAAACAATTAAACATAAATACAGCATTCTTATGGAAGAAATCAACCTGGCTAATCACGTTTAACCCAATTTTGACATATAACAACAACATACCCAATGTAATGCCGCACAGTGGGGTTTGGGGATGGTAGAGTGTACGCAGGCCTTGCCACTACCTCAAGAAGGTAGAGAGGTTGTTCCCAGTTCAAGTACAACAAATCCAGATACAGCGGAGAAGGAAACAATGAAGAAAATATAGCAACTGACAAGGTAACAGTACAAGGTCTACAAGAAAGAAACAATAACATCAACAAACTAGTGTGGTACTCAAAACACCATAAACAACAGACTATGATAGATATCACAAGCAAGGAACAGCTCCACCTAAACATCTACAGCTAAACTCTAAACTACCATACTAGAGCTAGTACACGACAAATACCCGCAATACTCTACCCGACTAACCTTCTACTCTAATACGCGTATCTAAGGTCATATCCTCAGTAATCTAAAGATGCACGTTATCCTATCTAATCACCTCTCCCCAATACTTCTTCGGCCTACCTCTACCTCTCATCATAACTACCTAATATACCCAACCTCTCACACCTCCTCACTAGCACGTCTACAACTCGCCTCTTCACATGTCCAAAACCATCCCAACTCAATCTCAGTCTCGCTTCCCGCATCTTATCCACCACAGAGGCCACTCACTGTAATCACACACAATAGGGTCTGAGCAGCGTAGAGTGTACGCAGACCTTACCCTCTACACAGACCTTACCCCTACTTAAATGGCAGAGAGGTTGTTTCCGATAGACCTCGGAAAAAAGAAACATCATTATTACTCCATCACAAGTAAATATGCCCACAATCCGAAAAAAAAAAAAAAAAAAAAAAACTCAGCAAGGAAATCAAGTCGGTACAATTCGTAGAACTTACCGACATCTACCTATTGAAATTAATTTCGGAATTGCGCAATTAGGGGTTGGATGAACACACTTCTAAGAGGTGAAGCACAAAACAAGCGGAATTAGGGTTTGAGCATATGGGATAAACCACCAAGGATATGTGGGTCATGTATTTGGAGTAACCGCTATGAAATGTTAGTATTCCGTTCCCTTTTTCATTAAAATAATGGATGAAAATCATTTTTCTTCTTTAACTTTACTTTAAAAATCAAACTCAAAATAAAATTTAAATAATAAATATTTTCCCCCTTTTCTTACTTATCTTTTTTAAATACTTATTTTACCCTTACACTATTAATCTTTATTTTTCTTTAGCTATTTAAAATTATTATATTTTTTATTTTTAATATATATAGTAAATATTTATAAATAAAAAGAAAATTATTTTCTAGACCAAAAAAAAGTGAGAAACATATATTAAGTATATAAATTAGTAACGTTCTACATGAAATAAATGACCATGATATGGAAATTTATTTATTAATAATAATTAAAACTGTAATATCTATTAATACACCCTTGTGGTGGGGCCCTTCCCCGGACACTGCACATAGCGGTAGCTTTAGTGCACCCGGCTACCCTTTTTAAAATAACAAATAAAAATAATTTTATAAACATATTTCAATGCATGTAATATAATAACATATAACAAAAATGGAGATATATTATATACTAAATTAATTCAAAATCTTACTTGTATTATAAATATATACTCCCTTTATTCATTTTTACTTGTCACTATTTTGCTTTTTTAGGTCAACCAACAAGAACTTTGACCAACATTTTAAGATGTATAATTTAATATTTACAACAACAACATACCCAGTGTATTCTCACATAGTGGGGTCTGGGGAGGGTAGAGTGTACGCAGACCATACCACTACATCAGGTGAGATAGAGAGTTTGTTTCCGATAGACCCCCGACTTAGGACCGATAATAGTATAACAAACACAAAAGATAAAGTAAATATCAACTAGTACGGTATGCAAAATAAACTAACAGTACAGCAAACACAAAAGATAAGTGCATATAAACTAGTACGGTATGCAAAATAAACTAACACCGCTATTTACAAGATAATACTACAACCACAACACCACGAACAAGAAACTCCAGACACAAAAGAACGCTCCCCTACTATTTAAATTTAAAATTTAGATGATCAGAAAATATATGAAAAATGCTATAAGTTGCAATCCTTCTGCATATTAATAAAATGAAAAAATATTGCTTAAAATATCTGTCAAAATTTATACAGGTTGACCTGAAAAAATAAAAAATGACAAATAAAAACGAACAGAGGGAGTATATCGAAACTTTAAGTGTGTCATAGCAAATTCAGATATAGTTTAGGGTACCTTGTACCTTATCTCTTATTTTACATGCATTAAGTGTGTGATATTACACACGCACACACTTAATGCATGTAAAATAAGAGATAAGGTACAAGGTACCCCTAAACTATATCTGAATTTGCTATGACACACTTACTTTATTACCACATATACTCATTTTTGTTGATCTGTTTGTCAAGTATCAGAATATTTTTGTACTCTTTTTGGGGGAGGCAAAAAATACTTGTGCGTTATCTCAATAAAATAACAATCATAAAAAACAACATTAGTTTTTGTGACGAGTTCATTAAAAAGGTTAAATTAAAAAATTTAAATAAAAATATATAAATACTTGACTAAAATAATAATGTATACTATAAAAAGATATTGCTAATGCCAAGATTAAAATAGACATTGTCAAGATAAAAGGGGAAAGAATGCTTATTATTTAAAGTAGATAGGGGAGTTTGATTTTTAAAGTAAACTTGAGGGGGATGATTTTCACCCTTAAAATAATTCGTGTCCTAATTTTCGGAAAAGAAAAATACTTGAATATATTGTGCGTCCACCTCAAATTATATTAGTACTAACTAGACACTGAAGGGCCCGTGCTAGCACGGACCCAACATATGCTATTTTTTAATCTCAATTTATGTGACACAAATATAATTTAGGTAACTAATTATTGAAATAATTTTAATTTTAAATTTTTGTGATTTATAATATTGTTTCTTCTATTCTAATTTAAGTGACACTGATATAATTTCGAACCTATGTGGCACTAATATAATTTTGATAGTCAATCAAATATTTTATTGTGATTTATAATACTTTTTCTTCTATTCCAATTTAAGTGACACTGATATAATTTTGAAAGTCAACCTATATGGCACTATATAATTTCGATAGTCAATCAAATGTTCTATTATGATTTAAAATACCTTTTCTTATATTTCAATTTAAGCAACACTGATATAATTTCTGAAGTCAACCTATGTGGCACTACTATAAATTCTACAGTCAATCAAATATTTTATGTTGACATATCATTTTGTGTCCATTTATGAAATATTATTAATTTCTAATGTGATCGTAATAATTAATTAGGGATGATATAATAAAATCACGATTAAAGAAGCGAAGAAGACGTGTCTTAAATGATTTATAACAACTAATTAGAAGTGATATAATAAAATTACTATAAAAAATACTCGTGAAAAGGTATAAATGGACCTCATATAAGACATCAAGTTAATTTAAAATATCAAATATTAATTTATTATTTTATGTCTATTTTATATTTTTTATTAAATATTATAAATTTTAATACTTAAATAACCTATAGTAATTAATTAGGGATAATATAGTAAAATTACGATTGAAGCAGCACAAGCAGGCATGTCGAAGACGTGCCTGCTTATCCCCACTTATTATAGATAGTAATTAACTAGATAATGAAGGGCCCGTTTATGGGCCCAATATTACAATTTTGAATATATTTATAGTTATTTAATTAATTTTTTTTAAAATAATTATTAATATTTTTGAATAAATATAATAAAATATCATACACTCTACACTCTAGTGCTTATTTTAATATCAGATCAAACACATTATCTTATATTAAACAACTAATTTTAATGTTCTACTTTATTTAAAAACTATACAAGAGAATAAATTAAAGTTATAACTATCTATTTATTAACATTTCCTTATAGAATCATACGAAGCAATAAAGAATACTAATCCATACATAAATTGATTTTAAATACATTTAAATTTGTTTCATGTGTGTTTAACAAACGGAAATAAGGACATGGATGAAAGTTTTAATGAATCATAATGTTAAAAGATTATTTTTATGTCTTGTCTTATATACATAAAAATAGGAGATTAATTTAATATAGCAAGCAAGAAATTTCTTTTAAAATGATTTGTCTATCTAAACTTACTACCTCAAATAAGAAGAATCTAAAGAAGTAACAAAAGTTAACATGATATATATTGTAGTAATTTAACATGAGGTAGTTAATATTACATTTTAAATAAGTTGTTTAAAATAATTTTAACAGATGATTAATAAGTAATTATGTTTCCATAATTTATATGTATTGTAAATCTTGGTAATAATATGTATCAAATGAAGTTTTGAAATTCTGGAGGGATTCGCTTATTGTGTATGATAGATACTTGCCTATTTAATAACTATGAGTATTTTTTTTTACTATAATATAGTAATAACTACTTTATGTGATTAAATGTGTGGCCAAATTTAATTTTACTTTTTTATCATTTATGAAACACATGCGAGTATTTACATATCCACTTATAAACTATGTCTTCCAATATTTTAATTTTTATAACTTTGACTAGACATTGAATTCAAGATACATGAAAAGCCTTCACAATGTTTATGTCGTGGTTTTGGATAAGAGGAGAGAAAGTTTATCTGAATATTAAAATTAAAAAAATATTTAAATGAAACAAACTTTAAATATATTTTTTCTTTAAATTTAAAATTATTCTTTCTATTTGATTCAAGTATATTATTTAAAAATATAAGGAAAAAAAAGAAAGAAAGTATATGATCATGAATTCTGAAGCTATTAGATAAAGAAATTTTAAGAAAAGAACTTCTCCATAACCTTTCAAAGAAAAACAATGGACCCCACTTCTTTCAGATGTCGCTTGATTTTTTAAATTTTTTCAAAGTATAGTCATTAGAATTTTTTGGATCATGAATTTGTTTTTGTTTTTTTTTTAAATTCCCCACTCTTTGCATGATGTATAATAAGTTTAAGTTAGACTTTTTGTTAATTGACTATGTCTTCTAATAGTTTAATTTTTATAACTTTGATTAGACATCGAATTCAAGATACATGAAAAAACTTCACAATGTTTATGTCGTGGTTTTGGATAAGAGGAGAGAAAATTTATCTGAATATTAAAATTAAAAAAATATTTAAATGAAACAAACTTCAAATATAATTTCTCTTTAAATTTAAAATTATTCTTTCCATTTGATTCAAGTATATTATTTAAATAAATAAGAAAAAATGAAAAAAAGTGTATGATCATGAATTCTGAAACTATTAGATAAATAAATTTTAAGAAAAGAACTTCTCCATAACCTTTCAAAGAAAAACAATAGGCCTACTTCTGTAACGCCCCGAGTCTGTACCCCGGACGTCACACGGTGCTTACGATCCCGAAGGACCACAAGCTAACTCATGGCCGGTACCTGTTGTGAGCACTGAATAATAATACTGAAATGATGCGGAAGTATAACTGAAATGACATAAGGTTCTCAAACACTGAAAACAAATACTGTAATACTGATAGTAATACTGAAAAGAAAAACTGAACATCTGTCTGAAATAGTCTAGCCTGAAAGTCTCTAACTGTCTGAATAGGGAGTTGATGGGACAAACCCCAAACTAACTTCGACTACTGATCATATGAACTACTGAAATGCTGAAACAATAACTTTGTCCTCGAAATATGAGGACTCACCACTGTAATCGCTGCTGATAACCTGAACTGCTAAGTACGGTCTGGAGCTCGTGCGTCTGAACCTATGATATGAGACATCATAGCGCAAGAGAAAGAGTATGCATTAGTACTTTGAATATACTGGTATGCTAAGTGAGGTAGGCTGATACACATGAGTTTAATGCATATATGATAACTGACTGAATAATACGAATATAACTGAATGAGAGTACATGGATAACTGAGACTACTGAAAATACTGAGTATGTAATTGTAACGCCCCGAGTATGGTACTCAGAATGCTACACGGTTCCCACAACCTCGAAGGACCACAAGCTAACCCATGACTGATATTTGTACCTATACACTGCATAATATATGTATACAAATGCGGAAATAAAGGCTAAAAGGTCATAAGGTTCAAATCTGATAAAAACATAACATTTGGGTGGGGTATGAAACACCCAAAACAACTGTAGTAAACTGTCTGAAACATGATATTCTGAAAAGCCTCTAACTGCCTAAATAAGGAGTTGATGGGACATGTCCCCAACTAACTCCAACTACTGAAATAAACTAAGTACTGAAATGATAAAATAATGATTATGTCCTCAAAGGATGAGGACCCACTGCTGACTCTGACTACTGAGTATTGGAATGTTACTGATGCTCTGTAGCTCGTGTTTCTGAACCTATGGTATAAAACACTATAACACAAATGCGTTAGTACGTTTGAATGTACTGGTATGCATGTGAGGTAGGTTGAATGCATAGGGTTCATATGCATGAACAATACTAACTGACTGAATAACATAAACGTGAGAATACATGTATGAACAAGTAACTGTAACTGAGACCATACTGATACTGGTATGGGGTTCTAAGTACTGATTTAATGACGTCTAAGTTTACTGATACTGATAACTGAGTCTACTGAATACAGAGAGACCGAGATTATATTACTGATAAAGGAAAGACTATTTCTGACAGTTCTGATTATGAAGAACTGGTCTGATTGTCTGTATCTGACAGTCTTAAAACTGAATACTAATAACCTGGGTTTTGTATAATTAATATACTATTAATTGAGTTCGTGATAACATGATTACTGTGTCTGAGTACTAATAACATGAGTGACTGTATCTGATAATCCTGATACTGATGGAACTAGCTGAGTTTTGTACTGAACTGATTTGACTGTATCTGGCAGTCCTGGAATTTGTAGAACTATCCGAGTTCTATTACTGAGACTGAATGACTGTATCTGACAGTCCTGATCTGTAGCTGAAACCGTGGGAAGTAGTCATCTAACCAACATGCCCCAAATAATGCATTATAGCTGAGTTGGGGTCCAATCTGTAACCCCAATTAGAAGGGTGTCAATACCGCGCCACCGGTAAGGACAAGCTGTGGGTGACCCTCATCCGACAGTGTTTATCCACCTCATCAACCCTCATCTAACAATGTTGATGTCTCAATCTATGTTCGCTACATAGTTTTGGAATGGAAGGATGACTTCTAAGAATCACACCCTCATCTGACAGTGTGTGTTCCCATCCTTGGGTTCACTCGGTGCTAATTCCTACTCCCATCTGAATAGACACTGAACATGGATTACTGAACTGGACTGAATTAACTGAGTTTTCATTGACTGACGGAATAGTACTGAGATTACTGTATCACTGAGCTTTCCTGAGTCACATGACTGACTGGGTTATATGTATCATGGCTTGACTTAGGATATTGTGAAAACATGACACTAACTCTAGGCACATAACTATATTTTTTGGGTACAAGTACCCTCAGGACTCGATGGGAAGAAACTGACAAAGCATGACTTTCTTGAATACGTGACCAACATCACAATCCATAATACAATAAGTTGGAGATTTCATGAAGTACAAGTTCTAAAGCACCACAATGGCTACACATATATCCATACTTCATTGACTAGGACATTTCATCAAACATTTGACGTGCATAAACTTGTACATGAATGGAGATTTCATATTATTATACTAGTATGACACTTTTCCTTCACATAGGCATTTAGTCAAACATATGGGGAGCATCTTTGGTTATACCATCATCAACACATCTAATAATCATGGATACATCAATCAACTTGTAAATTGAAGGGAGTTTAGCATGATTATTATGCAAATCTTTATATACTAGGGTCAATCATTGTAATATGTAATTTAAAACATAAATCAAAACCCCACAACATCATGAACATGAATTTCAATTCTATTTAAATCATGAACATTCATAAATACACAAATCTTGTATTTTGAAAAGAGATTCTTGAGCTTCATGGGTGAAAGGGACCCATGAATCAACACATGACATACCTTAATGCATGAATTTAAGAAGATTAACGGTGAAATTCTTCAGATTTGAATCTTTTATTAAAACCCTAAGGCTTGTTCTTGAGAGAGTTTGAGAGAAAGTAAGTATATTTTGGTGAATTGAGGTTGAATTTTGTGTTTATGGTGCTTTATGTCGTGGGGGTATGGTTTAGAGTGAGGAAAAAGACTAACATACCCCTACAAAACCACTTCCTAGTTGCTGAAATTCTCAGCTGACGACCAGGGCTGATAAGTTGTTAGATAGGTGACGGGCCGTCAGATATGTCGTCACTCAGTTGCCAGGCTAACATGCTGGAGTAAAATGGGTATAACTTTTTGCTCAGATATTGAATTTGGGCAAAATTGGTATCGTTGGAAAGAAAATTCAATTATCTATCTGTTGGTGGGTCATGAGCTCAAAAAATCATAGTATAACGAGAGATACGATCATTTGAATTTGACTATACCAATATCCTTTCCAATAATTCAATCGGTAATGAATGTTTTGATTTGCCTAATAGCTAGGACGTATTTGAGACCTTAATTGACATCAAACTTGATCATGAAACTACCAAAGAACCATAATGTACTATGCATAATCTTGAAATATGGCTCTAATATTAATTTGCATTTTTTGGGGTATTACAGTAATACTGTGCATATACATACATATATTGTATCTGAGATCATACTGAAACTGAATACTGAGTTCTGATAACTGAGTGACTGATATCTGAGATTATTGATAACTGGGTTACTGATAACTGGGTGATTGTTTCTGACAGTCCTGATTCTGTAGAACTGAACTGAGTTCTATACTGAGTCTGAAACAAAAACTGTAATTGTGGGAGCATTCATCTAACTGACATACCCTAATTGTAAACTGAGTTGGGGTCCTACCTGTAACCCCAGTTGGAAGGGTGTTAGCACCTTGCCAAGGGATACTAATAATGTTGGGTCAAACCTAACCTGGTAGGAAGATGCATAAATTATGTATGTATGGTTGCGTCAACCCTAGTCTGGCAGGAGGACGTCTTACCCTACACTGGCTACGTAGTTCTATAATGCAGGGATTGCTACTAAGGGTCAAACCCTCTGTTGGCAGGAATGCCCTAATCCCTGGGTTCGCTCGGTGTTGAATCCTACTCCCAACTGAATGGACACTGAAATAATCACTAGACTGTACTAGGCTTGACTGAATTGTTATTGATTGAATTGACTGACTGAACTGTTATTGATTGAATTGACTGACTGAACTGTTATTGATTGAATTGACTGACTGAACTGGACCGAGTTCACTGAATTTTATAACTGACTGAGTACTACTGTTCGTGACAATACTGAGACTATTCTGAGTTACTGTAGTTCTAGTTAAATAGCTAGATTTTTGGGTATTAAATACCCCAGGACTCGATAGCATCAATACTAATAAAACATAACAATACTTGAAAATATGGCAATAGTCAATTGTTCACATTGCAATCACTTAGATATTTTGTCAAACACTTGGAAATCATGAGCTTGTACATGAATAGGGACACATGCCAACATGTCATAAATACATTGTTCAGTACGCAAGGATATTCTATCAAACAATCTCAATGCATAGCTTTAGCATGGAAGTAGTTTAAACATGTAGTGATAGCATGAGTTCATTACTAAGATCACCAAAGGATCACAATGCACAATATATTCATTATGTATTCTATCAAACACTTAGGAGGCATAATCTTACACTTGAGCATGAACAACATGCTCATGCATCATGACTACAACAATCATTTCACAATTCAAGGGTTTTTGACATGGGAATTACATCAATCAAATACATGTTATTTTATATTCATGAAACTTGAAATTAAATCTCGAATTAAAAACCCAACATCAATATATACATGAACACAATCCAGTTCAAACATGTAAATCATGAAATCAATGATCTTGTAGTTTAAAAAGGGTTCTTGAACTCCAAGGGTGAAAGAAAACTCAAGGATGAACACCTAACATATCTTGATTATTAATTCTCTGAAAGTTGTGGTGAATTTCTTGGGACTTGAATTTTGAATTGATGGGTTAGGGTTTGTTCTTGAGAGAATTTTGTGAATAACGAGTGAGTTTTGCACTTAGGTTGGCTTAATCTCGTGTTTTAGGGTTGAAATAAAGTGGGAAAATGACTTATTTACCCCTCTAGATGCGGAATTAAAAAAGCAAAAATCGTGCCCAGTGACGCGTTGGGCGCCGCATCGCGTCGATGGTCGACACAATATCCAACGCGATGCGTCAATATCGCGTTGGCTTACTGAAATTTACACTGAAGTCTAGTGACAAAATCCTGGTCGACGCGATGCATTGAGATCGCGTCAATTCACTATTTTGGACTCCCAAACGTGCCTCAAACGACGTCCGAAAAATTCAAAACTTGTCCAAGAACATCTATTGACATCTCTGATCATAAATAAGGGTCGAAAATAAAACCATTGAGTTATTGAGGCAAAAAATGAGACTAAGTGTCAATACTTAGTTGAAATTTTCTAAGTCTGGGACCTCTTTTCATGCTATATAGGACTGAGTTAGACTAGGATTTTTACGGGGTCTTACAACTTCTTTAAGATGTCACTTGATTTTTAAAAAAAATTCAAAGCGTAGTCATTAGAATTTTCTGGAACATGGATTTTTTTTTTGAAATTTCCCACTCTTTGCATGATGTACAATAAGTTTAAGTTAGACTTTTTGTTAATTGACAAATTTGCCCTTGGTCATCCTAGTTATGGTTGTTCTATATAATATTAAATAATGGTACAAAATGCATGTTAAGGGTGGGAACTAATCATGAAAAATGGCTATCTATGTGTTGTGCCCATGTGGGGGCTTATGTGTGATGTAATTATCGAAATTGAGATATTATGTGATATGTTTGACCGTGTGGGGTCCTATGTGATATTGATAGCCTTAAATACACGTGAATAATTATATTGTGTTGTTTAATGTGGTGACATTGGTGTATTGTGATTATATTTATACTTTATTGACAAATGAGACATGTGAAAATTCATGGATGATATGAAAATAATGAGTGGATATTGGCTCATGTGGTTGCGGAAATGTATTATTGGGGTTGGTTGTGGAAATATATCATGTGATTGGTTGTGGAAATACTCATTGTGATTGGTTGTGAGCATTACATCTTCATATCATACTCATTCATAAAATATTGGTACCACCATGGCAACATCTGAGAAACACTGGCAATACATTTTAAAAATATTGTAACACCTTATAAAACCCTTTCCGAGGAATATGCCGAAAAGAAGATATGAGATATGTGGATTGTATATGGATTGGCGAACCCCTCATGGGTCCTAGGTAGGGAAGCTTTAGCTCTGTAGGTGTATTTGAGGATTGTGCGATGATCTTGAAGGTTGTGCGATGACCTCGTGCATCATCATCATATATACACTGCACTTACTTTATTGTGTTTATGTTGTGTTGTATTGCCTTATTGACTTGTCATCTATGTATTTATCTTACCTTCCTTTACTTGTATTTGATGATCTTGTATCTACATGTTCTCTCTTGTTCTATTTATATGTGACATAATGTATACTTATGTTCTATACCTTGGTGTGTTATTGTAATATATGTGAGATATATTAGAACTGTTAGCGCAAGCGGTATGGGCTACCATTGTGGGATATTTTCTGATTGAAGGTGACGTGCCCTTAGTGTATAGTTTGTATGCTTTATTTACTACTTTGCTTGGTCGGCCGATGACACTTACTGAGTACAAGTGGACCATACTCATGCCTACTGCGCCCTTTCGGTGCAGGACTTAGCTCGAGTGCGCCTCACCTTAATTGACTCGGGCGATTGTTGGAGCTTCCAAGGTAGCGGTTGGACATTCATGCGTCCGAAGTTCACCTTTATCTTTCTATAGTTGTTATGTCTTTATTAGTATTCAGAAACAGTTATTATTCCTTTGTGGTTATTTTTTTTCGATGCATTTGACTCTTAGATTGTATTAGTAGTTCTTACACTATTGACACCTGGTTTTGGGAATGATTGGTATTTTGGATAAGTTCTTTCCGCATTGTTATGATTACTTATATGGTTCGGCTTCGTTCTAGAAGCCTTATCGTGGGATATTTCTGTCTTTTCTTCTTTTTGTATCAGTTTGGGTGATAGGCTTACTTGTCAAGGTACGCCATGACAAGTGCCATCATGACCCTTATTTTTGGGTCGTGACAGCGTAGTCATTAGAATTTTCTGAAACGTGGATTTTTGTTTTTGAAATTTCCCACTCTTTGCATGATGTACAATAAGTTTAAGTTAGACTTTTTGTTAATTGAGAAATTTGCCCTTGGTCGTCCTAGTTATGGCTCTTCTATATAATATAATAATAATAATAATAATAATAATATAATAATAATAATAATAATAATAAACTATCAAATCAAACACATTCTCTCGTATTAAACAATTAATTTTAATGTTCTACTTTATTTTAAAATTATACAAGAGAATAAATTAAAGTTATAAATATCTATTTATTAACATTTTTTTATAGAATCATATGAAGCAATAAAGAATACTAATTCATACATAAATTGATTTTTCATATATTTAAATTCGTTCCATGTGTGTTTAACAAACGAAAATAAGGACATGTATGAAAGTTTTAGTGAATCATGATGTTAAAAGATTGCTTTTATGCCTTGTCTTATTTACATCAAAAATAGGAGATTAATTTAATATAGTAAGCAAGAAATATCTTTTAAAATGGTTTGTCTATCTAAATTTACTACCTCAAATAAGAAGAATCTAAAGAATTAACAAAAGTTAACATGATATATATTGTAGTAATTTAACATGAGGTAGTTAATATTACATTTTAAATAAGTTGTTTAAAATAATTTTAACAGATGATTAGTAAGTAATTATGTTTCCATAATTTATATGTGTTGTAAATCTTTGTAATGAAATGTATCAAGTGAAGTTTTGAAATTATGGAGGGATTAGCTTATTGTGTATGATAGATACACGCCTATTCAATAATTATGAGTATTTTTTATTATTTTACTATAATATAGTAATAACTACTTTATGTGATTAAATGTGTGGTCAAATTTAATTTTACTTTTTTATCATTTATGGAACATATGTGAGTATTTACACATCCACTGATAAACTATGTCTTCCAATATTTCAATTTTTATAACTTTGATTAGACGTCGAATTCAAGATACATGAAAAAACTTCTCAATATTTATGTCGTGGTTTTGGATAAGAGGAGAGAAAGTTTATCTGAATATTAACATTAAAAAAATATTTAAATGAAACAAACTTCAAATATAATTTCTCTTTAAATTTAAAATTATTCTTTTTATTTGATTCAAGTATATTATTCAAATAAATCAGAAAAAAAAAAAAAGAAACTGTATGATCATGAATTCTCAAGCTATTAGATAAAGAAAATTTTAAGAAAAGAACTTCTCCGTAACCTTTTAAAGAAGGAAAAATGACATTGTGTAGCCTTTTAAAAAAAAAATAGCCCAAGTTTGGGCACATGGACACAAGTGTCCTGTCGGAAAAAGAAATGTCACTTTATGGCCATTAGGCCATCTGACCATCTTCAGCCCTTTCCTTTGTTCATTGGGCCATTTTTCGGCCCCTTAGCCATTCGGCCCTTAGTTTTTTTTTGCGACGAAATTTTAAACTGAAAAATATTTTACTTTTTTTTATTATTTAAAAATAATAATTAAGCATAATTATTTTAAAAGGTATAATTGTTAAATAAATATGTATAGAAATTATATAATTCTATAAAATATATATATGTATAATATATATATATAATATATATATATATAATTGTATAAAATATGTATATAAATTTATCATTAATTTATAAAATACACATTCGAATAATAATTGCAGCTAAAGGTTGTATAGAGTATGTATAAAAACTGTATAATTTTTGTATAAAATATGTATAGAAACTATATATATATATAAGGTGTATAGAAACTGTATCATTGTTATATAAAATTTGTATATGTATCAAATGTGTATAAAATGGGTTGTATAATTATTGTATATAATGTGTATAGAAACTATATATGTAAGGTGTATAGAAACTGTATCATTGTTGTATAAAATCTGTATATGTATAAAATGTATATAGAAACTGTATAATAATTGTATAAAACATGTATCTAAATAAGTATCAATATGATGTATCTAAACTGTATCAACATGATTTTTACGGTTTGATATATAACAGTTTCAGTTTATGTTGTGGTTTCTGGCGATTTACGTCTTTGCTTTTCTTGAGAATTAATGTCAAGGCTATATTTAGTCATTGTAGGCATTAACCAATACTTATACAATATCCAAGTTATTGTGGGAATTAAATCCGAAGACTTGGTTTCAAGGAAAACTTTGAATTAAAATATTGCGGGACGGTGAGAAGGAGAGAAGCTACACGGGAGTAGAAAGTGAAAGGGAATGACTTTCTTTTAGGCAGAGTCTTTTGAGTTGTGACACTAAGAAAGAAATAGGCATTGGTTGCTTAAGAATTTTGGAGGAGTTGTTTTGATAAAAGGATCAAATTTGGATATTAGTCATGCTGCTTACAGTAGTGCACATTTTATGCAAAAGTAGAATGGAGATTAAATGATTATGGACTCTTAATAAATTCTATCACCAAGTTAATTAAAAGGAGAGGGATAACAAAAAAAAAAAAGTCAAAGTGCCGCTATAGTGTTAACTCATTTGAAAAAAGATAGAACAATTATGAGTGGACTTGTATTTCATGTTTTTATTTCCGTGATCGCATTTGAAAAAATAAATGAGTTAACAGAGTGGACTTTTTTCAAAAAAAATTAACAACATTAAAAGAAAAAAGGAAAAAAATAATGAAAAACAAATAAAAAACCGGACCTCGAAGATTGATTTGAAGTCCGATTATCTCCAGTTGAAGATTAGAGCTTCGTATATTCCGAAGATAGCTGATAGCTTTTTGGACTCGTTATGGTCATTATGAGTTCTTGGTCATGTCCTTCGGGTTGACAATGCACCTGCCGCGTTCATGGAGTTGATGAACCGAGTGTTTCAACCGTATCTTGACTCCTTTGTTATTGTATTTATAAATGATATCTTGGTTTATTCCAAGAGTGAGGTTAAGAATAAAGAGCATTTGCGAATTGTGCTTCAGAGATTGATGGATAAGAAGTTGTATGCTAAGTTCTCTAAGTGCAAGTTTTGGTTGGAGTCTGTTTCTTTCTTGGGTTATGTGGTGACTAAGGAGGGTATTATGGTTGATCCAGCTAAGGTTGCAGCGGTTTGTTATTGGGCTAGACCTACTTCGCCCATCGAGATTCGGAGTTTTATTGGCTTGGCCGAGTATTATTAGTGTTTTATTGAGGGTTTCTCTTCCATTGCAGCTCCGTCAACCAAGTTGACTCAAAAAAAGATTTCCATCTAGTGGTCTGATGCTTGTGAGGTGAGCTTTCAAAAGCTCAAGGATTTGTTGACTTCAGTTCCTATCTTGACTTTGCCCAAGGACGATGTGGGTTTTACTGTCTCTGGTGTACTGTGATGCATCCAGAGTAGGTTGGGTTGTGTCCCCATGCAGCATGGTAAGGTCATAGCCTACGCCTCCAGACACCTTAAACCCCATGAGAAGAATTATCCGACTCATGATCTTGAGTTAGCAGCCGTAGTATTTGCCTTAAAAATTTAGAGACATTACTTATACGGAGTTTATGTAGATGTGTTCACAGATCATAAGAGCCTTCAGTATGTCTTTTCTCAGAAAGATCTCAATCTTCGTCAGAGAAGGTGGTTAGAGCTCTTGAAAGATTATGACATGAGTGTCCTTTATCATCCGGGAAAGGCCAACGCAGTGGACGACACTCTCAGTAGACTATCTATGGGTAGTGTTGCTCATGTTGAGGACAGTAAGAAGAAGCTAGCTCAGGAAGTCCATCAGCTTACCAGACTAGGTGTTCGCTTAGTCGATACAGAGGAGGGTGATATATGGGTTCAGAATAGTTCAGAATCATCTCTAGTTTCCAAGGTGAAGGAAATACAAGATAAAGATCCCAGTCTATTTAAGTTGAAAAAGTCAGTCAAGGATCAAAAGGTTGAGGTTTTCTCCCAAGGGGGAGATGGTGTATTGCGTTGTCAGGGTCGTCTGTGTGTTCCAGGTATAGATGACTTG
This sequence comes from Capsicum pubescens, assembly GCA_030864215.1. Taxonomy (NCBI): domain Eukaryota; kingdom Viridiplantae; phylum Streptophyta; class Magnoliopsida; order Solanales; family Solanaceae; genus Capsicum; species Capsicum pubescens. The sequence goes on along the minus strand of CM061540.1, from coordinate 268,805,054 downwards.
AGGCTGCGAATTCTTACAGAAGCGCATGGTACCCGCTACTTTATTCATCCAGGGGCCACAAAGATGTACCGCGACTTGCGGGAGATCTATTGGTGGAGCGGGATGAAGAAAAATATGGCAGAGTTTGTGGGTAAGTGCTCTACATATCAGCAGGTTAAGATAGAACATCAGAAGCCTAGTGGGTCCATGCAAAAGTTCAATATTCCTACTTTGAAGTGGGAAGAAGTAAGCATGGACTTCATGACGGGTTTGCCTCGTACTCACCATCAACATAATTCAGTTTGGGTCATTATATACAAGATGATTAAATTAACTCATTTTCTTCCAGTCCATACCTCTTATTCAGCCGAGGATTACGCCAAACTCTACATCAGAGAGTTGGTCAGATTGTACGGTGTTCTATTATCTATTATCTGATGTACCCAGTTCACCTCTCATTTCTAGAAAGCATTCCAAAAGGGTCTTGGTACCCAAGTTCATCTCAGTACAGCCTTCCATCTTCAGACAGATGGTCAAGAAGAAAGGACCATTCAAACTTTAGAAGATATGTTGTGAGCGTGTGCAATTGATTTCAAGGGTAGTTGGGATGACCACTTGCCTTTGATTGAGTTTGCATACAACAACATCTATCATTCCAGTATTAAGATGGCTCCATTCGAAGCTCTCTATGGTAGGAGGTGCAGATCTCCAGTCGGTTGGTTCGAAGTTAGTGAGGCCTCAGTTATAGGGCCTGACTTAGTATTTAATGTCTTCAAAAAAGTTCAGATGATCAAAGAAAGACTCCGAGCTGCTCAGAACCGACAGAAGTCTTATCCAGATGTGCATAGAAAAAATCTCGAGTTCAAAATTGGTGATTATGTTTATCTAAAGATCTCTCCTATGAAGGGAGTAAAAAGATTCGAAAAGAAGGGGAAGCTCAGTCCCCGATATGTCGGTCCCTTCAAAATTCTCAGTCGTTTCGGCAAAGTAGCTTATGAGCTCGAATTGCCTTCAGATCTAGCCTTAGTTCATCCAGTCTTCCATGTCTCTTTTATCAAGAAGTGCATAGGTGACCCAACAGTTGTAGTCCCTATTCAGAGCATGGATATTCAGAACAACCTCTCTTTCGAAGAGATTCCGGTCAAAATTCTTGACTATCAGACTCGCAGACTAAGGAACAAAAGAGTCCCTCTAGTCAATGTCCTTTGGCGAAATCAGTCCGTTGAGGGAGCTACTTGGGAAGCATAAGCAGACATGCGTACCAAGTATCCTCACCTCTTCTCTGCTAATTCAGACTCAGCCCAAGGTAACAACTTTCCTTAAGCCTTTCAGTTTCATGTTCAGATTTCAGTTACAATTTGGTGTCCAGTTCATGTTCAGAATTCCATTATAAACTTGGTATTAATTACCATTGCATATCCAATCAAATCTTCATGCATCAGACATGCATTCTCCTTGTGAGAAACTCAGTTATCATAAATCTCAGTCATGTATTCATGAGTCAGTTCAGTCATGAAATCATGCATCAGATATTCATACTCGGTATGAATCTCAGAAATGTCAGTCATGTAGTCATGTTTCAATTGTTCATGTTCAGTATGTACTTCAGCTTATCGTTTCTTCCATTTTAATCAGTCTCATTCGAGGATGAATGTTCCCAAGGGGGAGATATTGTAATACCCTGTACTTCTACCTAGCTTAAATTCATCCCGAAGATGTCAAAGATGTGCTTTAAAGATGAATACACTTTTATACATGTGGAATTTTTAAGATTTTGATTTTTTGTTGTGTGGAAAATTGAATAAGCTTTCAATCGATACCAAATTCGCCTAAATTCGATAACCGGGTAAGAAGTTATGGCGATTTAAAGTTTCAATCGTAAAACACCGTCATTTCAGCCAGTGGCACGTCGCGCCATAAGCCAAAATGACGTTTGTCAGTTTCCAGTGAGACTCTGCGATTACACCGCATCGCGGAGGTCTCCTAAATCCCAATTGTCCTTTTTCCTTTGAATCTCCGCGATAGCTCGTCGTCGCGCCATCTCCCAATTTCCCAGTTGTCAAATTCCAGAGACACGGCGCGATAGCGCCACATCGCGATAGCCTGCCAAATCGGGAAAATTTTGACGAAAAATAAATATTTCGTCCAGGGATAAATTGGTCTTTTTCCAAGGTTTTAACACGTCCAGGTGCGGGATTTAATCCCTAAAAATGTTTCAAATCATTATTTACTCATTTTTTCCCCAAATCAAGAACATTCTCTCCCAAGAAACAAAACCCTACCTTTCAAGAAATCAAAGCCAATTTCGAGAATCTCTCCAAGAACTTCAAGAAACTTACAATCAAGGTATGTCAAGTGTTGATTCATGGGTCCATTTCACCCATGAAGCTCAAGGTTTTTTTTTTTAAAGTTCAAGTATATGGATTTTTATGAATCCCATGTTGGGTTTGCTATTGTTCATGTTGATAATGACCAATTGAATTCTAATCCATGTTTGGTGATAAATTTTATGTGGAATTAGTTATTATATGAGTAGATTCATGTGAACCCATGATTAAACCCTTGAATTGTGAAGTTAGAATTGAATCATGATGTTTACTTGTTGTGCAATGTTGTCTACATAGACTATGTTCATTGCGTGCTTGATGAACTGTCTATGTGAACTAATAAGAGAAGAAACCATGCCATGATTAGTTTATTTGCAAGTGTTTGATAAATTGTCCATGACAATGGATTAATGCCACGATATAGTATGCAATTATGTATTCCCCATTCATGTACAAGTGATACACCCCAAGTGTTCGTTGAAATATTTTAATGAATGAATTGTAAGTATATAGCCATTGTCGGGCTTTTAGGCTTGTGTCATGATTTACATATTATGCTATCGAGTCCTGGGGGTATCTAATACCCGATAATTTAGCTGTGTGCCTAGAGCCAGTGTCATGTTTTTACGATATCCTCAATCAAGCCATGTTTAGTAGAATTTAGTCAGTCATGTGACTCAGGAAAACTCAGTAAACTTAGTAAGCCCAGTAATCTCAGAAAGCTCAGTACTTCAGTAATCTCAGTAGTATTTCGTCAGTCAATGGAACTCAATGAACTCAGTCCAGTTCAGTTCACTTAATGATGTTCAGTGTTTATTCAGATGGGAGTAGAATTTAGCACTGAGTGAACACATGGATGAGGACACACGCTGACAGTTGAGGGTATGATCCTTAGAAACAATCCTTGCGTTCCAGAACTATGTAACCAGCATAGGTTGAGATATCAACACTGACAGATGAGGGTTAATGAGGTGGATAAACACTGTCAGATGAGGGTCCCACTGTTCTCTTTTGGGGATATTTCCATATGAGGGTCACTCACAGCTTGTCCTTACCAGTGGTGCGGTATTGACACCTTTCCAATTGGGGTTATAGATTGGACCACAACTCAGCTATAATAGCTTATTAGGGGCATGTCGATTAGATGACTACTTCCTACAGTTACAGTTTCAGACTCAGTCTCAGTAATAGAACTCAGATAGTTCTTCAAAATTTCAGGATTGTCCGATACAGTCAACTCAGAACAGTACGGAACTCAATTAGTTCCATCAGAACCTAGACTATCATATACAGTAGCTCAGTATCAGTTATCGGTGACTCATGTTATCAATAATCAGACTCAGTAGTCAGTACCATCACGAATTCAATCACAGTCACTTATTCATGCATGTATTCTCACGTTCATGTTATTCAGTCAGTTAGTATTGTTTATGCATTTGAACCCTTTGTATTCAGCCTACCTCACTTGCATACCAGTACATTCAAATGTACTGACGCATTTGCGCTATGGTGTTTTATACCATAGGTTCAGAAGCACGAGCTCCAGACATCAGTAACATTCCATTTTCAGCAGTCAGAGTTAATAGTAAGTCCTCATCCTTCGAGGACATGATCATTACTTTATTTTTTCATTACTTAGTTCATTTCAGTAGTTGGAGTTAGTTGGGGACATGTCCCATCAACTCCTTATTTAGACAGTTTAGAGTCTTTCAGACTACAATGTTTTCAGAATAGATATTTTCAGACATTGTTTCAGTTTTGGTATTGTCGTACCACATTATTCAGATATGGTTTTATCAGATGTTTATCAGTTTTAAACCTTATGGCATGTTTCACCTACTATTTCCGTATTTATACAGTATATTATGCAGTGTTCAGGTACAAATATCAGTCATGAGTTAGCTTGTGGTCCTTCGGAGTTATGAACATCGTGTAGCGTTTCGGGTACCAGATTCGGACCGTTACAGGGCCTCACTTCTTTAAGATGTCACTTGATTTTTTTAAAGTTTTCAAAGCATGGTCTTTAAATTTTTCTAGAACATGGATTTTTTTTTAAATTCTCCACTTTTTGCATGATGTACAATAAGTTTAAGCTAGACTTTTTGTTAATTGACAAATTTGCCCTTGGGCATCCTAGTTATGGCTCTTATATATAATAATTTTTAAAATGAAATGTACTTGGAATTTTTTTAAAAAAATTATCAATTGATGACAATATATATGAAATAATAATATACATTTTTTTGTTTAATATATTTGAATTTTATTTTAATGTAATTAAGATACACATGATCGGACAAGTATATAAATTACGAGATTAGTGTATGTGCAAAGAATAAGAATGAATTATGAGTAATATCTATTGACACTGAGGAAAAAATATATTAATTTAATATTCTAAATTTTAAATTTAGATGTTTTAAAGTTATACTTAAACAATTACAAGCTAAGTTTTAATCCTTCTCAAATTAATATAAAAAAAAATACATCTTAAAATATTGGTCAAAATTCATGCAGTTTGACTCACGAGAAATAAAACATGACGATTAAAGTGAACAGATGGAGTACATAATATTTGACTTCAAGATAAATTGATACACTGGCACCCGAAGAAAAAAATGCTCTTTACATGTATCTGCCAAGATGAGTAGCAAGGGATTCTAAATTTTTTTAAGTCCCGCTTTCATGCTCTTCAGTGTATCGTGACACAAACTTAAATATTTTTGTAATAAAATAAAGGCTTAAATCATCGATAGGCTCTTAAACTTGTTTTAAAATTTTACTTAAACCCCTCAACTAAGACGGGTACCTATCAGACACCTCAATTACTTAAAATTGATACCTATCAGACACAAAATGCTAATTTAGCAATTGGGTGCGTGAATTGAAGAGCAAATAATATTTTACTTTTTTTTTAAGTTAAAAATTTATACTTAAATTATTTTATTAATATAATTCCTAATAATAATAATTTCTTTTTTTTTTTAAAAAAAGGGCCCCCTTCCCCCCACCCCCATGGCCGTGTCTTCTTCCTTAGAGAAGAAAAGCATTCTTCATTTCTTAAAACTTGGAAGTCGTCATCCCCCCTCCCCCCCCAACGTCCTCTTCTTCATCTGTTTCATTTAAAGCTTTCTTCTTTCAAGTTAGAAGTATTCTTTTGCTGAGCTTTCGCCTCTTTGACACTATTTTCGACCACCTCTTAACACACACCACCACCTAATATTGCCTAATTATCTCAATTTTCTTACTTTTCTTGTTCTCGTCTTGTGCTGAGATTGTTTCAACCCTGCCTAACTAAATTTATTTGGGACTTTTTTAACATCTATGAAACAACCTAAATTTTAAAATTAAACAGACCCCAAAAATGATTTAGCAAGCCAAATAAATTAAAAAAAATCAATTAAGAAATTGATTTTAAAAAATACCAAAAAGTGATGAGCAAGTCGTCATCTTCTTCATTCAAATTTTCTAAGGAATGCATTTTCCGATGAGACTCGTCGAAAAATCAAAAGTGAGGGAGTATATTGTTGCTGCTATACTAACGTGCCATAGTTTTCTCCATATGATTTATGATTATCTTCACTAAAATGGTTTCCAAATCATATATGAAAATATATGGAAAAAAAAAGAGTAGAAGAAGATGACCAGAAAATGGAGAAAAAGATGGGGAGGGGGGGAATTTTTATTTTTATTTTTTTTAAATTTTATAATTACTTTTTAATAATTGTTTGGGCCCTTAATACTGCATGACACTTTTTAGTTAGTTGTTTTTGCCATATCACCGCAAGCGTGTTACACATACTTTAAAATATTTGTTAAATATTCGAAAGTGCCTATTAGGAATAATTTCAATATAGTATAGGTGTGACGCCCCAAAGTTTTAGGGACTGTCCACCGGCAGAACTGTGCGTGCCAACTAGGCCGCATCCTTATTAGCATGCAGACGACATGTGCTGAAAGATGAGCTGAATTTGATGATGAGGCAAAGGGGAATAACATGAGGTAACACACATCTATATATGTTGCATGACATGTCCTAAGAGTGCCAAAGTGATTTGATGAGGGCTTGGTGTGAGCCCAAAGGGGGTGGAGGCATGATTGCGGATCGTATGTCAGCGTCGTGCCATTTGGAGATACAATTGGAATCTATGGATTTCGGTTTAAGGTGATGTTCTTAAGGGTACCTTATGTATGTTTACCAAGTTTGGGGTTGTTTGGAGTTCGTTTGGTTAGTGGCTTGACTTAGCCAAGGTCCAGTGGCATCGTCGAAATTTGTTGATTGGTCTGAAGGCCATAACTCATTCCATGAGCATGAGAATGGGATGAAACTTCATGGAGGTGTGAAGAAAGTCAAGACAAGGGAGTAGGAACAAACGGTACCCAATTCGGAGGTTGGATGGACAGTCTAAACCCTATTACGATTCTCCGGCAAAATGATGTCTAGTAATGGCCATTGGGATTATTTATTTTAAGCATATATATAGTGACAGCCTACCAGCCTTCCCCGGGCATGTCATTAGATGGCCGTCCCAAGTGTACTGCCTTAAGGGACAACCTCAAGGGCCTGCCTTGGAATGTCAATGGAATGCACAAGGTACTCACAGGGCTCGAGAACCCTATGGGCAACGCAGGGTCGGGTGGACCAGCGTTGGGCGCCCCGACAAGGCTAGAGGTTGGATATTTGAACCGACATGCCCTGCGGGCTGTCTCAATGATGGAAGAATGCCTTTAAGCCGATAGAGCAATCGAGATACTCTCCCCAAGAGACTCACGAGTTGACTTGTGAGCTTGGCCAAACGAGCAAGGGTTCGTTGGCCTAGATGTGCAGTTGTGGGGAGACGCTGCATTGTGCAAGTTGGATGTAAGTTGCGTGGGCTATGTTTGGATATGCCATAAGATATAAGTGGGCATATCTAAGAAAGACACTTGAGACTAAAGCCCAGGATTGAAGGTTGCCCTACTCGGGCAAAACAAAGGCCAAGTGTACATGCACAAGGCGATATCAAGCTAGAGGATAGAACTGTGCACGCGATAGCGATGCTCAGGCCCAGGCGAGGGACGAGTATGTCCGTAGCCTTTCCCAGGAGTGAATATAGACGAGATCCAAGGATTGAAGGTGCGCCACAAGAGTTACTTATACGTCCGCCATGTTATTCGACATGTTGATAGAGCCGCACCAAAGGGGGTAAGCCACTAAGGCAAGCTTCCCACAGGCACAAGATCGTGCTAAGGACTTGGGAAATGAGGAATGCTGGCCTATAGTCGGAGAAACTATTAAGGCCACACGGGCAAAATTGTGTGCCACTGACGCAGTGAAAAATGAGCCCGTGACAAGTAGTATAATAGCGTAAGTTAGAGAGAAGATTGTGAATGTCATTGTAGCAATCACGTCAAAGCAAATGATTGACATTCTTCGTGCACAAGAAGATCATTTGAGACGATGCTACCTTGTGAAGGAAATTAGTTGTATGTTGAGATGCTTGATTTATCTATGTCAACCAAGGTCCATCATTTCAGAATCACGCCATGTCACATCCGTTGATCCCGCTTTTATCTGTGTGGTTTGATTCATCTTCAAAGCATCCGAGAGTGATTGAGATTAAGAGTGTTCATGGGTCAGTTTGGATTGGTTAGTGGTTAAAACCATAACCAAAACCAAAACCAAAATCAATTTAGTCAGTTTTTGAATTTCTAAAATCAAACCAAACCACAAAAAGAAAATAACCGTCGGTTTGGTTCAGTTTGGTTCGGTTTTTTAGTTTTTTCGGTTATTAACTAGCTTACTCCAACCATCTCTGGAATAAACTCCTTCTTTTACCCCATAGAAAATAGTATCACATTGAATAATTTTTCATGAAATATTGGTACAGTGATTGACAAATGATATTATAAATTCTTAAAAATCAGAACAAACACATTAAACAAAATCAACATTGAGATGAAAAACACCAGCTTTGTATTGTAGGCACTAAGATTATCCAACAACATACAAACACATACATGTACATTGTAAAACAGAGCTTTGTATTCTGTTGCGGTGTACTGCAAGAAGAGACAAAGTTGAGCAAAATTGAGTTATCTGTCTACTTTATAGACTAGCTAGGTGAGCTAATCATAGAGGGAAAAGATTAAATAAACAAGGAGACATAAAACTATCATTTGAACCAGGGACCATGGTAACTACTAACTCGTTTGAAAGTTTCTTTGTTTATGTGACCGAAGATGAAGCAACATATGGATTACAGTTTTAGTCATCATTCATGCCATCTCTCTTGGGTTATTCACAAACCATACATAAAATTTCACAAGCTATACATTCACAAACCATACATCATTTATGTCATCCCTCTGCACGGTTGCACCATTGCCTGGCTAAAGTTCCATCCCATGAAACTTTGAGATTTTACTATTGAATAGAATCAGATTTAACCATCGAAAATATCACGCAAAAAATAAAGAGAAGACTACACTACGAAAGTGAGCGTAAATGAGATATAGGGGGTTAAAAAACCAAACAAGAAAATATTACAATATCTAAGCTAGCCGAGACTCTAGAAAACATGGCACAAGTATAATCAGTAGGAAGAAACCGAAACACTTGCAGTTGCATGGACCATCAACGCAAAACAAACGAGAGGGAAAAACTAAAAATAAATTTTTGTTTTTCCTTGTGAGATGAAAAACTGAAAAGAATTTTTTTTATCGTTTGCTTTCTATGAAGAACAACAGAAGCTAATGCGGTGCTGCCTTTCAATGAAGAACAAAAGAAGCAACAGTTGATGTACTACATATTGTGAAAGTTGAAGTAGAAAAAGTGAGGTAGAGACTGTAGGGTTAACTTATTAGAAATAGTAGGTAGAGTTGGGCTTGAATTTGGGGCTTTGGGCAATTGGGCTAAAGTATTGGTTGGGCTAGACATAGATTAAAGTTTAGTTTAAGATTAAATTTAATAAAATATTTATATTTTATTTATAAATTATATATAAATAATTATAATATATATATAAAATTTATCGGTTCGTTTTGGTTATTTTCATGATTTTTTTTAGTAAAACCATAACCAAATCAAATAACATCGATTTTTAAAAATTTAAAATCAAACCTAACTAAACCAAACCAAACGTCGGTTTTTTTAATCAGTTTGGTTTTTAACCAAACCCATGAACATCCCTAATTGAGATACCTTCAAGGGATGACTTCAAGTCAGTGGGTACCGTATGCAGAGAGATCCTATGGAGGCACGTTGGACCGACAGGTATAGTCATTGTGCGATGTTGTTTGGGTGGAACCATAAAGTTGGACAATCGGATAGATGTTGCTCAAACGTCCTAGATTATAGGGAACCATCAGCTTGTTAGAAACTCTGTTAGCAGTATGTTGGTAACTATGGTTGGAAGAGAGCATGAACTTGACAAAGACGTCAAGCAGAGTTGGTGGAGTGCATCAGAAGCTTATCAGTCAAAACAGTTTGTTTATGCGAAGCGACGTGCCAGGGTTGTCAGCCAAAAAAGAGTCTAGGCTATTGTGAAAGAAGGGGATATGTCGACAAATCGGGTGGTCAAGAGGATGAGCCATGTTTGCCAGGTCATGCAACCATGTTCCAAAAGAGTTGAAGTCGTAGACTATAAATATTGGGCTTGATCATACATAGATATTTCCATAGATGCAATTAAGGCATCAAGTGGAGTGTTCACCAAGAAGGTTGGACTTGATCTTTACCGAAAGACGTGTGGAGGGGTCCGTCTAAGGAAGTCAGACTCAAGGTCGGAACTGAAACCTAGCCATACAATGGGTTGCGAGGAATGGTAGGAGAGTCCCTACAGAAGTGATCCATACAGGATGAGTGGTCAATAAAGCCTACAACATGAGAGTGCTATGCAAGGCAAGAACCAGGCTAGCACTAAGCGGATCGTTGGGCCGCGACAATGTAAAGAAAGACCTGAGTGCAGGCTTCTTTGCGGGAAGATGAGTGTCAAAGTCAGGTGGAGGTAAAGCTATCAGGTGTGTGAGAGACACATCAAAACCAAACCATTTCGGGGAGAGGTGTTGTGCCAAAGTACTAAGGGTAAGGAAAGTCGTCAAAGTAGGATTAGCTAAAGCGCCAAAAATGAATTGGGTTCCAAGTTTAAGGATGGGTTCTTTTCAAGAGTGGAAGAGCGGGTCGGAGGCTACAGATGGGTGAATTGAGGGAGTTCTCACCATAGGCTATAGGTACGAGGGTACCCCGTACGTCGGAGAACTACGAAGAGAAAGAGAGAGTTTTGAACGAAGTGTCATCTTCAGAGTAGTGCGTAGATGTCGGCACTTTAAGATAAGAAGTACTTGCCAAAGGTACATCCCCAGGGAGTGTGTGGTGCCTATTGGCGCAGAGCATGTGAAATGCCAAAAGGTGCCATGGTGAAACATGGGTTTCCAAAGGGCGTTGTGTATGATGATCGGGACAAAGTTTATGATTTGGGCTACCGCCAATGACATCCCTCAAAGGAAATGAGAAAAGAACCATAAGGGTATGGTTGGCAAAGATGCCACATCGAAGGATATCTACCTAGCTATGTTGTGCTAAATAGGTAAAAGTCTAGGAGGAAAGATAGTTGTCTGCTAGAGGCAAAGGATCGAAGGGCTAGACATGTCGGTATGGATGGGCTAGTAGGATCTCCAGGGTGGAGACAGATTCCAGGACGAGATGAAGGCCATGAGGAGCATGGTACGAATATGACTATAGGTCACCGCAAAGCTAGTCACCAGAGGGTGCAGGTGTGGAGACACCATCCGAGCTGAAGTGCGGAGTGCACGCTTGGATAAAACTTGGGGGAGAAGGGCAAGGGGCCTGACTCCATTTTGAAGAAGGAGCTCGCAAGAGTTCCTGCACCTAAAGATTTCAGAGCCGCGATGTAAATCCCTAAGGGTGCAAACTTTGGGTTGTCACCGGTGTTGTATGTCATTGAGGAAAATGACTATTTCAGGTGTGTGAGGGTGTGACGCCCCAAAGTTTTAGGTCCTGTCCACCGGCAGAACTGTGCGTCCCAACTAGGTCGCACCCCTATCAGCTATGCAGGCGGCATGTGCTGAAAGATGAGCTGAAGTTGATGATGAGGCACATGGGCATAACATGAGGCAACAAACATCTATATATATTGCATGGCATGTCCTAAGAGTGCCAAGGTAATTTGATGAGGGCTTGGTGTGAGCCCAAGGTGGTGGAGGCATGGTTGAGGATCGTGCACGGTGTTCGATGGCAGCGCCATACCATTTGGATCTATAAGTGAAATATATGGATTCTGATTTAAGGTGATGTTCTTAAGGGTACCTTATGTATGCTTACCAAGTTTGGGGTCGTTTGGAGTCCGTTTGGTTAGGGGCTTGACTTAGCCAAGGTACAGTGGCATTGTCGTAATTTGCTGATTGGTCCGAAGGCCATAACTTGTTCCATGAGCTTGGGAATGGGATGAAACTTCATGGAGGTGTGAAGAAAGTTAAGAGAAAGGAGTAGGAACAAATGACACCCAATTCGGAGGACGGATGGATTGTCCAAGCCCTAGTACGATTCTCGGGCAGAATGATGTCTAGTCATGACCATTAAGATTATTTATTTTAAGCATATCTAAGGGGGGTATACATGGTGACAGCCTACCAGCCTCCCCCGGGCGTGTCGTCAGATGGACGCCCCAAGTGTGCTGCCTTGAGGGATAACCTCAAGGGCCTGCCTTGGCATGTCAAAGGAATGCGCACGGTACTCATAGGGCTCGGGAACCCTATGGGCAACACAGGGTCGGGTGGACCAGCGTTGGGCACCTCGACAAGGCTAGAGGTTGGCTATTTGAACCGACATGCCCCACAGGCTGTCTCAATGATTGAAGAATGCCTTCAAGCCGATAGAGAAATCAAAATACTCTCCCCAAGAGACTCATAAGCTGACTTGTGAGCTTGGCCAAGGTTTAGCCAAGCGAGCAAGGGTCCGTTAGCCTAGACGTGCAGTTGTGGGGCGACACTGCATTATGCAAGTTGGATGTAAGTTGCGTGGGCTATGTTTGGATATGCCATAAGACATGAGTGGGCATATCTAAGGAAAACGCTTGAGACTAAGGCCAAGGATTGAAGATTGCCCTACTCGGGCGAAGCAAAGGCCAAGTGCGCATGCACAAGGCGATGTCAAGCTAGAGGATAGGACTGTGCACGCAATAGCGATGCTCAGGCCCAGGCAAGGGACGGGTATGTCCGTAGCCTTCCCCGGGAGCGCATATGGACGAGATCCAAGGATTGAAGGTGAGCCACAAGAGCTGTTTATACGTCGACCATGTTAGCCGACATGTTGATAGGGCGACACCAAAGGGGTAAGCCTCTAAGGCGAGCTTCCCACAGGCGCAGGATCGTGCTAAGGACTTGGGAAATGAGGAAGGCTGACCTATATTCGGGGGAACTATGGGCGCCACACGGGCAAAATTGTGTGCCGCTGACGCAGTGAAAAATGAGCCTGTGACAATAGGTGTTCAATAGGTACCAATCTTAGTTGAGGTGTTCAAGTGAAATTTCGAAACAAGTTTAGGATCCTATCAATGACTTAAGCCTAAAATAAACTATTAATGACCAACAGGCTAAAATATTAGTTGGATCAATAATTCAAAGATGAAGATTGAATTAACTTGTGCTTCAATAATGCTTCAAATGATACTAATTCACTAAGTCTGATATTAACTGATATGTCAACTATCAAAAATTAAATTTTAGATTGGTTGACGAATTCTAGTTGCTCGTCCTTATTCGTTAGCCATCTCAATTAGACATTTTGTTATCCAATATAAAGCCAAAACTAATACGTGTTATCATCATATCAACTCCTATTAAAGAAGGAAGAAATTATGTCTTACCTCTTTCTTATGTAATTGAAATTTGAAAAGTAGATAACGAGATCAATTCTCACAATTAGTACACCGGAAGGTTGTGTTGCCTCGGGATATTGTTGAATGTTCCTACGTACATCTGTCTTAGAGCTCTTGCATATGTTTCCAATCTCATTGGCTGTCCATGCTACCAACATTCCTATCAAGATGTCTAGGACTGCATGTATTTGCTCTGTTTGTTAATTTGATTTTGCTTGGCCCAAACACCTGATTTTTTAAGGGGCAAAATTCAGAAATAACATACTTATCCCCTTGATTATGAGTTTCATAATTACATAATATAGCAAGTTGTATTTTGTATTTTGCAAACTGTTGCTATTAAAATACAATTATATATGATTTTTACCTTTATGATCGATATGTATTTTGTATTTTTGCAAACTGTTGCTACAAAAATACAAATACATATAAATACATATGCTACAAAATGTAATTTGATAAAAGTATTGCTATTTTTTATAATTTAATACTCAAGTATGCTACTTTATGCATTTTTTCCTTTTTATTTATTACGATTTGTAACCATATATATTTTAGAAGTCTTTTTTAATCTTCCATATGTTTATTCTTTTTTTTTTCTTACCATATATTTAGGGCTCTTCAATTTTTTTCTTCCCATATATTTTCGGATTCAATTTTATAAAAGAAAAAAAAAATATCCTTCAAATACTGAAGGACTTTTATATCCTTTAAAAATTGAACTAATACGTCAGATTCATATTTTGAATTAACTTATAATCTCTGTTAATATTTTAAATATTAAATAAAACTTAAGACTCTAAAGTTGGCTAAAATTCATAACTCGTTAAGTTTTTTACTATAACTTTATCTCCGAGTTTCATACCTAAGAAATACGTAGCCTACTATTACCTACTTCAACTATGTCACGTGATATTTGATAGTGAAAAAATCATTCACGTGCTTTGTAGAAAACTAGTTTAGCCACACGTGACTCGCGCGTGTAACGTTTGATTATTTAAAATTAAATAATTTTATTTATTGTGAAAATTTTTAATGAAATATAAAAGTTTAAATCATTTTTAAAAGATTCTTCACACTTTAATATAATAATGTAAATATAAATATATTTTTTAGTGTAAGCACCTGTATATTTTACATCATCGCTTTTGTTTTTGTCATGCAATACATCATTTCCTTGTTGTCGGTTATTTTACTTTTTTGGTTTCTATATTTAAAAAAATTCTTATTTTTAGAGTCAAATCTTTACAAAATCATTGATTACATTCTTATTACGTACAAACTGATTTATAAAATTTCACGCAACTAAAAAGATGAATAATCCATAGATAAAAGAAAATTTTGATTTCTGATACATATTAAATAACATAATCTACAGATTAGACAATAAATTAATAGTGCATAGTAAATTTGATAAGAGCTACACGATTTTATCTTTTGTTCACCTCCCCTTCTTTTTAGTACACTCTCGTTCATGTTTTTGAGTCTAAAAAAGAAGCATAATGATATTCACATGAACTGCATCGTCTAGTAAGTCTAAACTCTTGATATACCCTTATAATACGATTTTTTCTAACTTAGAACTCCATTTAGCTGTCATTAGAAACAAAAATTAGTCACTAAAAATAGAAATAAACTTAAAAACCCTTTATACACAACAAAGACACATAAAGAGTTATAATCGAATAACCTTTCAGGGAGGAAAAGAGCAAAAACTCTGATAATAGTGTGTAACACCCCGCATTTTGGGCTAGAATAAAAAATATGACTCTGATGCATTGATAATCCCAGAGCCTTAAATCCTATACCAATTTGGCATGTTAATCAACTTTGTAGTATGTGAATCCATTTGAGCATGAATTTAGACCATAGAAGTCCTTCAACTCAAGGACGAGTTAAAACCATTTCGATCGATTAAGTTTTAGTGGACGTTGTAATTTGTGTCAAATTCTATTGACCATAACTCATTGTATAAGATGAACTAGGTGGCCTACTATATACCAAATTGTATATAATTGAATAAGCTTTCCAACGATACCAAATTTGCCTAAAACGGACACCCGGTGAAGAAGTTATGACCTTTCAAAGTTGAATGTGTTGCCTATGCACATATAGGCGATGCATAGGGCGGAGCCTATGCAAATATAGGCGATGCATAGGGCGGCGCCTATGTAAATTTAGGCAATGCAAAGGGCGGCGCATAGTTATGGTTTCAGGTGACGAAAACACTCCGTTTTGAGTTACTTTAAGTGCAAGTTAGTCCTTACAAAACCCAAAATCGTCCTTACCCACTCCTAAACGGATTTGGGCCTATTAACAACATTGAAGCCTCCTATAAAATCCCAAAATCTAATCCTTCAAGAACTTAAGAGAAGGAGCAACTAGGGTTTGATAAAATAAGCCTGAAGGAGCGATCATTCCGAAACTTCTTCGTGAAACAAATTACAGATTTGGAATCCTCTCGACGTAGGCTTCGATAGACACCAAAAATTCGTGGAGAATAAGGTACGCGGGATTTTCCTAAAATCTCATGGGCATAGAAATCATGTTTTAAGAATTGGATTTTCGAATTCATGTACATACTCATGTTTCAGAAGTTTTAATGATATTGTTTTGGCCTTTTGGCTTTCCTCCAAAGTGATTTGAAAGTTATATGTATATATATATATGCGTTTGTCCTGAAATATGAATTTAGAGCATGATTTTCATGAAACCTCTCTCTTAATGTAATTTTTTCCATGTTTCACGTAATATACAATGTTTTGAACACGAAAGAGAGGGTTGTGAATGTTGAATATGCATGTAATGAAAGAATGCATGGTTTTGCCAAAAATGCACATGACCACCATATGTTTGATGAAAGTTTTGCATGGATTTGACTTGAGTTTCGGAACATGACATCTTTAATGCAAATTACATGTTTTGGTGGTCTAAACTATGTTTTGAATGAAAGCTCTTGCTTAATACATTATGGCTCAGAAATAGGACTTGCAAATCTTGGTATGACGATACTAACTCAGACAAATGCCATAACAGACACAGACTAGTTCAGAAATCAGATTTTTATCAGACTCTCATGATTTAGAAATTTCAGAATGATACATGTTCAGAAAAGGCTAAAATAGGGCATAAAGAGAGCTTAGGTGGTTCCTGAAGAAGGCGGGAGTTTCAGACAACTCTTTGCCTAAAATCGTGGTTTGCCGACCCGGGTATATTATTATGCGCTGACTTAAATGTCATGTGGTGTATCAGACTCAGACACTCCAACCCTTGCGGCACACTTGGGTTGGGGGCTTCCCCGCCGAGTCAATGGCGGATTCCATACAGCCCGTGGAATATCAGACTTGTAGGGGAATACCACCTAACTCAGAAGTAAAACACAGATCATGATTTGAAATGAACAGACAGGTTACATGTTTTCAGAAAGTGCCCATGTATTTTTCAGAAACAGTTTTATACATGATGTCTTGATGAAAAATTGCTTTCACTTAATATGTATATATATATATATATATATGTATGTATGTTCCATTATACTATTTTTTTGGATTGCTTCGCGTGCCAGTACTTTTGTGCTGACCCCCCCTCCTTCCAGGTTCTGAGGCACAGTCTAGGGTTCCAGCTACTCAGTAGACATTCTCGGGTTTGCAAACTTGATCTCACAGTGGTGAGCCTTCTATTATTCGGAAGGCCTAATTATGTCAGACACTATCTTATTTATTATGTTTTTGGTTTACTGGGGGCCTTGTCCCAGCTTCTTTTCAGACAAAGGTTTATGTTCTTAGTAGAGATTTCGCAGACTGATGTCAGATAGTATTATTCAGAAATGTTGCAGGACTTGACCATGTTTTCCGTACTCAGTTTCAATTCCGCATTTTATTATGATTATGAATGTTGTGCATGATAACCAGATAGAGAATGGGTGTTCCGGGCCTTCATAGTTCGGGATGCTCGTCACGGCTAGGGCCTAGGCTCGGGTCGTGACATAGTGCTATATAGTGTTGCCTTTAAAATTTGCGCAAAAACTATCAAATACCTTTGAAAGAAGTAAAATTTGCAGCAATCAAAAGAGAATCACCACACATGTAATATAAACCTTGATTTTTTTTATGAGATAAATCTTTAATTTTTTTGGCTACTTTATTCGGCGATAACACACTTGTTTCGTTCAATTTTTTTATCAAAAATTTGCAACTGAAAGAGGAACACAAGAAATTGTCAAAAGAACACAATACATGTTAATTGTTGATAAGTTTTGGAATATATATTAGTGTTTATGTATAATTAGAATTTTATTTGAGGAATATAGAAAAAGAAAATATTAAATCTTCTTAAAATTAAATTTAGTTGATCTAGAATTCTTAAAAGTATTAGTTTTCATTTATTCTGATGTCTTCTAATAAGGAAAGGTTTCACCATAACTATATTTAATTAATTTTCAACTCTTAAATATTAGAAAAAAAATAGGAAAAAGATGATTTTGTCTAAAACAAAGACTTTTAATGAAGGGCAAGATTTCACCATAAATATATTTAATTAATTTTCAACTCTTAAATATTAGAAAAAAAATAGGAAAAAGACGATTTTGTCTAAAACAAAGACTTTTAATGAAGGACAAAAAGTTGAAACGATATTTCTAAGGCCCTTCACACTTTTAATATATTATAGATTATAGATTATAGATTATAGATATAGATTATAGATATAGATTATAGATATAGATATAGATTATAGATTCAAGAGAAAAACTCAACTTTTCCATAGAAGTTCGTTCATAGCTATAGCATTTGTGCATACATTATAGGAAAAATGCAGTAACCCGACTGTCTAATTAAATTGACAATCAGATAGCTAATCTATTGAACTATCCAAACCAGTTGGTATCTCATCCATAAAATGTGCTCTTGCAAGGACAACCATAATCTCCCATGTATTACAAGTTGTTATCAATAAGTTTAGCATGGGATTTTTTTTGTCTCTTTGTATATGCTTATGGGTATAGTATCTAGCATACAGTTTTTGTTTAATCTAACCCCTTGTTAGTCTCTTTCTCTGCCTCCAGAAATTCCTCGAATTATTTAATTTCCGATGAGAGTATCAGTACAACTTTCAAGTCTAAAAATAACATAGAGAATAATGAATTGTTATCATAATCTAGATTTTGGATTGGGTTCTGTGATGTACACTTGGATAGTATTATTTGTTATAACATTAACTGCATGATCTTCATTCCATGCTAACTGCTAAACGATACTCGTTTGATATCATAGTTCAATATAAGACGTGATGTTGCACTCCAAAAGCAGACCAAAAAGAGTCCACTCAATGGCTATATCAAGGTCATTAATGTTATCGAACACAACTATTGAACTCCTCCCACCAAGCTCAAGAGTAATTGGTTTAGCAAGTTGAGCTGCCGCAGTCATGATCTTGAACCCTGTTGGGCCATTTTGTGTGAATACAATTTTATCAATATCAGGATTTGATATTGAAGGAGAACCAACTTCATGTCCCAGTCCCGTTAATATGTCAAGGGCATCAGTTGGAAGACCAACCTCTACAAATTTCACCTAACTTTAATTAGATGCTAATTCTAATGGCTTAAGTACTGCTGCAACAACCAACAACTAGGATAGGATAAACTTTTCATGTTGTCATCAGAAGTAGATAATTCCATCGAGTAATCAACCCCACGATTTTAAATGATTGTGTTTAAGAGTTTGATCCAATCCAATAGTTCTTCCTTTATTTTAGTGTAATATTTTTTTCACTCAACAAAAGCGTCATATTAATGTTAACTATGGACTATTGAGAAAAGAATTCTGTAGTCCGTTGAAAGATCACATGATAAAACTATATGTGATCAGCATCCCATTTTCTAAATAAGTATGTGATGAGTGTCCGTCCTGTTACAAGGACTTCAATTCTTACCATAAAGGTCCTACCAAGCTTGAGTTTAACCACCGACGAATTTTCTTTTGCTTTTTTTTTTTTTTTTGAACTTGTAATGTTGTATATCTCATCATTATGGCTATGCTGGCAACCATCAAAAGACAAGAGAAAAAGACAATCAAGAAATACTTTTTTTTTTTTTTTTGTTTCCCAAGGTATCCCACAGCCGACAGCCGTGAGAGACTAATCCTTCGTTCCATTATCAGCGCATTAGGGAAATGACATTAGGGAACTGGCCACCGACAGCCGTGAGAGACTAATCCTTCGTTCCATTATCAGCGCATTAGGGAAATGACATTAGGGAACTGGCCACAGAGTTTTCTTCATTCACCAGAGGTGGGGATCGAACCCCCAACCTCTTGCTTAAGGAGTGAGGTGCTGAACCACCACACAAACCCTTGTGGTTCAATCAAGAAATACTTATTGAATACCCAAGAAATCTATAAGGACTCTTTATCAATTTTCTATAAAGGATAATAGGCTCCAAGAATCTTAATTGGCCAATGCAACCGATAAGAGAGAACGCAATAGAAATTAGAATTTTACTATATATTTTTCTCTTATAGTATGTATTAGCATATATTGGGTTTAATTTTCGCCAATGCCAAAAATAGTAAACGGTTTTGGTTGAAATTTTAGGAGATGCAGCACATCAAAAGTTTAAAGAAGAATAATGGCATTGTCCAATTAGGAACTCCAAATAATATGACTAAAACGAAAAATATGTCTGCACATTATACCTGTAACAATAACGTGCTCTTACTAACATCCGGATCACCGCCAACCAAAACTAACAACATGAAATATATAAAAAAAATCAGTCCATATTAAGAAGGTTGAGACCAGATTAACATAAAATCAAGACAGAAGCAAGAAAATAAGGCAAATTGAAGGACTAGTTGCTGAAAAATATTATTGATTTTTTTAATATAGAAGTAGACAATTCATAAAGCAAAAAGGATAGTAACTAGTACTTTTTGAAAAAATTAGCGTTTCCAAATTCAAAAAGGAGAAAAAATAACATTTTGGGGAAAAATCACTATTGATCAGCCGTACTTTTTAATTTTTGGGTTAAGTTTAATTTTTTTTCTTTATATGTTTGAGAAAAAGTCTAAATAGGACACAAATTGAAAAAGAAACTGTTGGCTGAATTTTTTCAGGTTGAATAATTAATTTTTTGAGAAATTTAATTGAAGGAAAAAGGTGAATAGTGGATTTTATTTAAAGTGGAGTCTTTTAATGAATAGCAAAAAATTCAATCAATTTTCTGAGGATCTTCACACTGCTGCAGTTATCTTCTTGTATCCTAGTTTTAGTAGAACTCTATTTTGTATTTATTCTTGTACTTATTTGTTAGATAGATATATGTTGTAATTCCACTTTATAAATACAAAAATATAGAATGAGCAAGGCTCACACTTTAACCCTTCACTTTATCTATTTCATCTTGGTATCAAAGCCTTAAACGATCCTTTCCATGGCTTCAAAAAATTCTTCATCTCAGACCACCACTGCCTCTGCTCAAACTGCCATAAATCAATCTTCTCTTGGCCTTTCAAATCTCCCTCCAACAGTTTCCAATATCAAAGGTTTTGTTCCTATTGAATTGACATACGTCAACTACCTTACTTGGAAGAAAGTTTTTCTCACCGTCCTTAAAAGTCACTATCTTCTTTCCTTAGTAGATGGAACCATACCATGTCCACCACCAGAACACGCTGGTTTCAGGCTATGGATTTAGTATGATACTATTGCATTAAGTTGGATTAATGCAACCCTCTCTTCCGTTGTTCTTGACATACTTTTGAACTATGCTTGTGAGACATCAAAACAAGCTTGGGACACCTTAGCCTCCCTATATTTAGATCAAGTCTCTTCCTCTATAATTCACCTCAAGTCTAAATTCCAAAACTTCAAAAAAGGGTCCCTTTCTATAAAGGATTATCTTCAAAAACTCCACTCGATTGCCTGCTCTCTCAGAGCAATTGGTAAACCTGTAACTGATGATGATCTAGTCACTCAAGCGCTGCAAGGATTACCTTCATCTTATCGTACCTTTGTGTCTGGATTAAATGCTACTAGCGCACTTCCTTCCTTCATTACATTACGACCACTCCTTCTTACTGAAGAAGCTCACATTAATGCAAATACTTCTGAAGAGTCAAATTCTCAAACCGCTTTGTTGGTGGCCACTCAAGGCAAGAACACTTCTAATTTATCATCATCTGTTAATGGAAATCAGTCATATCAGTCATCTGTTAATGGAAATCAATTTGCAAAAGGACACTACAATGGATGAGGCCGTGGTAGAAATAATAAGGGTCAACACGATAGAGGCCAAGGTTACCAGAACTCTTCATGGTCTGTTTTCCAACAACAATCTCGGCCTCCTTCCCCTGGTACTGGTATTTTGGGTAAATCCTCTTTCTCTCCCGTTAAGCAATGTCAAATTTGTTTTCACTATAATCACACTGCGTTGGAGAGTAGAAACAAGTTCAATCATTCCTTTGTGGCTAACAATATTCTTCAATCATTTGCTTCCATGAACTTGGAGGAGGTTCAACCAACAGTTTGGTATCCAGACTCTGTTGATAAAAAAGAATAATATATCATTACTAGTTGAGATGTTAACCCCTCTTTTTCTAATTTTCTCTGTTTGTCTTTAAGGATAGTATATCGAGTAAGTAAGAATATCGATGAAAGCATAATACTATTTAATTGAATTTAAGTTAATTTTGTGCATCGTCAGTATACAAAATATTCTACACTATCAGGTAAACTTGACTTGCTATTGCAGGTTACCTAATTTTTTATTTTAAAATTTTTATATAAATAATTGCGTAACCTGCAATAGCAGGCCAAGTTAACTGATAGTGTAGAATATTTTGTGCACTGACGGTGCACAAAACTTAAACTCATATAATTTGATAGACGAAAAAATATGTTGGTTGTGGCTCAGAAGCAATAGAATTACAAAATCAATTTATATTAGGCATAAACAAGAGACTATTATTCATTTAGAACATGCATAGAAAAAGTATTGTGTAAAAAAAAAGGCCTGGGATTGAGTTAAAAAAAAGTATAAATCACATTCTCTATGAAAGTAATTACATAAATCACATTCTCTATGAAAGTAATTCCATAATATACCGGATGCACTTTCTCTCTCCCTGCTATTTGAAAAGTACTTATACATTAGTATTTACCTTATACGTTTCTACAATGTATGATTTAAACTGTTTTTCCTACAAATATAAAAATAAAATCTAATACCATTATTATCTCGCTCAATTAACACCATAAATTAATGCATTGATTTAATGGATGCATGAAAATAGTAACTGATTTTCAAATTCTAAATTATACTGATACATCACCACAATTGTTACTCTTGCTTTTTCGTTTTTTTTATCTGTGATTTTGCCAATTGCAAATCAAAATAAAAAAACTAGTAAAACATCAGTTTTAGTGCGTCTGTCAACATCAATTATGAACATCGCTATATTGTTGAGGCATTCGGGATCTTGGCTTTCTGAAATACTTTATAAACAATGCAAAAGTGATGGTATTGTTATTTCAGAAAGTATCACATTCTGTAAATCGATCTTGACGATTGCTATGGAATTAAATATTGACGAAAGTCGAAAAAAATTGAATTAAAATATATTATTGAAGGCAATTCGTCTCCTATTATTATACATAATGATAATGGAGTTAGAGTTTACATTGAGTTGAAGGAAAGTTTTTAGGTTTTGTGAACTATCCTTTGTGTATATCAACGTTTGAAAAGTCAAACAAAGAGATAGAGTTCGATGGTGAAATCGGTGTTGTTATTTGTCTTGAAGGAACTGATTCAGATGTGACAGCTTTAACAGTAGTTGAAATCAAAAATTAGTATTCCTTGTACGTTCCAGAATTTGAAATGAAAAACTTCATTACGGATTGCAAGAACGTCGAAATAAAGGTTGATCAGCTTTACAAAGACAAAGCTACTCTTGTTGCAGTAATGGCGAAATATCGTTTAGCGAATGGATTCAACACCAAATCTAAACGATCTGACAAACAAAGGTATGGATATAATTTAGATTTACAAAATTTCAAATGGATTTAGTTTTGTTATAGTACAAAAAATTGTATGGTTTTAGGTTTTTGACAAAGCAGATTTGGGTTGAAAGTTTTTGGTGTTTCTATGAATGTAGAGTATTTAATTATACGTTAATTTCATAGGTATAGAAAGTTTTATATGTATTATGTTTACAAATAAATTAATATATTGCTTTGTTGTTGCTGTATCTTTTAGTATTTATGGATGTTAATATCTTATACTTTATAAATGTGGAAAAAGTAATGTAATGTAATCATATGATATGTCTTGGAATGGTTGTTCATGATTATAGTTAAAAAACTGGAGTAATTGTGTGTTATGAGTTATGATACATTCAAAATTTTGTAGGAGGAAACTGCTGAATGGAAATTTAATTATGTAATTCGAACATGAATTTTATATCTAGAATTCATTGTTTAACTGTTTATATTTGATGCAACTACGTCCTGCACTATCGCAACAAAGATTGCAAATGGATCCTCAAGACGTCTTGTATGAATGAATCTGATGTGTTTGTGATTCGTACTTTTGATTCGAAACATATTTGCCATCTTAGTGATAGAGTTCTGAATAACTTGACTGCTACTAAGATGGCATGAAGTTGATATTAACTACATGAAGGCATGGCGCGCAAAAGAGAGGGCACTTGCGATGCTTAGAGGTGGTTCAGCTGAAGGATATCGAAAAATGCCTCGATATGTTTATATGCTAAACAAAGTGTATCCTGACTCCTACATTAGGATGAATAAGGCAATGGATAATGAGTTTAAATACTTGTTTATTGCCTTAAATCCAATGATAAAGGGTTTTCAGTTTTACCGACCTGTTGTTGTTGTTGAAGGTGTCCATTTGAGCGGACCATACAAAGGAACATTTTTATCGGCAATCACACTTGATGGTGTAGGTATTATGTTATTTTTTTTTACACTTTTAACTTATAACATGTCTATGTATAAGAACTGTTTATACAGTTGTTGTTCTGTATAAAAATTTGTCTAGTTGCTTAAATAGGAAATATATGTTATATGTTCAAGTAATTTATTGGTTTGTTAATATACTAATTTTGACTTAGGTTGTATTCTGCCAATAGCGTACGGGGTTGTGGATTCAGAGAATGATTGTTCGTGGACATGATTTTATCAACTGTCCAGGGAAGCATTTGGGGAAAGAGACAACATATGTATTGTATCGGATCGACACGAGAGTATCATAAAAAGTTTGAGCATTGTGTATCCTTATGTCTCGCATCTAGCGTGTATTTGGCATCTATGGAAAAACGTTTGTACAAATTTTAGGAAAAACAAAGACAGACTTAGCGACCTGTATTATTCTATGGCTAAAGCTTATAGAAAAGAAAACTTTGATTTCTTTATGTCAAAAGTAGCTAAGATTGATCGTAGGGTTAAGGAATATTTGGAAGATGCCGGATATGAAAAATGGTCTCGTAGTCACTCACCTGTTAATAGAGGTAGGATGATGACCTCTAATATAGCCGAATATATCAATGGATGCTTGGTAGAGGAGAGAGAACTTTCTATTATAGGATTTCTGGAAGAAGTTAGGATTTTATTTGCGTCATGGAATTGTAAGAACAGTGAAATTGCATTTTATACCAAAACAACATTAGGGAGAAGATTTGAAGATATTCTGACTGTTAATGGCATGAAGGCTTCAAGGATGACGGTATATTTTTTAATACACAAGGAAATACAAAAAAATTTAAGTCATTAGTATTTTTTATTTTTTTAATTTGTATCGAATCATGTGTGTCTAACAGGTTAAGGCGACAACAACTTATATTTTCTGTGTATGGAAGACGATACATTGTTGATATTGAACGTGAAACGTGTAACTATGGACGGTGTTAAATTAATGAAATTCCATGTCCACGAGGTCCGTGCTAAGTCCGGACCCAAACTCAAAGTATAAAAGTGATAATTTTAATTTAAAATTATAATTTGTATTATAATTAGTATAATATAATGATATGTCAAACAATTCTTGTTGATAAGTTTTCATAATTCTTAAATATTTTAATAATATAATTAAGTAATTTTAAATAAAATATTATTTGTAAGGAAGAAACTTATTTATAGCTAAAAATAAATTCATTTTGATATTTATTGAGTTTTAACTTCGCTCATAATTTTAGTGACAATAGTTTTTGCAAAATATATTTTTCATTGATGGAATCGTCTAATACAAAATCAATGATTTCAAGTTTATACTATAGTAATTATAACCTTAATTTAGAGCCTTTATATAAATTAACAAAAAAATTATCTATAAGGATATTAAATGATAACTAAACTACATTAATAGATTACTCAATTCGGGTCATCAACTTATCATGTTCATTTTTTTCATGCCCTTACAAGAATACTCTATTTGTCCCATTTTAATTATATATTTTGAGAACTAAATATATCAAAAAGAACTATGTATGAGGTTGGAGTTGAAAATCATTGCAAATTTTTGTTTTGTATTAAAAGTTAGCTTGAATAGAGTTAAAGTGATTGTTGATTTAAAATGAAGGTTTAACTAAATAATTATTTAACAAGTGGCAAGAAAAAAACAATCATAAAAATCAACAAATAGTTTTAACAAAAAGAATAAGAGTGAAAATAAAAATTTATAATAAAAAGACATTATTAATTGTCACGTGTGGTAATTTTATTTCACAAAAAAAATTAAAATATAAAAAAAAAACCTTGAGAGGATTACCAAAATCTCAAAATCTTATCATATTGTATGACATTTGTATACTTTATATTATTGCTATTGTTGGCATGAAATTACATATTATGATTTCTTTTTTTATATATAAATATTGGTCCATAAGTTTATATTTTTCAAAAATAAAAATCTATAATTTTAAATTTTACAAAAATAGACTCATGTTTAAGTTAAAATATTGTCATTGAAGAATAGTTAGTTATTACTATTATTAATTTATCGGATCAATGAATCTTTGTAAAATTACTAGTCTCATTTTGCCTGTGCCGGGTCCAAACTACATTAACATTTATGTTTGTAAAGATTTTTCTATTTTTTTGTTCCTCTATTTTTCATCTTTTTTGGTAACATTATGTTAGTTAAAAGTAGTTAGATAATCTTTAATATTTTTAAAATACTAAATCACATATATGTTTTAATTTTTTTCGTCCAAGTTTTTAAAAATTTATTTAAAAAAATCTCTTTCCTTTTTTGGGAATCGTGTAGGACTACAATATTAAAGAATATTTTGGTTCTTCCACATATCTTAAGTTTAAGACCATAAATCCAAAAATCATTGTTAAGTTTTAAAATTTATGCTAAATCAAAATTAGACAAATAGATTAAAATAGAGGGAGTAAAATTTTTTTGTAAGTTAAAAAATAATATTTCTTATATATTTCGACTTTTTTTTATTTTTTAAACAAATGCATGCACTAAAACTCTTCTCTTTTTTATTTTACTAAATTTTTTTAAATTAAAGTTTTTAACGGTCTAAATTAATTTTTATCTTATGTTGAATTAACTTCATTATTTTTTCTCAATTAAACTCATTAATTATGGCTAACATATTTTTCTCAAAAAGGTACATCGTTACTACTATATAGAAATGTGAAGCAAAGAACGACCAAGGGCTTGGCAATGCTATAAATATCTCCATTTTCAAGGGTAAAATTAACTTTTGAACCTTCCCTTCCAGATCTTTCCCGTTGTCTCTTTCTCTCCGCATACAACTTCCTCCTCTTTCCCTTCCAGATCTTTCCCCCCTCTCTCCGCGCACAATCATACGACCTTCAATTCTCTTCTTCCCCAAGCTCTCCAAACACAAATTCCAATCATGGAACCTAACAACAACAAGAGCACTAAATTCTCAGGTGTGTTTCTCGTTTACTTCTTCTCTAAGCTAATTCAGTGATGCCATATTATTTTTTTTCTTTCAGCTTGCATAAGTAATTAGGGTTATTGTGCTACTTTAACATGAAGACATTAGTAGAATTATATGTGATTGATGGACAACATTAAAGCTTTTGCTCTTTATGCGGATGTAAGTTCAGTGTTGTATTAAACTTATTACCCTGGAGGAGGATGTTGACAATTGGGTCTTAAAAAGTTCACTTATTTCGCTCTTTGTTCAATTGTTTATGCTTCCAGCTTATGAAGCCGGATCTGTTTGACTTCATTGAAAATCATAATTTGCATGATATTGTACGAGAAAAGGTAAGGTTGTATATTAGATTAGCTGAATTATTAATAACTGTCTTATATATTATGTTGAGAAAGATGTAATTCAACTATAATGTAAAATAAAGTCTTTATCTTGTTTTTTCTGTTCTGTTTTTCTTTTGGCTCATTGACACGATACTATTTCTAGAAGGAAATAAATCTTGTCTTCTTCATATTCTTGAAACAAGAAGTAAAAGACTTTTAAGGACATAAATAATACTGGTCATAGGTTAGATCATGTCGTTATACAACTACTCCATTTATGATTGTCTAATTATCATGGACCGACAGGTTGTCCAACTAATGATGGTTGACAACAAGCGTGCCATACCTTTGTTGATCCAGCCTAGGGACCTTATAAACCCAACCGAAGTGATGTAACAACTTATGGCTGCAAAGACTAAGTATGACCATCGGTATTTCTTGTATTTGTATCTTCATTCACTATTTGAAGTGAATTCGCATGCTGATCGCGATTACCATGACATACAGGTTTGTATAGAATCACCCTAAGAACTTTCACTTTATAGTTTATTTTGAGTCAATTTCTAGGTTAGGTCTATGTGATGTGGCAATGCATCCTTTATGGTGAAAATTATGTTGTTGCACATACTTCTTTGGTTAAATGTTTTGGTTGTCAATTGTAATTGAAGGTATATGCAGTGTCTTTCTGTTCACGTGGTTGTTGTTATCCCGATTTGTACTACTTGACAATTTGTTAGTGCCATAAATAAGTTGACATTTCCATATGGTAACTCAAGGACACTAAGCCCTTGGCAAATTCTAGATTTGTAAGATGGGTCCAACTCAATTAGAAGTTACTGAACCTGCAGAAAAGTTGGTGCATTAAATTGATGTTATTCTTCAGCTACATTGAGCACAAACATTTACTTGTTGGTCGATAATTGTATAAATCTTCCATAATTCGAGAAAGAGTTGTTCCATACTTCCATTAACTTGCTCTGCCTAATGCTTATAAATTTCTTTATCTCAAGACGACCTTTTCCAGTGTTCCACATTAGAAATTACGTTGTTGATTGTGCTTTGACCCATCCGTACACACGGTGGATTCAATAATAGTTATTAGAGGTTTTGTGCTGCAGAGCATCTATCTATATTCTCTTGATATTTGCACACCTCTTAAGGATAGTGTGAGACCTAGCAAAATTTCTTATTGCTTGTTAGCACCTTGGTTATTTGGTCTAATGTGCAAGTCTCACTTATATCTGGTGACCATCACAACATGCTCCTTTTTTATCGCTTAGTATGGAAAGTTTTTGTTGATGTGATTTTGAGTCCTTTCTCGACTTATGTATTTACCAAGGTTTGGATATAGCTTAGATGGAGGGACATAGATAGTGAAGATTCATATAGCTAGCCTCAACTTAGTTGAGATTAAGGAGTGGTGGTAATTATTGGTCCTACAGTTTACCACAATTTAGATTTCAAACTTTAATTAGATATTTTCTTATTCTGCAGCACATTGATCTTGAAGTCGCTTTTGTTCCTGAAATATTTATATTAATCAATCATCCAAGCATCCAAATCTAACTACCTATCTATTAAAGCACCAAGGTACAACAACAGGTTCTCAGTAGGATTGCTCTGGTTTTCTGTTGTGCTGATATATCTTATGGATATTCATATTTGATACTCAATCTACTCTTCTTTTGTTGGGGCAGCAATTGAATTATTTAATCACTTGGGAGAGATACGGAACATGCCACAGTTAAGGTTGAGATTCCAATATTTTGCAAGTGCAATTCAATTTAATCTGATGCCAGAAGAGCAGTAGTTGAATGCCCAAGGAACACTAAAAAGCAAGATCAAGGACTCCATCCTCCGTTTGAAACTCAGATATGGGTTTGGTCGACCATTCAAAAAGCTTGAATCCAACCAGGTAGAGGTGAATAAATTTTCCTTGATTTGGGATGAGATAATTACAACTTTCAGAGAAGAAGATATTCTGAATGACCGTGAGGTTGAGTTGTTGGAGCTTCCCCAGAACTCGTGGAATGTTAGAGTGATTCATTGGCCGTGTTTGCTCCTCTACAACGAAGTGCTGCTTGCACTCAGTCAGGAAAAAGAGCTGGTGGATGCTCCTGATAGGTGGCTCTAGCATAAGATTAGAAAGTATGAATACAGGCGATGTGCTGTTATTGAGGCTTATGACAACACAAGGCATTTGCTGCAGGAAATTGTCAAAGTGAACAACGAGGAGCACTCCATCATAACAACCTTCTTTCAGCAGATTGATCAGTGGATTCAGCTGGAGAAGTTCACAAAATACTACTATTTAACTGCTCTGCCCCAGATCCGTGGAAAGATGATTACTCTTCTAGATCTAATACTCAAGCCAAAAAAGGATGTTGACAAGATTGTGAATGTTCTCCAAGCCTTATATGAGGTTACCACTCGGGATTTTCTGAAAGAGAAGATGACTGGAGATCAGCCGAGAGAGGAAAGGCTGACTCTTCAGGCATCTGCAACTAGATTGCTTTTTGAGAATGTAGTTTCATTGCCAGATCCAGAGAATGAGATATTTTATCGACAGGCTCGCCGCTTGAACACTATTCTTACATCTCGGGACTCTATGAGTAATATCCTGAGAAATCTTGAGGCGAGATGTCGACTTGCCTTCTTTAGCAATTCTCTATTTATGAACATGCTGCATGCGCCTCAAGTTGAGAAGATGATGGCTTTCAGTGTTTTGACACCTTACTACAATGAAGAAGTACTGTACAACAAGGAACAACTTAGAACTGAGAAAGAAGATGGAATTTTTATATTATATTACTTGCAGATTATTTATGCTGATGAGTGGGAAAATTTCTTGCAGCGTATACGTAGAGAAGGAATGGTTGATGAGAAGAAAGAGTTATGGACGACGAAGCTAAGAGATCTTCATCTCTAGGCATTATACAGAGGACAAACTCTTACTCGCACAGTTAGGGGGATGATGTACTACTATCGAGCTCTCAAAATGCTGGCCTTTCTGGATTCTGCATCTGAGAAGGATCAGTGGAACTTGGTTCTATAAGGAATGATGGTAGCATTGATGGTTTAAGCTCAAAAAGGTCTCCATCTTTGAGAAGGTTGAGCAGAGCTGACAGTTCCATAGTATGTTGTTTAAAGGCCACGAGTATGGGACTGCTTTAATGAAATTCAGATATGTGGTAGCTTGTTAGATATATGGTACTCAGAAGACCAAAAAGGATCCACATGCAGAGGAAATTTTATATCTGATGAAAAATAATGAGGCCCTTCGTGTAGCTTATATTGATGAGGTCCCCACGGGAAGGGATGAGAAGGAATATTATTCTGTGCTTGTGAAGTATGATCAAAAGATTGAAAGGGAAATTGAGATCTATCGAGTTAAGTTGCCTGGTCCATTGAAGCTTGGGGAGGGGAAACAAAAAAATTAAAACCATGCCTTTATATTTACCCGTGGTGATGCAGTTCAGACTATTGACATGAACCAAGATAATTACTTCGAAGAGGCACTGAAAATGAGAAACTTATTGCAAGATTTCAAACTCTACTATGGCATTCGCAAGCCTACAATTCTTGGACTTCGGTAACATATATTTACTGGTTCTGTCTCATCCCTTGCTTGGTTCATGTCATCCCAGGAAATTAGTTTTGCAACCCTAGGACAACGTGTATTAGCCAACCCCCTGAAAATCCGAATGCATTATGGACATCCAGATGTCTTTGACAGGTTTTGGTTTCTAACAAGAAGAGGAATAAGCAAGGCATCTAGAGTAATCAACATTAGCGAGGACATTTTTGCTGGCTTCAACTGTACATTACGAGGTGGCAATGTCACGCACCATGAGTACATATAAGTTGGCAAATAAAAGGATGTTGGGTTGAATCAAATTTCTTTGTTTGAAGCCAAGGTTACCAGTGGCAATGGTGAGCAAGTTCTTAGCAGAGATGTCTATAGGTTGAATCATAAGCTGGATTTCTTCAGAATGCTTTATTTCTATTATACAACTGCAGGATTTTTCTTTAATACAATGATGATTGTCCTCACTGTATATGCATTCTTATGGGGATGACTTTACCTTGCACTTAGTGGGGTTGAGGACTCCGTTGCGGCAAATTCCACCAACAACAAAGCACTTGGTGTCATACTGAACCAATAATTTATCATCCAACTGGGTCTTTTCACTGCACTACCAATGATTGTGGAGAATTCGCTCAAGCATGGTTTTTTATATCTATCTGGGAGTTTATAACAATGATGCTTCAACTTTCATCTGTATTTTACACATTCTCAATGGGAACTCGTGCTCATTATTTTGGTCGTACTATTCTTCACGGCGGCGCAAAGTACCGGACAACTGGGTCTGGTTTTGTCGTGCAGCACAAAAGTTTTGCTGAGAATTATCGGTTATATGCTCGTAGCCATTTTATCAAGGCAATTGAACTTGGTCTGATACTCACGGTGAATGCTGCACTGATGATTTTCATTATTGTTTTTTTTAATGATATCATTTCTCTTAATTTTTTCCTATACTTAAGTTATTTGTGAAGTTGAAACTATATATTCTTTGTCCCAGCTTGCATATAGTTCTTTTAAACTTATTTATCAAAGAAGGAAACTTAAGACTTCATTTACAATCATTTTATTTTTTTAGGGTTTATGAAACATGCTACTCCTATTATAAATATTTTTTCTTTTTATTTTAAAAGTAACAATTTAAATGTGGCATATCGTGTGAGTTTGTGACACCCACAAAAAGAATATGGAGAATTGAGTTTGTGATAGCCACGAAATTACAATGGTATTTAATGGTATACAATTAATATAATCATATGTGAATAACTGATACAAGAAATTGTGTATTTTCTTCATGGCACTCTTTGATGTAGAAATTATATATGTATATTTATTTTATTTTAAAAGAAGATACATCTTCAGTTCAGTAGATAAAAAGTTGGAAATAATTGTTCACAAATAAAATTAGGCTATCATGTTTTTATTGTCGTCAGGATTGAAAAATAAAAGTAAATCGTAATACAACTAGATACAGGAACATAATGTGAATGATATGGCACTATAATAACATGAACTATGGTGCCATCTAGATTCATTGCGATTAAAGTTTGAATTAAATGCAAGGAGGCAAGTGTGTCATATCTGAACTACTATTTTGTAATACTTTATTACTTTCATGAATTATTTTTTTTGTGCGAAAATCGCAAGAAAAAAAGAAGGAAAAAGTTAGCTTAATTATTCATTATTTGATGAGATACAGGTGGTGTGAACTTTCACTTATCTAGCCATTGTTATGAATATGCACGTGGTGGAGAACTCTTTGAGCGCATTTGATGCAGGAAAGTTCAATGAAGATGAGGTAGAGTTAAAAAAATATTAATGTTGTCCATAATTTCTCATGTTGACAATTGATATAAAGGATTATGAAGAATAAATAAACTGTAATGGATGGCATCTTTTATACTCCCTTCATTTCATATTAATTGGTCATTTTACTAAAATTAGTTGTTTTACCTTAGTTGGTCACATTACTAAATTGAGGAAGCAGTTTTTCTTTATTTTTTGAAGGCCACACTTCTTGAATTTTAAAAGCATTAGTTCCCTATTTTCAATGCTTTTCTTATTTGTTTTTTTGAATTTTGTTATTTTTGACTAGATAGTTGTGTTTTATTTTTCTCTGAAACTTTTTTATGGTGAGTATTTTCTTATTTCTTGAAGGTACTCCAAAGCTTTTCCTTGTGATTTTTGTAATGGTAAAAGGTTTAATTACCAAGATAGCTCCTGCCTCCTGAAACAGGAACTGATGATTTCATGTGGTTGTGATGAGTTTTAAAATTCATAAATATTATCAATAATTTTTGGATATTGTTTATGATGTTTTTTTGATATTACAACTATTACCAAGATGTATCTGAAAGTCTTTTGATAATATTTTATCTATTTCATACATGTACATGAAAATGTCATATTCCACCATGTTGCTTTGTACTTTATCAAGTACAGTGATTGACTTAGACTTTTATCTTCATTATCAATACAAACACTATAATAAAAAATTGTAAAATTTACCTAACTCTCAAGTCATTTAGAGCTAATTATTCTCAATCTCAATTTGTTTTTCAAAATTATTAAAAATTTCTGATTTAATCTATACGAATACATCACATTCTTTTGTTTTTTTGTAACTAATATTTTTTTATTAATCACCAAATGTGCATTACATTGCAGTGACAGGAAAACATACTTGTCATTTGACTCATCCTAACCTACTGACCAAATTGGGAGACTTTTGTACCTAAAACATAAACCGATGAATAATAGTAGTAGTCCCTTTTGTTGCTCTAAGGGCACTCATATAAGGCACCTCTCTAGCTAGATCCTCCCAACCTCGACTCTTCTGCTCAAAGATTCTCTGATTTCTTTCTAACTATACTGCATAGACAAATTCAACATATAATATCTTAAATATTTGAGATTGTGGTGATTTCCCTTTCCCTGCTTTAATGATCTGCGCCAAGAACTGATTCCAGGTTGTATAACATCACATTCTTTCGAATACATCACTTAATACATCACATTTTTTGGATATTTTACTTAATTTTACATGAATATATCACTTACTTTTACACAAATACATTATATTCTTTTGTGGTATATTTAAGCTTTTAAGTAAAATTGAAGATTTATGTAATTATTTAAAAAATTCAAGATTTTAAATAGTTATGATAATTTAAGTTATGGTATGATTCTCATAAAATATTATATCAAAATTCAATGTGTTGGGTCGTGCTCAGCACGGCCAATACCTATCTAATTTAAATAATAGAAAACATATTTGATACTACAAATTATTATATGATCATAAAAACAAAGATAATTTATAAATAAATATATCATAAATTAAATAATGAAAAATTTAATTCAAAATAATAAATTTTGTAGTTTTTTCTACAATGGATAAAATTTTTCCAAGGTATTAAAGCTTCA
The DNA here is from genome assembly GCA_030864215.1 of Capsicum pubescens. Lineage (NCBI taxonomy): Eukaryota > Viridiplantae > Streptophyta > Magnoliopsida > Solanales > Solanaceae > Capsicum > Capsicum pubescens. The sequence continues at coordinate 268,770,602 of CM061540.1, read as the reverse complement.
ATTAAAGGTAAAAAGGATTTAAAAAAATGTTCCCAAGGAGGACTAAAAAACGTTAAAGAGTTCTCTCTTATTATTTCTTCATTTAGAAAAAGACAACAAATTTTTAGTTAAATTTTTAATTTGATTGAATAAATAAGTTTGCAACACTATCACTTATTTCATGACTCATCACTTTTTGTATAACTTTTAAAAGAGTTCATATAATCAATCCAAATTTATTAAAATAAATGAGAACTTATAATGTCCTTAAACCTTCATTTAGAGGTAAAATAGATCAAAAAAATTCAAGTGAAACTATCAAAATTAAAAATCCTCCCTTATTTATAGTAGTAAAGCATTTTTAATTTATATTTTTTTGACTTACTAACAAGTGTTTAGAAACACTTTTTTTAACATTTACCCAAATATTATTAAATATTTAAAATCATTTATAAATTAAAAGCTTAAAATAAACTAATCCAAGAAAATTAATAAGCTGAATAAATAAAGTAAGAAAAAGAAAAGGCCCACAAAAATTACTACTCTCTCCATTTCATCTATATGGTTGTAAATCATCTCATTATGTGTAAAAAGAAAATTTTAACATTAGATTATTATTAATTAAATATTAAGGTGATTTTTTTTTAGAAAAAAGGATTAAAAAATATGTCACATAAAATAAAATGGAGAAAAGTAATACAATGTTGACTCCACCAATTATTGATGCCACGTTAAATGAATTTAATAAAAAGGAGTGAATGTAAAATTGAAAAATGCCAAAATTCAATGGTTATCCATGTGTAGTAAGATGATTCGTCAAAGATGCAAAAATCTTTGGTTGTGAAGACGACCAAAAAAAATTTATTGTCTCTTATATAGAATAAACTGGTTGGGTAAGGCCCGTGCTAAGCCCGGGCCCAAGCTCATGATAAAGAATATAAAATTTATTTTTAGAAAAAATCTAACTTAAATCACATTTTTCCATTAAATAATTAATTTAATTTAGTGATACGTTGATTATGCTTGTCTAATAAACTACTATGATTATTAAAATATTTTTCTTATATTTGGTTAACTTTTAATGACTTTATTTAAGAAAAAGAAAGTATGAAGGATAATTACCGAATATCAATAGATATAAAATTTAATTTAAAATAAATAAGTGATGTGTTCAACATGTTTTTAAAAAAAATCATATTTGATAGACTGTTGGAAAAAATATTTTCTCCAGAAAATAAGTCTTTTTAGACTTATAAAAATGACTTCGTGGAAGTAGTAAAATTATATTCTAAATTTCACATTCATTGAGCCCTTCGCTCTTCAATACACCTTATCTTCATCCATCATAGCCCATCTCTCATAATACTTATCTAAATTATATAAAAATAATTTTTAAATAATATTTTACTTGCATACCCAATATAAGAAAATAAGTAAGAAACACACTAATTTTTTTTTAAAATATTCTTAAAGTAATGTTTTTAATTGAAAAAACCATTGTACCAAACATACTCAAAAAGAGAATAAGTATTATTAAAAAAATAATAAATGCTCTGATTGAAAAAGAGACTATAACTTCAAAGTTGCACAAATTTTACTAAAATGTAAAAAAATAAATATGCATTCTATCCATTTTATTTTATTTTATTTTACATTTGTTGATTTGGTACTCCTATTAATAAAAAAACTGTTTTATAGGAGTTGGTTTATTTATCTCGATAATTATGATTTGAAAGTATATGATTGACAACTATTATGATGTATAGTTATTTAATGATAAGGGTAATTGAAAGAAAAATATAAATTTTTCTTTATTTCCTAAAATAATAAGCAAAAAGTAAATTTTATTTTTAGTACAAGGATCAAGCAAAATGAAAAAAATAGAGAAAAGGGTAAATTTTATTTTTAGTACAAGGATCAAGCAAAATAAAAAAAATAGAGAAAAGGGTATTCTCTCAATTCCTTTTTACTTGTTTCTTTGACATGACAAATAACTTAAGAATTTAATATATTAAGGATAAAATATATGAAATTATCCTTATTAATTATGCTTTAAAAATTTAATTTAGCTATTCATATTTTACTTAATTACTTGGTAATAATAATAATAATAATAACAATAATAATAATAATAGTTATAATAATAATAATAATAATAATAATAGTAATAATAATGTGAAAAAAGTTATAAATCTTTCGTGATTTACTAAAATAAATAAGAAAAAAAAATAATTAATTTTTAATATAAGAAATTAGTAAAAAAAAAAGTAATCTAATAAGGAATAAGAATAGATTTATATATATATAAAAAAAGAATACTATGTATAGTTCAATTACAAAGTCTCAAATAAAAATATCATAAAATAATAAATTAGGACTAATGTAATAACAGGTATGAAAAATAAGTAAACATGTGTAGCTATTTAATTGCATTAAAAAGTTTGTGAGGATTATCAAAAAGGGAAATCTTTCCTTATATATAGTAGTAATATATATATTTCAACAACAACAACATACCCAGTGTATTCCCACCTAGTGGGGTTTGGGGAAGGTAGAGTGTACGCATACCATACCACTACCTCAAGAGAAGTAGAGAGGTTGTTTCCGATAGACCCCCGGCTTAGGACCAATAACAGTATAACCAATACAAAAAGTAAGCGCATATAAACTAATATGGTACACAAAACAAACTAACAGTATAACAAACACAAAAGATAGGTGCATAATAAACTAGTACGGGATGCAAAAAAGCCAACACCACTAGCCCCAAAACTACAGTCACAATACTACTAACCAGAAACTCCAGACCCAAAGGAGCACTCCCCTATTACTACCGCTGAGCTCCCACCCCCTAACCCTCTACCCTAATCCGCGTCCTCCACATCTTCCTATCAAGGGTCATGTCCTCTGTAAGCTGTAATTGCTTCATATCATGCCTATTCACCTCCCTCTAATATTTCTTCGGTCTACCTCTAGCCCGCCTAAAATTATCCATAGCCAGAGTCTCACACCTCCGCACTGGAGCATCAGGGCCCCTCCTCATCACATACCCGAACCAACGTAGCCTCACTTCTCACAACTTATCCTCCACCGAGGCAACTCCCACCTTCTTCCGAATAATCTCATTCCTCATCCTATCTTTCCTGGTATGTCCACATATCCATCGCAACATTCGCATCTCTGCCACCTTCACCTTTTGAATGTGGGAGTTCTTAACTGGCCAACACTCCGCTCCATACAACATAGTCGCCCGGACTACCACTCTATAGAACTTACCTTTAAGCTTCGGGGGCACCTTCTTATCACAAAGGACTCCCGAAGCGAGCCTCCACTTCAACCACCCTGCCCCAATATGATGTGTGACATCCTCGTCAATCTCACCATTACCCTGAATTATGGACCCCAGATACTTGAAACTCTCCCTCTTCTGAATGGCCTGAGAGTCCAGCTTCACTACCACTCCATCTTCTTGTGACATATCACTGAACTTACACTCCAAGTACTCCGTCTTGGTTCTACTTAACTGAAAACCTTTAGATTCAAGCGTCTGTCTCCAAATCTCCAACTTATCATTAACTCCACCCCGAGTCTCGTCAATCAGAATCACATCATCTGCAAATAACATACACTAAGGCACCTTCCCTTGAATATGACGTGTCAAAACATCCATCACCAAGGCAAATAGAAATGGGCTAAGAGTCGATCCCTGGTGCAACCCTATCAAAACTATGAAGTTTTCCGAATCTTTACCTACCGTCCTCACACGAGTCTTCGCACCATCATACATATCCTTAATTGACCTCGTGTACGCCACGGGCACCCCTCTAGCCTCCAAGCACCTCCACAGAATCTCCCTGGAAACTCTGTCATATGTCTTCTCTAGATCAATAAACACCATGTGCAAGTCCTTCTTCCTCTCTCGAAACTGCTCCACTAATCTCTTCACAAGGTGAATGGCCTTAGTGGTTGAGCGACCAGGCATGAAATGAACTGACTCTCAGAGATCGTCATGATCCTCCTCATCCTCAACTCTACCACCCTTTCCCAAACCTTCATAGTATGACTCAACAACTTAATACCTCTATAGTTGTTACAACTCTAAATGTCTCCCTTGTTCTTAGACACTGGAATCATCGTGCTCCACCTCCACGCTTCAGGCATCTTAGCAGCTCTAAAAATAATGTTAAACAACCTTGTCAACCACTCCAGACCTGCCCCACTAGTGCTCTTCCAAAAATCTACTGGAATCTCGTCTGGCCCCATCGCCCTACCCCGCCGTATCCTACGAATAGCTCCCTTCACCTCCTCAACCTCGATACACCTACAAGAACTATAATCACGACCCTCCTCAGATATCTCTGTCTCCCAACACAGAACCTTTGTCCCCCTCGTCGTTCAAAAGTTTATGAAAATAGGACTGCCACCTTTCCCTAATGAGGGCATTCTCAACCAACACTATACTATCCTCTCCTTTGATACACTTCACTTGGTCAAGGTTACGAGCCCTCCACTCCCTTTTCTTGGCCATCCTATACAACTTCTTATCTCCGTCTTTCTCCTCTAAAACCACTAACTTAGCCTCTCTTCTACCTATCTTATACTCCTCCTTATTCTTCTGTCTTTCCTCATCATCCTTGCTCCCAACCAACTTAGCATAAGCCACTTTCTTAGACTCCACCTTTCTCTTGACCTCTTCGTTCCATCACCGGTCTCCTCGATGTTTGCCAGATCGACCTCCCGAGACACCCAACACTACTCTAGTAGTCTCCCTAATGCAACTGGCAGTCGTCTCCTATATATTATCCACACCCCCTCTACTCTCCCAAGCCCCCTACTCTTCAACTTCTCTTCCATCTCCAAAGCACTAGCCAAAGTCAAGCTACCCCACTTAATCCTGGGCCGCGTCTTCCCACTTCTCTTCTTTTTGCCCTTATTGATAACCAAGTTCATCACCAACAACCTATGTTGAGTCGAGAGATTCTCGCTAGGTATGGCTTTACAGTCTTTACATAGCGCTCTATCCTCTTTTCTAAGAAGCAAAAAGTCTATCTAAGTCTTGGCCACTAAACTACGAAACGTAATAAGGTGATCCTCCTTCTTCGGAAAGCTCGAATTTGCTATCCACAACCCAAAAGCCCTAGAAAAATCCAATAGAGAAGCTCCTCCCTCATTCCGCTCACCAAAATTGAAACCGTCATGCACATCATCATACCTTCTTGATAAAGACCCAATATGCCCATTGAAATCCCCTCCCACGAAAAGCTTCTCAGTGCTCGGGATGCTCCTCACCACCTTATCTAAAACCTCTCAGAATTCCTTCTTCTCCTCTTCGTCCAAACCTACTTATGGGGCGTAAGCATTAATAACATTCACCGTAGACCCTCTCATGACCAACTTAATAGACATTAGTCTATCACTAACTCTCTTTACCTCTACCACCTGCTCCCTAAGATCTTCATCTACTAAGATCCTACCCCATTTCTATGTTTCACGCTACCCGAGTACCACTACTTTTATCCATCCACATCTCTCGCTTTAGTGCCTACCCATTTAGTTTCCTGAACACACGCTACACTAACCCTCCTCCTTCTAAGAATCTTCACCAGCTCTATAGACTTACCCTGCAAAGTATCGATGTTCCAAGACCCAACTCGCAACCTAGAAGCTCCCTTATCCCGCCTAACCTTACTACCCCTAGCCCCAACCCCCCCAAACCCCGACCCATACCCAATATCTCCTAACCCTGACCCCGACCCCAACCTATGACATAACCCTAGTCTACCATCGCCAATCACAACCACTATGCAACAAAGGGGGATCAAGATAAGGTAAAAGGGCACACTAGTTAAAATGAAGCCAATAAAGGAGCTAGGGGCACTGCCAACAATCTATAATAGATAGAGAGCAACAAAATCAATAATATAACGTAAATTTTGATAAACAATAGTCAATAGCGGGAACTAATACTACCACAATTAATGTATATGCTGGTACGTCAAGTAACTGTAATCAGACAAGGTAACACACTCCAAAACTACTAAGAACAATATTTATTTATTGATAAAAAAAATAAAAATATATAATTTATTTGTTATTGAATATTATTAATTTTTTAATATATAAATGACTTATAATAGTTAATTAGAGATGACATAGTAAAATCAGAGAGCAAGCAGCTGATGAAGCAAGCATGTTCACGGAGAGTTGCATGCTTCTCTAGCCTTTTCCTCTTATTAGATAGCAAAATTATGCATATATTAAAATTATACAGCTATAAGTGGTAAAAGTTTTTTAAATATGGTATATTTTGGTAAATTTTTCTTTTATAAATTCACACCATAAAAGACTTCTTGAAAACTTTATAAATAAATGTGAATACTTTCAGAATGAATTAACTAAAAGGATAATATAAAAAAAATAATCAATGGTTTTTTGATTTAGTACGACGAACAATTTATATAAAATAATTACTTTTAATAAGACGACCAATTAATGTGAAACGAAAAAAGTACATTATAAAAATAAACTGAGGATTAAGAGAGTACTCCTATTCTCACTGTTTGGTTGTTCAAACATCCATGTGGCAACGAAAAATTCAAGTGTAGTAAGGTGGACACAAACAATTAATGGATCCCAAAATTTTAGATAAGTTGTTTTTTATGCATTGGAGACAAGAGGCAACATTACGTAATGGTTGTTGACCTTTTTGTAATGAATCGAAAAATGGTTATTAACTCAACAGAGAGAGACTTTGAAAATGCCAAAAATAACCCTGTGAGGACGACGAAAATTCATCATCCTCCCTTTTAATATAGTAAAATATATAGTATAAACCACATAAATTCATTCCCTATTGAAAGTAATTACATAAAATTCCTTCAGTTTTTCTCTATCCCGAATTTTATAAATATAGTTATACATTAGGTTATCCCTAATACATTTCTGCAATGTATGATAAAACTGATAAGCCTATATTAAAGGAAAGAGAAATAAGATATTATCTTTATGTTCCTTAATTAATGTCATTAATTACCTATCATTAAGTTGTGTCTGATTAAATATAGTAACTGAAATTTAAATTCAAAAATTTTCTTAAACATCACAGTAAATTTGTCTTCTTTGTTGAGTTACGTTTAGAAAAAAAAAAATCTTCAATTACGTTCTTCAATTCTCAAAAAAAAAAAAATATGAACATCCCCATATGAACATCATCGATTTGCAATTGATAATCACAAATGAACATCACCGATTTGGCATGCAGATAAAAAAACAGCAAAGCAAGTTTGGTGTTTTACTGAGAAACCAGTTTTTCATAATTCACAAAATATTCGGTATCTTAATCACCTGGTTTTCCTCATTGTAAATTTTGTGTATAAAACCCCTATGTTCCCAGTGTAATATCACACACTCAGGCATTTCTTTTACTTGATTCAGTTTTATATAACATTTTGTGTCAAAAACTATACTGTTTGATCCTTTTATAATGGATTTAGATAGCTTTATAAGGAGTGAATATTGCAACTTCTCAAATGATGGTTCAGATGCCCAATTTGAATTCAGTTTTGCTTTCAACAATAGTTGCACAAGTTGCAAATATTAATGTATCAACTACTAGTACTATATATATGATAAAGTGTTATACATTATTTTTATGTATAATCAAAAGTGTTACTGAAGATTCTACATAATTTTATTTCAGTATTATGAACATGTATGATGCAAGATTTTCTATGTATGATGTAATATTTTACTGCACATGCCAAATCTTACCTCATGTGTTATATAACATTATGTTATACATAACTTTAAATGCATAAGACACATATTTAATGTATTCGGGCCATTCTATACATTAATGTATTACACTTAAGTGAATATATAAGATTACATTGCAGATTCTAGATGTTATATACTTTGGAGTATATAATGAGTTTAATACATAATGAGGTATGCAATCACGAAACAAAACAAAAGGAACATTGATGTATGGTATTGTATTATATATCTTCTTCTATGTATGATGCAAGATATTACATCAGATAATAAAAAAAAGTTCAGTTTTTATCAATAAGCACATGTATGATATTGTATTATACTTTATCATCTATGTAAGAAGAAATTAAACTGTTCAACTAATTATATACCTGTTAAACATAAAATTGTTCAACTCATTGTAAGTGTTATTATAATACAAATTTCACATCAAACAAAAATATTATTTTAAAAGTAAAATAATAGTATATCTCGGATAAGTATTCACCCAATTGGAAGAAAGTAGATGAAAAAAATAAAAAAATTCATTACCAAGTTTCTATATTGATTAAGCAGTAGCAACTATAAAACAAGAAATTCAAAGATCTGACTTGTAGTAGAAGTAAAAAAATCTAACTATCAAACTTGAATGGGATTGTAAAAGAAGTTAATTTCATAAAAACCAACATGCAACCAAACAAGAATCGAAAAATATCCTGATTTGGTAAAGTTGAAAAAAATAAAAAAAATAATGAAGAAAATCAGAAAGTTCAGTTAATGCTTGAAAACTTACAAATTGATAACCTCGAAGTACACGTTGCTTGAATTTGGGCGTGAAAAATGGATTTCAATTATGGAGAGAGAAACGAGTGTGTTATGGGAGCAAAAAATGGAGAGAAGCCGCCGTTGTTTTGGATGTATAAGGTATATGAGAGAGAAAGTACAAAAATATGAGATTTAAGTAATTACTTTGGGATTTATGTAATTACTTTACCAAACTGGGATTCAATGTAATAAGGTAAAGTTGTCTTGTGTATATATGTAAATTTTAGAATATATAATAGTAATGATATATATATTTTTATTTTGGTAAAGCTAATGATATATATATATACTAGTTAAATGTGGTGCTTTAAGTGTAATTTTATACTAAATTAAGAAAGAAAAAAATTGGATTCACTGAAATAAACCTCGAGAATCAATTGATTCCCCTATGCTTAAAAATATTGATTCTCAATTGATCAAAAAAGAGATTCTAAAAATAATTTGATCTTAATTCATATCATTGCCTTAATTTAACTTTATCAATAATTTTACTTTCTGTATATGAAGTATATTTGATATTTTCAAAAGCAATGAATAAAATTGTCCACAAAAAAGTTTACTTAATTCATAAACAATAAATAAGAAATACATCAAAATCATACTCAATTCTATAGAAAAAAAATATAACCTCATATAATAACTAATTTTAATTCCTCATTTTTTCTTCTTCTTCATCCCCACGGTATTTATACAAAACTCTTTCTTATGAAAAATAAATCATTAAATATAAATAGTAAGAAAGAAGAAAAAAATGATGAATTATTCATGCAACAGAAGAAAGTTCTCTACGGTTAAAATATTTTTTCTCTCAAGCTACTTTAAACAAAAGCTCATATTAAATATTGATTTTATTGAAGCTATTTTCATTTACAAAAATTAATTAAATAATTAATTTTGATTAAAAAATAATAAAAGAAAGTCAAATTAAAGCTTTGGGTATTGTGGGTGGCAAAGAAAAAAATTAAAGATTTTTGGTCTTATACTTCATAAAGCATGAAGTACAGGTAATTTAATAAATAAAATTAATTATAGGATATTTGATATTTATATTTTGCAATTGACTTGATTAAATAATATGTAAGTATGAGAACAAAATATTATAATTGAAGATTCTAAAAATGTTTATCAATTAGTTAAACAATAGTAATTCGAACAGTTTAATTGATTGACTATCTAAACTTTACTTTGTTAGCAAATATTTGATTTTTCGCTTTGTATCTCCTCCTTAATTTTTCTTGCCCTACCTTCATATATATATATATTACTCTCTAATAAGAGGGAAAGGGCAGGAGAAGCAGGCAGCTCTCCGTCAACATGCCTGCTTCTTCAGCTGCTTGCTCCGTGATTTTACTATATCACCTCTAATTAATTATTATAAATTATTTATGTATTAAAAATTAATAATATTTAATAAAAAAGTAAAATAGACATTTATGACGTGTTTGCTTATTCTGCTTCAATCGTAGCTTCATTAAATATCGCTCTTAATTAATTATTATGTGTCATCTAAGTATTAAAAAATAATAATATTTGATAGAAAAGGTAAAAACTAATATGATATGATAAATTAACTATTGATATTTTAACTGAACTTAACGACTTATATTAGGTCCACTTAAAATAAGTCCACTAATATGGTAAAACTAATATGATATGATAAATTCTCCTTATTCGACATTATCTATAATTTTTCCCCGTTTGTAAATTTATAAAATATCAATCAATGTCTTTTTATCTCTCATTTAAATCTCTCATTTAAATTTTAAAAAATGACATTAAGCGTGCCTCTGGTTCAAACATTGAAATGACGCTAAAGTCTACAAATACTCACAAGCCAATAACTATAGAATTACACCTATAATTACACCAAATAAAATTAAATAAAACCTACAAACCCTTTTATGCACATATGGGATTTTGTCATTATAATAGGATATTGTTTGTATTCTACTTTGGATTTGGCGGTGATGAATATCCTGGGATAAATGGGATTGATTTTGGGTTATGCTATGCATTCTTTCTTGATCTATCTCTGAAATAGTCCCATGAAATATTCTTATTTATCCTATTTAATATAAACGATCCTTAATGTGTTACGTTTTTGTCATTATGTCAATTTTTAAAATAACCGCAACAACTAAGATGAGATTTTCTTTTACTTTTAAGATTTATAATAATATTTTTGTATTATAGCTTAGTTGATATAGAGGACATATTTCATTACAATATTTTTCTTGATAATATTGAATTACTTGACCTTTCAAACTTTAGTAATAGTGATAGTGCCATATTTATGGCCATGACCATTGATCAGTATTAAATCTTTGAAACTATATATAAAAAAATTGATTATTCTTTTTTCCCTTTTTTTCTAATTGCTAATGTTAGTACACATGAGTCATATGATTTTATTATCCTCTGAAAAGTGAAGGGTTAAAGGTTAAATATAACTTAATTTTTTTGACTTTTACTTCTATGAAAAAAGCACTTCTATCTGCCGAATACAAAAGATGAGGCATAGAATTTTTTAAATTGAGCTTGATGCTTAGTAATGTCTATTAGGTAGTTTTGTTGCATGAGCTATCTCATGATCATAAGTTTAAATATGACCGTTTTGTAAATTTATTATTGTGCATTATGACCGCGTGAAGCACGAATGATTTTACTAGTTTATAATAGAAAGGAAGGTTATAGAGGAGGTGATGCACTTCTATCTGGCGAATACAAGAGATGAGACAGAGAATTTTTTAAATTGAGCTTGATGCTTAGTAATGTCCGTTTTGTAAATTTATTAATGTGCATTATGACTGCGCGAAGCACGAATGATTTCACTAGTTTATTATATAAATGAAGGTCATAGAGGAGGTGATGTGGCACCTCTCTATGACATGCATTCCTATTTGTCCTTTTTTTTTCTACTTTTTCTCATCTTTCTTTTAATTATTTAATTTTAGAAAATTATCTCCTTAATTAATATTAATAATATTCATAACTCTCAATTCTTTGATATTCATAACTCTCAATTATTTATTATCCAAGTTTATGACATATTAAAATCACACTAATAAATTTTTTTTGAGCTATATATAATGATTACTCTTTTTTCGTTTCTCCATATTCTTCATCTTTTGTCTCCCTGATTGATTAATTTTTTTATTTGTTTATTTGATTTTGCAGATGTCAAGGAGATATTATAATGAAAATGATTAGATATTTTTACATGGTTCAATTTTATGAGGTAAAATGAATTGATATGCCTAATATAATTACAACTCTTTCTTTGTTGCGTTATACATTTAATATTATTTGTTTGAATTTGTAATGATATGATTTCTTAAAAAATAAATTGATTTTTCTCTTTCATTCTCTTTGTAGTTTTTAGAGACTTTGATTAATATGTTTTTTTTTTTGCAGTTTTGAAAGAATTTTATTATATTATGTTGACAACAAGATTCTTCTTTCCTACTCATATTTTTGATGAAATAGTTTCTTAAAAAATGATTTAATTTTTTCTCTTTGCTTCTCTTTATCATTTTTAGAAAATTCGATTGTTTCTTTTCTTTGATTCTCTTTGTAGTTTAGGGAGAATTTGATTGTCTTATGTTGATAATAAGGTTCTTCTTTCCTCTTTAACTCATAATTAACTATTCTTTAAAGTTTTTATTTTTGCTTATATAAATTTATATTTAGTTCATGGAGACTCTCATTCAAGGTTATCCTCTCTTCTTCATTATTTTGATTTATGAATTAACTAATACGTGATCGAAAAGAAGTATATGAAGGTAAGGAATATTTTATTTTTTCAGTTTTTTAAATGTATTTTGACGTATTTTCTTAATTTTAACATATTTTATTTATGTACCCAAGTAATCAATCATTTAAAATTCTAATGTTTCAAATCATTAGTTGTTTTTCCCGTTAGCTATTTATCTTTCTCTGTGAAGTTTTCAACATTCTTTTTCTAAAAAAAATACTTCTGTTATAATTCTTATATTCATCATTTAAATTTTGTTATTTTTTGAATGCTAGGTTGACAACTTAATTTCTCAGACAAAGTCAATCGCTGGTCACAACTTAGAACAAAGTGTCAATTTCTTTCTTCTTATCCATAAAGAATGTGAATTATCCTATATAGTCACAATAAGCAGCTGAAGCAGGCTGCTCATGGTCGACATGCCTATTTCAGCTGCTTCAATCGTAAATTTTACTATATTACCCCTAATTAATTATTATAACTCATTTATATATTAAGAAAATAAAAATATATAATAAAAAAATTAAAATAAACATTTATGATATGACTGCTTCAGCTGTTTTAATCATGATTTTACTATATCACTCATAATTGATTATTATAAGTCATTTAAGTATTAAAAAAAATACTTAATAAAAAAATATAAAATAGACATAAAATAATAAATTATTTTCTTGATGATTTTAGAAGTCATTTAAGTATTAAATAATTAATAATATCTAATAAAAAGGATAAAATAGACATAAAATGATAAATTATATTTTTGATATTTTAAATTAACTTGACGTCGTATATGTGACCACTTAAAAAATATAAATTATTTTTTGATATTTTCAATTAACTTGACGTCTTATATGGGATCACTTAAATTTTTTTACAAGTATTTGTTATAATAATTTTACTATGTCACTTCTAATTAGTAGAATAAAAGATAAAATATTATAAATCACAGTAATTAAAAAAATAAATTATTTAAACAATATAATTGATTATCAATGCCATAAAAGTTTGAACAATTTAAAATATTGTTATATAAATTTCATCAATCTAAATATAATAATATATGCATAACTTAGAATTTATCAACCAAACAAATAAAGATTTTAATTAAATGATAAAATTATACATAACGTGGAATTTTTAACGATCAACATTGGAACGTGCGTAGCACGGCATAAGCGGACTAGTATATTCTTAATATGTATTAAATCTATTAATATTGAAAGAAAAAATATCATTTCTTTTAATTTCATTATAACTGAATCTTTTCACATTAATTCGTATGTTTTCCTTTTTTTTAATGGTAGATTTTAATTGATTAAAGTTTGAGAATATCTTTTTAGCAATATACTGAATGAAAATCTCATGATCGTAACATAATTATAATTTATTTTGACTTTTTCTCTTATTTTCTTTTAAAATTATCTCCATAACTCATACATTCTTGCCTTCATAAGTGGTGCTTTAAATTGATATTAGTAATAAACTTGTTATTAACTCCCAAACCCTTTATATTCATAACCTCAGGAAACAAACTTTTCCTCTCCCCATGTTTAGGATTATTGACTATTACGTTATATCTTTTTGTTATATCAAGCAATCTGAAGGTTAGTGGGCTGAAAATTTCCTCTCCTTGAATAGATGATGCCTGTTGTGAATTTACGACTAATTTATTGGAAGCACTTCCGTAAAGTCTATCCTATTTGTACATTATCGGATCTTAATTAATACTACTTGAAATCTAAATATCTGAAGTTCTGGATTTATAGTTAAGGATATGAGAAGTTGATATAGATGATCTTACCTATATATCTTCACGTGTATTTTATTTGAAGTGACAGAACATAACGTTACATGATAACCTATTTTATTTTAATTTTCAATTTTCCTTACTTTATTTTTAAAAACTCAAAAGTTTTCAAATATAATTGCTATTAGTAATTTATTACAACAACGATTGTTATTCTTTAGAATAGAAGATGGGAGGACTTATGTAAAACTAGAATTTTTTAATTATATATCACACTCTTAAAAATTATGTATCACGCTTAAGAGTACAATAATTATAAATATTATTATCTAAATAATTAATTTTTTTATTTATTTAGAAAAAGAACGGACAAGATGAAAGGAGTTATGTAAATTCTCTATTTTTCTATATATATTTCTATTATATAGAAGAGGTGGTTTCGACCACCTCTTATACAATTACCAAAAAATTCTTCTACTTCCATTTAATTACATACCATACTCCAATATATAATAATTTTATTGTTTCATCATAATGGTTTAAATATTTAATATATTCTATTAATTTATATTAATTAACTATAACTACATATTGGAAGTAATTTTTTTTATTTATTTAATTGTTTATCGTGTTCAAAACTAATTTGTTACCACAAATCACAATAATTAATAACTTAAAATATTTAAAAGACATATAGAAATTTTATTGGCTCTCATTATTTTAGCAATGCCACATAAATTGAGATAAAAGAAAAAGTACTGCAAATCATAATAATTAACAACTTAAAATATTTAAAAGATATATAAAATTTTAATTGACTCTCAAAATTTTATTGAAACCACATAAATTGGGACACAAAGAGTAAATATATTATTTGACAATTACGTAAAAATTATTATAAATCACAATAATTAACAAGTTAAAATACTTTTTAAAAAATAGATAAAAGTTCTATTCAACTCTCAAAATTTTATCGGTGCAGCATAAATCATGACAAAATAAAAAATTATCTTAATTAATTGCAACTAAATATTTAAAGTAAATCAGTTTTATTATTTTAATTGACTTTTATATAGAAAATTAATCTTTTTATTTATTTATTTAGTAAATTTAAATTTTAAAATTATTTTTTTCTTATATAGAAATACTAATATTTAAACTTAACTTTAAATTTTGAAAGTACAAAATGAAAAATTTTAATTTAATGAAATAAACTTCTAATGAATATTTTCTTAGAATTTGTGTTGGGTCAATATGTATCAAGTTAAAAAGAAATAAAAAATATATATATTAAAATTTTATTATTGTGAAAGATAAATATAATGCACTATCCAATAATGTGTAATAATATTATATTTTGCATATGCAAATATAGCATCCCGTATTTAATTAATATACTATTCTGGTGAATTATCAATGATTACTATTGAATATGATAAAATTATATTAATTTTTATAGTAATAACATAATCAATCGCTCTTAATTAATTATTACGAGTCATCTAGGTATTAAGAAAATAAATAATATTTAATGAAAAATAAAATAGACATAAAATACGAAATTAACTCTTAATGTTTTAAATTAAATTTTCGGCTTTTGAACGATGATTTTATTATATCACTCCTTATTATAAGTCATTTATGTATTAGAAAAATAAGAATAACAAAATGATATGTCAACAAAAAATATTTGATTGACTATCAAAATTATATTAGTGCCACATAAATTGGAACGGAACAGAAGAAGATATAAAACAACATATATTATTTGGAAAGAAAAATGTCCGCTTTTATAGAAGAGCTACAGAGGCGGATGAGGATTTAGTCCGAGCTAAGTTCATGGATATTTGAAATAAAAAGTATTGTAAATAACAATAATTAACAAAAAAAATTTAAAAATTGATTGATTTCTGCTTCAGCTGCTTCAATCGTGATTTTAATATACAGTGGTGTTTAAAGAGGGTAAAATGGCATAATGAGATTTAAAGAGGATAAAATGTATGCAGTAAAGTGTGAGAAGAATAAAACATAAGTAAATTTTATTACTATATTTTAAAGAAATTAAAGAAAAGAAGTATAAAAATTATTTGCAAAGGATTTTTACAAACGAATTTAAATATAAATAAAGTAAATTTAGGTACAAAAAACGTGTATCTATCACAAATTTGCTACCAAACACTTCACACTTTCTTAACATTAGCAAATTTTCTATCAAATATGTGTAGCCATCTTTCTCAACTTTTTACAGCTCCTCAATATTAATTAACATTTCTCTGTTTTAACACTCTTTTTCTGTGTTAAAAATAATAATTAAACAAAACAATAGCGAATCTAAGGTGTGTATTCTCTTTATCGGGTAAGTTTACATGATTCTTAATCTTTGCGATAGTGAAAATCAATAATCTGTTGGATATTTGATTTAAGCCATTTCATTAGATTTACGCCTCTTCTTTCTTTATATTTTTTATTGCAAAATTCAACAAGAAGGTTAAAAAAATATTTCAATTGTGATCCCTCAGCTCAATCATACTAATAAAAATATTCAACAGCTCAAACTTTCTACTCCAAGATAAATTCTAAAACTTAAAAATTGCAATCCACATGTTCTACTGTTGGACCTGTGCTGACACGGGCCTTGCACTTCTAGTAGTAGAAGAAGAGGTGGTTTCGACACCTCTGCTATATGTAATTACCAAAAAGATATAAGGTCAATTTGGACTTTAAATATATGATTTGCTAAAAATCATTGTTCTTTCTGTTTTGTTATGTGTATTCTATTAAAGTCTTTAAAAAATGCCTACTTTTCTTCCATTTAATTACAGACCATGCCACTACAAAAAGTCCACCTACTTCCACTTAATTACGTACCATGCTCCAAATATATAATGATTTCATTATTTCATTATAATGGTTTAAATATTTAATAGTATATTCTATTAATTAACTATAACTACATATTTGAAGTAATTTTTTTTATTTAATTGGCTATCATGTTCAAAAATAATTTATTTATATTTATTTTAATAAATTTAAAAATATTTATTATTTTTGTCTTATATAGAAATACTAATATTTAAATTTAAAATTTTATAATACAATAATAAAATTAATTTGTAATGAATATTTTCTTAACATTTATGTTGAATCAATATGAATCAAGTTAAAGGGAATTAATAAAATATTTAAAATTATAAAATTTTAATTTTGTGAGAGGTAAACATAATATACTATCAAATAATGCATAATAATGTTATAATTTATATAAAATTATTTGCTTGGATATTTTTTTATATTTTATTTTTTTAATTTGTTTATCTTATTTTTAAAATGTTTTATATATAATAAAAATTATATGATACGTACCACAAATCACAATAATTAATAACTTAAAATATTTAAAAGACATATAGAAATTTTATTGATAGTAATGCCACATAAATTGGGACAAAAGAAAAAGTACTGCAAATCACAATAATTAACAACTTTAAATATTTAAAAGATATATAAAAAATTTAGTTGACTCTCAAAATTGTATCGAAACCACATAAATTGGGACACATGGAGTAAATATATTATTTGATAATTACTTATATTACAAATCACTATAATTAACAAGTTAAAATACTTTTTAAAAATAGATAAAAGTTCTATTCAACTCTCAAAATTTTATTAGTGCAGCATAAATCATGACAGAATAAAAAATTATCATAATTAATTGTAGTTAAATATTTAAAGTAAATCAGTTTTATTATTTTAATTGACTTTTATCTAGAAATTATTTTTTTATTTATTTAATTTATTAAACTTAAATTTTAAAATTATTTTTTCTTATATAGAAATACTAATATTTAAACTTAACTTTAAATTTTTAAAGTACAAAATTAATAAATTTAATTTAATAAAATAAATTTCAAATGAATATTTTCTTACGATTTATGTTGGGTCAATATGTATCAAGTAAAAAATAAATAAATAAGAAGATATATAATAAAATTTTATTATTGTGAGAGATAAACATAATGCACTATCCAATAATGTTTAATAATATCATATTTTGTATATGCAAAATATAGTATCCCGTATTTAATTAATATACTACTCCAGTGAGTTATCGATGATTACTATTGAATATGATAAAATTATGTTAATTTTTATAAGAATAACGTAATCAATCACTCTTAATTAATTATTATGAGTCATCTAGATATTAAAAAAATAAATAATATTTAATAAAAATAAAATAGACATAAAATGCGAAATTAACTTTTGATGTTTTTAAATAAATTGTCGTCTTTCAAACGTTGATTTTACTATATCACCCCTTATTATAAGTCATTTATGTATTAGAAAATTAAGAATAACAAAATGATATGTCAACATAAAAAGTTTGATTGACTATCAAAATTATATTAGTGGCACATAAATTGGGACGAGACAGAGGAAGATATAAAGCAACATATATTATTTGAAAATGAAATAAAAAGTACTGTAAATAATAATAATTAACAAAAATATTTAAAAAATTGACTGATTGCCAAAATTTTATCTGCTCTTATCTTATTGAAAAAATATGTAAAAAATATTATAAATCAAATAATTAATAATTTTAAAAATTTTAAAATTTAAAATATTTGGCTGACTCTCGAAATTATATCATTGTCACTTAAATTGAAATAGAAGAAAAAATATTATAAATCACAGGTTGCTTGCTTTGTGATTTTATTATATCACCCTTAATTAATTTTTATAAATTATTTATATATTAAAATATTAATAATATTTAATTAAAAAATAAACTAGACATTTATGACATATCTGCTTCAGCTGCTTCAATCATTATTTTACTGTATCACCCCTAATTAATTATTATAAGTCATTTATGTATTGAAAAATTAATAATAAAGAATTTGTGATTTTACTATATCACCCATAATTAATTATTATAAGTTATTTATGTATTAAAAATGAATAATATTTAATTAGAAAAAGGTAAAATAAACATTTATGACATATCTGATTAAGCTGCTTCAATCACGATTTTATTATATCACTCCTAATTAATTATTATAAATTATTTATTTATTAAAAATAATAATATTAAATTATAAAAAAGTAAAATAGACGTTTATGACATGTCTGCTTTAGCTGCTTCAACTATAATTTTACTAAATATCATCTCTAATTAATTATTATAAGTTATTTAAGTATTAAAAAATTAATAATGTTTAATAAAAAAATAAAATAGATATAAAAATGATAAATTAACTCTTGATGTTTTAAATTAACTTGACGTCTTATATGAGGTCCACTTAAATTTTTTTCACAAGTATTTTTTATAGTAATTTTGCTATGTCACTTCTAATTAGTTGTTGTAAGTCATTGAAGATATTTATGCTTCACTGCTTCAGTCGTGATTTTACTTTATCACCCCTTATTAATTATTATGGTCATTTAAGCATTGTGCCACTTAATTTGAAATAAAAAAGTATTATAAATCACAATGATTAAAAATTTTAATTATTTAAAAAATATAATTGGCTATCATCGACACAAAACTCTGGACAAGGAGAGTTGCATATATCATTCAAAAATTACATAAAAAGTATTATAAATTACAATAGTTAACAACTTAAAATATCTAAAAATAATTTATTCTTTTATATATTTCAAAATAAAATACATAAAAAATACTAGGAATCATAATAATTAACAACTTAAAAAATTTCTAAGATATAAAATATTTGGTTGGCTCTCAAAATTATATTAGTGTCACTTAAATTGGAATAGAAGAAAAGTATTATAAATCACAATAATTAAAAACTTAAATTATTTTTAAAATATAATTGACTATTAATGCCACAAAAATTTGGACAAAAAAAGTAACGTATATTAATTTAAAATTATAAAAAAAAAATTATAAATTACAATAGTTAACAACTTAAATTATGTAAATATATATTAAAATAACATATGTTAACCCATGCTAGATTCCGGATGAATCCTAGAAAGCATATGCAATCCTTTTACTAAAAATTTTATTTAAATATATTAAGATTGAAAAGATAAATAAATATCTTAATGTTGGGCCCGTGCTGATACGGGTCATGCTGCTCTAATAATAACTAGATAATAAAGGCCCCATTTACGGGCCCAATATTAAAATTTTAAATATATTTATAGCTATTTTTTTTTTTTAAATCATTTATATTTTTTGAATAAACACAATAGAAAATGTAAGTAGAAATCACACTATATTATAAAATATAACTTTTTATTTTTATAAAATCAAATAATAGCTTACAACTTCTTTAAGTTTTCATAATTAACATTAAAATATCATATATCCATATGCTTATTTTAACATTGGGTCTAACACATTCTGTTAGATTAAATAACTAATTTTAGTGTTTTTCTTTTTCTACTTTATTTAAAAATTATACAAGAGAATAGAATAAAATTCTAAATATCTATTTATTAATATCTTTTATAGAATCATATGAAGTAATAAAGGATACTAATCCATACATAAATTAATTTTAAATACATTTAAATTTATTTTATGGGTGCTTAACAAACGAAAATAAGGACCTACTTGATGAACGTTTTAATGATTCATAATGTTAAAGTATTGCATTTATGTGGTCTTATATACATCAAAAATTAGTGACTAATTTAATACAATAAGCAAGAAATTTTCTTTAAAGTGATTTGTCTACCTGTTGAGGAAATTTACTACCTAAAATAAAGAGAATCAAAAGAATTAACAAAAATTAACATGATTGAGGTAGTTAATATTATATTTTTAAACAAGTTGCTTAAAATAATTTATACAGGTGATTATCTAATAATTATATTTTCATAAATTATATGTATTGTAAATATTTGTAATGATATGATCATGTGAAGTTTTAAAATTATGGAGGAATCACTTACTGTATTTGATAGATAAACACATATTTAATATTTATGAGTATTTTTTTTTCTTACTATAATATAGTAATAGTTACTTTATGTCATTAAATGTGTGGCCAAGATTAATTTTACTTTTTTATCTTTTATGAAACATATACGAGTATTTGCATATCCTCCTACAAATTACGTCTCCCTTTACTTCAATTTATATCATTTTGATTAGACATCAAATTTAAGATATATGAAAAAACTTTGCAATGTTTCAAATTATTTTTAAAATAAATAAACTTTAAATAGAAGAGTATACCTTTGTGGACTTTTTGACAAATAAATAAAATTCAACATGACTAAATATTGATAATGTTATAAAATACTAACCACATAAAATTGTCAATTCTTCTTAAGAACTGATTAAAAAGAAAAATATATCATTTGAATTGAGACACATGATGTATTAAAATAGACATTCTGATATAATGCATTTAATTTTTTTACTACATATTAAAATAGACTTATAGTTGAGATGTGTGGAATCCATGTGAAAAATTATATCATTAGTGGCATTGAAAAGGTTATAATGAAATGACCATTATACCTACTTTTTTCACTTAGAATAGAGTTGTAGTGGGGTCCACACCAAAAATTATATGAAAATACTAAAAAAATTATGAAAAAAGTTATACCCTTGGTTATATTTGTGAGTGTTACTTTAAAAATAAGTTAATTATCAATGATTTTAAGAGTAGAGAAAGCTTGTCTGGACACCATAATTGAAAAAAATATTTAAATAAAACAAATTTCAAATATAATTTCTCCTTAAATTTATATTATTCTTCCCATTTGATTCAAATATATTATTTTAATTTACATTTAATAAAAAAATTATCACATTAATTCTCATATATCATAATAAATTATGAACAAAATTCACTACTTAAATTATTTTTTAAGGTTTAACAAATTATCTTTTAAAATTGTTTTTGATATTGTGAAAAAGTTCAATTTAAAATTATTTTTGAATGTTGTGAACTATGATAGATGAATGTCTTGTATATGTTTGTTTCTCCCTTCATTTCAAAGATAAAGACCTATTTTTCGTTTTAATTTGTTTAAAAAAGGCTGATTTTTTTTGGGGGTCAGTACTTTAGTTTCAACTTTTCACGTATTATGTTAGAACCACAAGATAAAAAATATTTTGGTACATTTGACATAACTTTAATTTATAATCATAAGATACAAAAGTTTTCTTTATTTTCTTATGTTCCGTGTCAAGTTAAAATGAGTCATTCTTTTGAAATGAACGGAGTAATATATTTTTTTATTTTTTTATTACTCTACTAAATAATTTACTATAACTATATGTGCAAATAAAAAAATTAATTTATTTTTGCTTGTGGACATTGCATTTGAATAAAATGAAACTGAAATTTTACCACTTATAAAAGAAATAGAAATGAGTATTATGTATTAGAACTCACAAGAAACATTTATAGAAAGTTGTGAAGGGAATTGTGGGGTTTACGTGAGGTATGATACAATTTTGTGATAGAATTGACATGTACTAAAAGAGATTTTTTTTGGCATTAAAATTTTTAATTCATACTTGCCTCGTGGACATTTCATTTGAATAAAATGAAACTGAAATTTTACCACTTATAAAAGGAATAGAAATGAGTATTGTGTGTTATAACTCATAATTTTTTTTTATAAAAAGTTATGAAGGAAATTGTGAGGTCCACGTAAGATATTATACAACTTTAAAATATGATTGACATTTATGAAAGTGATTATTTTTTTTGCATTAAATTTTTTAATTCATACTTGCTTTGTGGATATTTCATTTGAATAAAATGAGACTGAAATTTTACCACTTATAAAAGACGTAGAAATGAGTATTGTAGAGTAAAACTCACAAAAGACATTTATAGAAAGTTGTGAAGGAAACTGTGGGGGTCCATGTGAGATATTATACAATTTTGAAATAAAATTGACATTTATAAAAAGAGGTTTTTATTTTGACATTAAATATTAATGTACAAATTTTGAGGCTTACAAAATAAGCAAACAATACACTTTACTTTTTGGGAAATGACAAGAATGCCCTTACAAAATGAGGCTTCTAGAATTGTGTTTGTATTAGCGTGAAATGACTATATTTCCCTAACTCGTTCTCTAACTCACCTTTTTATATAATAAATAATATAATATATAAGACGACGTTTGTACAAAAAAAAGTCATTAATTATGTATAACGGCGGCTTATGAGCAATAACTATAAATATTTTTGTTTGTATGATCGTATAATTATGAACACCAATTTAAAAAGAATGAGTAAGACAAGTACTTACATAAATTTCCTAATTATGTACTATAAGATTAACCTTTAATGATAATTACTAATAAATATTTTTATTTATAATAATTTAGTAATATTTATGATAAATATTTATATATGAATGAGAAGTTGGAGGTATTACATCCTTATACATATTACATAGTACTAGTTTCATGAGGCTCGTGCTAATCCCAGACCCAAACTCAAAATATAAAAATAATAATTAAAATCTTAAAATATAATTCACATCATACTAATTTTTACTTTATAATTGACATAATCTAGTGACGAACATATTAAACATATTTTCTTTGGGTCAATTTTTAATTACTAAAGTTATTAATCAAATAATTGAATATTTTTAAATAAAATTTTGATTTGTGCGGAAGGAAGTATTACCGAAGAATTAGAATAAATCAAAAAACCACAAGTAATTCAATATTTTGCAAAATAACATGATTTAAAATATGTTAATAATCACAATTCAGTGAAGATTATAAATATAAAATATTTGTATTTTTATGAATTTGTGGATATGTAACTTCTTGATTATAGATAGAAATAAATTTATTTTAGTAGTTATTAAGTTTTAATTCATTCATAAT
The DNA here is from genome assembly GCA_030864215.1 of Capsicum pubescens. Classification (NCBI taxonomy): domain Eukaryota; kingdom Viridiplantae; phylum Streptophyta; class Magnoliopsida; order Solanales; family Solanaceae; genus Capsicum; species Capsicum pubescens. Next base: position 268,746,690 of record CM061540.1, on the reverse strand, counting down.
ATAATGTGGCAAGGCTTTTTGAAAAATTCAATTTCTTTTGTCTTATGCAACAAAATATTTCAATGACTTCAAGTATATATAATAATAGTTACGACCTTAATTTAAAGCCTTTACTCAAATTAACTTAATGATGATCTATACGGATATTAAATAATAATTAAATTAAATTAATAAATTATTTCATTCGGTCTATTTACTTGTCATTTTTATCTTTTACACTCACTATAAAAGAATATTTTATTCATCCTCTTTTAATTATTGATTATCCTCTTTCATGCCCACTGATCAAAAAAATAATACAAATAATGTGTTATTTATTATTTATTACATTACCTTATTTATTACATGATTTTTAAGAATTGAACAATACTAAAAGAACTATAAAGGTTCTAATTGAAAATTATTGTGAACTTTATTTTTGTATTAAAGTTATTTTGAAATATATTTTTTTTTGAGCTAAAGTGATTTAATTTAAAATAGAGTTTTAATTAAAAGGTCATCTATTAGGTAACAAGAAGAGACCAATTATAAGCACACAAGTGGAAATAATTCTAATAAAAATAATTAGGGCAAAAATGAAAATATTTAACAAAAAGACACCATCAATTGCCATGTGTAATAACTTAATTTACTTAATTAAAGAAGTGAAATACCTAAAATGCCCTTGTGAGGACTATCAAAATTTGAGATTCTCCCTTATATATAGTAGTAAAATAACTCATCACTAGAAAAAAAAAAGTCTTGTCGAAATTTTATTACCTAAAGAAATATTATATACAAGAACAACAATATATTAAAGTAGTCCTATAAAGTAAGGTCCGGAAAGAATAGAGTGTACGCAAATCTCAACTTCATCTCAAAAGTAATATAGAGAAATTATTTTCGATAGAACCTCAACTCAAGATAAAAATAATTTACAAAAAATGTAATAGAAGTACAAGTAAAAAAAAACATTATATAAATTAATTAATGTCATTATCGCACTTCTCATCGGAATATTATCTATAATCTATATCTATTCTATAATAATAATAATAATAATAATATAATATAATATAATTGTAGACACGTAAAATTTATTGGGTCAAATTCATACAAAATTTGGATTTGATCCATATTTTATTAGGTCTAAAATCATTTTGGGCTATAAGAATAATAAGCCAATTTTATTCCTCATTAAGGACTTCAAGGTCCGTTACACTTGAAAGCCCAAACTCATCAAGTGATGTGGCATCCCAGTCAAATCCAAGACCAATGAGACGCCGCCACATGTACAAATGATGTGGAAATCTCATTCAAATTCAAGAACCAGTCAAAAGTCGCCAAGTGTCAAAGTGACATGTTTCGGCCAATCACAAACAACTAGGCCTACCACCTACAACTATAAATAGGGGATAACATGACATGCTAAAGGAGGATTCTGCAAGCATTGGAGGAAGCTTCTGCATTGACTACACGACTCTTCAAAGAATTGACCAACGGAGTCCTCCCCGTAGATCAACTCGACAAGACGAAGTGTTGTCAAACAATTCCTGGAGATCCAAATGCATCTCTAGGAGGCTCAAATCATCCGAAAGTTTGAGAATCACGCTACAAAAGGCACTCGAACCACGGAAAAGCTTAGGAGAGAAGAATCGAGAGAATCACAGAATTGTACTCACAAATTCTTATAAATAAAATTGTTATTTTCTTTTCATTCTTTTTTTTACTTGCAGTTAATTTTCAGCATAAAGAAAATTTGTTGCAAACAAATTTTAGCACGCCCAGTGGGACAAGTTCTGCTCTCCATCTCTTCTTCCTGCAAATCAAATACAATTACTGCTATGGACTTCAAAAATACGAAAGATGTCTCATGCGAGAACTCTGCTACTGCCACATCTGATGAGCTTAGCCTTGTTGGTCCCCTCACTCGACGCAAATTTAAGACTAGTGGTTGGGACGAATCTGAATACTTTACTTCTTTGGAGAAGGCCAAAAAGAGCAAATCTCATATGACGGCTGAAGCTGCAACTCCTGGGGGTAATTTGACATCCTTGCTATGTGATGAATTCTCTCAGACTGGTGTCAATTTTAGTGAATCTGAAGATTCGACTGATTCACCAGCCTCAACAAAGGTCAACGCCTTGATGGCCGACACAACTGATATGGATGAGAAGTTCGCAATAATGGAACAAACTATTGAGGTTTTGAAGAAATCTGTCGAGGATAAAGATCTTCAAATCGCTCAACTGATGGACAAGTTGGAGTCCTTCGCCCCTGGAGAATCGAGCCACGACCCTGCTTATCCACCCGACTTTACTCCACAAAATAAGGATGTCGATAAGTCACCTAGCAAGACTAAATATCAAAAAGAGAAACAGTCTACTTCGGTTGCTACTCTAACAGTTCAACAACTGCAAGATATGATTACAAATACCATCAAGGCATAATATGACGGTCCATCACAAAGTTTTGTAGGATACTCAAAGCCGTATTCTAAGCGAATCGAGGGCTTATCGATGCCAATTGGATATCAACCGCCAAAGTTTCAATAATTTGATGGAAAGGGAAATCCAAGGCAACACATCGCTCATTTCGTTGAGACTTGTAGAAGTGCTGGTACACATGGTGATCTTCTTGTCAAGCAATTTGTTCGCTCTTTAAAAGGCAACACTTTTGATTGGTACACGGACTTGGAGTTTGAATCAATTGATTGTTGGGAGCAACTAGAAAGTCAGTTCCTAAATCGTTTCTACAGCACCCGTCGTACGGTCAGCATGATGGAGTTGACAAACACTAGACAAAGTAAAGATGAGCCTGTAGTGGACTACATAAATCATTGGCGAACATTGAGCTTTGATTGCAAGGATCAACTTTCTGAAACTTCCGCGGTTGAAATTTGCATTCAAGGGGTGCATTGGGGCCTTGTGTATATCCTCCAAGGAATTAAGCCTCAAACTTTTAAAGAATTAGTTACGCGCGCTCATGACATGAAATTAAGCATTGCAAGTCATAGAATGACGTCGCCTATTTTTGATCCTAAAAAAGAAGTCAAGAAATTCAACAACTCGTCAGAGGATCAAATTGGGGAATCTATGGTGAAAACTGTGAGTTTTAAGAAGGCCTCCACAAGAAAAAACTGAAAGAGAAAGCTCCAAAGCAACAAATACAAGAAGAAGAAAATCAACCAACCTTGAAAGAGTTACAAACAAGGGTATATTCTTTTTCTGACTCTGATGTTCCTGGAATTCTGGACGAGTTGCTAGCCAAAGAAGTCATTGAACTCCCTAAGTCAAAGCGACTCGAAGAATCAAACAAAGTCGATGATTCTAAATACTGTAAATTTCACCGCATTGTTGGTCATCATACCACAAAATACTTCATCCTGAAGGAAAGGATCAAAACATTAATACAAAAGGGAAAGATCATCATCGATGATGGCGATACAGTTGATGCAAACCATGTTAGCGCCGAACTGGACCATAAAAAGATTTAATTTCAAAAATTCTACAACCCATACGCTCTGTGGCATCATCAAAAGGTGAGGGAATCATCATGCTACAATTTGGAAGCTTTGACCCGATTGGGGTTCCAGCCTTGAAGAAAACAACAAGCAAATACATGTAAAACGACTTCTCCAATGGCGAGAAGGGTGGTACTTGGACGATGATCGCTCACGAAAGAAAAAAATGTCAAAGGGCTTCTAAACTCCAGCTTTCAAAAGACGACCCAAGATCAAATGCATATTTGCTTTAACCGATGGGGGCAGTAAATATCAAATTGAAGTCCAATAATACTTCATTGCAAAGGGTTGGGAGGAATGTTACATTACAAGAATTCCTCCCCCAAACGCTCCTTGTTGCACGAGCTTAAACTGCAAGTAAAAAATGCTCCTTTTTGCACGAGCTTAAACTGCAAGTCAAAAATGCTCCTTGATGCACAAGCCTAAACTGCAAGTCAAAAATGCTCCTTGCTGCACGAGCTTAAACTGCAAGTCAAAACTGCTCCTCAATGCACGAGCCTAAATTGTAAGTCAAGATGCTCCTTGATGCACGAGCCTAAACTGCAAGTCAAGAACGCTCCTTAAGGCACGAGCCTAAACTGCAAGTCAAGATGCTCCTCGATGCACGAGCCTAAACTACAAGTCAAGCTGCTCCTCGATGCACGAGCCTAAACTGCAAGTCAAGATGCTCCTCGCTGCACGAGCTTAAACTGCAAGTCAAGCTTCTCCTCGATGCACGAGCCTAAACTGCAAGTCAAGATGCTCCTCGATGCACGAGCCTAAACTGCAAGTCAAGATGCTCCTCGATGCACGATCCTAAACTGCAAGTCAAGCTGCTCCTCGATGCACGAGCCTAAACTGCAAGTCAAGCTGCTCCTCGATGCACGAGCCTAAACTGCAAGTCAAGCTGCTCCTCGATGCACGAGCCTAAACTGCAAGTCAAGATGCTGCTCGATGCACGAGCCTAAACTGTAAGTCAAGATGCTCCTCGATGCACGAGCCTAAACTGCAAGTCAAGATGCTCCTCGATGCACGAGCCTAAACTGTAAGTCAAGATGCTCCTCGATGCACGAGCCTAAACTGCAAATCAAACTACTCATTGATGCACGATCTTAAATTGTAAGTCAAATCACTCCTGGCCCGCATGAGTCTAAACTGTGAACGGCTCTACAAAAAAAATAAGTAGTAAAAGAGCACCTGATTTCGATACTTCCGCGTTGAGATATGAAATTTCTCGTGACGCTGCGCAAAGATGAAATAAAAAGCGAACCAGGATTCGAAGGCCGTATTCGGAGCAATATTTGGGACGATTCGGATGCAATCTGAGTGTGGTTTCCTCGTGAGACGTAGATTTACGATTCTAGTTTCCAACGCAAAAAATGGCTCCTGATTTTGATGTTCTTAAGTCAAGATATGAGAGTTTTCGTGAGACTGCACAAAACAAGTAAACAGTGACAAAACAGAACTGAAGGTCTGACTTTGAAACGATACCTGGACAGATCTGGTGATAAGACAAGCGTGGTTTTCGCGTAGAACGTAGCCTTGAGAGTCTACTTTCCAACACTACAAGCCGTTCGTGATTCAGACACCTCCATGATGAGTTATGAAGCTTCTTCCACAGACGCGCCAAAGTGTTGAAAGCTCAAAAAGAGAAAAAGAACGTGAGTCGAATTTCTGCTCAGGCTAAATTACAATAATTAAAAAGGGTGTTGATGTCCTTTTATAGACTCTGAAAGGCCCCAATTTGATTTCAAAAAGGAATCTGCCGAACAAAGTTGTCTTCTATAAGGACTGGGACGTTTAAGTGTCCACAATAAGTCAAATTCCTAATCCTTTTTGAAGTGGGATAACATCATTAATCAATCCTATTAAGATTCGATATAGGACTAATAGCCGAATCCTACATGATTTGGATATATTTAGTCTTAAACAGAATTTACACTGGATTCACGTTATTCTACCCGAATAATCATGACTTTGAGGAGTCGGATTTTGACAAAATGCTCAAGACTCAAAAAAAAAAGAGGGAGCTTCAAAAATACTTCAAATCTCGTCTCTAACAGGTTCGACAAATCAAACACCTTGATGAGCCTTGAAGTAGGGGGCATCTGTAGACACGCAAAATTTATTGGGTCAAATTCATATAAAATTTGGATTTGATCCATATTTTATTGAGTCTAAACTCATTTTGGGCTATAAGAATAATAAATCCATTTTATTCCTCATCAAAGACTTCAAGGTCCATTACACTTGGAAGCCCAAACTCATCAAGTGACGTGGCATCCCAGTCAAATCCAAGACCAATGAGACGCCGCCACATGTACAAATGATGTGGAAATCTCATTCAAATTCAAGAACCAGTCAAAAGTTGCCAAATGTCAAAGTGATATGTTTCGGCCAATCACAAGCAACTAGGCTTACCACCTACAAATATAAATAGGGGGTAACATGACATGCTAAAGGAGGATTCTACAAGCATTGGAGGAAGCTTCTGCATTGACTACACAGCTCTTCAAAGAATTGACCAACGGAGTCTTTCCCGTAGATCAACTCGACAAGACGAAGTGTTGTCAAACAATTTCTGGAGATCCAAATGCAACGAAGTGTTGTCAAACAATTCCTGGAGATCCAAATGCATTTCTAGGAGGCTCAAATCATCCGGAAGTTCGAGAATCACGCTACAAAAGGACCTCGAATCACGGAAAAGCTTAGGAGAGAAGAATCGAGAGAATCACAGAATTGTACTCACAAATTCTTATAAATAAAGTTGTTATTTTCTTTTCATTCTTTTTTTTGCTTGCAGTTAATTTTCAGCACAAAGAAAATTTGTTGCAAACAATAATATATAATAATAATAATATAATATAATATAATAATATATTAAAAGTGTGAAGGACCTTAGAAATGTTGTTTGAACTTTTTGCCCTTCATTAAAAGGCTCCGCTTTAGACAAAATCATCTTTTTATTATTTTTATTATTTTAATAATATTAAATATTGCCTATAGTAAAAAAGTAAAAACCTTTCCTAATAAAAAATAGGATAATTTTTCCAGCGTTCAAATAAAATTTGGCAAAAATCTTTTCTAAATAAAATAGGACAACGTCCAAAACCTTAATCATCTACTCATACAAGAATTCTAAGGGGTCTCCAATACAACACTTTGAGAGATAAATCCTATTTAGTCTACAAGTCCAGCTTCATATTTCATCCCAACAAATATTTGGTTACGGATGTTGAAAGTAACATTAGTAACTTGGTTATGAAGAAGCTGCAGGTTCATGACATCTTATATGTTAGATAAAAATTAAAAAGGAGGTAAATTAACTTTTCAAAACATAAATTTAATGTATGTGTTAAGATTTTTATTTTAATAGTTTCAAATCTTGCGTCGAAACTGAGATTGCATCATTATTTTTTATTTTACTGATTGTTTTAGCTAACCTGATCAACTTTTTTCAGTCACTAAACTATTGATTTAGAATTTCTGTATGCAACATTAATTTTCTACGACTATGTTTTGTTTAAAACATATTGTACCACAATTTACACCACAAGATTTCTTATTCCAAATAATAATTCTTTGTACAATTTCAGTACAATATTTCGCCTATAATTTAGGATTAGTGCAAAGATTGAATAATATACATTCTTTTGATTGATTTACTCCTAGATTCTGTACATATAAAAAGGGTGGTTTCTCTATATATGTTTCTTTATTCAGCCTAATGTTGAGATTTTACTCCTACCTATTGGTCACATATTTGAGGAGCAAATATGGGTTGAACAAAAGTACAGAATAAGCAAGGACAAGTAGTTCTCTCTTCGGGTACAAACAATAAGCAACAATTTTTTTTGATGATTTCAATATAAAGATCTCCTGATGATCGAAGTTTTTGTGTCCTTCTAAATGTTTCTAAGGTAATCAATTAATTAATTAAACTTTCTTTTAAGTACACGATTCAAACATTAAGTTTATGTTGTTCTTTTCCAGTCCTAACACCTCCCTTTGCTCTTAATCATCTAGGTCAGTTACCTTATTCAGTAAATATGATTATTACTAGATGTTTAGATTCCACACCTATATCAGTTTGCATATATCAGGGGCGGCTCAATTATATTGAGGTTGCAGGTGGAGATGACGCAGTTGGCTGGCTTCTTGAAGTTGTATATGATCTAAGTTGTATCTGATCTCAAATTATTTCAGTCACCAGCAACAACGCCTTTGGTAACTGAAAACAACCTTCCATTGGCTTTTGGCTGATAAAGGATCTTTAGCTGAAACAACTGACCTCATCAATTTGTGCTGGATATATTTTTCTGTAAATGACTGCTACAAATAAAATTGTGCGAAAGCTGGTAAAATGTTTGTTGCTATTTCACCGAGTAGTTATTTTTTAGTTTAGCATGTTATATGATAAATTTATTAATTAATCACTTGAAATTCTGTGGACAAACCAGCACATAGATGTTTTAGCTAAAGTTAGATGCTGGGTTGCAAATTTATTTCATTTGCAATACATTGATGTGCATTGTGTATTCATCGTACTATTGTAGAAGATTATACATCGTCATAGAATATGCATTTGTTGTAACTGGCCGGGCAAGAAGAATCCAGGAACCAACCAAAACTCAGTTATCTCATTCTTGAAGAAAGTAATGGATGCAAAAGAATTGAAGATAGACAATTTCTTTCATTTAAATGATGTAAAAAGATAATTGTATCTTAGAGTGGCTCCTGTGAGTTTTATTGAAATTTATTCCTTTACGATGATGTTCAGGTGTTATATTAATATCCTTGTTAGTGACTGATACAAATTATAGTTATTTATGCTCTACCAAACCTAAGTATCCCATTTAAAATTATTGTTTTAATAATTTATATTGAACAAAATGCAGGACATGTAGGCCTCAAAGGTAATAACTGGAGTTTCTTTTTTTCCTTTTTTTTTAGAACGGAAAGAAAAGGGAAGAGGTAATATTAAGAAGCTAAAAAGTAGGTGCAGAAGATAAAAAAGAATAGTTGCAATGTCTTTTATTTTTGCAATGGCCTTGTAATAATTTTTCTAATATATGACTTTCAAATCAACAAGAAAATTGATTATAAAATTTTCTTATCTAAATTGTGTAGGAATTACTCATATTTAGGATTTTAAAATTGCCTAAAAACCTGCTTACACAAATCTTATTTAGAGTGAAAATTTGATTAGTAAATCTTTCCTTATTTAAATTAGGTAATCTTGAGTAAAAATTTGATTAATAAATCTTTCCTTATTTAAATTAGGTAAAAAAATAATTAAGATTTAAACTTTATAATCAATTAAATTTCACCCAATAAGACTAATTTTTTAGTTCTTCAACTTTTCACTTTTTTCCTTCAATTAAATGTCATTAAATTAATATTTCGATATTTAGTATTTTAAATTAATTAAAGTCTTTTTTGTTTAGGTAAAAAAAATTTTACTACTTAACTCTTTTGAATCAATTAAAATTTATCTTATTTAAAAAAAGATTTCTATAATTCTATTTACATAATATTTATACAAAATAAAAGAAAAGTAAGAAGACTTCACTTTAGATAAAATCATCTTTTTAATTTTTTTTAATTTTTATGATATTAAATATCGATAAAAAAATATTTTTTTCCATGTAAATAGGCATAAATGAATTGGAAAAAAGACCTCTTCTGCCTAAAATTGGCTTGGTCCAAAAATAACTTTTCCCCAACGTTCAAAAAAAATTAAAAAATTTAATCATGGGATATCCCCACCTTATCCTGCTTACTAAATGATAAAGGACTTTGTATAGTTGGCAACAAGGGCAAGTAATAAGGTAATGTTTAATAGGTGCATAGAATAACTTGAACAAGTGGTTAGAGGTGCAAAAAAAATGATTTGATCATTCTAAAAGGCTATTTCAGTCATGAACTAGAGTCTAGAGCATTTTTCAAGAAAAATAGCAAATGTGATATTCTCTTGAAAAACTTTTGTGAAGTAGATACTTAACCATTTTATCTTTTTTATTTTTTAATGAGTTAGGAACTATTTTTATTGACAGTGTTACAATTTGCATGTTTATTGTCACACCCCTTTTTACGTATTCCAAACGATTTATATAAAAAGTTTTTTATTATTAAAGTGACAAAGATGAAAATTTGTTTCGAAAAAGGACTATTTATATTTTTTATTTCAGAGTCGCCACTTGGCATAATCCGGTGTGCCAAGTCACCATTGGAAAATCCTTTTTCAAAACCATTTGACTCTTAAACTGATTTGCGAACAGAGATTCCGGCTAAGGAATTCTGTTGACCGAGGGGAAGGTGTTAAGCACCTCTCGGTTCCGTGGTTCAACCACGGTCGCTTGGTAGAGTGTATCGACCTTTTTGGCACTAAGAAATGTATAAACCGCACAGAAAGCACACAAAATAATCAAACACAATAAAACAATCCGAAATGTAAAGTCCAGTCCAATTATTACAACCCGAAATAAAAAGGGACTGAAAGTAAACCTACGCTAATCCTAAATTAATGCTTTACCCGACGCCTCGGGTCTTCACCACGAACGTCCTCCGGGTACATGATACCTCGGGGCATTCCCCGGTGAATAAATATATACAGATACTTCGGGGTATTCCCCGGCCAAATTATACAATTAAATTAAATGCGACAAAAAAAACAAAACCATTCCAACACATATCTCAAACATGTCATCAATCCACCATGCCTAAATTTGCCTACCCGAACCTACCATTTGCATACCCAATTAGCGAACTAAAATCGTGGCACTATTGCGTTTAACATCATGAACTGAAATTAATCCGAATTCAACGACATTAGTATCCATTTCAATTCAAACGATCGATTCAAGTTAATTCATTAGTCTCCGATTCCAATCCCCCACATTTATACATAACAGTTTCTAAACACGAGCACATCCATATCATCATCGATTTCATGCCGAGACTACTTATTCAGATAAACAACACCAATTACAAATAAAATGTCCAATCAACAAACAATACACTACCACAGAATCCACGTACCAAATATCATAACGAGGAAATCAAAAGGGTAAGGGTTGGAAATGGACCTTCAAAGAAACGATTTTGTGATAATAATGAGTTAAAAGAAATCCACACTCGAAGCTCCGAATAGAAACCTCAAAGACGAACCAACTCGATACAGTGGCCCGAGATCCTCAAACGGGCAGATTTCAAACAGGAATAAAATCTCGATATGAAAAACGAACTCCGAATCTCGACACGACTCACCTACGGAAAACCCCGAAACACGATATTGAAAAACAAATCACGAACGTACAAGACGGAAATCCCTGAATTCTAATCGGGAACTAAAAGAACGGACCAAATTCGAGCTCCGGTGAGCTGTAAAGGGTAAAAGTTGACGGAACGAATCGGTTTGCGACGACTGCGTCGTTTTTCCGTCCAACTCTAACCAGAAAACGAAGGAAACCAACGAGATCTCACGATTTTGAAACTGAAACAAGCAGACGAAGATCTACAAACTGATTTCGGCGAGAGGTTTGGCGGAAAACTCAAGAAAAACGATAGGTTTTGCTCCGGCCTGACTGTTTCTCGCCGAATCTTCGTCACGTGACCTCCGTCACCTTGTTTTTCTCACTATGTGTGTGGATTAGTGTGTGTATCTTTCAATTCAAAAGAATAGGAGTGTCTGTGTGTAGATGATGAAGATGGAGCAAAAAGGGAAAAAATGGCCTCTTCTGCGTGCCCTTTTTTTTTTTTTTTTTGGTGAAGATGATGGTGAAGGCCCCCTTTTTTATTCTTTTTTACTTCCTTTAAAGGAAAGAGAACGTGTAGGGGGTTGAGGGAATGGGTAGGTAGTGGTGAAGTGGCCTAATTTAATTAATAGGGAGGGTTATTAATTTTTAGTTGAGTGGGTTGTTAGAATATTAGGATAAGACAAAATTAGTTAGGGGATTATTGTTTTTTGTCATTTTGTGGAGGGATTATCACACGGGTGGGGGTACACAGTAGGATAACATAGAATGGGTAAAAGTGAATAAAATTGAACTTTAAGAGGACGAAATCACGTGTCTACATCATGCCCCTTTTGGATGTAAACACATGGTGTTTTCATACAAAGCAGTAGACAACGAGGCGGAATTTCGTCCTGACCTCTATTTAAAAGCACGGAGCAAGAGAAACGAGAAAAACCAGGTCTTGACTTAGGACATCCTACCCACCCCAGTTATGAGGGGATCAAGTGACACGTGTCTCCAAGGATTGGAAGGAGGTGGACTATAGCGAGTTGGAGAGTCGAGTGAGGTTCCATCGAGGTTTCAGTTCGCGGCTCTGTCATTACATCAAAAAATAAAAATTACAAGTTAAAACATAAATGAAATTACAAAAATCCTATCTATACAACTTCTGTTGGCTCTTGACTCGACTTTTATCACCCTATTCTTCAGGCGGACTCCTGATTTGCAATTTCTTTCAACCTGTTGCTTGGCTTTAAATTGCTTCGTTTTGTTGTTTGACTTTTGTTTCTTCACCCTATTCTCCAGGCGGGCTCCTGACTTGCTATTCCATCACTTTGTTGCTTGACTTTTCATTTTCTTCACTCTGTTCTCCCGGCGGGCTCCGGACTTGCTATTTCATCACCCTGTTCTTCAGGCGGGCTCCTGACTTGCTATTTCATCACCCTGTTCTTCAGGCGGGCACCTGACTTGCTATTTCATCACCCTGTTCTTCAGTCGGGCTCCTGAAACCCAAAATTAAAACTAGAACGAAAATTATCCCAAACAAAAATTATAGTAAAGTAGTATTTCATTTTCGAAAGCATTGTCCCATTTTCCAGGAGGGTCCTGAACAACAAGTAGAATCTCATTTTTCAGGAGGGTCCTGATCATAAAGTAAAATCCCATTTTTCAGGAGGGTCCTGAACATAAAGTAAAATCCCATTTTTCAGGAGGGTCCTGAACAGAAAGTAAAATCCCATTTTTCAGGAGGGTCCTGAACAGAAAGTAAAATCCCATTTTTCAGGAGGGTCCTGAACAGAAAGTAAAATCCTATTTTTCAGGTGGGTCCTGAACAAAAAGTAAAATCCCATTCTTCAGGAAGGTCCTGGACAAAAAGTAAAATCCCATTTTTCAGGAGGGTCCCGAACATAAAATAAAATCCCATTTTTCAGGAGGGTCCTGAACAGAAAGTAAAATCCCATTTTTCAGGAGGGTCCTGAACAGAAAGTAAAATCCCATTTTTCAGGAGGGTCCTGAACAGAAAGTAAAATCCCATTTTTCAGGAGGGTCCTGAACACAAAGTAAAATCCCATTTTTCAGGAGGGTCCTGAACAGAAAATAAAATCCCATTTTTCAGGAGGGTCCTGAACAGAAAGTAAAATCCCATTTTTCAGGAGGGTCCTGAACAGAAAGTAAAATCCCATTTTTCAGGAGGGTCCTGAACAGAAAATAAAATCTCATTTTTCAGGAGGGTCCTGAACATAAAGTAAAATCCCATTTTTCAGGAGGGTCCTGAATTGAAGTAAAATTTCACGGATGTGCATTTCCAATGGTAGCTGAATTAAGTGAAGCGAATTTGCCCCTGTTTCAACAAAGAAAATTTGTCAGTTAAAAACTTAGTGGCGGCTTGCAACTCTTGGCTTCTCAGGTATCTGCCCCAGCACTCGTTCCTTTCATCTTTGTTCCAAATTGCTAACACTTGCCCTGTCTTGCCGCATCATTGACCCGGATCCAGATTGAGGAAAATGAGTTCTGACTCAAACAATGGGTTTCCATTTTACCATGCCCCTGAGGTGCACTCTTTTCCCAAATTTGAATGCTTCCACGAATCCAATAGCCTGTCGGTTGATAGATTTTCTTTGCTTCCTGTTGAATTACGATCATATTTCTTTCTTGTGTTGGTCCTTGGCTTTTCCTCATATAATTGAAAAGACTGGTAGTAAATTTTGAAATCCTTTCTCGCTTGTGTTGACACAGACTTGACTTAAAATATAAAGAAATGACGGTGACTTTTGTTTTGATAAATGACATAAGAAAAGACAAAAAACATGAATATGTAAATGAAAGAAAAGGGCAATGTCCCATAAAGAAAAACTTATCTGAATACGACGACCAACTCCAATGAGTATGACATGCATTTTGGATTCAGCTGCCTGATCTTCCTATCCAAACTCCTCATTTGTTGTTGAGTTCGTGCCTTTGCCGTTGAGCCGCTTCTTCAAATCCATTGGACTCATTCATCACATTCGATTGACGACATCTTAAAAGACTTTCACCAACAAATCTCTTTCTTTTCACTTTTTACTTTTCTCTTGAACTCTCCATCGCCTTACGGTGCCCGTGAGGGTTTTCACGAATAAGACTCTCTCATTTTTTATTTCTCTTAACTCACCATCGCCTTATGGTGCCTGCGAGGGTTTTCACCAATAAGACTCTCTCATTTTTATTTCTCTCAACTCACCATCGCCTTATGATGCCCATGGGGGTTTTCACCAATAAAACTCTCTCATTTTGTATTTCTTTCCTAATTTCTTATGCCGAGGGAGACACGCGGTACCTCACAATGCATCATCATATCCATTGCATGCTTAGCCTTAAGATTATCAAAAATTGATTTGAAGGACTTTCTTTGGTTGTAACTTGGCTTTTGGATAAGGTTAGAAAAGGATGGCAAGAGGTTCAAACGACACTTGAAGTGGGGTGGGACTTACAACTTTTGGAATCGACACAAACAACACATTAACTCATGCCCCAGTTTTTTTGACTGGGTGAATCTTAAATCTTTATTTGGTTGGACCGAGCCCAAAATAGGGCAGCCTACGTATCTCACTCCCGAGAGAAGAGAATCAGGTCGCACGTAGTTCCATCAGCTTGTTCTTTGTTTTGATTTGATTTTTTTTTAACTCTTTCTTTTATTCCTATTTTCTTGACATTTATCTTTGACTCTATTTTGATTCCAAAAGAGGGATATGAAAGAAAAAATAAAATGAAGCTCAAACGGGTAAACAAAGGATGACACAATGTTTGGATAGAAGAATAAAATGCCTTCATCATATCAATCTTAAAAAATGCAAGTACTAAACATGCAATAAAATCGACAAAGGATCAAATAACATACATAATATCTTTTGACCGCATCAACATTGATAGCCATTTCTGCCATTTTTCCCTCAATATCTGTCAAATATAAAGCTCCATTGGGCAACACTTTCTTCACAACGAAAAGACCTTGCCAGTTAGGGGAGAACTTGCCTTTCGCTTCAACCTGGTGAGGAAGGATACATCTCAATACCAACTGACCAACTTCAAAATTCCTGGGACGGACCTTTTTATTATACGCTCGAGCCATCATCCTCTGATACAACTGGCCATGACACACAGACGTTAGCCTTTTTTCCTCTATCAAACTCAAATGTTCCAGTCGGGTTTTTACCCATTCGTCATCATCAATCTCTGCTTCTACAATGACTCGAAGAGAGGGAATTTTAACCTCCGCAGGGATGACTGCTTCTGTCCCATACACCAATAAATATAGAGTTGCCCCTGTTGAAGTGCGAACAGTGGTGCGATAACCTAGCAATGCAAACGGCAACTTTTCATGCCACTGTCTAGATCCTTGTACCATTTTTTGCAGTATCTTTTTTATATTCTTATTGGCGGCTTCTACAACACCATTGGCCTTTGGGCGATATGGAGTAGAATTTCGATGTGCGATCTTAAACTGTTGACATATTTCTTGCATCAAATAACTATTGAGATTGGCAGCATTGTCTGTAACGATCATCTTTGGAATTCCAAATCTACAAATGATATTGGCATG
Source organism: Capsicum pubescens (assembly GCA_030864215.1). Taxonomy (NCBI): domain Eukaryota; kingdom Viridiplantae; phylum Streptophyta; class Magnoliopsida; order Solanales; family Solanaceae; genus Capsicum; species Capsicum pubescens. The sequence goes on along the minus strand of CM061540.1, from coordinate 268,731,392 downwards.
AACAAAGTCTACCACAGCCTTCTTTGTCACCGACTTGAAAGTTACTGCTTCTACCCACTTTGTAAAGTATTCAATGGCTACCAAAATGAATCTATGTCCATTTGATGCCTTCGGCTCAATCGGTCCAATCACATCCATTCCCCAAGCCACGAACGGCCATGGAGCGGCCATTGCATGCAACTCAACAGGAGAAGAATGTATCAGATCGCCGTGCACCTGACATTGATGACACTTTCGAACAAATTGAATAGAATCCCTCTCCATAGTAAGCCAGTAATAACCTGCTCGAAGAATCTTCTTTGACAAGACATGACCGTTCATATGCGACCCGCATACTCCAGAGTGTATTTCAACCATGATTGCCGAGGCTTCTCTTGCATCTACACACCTCAAAAGTCCCAAATCTGGGGTTCTCTTATATAAGATCCCCCCACTTAAGAAAAATCCACTAGCCAAACGCCTAATAGTCCTCTTCTGATCGTTGGTGGCATATGCTGGGTATTCTCCTGACTGAATGTACCGCTTGATATCCAAGAACCAGGGTTCTCCATCGAGCTCTTCTTCAACCGCATTACAGTAAGCATGCTGATCACGACTCTGTATATGCATTGGATCGATGTAGGCTTTATCAGAATGTTGGAGCATTGAAGACAGAGTGGCTAAAGCATCAGCAATTTCATTATGAATCCTTGGAATATGCCTAAATTTTACTAACACAAATCATTGACATAGCTCCTGCAAGCATTGTCGATACGGGATGAGCTTCAAATCTCGCGTCTCTCAATCGCCTCGAATTTGATGGACGAGCAAATCCGAATCTCCCAACACCAATAATTCTTGGACTCCCATATCAACAACTAACCTCAAACCAAGAATACAGGCTTCATACTCTGCCATATTATTAGTATAGTAGAATCAAAGTTGTGCTGTTACCGGGAAATATTGTCCCGATTCAGAGATAAAAACCGCACTTATTCCGACTCCTTTCATATTGACAGCTCCATCGAAGAACAACTTCCAACCTGGATCAACATCTATAACGACTTCATCGACACATGACACTTCTTCGTCAGGAAAATATGTCTTTAATGGCTCGTACTCTTCATCGATGGGATTCTCAGCAAGATGATCTACCAAGGCTTGGGCTTTCATGGCGGTTCGAGTCACATATACAATGTCGAACTCGGTAAGCAATATTTGCCACTTCGCCAATCGACCTGTCGGCATAGGCTTCTAAAAGATATACTTCAAAGGATCCATGCGGGAGATGAGATACGTAGTATAGGATGAGAGATAATGCTTCAAATTCTGTGCTACCCAAGTTAGGGCACAACACGTCCTTTCAAGAAGAGTATACCTGGCCTCATATGTGGTGAACTTCTTGCTAAGATAATAAATAACCTGCTCCTTTTTGCCTGTGACATCATGTTGACCCAGGACACAACCAAAAGAATTATCCATGACTGATAAATATAAGATCAAAGGCCGACCAGGCTCCGGGGGGTACCAGCACGGGCAGATTTGACAAATATCTCTTGATTCGATCAAACGCTTCCTGACATTCTTCAGTCCATTTTACCGCAACACTCTTTTTCAGCAACTTGAATATGGGCTCTCGAGTGGTTGTAAGTTGAGCAATAAACCTGCTAATATAGTTCAGTCTACCAAGCAAACTCATCACCTCCGTTCTATTCTTGGGCGGGGGAAAATCCTGAATGACTTTGATTTTCGAGGGATCCAATTCAATCCCCCGACGGCTGACTACAAACCCCAACAACTTTACCGACGGAACTCCAAATACACATTTTTCCGGGTTGAGTTTGAGATTATACCTGCGAAGCCTTTCAAAGAACTTTCTTAAATCTTTAACATGGTCGGCCAGACTTTTTGACTTAATAATCACATCATCCACGTATACCTCAATCTCCTTATGCATCATATCATGAAACATAGTGGTCATGGCTCTCATGTATGTTACTCCAACATTCTTCAAACCAAACGGCATCACTCGATAACAATAAGTCCCCCATGGTGTGATAAAAAATGTCTTCTACGCGTCTTCATCATCCATAATGATCTGGTGATATCCGGCATAACAATCCACAAAAGAGGCAACCTCGTGTTTAGCAAGTTGTCTAACAAAATATGGATGTTGGGCAGTGGAAAATCATCTTTTGGACTTGCTCTGTTCAAATCACGGTAATCAACACACACTCGAATTTTTCCATCTTTCTTTGGTACGGGAACAACATTGGATAACCACATGGGATAACGAGCCACTCGAATTACTTTGGCTTCAAGTTGTTTCATGATTTCCTCTTTGATTTTAATACTTACATCAGTTTTGAACTTCCTCAACTTCTGTTTGACAGGAGGGAATACAGGATCAGTTGGCAATTTGTGAGCCACTAATTCAGTGCTTAAACCAGGCATATCATCATAAGACCATGCAAAAACATCCTTATAATCAATTAATCTTGAATCATTTTATCTTTTAGCTGTGGCAAAGCATGTACACTGATTTTAGTTTCCCTAACATCTTCTTGATCCCCTAGATTTATTGGCTCAGTCTCATTCAAATTAGGATTCGGTTTGTCTTCAAACTGTTCCAACTCTTTGCTTATTTCTTCTAGTGCTTCTTCTTCATCATATTCCCCATCCTGCTTCATTACATCTTGATTAGTTTGGATTTTAAGGTCAGGCTGAAAATTCCGCATGCATGTCATGTCATTAGAATCAGCATAAAGAGAACTGTGTAAGAAAAGAAAAACAAAAAATATATTAGACACGAAACAAAAGGGACATTGCATTTCATTAAATAAAAAGATAGGAGGGTTTAAACATAGATTCCAACATAACATAAACAAACTAAAATCCGAATTACAACCCTGAAATAGCTCGGATAAACAGAAAAAAACAAAATAAACTACCAAAACTCCCTCCTGACGGGGAGAGGAGTGACTTCTCAATTATTGAGCCGGACAGCTGGACCTATGAGTTGCACGTCTGCCATACTGGTATCTTCTCCTGCTTCAACCATATCAACTTCAATAAAAAGGTTCTGGAAGTCATCAACCAATTCAACTTCAAATTCCACATGCTTCGTGACACCGCTCTTAACGAATGATTCACTGAGTAGTGGCATTGGGCGAGGGAGTGACCATGTTTCCTTTTTCCTTCCCTTGGCTTTCTTCAGATCTTCAGCCGTAGGCTCAAATCCTAGACCAAACGTGCCCACATTCTCACTTGGACATATGGGATAAACTATACCGTACAGAGACGCTCCCAAACCCTTTCCTGGCTCAAATCCGTATTTCCAAAGTTCACTCACCATCATGATAGAATCGGAAGACAATTGTGGTCCCGATATAACCTGCCATTCAAGAATACGATTCACTGGCACTGTATCAAAAATTTGATAGACGAATGTCTCCTCTACGTTATTTGCTTCAATAAGAGACAAGGGAAAATCTTCGTAAGCTGACAAATTTTCTTCACCATGAATAACTACTTCTTGCCTGTCATGCTCAAACTTAATCATTTGGTGCAGTGTAGATACAACCGCCTTGGCCTTGTGGATCCACGGCCTTCCCAACAACAAATTGTAAGAGGATTCTACATTCAATACTTGAAACTCTATGGCGAACTCAACAGGCCCTATGGTCAACATTAGTTCTATTTCGCCAATTGAATTTGATTTTGCACCATCGAAAGCCCTAACACATACATTGTTGGGCCTGATCCTGTCAACACCAATATTCAGCTTTTGCAAAGTAGAAATAGGGAAAATATTTGCACTCGAACCTCCATCAATCATAACATGAGTGACATAGAAATCTTCACACTTCACTGTAATGTAAAGGCCCCGGTTATGCCCTGTAACTTCAACAGGAAATTCATCGTCAGAAAAGCTGATCCGATTGACCTCAAAGATTTTTCCAACCATTTTCTCAAGCTGGTTGATTGTAATCTCCCTTGGAACATATGCCTCATTTAATACCTTCAGTAAAACATCACGATGCTTCTTGGAGTGCAACAACAAAGATAAAAGGGAAATTTGAGCAGGGGTTTTCTTCAACTGGTCTAATATTGAATACTCGGGCAATTTCAGCTTTTTCAAAAATTCTTCGGCTTCTTCCTCGGTGATGGGCTTTTTGATAGATGACGGTCCACTCACCGTTGGTTTGGACTTTCTTAAACTTTCAGGCACGAAGCATCTTCCTGACCTAGTCAAACCCCCTACCTCATCTACATCTTCCACTACTTCTTTCCCATGATAGGTCATCATAGTCCACCTATAATTCCAGGGAACCCTTTTTGTATTGACTATCGGAGGTTGGGTCACCAGTTTGAGGACAATAGGCGTTGCCAGTGCTCCTTTCACCGCCAGGATGGGCTGACTCAGAGCTTCCACCACTGTCAACTTAGGTTTATCCTGACTTAAATCAACATACCTTCTGGCGCCCTGTACTGTGATCAGGGGTTTCTTTGTGCTTTATTGGGCTTTATCTTCTCTCATTCATTTCTGGCTCAATGACATTGCTTTCAAAGACTCCGCTACATTCACCGATTTCTCCTCAATGGTCTGTATCTTGACAATAGGCTTATAACCCCTCGAAGACTCTTTCCCATCATATATCAATTCTAACATATTGGCTTCAGCATGGGTTGGTAGCAGATTCTGGTTAATGTTTGGACCCTCCAGGGCCTGGACCAGCATCTGATTTGTGTCAATTAAATCTTGGACAGCTCTCTTTAAATGCCAGCATTTCTCAATATCATGGCCTGGGATATCAGAACAGTACGCACACCTTAAAGAATAACCGAGATTCCTCGGCGGTGGATTTGAAAGCCTTCCTTGAATTGGGCTTAAAACCTTCAACTTTCTCAACCTATCAAACAAACTAGCGTATGACTCCCCCAGAGGTGTGAATTGATTTTTGACCGCCTTCTCTTTCTGATACTCGGGCCTAGGCTGAAAACTGGGTCTGGAGGGGTTTTGGTAATTTGGTGGAGCGAATGGGCGATTTTGTGGAGCTTGCGCGCGCCACTGCGGGTAAGAAGGGGTTTGGGCATATGGCTGCGTGCTATATACTGGGTACGGGGGTGGTGGAATGGCATATAAAGGGTTTTGTGGAGGGTAGTAATGGTGGGAAGAAATATATTGAGCTTGGGCGTAGACTTGGGCTTGGGATAGGGGCGAGGTGGTCTTTTGGGATAGGAATGGGTTCCAGCTACGACAGTCGCCACGTCCTCTTTCTTCTTTTTACCTCCAAATGCGCTAGATCCACCTTGAATCGCTTGTGTGGTGGCTTTCAATGCGGCAAAACTCACTATTCGTCCGGTCTTGATTCCGTCCTCTATCATCTCCCCCATTTTTAGGACTTCAATAATAGACTTTCCCATTGCCGGGAGTAAATGTTGAAAATAAGTCTCATTCTGTGCCTGAATGAAAACCTCTACCAACTTACTTTCTTTCATCGGAGACTTTACCCTGGCGGCCTGTTCACGCCACCTTATCGCGTATTCCCTAAAACCTTCCGTGCTTTTCTTCTTCATGTTGACCAAAGATTTTTCGTCCGGAATCAGGTCAATGTTATACTGAAAATGTTGCACAAACTCAGAAGCCAAGTCATCCCAGCTGTTCCACTTATCGATATCTTGATCGATAAACCATTCTGAAGCCAGATCAGAAAGACTCTCGCCAAAGAAAGCCATGAGCAGCTCTTCCCTTCCTCCTGCAGCCCTCAACTGGTTGCAATAGTGTCTCAAGTGGGCCACGGGATCACCGTGTCCTGCATACTTCTCGAACTTAGGCATTTTAAAACCGAGGAGAAGGTTGATGTCTGGGAACATGCACAGATCTTTATAAGAAACACTCTTATAACCTCTGATTCCCTGCAAATTTCTCATGGCCTGTTCTAAACTTTTCAACTTCCGCGCTATGACTTCCTGTTCCTCTATTGCGACAGGTTTCTCTGAATCAAATGGAAATGTAGGTGGCTGAGTGTACCCATACAGATCATTCATTCTCAAAGTCGGCTCCGAGGCATAATATTGACTATCTGGAACCTTCAATACTGGCTTACTGGCAGACCGAGGAAGCCCCATTGCCAGACGCATAACATATGCGGGAGCTTTAGGTGGTGGCGGAGCCACGAATACCGGTGTGATCGGTGGCGCCGACTGAGCAGCGAGTCTTGATTGGGGAGTTGCCAAGGGCACACCAGAACTGCCAGGATAATAATGTCGTGGAGTGAATCCTGGCGCGTGCTCAGGTGACTCAGTAGGAGTAGAGAATTGCGCCTGAGAGAGCGGTGGACAATTAGAGATATTCCCAAGAACTTCAGGGAGCGGAGGAGGAGGCATTCCGCTGGCCCATGCCCGGTGCAAATCTATCAATTGTTGCCTGAGCCTTACTACCTCATCATTGTGTTCTGAACTTTCTTCCCTATGATCCTGATTCGGGTCAATGAGCGAATTTTCAATTTCCCTGCTAGCCATGACGAGCTTTGCTTTGGATCTTGTGAAGTATGGGTGACTAGCCAGAGTGCTGCAAACCTACCACTGTTATCTGAAAGAACATGCTCATCAAAGACGACATCCGTTAGGATTAGGGCACACAACAAGTATGGGAATCACATTGGTAAAATTGTCCTAAATTCATGTTCATTTCTACCAGCTTTTGAGGGTAGCGAGGTCCTTTTAACATCATCCCGATTTGTATCTACACTTATTTTTATCTACACCTATTATTATTATTATCATTTTTTCTTTCCCCTTTTTTTTTTCGTATCAATCTCTGTTCTTTTCCTTTCTCTCGTTATCTACCTTTATTTTATCATTCTTTATGGCTTTTGTTTTTCCTTAAAAGAGGAAAATAATGAAAACAACAAAACAAAAATGATTAGATCGAACCCAAAAGTAGGTTGCCTACGTATCATGTCGTACATGAATCAGATCTTGCGTAGTTCGGGCAGCATGTGCATAAACATCACTCACTTTTTTTTTTTTCGAAAACGAAAATAAACAAACAAAGGAAAGTCATAACATCAAAACATTTTGAAGAAAGAAAACAACAAAAACGTACAAAAGTTTGGGACCACTTTAAAACTGAACAACAAATACGAAACAAAATTATAGACCCTAAGACGACTTAGGTGAAATTACTAATAAAGACTCTAATACCAAAAACAACTTGACTTTGACTTAAAGCAGACACCACCCTATAATAACAGACACATAAAAGACTCAACTGAATAAAAATAAGAAATGCTCTTTCAGAATGGTGCTCTGCGTGATGACCCTGGCTGAGATGGACCTGCCTGTGAAGTTCTCTTTCTCTCATTTAAACTTTGTAGCATATCTTGTAAACACACCCTGATATTTGGGAAGAAGATTCAGGCCCGTATTCCTGCCTCATGAGGAGTGCACTTGGAAAGATTATTCTGACACCTTTCTACCGTCTTGAACAAATTTGCTAACTGAACTCTCAGTGTTTCCACTTTGGACCCTAGACAACTTTCATCCTGATGGTCGTCTACTATGCATTCCTCCTGTATTCTCCCTCTAAGCTGCGCTGGTAAAGGTTGACTGATACCCTGAGGGATAGATTGAAGCCAGACACCATATCTCTGAGTGTATCTTGGATTATCCAAACTTTCTTTGAGTGTGTCCACACCTAGCTTTGTTGCATGCTTCCAAAACTGCTCGTACTTGCTCTCACCTAAGGCTTGGTTCTTGAAGTACTCAACATTCTTCAGAAGATCCACTGCTGGTGGCACGTCCTGCAGCCTACCCAACTAGCGCATTACCCTAGAAGGACTATATGGTCTAGTGCAATTGAGCCCTAACATGAATAAAGGGAGTTGAGTCTGATAACTTAACAAGATTATGTTCGGTCGAATCCACAGATAAGTCCACAAAATGTTATCCCCGGTTCTTGATTCAAGAAATTCAATCCAAGCCTCGACTCCCACGGGTAGCGAGAATTTATCCAAACGCAACCTGGAGTCCATAGCTTTCACTCGATTGGGAATACAACAATCTACCACGTCTGGTCTAACTAAAAAAGGCGCATGCAAATGCTCCATCATCCATAACTGCAATATCAGGTTACTGCCCTAAAAAAATCTCATTCCCCCCTTCACTTCGGTTAAAGCCTTATATATTTCTGTTAAGATCATGGGTATGAGAGTGAACCTGCTCTTCTGATTAATGCCCTTGTCGTTTTGATCCTTATGAAATAGAGCCATCACCACAGATTGCAAACGGGTATTAATACGTCTTTCTTCTAGTGGAAACACTAAAATGCCTAACAAAGCGAGGGTGAAGACTTCAAGACGCTTTCTCTCCCACTTCTCCTTAGTCATATGAAATTCATCCCAAAAATAATTAAAACCTTCCGAGGGCCTGAATCTAGCGAACAAAAAGTCTAAGGAAACCCACGAATCACTTAAACAACCCAAACGTACACCCTTACTTTTTAAACCACAAGACTGCAAAAATCTCACGCCATTATGATTTCGTGCTCGGATCATATCTTTTCGATATAGGGCAAATGCAAGAAACTGGATATTTCGACCAAAGTAGGAGTCATTTCACATTTCCCAAACCTGAACACCAAACTACTTGGATCCCAAAAGGTCAACAAAGCCTCTATTAAATCTGGACGAGGGGTAATATGCAGAAGTTCTGTAAGATCACCTAATATTTTAATCAGTTTCTGCTGATCAACATAGTTAAACATTTCCCACCACTTGATTAACTTTTTGGGCACCTTGACAACCATCAGAACTCTAGACTTGGGGGACAAATCTATCCTGTAATAACACATAAGACATTATCTCAAAAATTTGACCGGAGTAGAAGATTCCCAACCCTTGGGATTTTTGACACAAGCACATGTCGATGGGACAGACCACATTCATGACTCCAATTTGCCGAACAGAAGTACTGAGCGAAATCAGTCTACTTGGCAAACAACTCTAGATTACGGGGCGAGAGACCTAGGCTAATAATAAGACAAAGGCCAACACAAAGATTACCGGCCCCCCCCGAGGGTTGCCTACGTAACCCAACCCGGGGGAAGGGAATCAGGTATGCGTAGTTCATCCAGATTGGACAATTAACGATAAATTGACCCTAACTTAAAAGACACTACCAAAAACAAACGAAAAAAAAACTTTTGAATTTTCAGCTAGACACTTTAACTAAAGCCGACACCACCAATTATGAAGAAAAAAAATCTTTTTGGTATTTTTTTGGTTTTTGACAAATAAGTAGAAAAACAAACAAAACTCTTTTTTTTTCTTTTTTACGGTACTTTTAGAAGATAAATGCAAAACGTAAAAAAATAAAATAAATCTTTTTGAGTTTTTAGATCGTGAAGAACAAAAGCCATAAAGAATTCTAAAATAAACTACGACATTCCTTTTGATTCATTCTTTTCGACTCACTTGTTCTATTTTTTTTCTTTTTTTTTCTTTTTAATCAGTCCGTCAAATGACCACGTTACCCTCAAATATGCAACAGTTAGCACGTAGGGATGCTTTAGAAGTGAGTCTCCTACAAAGGGCCATGTGGGTCCCGCTAGGTCTCCGCATGATGCACATAAGTATGACCTAAAGGCTGACCTACGTTGTGGTTTACTAACAAGGCTGTTCGGGGGAGCGTATGGTCGATAGTGGCTGCTTTGCTTTCCATTACTCCATAACACCGATGGCTCCCCCCTAAAATAAGGGTGACTCAACTAGAGGTCGTGTACAACACGTGTACTACGGACTTGTTGCAGAAAGAAGGTCGGGGGGCGGACTCATGATGACAGATATAAATCGGTAACACATAGGATAAATACTATAAACAAAGAGCACGAAAACGCACAAAAGTGAAAACAATAACACAAACAATAATCACAAACAATGCTTATACACTCGTAATGCCAAACAAAGCCGATACGACTCAAAAATAAGCTCGAATTCTGAAATAGGTCCCCAGCAGAGTCGCCAGAGCTGTCACACCCCCTTTTTACGTATTCCAAACGATTTATATAAAAGGGTTTTTATTATTAAAGTGACAAAGATGAAAATTTATTTCGAAAAAGGACTATTTATATTTTTTATTTCAGAGTCGCCACTTGGCATAATCCGATGTGCCAAGTCACCATTGGAAAATCCTTTTTCAAAACCATTTGACTCTTAAACTGGTTTGCGAACAGAGATTCCCGCTAAGGAATTCTGTTGACCGAGGGGAAGGTGTTAAACACCTCTCGGTCCCGTGGTTCAACCATGATCGCTTGGTAGAGTGTATCGACCTTTTTGGCACTAAGAAATGTATAAACCGCACAAAAAGCACGCAAAATAATCAAACAAAACAAAACAATCCGAAATGTAAAGTCCAGTCCAATTATTACAACCCGAAATAAAAAAGGACTGAAAGTAAACCTACGCTAATCCTAAATTAATGCTTTACCCGACGCCTCAGGTCTTCACCACGAACGTCCTCCGAGTACATGATACCTCGGGGCATTCCCCGGTGAATAAATATATACAGATACTTCGGGGTATTCCCCGGCCAAATTATACAATTAAATTAAATGCGACAAAAAAAACAAAACCATTCCAACACATATCTCAAACATGTCATCAATCCACCATGCCTAAATTTGCCTACCCGAACCTACCATTTGCATACCCAATTAGCGAACTAAAATCGTGGCACTATTGCGTTTAACATCATGAACCGAAATTAATCCAAATTCAACGACATTAATATCCATTTCAATTCAAACGATCGATTCAAGTTAATTCATTAGTCTCCGATTCCAATCCTCCACATTTATACATAACGGTTTCTAAACACGAGCACATCCATATCATCATCGATTTCATGCCGAGACTACTTATTCAGATAAATAACACCAATTACAAATAAAATGTCCAATCAACAAACAATACACTACCACAGAATCCACGTACCAAATATCATAACGAGGAAATCAAAAGGATAAGGGTTAGAAATGGACCTTCAAAGAAACGATTTTGTGATAATAATGAGTTAAAAGAAATCCGCACTCGAAGCTCCGAATAGAAACCTCAAAGACGAACCAACTCGATACAGTGGCCCGAGATCCTCAAACGGGCAGATTTCAAACAGGAATAAAATCTCGATATGAAAAACGAACTCCGAATCTCGACACAACTCACCTACGGAAAACCCCAAAACACGATATCGAAAAACAAATCACGAACGTACAAGACCAAAATACCTGAATTCTAATCGGGAACTAAAAGAACGGACCAAATCCGAGCTCCGATGAGCTGTAAAGGGTAAAAGTTGACGGAACGAATCGGTTTGCGACGACTGCGTCGTTTTTCCGTCCAACTCTAACCAGAAAACGAAGGAAACCAACGAGATCTCATGATTTTGAAACTGAAACAAGCAGACGACGATCTACAAACTGATTTCGGTGAGAGGTTTGCCGGAAAACTCAAGAAAAACGATAGGTTTTGCTCCGGCCTGACTGTTTCTCGCCGAATCTTCGTCACGTGACCTCCGTCACCTGTTTTTCTCACTATGTGTGTGGATTAGTGTGTGTATCTTTCAATTCAAAAGAATAGGGGTGTCTGTGTGTAGATGGTGAAGATGAAGCAAAAAGGAAAAAAATGGCCTCTTCTGCGTGCCCTTTTTTTTTTTTTTTTTTTTTGGGTGAAGATGATGATGAAGGCCTCTTTTTTATTCTTCTTTACTTCCTTTAAAGGAAATAAAACGTGTAGGGGGTTGAGGGAATGGGTAGGTAGTGGTGAGGTGGCCTAATTTAATTAATAGGGAGGGTTGTTAATTTTTAGTTGGGTGGGTTGTTAGAATATTAGGATAAGACAAAATTAGTTAGGGGATTGTTATTTTTTGTCATTTTGTGGAGGGATTATCACACGAGTGGGGTACACAGTAGGATAACATATAATGGGTAAAAGTGAATAAAATTGAACTTTAAGAGGACGAAATCACGTGTCTACATTTATGATTCAAGAGATAAAGCAATTATAGTCATGTTTGAAATGATAAAGAACAAGGTCATGAGAAGGTTATACAATAAACAAGAAATGAATTAGTAAATGTCCAACAATTGAAAAATAATAAACAATATAGGGATATAAGTAGATTTTTTCAGACCAAATTATTCTGATGGATCAAAGGTGTACATGGATAATGGCCTAGGAGGGCCTTATATTGTGGATATGTTAAGGAAGAGTTGTACTTGTAGGAGATGGAATCTAACAAGACTACCTTGTCCCGGCTGTGCTATCTTGAGTATTCATGGCAATAATGAAATTGTGGAAGATTATGTCCATGTCTATTGCAAGGTTGAAAATTTCAAAAATGTGGACTTACATTTCATCAAACTCAATTAACCCGGAGTTCTTTGATCAGAAGTAGTGAATGGTGGTGAGATGCTCCCACCTAAAGTAGTAAAAAAGAAGTGGAGGAGGAAACCTAAAGCAAGTTGCAAGGAGTTGGAGAAATTGAGGTACAAAAATGAGTTGAAAGGAGAAAGAGAAAATAGATGAAGAGAATGCTCCTAAAATATTATTCAAAAAGGGGTATGTTCATATGAGATGTTCTATATGTCAAAATTTTTTATTTTCATTATTTCGTTTTGGAGGTCCAGATTACAAATTTCATCTATGCGATGTTACAATAAAGTCATCACAAAAATTAATTATCATCCTGAAAAAATAAAAATTACAACTTATAGTACTCTTCATACAGTTTTAAAATACCTAAATTTTAATTTTGAAATTTTGAACTAATCTAATTCAATTTAACTTTTAAAATTAGTCAAATTGACTCTCGAGAAATGTAATATCACAATTAAAAAGAAACCTAGGGAGTAGTAGATAAAATTATCATTGGATTTTTTTCATACTTTTTGACATGTGGACATGTGCAATTCACAATTGAAGGATGAATTTTATAGTTTGATAATAAGGGATTATAAATATTATGGAACAATAAAAAAGAACATAATATATCTTAATTTTTGAATAATTTTACACTTATCTATATATAGTACCTTCTAAAGTTGAAGTATAAATTAAAATTAAGAAAGTAGTATATATTAACTTGCAAACCTAAATTATTATATTTAAATTACAAAAATATACTTATGAATTTTATTTTTTGAAATCAAAGAGCAAAATATTATATTTTAATTAAAGTTAATTGATATTTTTCAATAATTTTTTCCTTCTTATATATATTTAATAGTAATTGGCGGCTTGACTTGATATACATGTGTTAAACTAGTAGAGTCAAATGTGGATTAACAGCCTTTTAAAACACGTATTGGTCCAAATCCATCTGCAAGTAACCGACATTGGCGCGGCTTTTAATCTCGGCCGTCATTTAACCCAACGCCTTCTATAAACACCCTGCCTCCCCTTGTGAGTTATTTACTCTTTGCCTTGGGATTTCTCGTTTTGTTTTCTTTCTCCAACACCGTACTACATTTTCCTTTAGATATTTACTCTTTTTCCATACTTTCTGCTTCAGTTCTAGCTATTTTTGCACCTTCTAAGGGACATGATACCTTCTAATGGACATGATGTAGATTTTGAATCGTAGGTATTTGCTTGGCGATGAACAATTTGAGTACGCGTTGGATTTATATGTTTTTTGTTTAATTCTGTGGTGCTTTTGGATGGTCATATACGATTATTATCAAATATGATGATATTTGGATTGTCCTAATTGAAAGGTGCTTTCATGATCCATTTTCAGGTAGTTTTTGCGGTATTTCCCTGCTTATAGATGAGAAGCAAGTGACTATTTTGCAGCTAATTCCTAATTTCTTTCGATAATCGCTGTGTCCACGTCTGTTTGTGAGCATTTATTAATTTTACGGGATGTCTGTTAGTTTCTAACATATATAAGCTTTTGGTGTATCAGCTGCCACCATCTTTTAATTTTACGGATAGCTGTTACCTCCCATCAGCAATATGTATCATATATGATTATCGAATATGTCAATTTGATACTGATGTGATTTGGATTGTCCTAATTGAAGGTGTTTTCATCGGACCATTGCAGGTGATTTCATCGGACAATTGAAGGTGTTTTCATTGATGTCGATTTTCGGCAACTTTTTTTTTTTTTTTTGTGGTGTTTCTCCACTTATGGATGAGAAGCAAGTGATTGTTTTGCAGCTAATTCTTACTTTTTTGGGATAATCGTGGTGTTGCTTCAGCACACACTTGTAACTAATTCAATGGAATAGGTAACTCTTCCTAGCAAAGCTAGGACCGGACACATGAGAGGAGAGCACCTAAGTATTTTTGCTTCAGCTGAAATTTGAACCTGAATCCTCTAGGCCATAACAACAAGTCACCAACATGAGCATATCAACAATTGCTAGCTCCTATGATTAGGAACAAATCAATTCTCGAGCCTTGCTATTATCCCGCTATTCATTGATCATTAGGCCACACCCTTTGGTGCTAGTTAATTCTTAATTTTATATGTGGAAAATTGGTCAAGATATCTTTTTTATTTTTGGAAAGTTCAACCATGCAATGGAGTTGTCTGTTTGAACCTGATCCTCTTCTGCTTTTCACAATTCGTTGATTGATCTTTTTCTGGAATGCTTTATGTTCTTAGCTGGATATCTTTTCCTAGGTCGTTAAGGATGAGCGGATGGTGATATCGGATTTATATGAAAGGGTTATCGTCTGTTTTTTTATGCTGAAGAGTTTGCTTTTGCTGTTCTATATATTGGGTTAGTTGAACAGTTTTTGATGCTTGTAAGGTGTATCTTAGAAGAATCAGGAAAACCTTTGCTTATATTCTACTTGGTTGTAGAAATTGACTTTCTTGGACTGTTGATGCTCGAAGGAATGAGCTGCTATCTTTTTGTTCCAACCCAGATTCTTTTCTGGACTGGCCTTGAAATTTTTGAATTGGACTGCTTTGATCTGTCGGACGATGTTCTTCCTATTTTCATTGCCCTTCTGTTTATCATGCTGTGCCTTTGAATGAGGAGTAGAATCGGGATAGATTTAAATGTGGAAGTTGGTCCCTAATTATAAAGCCTCATACCGTTTATGATGCAGATCTTGTCAGCTTGAGAGGAAGAGGGGGATTTTTCTCATGTTGTTGTTCTCGTGTCTGATGACTGCCCAAGTTGGCAAGGTATTTGTTGATTGAATTAGACATGGAAAATTGGTACGATGCTTTCTTATGTTGGTTTGACCTTGGTTGGTATGCGCTTGATTGACAAGGTTGTCTATTCTCTTAACGCATCATCTTTTTTGTCAAGCTTCATTGATTGCTATGATTCTCGATTCAAATTATCTCTACTGGTAGTTGTCTCAATTCCCTATCTTTTGTCTGATCTCAAAATTATTTCCTTATTTTCTTGTATAGTTGTAGCAAAACAAATCCATCTGCATGATATTTAGCAACCAGGTATGCTGCTTCATTTTTAGTGGTTGCTGGGTTGGCTATTAACCACTAAGAAATAAGAAAATCTGAGAGAACGTTTTGATTTGACATAGGATTGTCATATGTCAAGTTAGTTTTTGCACGATGCTTACCGACTCTTCCTCTTCTACTTTATCATTGTTCCACTCACATGTCTTGTTCCTTGTTTCTTCTTGTTGGGGCTTCTTATAAAAACAATCCTTTTTGTGGGGTTGATCTTGATCTTGTATGCGCATTACAGTGCATATTTATGCTTTGCTGTTTCTAACTTGTTGATCTAGTTATATTTGTTCTAAAGGGAAGATTGAACTATGAGTTCACGTTTTGAATCTCGAGTATTCTTTCTAGTAGGAGGTTCAGTGGTCATTATTTTCTTGATGATAGTAGGTGATTAGTGAATGTATCCTAAGTTGCACGGACTCTTCACATTCGGTGCCGCACCCGTGTCGGATTCTCCAAAATACACTACTTTTGGAGAAGCCGACACGCACCTGCTGACATTTTCGAAGAGTCCGAGCAACATAGAATGTATCAGGGGACAGGTCACAGTTTAATCATGTTTGGATTCGTATTGCAAGGTGTTTGTCACGTATGTAGGTGCTTCGGACCTTTTTTGGGATTTCAGCAGGGCAGTGAGCGATTTTTTGGAACTGATTTCTCATCTTCCGTCAATTTAACAACATTCTATCGATATTTTTACCTATTGTTCTCTCCCTTGGTGTAACACCCCGCATTTCAGACGAGAACGAAAATCGTCATTTCCTTCATGTAAAGGTTCCAAAAGTCATAAATCCAATGCAAGTTTAGTGTGTTAATAAATTATGTAGTGTGGAAACCTATTGAGCATGAATTGAGATCATAGAGGTCCCCAAGCTCAAGGACAAGTCGAAAGTTTTCCTATCGTTCGAATTTTAGTGAGCGTTGAAACTTAGTTCAATTTCAATCGACCATTACTCTTTGTGTATATTGAATTAGAGTGCCTACTATATATCAAATGAAAGGTATTCGAATTATCTTTCCAATGATATCAATTTCGCAAAAATCCGACACCCGAGGAAGAAGTTATGGCTTTGCAAAGTGGAGTGTGTTGTGCAGCATAAGGTGTGCGACGCACACCCTAACTTATGCCATAAGGTGTGCGACGCACAACCTAATGTGTGCGATAAAGAGTGCGCCGCACAACCTATATTATGCGATAAGGTGTGTGCCGCATATATTATTACTCAAGTGACTTAAACACTCCGTTTTTGGGGCAAAATGGTCCTTTTCCCACCCTTATTTAGCCATAAACACGAAATTCAGTTCCCAAATACCCCAAAATACACCTTCATTCATCAAAATTGCTCAAGAACTCTCCTTAGGGTTTCAAAATAAAAACCCAAGCAACTCAAGATTCAACCGTGGTTTTTGAAACTAATTCCATATTTGGAATCCCCAGAACGTAGGCTTCAAGAAGCACCTATCATCTTCGCATATAGAGGTACGTGGGGTTATCCTAAAAATCTCATGGGCTTTAAAAATTCATGTTTTCAAAATGGGGTTTTTAAAATTACGAATATGATTATGTTTTAAACGTTTTATGATATTGATTTGGTCTTTAGGCCTATTTCCGAAGTGATTTGATATATGATATGCGTATATGCATGTATTTGAAAAGATGTGAACTTGAAAGCATGACTTATACGAGATCCCTCTCTTGATATGATTTTGTTTTATATTTTCATATAGTGTGAACTGTTTGAAATCATATTGACAAGCATGACATGAAATGTTTTGAACATTGTTATGATTTGGGCATGATTTTTGACTTGCCATGAGAGGGTTGTTTATGTTGATATATGATGAATATAATGGTTGCATGAAAGAATGATATGATATTTATGGCTTGCAAGTCGGGTATGACGATACCCTACAGAATATGATATGTGATTGAATTAAATGAAGTTTGAATGCATTGATTTTACATGGGATAGGTGGATGCCCGAAGAAGGCGTTTGAGTGTAAGGGCTCATCGCTGGAAACCGTGTTTGCCGACATGGGAATTTGGTACCAGGCTAAGTGATCTTGTATACTTGACTTTATGTCATTCCCAAATTGGGACTATGTTTAGGAGCCCAGGCTAAGTGATCTTGGGCACTACTATACTTTATTGGGTTGGGACACCCTGCTGTGTGATCTTGTGTGTCCTCCCCTCACGTATACTCTAATCTCGGCGGCAACCGAGGTTTGACAGTTGGTGTAAATTATGTAGGGTATTCCACCTAGCTCAATTGCATTACATGGTTGTTGAAAACTATTACATTATGCCCATGTGTTTTCAAATGATTTGATATGAAACCGCTTTATAATGGCTCTCACCTATATTTGGAAAAAAATATTATATTTTGTTTTTGATTTCTTTGCGTACCAGTACTTTTGTATTGACCCCCTTCCCTCCCAGGTTTGGAGGCACAGTTTAGGGGTCCAGATAACCAGTAGATCTCTTCCGATAGATTTGCAGAATCAAGTGGTGAGCCTTCTATATTTCGGAAGGTCTGATGTCTGTCAGTTCATTTATCATTTAGTAGTTTTGGGTCTACTGGGGGCCTTGTCCCAGTTTTCAGACAGTAATTTGTTTCAGTCATGTATTAGAGATTTCGCAGACGGTTGTTCAGATGTCGATAGATGTTGTGGGACATTATTTCCCCTTTGTTGATTTCATTTGATTTATGACCATGTTTTTCGTAATATTGTGTATCTTCCGCATATCTTATTATCATATGAATTATGTGCATGATTACCAGATAGATAGGGGTGTTTCGGACCTTCATGGTTCGGAATGCTCGTCACGGCCAGGGCCCCGGTTCGGGTCGTGACACTTGGTTTTCCAATTTAGGTGCAGTCTGAGTTGTTATGGATGCGTGGATGTGGACTTGTTGAATTCAACTTGTGAACGGTGCGAGTTACTTTGCAAGTTATTTCTCTTTAGCCGAAGATACTTCTTAGCTTATTTAGTATACTGGGATTAGAGGCTTGTTTTTAGATGTTCATCTTCTGGCTAATCCAGAACCTTTGTTTACTTTGAATCCTTTCGAGTCAAGAAATCCAACTTTCTTGGACTGCTGTTATTCACAAGTATGAGCTGCTGTTAATTTGGACCATTAGCTTATGCTCTTCGATCCCAACTGAGGTGTTGTTCTAGATTGCAAATTGATGCTCGTGCTTGTTATTGCCTTCTTTTGTTTAACTCTTTATCGCACAGTATTTTTTTTTTTAAAGGAATAGAGCGCATGATGAATGTTGATAACGGGGAAATGATAATTTGCTTCCAGTTGCAAGCCCTCAACATTACTATTATGCAAATCTCCTCTCCTGAGAGGAAATGTGGGACTCTTTTTCTTTCTCTCTCATTTTTTTACTGTTCGATGTGGGTAGGATGGAGAAATCGAGTTGTACTTTTTGTGCTTGCAGTCACATAAAGTACATTTTGAGAGGATGCGATTCCCGTTGTGGTAGGGCCTTGTGGTTGATTCATCTGTTGTATTCTGTTTCTCATCTGCATCATGTTTGATTTCGTCAAGTTGCTGATTTTTGTCTTCAGTTGAATTGTGTCTATTAGCAACTTATTTCTATTTCTTACTTGACTGTGAAGTTGTTTACCTCAATTTATTTTTCTACTATATTTTTGCAGTGTAGTGGTTGTTCCATTTGCATAAAGATCTTGTGTGTACATTGGTGAAGACTATCACTTATTTTTTAAGATGTGATTAGGGTGGTCTGGGTATAGCTCTTTCTCTTCCTCCACAGAGTCTACTTCTTCATCCTAGTTGCTTGTTTCTGGTCATTGCAGCAACAAGATTTTTTTCCTACTGATTTGAGCCCAAAAAATTTGTAGAAGTCATCTCTTGGTATGATCTACTTTCTCATCAGCATTCTTTTCCTCTTTCGGGACCTGATTGTGTTTCTTTCTCAGTGTTGTTCTTCATATAATATGCCTAGTTTATTATGTGGTAATTGATTATTATGTTCGATCTGTTGCTTTAGTGGATCCATCTGGATGGGAGATCCAATGATGCCTCCAGGTTCTTATGTGCTCTTCTTGGCAAGAGGTTTGAGCGATGTGATCATTTCTGTAAAGTCTTGATGGCAATAGATGTGTAGTGTGCGATAGAGTGATGTGATCGGTTATGTGCCTTGTTGGTTGTGGAATTGTGTGCAACAGTTTTGGACAGCTTGATAACGTCTGTGCTTCCTATTCTAGGAGTTGCCATGGGTGAGGATCTGGACATCTTGCATATTTTCAGTTCATCCGATTTCCTGTTGTAGTTTGCTATGGTGGACTCTCTTTGATAAGTTCTAGTAAGGTCGTCGAGTGATTGGCTTGGACCTATTTCTTTTCTTGTTCTAGCACAGGATTTTCTTAAGTAGGTGTTCTTTGAGTTGTTATGGCATTGCAGATGGCATCTTGTCGAATTTAGATGGATGGGTAAGGCGAGTATTAATTTTTATTTTGGGTAAAGTAAGAATCTTCAGTAATGAGCATCTAGAGGATGAGGCAAACCAAGTCTGATCTCTTCTGTCTAGAAGATGAAGCAAAGCAAGTCTAGTCTATTTTCAACTGGTGCATTTATTATTCTGGTACTCTGTAGACATAACAATGTTGAATTTTGCTACCCGGATGAACATGATAAAGCATTCCTACTTTTTTTTTCCCTTTTGTTTGTCATGGATTGTTTTTCTTGAAGGAATGGAATCGGCGGTGATCATTGTGGTACTGACTTTGTTTCCAGTTATGAGGCTCTCAGCACTGTTCTTTCCAGGTCGTTTTGGTGCTCCTGTCATGCAGATTGTCAGCTTCTGGAATTAGGGTGGTTCTCTCTCTCTCTCTCTCTCCCATCTGATCATTTCTTGGAGTGAGATGGGGTGTCTCTGAACTGTCAACTCATCACTAAACTTTGCTTCCTGTTCTTGCAGTCGTAGGAACTTAAATGTGAAGATGGTTCCCTTTTTTTGGGGGTGGGTGAGTATACTGAGGTATGAGCTGTGGTTATTTTGTTGAGATGCTTATCTTCTTTGATCACATGCACGAAGTTGTCGGGGACTACGGGGGATTGCTAATGTCTAAGAGCTGCTTTAATCCGTGAGGTTGTGGCTACTTTGGCCTGTGTTCCCTGCCTAGCATTCGTAGATTGATTTAAGTTTTGATTCAAGAGTAGAGCACATGGGAAGTTGATTGATGCTATAAGATGTGGATAATGCACCTCTAATTACAAGCTCTCAGCATTGTCCTGATCAGTTGGGAGGGAAGAGGGTGGTGGGTTTGTTGGGTTTCTCTCGTCTGTGTGTGTTTGATTCCACAGGCTGGATTTGGTTACCAGGCGTTACTCTTTGATGTTTGTAGTTGGGGAATTAAAATAGGTGGTGATATTATTCTTGATTTGGTGGGACTTCCTGTCTGATTCAGGAAGTTTTTCCTATTTTTTGTATGCATAATATTTCTGTCAACTTCGTTAGTTCACGAGATTTTCCACTTCAGTCTTTTTGCGTACTTCCCTTACGGTTTCCAATGCCCCAAATCTTTATTTTTTCCTTGTCGTTTGTTTCTGAGATATTTTTGCTGAATTTATTTTATCTAGGAGGTGGGGTGGAGGTTGTTCCATTTGCATGATGTTAGCAATTACTAGGTTGGTGGATTATGTGAAGTCAAGACAATCACTTTTTTTAATATCCTATTAGGATGTTTCTTAACCATTGTCTCGTAGCAGTAGTGTCCCTCTTCATTCAAGTTGGTTGCTGGGCCAGATGCATCAAGAAAGTTACTGGTTTTAAAGGAACAATTTAGTAGTCTTTATCTGTTGGTCTGACTTAGGTTGTCAATTAAAAGATGGTAATGGGGAGTACTTGCAGGGACAATTTCTACTCTTTGATTGCCAATGGTTGTGGTTCTGAGCTTAATATTTTTGTTTTCCTTCGGTGTCTAGTTTGTTATGTCTTCCTTCTTGGGGTTTGTTATGTGATTCTTCCGCTACACGGCGTGATATATAGGCAATTGAATAGTTGATTTGGTGGAATTTTTTGGGTGCTCAAGGTGTCTAGTTTGTTATGTCTTCCTTCTTGAGGTTTGTTATGTGATTCTTCCGCTACACGGCGTGATATATAGGCAATTGATCAGTTGATTTAGTGGAATTTTTTGGGTGCTCGAGCATGAGTTCAGGAGTTGGTAGTTAAGTCATTGCTTGATCGCATTTGGAGGTCTTTTTGGGGTTTGTCAGGTACATTTAGTTTATAGGTTTTCTTGTTTATGATTTTGGTAAGCGATGCGTACTGAAAAGTGAGCAGTGCACTTGAGCATTTGTTTGCACATGCTTCTTCTTCTTTGTGAGTGTCTTTTTTTTAAATGTTCCCATTGCTCTCTCCTATAGGGGTTCTTACCCAGGTGTGGTCCAAGTTGTTCTGGATGCATGGGTGGGGCATCTCGGACTGCGAATGCAGTTGGTTGTCTGTTTATTTTGTGTAGATTAACCTTTTAGCGAGTCTAGATAATATTTGTTTGAGCTTCTCCGAGACTGATGTTGTTTGAAGGTATCCCAATTGGATAATGAAAAAATTCTTCCTCCAATTGTGCGTGCCCCTTTACTTTCCTCCATAAGTTCTTCAAATTCACGAGCTTTCATCAATCAGGACTCTCTAGTTGAAGAAGAAATAATGCACCTTCTACTTTTTAGTCTCTGTTCATGACGGCTTGATCTTAGATGAATAAAGCGCTCGGAGTTTAATGAAGTTAGTTATGGCAGTTTTTCTTTGGTTATAACAACACATTTCTTTTGAGGTGCAGATCTTATCAGCTACTACAAAATCAGGTGATTCTTTCTCTCTCTGGTCTCTTTATGTGATAATTTCCTAAATGGCATAATGGGGAGCTCTGAGGATCTCTGACTCGTAATTCTGCGTTCATTATGGTTAGATCTTGTCAGCATCTAAGGAAGGAGGTTTCTCTATTTGGTCTCGTTATGTCTGATGATTTTCCGGTTGATTAGGTTGTGCGAACTTCAGTATCCATAACTGGGCCTAGACAGTTCACTATTTCTTCCTCCTCCTGGGATTTTCCAGTCTTATTTTTCGCTCGCCTTACAGGGTATGGGTTGCCCAATTTTCTGTCTTTAAATCAGATGGTCTAGCTTTTCCTTTTGGAGATTCAAGCGTGAGTTCAGGTTTTGGGAGTTTTTAGTGTTCGCTTTGGTGGGAAGGTCAGTCATGTGATTATCTGGTTGATGATCAAATTGTGTCGTTGGAATGGTTGCGGATGTCTAGCAGCTTGATCTCGTTTGGAATCCCTAGTTCAATCATGGATGTGTTTCTGACTCCAACCTCGTTTATTTCTTTCGACTTGTATGGTATGATTTGAGATGGTAACTTCTTTGGATGAATTTAACGAAGTACTGTCTTCTCTTCAGATCTTACAAAATTATCTTGATCTTTTACCTTTATCTCTCTTTCTACATAATGATATTTAGGTGCGGTCTGAGTTGTTATGGTTTCTTTGGCGGCATTTCGGATTTTAGATGAAACAGTGAGAGGTTCTTTCCTTTGGTTAGTGATATCCTGCTTGGCCATATTTTCGGTAGTGGTTTCTCTTGGATGTTTGTGTCCTAGAAAAAAGAGATCTTTGTTCATATCGAGTCCCTTTAGCTGTAGAAATTGCCTTTTATGAACTGCTGTTAATTTTGTTTTGATGCTTCTGCTTTTTGATCCCAAGTAAAGATCTGTCTGGTCTGCACGCACGCACATTATTGACCTAGGATTAGGGTGAAAGGCTGTGCTCTGTGGTCT
The DNA here is from genome assembly GCA_030864215.1 of Capsicum pubescens. Taxonomy (NCBI): domain Eukaryota; kingdom Viridiplantae; phylum Streptophyta; class Magnoliopsida; order Solanales; family Solanaceae; genus Capsicum; species Capsicum pubescens. The sequence goes on along the minus strand of CM061540.1, from coordinate 268,708,106 downwards.
CATTTATATTTGATTATTTCATAGGTAGGACAGGGCTTAACTGGACTTTGGATTTATTAACTGAGCTTTCTTTAAAGTGTCTGACACTTATATGTTAAGATGGCCCCCTTTACATGGAAGCTTGGGCTGCTGTTGTTTTGGAGAGAGAGATAATAAACAACTTTGGAACCTGATTGTTTGGTTGCCTCGACTGTGCAGGAGTGATAATGTTCAATTGAGCTGCTCTGATATGTGGATGCTACTTTGACTTTGTCCTTGTCGGTTTTCTAGACATATTTGATTGTGGGACAAGGGTTGGATCTTTGTTCATCTGCCCTCTGTGATCATCTAATTAAAGAGAGAGAATTGCTTCCCTTGTGTCCGTTTCAGGTTATGTTGTAACTTGTTAGCCTGATGTTGAATTCTATATGCAAATGAGCATATGCTAGCACAGATCATGTGGTGTACCAAGGTCTTGAGAGTTGGTGATGCTATTGATCAACTAGGTTGCTACGTCAGCTCATCTTCACCGATCTCTACTTGTGACCTGTTTTTTTTTTTTTTTTTTCAGGTCACATGAAATCTGGAGTTTTAGGGACTCCATCAGCTACACGTCCTGGTTCATATACCAGTTTCCTTCTGGCATTGACCTTTTTAATGCTTGTTCCAATTATTTTGTCAATTAGCACCTGTCTAGTTTAGCATTGTGGATGATGAAGGTAGTTCTATCAGTACCCTGCCTCATGGAAATGCTTCTTTCTTTGCTAGATACTGCTTGGCTGTGGCAGCAAGAGGATTTCTTGGTAGTCCTTTTGGTCTCGTTATACTGTTAAGTGTGCTTCTGTATGAAGGTTCATGGCCAATCCTGATCCCTTTTGATTCTTATGAGCATCTAGGTCTAACTTTTGCTGAATTAGCTATGCTGGAGGTTGTTAATTCTGGAAAAAAATGCATCACGTTCTTTTTGCTGGTGTTGTCCTAGATTGGATTCTTGGCCACTCTTCATCTTCAGCTAGCTAAATGAAGTTAGTCCGACTTGTTTGGAATATTTAGTTGAGTTCTTGCCCTCAAGTCAGATGTGCGAAAGCTTGGAAGTATATTAGCTACTTGGAGGATAGCTAAAGGAGGTCGGTGAAATAACTGTGCCATCTGGATTTTCAATCTTCAATTGAGGTTAGGTAATTTTCCGCCAGGTCTGGGTCTTTTTGGTGCATTAGTGGATTTCCTTGCGATTGTTATGGTGTTGAGACTTGAACTCCTATGAGTGGAATTAAGTGTGCGACCAATTTTGAGGTTTAGTTTTTTGGTGGCGAATTCAGTTTTGAGCATTACTTTTGCCTTCTTTGAAACGAGCAGGGGCTGTTAACCTGGCTGTAGGTGTTATCAGTACCATAGCGCATCAGTTGTTGGGTCTAAGATTCATTAGTTGAAATTACTCTGTTTTCTTTTCCTCGATTTCTTTTGTGCTTTCCTTTTCATATCTCTCTTTTTAGATGTATTCTTCCCATGGTTGGGGAGATGGATTACACAATTTGTCTGGCATTTCTTCATGTTTTCATTTGCTATGTCCTTGGAAATTACGGACAATTTTGACTGCCTTAACTTTATTTTGTTTGCTTCTGGCACTAGGTGGAGACAGGCATTCCCTCTTCTTGAAGGGAGTTGTTAGGTATGATTGTATTCTGAAGTAGATTGTTACAAGGATGCGAGGAACTTCTTTCTTTCTTTCTCCTTTTTCATGCTAGTATATTCCTTTGCTGATTAGAAGTAGCAAGCCATTCTATCTGGTACGGATTGTAGTCGCTCATCAAGCCTGACGTAGCCGTGGCAGGGGAATCCAACTGACAAGTACGTTTTTCAGTTATTTGCTCGCATAATAGTTCTGGTGTATTATGATAAGCATACTGAGATTGTGTTGTGAGCTGTTAATGTTGTACTATATTTTCCTTATCTTGTGGTCGCGGGTGAGAACTTCCAAGATGAGGAAACATTATAACCTTATGATTGGGTCCTCATCTGTTTTTGGGAAGCATCTTACTGAAGGCATACAGAGCCAGCTCATATCCAATTTGCCGGATTTCCCTATTTCGCAGCTCATTTCCCTATTTCACAATTCAAGGTTTCTTGCGTGAGGTATTTCTACCTTTAGTTGGCAGGTGCAGTGCTTGAATTGGATTACTTTGCCTTCCTCAGTTCCTTCTTTTTTACTGTGTTTTGTGATCAGCCTCTCTCTTTATCTTCGAAGAAGTGTAAAAAGTTTCGCTCTTATAGAGCTCTTCTAGCTTATCCTCGGTCCAGCTTCAAGTCTTCAGTTGGTACATGCTTCATATGTTCTTGCGCTGCACAGACATATAATTCTATTCAAAAGTATGTTTCATTTATTTGGCATTGTAGTGATGTGTTGGTGATATATATTTTTAGTGAATTGGCGTTGTGGGTAGGATCCTTCAATTTATATTTCACAGGACGTAAAGGCAGTTTTGGTTTGGCTCTTGCTAATGCTGCATTATGGTGATTTAAGTGTCTAGGGAGTCTTGTCATGTCATCTTATTCAGATGTGCTGGAAATGCTGTCATGTTTGGGAATTATTCTCCGCCTTTCTATCATGGTTCATCTATTTGACTTTTATGGGGCTTCAAATTGATTTTTTTCAGTGCATCATGGGATTTTAGATTGGATAATTAAACTTTTTTATTATTAAGTGCCAAGAACTATAGTTTCATGTGGGAGATGAAAATGAAAATAGGCGTTCAGGTTCTAGGAACTTTTTGAGTTTTCTTGGTTGACAGAGCTTGCAGTGTTGGCTTGACCGTGTTTGTGGTAGATTTGTCACTGGAGCTTTTGGGGGGGGGGGTCTCCAATCTCTGTTGTTGACGTATTGATGATTTATTGTGTGGTGTCGGTAGGAATGGAGTCGGCATCTTAGTAGATGAAGAGCTTAGAGATCAGGTAGTAGAGGTGAAGAGGATCAACGATAGGTTGATGACTATTAAGTTGGTCATTCGGGGGTTTACCCTGAACGTGTGTAGTGCTTATGCGCCGCAAGTGGGCTCGGAGGGGGAGGAGAAGATGCGGTTTTGGGAGGCTTTGGATGAGGTGGTGAGAGGCGTGCCTAGCTCGGAGAAGATTGTTGTAGCAGGAGATTTCAACGGGCACATCGGGGCGCTACCGGGAAGCTTTGGTGATGTGCATGGTGGTTTTGGTTTTGGGGAAAGAAATGAAGAGGGGGCTACTCTATTGGATTTTGCGAGGTCCTTTGGGCTGGTGGTGGTGAACTCGGCGGGCTTCCCGAAGAAGGACGATCACCTGATCACCTTTCGAAGCGCGATAGCCAAGACCCAGATTGACTTTTTGTTGCTTAGGAAAGGGGATAGGGTTTGTGTAAGGACTGTAAGGTCATCCCGAGTGAGAATCTTTCGACCCAGCATAGACTCTTGGTTATGGATTTGGGTATAAAGAAGAATAGAAAGAGGAGGGGTGAGGAGTGTAGACCTAGAATTAAGTGGGGCGGCTTGACGCCAGTGAATGCGTGGGAGATAGGGGAGAAGTTGGCGGGAATGGGGGTGTGGGAGTGTAGGGGGGACGTGGATAGTATGTGGGATAGGGCGGCTAGGTGCATCAGGGAGAATGCAAGTGAGGTGTTAGGTGTTTCTAGGGGCCGGGCCGGGCATCATCGGGGGGATTGGTGGTGGAATGAAGAGGTTAAGAAGAAAGTGGGGACCAAGAAAGGGGCGTATGCTAAGTTGGTTGAGAGTAAGGACGAAGAAGAGAAGCGGGTAAACAGGAAAGTGTACAAGCTAGCTAGGAAGGAGGCTAAGTTAGCAGTTACGGCGGCTAAGACGGCCGCTTTTGAGAGCTTGTATGCAGGATTACAAGGGAAAGGAGGGGAGAAAAAGTTGTTTAGACTCGCTAAGGCTAGGGAGAGGAAGGGTCGTGACCTCGACCAGGTGAGGTGCATTAAGGGGGAGGACGGTACAGTGTTGGTGGAGGACGGCCACATTAAGAATAGATGGCAGTCGTACTTTCATAGGCTCTTGAATGACGAAGGGGATAGAGCTATTGTGTTCGGGGAGCTGGAGCACTCAGAGGAGTGTCGGGATTTTAGTTATTGTAGACGTTTTAAGGTAGAAGAGGTTAGAGAGGCTGTTCGCAGGATGCGAAGGGGTAGGGCGACGGGGCCGGATGAGATACCGGTGGAGTTTTGGAAGTTCGCTGGAGAGGCTGCTGTAAGGTGGTTGACTGGATTGTTTAACGAAATCTTCAAGACGGCAAAAATGCCCGACGCTTGGAGGTGGAGTACCATGATCCCTCTCTATAAAAATAAGGGTGACATCTTGAGTTGCAATAACTATAGGGGGATTAAGTTATTGAGTCACTCTATGAAGATTTGGGAGAGAGTGGTCGAGGTGAGGCTGAGACGGATAGTGTCTATTTCGGAAAACCAGTTTGGATTTATGCCTGGCCGCTCGACGACGGAGGCAATTCACCTGGTACAGAGGCTGGTGGAACAGTATAGGGAAAGGAAGAAGGACCTGCACATGGTGTTTATCGACCTGGAGTAGGCATACGACAAAGTCCCCAGGGAGGTGCTTTGGAGATGCTTGGAGGTGAGTGGAGTCCCGCTGGCATATATCAGAGCAATTAAGGACATGTATGATGGAGCGAAAACTCAGGTGAGGACGGCGGGAGGAGACTAGAGCATTTCACTGTCTTGACAGGATTGCATCAGGGATTTACTCTTAGTCCCTTTTTGTTTGCTTTGGTGATGGATGTGTTGACGCGGCGTATTCAAGGGGAGGTGCCTTGGTGTATGCTTTTTGCAGATGATGTAGTTTTGATTGATGAGACGCGAGGGGGTGTGAATGACAAATTAGAGGTGTGGAGACAAACTCTTGAGTCTAAAGGGTTCAGGTTGAGCAGAAGCAAGACAGAGTATTTGGAATGCAAGTTTAATGACGTGAGGCTGGAGAATGAGGTGGTAGTGAAGTTGGAATCACAGGAGGTATGTAAGAGGGATAGTTTCAAGTATCTCGGGTCCATGATCCAGGGTAACGGTGAGATTGACGAGGATGTCTCGCACCGTATTGGGGCGGGATGGACGAAGTGGAAGCTTGCGTCGGGGGTGTTGTGTGATAAGAAGGTGCCGCCCAAGCTTAAAGGCAAATTCTACAGGGTGGTTGTCCGTCCGGCCATGTTGTATGGAGCGGAGTGTTGGCCAGTTAAGAACTCCCACATCCAAAAAATGAAGGTGGCAGAAATGCGGATGTTGCGTTGGATGTGTGGGCTGACTAGAGGGTATAGAGTTCGGAATGAGACTATCAGGGAGAAGGTTGGTGTGACTCCAGTGGAGTATAAGATGCGGGAAGTCCGATTGGGATGGTTCGGACACGTGATGAGGAAGGGCATGGATGCCCCGGTTCGTAGGTGTGAGAGGCTAGCGTTGGATGGTTTTAGGCGGGGTAGGGGTAGGTCGAAGAAGTACTGGGGTGAGGTGATTAGGCGGGACATGGAGCAGTTACAGCTCACCGAGGACATGACCCTAGATAGGAAGATCTGGAGGACGCGAATTAGGGCAGAAGGCTAGGGCCAGTTTGGGTCGCTAGTGTAGGGAATTACTTGGTGGGAGTATTATTCTTGTTATGATACCTTGTTCCATGTTGTATTACGAATCTGTGTGCTTTTCTCTGTTTTTTATTACTTGTGGGTGCCGTATTTATGTTATGAAATCTTGTTCTGTGCTTTACTATGTATTTGTGTGGTATCTCGTGTCTTGAGCCGGGGGTCTATCGGAAACAACCTTTCTACTTCTTTAGAGGTAGAGGTATGGACTGCGTACATCTTACCCCCCCAGACCCCACTAGGTGGGAATACACTGGGTTTGCTGTTGTTGTTGTTGTCGGTATGTCCCAAGTACAGCCATTCTAACTGGTCCTGTTTATGTGCATTTCTTCGCATCAAGTCTGAGAAAGCTGTAGTTCGTGTCATCAAGGGAATTGCTGATTTGTCTATTTCAGGAGTTTTTCTAGACTCATATATATACTTGTTTCCACTCTCAATTCAAGTGATATGGGGATTCTCATGGAAATTTCTGCATGTTGAAGAACAGTAAGCAGCTCTGGCCAAGTTGTTTCCACAAATTCTGGTATGCTAGCAGATGTTCTTTTGAGTTTTTGCATGCTTTAAATAATGTTTAAGTGGACTGTTAGTTTATCAGAAGTCCTCATTAGGAGGAGTGCTCTGGAGTGTCTTTTAAGAGAAATCTTTACTCATCAGTAACTTCTTTTTTTAAAGCTAATTGCTCCATCCTTATGTGGTGTAGGTTTTCACCTACTTCAATCTCTTTGTCGACCATTCTTGATGTTTTCAATAAAAAATACAGTTGTCCCAAATTTTTCTGTCAGCTTGCTGGTGCTTGTACTTTTCTATTTCTCATCCGTCTACTGAATTTAGCTTTTGTGCTTTACGTCCTTTTTCTTGGTCTGTACTTTTTTTCTAGTTTGGTTGTATTGGGAAGAGGTCAATGTTATGTATTCTTGTGTGCTCTCTTTATGACGACTACACGCTTGTTCAACCCAATTGGTTGCTGTACATGGTTTCAACCAGTCATGGCGCACAGGCTTGAGGAATGCTGTGCTCAGTTTTATCTGTGTTTATTGTTTATGCTAAAGCAGGAGAACTGGTCAGGGCAGATGACTTCCCGGGTGATATGGTTCCTTACTCAATTTTATAGTCAACAAGTTACTAGTTGTGAGTGTGAATATGTCCTCGATTTTGTTAGACGAAAGTTATTTCCTTTAATCCGAGAGTTCCTTGGTAATTCCATGGTTTTCTATGTTTGTCCTAGGATTATTTGTAGAGCTGCATTTTGTTTTTTTTGTTGCTGAATAGTCGATAGTTATGGCACACTTGGTGCAATATTTTTGTGTGCGACCCTTGTAACTCCGCCTGTCTAGTCAGCCGGTCCCAAGCCCGGGAAAAGGAGGAGGGCAAGTATCAACATTGAGGAGGTGGTCATTAGTTTCTTCCTCCCCTCCATTGTTTTGTGAGTTTCGTGTTAAGGTCTCCTATGTTTGCCCTAAGATTATTTGTGGAATACTGGTGCAACTTTTTCTGTGTGGCCCTTGTAGGTCTCAAATCAGCGGGTTCTAAGCCTTGAGAAAAGAGGGGGCAAGTGTTGAAGGATGCTGCTCTGAATTTAAAGCTGTTGGTGAATTTTCTTCTGCTAGCTTCGGAAAAAAGAGTTGGATTGCTCTGGAAAAGGGCATAAATGGGCTTGCTGAATAAAATCAAGAAAGCAACATTTAACACATCATTCCTGAATTGCTTGGAGAGAATTTAATCCGTGGTAGAGGCTTGTTTTGCAGATCCATTATGAAATCACAAATTCACCAGTTTTCACTGATGTTTTCGAAGCATTAGTTTCCGTTTAACTCAATATTCCACAAATTGGTGAACTTGTACATAACAGGATCAATTTGCAATTGCAAAGAGCTTATGACGATAATAAAAATAAAGCTCAGACGTTAGCAGCGTAAAATTTATTGGTCGTCTTGTCAATCAGCAAGTTGTTCAAGAATGTATAGCTCTGTCATTAGTTCCTACCGGCTTCCGCTGATTGTGTTGATGTTGCAGTTGGTTTAATTAAGGAATGTGGTTCGATGCTTCAGGATCTGTGTCTATTAGCGTTGCATGGAATTTTGAGTGATTTCGAGGGATACTTCATGAAGGAGAAATTAATAGAGAGAGTTTAGTTCTCGATTGAAGACCTTTTTGCATTGCAGAAAGGCAGGATTCAGAACTGCTGTTCGTCTGGAACTTGACCTTGTTGAGCAGGAAGATCAATTAACTCTCATTTCTCTCTGAGATAAGGTAGACCCGCAAATTGAATTAGACGTTTTCAAGCCAGATTCTAATTTTGTCGAAAATGAACACGTATGAAGAACTACAGGAGGATATTAGGTGGCGGTGATCCAGACGAAGAATCCGAGGACGATCAGCAGATGAAAATTGAAGATGAGACAGACAGACTTGTTCAATCTACGGTGGACGATATACTTGACGATTATGTCAAGTGCCGAGTTAGAAGCAGCAGGGCATAAGCTGTTGAAAATTAAACTAGAACCTGATCAGGAGATGGAGTTATACATAATGTTATTGGAGTGCTGTAGCCAGGAGAAGACTTGTCCCCATTACTTTGCACTTCTGGGGCCCGCGGTTATGCATGGTCAATGAAGTTCAACAACAACAACGTACCAATCAAATTAGATTATGGGTAAGGATTCAAATTATTTAGAAGGGAAGGGGGTAGGCACCGTTCATAATTCATAAATGTGGTAAAAATTAATGTTTGTAAATATAAATATATGTATAATGTGTATTCTGTCGTAAAATATATATAAACAAAAGTATATATGTATGTAAAGAAAAGACAAGATCGAATAAAGAAAAATTGTTCTAACGGAAAAGACTGTAATATTTTTTATTTGATTAAAGAATCTAAATTGATTTAATATTAAATATTAACAGCCTAATTTACCTAAACGCATGACGTGGATTGCATAAATAAGATTACCCCGTCCAACGCTCCAAAAATAAAGATTTCACTATGATTAATATTTTTGTACAATTACAAGAATATAAAAAATACAAATATAAAATTAACTCTTTTCTTGAATGTCATTTCTAATATGTATTTTCGAGAATTTGTACAAAATACTCTCGTAAAAATGTTAGTAACGAATAAATAAACAATAAATTAATAAACTACGTATCCATATATGTATATAAAAAATAGATTTTCATTAAAAAGTGGGGCCAGACGCCAAGTGCATAGTATTTTGTTCAAATCAGTTTAATAAACTTGCAAAGGATGAAAATATAAAAAATTCAAATATAAAATTTACTCTTTTCTTGAATGTCATTTCCAACATGTATTCTCGAGAATTTGTACAAAATGCCCTCGTAAAAATGTTAGTAACGAATAAATAATCAATAAATTAATAAATTACGTATGCATATATGTATATAAAAAATAGATTTTCATTAAAAAGTGAGGCCAGCCAAAGTTTTAAAATATTATAAGGATTTTATCATCGCTCAAAATATTTATTTTATTACGTATGTATATACGTAATATCCGTCTTTTTATTTGTCGAGGCCTTAAAAATCGACGAAAAATTTCTTCATCGTCCAAGTGCACAGTATTTTGTTCAAATCAGTTTAATAAACTTGCAAAAAATGAAAACATCAACCCACAATATTAACCAAACAATGGCGAGCAACTACTATTAACATGAGCACCCAAAGGTGACACGAGTTATCGAAAAATGTCACAAATATAACAAAATTAAATCTGTCAGTAGCAAATAGTAAATAAAATGAAGCAATAATCAACAAAAGACAGTCATTTGTGAGCCACACAAAGTCACTAAAAAAATAAAAAATTCAACAAAATGCCTGAAAATATTATTCCGGCCAGCACCAATAACACGTGTAATAACGATGAGGAAGGAGATACGAGATGATATTTAGAGAAACAATATGGAAAGTAAACAAAGGAAAAACGCAGAACATTATTTCTCCGATCAAATTTACCATATGAATAAATTTATAAAATAAAACGACCCCAAAACAGGGGTGACATCGACGACAGTTAGGAGCTTCGCCGGTCATCACCTTTGGCGAAGCAGTGGCGGGAAAGATGAAGGGAACAACGGCATCATGTTGGTGGTGGAGGTGGGATGCCGAATTTGAAGGGCTGCTGTTAGAGAGACGAGAAGAGAGAGATAAGGAGAAAAGAGAAAGGAAAGGGGTGTTTGGCAGGGGCTCCGGTGGTGGTTCATCGGAGCTCCGACGGTCGGTAAGAATGGCAGGCTGCAGTGAAAGAAAAAAAGGGAAAGAGGAAAAAGAGGAGAGAAAAGGCGTTAATTTGGGAGAGAGAGATAAGAGAATCTGATTTTGCAAATGTGTATGTATTACTATCTAATAGAGGCAAAAGGTTGGAGAAACAGACAACTCTCCGTCAACATGCCTGCTTCATCAGTTGCTTCTTGCGTGATTTTAATTATGTGATCTCTAATTAATTATTATAAGTTATTTATGTATTAAAACATTAATAATATTTAGTAAAAAAAGTATAATAGATATTTATGATCCTGTCGACTTCATAAGCTGCTTCCTTCGTGATTTTATTATATCAACTCTAATTAATTACTATAAGTTATTTATGTATTAGAATATTAATAATATTTAATAAAAAAGTAAAATAAATATTGATGACATGCTTGCTTCAGCCGCTTCACCCAGGTATTTTTTATAATAATTTTATTGTATCATTTCTAATTAGACATGTCTGCTTCGCTGTTTCAATCGTGATTTTACTATGTCACTCCTAATTAATTATTATGACCATTTAAAATTTTCACAAGTATTTTTTAGTAATTTTGCTGTATCGCTTCTAATTAGTTGTTGTGAGTCATTAAGACATGTCTGCTTCGCTGCTTCAACGTAGCTTTACTATATCACCCATAATTAATTATTATGATCATCTAAGTATTTGAAAATTACATAAAAAGTATTATAATTACAATAGCTAACAATTTAAAATATTTATAAAAAATAATATGTTATATAATTTAAAAAATACTATAAATCACAATAATTAAAATAAATTTTTAAAAAATATTTGTTGGGCCCGTGCCTTGCACGGGCTATTATTAACTAGTTGTTTTTATAAAATAATTGGCCCCCTTTTTATTTATAATAAAAAAAATATATCCTTTTTTATCTAAAAAATAAAATTATTCTGTTTAACCATTAAATAATATGTTATTAATCAAAAGGTAAAAGATTCAATCAGTCATTTCAATTGTCATTTTAAAACAGTTGACATGATCTTGAATTGATTGATTTGCTACTCTGTATATTAAAATAATTGAGTCGACTTACATTTGCAGATCGTATTAAATAATGTATAAAATATGAATGTCGATATATAATTACAGAAAAATGCAAACAACAAATAAAATTATCTAAAAATATTGTATGACACTATAAACAATTGAAATTATAATATGTAAAGAAAAATTGCAGTGTTATGTTATGTACGTATGCAGATGACTGTGCAAAAAATATTAAAATGATAATAACCTGATAAAAATTCTAAAATTTACGAAATTAAAGATAATTATCAATAAATTATGTAAAATTAAAATATGACAAAAATTGATAAAAAATTCTAAAAAGTGATGATTATCAATAATCTATTAAAAATTAAAAAAATATGTAAAAATTTGCATTTTGCGCCATTTTAACGATCAGAAAGCCTAAATGCGTTAATTTTAAGCTTGGAGAGCCAAAATCGGGTGTCAACAGTTTGCCCCTTTTCGTTTGAAGATGATATAGAAGTCTTCAGACGAAAACGTTGACGTGTAGCCAATTTTGCTCGACAAAAAATTATGTTTGATAAAAAAATCGAGCGAACTCTAATTTAGAGTTGCTTACATATTTCGAGTCGCATGAGGATCAGGTCGGGTATGATTCAAAGACTATCTCAACATTTCCTATTTGGGATGGACAAACCCAATACGTTCTCAAATTCTATGCCAACAAAATTTATAAAACTGAAAACTCATACTGAATAAAGACAAACAAATAACTAAGCTTGATTTTTCAAGAAATTCAAAAAAGGCATGTAGTGCTTAACTAATCTAAAGATAAATAATTAAAGACATTGCAAGATTTTAACTAAAGGCAAACAAAATATTCAATTGAAGACACACACGCATAAAAGATCTTATTAAATGACAAACTAACCCGAAATGTCCTATTTTAGGATGGACAAACCCAATTCATGCTTGCAAATTTTTTAGAAAAAACTAAGGTGATTTTTTTTTTTTGAGAAATTAAAGATAGCATGCAGTGCTTAACTAAATAAGAAAAAAAAATGATACAGACAAAGATAACATCCAGTGCTTAAATGATAAAATAAGTGCATCGCGATATGTTCAGGTAAAGACAAAGCATGCAGTGCTTAAATAACAAAATAAATGCCGTGTGAAAGTAAAAGAAAAAATGACATGCAATGCTTAAATGATAAAACAAATGCATTGCGATATGTACGTGCAGTGCTTAAATAATTAAATAAATGCATTGCGATATGTGTCAGCAAAGACAAAAATGAGATGCAATGCTTAAATGATGAAATAAATGCATTGGGATATTTGTGAGCCCTGCAATGCTTAAATGACAAAATGCATTGCGATATATGCGTTTAGTGCTTAAATAATAAAAATAAATGCATTGCGATATGTGCCAATAAAGATAAAAATAACATGCAATGCTTAAATGACAAAATGCATTGCGATATGTGCGTGCAGTGCTTAAGTACTAAAACTAAATGCATTACGATATGTGCCAGTAAAGGCAAAGATAACATGTATTGCTTAGATGATGAAATATATACATAGCGATATTTGCAAGGCATGCAGTGCTTAAATGATAAAATGCATTGCGATATGTGCGTGCAAAGGCAAAGAGGGATGCGTTGCTTGAATGACAAAATAAATGCATTGCAATATGTGCCAGATAAAGGCAAAGATGACATGCAGTGCTTAAATGGTAAATGCATTACGATGTGTGCAGGTAAATGCAAAGATAACATGTGGTGCTTAAATGATAAAATAAATAAATGCATTGCGATGCGTGCAAGTAAAGGTAAGAATCGCATGCAATGCTTACATGATAAAATAAATGCATTGCGGTATGTGCAGACAAAGATAAAAAAATACAGTACTTAAGTAATAAAATAAATACATTGCGAGATGTGCATATAAAGGCAAGAAAAGCATGCAGTGCTTAAATAACAAATAATAAAATAAATACATTGCGATGCATGCAAGTAAAGGAAAAGATAGCATGCAGTACAAAAGAAATAAATGAAGTGCGATATGTGCAAGTAAAGGAAAGCAAACATAAATATTTAATTGAAGAAAAACATGCGTAACTGTCTTATTGGAGGACAAACTAATGCAACTATCCTATTTTAGGGTGGACAAACCCCTGTAAAAATGATTATTGAGCAAAGAATTATTTGGGAGTGAAAATATTCATATATTCCCTATGTTGCTTTCAAAATTTCCCAGTATCGAGCTGTGAGATGCTTGGAATGCAAGATTGTGTACTTGCTGGGGAGAAAGAATAATTGTAGGATTGCGATGACCGAACCCTGCATAGAGCTTCCAACATATCTCGAATGTCACGAGAATCAGGTCAATGTAGTTCGAAATAAAAGAATAGAATAAATTTTGAGATAGTTCTCAAAATTTTCTCCAGTGGATCTATGACTAACACTGTCTCTTCAAAAAAAAAATCCTGAAAAGATGTATGACGTCTCTGATTGTTACGAAGACTGATGCTGATTGCCGTCTCCGATTGTCTACGAAGAATAAGACCCTTAACTAGTGAGGTGACTGAAATCTAATAGCCTCTCAATTAGCGAGGCTATTGAAATGTAAAAGGCTTTAGATTGGCAGAACAACTGTAATAGCCTCTCGATTGGCAGGGCTATATATATAAAAAAAATGTAAAAAATACTCAAAAATAAACGTTTAACTGAAAAATAAAATGTCGGTATTTAAAGGTATGTGCTTGAAAGAAAAAGTCAAATGCCCGCATTTCAAAACTGGGCGCCTTGAATGAAAAGTAAAAAATGCATGTATGTGAAAATGAACACCTTGAATGAAAGATAAAACAAAATGTCCGTCTTTAAAAGTGGGCGTCTTGAAAAAAAGAAAGAAAGAATTTTGCATTTTCTTGGTAAAAAGTGTTGAAAGATGAAAAAGACACAATCGTATCTTGACTTCAGTTGGTACCAATAATTAGTAATGTGCATAAAATTTTTTCCATATCCTTTTCAACTAATCGAGATCGATTTCATGGTAACTCCTATGGTTTCAAGTGGTACCTCAGACACGCCTAAGTATCAACAAGATTTTTCGTCTTGCTTTAAACAAATGTTTCGAGTTATGCCTTATCCTCATGCTTCAAATGCCCTCTCCAGAAAGAAAGTTTCATTTCACACATATTTGAGTAAAAGAAAGTCCCATTTCACACATATTTAAGTAATTTTTTTTTGAATTTGAGGACATCTAGAGAAATACATTCACACTCAGAAAGAAATTCCATGCATGCAATTGTGATACCATAGGCTTGACCTTCATGTAAGTATCCACTAACGTGAGAACATTTAGAATAGAATCTCGTAGGACTTTCTATCGGCTTGTCAGTTAGGCTTGGGGACGGGTAGGATGATATTTGGGATGAAAGTGACTAATCCCTCAATGAGCATTACGCTGCATTTGTGCTTTCGACGTTCGTTGCACTTTGATGCGTGATCTTCTTAGTTGTGCTGCATTGACTCTTGTTTTGTATTTGCTTTGATTTTTTTTGAATCTTGTGTTGGAGTTTTTTTCCTTTTTTTTTTCAAGAAACTATATATATATTTGGTCGAGGTTTTGCTCCTTTTGATTTTTTTTTTCATTTTTGTTCATCTGAGATAATATATCTTTTGCATTTTGCGTCTTTTGATCTTGAATCTTTGTCCGCAATTTGCACGTACTTAGTGCGCTCAAGGAGGTGAGACCAAGAGAGAAATAGTGCATGAATAGTGCATGTAAGCACTCAAAAAGGTATAAGCTCAGATGTGGTTGTCCAAAGAAAAGGTTTTAGGCTCAAAAGAGGGAATGCTAGGGATTAATATCATTTGGTGGGTTGTGAAAGACTTAATCGGGTCAAAGAAGGCCTACAATCATTTCCTAAATCAAGTGCAACTCAGAATTTCACCTCAACAGACATTAAGTCCAAGTTATAGATCAACAATGCAATGAATTAAATTAACGCTTTCCACACAATGCACATGAAATGATGAGGTTGGCTTCGTTCTTGTCTTAGATGTCTGCAAGAGAATTCTTTAAGTGTTGCTCAGGTGTGATAAAAGGTACCAAAAGAATCAATGGTTTACTATGAAATTGGTCCTTTACATCATACCAGTTTGTTCTTTCTCATGCACACTTCTAAATGTATTGGTATCAACCAAGTCAAAAATTTATAATAATTTTTTTTAGAAAAAATTATGACCGAACTCAAACGAAGATTGCCTACATATCTTATAAATACAAGAATCAGGTCTGCGTAGTTCAGGCAAATTTACAAATTTGTATGTGCAATTTGTGATTGTAAAAAAAAATTAATGGTTATTCATAAAAATAAAGTGAAAGATGATCAAGAAAGAACTGTTTTTAGCATCAAAATTGTTTTGATCAAAATAATGAATGTAAAGCATGGGGATAGCTTTGACACAACTTCAGTATGTTGACAAGATTAAAAAAGTCAGATTTTGAAAGAATTATGACCTTATTTCGCCCCAGCTGGCAAAATTATTATAATTGAAAGAATATTGAACCCTTACTTTTGAAAGTGAGGATTGATACGTTATAAATTTAATGGTTTACGGCGTTCGAAAGAAGAAGCTAGATATTCTCGCATCAAAATAGGGTGAGAAATTGACGGTAGGCCGGCTATGCACTAATGTAATTAAGATTTGGATTTGAGGAGATATTGATTGTGCTCGTGAAGAATTTGGGGAGCATTTTTGAACTTTTTCATAAAATTTCCCTAGTTTTGAATACCGGAGAAATTATTCTAAAACAGTGAAGAGATCGAACCCTAATGTAGGGTTGCCTACGCATCTTGTCAGGACAAGAATCAGGTCAAAACGTAGTTCAAACCTATATGCAGCTAGTGGCGATGTCGCTAAGGTGCAATTTTTTAACTGATCCGCTGTGCAAAATAAAGGTTAGACTACAACTTCTCACTAAAGTATAATCAATTTAGCGTAAACAAATATGTACAGACATAATAATCCTTCAAATATGTACAAAGACTATGATAATGCGTCACTTGGGTCGTGAACCCTTTGAACATAAAGTTGACTAACGATGCATGCACCTAAAATGTATTTTTTTAGTTCTATCCAATGTTGACTAAGAGTGTATAGACTCGGAATTGAATTTCCAATATGAGAAGACACGTAGTCCCACGACAGTAAAATTCCTGCTCACCTCACGTATGCACCGACTCTCTAAAATAAGGTGATTTGAAGTTTTTTTGAGAAAGTACAATGTACAATCCGTGTGTACAATGTGTGTGAGTGTCAGTATTCTGAAATGAAGGAAATATGATCGGAATGCCAATTATATAAAACGATAAACAAATAAACAATCTATACAAAATAATAACAAACAAACAATTTATGTCATACAAACAAGATAAATCAAGATAATTCGGAAAATAAATAAATAATAGTGTATAAAAAACATAAATAGTTACATAAGTCTGTAATGGTTGGAACCTGCCTCCCCAGCAGAGTCGCCAAACTGTCGTACCCTATTTTTACCTAAGGTCAAAAAGAGCACGACATTATGGACTCAAAAAGAATAGATTTTATACAGAGTCGCCACCTAATTTTTAAGAAAAATAAGGAAACTTATTTATTTATTAACAAGTATGACTTTAGTTAGTCCACAAAATCAAATTAGATTATGGGTAAGGATTCAAATTATTCCAAAGGAAAGGGATTAGACACCGTTCAGAATCCACAAATGTGGTTCCCAGTCATACTTAGATTTATTAAAAAAAGAGAAAGAAAAAAATCAATGTTTAAAAATACAAATATATGTATAATGTGTATGCTATCGTAACATATATATAAACAAAAGTATATAAGTATATGCATGTAAGGAAAAGACAAGATCAAATAAAGAAAAATTGTTCTAACGGAAAAGTCTATGTAATATTTTTAGTGTAAAAAGTGTGAATTATTTGAATAAAGAATCTAAATTAATTTAATATAAATATTAACGGCCTAAGTTTGCCTAAACGCATGATGTGAATTGCATAAATAAAGGCTACCCCGCCCAATGCCCCAAAAATAAAGATTTTACTATGATTAATATTTTTGTACAATTACAAGAATATAAAAAATACAAATATAAAATTTACTCTTTTCTTGAATGTCATTTCCGACATGTATTCCCGAGAACATATACAAAACACTGTCGTAAAAATGTTAGTAATGAATAAATAATCAATAAATTAATAAACTACGTATGCATATATGTATAAAAAAAATAGATTTTCATTAAAATGTGGGCTCAAATAAAGTTTTAAAATATTATAAGGATTTTGTCATCGCCCAACATATTTATTTTATTATGTATTTATATACGTAATATCCATTTTTTAATTTGTAGAGACCTTAAAAATCGATGAAAAATTTCTTCATCGGCCAAGTGCATAGTATTTTGTTCAAATCAGTTTAATTAACTCGCAAAGAAAGAAAATATTAACCCACAATATTAACCAGACAATGACGAGCAACTACCATTAATATGAGCACCCAAAGGCGACACGAGTTATCAAAAAATGTCACAAATATAATAAAATTCAATCTATCAGTAGCAAATAGTAGATAAAATGAAGCAATAATCAACAAAAGGTAGCCATTTATGAGCCACACAAAGTCACTAAAAAAATAAAAAATTCAACAAGATGCCTGAAAATATTATTCCATCCAGCACCAATAACACATGTAATATGGTGAGGAAGGAGATACGAGATGATATTTAGAGCAACAATATGGAAAGTAAACAAAGGGAAAACACAAAACATTATTTCTCCTGTCAAATTTACCATATTAATAAATTTATAAAATAAAAATAACCCCAAAATAGGGGTGACATCGATGGCAGTCAGGAGCTTCGCCGATCATCATCTCCGACGAAGCAGTGACGGGAAAGATAAAGGGAACAACGATATCATAGTGGTGGTGAAGGTGGGCTGCCGGATTTGAAGGGTTGCTGTTGGAGAGACGAGAAGGGAGAGAGGAGGAGAAAAGATAAAGGAAAGGGGTGTTTGGCAGGGCTCCAGTGGCGGTTCACCGGAACTCTGGCGGTCGGTAAGAATGGCAGGCAATAGTGAAAGAAAAAAAGAAAAGAGGGAAAAGGGGAGAGAAAAGGCGTTAATTTGGGAGAGAGAGAGAGAAAAGAATCTGATTTTGCAAATGTGTATGTATTTTTTTTATAAAATAATTGGCCCCCTTTTATTTATAATAAAAAAGAATACCCTTTTTTATCTAAAAAATAAAATTATTCTCTTTAACCATTAAATAATATGTTATTAATCAAAAGGTAAAAGATTCAATCAGTCATCTCAATTGCCATTTTTAAAAAAGTTGACATGATCTTGACTTAATTGATTTGCTACTCTGTATATTAAAATAATTGAGCCGACTTACATTTGCGGATCATATTAAATAATGTATAAGATATGAATGTCGATATATAATTACAAAAAAAATACAAACAACAAATAAAATTATCTAAAAATAATGTATGGCGCTATAAGCAATTGAAATTATAATATGTAAAAAAAATTATAGTGTTATGTTATGTACGTATGCAGATGACTGTGCCGAAAATATTAAAATGATAATAAACTGATAAAAATCCTAAAATTTACAAAATTAAAGATAATTATCAATAAATTATGTAAAATTAAAATATGACAAAAATTGATATAAAATTCTAAAAAGTGATGATTATCAATAATCTATTAAAAATATAAAAAATATGTAAAAATTTGCATTTTGCGCCATTTAACTATTAGAACGCCTAAATGCGTTAATTTTAAGCTTGGAGAGCCATAGTTGGGTGTCAACACATACCACTACCTCAGACGAAGTATTGAGGTTGTTTCCGATAGACGCTTGGCTTAGGACTGATAGCAGTATAATAAATACAAAGTATAAATGGATATAAACTAGTACAGTCTGTAAAATAAACTAACTCCACTAGCCATAAGATAATACTACAACCATAAGATATTACTAAAAAATATCTATCCAAAATTATAGACATCACTCAACACCACAAACAAGAAACTTCAGACATAAATAAAGAACGCTCCCCTATTGTTACCGATGCACTCTCACCCCTAACCCTGTACCCTAATTCACATTCTCCACACCTTCCTATCAAGGGTTATGTCCTCCGTAAGCTATAACTACTTCATATCACGCCTAATCACCTTCTTCTAATATTTCTTCGGCCTACCTTTACCCCGCTTAAAACCATCCATAACCAGTGTCTCACACCTCCGTACTAGAGCATTAGAGCCCCTCTTCATCACATGCCCGAACCAATGTAACCTTACTTCTCGCATCTTGTCCTCCATCGAGGCCACTCCAACCTTCTCCTGAATAATCTCATTCCTTACCCTATCTTTCCTGCTATTTCCATACATCCATCGCAATAGACTCATCTCCGCCACCTTCAACTTTTGGATGTGGGAGTTCTTAACTGGACAACATTCCGCTTCATACAACATAGCCGGCCGTACTACCACTCTGTATAACTTCCTTTTAAGCTTTGAAGGCACATTCTTATCACATAAAAATCCCAAATCGAGCCTCCATTTGAACCACCCAACCTCAAGACGTTGTGTGACATCCTCGTCAATCTCACCATTGCCCTGAATCATAGACCCAGATACTTGAAACTCTCATTCTTCTGAATGGACTGAGAGTCCTGCTTCACAACCACATCAGCCTCCTACGCTACTTTACTAAAATTACACTCCAAGTACCTCGTCTTGGTCCCGCTTAATCGAAATCCTTTAGACTCAAGGGTCTGTCTCCAAATCTCTAACTTATCATTAACTCCTCCCCAAGTCTTGTCAATTAGTACCACATCATCAACAAATAACATACACCAATGTACATCCCCTTGAATATGTCACATCAAAACTTCCATTATCAATGCAAATAAAAAAGGGCTAAGAGTCAATCCCTAATACAACCCTATCAAAATCAGAAAGTGCTCCGAATATCTACCTACCGTCCTCACCCGAGTCTTCGCGCCATCATTATGTCCTGAATCGATCTAATGTATGCCACGATCACCCCTATATCCTCCAAGAACCTCCACAGAATCTCCCTAGGAACTCTGTCATAAGCCTTCTCAAGATCAATAAACACCATGTGCATGTCCTTCTTCCTCCCCCAAAACTACTCCACTAATCTCCTCACAAGGTGAATGGCCTCAGTAGTCGAGTGACCTAGCATGAAACCGAACTAATTCTCAGAGATAGTCACACTCTTTCTCAGCCTTAACTCTACCACCCTTTCCCAGACCTTCATAGTATGACTCAACAACTTAATACCTCTATAGTTGTTGCAACTCTGGATGTCTCCTTGTTCTTATACAATGGAATCATCGTACTCTATCTCCATGCTCCAGGCATCTTCTCCATCCTAAAAATAATGTTAAAAAACCTTGTCAACCACTCTAAACCTTCCCCACCAGTGCTCTTCCAAAAATCCACTAGAATCTTGTTTAGCCTCGTCACCCTACCCCGATGCATCCTACGAATAGCCCCCTTGACCTTCTCAACCTTGATACGCCTATAATAACCATAGTTGTGATACTCCTCAAATTTCTCCAAGTCCCCCAACACAAAATCTTTGTCCCCCTCTTCGTTCAAAAGTTTATGAAAATGTGATTGCCACCTCTTCCTAATGAGGGCATTCTCAACCAACACAGTACCATTCTCGCCCTTAATGCACTTCACTTGGTAAAGGTCATAATCCCTCCACTCCCTGGCCTTGGAAAGCCTATACAACTTCTTATCCCCACCTTTATCCTCTAAAACTGCATACAAGCTCTCAAAAGCTGTCGTCTTAGCCATCGTAACCGCTAAATTAGCCTCTCTCCTAGCTACCTTATACTCCTCTTATTCGTCCACCTCTCCTCATCATTCTTTCTCTCAACCAACTTAGCATAATCCACCTTTTTAGACTCCACTTTCCTCTTAGCCTCTTCGTTCTACCACCGGTCGCCTTGATGCTTGCCAGATCGACCTCTTGATATACCCAACACCTCTCTAGTAGTTTCCTAATACAACTGATAGTTGTCTCCCACATACTATCCACATCCCCTCTACTCTCCCAAGCCCTCTACTCCTCAACTTCTCCCCCATCTCTAAAGCACTATCCAAAGTCAAGCTACCCCACTTATCGTCTGTGATAACCTTTACGACCTTGATTCTTTAACTATATCCCAAAGGAAATAGAATCTGACATCTATGTATTTAGTGCACTCATGAAATATTTAATGTTAATCAAATGAATAAAACTTTAACTACACATCATAGAGTTGATTCTTGCTAAACAAAACTCAATATTGCCACCAAACCTTTCAACCAAATATTTTCTTTCACTGCCTTTGTTGCTATCATATATTCTGTCTCTATTGTAGATAAAGCGACAATCGACTCTAAAGTTGATTTTCATCAAACAACACTGACAATGAGAGTAAAGATGTATCCAGTTGTGGACCTTCTTTTATTAAGATCCCCTCTATATTCAGAATCCACATAAATGAGAACTAAAATACCTTCACCATTTGAAAGGTTAGGCCAATATCAGAAGCTCCATTGAGATATCTCAATATCCACTTAATAGCTTCCGAATGCCTCTTTCATGGGTTGGCCATAGAAATGCTTACCATACTTACAGATTAAGCAATATCTAGACGTGTGCATACCATAGCATACATAATGCTACCAACTACGCTAGAATAAGAAGCCTTTGACATATATCCACCTCATCCCCAGACTAAAGTATTTGTAACTCTAAAAGTTTAAAATGAAGACCTAATAATGTACTTACATGCTTTCTTATTTTTATATTGAGTCTCTCAAGAACTTTTTCGATGTACCTATTCTGAGAAAGATGTACAACACCATTTTCTCTTAAAATCTCCATTCCAAGGATTTTATTTCTAGCTCCCAAATTATTCATGTCAAATTCCTTGTTCAACAGTTTCTTTAAAGTATTTATCTCGGTGATGTTGTTAGCAACAATAAGCATATCATGAACATACAACAGTAAGTAAATCATAGAGTTACTAGACATATTCTTGTGATACACACAACTATCAAATGCAATCCTTAAGAATCCATGTGTAGTTATGAATGCATTAAACCTCTTGTACCACTATTTAGAATACTACTTTAAACTGTATACAGATTTCTTTAGTTTGCATACGTGATCTTCTTTTCCCTCATCTAGGAAATCTTCAGGATGATCTATATATATTGTCTCTTCTATATCACCATGCAAGAAAACAATTTTGACATCAAGCTGTTGAAGCTCTATGCCAAATTGGGCAACCAACGGACTAGAATTGAGTTATGTTTCATGACTAGAGAGAAGATCTTATTATAGTCAATTCCCTCTTTCTAACTGAAACCCTTGTCAACCAATCTTGCCTTGAACCTAGTAGCTTACACTTTCGTAATTCCCTCTTTCTTTTTGTAGACCTATTTGCATCCAACTGTTTTCTTTTCCTTTGTCCTTTCAACTAAGACCCATGTCTGATTCTTATTTAGAGATTTCATCTCTTCCATCATGGCTAACCACCATTGTGTAAAATCATTGCAAGAATTTACTTCAACATACGAGGAGGGATCAAGATCCTTAATCTTCTCTTCTGCAACTACAAACGCATATAGGCATTCCAGTTTTTGTATCTGCCTTTTGTCCCTTCCTTTCACAATTGTGTATATTTCATTGACAATAAGTTCTTCAAGATCTGTATCTTTTAACTCATCAACTTGAGTCTCTTGATCCTTATCCTTGGTAATATCCACCTGCTTATTGTTCTCATTTTTTGATAATTGCACAGAAACTTTATGAGGATGAAGTACGCAGGATTCATCAAAGGGAACATCTCTACTAACCTCAAATTTGAGTAAAGACAAACACCAAAGTTTGTACCCTTTTATTCCATCCACATACCCTATGAATATGGTTTTTCTAGCCCCTGTTTTAACTTTTTCTTAATTAATATGATAATAAGTTGAACACCTAAATATTTGCAAGTACAAATAGCTACAGGGTTCGCATGAACATACCTCATTCAGAGTCTTAAAGTTAGTCACTGATACTATAGATTTATTGATAATATGAGAAGCAATGTGAACTTCTTCAACACATAACACTTTGGACATTTTGGCTTGTAGGAGAAACAACCATTCTTTTCAAGAAGAGTTCTTTTCATCCTCTCGACAACTAAATTCTACTGTGGGGTGTGCTTGTCTATCTTATCTTTTGAGATCCCATGAAACTTGAATCCAACTACATTCTGTCTTGTCTGTCTTAATCGTTATTCCTACGCGTCTAAGCTCTAATCCAAGTGATTCCCACAGAAATATAGATTTTATGATCTTTATCCTAATATGTGAAGTGATCTTGAGGTCAACAATGTTCATATAAATCATTTAGAGCCAAGTTGAGCTAAGATTATTTGATTTGTCTAACATTTGATATTCGATTCTACAAGGGTCTACTTCAAACATGTATATCTATTAATATACATGAAATTTTTCATCCCAAGACCTATAAAATTGTATATAATTGAATTATCTTTCCAACGATACCAATTTTATAAATATCCGATACCCGAGTGGTGGGTTATGCCCATTTTTGTGAGAGGCAGTAAGGGTGTGCGATGGGCAATGCGCCGCCCAATCAAATGTGTGCGATTGGGAGTGCGAGGCACACTTAAGGTCTGCCATGGGTTGTGCGCCACATACCTCACTTCCAAGTGCCAAAAATACCCCTATATATGTCTATAACATGGGATTTAACCCCAATTATCCAAAATCCTTTCACTTTCATAAAAAATTGGTCAAGAACACTCTTAAGGGTTTCAACCTAAAGATCAAGATATCTCAAGATTTAACCGTAGTTGTTCAATAATTCTTTAAGATTTGAATTTCCCATTTCGAGGGTTACAAGAAGCATCTATTAATCTCAAGAATAGCAATCCGAAGTTACAAGTTCATTCAAAGCTTCAATTTCAAGGTATGTGGGGCTTTTCAACAAGAACACCCTTTCGTTCTTGTGCCCAAAAATATTTTTCTTTTACGAAGTTATGGATTTTATATGTTTTATTATGAATTTGAAGCATGAATTTACATCGTATATTGATTCTCATGAGATTATGATATTTTTGATATTTTAGAAGTGAATTATATGAGAACAATGATATTTTGTGCTTAAAGCTGAAATTTCCAGATTTTGAAGAAATTTATATGTGTTTATGATGTAAAGCTTGAATCTTGATAAGTTTTAATGTGATATTGAGACATGGGTTTTGAACTCTATTTGAGATTGTTGTTTTTGAGAAAACATGTGTTATAAACACCTTGAATTTGAATGATATGAAAAGATAAAGAAGCTTTGACCTTTCGATCGTAAAAAGGGGTTGATTTTGAACCCGAGATGAGAAAAGAAAATCCACTTGTAACGCCCCGAAATCGGGTCCCGAGACGTCTCACGGTACTTAGGGTCACAAGTGACCCCAAGCTAACCTTTCTACTGGCATAACTCATGAGCAACTGAATTAAAAGTATAAATCTATACAAATTTGCGGAAAATAACTCTTTTCTGAATATGATAGATACAAAATTAAATTTACAAGATTAAAACTCTGTTTTTACAACCAAAACTGAAACAAAATACATCAACTTGTACTGACTATCTATGAAGACTCTACTAGTACTGACTATAGGTAGCCGGGTCATGACTCCCGACTATCCCAACTCAATACGGCCGAATAAAAAAAATACAACACTTCTCGAACTGTATAACTAACTCAAGCCCTTGAATCAAAAGGACTCATTACCTGCTGACTGGATGCCGCGAACTAACTGGATCTGAAGATGTAAACTATACCTTGTACCTACATTATGAGAAAATGTAGCCCAACACACGGGGTATGTGTGGGTCAGTACCATGGAAATGTACCGAGCATATGGGGGTGTAATGCATATATAAAATAATATCTTAATAGCACCACAGTTTATAAAATTATGCATGCTGATATAAATGACTCACTTAGCTCGAATTAAATCATCAAAGTCATGGATGAATAATACATGTAAAGTAAGAAAAGTGAGTCATTACAATAAGTTCTCAATTCACTTTCCTCTCGGTTTCAAACTCATAAAGTAATCAAGTCTTAAAACAACTTTCTTTAAAGCATACATTTCAATCTTTCAGAAACAAGTAACTTTCTCAGAAATCATAGTTTTCAAACCATACACACTTCTCTTAGATAGAGTAGAGACACACTATGGGAGTTTCTCATAACCGACATAAATCATGTGAGCTACATGGAGTCCAATGTTCTACTCACGTTGGGGAGAGTCGCCCTATTCCTTGCCATCAGAGTAGGACCTTAAATTATCAATCCAAACACTAGCGATCACTATGAAAATCAGCCTCAATTCCGGCTCCTACGGGGGCACATAGTTCTAGGGAAGTACCGAACCCGCTATACCTCCCCCTCGGTGCTAAAGACTACTCCCGGACTTAGCTAAGATCTTTTCAAAAGAAAATCCACCATAAAATAGTTCAACGATTCACAACGGGAGCCATCATGCTACCCCTTTCATAATGAATCAATAAAAGTGGATTTCTTTTCTCATCTCGGGTTCAAAATCAACCCCTTTTTACGACCGAAAGGTCAAAGCTTCTTTACCTTTTCAAATCATTCAAATTCAAGGTGTTTATAACACATGTTTTCTCAAAAACAATAATCTCAAATAGAGTTCAAAACTCATGTCTCAATATCACATTAAAACTTATCAAGATTCAAGCTTTACATCATAAACACATATAAATTTCTGCAAAATCTGGAAATTTCAGCTTTAAGCACAAAATATCATTGTTCTCATATAATTTCACTTCTAAAATATCGAAAATATCATAATCTCATGAGAATCAATGTAGGATGTAAATTCATGCTTCAAATTCATAATAAAACATATAAAATCCATAACTTCGTAAAAGAAAAATATTTTTGAGCACAAGAACGAAAGGGTGTTCTTGTTGAAAAGCCCCACATACCTTAAAATTGAAGCTTTGAATGAACTCTTAACTTTGGATTGCTATTCTTGAGATTAATAGATGCTTCTTGTAGCCCTCGAAATGGGGAATTAAAATCTTAAAGAATTATTGAACAACTACAGTTAAATCTTGAGATATCTTGATCTTTAGGTTGAAACCCTTAAGAGTGTTATTGACCAATTTTTGATGAAAGTGAACGGATTTTGGATAATTGGGGTTAAATCCCGTGTTATAGACATATATAGGGGTGTTTTTGGCACTTGAAAGTGAGGTATGTGGCGCACAACCCATGGCAGACCTTATGTGTACCTCGCACTCCCAATCACACACATTTGATTGGGAGGCGCATTTCCTATCGCACACCCTTACTGCCTCTCACAAAAATGGGCATAACTCATCACTTGGGTATCATTTTTTTTTCAAAATTTGTATCGTTGGAAAGGTAATTCAATTATCTACAATTTGATAGGTTTTGGGATGAAAAATTCCATGTATATTAAGATGTATACACATTTGAAGTAGACCCTTGTAGAATCGAATATCAAATGTTAGACAAATCAAATGATCTTAGCTCAACTTGGCTCTAAATGATTTATATGAACATTGTTGACCTCAAGAGCACTTCACATACTAGGATAAAGATCATGAAATCTATATTCACGTGAGAATCACTTGGATTAGAGCTTAGACGCGTAGGAATGACGGTTAGAATTCTAGTATGAAAATATGGGGTATTACAGATACCTCTTTCCACCCTTTGATGGAACTTTAGAGGGACCCCATAAATCAGAATGGATGTTGTCTAGCATCCATCCCATATTGTGCTTGCTAATGCCGAATCTAACCTTTTTCTGCTTTCCTAGGATACACTGCTCACAAAATTTAAGTATGCTGATCTTCTCACCATTCAAAAGGTTTTGGTTTCTCAACATCTCCAATCCCTGTGCGCTCATATGACCATTCTCATGTGCCGTAATCTTGCCTTGTCATTATTTGCTAACTGCATTGTATATGCATTAACAGATACAACAATGGTTCTTCCTACCAGTGTGTAATGGCCACCCTCCAGGTTGGCCTTCAGCGTGACTAAAGAACCTTTAGTAACCTTTATAGTTCCTACTTCGCTCATGTACTTGTAGCCTTATTTATCCAGCGTATCCAGGGAGATCAAATTCTTCTTTAGATCAGGAATATAATAAACTTCTATAATAATTCTCATAATTCTATCATGGCAGCGAACCCGAACTAATCTAATGCCAACTATTTCATAAGTTGCATTATTTCCTATTACTATGATTTCTCTTTTCTCACAGTTGTTGAACCAATCTCTTTGGAATGTCATATGTAGAGTACAACCAAAGTCTAGCACCCATTTGTCGTTGTTGACTCTACTATTACATGATGTTGTAAGTACATATTCATTGTTAGAATCATGCACCTGTTCAACAATAGATGCACTCGCCTTTTTTGGACCTTAACGCTAGGTAATCTCGTTCAAAGTTCCCCTTATTATGACAAGTCCAATACTCCATATTATTCTTTTTCACATAAGACTTTGATCCGTGTTCTTATTTTCTCCTTCCCTGTTGGCTAGTACGACCTCTCACAAAGAGCCACTAGATTCATCATCTTTGTCTCCTTCAAAATGCCTCTGCACATCATAAGAGTTAATTGCTTTCCATACTTACTCAAGAGTGATAGGCTCTTTGATATACATCATTGAATTCTTAATATCATGACATTTTGAATTCAATGAAAATAGTAAAACACATGCTAGTGTCTCCTGATTCTTTTTAATTAATTTCGATAGTCTGTATGTCCATGACAAGTTTATTAAATACATCTAGTTGGTCTTGCAACAAAGTACTTAACTCCATCTTAAATATGTGAAGACACAGTTGTAACAATATCCATTTTGTCGTTGATTAGTCTTGATGGAGCCCTTGTAGCTTATCCCATAACTATTTGACCATCTCATCGGTATCTGTACTCACTTCACATAGCACATTAGGTGCAAGGGATAGTTGGATGACACTCAATACACCACCTTTAATCTTTACCTTATTGGAATTTGATATACCAGTGGGGTACTTTCCATCAATAGCATGAATTAAACCTACCCTCACTCCATCATTTGGATATTCTAGATACTAAAGTTGTTGTGCCTACTAAATAGATCAATTTCAAACTTCATAAAACTCATCACTACTTGTTATTCCTCTTCTACTATAGATAGTATTTGAAAATATAGAAAACCAAACCATACTTAGATAGAACCTTGGCTCAAATACCAATTATTAGCGGAAATGTAAAATAGGAATAAGAGAAAGAACACAAGATTTAACATGGTTTTGATCTAAATGATCCTACATCCTCCATAGAAGATCCAACTTTATATTATTAACAAATAAAGGATAAAGATACTAAATACATCGAATATAATTGCTCTCGACTTACAATGTATATTACTATGTTTTGTTACAATGGTATCAACAATGAATAATGACCATTCTTTTATAGATGGACAAACTTGGGCTCCAAGCGTAAAATAAGGAAAGGAAAAATAAATACAAAATTGTCCCCCACAAAGTTTTGCTTGTATTTCAAGTTTATTTTATAGGCAAGTAAATTGACACCTGGGATTTTGTTTCACATGAGTTGAGCCCACAAAATAAACCAAACCAATTCTTTTAGCCTCTCTGCTGAAAAATCTCAAAAAATATTGCATATTATCATTCTTAAGAATTTCATTACTTCTCATTCAAATCTCCTTGTAAGACAAGAATTCGTCAACTCCTTTATGCCTTTTGTGTAACCAGTCATCAAAAGGATTTAGATTGGTTTGCAAGATATATCATGAGGTAATTGTCTGGAATGAAGAAGATTGTGGAGGACCAAGAGTCATACCAACATTGTTGTCATATTTCCTACTCTGGAGCTGATTGTGGAGGACCAAGAACACAATATATCACAGAACAAACACAACAATATTATATTTCCAGTGAAAAAAGATAAAACCTTTATTTATTTTATGAAATTTTTATTATACCAAAGTAGAAATTAGTTAGTTCTAGTTCTAAGCAATATATATATATATATATATAATATTTATAGTTTTTGTTACAGATCTTAATTCATCTACTACGGCTAAGCCAAGTTATATTATGATGAACATGGAGCACATGAGAATATCTCTCCACCAAATTAAGAGTCACAAGGTTTATGTAACTCCTCTATATTTGCAATTCCCTTAGGTTAGGTTATGATACATTTTGTATCTCTTACCAAATTAAGAGTCACTTGTAAGGTTTGTGATGAAATTCATGTGCATGCAAAGGTTTCCATTAATGGAGGAAACTAAGCTCAAGCCAATTCTCTTGAATGACAGTCAGTTAAGAGAGAGCAGATAAATTAAGATAATCTTTTGTATATTGAAGAAGTGAGTAATGTAAATATCCAGCTGTCTATTTATACAAATATCTACCAACTAATCTGCTATGCTGTGAACAACTTAGACTTACTAACTAACTAACTAACTCCGTTAACAATAATTAGCCTAACAAATTCTTGACATGTCATCAATCTGTGTCAATTCTTTTAATCTTCAACACTCCCCCTTATGTTAGGTGGTGCAAAGGCATTGAGAATCCCTAGCTTTCCTACAAGATAATCATGTTGTCCTTTCCCCAATGACTTAGTAAGCAGATCTACCTCCTAATATTTTGAAGCAATATACTTTGTTCTTATAACTCCACCATAAGTCTTGTTCTTTTCATGAAATATGGGATTTGCTATAATTTGTATTGCTGATATGCTGTCACTGTATAGAGTCATTGACATCTGAATCTTCATACACATCTCCTTACATAAACCAACTAGTCAATGATTTCCAGATACACCTGATGCCATACTCCTATATGTTGGTTTTAATAATGTTAAAGTAACGTAGCAAAGAGATAAGAGATCCAAGAACTTAGTGTCTAAAAACATCGATGAGTTAGAGAAGAAGAGATGCAAAGAAGTTTTTTTTCTTTTCTGGTAAAACAACATATTAACTGAATGAAGTTCAAAACTTACCATAATAAAGCAGTCCTATTTGCTATACTAAAAATAGAAAATAGCTAACAGTTTTCTACCAACAATAGGAATCCCAATTTGACTAGGAATCCTATGTAAAAAGACTGGAGAAAAACAACAAATATGTCACTGCATTATTCCTTAAAGAAACTTTTATCACTCTTCTTTGGTTTAGGAATTGCAAAATTTTGATCGTCTGTCTTGTGATCTCCACACTTGATGACCGAAAGTGACCTTGTGAATAAATTTGCATATTCATCTTTGGGCTTGTTCTGAACTAAATTCACTTCTCATCTTGAATGCAACCCTTAACTATTAAATTCTTTTGGCATGTCTTCCTACTTCATTTGCATTTTGAATTTAAACTTACCATTTTATTTTTCTAAAACATAGATAACTCCTCCATTGCTTCAATTCCTTTAGGAACATTAAAAGCTCCTTTAAACCTAGCAAGTTAACATGTTTCTTGTTCTTTTTAAATTAGATGATCATCTTCTAAATTTTTTAGTCTATGATCTTTTTCATGTTCTGCAGAAATATCTTTCATTAGATCAAATGAGAAAAGTTTACCTCTCATCTTAACGTCTAAAACTTTTTTTCGAGCACCATCATTGATGAAGCAATGCTTATCCTCAAAGAATTCTTTGTATCCTTTTTATACCAACTGACAAATACTCAACAAGTTTTGATCAATATCAGGTACATAAGAAACATATGAAATTACTTTATTACCTGAATTGTTTTGATGATAATAGTTCCTTTTCTTTCAACAAGAATCTTGTCACCAATTTTATCATAACTTTGGATATTTCTTAAGGATTTAATTCTATAAACAAACTCTCATTATAAGTCATGTTGTTGGTGCAACCACTATCATTCTGTCACGACCCTAACCAGGGCCTGGCCGTGACGAGCATTTCGAACCATGGAGGCCCACAACACCCCTATCTGTCTGGTAATCATGCACCTAATTCATATGATCAAAGTAATGCGAAAGAAACACAATAATTCGGAAACATGGTCATAAATATGAAAAGAAACAATAACGGGGAAATAAAGTTCCCCCAACATCAATCAACCTCTAAACAACTATCTGCAAAAATCTCTAACAAATGACTGAGTCAAGTAACTGTATATAAACTGGGACAAGGCCCCCAGTAGACCCCAGAACTAAATATAAGATAAAAGGACTACGGGACATAAGACCTTCCGAAACATAGAAGGCTCACCACTTGTCTCTGCAACTCTGTCTGAATGATCTACTGATTTTCTTGACCCCTAGACTGGGCCTCTGAACCTGAGAGGTTGGAGAGGGGAGGGGGTCAGCACAAAAGTACTGGCACGCAGAGATATCAAAATAAAACATAATATTTTTACAAAATATAGTTGAGAGCCATTATAAAGCAATTTCATATCAAATCATTTGAAAACACATGGGCATAATGCAATAGTTTCTCAACAACAATGAAATGCAACTGAGCTAGGTGGAATATCCTACATAATTTACACCAACTGTCAAACCTCGGTTGCCGCCGAGAGTAGAGTATAAGTGAGAGAGAGACACACAAGACCACGAAGCATGGTGTCTCGACCCAATGGTAGTGCCCAAGATCACTTAGCCCGGGCTCCTACCTATAGTCCCAATGTGGGAATGACATAAAGTCAAGTACACAAGATCACTTAGCTTGGTACCAAATTCCCGTGTCGACAAACACGGTTTATAGCGATGAGCCCTTTCACTCAAACACCTTCTTCGGGCATCCACCTAACTCATGTAAAATCAATGCATTCAAACTTCATTTAATTCAATCACGTATCATATTCTGTAGGGTATCATCATACCCGACTTGCAAGTCATCAATATCACATCCACATATGCATAATCATGTAAAAACCAAGGTGCTTCATCATTTACAAGTGGTGAACAATAATTATTTCAAATTCATGCTCTCTTTTGTTGGTCACAATATGATATGGGGTATCAAGACATTATCATGGGAATTTGAAAGCAATTTATCATTCATATTTATCAAACTTCCATGGAAAATCTCAAATCACATATGCATGGTTTCAACCATTGAAGTATATAGGCAAACAATTCCCATGACATAAAGAAAAATGACTTAGAAATCATATTGAAAGCAAGTTATTAGCATTTGATTGAAAGTCCCCATTTAAAAGCATGCATGTTCATAAAAACTACATCCATGAGATTTTAGGATAACCCCACGTACCTCTATTTCCGAAAATACTAGATGTTTCTTGAAGCTCGCGGATTTGTGATTCCGAATATGTAATTATCTTCGAAAACCTACGGTCGAATCTTGAACTATTTGAGTTTTTATTTTGAAACCCTAAGGAGTGTTCTTGAGAAATTTTGATGAATGAAGGTGTATTTTGGTGTTTGAGGGATTAAATCCCGTGTTGGTGGTATATATAGGGGTGAAGGATGACCAAAATACCCCTAAGGAACAATTAAGGTCAAATCTGTCCCTCAGTTGACAGTTTGATAGTCTGGAGTAAATCAATTATAACTTTTTACTCATACAATAAAATTGGATGAAACTAACTGAATTTGAAGTAGGACTCAAAGATCTTTCGTTTTATATATTATAGCTCACACATTTCATTATATACAGGGAGTTATGATTGTTTGAAGTTGACCCTGAAATGCTGAAAACTGGGCAATAGGCTATGCGTTTTGCTACTGTTCTGAAATCCAAACGCAGCCTTATGCATTCCGAAAAATTCCAAAACTTATACGAGATGCACTATGAGCTTTCCCGATCGTAACGCAACTTGAAAATCTAAAAATGGATGTCGGAAAGGTTGAAAAGTTGTATCCCGAAGATTGCCAGCTAAATTGACTAAGTCTCATTTTACACTTGGAAAATTTTAAGTCATTAAGTCTAAGAGCTCAATATTAAAGACTAATCTATGCACGCCTTTTACGGGGCATTACTCAATCGACCAAAATTTTTTTGAAACCATACTTTAGATACATAGTGCAACAAAAAGATGGTCTTCTTCTTCTTCTTCTTCTTCTTCTTCATTGCCCATACGTGCACCTTTTTCATGGTTCTCAAATTTATTTTTGCAAATCATTGCTTCATGGACAAGCTGATTGCACTTGCTGCATTTTGCGTTTGGCCTTTTCTAACATCTGTATGGTGGATGACTTATTTTTCTACAGTGCTCACAAGGTGGGTAATTTTTAAAATTTTTACCCTTGCTTTGAGTTGTGTGGCTGGCTACTAAGGCTCCTTCAACCATACCATGTTGCCTCATAAGTGTAACACCCCAAGACCACTCCCTGGATGTCACATAATGCTTAGAACCACAAGTGGCCCCAAACTAATCCATGATACTGGCATAATTTGTGAGCAACTGAATAAAATACATAAAGCTAGAAATAATAAGAGAAAGAAATGTCATTAGATGAACTTGTTCAATATAATACTATTTAAAAACATTTACAACACTAGATTATACTTAAGAAAACTAAAGCTGAAACTAAATATATCAACTTTGACTGAATGTCTGTGAAGCCTTAACTAATACTGACTATAGGTAGCTGGGACATAACCCATAACTACCCCTAATCAATAGACATGAATAATAATAAAGTACTAAATCTAAAAATTGACTTGATTCCTCGAATAAAGAGAACTCATCACCTGCTGTTGGAAGCTGCAAATTTCTTGATCATGATGTTGTGGTCTAAACTGATACCTACATTATTTCATAATGTAGCCACACAGACATATATCTAGCCAGTACTTCTAGAATATGCTGAGTATGTGTGTGTGTGGGAGGGGGGGTGAATGCAATAAGTAAAATTGATATATACCATAAGCTTAAAAACATTCATGCTAAGTCCACATGGATACATGTTAATCATGAATAAAACTAAATACTACAATAATATAAGCATAAATCTTAAAACATGACCTGAATAAAGCTTGTGAGTCATTACACTTAATTTTTAAAATTTACTTTACTTTTCTTATGGGAGATTCTTATTTTCGACATAAATCATGTGAGCTAGCATGAAGTCCAACATCTTAACCATATTGAGGAGAGCTATTCTTCCCTTGACATCAGTAGAGAACCTTAGCTTAGAGTGATCACTAAACTTAGCCCCTTGGGACAAGGATACACTCTCTGGCAAGGCCACTTAAACCTATGGTGGCACATAGTTTCTGAGAAATAGGATGTGCTAAACCTATATTCCCCTTTTGGTGCTAAATACTAATCCCAAAAAATATACTCGTATGCTCCTACTTATGAAATTCACCTTAAAATAGTATATGAGCTTATAAGCTGAAAACTAACTGTGCTTCTCTTGCTTAAATCATACTCATAAAGAAGCTTGTGAATTTCATATCTTATCTGAGATCATAAGATCAAAACTAAAACTTCAATCATGCTGTAATAATTTGTAACTTGAACTAATAAGCTTGCACTTCTTTAAACTGATTAAATCATGCTAAATCTTATATACTTTTTTCAGTTAATGGAATTTCATGTCAAATACTAAAACTCATCAAAAGATTAATTTCATGGATAAAACATGAGTAAACATAAATTGTTGAGTTAAATAAACTTTAAATCATAAGAAACCATCACAATTTCAAAAGCATAAAAAATGGGTATGAACCCTAGTCATCATGTAATGACCCTTCAGGTCATTTTCTATATTTCTGCTTATTTTTGCTACTAGAGCTTTTAAATAGCTGCCCCAGCTCATTTATGACTTGCTGGTACTAACAGTTCGATTACTGGGCAGTTCATTTGTTTTTTAGAGCCAATTCCATATTTTGAAGTCTTTGCTGGTTCAAATTAGCTACTGGACAAAAATTTAGTCAAACGACCTTCTTATGCTAATACTGAATATTCCAACAGATCAAAATATTGATTTTAGACTAGGTAGACTCTTGGTTTTGGTCCCAAGGAACCCAGGCTCATTTTAACCTATTGGTTGGAAAACTAAGAAAATTTATGTTAGGTATAGGACTCACTTTTTATTAAAATGACTCAGATGAAAATTCTAACTGCGCCATTGAGTTTGGAATATCAAATTTGATAGGGTATCATAGTCCGTTTGAGTATACGGGATTCAAGATAAATCTCAAGGGGTTGGTAGAGACTTGAAAAATTCTAAGTCTCAGCTGTGCGGGTACACTTACTAACTGTGAGCCTTGGGTCCGTATAACGAGCTGGCAGGTTTAGGTGAAAGTCACGATTGCAACATCCATTCACGAACGCGACACCCTTAGTAGCAGCACTAGAGTCATGAACTCGACTACTAGTCTTCGCAAAAGTGATGTGGCCACCTGGGGAAAATATCATGATTGCAAAGGTCGGGTCGTGATAGTGACTCCCAAGCACCTGGGAAGGGTATAAATATACCCTTTTAGCTTATATTTTACCATTCTTTATCCATTTCTAATAGAGTTAAACCCTAAATATTGAGAAATCTTAGTATTTGCGCTTGTGAGTGATTTGGGGAGCTTGGATAATGATTATTACGCAACTTTCCTTCGAATTTATTGTAAGATTTCTTCATGATTCATGGTTGATTTCCCATTTTCTTCTCTAAAATTCCTAAAACTTGATGAATTGATTTTGGCACCAATGTAGCTCAGATTTCACCCATTTTTTAGGGTAATTAATCCTTGAGCATAGCGGAATATTAGGTTGGCATCGAAAACATGATTTCTAAAGACGGGACCTACATGGGATGTTAAGTGATTTTGGACCCGAAGCATAATAGTGTGATATGAGTATCGTTATTCTCATTATGATGAGTAGATTATGATTTTGATAGTGTGAAACCTTGGAGAAGCTTCTCGAAAGGGAAAGTCGGTGATTTAGTGGATTCTCTAAGCTTTCTACGGTGTCCAGGTAGGCTAGATTTTTCCCTTCTTCTTAGATTGAGCTATGTCATAGTATATTTATGATATTGTGTTAGATTTGAGATTTGTTTTAGGTGTTGATGATGAAATTTTCAATACTTGGGTTAGTTGAAACTTTTAGGTTAACCAGAAACCTTAACTTAGGTGTATCTAGTTTAGATTCTTAACTCCTTAGTAGAACTTCCATATTAGGGATAATTGAGTCTTGTTTAACATCTAAAAGTATATTTAGATACCTTAGTCTAGTCTGGGGTAGAGTTTGCTTTATTATGGATTTTTGGTTATTAAAAATGGGTCCTTTTGACTCGCCTTAGGCCAAGACTTGACCTAGTTGTGGCTCCCAGAGTTGAGGTCCCTTCTGCACTAGTAGTTTTCCAATAGTGGTTTTCCAGCCTTCTATGTCTGTTAAGAAGTAGAATATGTTTGGAAGATTCTTGAGATTGGCTCCACCTAGGTTTTTCTAGTGCACCAAGCGAGGATGCAAATGAGTTTTTGATTACTTGTGAGGATATGCCTCATAATCTGAGCCTATTTAAGACTCGTGATGTGGACTACAATACTTTTTAGTTGGACTTGGAAACTCGACATTGGTAGAGAGGTCATCTTGATTCCAGGCCGGCTGAATCTTCTTTGTTGACATGGACTTAGTTCCTTGAGATATTTTTGGAGAAGTACATGCCCCTCAGTCTCAGGGATCATTTAAGGGACTAGTTTTTGAGGTTAGAGTAGGGATCCATGATGGTTGTGCAGTATGAAGCTCATTTTCATGAGTTTACTAGGCATGCCGCTTCCATTATGTCTACTTAGTATGAGAAAGTTCATTGCTTTGTTCAAGAATTGAGATTGTTCTTTGCATGTATAATTTGAGTTTGGTTGCTGTCGGTAGGTCTTTTATTGAGGTTTATGATCATGCTCAGGTGATGAAGGATATGCAATGTGAGGCCCAAGGGGGTAGATATAAGAGACCTCGATATCAAGGTAATTTTAGTGGGAGTTGTAGTATCTCCCAATTCAGAGACAATAGTTCTTAGGGTAAATACCCTCTGTATCAGCTGTATCAGCCTTAAATTCAGCTTAGTAAACCCATTCAACCAATGATTTAGATTACTGATGGAGGTTAGTTTTATGATAGGGATCGCCCTGGTCAGGGTGGTGGTCATTTATCGAGGGGATCATCTTCGGGTTATTCTAGTCACAGTGGTTATTTTAGGTTTGCCAAATTTCTAGTTCTATTTTAGATCATATAACCTGTTATGGTTATGGAGCTTTTGGCCATTACTCGTCCGATTGCTCTAGTCGTAGTGCAAATGTTACCGCATCTCAGAGTGTTCCCCATTAAAGTAGTTCATTCCTTAGCTAAAGGTGATATCCATAGTTGTAGGGTTGTCCCCAAGGTGTATGTGGAGGTTCTTAAGAAGGTAGGGAAGGTGATCTATCAAAAGCCCATCTAGATGGTGGGCGTGGCTAGTTGTATGCAGTACCTTTTAGGCCCGAGGATGAGTCTTCAGATGTTGTTGTCACAGGTAAAATTTTGGTATGTCGTTAGTTGGCCTTTACTTTATTTGATCTGAAATCTACTTCTTCTTATGTATTTTCTTATTATTCTCCATAATTAGAGTTGTCTTAGGGTTTATTATCTGTGCATTTACGTGTATATACTCCGTAGGTGATTCTTTAGTTGTGGATCGGGTTTTCAAATCATGTGTTGTGACTGTTAGTGATGTTGATACTCATGTTGATCTTATTATATTAGATATGGTGGATTTTGATGTGATTCTGGACATGGACTAGTTATTCCACTATCATATGGTTATGGATTGTTTTGCCAAAATTGTTACCTTATCCATGCCCATCATAACACCGATCATGTGGTAGGGATCTATTAGTCACGAGTCAATGAGGATTCTTTCTTATATGTGTTCTAGGATTCTTATTTCAAGGGGTTGCGAGTATTATCTCATTAGTTTGTGATTTTAGTATGGAGAGTCGGTTGCTTGACTCTATTCCCATAATCCCTGAGTTTCCTGATGTTTTCCATACTGATATGCTTGGCATACCTCCTTTCCATGAGATTGAGTTTGTTATTAATCTTGAGCCTAACACTCGATATATTTCTATGGCACCTTACCGTATGACTCTTCCTGAGCTTAAGGAGCTGAATTCTCAGCTTTAGGACCTTCTTACTCAGGGTTTCATTAGAATAAGTGTGTCTCCTTGGGGTGCCTCTATGTTGTTTGTGAAGAAGAAAGATGGCTCCATGCATATGTGTATTGATTATAGGCAACTTAATAAGGTGACAGTGAAGAACCATTATCCTATGCCTCACATTGATAATTTGTTTGACTTGCTTTAGGGTGCAGCGGTGTTTTCTAAGATTGATTTGAGGTCTGGTTACCATCAATTAAGGATTCGGGTTGTGGATATCTCGAAGATAGCCTTGAGGACCCGTTATGGTCATTATGAATTCCTTATGATGTATTTTGGGTTGATTAAGCTCAAGGCTTTCCTTACATCAACTTTTATTTTGGCTCTTCCTGTTGAAGGTGAGGGATTCACCGTGTATTGTGATGCTTCTGGTATTGGTTTGGGTTATGTATTGATGTAGTAGGGTAGTGTCATTTCTTATGATTTGACGAATCTTAAGGTGCACAAGCGCAACTACGCCACTCATTATTTGGAGTTGGCGGCGGTAGTTTTCGCGCTTAAGATTTGGAGCATTATCTTTATGGTCTGTATTCTGAGATTTTTACCGATCATCATAGTCTTCAACATCTTATGATCCATAGAGAGCTTAATGCTAGGTAGTGTAAATGTATGGAGTTGGTTAAGTATTATGATATCTATAGCTTGTATCACCCAGGCAAAGTGAATCTGGTAGCAGACGCCTTGAGCTGAAAGACAGTGAGTATGGGTAGTTTGGCTTGTATTTCGGTTTCTCAGAGGCTATTGGTATGGTACATTCAGTCCTTAGCCAACTTGATGGTGTGAATTTGTCATGAACCGAACTAGGGATTGGCCATGATGGGTATCCCCAGTTCATAGAGGACCAGAGACCACCCCCTTTGCCTAGACAAAATAAAACACAATACAGTCATGAATTTTGAACATATAACAAGATAGGCTGAGTTCTGAACATATAATAAGATAGGAAACTCAACTAACTCAGAAAAGAATCTAAGAATTTCAACAACCATCCCAATCCATAGTAATCCACAAAGCCTTTAAATATACCAAAACCAATCTAAGTCGGGACATGCTCCCGACGATAGCTAAAAGAATCCAATAGAAGTAGTCTAAAACATAAATAAAACATGACTTTAAAATGATGGACCTTTCGAAGAATGGAATCTCACCACTTCATGGCTGACTGCTGACGACCAAGAGATCCATCACTGTACGAGAAAAGTAGAAGTGTCTCTGGTTCCTGTATTGAATGGGGATACAACATACAAAGACGGTTAGTGGGGCGAGTGCTATCCTGTAACTCAGGGAAGGGGATAAAGAAATGCAATGAAATAATAGTTCAAAATCATTTTAAGTCTATGCACACAACCATATGCATATATATATATATATATTTATAACATGACGAGATAGAGAACAAAACTTAGCATGAAATTTAAATTATTAGCCTAGACTGTGTAGGTTAACCATCATAAAAGCCACCCATGGGCTATATGGGTTCAACTCCCCCTACGGAAAGGGCCCCAATGCGTGTTAGCCGCATGAACCAAAGAAAAATCATATGTGCATATGAGCAAAGGGTGACTCGAATGCCGGGTCATATATAAATGGTGACATAAACACCCGATCATTTAATAAGGGTGAATCAAAAATCCAGTCATAAATAAAAAGGGTGACTCAAACACCCAACCATTTATTCCCCCGCATCGGCAAATGCAGTTTCCAGCTCGGGACCTCCACTTTCATGGCCTAGATACACAACCCCCTTTAAGCCCAATTAAAACATTTACACATTCCCATTCATTGAGCCATGATTCACATCAGGCATACACTGTTGGTATCATCATACCAACTATACTTGCAAGCTTATAATTATACCACTATAATTTCATTAACTTAGGGCTCGACCTTCCTTTGTTCATTAATCAGTGTAGAGGAATGCCACGACCCCCTTTGTTCATTAAATCAATTTTGGATTCCTTAGCCTTTTATTCTATCTAATAGTTCCAAAAGTATTTTCAATGCACATGTTCTCATGTTCAAAACAAGATTCACAAGATTGGGTTGAGGTTATCACCAATTCAATCATCAAAATCCACATAATTGGGGGAATCCAAGACCTCTTAGGTTATTCACCATGCCCATGCACCCCACAAGTTAAAAAACATCAATAAAGCAAGAAAATTTACATTTAAACCATGGGAACACCATTTAAGAAAGAAATCATTCAAAACCCTCAACTCACATTCCAAAGCCAACATTCAAAACCACTTGAATAACAATTTAAAACACATGCTTAAACAAAATAAGATTTGGGGAAGAGTAACATGTCCGAGATATCGAGAATTAAGGAGAGAAATCAACCCTTGGAAGCTCTAATTATCAATCACTATAAAACCCTAGGTATTCTTGATTTAGGTATTTGAGAGGGTTAAGATGTTGTATTTGATTGATAAAGTATGGAAATAGGGCCCCCAAGGTGCTTTATGGTCGTGGGCCTTAAGTGAGGAAATAGAGAGATGACAAGAATGCCCTCACTTAAAAGTGTAGAAAAGGATGCCCAGGCATCACGTGTCACCATATGACTTGTGATGACTCCTTACAAGTCATCACCACGACTCATGTTCTGGGAATTGTCTTAGGCTCATCTTACTATTGACCCTATGAGTCACACCCTTTGACTCGTAGTCGAACCTTACAACTCGTGGGGTCCAGTCATAGTTAGGATAGATACATTTAGGAGCTACACTAGTTTGGATATAGAAGCCACACTACAACTCGTGAAAGGTCTTGATGACTCATTTGGAACAAGACGTCACCATGGCCATGACATGGGCAATCTTTGTTGGTCACCCTAAGATTACGACCCTACGACTTGTCAAGACACCTTACGACTCGTAAGGTGAGTCATAGTTTGGGCAATAAGCTCAAAATCAATAACTCCTTCTCTACCTTCCACCATGAAATGTACACCACGCTCACTACCCCTTAGTTAACACCCAAAGACATATCACCTAAATCCTATGTTAATAGCATACATAGATCTCTCAATATACTCTTAACCAATCGTTATCCCTACCTTTCTTATTAATATACTTCTTAATCCATAATTCTAACTCTGAGGTTGTTTTACTACTTATGGATCATAACACTCTAAGTTACTATATCTCTCAGTGAAAGCTCTATTTTGTAACCTAGGAATGTACTCTCTCCTTTCACGAGTGATATCTGTAATGAAGAGTTAAAGGGAAATCTGAATACATTTCATATTCTGTATTAAATATACAACTCATATGGATGAGGACATAAGCTTTCGACTTAAAGGACTTAAAACACATAAACCAGCTCCTCTCAGGCCCTTTGGGCAATTTCTAAAGTGTTTGATAGCTAATCTGAGAGCAACATATTGGGAGGAATTAAAATTTACTACTCATATTAACTCAAAGATAAGTCATAGTTGGAGGAATCTAGAGTAAAACATGAATCAAAGTAAGTTTCTAAGAGGACAACTTTACTGCACGATCTGAAGTATAAAAGAAAGAAGACATTTCTTAAATGCCCAATAGCCTCCCAAAGAAAAGTACAGATATCTCCATATCATTTCGTAAGACTCTACTAGACATGGCTTCACAGACACCCTAGGACACTTAAGCTCTATGCTCTGATACCAAGTTTGTAATGCCTCAAGACTATCCCTGGAAGCCATATAATGCTTAGAAACACAAGTGATCCCAAGATAACCCATGATACTGGCATAATTTTTAAGCAACTGAACAAATTACATAAAACAAAAAATAATAAGCAGGAGAAATGTCATTATATGAACTTGTTCTATAAAATACTATTTAATAACATTTACAATACTGGATTATACTAAAGGAAACTGAAACTAAAATTGAATACATCAAATCTGACTGACCGTCTATGAAGCCTATACTAATACTGACTATAGGTAGCCAGGACATGACCCCCAACTACCCCTAATTAATAAACATGAATAAAAATAAAGTACTGAATCAAGAAATTGACTTGCATCCTCTAATAAAGAGAACTCATCAC
Organism: Capsicum pubescens; assembly: GCA_030864215.1. Classification (NCBI taxonomy): domain Eukaryota; kingdom Viridiplantae; phylum Streptophyta; class Magnoliopsida; order Solanales; family Solanaceae; genus Capsicum; species Capsicum pubescens. The sequence goes on along the minus strand of CM061540.1, from coordinate 268,665,857 downwards.
CTGCTGACTTGAAGTTGTGAACTACTTGATCATGATGTTGTGGGCTACAATTGATACCTATATTATAAAACAACATTACCATACAGACATTTATGTAGTCAGTATTTCTGAAATGCATTGAGTATGTGGGGGTGAATGCAATAAGTAAAAGTTGATATATATCATAAGCTTTAAAACATACATGTTAAGTGTAAATAGACTTACCTTGATCATGAATAATAATTAAAAGCTGAAGTGACATAAGACTAAATCTAAAAACAACATCTAAATAAAGCTTGTGAGTCATTAGACTTAGTTTCTGAAATCTTTACTTTTATTGTGGAAGATTCTTATACTGACATAAACCATGTGAACTAGCATGGAGTTGACACGACCCAAACCAGGGCCTAGACGTGTCAGGTGCCTTAAACCCAACTGGTATTGAATACCACCCCCAATACCCAACCATAACCACCCTATACCTAATGTTGGATGAATTCTAAATATATATAACATAACAAAATGGAAGAATCATAAATAAAATATACTCAACCATTGTCAGCTCAAATACTAATACCAATGCCAAGGCTGATACCAATACCGACACTGCCCATACCAACCCAAAGTAGTCCCATAAAGCTTCCATCCAAAAGTAAAACAATACCCTATCAGGACATTCCCCCAACCATAGCCAAAACCAAAGTCTATGACATGACAAAAGTACGTAGAGAAATCCATAACATTAATAGGAGCCTTTCGAAGTATGGAAGCTCACCACTTCAATCCAACACAAACTGTCCCTGAATCCAATCACTTAGTAGGGATAGTAGTATGGATAGTTCTTGCATCGCATGGGGATACAATGCTTGAAGATGGGTTAGCGGGTGAACTCTAGCATGCACTCAGGATAAGGATAAAATAATGCCAATACTTTAAACTAAGTAAATAACCATATGCAAGCACATCCATATATATACATATAAAATCCATACTGGGAAAGAAAATTAGGTTTACCATGCCTTTAAAACCATTAACCTGGGTATGTGTAGATTAACCGTCCTAGAACCACCCACGGGCTATATGGGTCCAGTGTTACTCCCTAAACAGGCCCCAGCGCGTGTTGCTACAGGAACTGGAGATATCGTAGGGACATGGGATTCTCATGTACCATTCACCCTCCATATACATAAATACAAGTATAACTTAGGGGATTCCCTATGTCCCACAAGTATATGGTCGCCATGACAAATACTCATGTCGGCAAACATATGTTTCCAATATCCGTCCATTGGACTTACTCCTTTATGGTTAGCTGCACAACCCACTATTATTGCCTAATTAAATCCATTAGCACTCAACCAAACCACCAATTCCATATATTATTAAGCAAGGATATAAGAAGAGGTATCATCATACTGACTATAGCTTGCAAGCAATGTCCTTAGCCAATCACTTAGGGGATTCCCATGTACCCCGTAGGTTCCATAATTAGAATCACTTAGGAGATTCCTATGTAACCCACAAGGTTTTAAAAAGCCATGGCCACCAAGGACTTAATGTTTAGCCATTAAACCATCTAACCAATTTAGGTTCCATTACTATATTTTACCATGCAAAGTTTTCAATGAAAGTACAACTATGTAATAAAAGCATTCTCATAAGCACTTTTACAAACATGTTGAGGGCATATAGTTTCTCAAACCAAAAACAAATACCAATTGACAATTCCCATGAAAAAACATATTCAATTCCACAATTTTAACATGAAAACCATAAGAAAATGTAATACCCCGAAAAATCCAAACCAATATTAGCGCCATGCTTCAAGATCATGCATGGTACATCATGGTTATTTTATAGTTTTATGAGTAATTTAGATGTATATTAAGGCTTCAAATAACTCCTAGCTATCAAAAGAATCAAAACATTCCTTACCAATTGAATTCCTGGGAAGGATATGTAACGCCCCGAGAACCTATCCCGAGACATCACATGGTGCTCAAGGTCATACGTGGCCTCAAGCTAACCCTCCAAGCCTGTCATCACTTTCAGAACTCTCTATGACATGAATCATCATAAAGTAGGAAAGAATAATCATGACATGAACATACTAAGATACGAAGTAATACGGTTCTGTACAAATAAAATACTAAAATCTCTGTACATGCTGGCACACTAGTCTGACAAAGCCTCTACTACATAGGACTGAGGAGCCATTGGGACAGATCCCCAACTGACTAATACTGAACTAAAAGTAAACAACCATCTATTAACAAGATAAAATCGGAGACACAGGTCCACGAACCATGAGGACTCCCCAACCGCAGAAATGAAGATGAAGGTACTCAAAAATCACTGTCGCTGCTGAGACTGAGCACCTGAACCTATATTATGAGGAAATATAGAGTACAAAAGAGTATGAGAGTCAGTACTTAGGAATGTACTGAGTATGTGGGGGTGGATGCAACATTTTAAATAATATCATAAGTGTATGAGAAAATCATGCATGCTGACAATAATAACTCTCTTCGCTTGAATTATCTAAAACATTATTTCCGTAAATCATCAGTAATAACACATGCTTTATAGATCTCATAAATCATTCAACTCAACTCAAAAGCTTTGACTCATGACTTAGAGTGACTCGGTAGCTCAAGGTATTTAGATCATTATGGGTTTGGGAGTTTCTTATAACCGACATAACTACTCTATGTGAGCCGCGTAGAGTCCAATGTTTTACCCTACTAAGGAGAGAACCCCACATTGGCAGGGGTGTCGTACTCTTGCCAGGGAGTACAACCTCAATCTCATCATCACAATCTAATACTCGGTCTTTGGCCCACAATCATCAACATCAATCCTACGGTGGCACATAGTTCTGGGGAAATACCAAATTTTTCGCTCGGTGCTAAATACTCCTCCCAGACTCAGCTCAGAACGCGTGAGAAAATCCACATTAATCAATATCAACTTATGGGTCTATCATAAAAGACCAAAACATAAATATATATCTCATATATAAATTATAAACATCTTGTGAATTCCTAACTCGACTCAACTCAACACAATCATTCTCAACATCAAGTACATTTGCTTATCAAATCATTTCAAATATAAAAAACTTTAAGGAAACATCATAGGACTCGTTCTTGACTTTCTATCTCAATATCTATATAAATTCAATAGTCAAATTTCTCATGGAAAGGCATAACTCATGGCACTTGACTTAAATCGCTTAAAAATCATCAATACATAATGACAATATACAACTCATGGAATAAATTTTCAATTGAAGAAACATGATGGTGAAATAATCATAAATATAAAACTTATTCAACTCAAATATCATAAATCATAACTAAAGAAATTTGGGTGTAACCCCACTTGCAAAGATCATGTAGATCAATAGTAAAAATTAAATCTTTAGGCACAAGAACGAAAGGAGTATTCTTGTTCAAACCTCACATACCTTGGATTTTGATTTGAAGATGTGGAAACTTGTTTGGAACTCCTCTCACACTTTTAGGCCAATATTCTTGATTCCTTTGACTTGGGAAACTTAGTTCTTGAACAACTTGGAGAAATTCATGGAAGATTCTCTAAATTTCTTGGAAGAGGATTTGGATTTTGGATATAGTAGAAACCCTAGTTTCTAGGAGATTCTTGGAAGATTGGAAGAGAAAGGAGAAGGAAATGAGTTTCTTTTCTCCACTTTTATATATATATAAGACCACATGGGGAGGAAATGACCAAAATGCCCTTTTTTAAAAATGCTGAAATTTGCTGATCGGGGCCTGTGACGGTCGATCTGACGGTCCGTCAGATTAGATGACGGTCCACCAGGTCATCTGTCACTCGAGTGTCAAAACTGAAATGTTCTTCCTCGGAGTGACGGTCGAAGTGACGGTCCGTCAGATACAATCAATCCTTATTATTATAAATAGACTTCGGGACCACCCATTAGATAAGACTGATCTCAATTATGGTCAATCAGTATCAGCATAATCAAATTCAGAGATCACCCACTAGGTAGGACTGATCTCAGACTAAATCAAATCATCTTTATTATCAGTATCATCAGATTTAGAGATCACCGGCTAGATAGGACTGATCTCAGATTCAGTTACTTAGATATAGTATGAAACTCAGCTAGTTCCATTAGACTTAGGACTTTCAAAAACATTTACTCATGTTATTAGTTATGTCAGTAATCAGAACTCATGTTATCAATATTCAGCTTCAGAACTGTTATGTACAATCAACCAGACTCGTTCTTCATAATCAAAACTGTTAGACATAGTTATTCATGTATCAGTAACATAGTATCAGTCCCTCAGTATTCAATAATATAGTATCATTCTTTCTCACTCGTCAGTGACTCAGATGTCAATATTAATAAACTCAATAGTCAACTCGGTATTCAGTCCTATCACAATGGTAATTATAGTTACATATGTATGCATGTATTCTCAGGTTCATGTTAGTCAGTCAGTTAGTATTGTTTATGCATATGAATCTATTGCATTCAACCTACCTCACTTGTATACTAGTACATTCAAAGTACTGACGCATTTGCGCTATGGTGTCTTATACCATAGGTTTAGAAGCACGAGCTCCAGAGCATCAATAACATCCCAGTTCAGTAGTCAGAGTCAGCTGTGAGTCCTTATCCTTTGAGGACATGATGATTACATTACTATTTTAATTTTCAGTCTATTTCAGTAGTTGGAGTTAGTTGGGGACATGTCCCATCAACTCCTTATTCAGACAAGTTTAGAGGCTTTCAAAATATAGTATGTTCAGATAGTTATCTCAGTTGTTTTGGTATTGTTATACCCTATTTTTAGTTATGCATTCAGTTCCTATTTTCACATTATACAGTGTTTTATGCAGTATACAGGTACAAATATCAGTCATGGGTTATCTTGTGATCCTTCGGGGTCATGAGCATCGTGTAGCATTTTGTTTTAGAAAATTGGGGCGTTACAAACTTGGTATCAGAGCCTAAGGTTCAATAGTGTCCTAGGATATCTGAAAAGCCTCATCTAGTAGAGTCTTATACATGCGTGTGTTATGCACCACACTTATGTGAAGGAGGCTATGATATGTTTTAGGAATAATTTCCCTTCTTTCATGTCTCAGATCGTGCTATAGCAAGGTTCTCTAAGAAACCCATGTAGATTCACATCATGCTCCGCTCATGTCAACTTTACCTTACTTTTAAGGTAACAGGAACAATGAAGCTCAAGTTCTAAAGATAGGGCTTTCTCAGACAGTCCTTGCAGACAGTTATGGTATTTGCCATATGCTCAAACAGTATCACCTCAGTTTAATTATGTTCCAAAGTCGTACGGATATCATTCATGATTATGAGAACTCATTCATGATCATGAGAACTCATTCTCGAACTCAGATTTAGATATGCCATAAGATCCCTTCTCAAAATCCTATGATGGCTTATGACCTAGACTTAGAAGCATGAACCCAGGAGTTTAGCAGTAGTAGAGTTGGGATAATATTATCCAATTTGATTAGATTATTTATTCATGGGATAGTTGTACCAAAGTGAATCACTAGGCTTGAACATTGCAAGCAAGAAATTAAGACTATTGATGTAAAATTAAGTGTGTAGAGGTGGATGTGAACTAGGAAATGTGATATTAGAAGTATATGAGGAAATAGTAGTAGATAATGTGTTTAGTAAGGCAAGCATATGTCAAATAGAGTGTAAGTATGTGGTGATGATTGCGGTTTAGTTCAGAGCTTAGTAATCAGTGTTCAATCTCAGAATTCAGTATTTCAGTATCAGTCTAAACTCTTAGTTATCAGCATTCAGTTTTCAGAACCCAACATTCAGTTCCAGTAAGAATCTCAGTTACAGTCTTAGTTATAGTGTAACTTCAGTTCCGTAATCGGATCAGAAAATCCAGTTTAATTTCAGACTTGCTTGACCTCAGTTACTCAGTTATAGGTATTTCAATACTTCAGTCTATGGAATGTTTCCAATTCATGTAGTAAGCTTGGTCTCACATTCGCAAATAATACAGACTTCATAAATCCATGCTCAGTCGCCTCATATTACTCAGTTAGTCCTTACCTCCTATGTATAATACTCTTTAGTCTCAGTCCAGTTATTCAGACTAAGTACAGACCAGTCTCACATGCCCAGTATTCACCTATTAGTTATTCAGTTTATCATATAAGTTAGTATATTTATGCATTTGTGCTCAACACCTCATAAATCTTTTAGTAGTCTCAGTTGCAGTGCATGAAGCTTAGTTACTTCATCTTACATGATGTTCATAGGCCTCAACTCATCTTACCAAATCTTAATCAGGTTATGATTTTCTTACTCAGCTGTCTTAGACAGACAAATTTGTACAGTTTGGTTTCCATGCCCCCCAGCTATGCGCCCTAACCGAAATCTCATAAAAGAATGTAACCATTCTAAGATGAACCAATCAGGTAGATGCAAGCTCAGCTCAGTTCATGTATCAGGCCTCATTCTCAGATCTCAGATAATCAATGACGATTTAGTTCCTAGGTGCCTTTTGCATCATCCCAGTTTTTCCTTGAGATCTCAAAAAAGTTGAAATCTTTAAGAGACCTAGTGTCCCAAGGGGGGGATAAGCTATGACCCCCCGAACTTTCATGACTTAAACATCCCACTCCCTTTTCCACATAAGGAATCCAGTTTAGAGTAGGGTATAAACACAAGGTGACCCTCAAGATTGAATCCCAGTCGTGAACCATGTATTTAGGGGCTTAGTTCAGTTTACGAAATTTAGTTTATGTGTCATGTCTTAGTTCAAGTCATGTTCTCAGGCTCCCGTCCATGCATAATTCTAGCATAATCATGGGGTCATCAATACTTTTCAGTTTACGTAACAATTCCTCTTGAACTTATTCAGTTCCATGTTCAAATTACCCTTACAGACTTGGTATTCAGTTCATGCTTAGATCCCCATTACAGACTTGGTACTAAGTACCCTTGCATATTCAGCCATGCATTCATATATCAGTTCAGACATGTAATTATGCATTATACATGCATTCTCACTGTGAGAAATTTAGTTCATCTGAATATTCAGTCATGTATTCATGAGTCAATTATCAATGCATCAGATATGCATGAATTCAGCTTATCAGTCATGCATCAAATATGCATGTTCAGTATGTTATATTCAGTTCCTCAGTCATGAAATCATGTTTTGGTAGTGTATGTCTTGTACATACTTTAGTTGATCTTTTCTTCCATCTCAGTTAGTCTCATTCGAGGACGAATGTCCCCAAGGGGGAGATATTGTAATACCCCAAAAAAATCCAAACCAATATTAGCGCCATGCTTCAAGATCATGCATGGTACATCATGGTTATTTTATAGTTTTATGAGTAATTTAGATGTATATTAAGGCTTCAAATAACTCCCAGCTATCAGACAAATCAAAACATTCCTTACCGATTGAATTTCTGGGAAGGATATTGCTATAGTCAACTTCAAATGAGCATATCTCTCTTTATACTATAAATTTTTGTGCTCATGACCCACCAAAAGATATATAATTGAATTAAATTTCCAAAGATAATATAGATAATTGAATTTTCTTTCCAACGATACCAATTTCATCAAAATTTGATATCAGAGAAAAAATTTAAACCCATTTTACTCCAGCATGTCGACGTAGAAACTGAGTGACGACCTGTCTGACGGCTTATCACATTTATGATGACCTGTCTGATGGATTATCACATTTTTGATGACCTGTCTGATGGATTATCACATTTCGATGACTTATCAGCTAACGTCGTCAGCCTTAGGCAAAAATCCATCAATTTCAGGTCGTAGGTGACGACCTAGGTTGATGGGCTATCACAGATCTGACGGCTTATCAGCCTTGGTCGTCAGCTGAAAATTTCAGCAACTGGGAAGTGATTTCGTAGGGGTATTTTGTTATTTTTCCTCACCCTAAACCTTAATCCCACGACATAAAACACCAAAAACACGTACTTAGCTATTGTAATTTAGTTTCAAAAGCTCCTAACCATCTTTGTTCCCAAGAACAAACTTAGGGTTTCTTCTCAATTAAATTCAAGACCCCATCACACCCTCCACAAGATATTCAAGAATTAATACTCCCAATCTAAGAACATTCAAGAAATTTCAATTTTCTTTCAAGATTCAATCACTAAGGTATGCGTAGTGTTCATCCATGGATCCCTTCCATCCATAGAGCTCAAGAATCAAGTTTTAAAATCATGAATTGTGATTATCTTGTTGTGGTATAATTATGTTCATGTTGATGGTTGTTATTTGGTTTTAAGATGGTATCTTGATGTATTTTCATGAAGTATGTGAGTAAGTTAGTTGAAATCCATGAATTTGGGTGGCTTAAGATTGTTAAATTGATAAAGTATACCTATGCCCAAAGTTGTGCATGTAAGGTGTTTGATAAAATGCCTAGAATGATAGAAATCATGTATTATAGCTTAGGGGTGAACTATATGATAAATTTATGCTAGTTTATTATGTTCAAGGGGCTCACATGTCATTGTTGTGCAATATATGTGTTAATGGAATGTACATGATGATTGGAGAATGGATTCATAGTGTGTCTATATGCATTCCATGTTATGTACAAGATCATGATTATGAAGTACCACATGAGTTATCCCCAAATTATTATAGTATGAACTATTGATGTTGGTCATGTATTCAAGAATATCAAGTTTTGTTAGTTTCCTTCTATCGAGTCCTGGGGGTACTTGTACCCGAAAAATATAGCTGTGTGCCTTGAGCCAAGTCATGTTTTCATGACACTCTTAGTCAAGCCATGATCAGTAGACTTCATCCAGTCTCATGACTCAGGAAAATTCATGTAAATTCAGTATCAGTCCAGTCCTACTCAGTACTCAGTGACCTATGAAATCTCAGCAATCTCATTCAGTTATCAGTCCTCATCAGTATTCCGTCAGTCAACAGAACTCAGTAAGATCAGCCTAGTTCAGTTCAAATAATTAGTTTAGTGTCTTTCAGATGGGAGTAGGATTCAGCACTGAGCGAGCCTAGGGATGAGGACTCACCCGCTAGATAGGAATGAGATCCCTATAAGTAATCCCTAAGTTCCAGAAATACGTAACCAGCGTAGGTATGAGATGTCACTCGTTAGATAGGACTGACATACTCAGGGATCACCCTTTAGCACATTTAAATGTATAGGACTAATCCCAGGGGTCACCCGCTAGATTAGGACTGACTCCACAGCAGTTGTCTTTACCAATGGCACGGTAATGACACCCTTCCAACTGGGGTTACAGGTTGGACCCCAGTTAGCATAGTAATGGGCATGTCGGTTAGATGAATACATCCCATAGTTTCAGTTATGAAATTAGGACTGTCAGATACAGTCAACTCAGTCTCAGTAAAAGAACTCAAATAGTTCCTTAGATTTCTGGACTATCAGATACAATCAATCTTTATCATTATAAATAGACTTTGGGATCACCCATTAAATAGGACTGATCTCAACTATGGTCAATCAGTATCAGCGTAATCAGATTTAGAGATCACTCGCTAGGTAGGACTGATCTCAGACTAAGTCAAATCATCTTTATTATCAGTATCATCAAATTTAGAGATCACCCGCTAGATAGGACTGATCTCAGATTCAGTTACTCAGATATAGTACGGAACTCAGCTAGTTCCATCAGATTTAGGACTTTCAGATAAAGTCACTCATGTTATCAGTTATGTCAGTTATCAGAACTCATGCTATCAGTGTTCAACTTCAGAACTGTTATGTACAATCAACCAGACTAGTTCTTCATAATCAAAACTATTAGACACTTTTATTCATATTTATCAATAACATAGTATCAGTCCCTCAGTATTCAGTAATATAGTATCATTCTTTCTCACTTATTAGTGACTTAGATGTCAATATCAATAAACTCAGTAGTCAGAACTTGGTATTCAGTCCTATCACAATGATAGTTACAGTTACGTATGCATGCATGTATTCTCACATTCATGTTAGTCAGTCAGTATTGTTCATGCATATGAACCTATAACATTCAGCCTACCTAACTTTCATACCAGTACATTCAAAGTACTAACGCATTTGCGCTATGGTGTCTTATACCATAGGTTTAGAACCACGAGATCCAGAGCATCAGTAGCATCCTAGTTCAGCAGTCAGAGTCAACTGTGAGTCCTCATCCTTCGAGGACATGATGATTACATTACTATTTCATTTTTCAGTCTATTTCAGTAGTTGGAGTTAGTTGGGGACATGTCCCATCAACTCCTTATTTAGACAAGTTTAGAGGCTTTCAGACTATAGCATGTTTAGACAGTTATCTCAGTTCTTTTGGTATTGTTATACCCTATTTTCAGTTATGTATTAGTATTGAACCTTATGGCCTTTCAGTTCATGTTTCCGCATTATACAGTGTTTTATGCAGTATAAAGGTACAGATATCAGTCATGGGTTAACTTTTGGTCCTTTGGGGTCATGAGCACCGTGTAGTGTTCCGGTTCAGAAAATTGGGACATTACAGAAAAACATGGGAAAATGATATTCATCCATTAACAATCAAAACCCTTGACACATAATTCAATACCAAACAATGCCCATAATTAAATCATGAAAACCATTAATTAAAACATGAATTTAGTTGAACTAACAACGAGGGAGGAGTAGCATGCCTTAGATACCAAAGAAGACGGAGAGAAATCACCCTTGAAAACCCCAATTGATATGCTTGATGAAAACCCTAAGTGTTCTTGACCTTGAGGATTGGGGAGTGTTTGAGAGTTTATTTGATGTGTTTTTTGATAGCTAATGATGCCCTAAGAAAGTTATAAGAAGTGCGTTTTAAGTTGGGCTAGAGGAAAAATGTCCGGAATACCCTCAGCTTAAAAGCTGAAAAAAGTGTGCTGGAGGGTATGACACCCTCACCCCTTGAATCATACACACATCACTCATACCCTGGACAAAATATGGACTTCAACACTGTCCAACAACGACCCACAAGGATCATTCGTACCAAATCATATGACAAGTACCCATAACCCGTACCCTAGGCAGTATTTTGTAGGCTAGACACATTGAACAACATACTAGTGGCTCACCTAACTCATACCATCACCATACGAGTCTTATGATGTCCTTTCGTACCTTAGACAGAATATAACCAAACCACACTGATTATCATACTAGTTGAGGACCCTAAATCGTACCGCATCATACAACAAGTTCCCACAAGTCGTATGATGTCCAGAAGCTCAAACTCACAGAATTTTGAAGGATCAAAACCCAAGGTGTTTCAATTCTCCCCTACTTAGATCATTCATCCTCGAATAATGGGGCAAGGAATTACTAGCATGATTTATACCGACCACCTCAACTCTAACCTTTAACTAAGTTAGAAAACAAAAATGCAAGGAAGTTAATCTTTCCTTTAACAAAGTTTGAAATCAAAAGTATGATGAAAAACACATACCTTCCACACAAATTCCTAAAGCAGAAAATAGGAATGGATTCTTGGACTTCAGGTCCTCTTCCACTTCCCAAGTAGCCTCTTCAACCATGTGGTTCCTCCTTAGAACTTTAACCGAAGCTACATCCTTGGTTCGCAACCGAAGAACCTGCCAATCCAAGATCTCAACCATGACCTCCTCATAAGACAATGAATCTGAGATACCAATATCCTTAAAGGGAAGATTTGATACGGATCACCCATATACTTTCTCAATATAGAAACATGGAACACTAGATGAATGGAGCTCAAACTAGAAGGCAACTCCAACTCATACACATTATTACAAACCCTTCATAAAACCAAGTAAGGACCGATATACTGGGGACTGATCTTCTCCTTTTACCAAATCACATCACTCTCTTCATGGGATAAACCTTTAAGAACACCCTATACCCAACCTCAAAATCTAACTCTCTTCGCTTTACATCCTCATAGGACTTTTGACGACTTTGGGCAACCTTAAGCTTATCCCAAATCACTTTCACCTTTCCCATGGATTGGTGAACAAAATCAGGGCCAAACATCTTTGCCTCACCAACCTCAAACCACCATATAGTGGACATATACCTCCTACCATACAAGGCTTCAAATAGAGCCATCCCAATGCTAGAGTGGTAGCTATTGTTATAAGCAAACTCTACAAGGGGTAAATGCTCAACCCAACTACCATCATAGTCAATCACACAAGCACGAAGCATGTCCTCCAACGTCTGAATAGTCCTTTTTGCTTGCCCATCCGACTGCAGGTGAAAAATAATACCAAGACTCACCTTGGTCCCCAAACCCTTTTGAAATAAACACCAAAAGTGATATGTAAGATGCACGCCACGATATGAAATGATAGAAATTGACACCCCATACAGCTTCACAATCTCGTGAAGATACAATCCTTAGATGAGAAATTAGTCGTCACTGGAAAGAAGTGAGAAGACTATGTCATCCTATCCACAATGACCCAAACTAAATCAAATTAATTCTAAGACTGAGGAAGACCGATACCAAAATCCATGTTGATCACTTCCTACTTCCACTCTAGCAACACAATTTCTTAATATAATCCCCCGGGCCTCACGTGCTTGACTTTTACTTGTTGACATACCATGCACTTGGCCACAAAATTAGCCACATACCTCTTCATATTGTTCCACCAATACATTTCCATAATGTCATGATATATTTTCATCGAACCAGGATGGACAACGTAGCGCGACTCATACGCCTCAACCAAGATTCTTTCTCGCAAACCATCAACGTCGGGAACATATAATTTCCTTTGGTACCGCAAGGTACCATTACCACTAATCTAGAAGGCCATTACCTTCTTCCCACCAATATTAACCTTGATCCTCATCAACACAGGATATAATATCTTTTTATCTTTATTTCAACACCAAGTGATGACTATGCCACTTTCTGAACGAACACACTACCATCCCCAAAGTCTAAGAGGTAAACTCAAAGGTTAGCCAAATTGTGAATGTCCTTCACCAACTCCCGCTTCTTCCTATTCATATGAGGTATACTCCCGATGGATAACCTGCTAGAGCGTCAGCAACCACATTAGCTTTACTTAGATGGTAGTGAAGACTCATGTCGTAATCCTTGAGAAAATCAAGCCTTCTCCTTTGACTGAGGTTAAGCTCTTTCTGAGTAAACACATACTACAAGATTTTATGATAAAAAAGATATTCACATGCACTCCATATAAATAGTGACACCAAATTTTCAATGCGAACACCATAACTAAAAATTCTAAATCATGAGTTGATAGTTCCTCTCATGTATCTTCAACTGCCTAGAAGCATATGCTATCACCTTATCGTGCTGCATCAGAACATAATCAAGTCCCACACGAGATGCATCATAGTAAACCACAAACCCATACGTTCCTTCAAGTAAAGTCAAAACCAGAACCAAAGTTAGCTTATCCTTTAGCTTCTCGAAACTACCCTCACAAGAATCAGACCAGGGGAACTTTATCTTCTTTTAGGTCAACTTAGTCAATGGGGCAGCTATAGTCGAGAAACTCTCCAAAAACCTCCTACAGTAGCTAGCCAAACCCAAGAAGCTTTAAATATCAATTAGAGTAGTGGGTATAGGCCACTTCCTAACCACTATAACCTTTTGCGAATCCACTATGATCCCCTTACTAGAAATAATGTGACCCAGAAAAATGACAACGTTCAACCAAAATTTCCTTTTAGTAAATTTGGTATACAACTTTGTTCTCTCAGAGTCTTCAACACAACATAGAGGTGATTATCGTGATCCACCTCACTCTTAGAGTACACTTAAATGTCATTTATGAACACAATGACAAATAAATCCAGAAATTAACAAAGACCCTATTCATCAAATTCATAAATGCTGTCGGGGAATTTGTCAACCCAAAAGACATAATTAGAAACTTAAAATACCCATACCGGGTATGAAAAGCTGTCTTAGAGATATCCACCTCACTAATTAAAAGCTGATGATACCCATGACAAAGGTCAATTTTGGAGAAAAACTTAGCAACCTGCAACTGATCAAACAAGTCATCTATCCTGGGAAGAGAATACTTTTTCTTGATTATTACTTTATTCAACTGCTGCTAATCAATACACATCCAAAGGGAAACATCCTTCTTATGCACGAATAACATCGGTGCACCCCATGGGGACACACTAGGATGTATAAAAACATTATCTAAAAGATCCTTTAATTGCTCCTTAAGCTCATTCAACTCAGCTGAATCCATTCTATATAGAGGAATAAATATTGGACGAGTGTCCGGAACAAGATCAATCCTAAATTCAATCTCCCTATTCGGAGGAACACCAGGAAGGTCATTCAGGAAGACCTCAGGAAATTCATTCACCACAGGGATGAAATTCAAAGAAGGACCTTTTGAGTTAGAATATTTAACCTGAACTAGATGATAGAGACACCCTTTAGAGATTAATCTCCGATCTATAACATAAGATATAAACTTCCCCGTAGGAGCTAGGGAACCACCCTTTCACTCAATAACTGGCTCACCATGGAACTTAAAGACAAACTTATGGGTCTGACAGTTTAATGACACATCCATCCCCAGAATAGCATCGAAGTTCACCATATCAAGTTCAAACAAATCCACCAAAGTCTCTTTACTACCAACAGATACCTTATCCCCCCTATAGACTCTTTTAGAAATCCCAGAGTTACCTATCGGGATAGAAATAGAAAAAGGGTAAAAAACACACTCGAGACCAAAACCAAAATACACAGCAAAAAATAGGGTCACATAAAAAAGTGGACCCCCTAATAAAGTAAGAAATACATATCACAGGAGAAAAGTTTCAACATACTAGTCATGACATCAGGCGATGCCTCAAACCCCTGTCGGGTAGTGAGAGCATAAAGATGATTTAGACCAGTGCCGAAACTAGATGGTGCACCCTTTAGTTCTAAGCTGAAGAAGATGCAACCAGAACCTTATTTTTCCTAGAGTCAACCTTACCTGCAGGATAATTTCTAAGCATATGGTCTAGTTGACCATAATTGAAGCACCTGTCCCTCCCCTTATTATTGAAACCCCAATACAAATAACCACAAAATCTATAAGGGGGGTAAGATGAAGCTGACTGAGCCCCACTAGCCTAAGATTAGGCACCCTGTGCCCTAAAGTTGTCGCCATCATAAAAATATCTATCACCCAACGACTATGGGTAGGGAGCACTAGCCGTGGAGTAAGACCCAAAATTTCCCCACTTCTTCTTGGGATACTGACTACCATCCCTGCCACTCTGTTGTTGGCCACTACCCTGATCAGAGAGCCTAAACTTCTTGCCCTTCCTTTTCTCTATCTTAGCATGCTTTTTCTTCTCTTTCTCTACCTGCTTTATGTAAACAAACAACCTAGAGATATCCATGTCCTTGATCAGTAAGGCAACCTTACTTGTAAGGATCAACTCATGAGACAGTCCCGAAGCGAATTTTCTCATCCAAGCCCTCATATCAGACACTATATCCGAAGCATACCGAGATAGTTGGTGAAAATTCAAGGCATACTCCTTCACCAATATCTTTTCTTGTTTTAGATTAATAAATTCCTCTGCTTTTGATTCCCTCAACTCCTGAAGAAAGAAGCAGTCCAAAAATGCATTAGAGAAAACCTCCCACAAGATAACTCATCAATGTCACCCGTTGACTAGTCCCATTCCTCGTACCATTGGTACGCCACATCCTTTAGCTTATAGGCAACAAACTCCACCCCTTCCATATTCATGTCATGTATAACCCTAGAAAATCTTGAGGATCCTCCTCTACCTTAACACCCGTAAAGGTCGAAGGGTTTGACCTCATGAATTATCCAACCCTTGTGGCCTTAGAAGCTAGAGTAGCAGATGCACCACGCTCATCCTACAAAGATACCAACTAAGAAATCATATGAATTGACTAATGAAACTCAGTATTCTTTACATAAGCCTGAGGAGCCTAAGGAGGACTAGAGAGAACCAGTGGAATTCTAGAACAATAAAAAAATGGACCCCTAGACCGAGTATGGATCCTATGAGTAGAGCGTGTCCCATCACCATTGTCCCCAGTTGGGACAAAAGAGTTTCCATGATATTTAGATCATCGAGGCATGATCTAAAAAGCGAACAAATGGGAATTAGAGAAGAGTTTAGGACTCAGACTCCAAAACTTGAAAACAAATTACAAAAAAGAAAAACATTCCAAAATTCCTTATAGCCTCTCCCTTATGAGTGTGGCATACAACACACCCTTAAAAGAGAATCTACTCAATATGGCTTTGTGAACTCCCAATTAACCATGAACCTAGGGCTTTGATACTAATCTAAAATGACCTAAAACAGGTCATAGTCATGTTGGGTGCCTCAATCCCAACCGGGACTGAAGACCACCCCCAATACCCAACCATAACCACCTTCTACCCAATGTTCAATGAATTCTATATATATATAACATAACAAAATAGAAAAATCATAAATCAAATACAGTCAATCGGTGTCATCCCTAATACCAATACCAATGCCAAGGATGACACCAATACCGATACCACCCATACCACCCAAAGTAGTCCCACAAAGCCTTTATTCGAAAGCAAAATAATAACCAATTTGGACATGCCCCCGACCATAGCCAAAATTAAAGTCTATGACATGACAAAAGTATGTAGAGAAATTCATACATGAAATGGATTCTTCTGGAGTATGAAAGCTCACCACTTCAATCCAACACAAGTTGTTCCCAAATCCAATCACTAAGCAGGAGTAGTAGTATGGGCGATTCTTGCATCATGTGGGGATACAATACTCGAAAATGGGTTAGCGGGTGAATGCCAGCATACACTCAGGATAAGAATAAAATAATACTGATATTTGAAACCATGTAAATAACTATAAGCAAGCATATCCATACATATACATATAAAATCAATGTCGGGAAAAGGAACCGGGTTTAGCATACCTTTAAAACCATTAACCTGGGTAGCTTAACCATCCTAGAACCACCCACGAGCTATATGGGTCCAGTGTTACCCTCTAAATGGGCCCTAGTGCGTATAGCCAAATGAATCATAGATATCATAAGGGCATGGGATTCCCGTGCACCCTTCACACTCCATGATACATATATATAAGTATAACTTAGGGGATTCCCGTATACCCCAAAAGTATGTGGTCGCCATGAACAATCATTATGTCAGCAAACATGAGTTCCAGTATCTATCCGTTGGACTCACACCTTTACGGTTAACTATTACAACCCACCATTATTGTCCAATTAAATCCATTAACACACAACCAGACCACCAATTCCATATATTATTAACAAGGTCTATAAGAAGTGGTATCATCATACCAACTATAGCTTGCAAGCAATGTCCTTATCCAATAACTAAGGGGATTGCCATGTACCTCGTAGGTTCTATTATTAGATTTGCTTGGGGGATTCTTATGTACCCCACAAGGTTTTCAATCAAATCCATGGCATCAAGGCCTTACTATTTAGCCATTAAAACTGTCTAACCAATTTAGGTTCTATTACCATATTATACTATGTAAAGTTTTTGATGAAAATCCAATATGTAATAAAAGCATTCTCATAGGCATTTTTACAAATATGTTAAGGGCATATAGTTTCCAAAACCAAAACCAAGTACCAATTGACTATTCCCCTGAAACCACAAGTTCAATTCCACAATTTAACATGAAAACCATAAGAAAAACATGGGAAAACAATATTCATCCATTAACAATCAAAACCCCCAACACATAATTCAAAACCAAATAATAACCACAATTAAATCATGAAAACCATTCATTAAAACATGAATTTAGTTGAAATCATAATGAGGTAGGAGTAACATGCCTTAGATACCAAAGAAGATGGAGAGAAATCACCCTTGAAAGCCCTAATTGATATGCTTGATGAAAACCTTAAGTGTTCTTGACCTTGAGGATTTGGGAGCATTTACGAGTCTATTTGATGTGTTTTTGATAGCTAATAAGGTTATAAGATGTGGGTTTTAAGTTGAGCAAGAGGGGAAATATGAAAATACCCTTAGCTTAAAAGCTGAAAAAAGTATGCAGGAGGGTACGACTCCCCCCTCCTTGGCTCGTACATACATCTTATGGGTGATACATATCACTCTTACCCTAGAAAGAAAATTGGACTTCAACAATGTCCAACATACAATCCCCAAGGACCAACTCATACCAAATCATACGACAAGTACCCATAACCCGTACCCTAGGCAGAATACTCTAGGCTAAACACATTAAGCAATATATGAGTGGCTCACATAACTCGTACCATCACCATACGAGTCTTATGATATCATTTCGTACCTTGGACAAAATGTAACCAAACCACACTGATTATCATACGAGTTGAGGACCATAAACCATACCACATCATATGATAAGTACCCACAAGTCGTATGATGTCCAGAAGGTCAAACTCACAGAATTTTCTAAGGATCAAAACCCAGGGTGTTTTAGGAGTCCAACGTTTTACCCATGTTGAGTAGAGCTATTCTACCCTTGCCATCAGTATAGAACCTTATCTTAGAGTGACCACTAAACCTATCCCCTTCGGGCAAGGAAACACTCTATAAAGAGACCCTTTAAACCTATGATGGCACATAATTTTTGGGAAATACGATGTTCTAAACCCACATTCCCCTTTTAGTTCTAAATAATACTCCAAAAAATATACTCGTATGCTAATACTTATGAAATTCACCTTAAATTAGCATATGAATTTATAAAATTGAAAACCAACTATGCTTCTCTTACTTAAATCATACTCATAAAGAATCTTATGAATTTCATATCTTATTTGAGATCATGAGATCAAAATGAAACTTCAATCATGCTATAATCTTTGTAACTCTAAATAATAAACTTACACTTCTTATAAACTGAGCAAATCATCCTAAATCTTAGATACTTTTTCCAATTAATGGTATTTCATGTCAAAATATTAAAACTCACTTTATAAGATCAATTTCATGGATCAAACATGAGTAAACATAAATTCTTATGCTAAATGAACTTTAAATCATAATTTCAAAAACATAAAAAGTAGGTAAGAATGCTAGCCATCAATTTCTTAAATTCAATTAAAAATCAAACTTTTGGGCACAAGGATGGAAGAATAACCTTGTTCAAATACCACATACCTTTGTGAATTTCTTGAAGGAAACTTGAATTGGAGCCTTGGAAGTTGAACTTTGAAAAGAAAGCCTAACTTCTTTTCTCTTGAGAGTGAAGAGGAGAATAAGTATTGAAAACTGACTAATAATGTGAATATAATGTTTATGGGGTGATTAAAGTCGTGGGGTAGGGTTTGAGGTAAGGAAAAGAACAAACTACCCCTAATGAAACAAAAAATAAAGTGCAGGAATTTATCAGTTGAAGACGGGAGTTGATAGCCTGCCAACTAGTTGATGGCTCATCAACTCAAGTCATTAATCTCTCGCTGATTTTGATCTTTACTGGTTAAGATTGATGATGAGAGTTGACAACCCATCAACTAGTTGACGGCTCATCAATTTAGGCATCAATATATATATATTTTTGGTATATTGTGGTTATGGTTGACGACAGGAGTTAGTATCCTGTCAACTAGTTAACGGCTTATCAACTCAGGTCATCAATCTTTGGATGACGAACACTCTCAGGTAAAATGAGCATAACTTTTTACTCTGATAATTAAGGTGAAATCAGATGCGTTGGAAAGAAGAATAGAGGATCTTTAATTTGGTGGGTCTTGAGCTCCAAAACTATATGTAATTCTAGAAGTGATATTCGTTTAAAGTTAACCCTTGTAGGCTCGAATACTAAAACTCAATTGACAACATATGCTCTCAAGTCAACTTTGCTCTAAATGCTTACTATGACTATGATTCACATCGAAACCACTTTACACACTAGGTAAATGATCGTGATACTTATCTATGATTAAAAATAATCACTTTTGGGCCTTTAAACATATGATAAATGGTTAGAAACTTAGCCAGGAATTTGTGGAGTATTATAATAAGTCTCCTTTGTCTAGTGTCTGAAAGAAATTTAACAACTCTGCCAGGGTAATTGTGGACAAATCTTGTTTATTTTCAAGGTAATTATACATGCTTTATATCTTTTGAGCACTGTAGAAAGAATTTTTTCAACAACTCTGGAATCTCTAAATTCAGTACCTAGTATTCTTACCTTGTTAACAATGCCAAGTAATCTGTCTGAGTACTCTTTGATTATCTTGGAGTCTTTCATTCTCGGCACTCAAACTCTCTTATAAAATTTAGTACTTGCATTTTCAGATTCTTTTATCCCTAGTATATTCTTTCTTCAGATTATCCCAAATTTTTTTTGGTGATTTGAGAGACATAATTCTTGTATAAATAGTTGTTGAAATAGAAGCAAACAGAGTTGCCTTCGCCTTAGATTTCGTGGTTTTTTTCCCTTATGACTCATGATTTGGGCTATGGTGGGATAATTTGGCAACAAATTAATTTCATAATCCTCTTCCATAAGTTCCTAAATATCAAGAAACTTCAAGTAAGTTTCCATTATCACAACCCATACTTGATAATTTTCACCATAAAAAATGGGTGGAGCTATTCATGAAAAATTATTTTCAGAATCCATCGCTTCACTCACAAGTGCATTAAGAAAAATAGCTCTAGATACCAATTAATGATTTTAATACTATAAAAATAACATAGCAAGGAGAGCAAGGAACTTAGCGGCTGAAAATAGAGATGAGCTAGAGAAGAAGAGACGTAGAGAAGTTTTTTTTCTTTTTTGGTAAAGCAACATATTTTCTTTATTATCAGCTCCTAACTTAAATAGTGCTATTACAACTAAAAGTAGGTAAAAAATTACCATATTAACACAGTCCTATTTGCTATTTTAAAAGTAGAAAATGATTAACACTTTTCTATAAAAATAGAAATCCCATTTAACTAGGAGTCCCATGTAAAAAGACTGAGAAAAACCAAAAATAAAGTCACGTGCATTATTCCTTAAAGCAACTTTTAACACTATATTCAACCTCTCTAAACTTCTGATATGGTATTTTGTTTTTTTATTTCCAAGATATTAGTAAATCTCCATGTTTCATTACATAACCTATCATTGACCTCCTTGACATGGGACATGTTACCCAATCAGCATCACAAAATCCTATGAGTTCTGTTGATTGTTTTGAACTTATTAGAATTCCCAAACCTGTAGCATTCTTTTTATATCTCACAATCCTCAATGATACCTCTATATGTGATATTTTTTGACAATGCATGAACTGTCTAAGCGTATGAATGACATATAATATGTTTGGCCTATTCATAGTCAAATACAACAACTTTCCAACAAATCTTTGATATTGTCCTATATCCTGCAACTTCTTATCTCCTTTTGTGCCAATATGCTCATCTATATCTACTATTTTTTCTCATTGATTGCACTCCATTGGTGTTGCTGCTGGCCTTGAACTACTAAGACCTAATACAATGATTAAATCTAATGCAAACTTCCTCTGATTCATTAGTATGCCATGTTTTGATTTTACAATCTCTCCCAAGGAAATATTTTATTTCACCAGTATCCTTGATTTTGAAGTTGGGTTGCAGTGCCTTTTTTGCTTCCACAATAAGTTGTTTATCATTTATAGTAATCAATAAGTTATATACATATACCAAGATGATCACTACTTTTTCATCTATCTTCATTGTGAATAGAGAGTAGTAAAGATGACTTTTAGTAAAACCAGAATCAATCAATGCTTAAGTGAGCTTCAAGTTCCACTGTCTTGAGGTTTGCTTTAATCTAAACAGGGATTTTTGTAGCCTACATACTATATTCTTCCCCTGACTGGGAAATCCCTATGGAACCTCCATATACATTTCTTCCATTAAGTTTTCTGACAAGAATGCATTATAGACATCCATTTGATGAAAAATCCAATTATAAGCATCTACAAAGGTCAGAACCACTCTTACAACAAACATTTTCACTACAAGAAAAAAATGTTTCTTGATTATCCAATCCTGCCAACTGATTGTATCCCTAGAAACCAATCTTGCGTTGTATCTTTCAACATCTCCATTAGCATGATATTTTATCATGTACACCTACTTACAGCCAACAAACACCTTCTTGGGGTAGATCTATTAAGAACTAAGTATGATTATTTTGAAGTTCCTAATTCATGGCCACAATCCATTTAGGATGAGCAACAACTTCTGCATAACTTTGTGGATCCTTATGACTAGATACATGAGACAAAAGAAGCTGATATTTCTTGGGCATTCTAGAGTGGGAAAGATACTGATCCATAGGATACAAACAAGCATGAGATTGATTGGTGTAAGAAATTATGGGACAAATATATTCCTGCATCTACGTAGTCTTAACTTTAGTCTAGAAGATCTTCTAACCTTAACATCAATCAGAGTGTCCACAACAGACCTTGGTGCTGATGATTGTACCACTTTACTGTATCTAGTGGATTAGAGTCATTAATAATAGGTTAAAAATTATAAATTCTAGTAGCAGGCATTGAAGGTTTGACCTGATCAATAGTATGTGCAGTGTCAATAGTCATAACATTATCAGGAAATAATTGTAACTGACCAACCATTAATAAATGAAAAGGAAAAATAAGTTAATTGAATATCCCTGCTGACAAAGAAACTATTAGTCAAGAGATTATTCAATCTATAGCCCTTTTGAGTAGAAAAATATCCCATTAAGACTACTCTAACAAACTTTGGACTAAGATTATCCCTTCATGTGACATTGGTTGCAAAACAAAGAAAACCAATGCTCCTCATATATTGGAGAGAAGGACACCTACCATGCGGTATTTCAAAAGCTGATTTGCCATTTAAAAGATATAAAGGTAATTTATTGATGATATAGACTATATTTTGTGCACACTCAACCCAAAATCTACGGGGCAAATGACATTGAAGTCTTGTTGCTATAGCTACCTATAGAAAATATTTATGTTTCATTTTGACTAAACCATTCCACTGGGGAGTATGTACATGAGCTTTGATGAATCATACAATAAGACTGAAATAAAATAGTGCATTCAGAGTTGAAAATTTCTGTATCATTGTCACTTTTAAAAATCATAACAGTTTCACCAAACTAAGTCTTTCTAGAGTAAAGAATTTTTTGAGAATGACTATTACATCACTATTTAGTTCTAACAAGAATATCCAAGTCATTCTACTATAGTCATCAACTAAAGTAATACAAAAAATCTACTTCTATCATGATTGCATACCCTATAAGTCCCCCATATATCTATATGTATCAACTTTAATGGTGTAGTAGATATAAATTCTTTAATAGGAAAAGGTAATCTACCTTGTCTAGCGGGTGGGCAGATCATACATTCTTTGATTTTTCCATCAACACTAAACTTCATGTTTGGGATCCTTCCAAGTACTCGATCAGGTGAATGTCCTAATATCTTGTGCCATATTATTAAATCTTCCTCAACATTAGATTGTTTTGTTTGTATAGTTGTAGCTATCACCTGTTGGTATTCCTTTAACTACAGATACATCCTGTACGAACCGTAATATACTTTACCAATCCCCTTCACATTCCTACTATTAACATCCTGTATAATGCATAATTCAGTATGGAAAGTGACAGAACACCTTAAGTCCTTGGTTAATTGTAAAATTAATAAGAGATTATATTGAAACCTAGGTAGATACAAAACATTTATAAGTCTACCACTATTTTGCAATTAACATTAACCAATGTAATAGATTTCAATGCACTACCATCAGGTAGATACACCGTACTGCAATGATTTCAACCTATCTTGTCAATATCACTTAGCAAATTCTTGTTATGTGTCATATGATTAGTGCCTCTAGAGTCTACTATCCATTTGACATTATTAATTTTATAATAATCTAGAAAGTAATAAAGTATACATATCACACTCTTTTCATCAATCATATTATCTTTGTTGATAAATTTTAGTAACTGTTTATATTGCTTATTATTGAACATGAGGCCCACATTTCTACTTGGTTTCTGCCCAGGGACCTTTGATGAACACTCAAGAATATATGATGACTTTTATGCATGATCACATAATACCCCATGTCTAAAAGCTACTGTACAATGTATGACTTATCTCCTAAAGTCGTATAAACAACATACGAGTCATATGTTAGAGTTATACCTATGGAAGTGTGGAGTATTAAAAGTCTGTTGTAGATATAAGATGACCCTATAAGTCGTCAAGCCATGGTACAAGTAGTATGAAGTGGAGTCGTAAGGGTAACAACCTAGGTTCCCTAAGTTTCTATCCAGCTTACGAGTGGTGGCTACAAGTCGTAATGACTTGTTATGAGTCATAAGATATAACTCATATCCTGACCAATAAAGGATACAATAATCAAACCTCATTTTAATAGATTTAAAAGTTATTTGGACATATATTATTTCCTCAAATAGCTCTTAGCTCATGAACAAGTCGAAACATACCTTAGCGATTAAGTTCTTATGAAGAATATAACTATATTCATATTCAAAAGAGCATAACTTCTTTTCTAATAACAACTTCGAATCTCATGACCATCAAAAGAGATAATTGAATCAGCTTTCCAACGATACCAATTTTGTTTAATCCAATATTGAAGTGAAAACTTATGGCCAAATTACTAAAGCACTATCAAAGATGGCAGTGGTTACGACTCATGAGAAAACCATATGAGTCATCAGGAGGAGTCGTATCCAAAATAGTAAAGGTTGAAATTTGGGCTCCTGGTGATGACTCAAGACATGAACCATACCCAGAACTTAAGATTCATACCCAAACTTGTCAGGACGACTTTCGAACATTTTCCAAATAATTTTAAGGTTTGTTTTTGTCGTTTCCCACTCTTTTAACCCCAAAACTATGTTGTTTCACCCTCTAAACAATAGTTATCAAGCGTAAAAACTACCTTAACCTAGCATAACTCAAAAATAATCCATCATAAAGAAAAAGGGGCAATTTTTTTCTCCCCAAAACCAGCTAGGGTTCATCAAATTCAAGTTCAATACCAGAAAATTCATACAAGTCTTCAACATTCAGGTATGTAGGGGTATTCATCAATGGGTTCCTTTTACCTATTGAGTCCCCAAAATCCCATTTTTGTTCGAGTATGAATTTAACCTTCTTTTGAGAAATTATCCATGTAAATCATGAATTTAATCCATGTCTTCTTAGAAATTTGAATTCAAGCCATATCAACATGCCTTCACATGTAAATTAGGTTACTTTATTTTTTAAATACCAATTACCCATGTCATGTTCAATAGATTTCACACTAAATCATCAAGTTATTAATTAACCATGAAAATATGTTGTCCACTCTAGTTTAACACATTCCCATGATCAAATTCATGTTTATCACTCATTCATTGAAATGTCTTATGTTTTGGGTCTTTGAACTATGACTTTATATCATTGTTTTAAATATTGTTATCATATTTTTGTAATCATTCTGTGCTGGAGGATTATGAACATTTGATAGTTGTCTATTTATACATATCTTTATTCTCAAGTTACAAGTCAGCCAGACCATGATTTTATTTCCACATTTAGAATATTATGTTCATGCTGAGCACTCATCAGTACTGTACCATATTATGTTAACCCCATAATAATAATACTAGTGTCATTCAACGAGGAGTAGGAATTAGCACTGAGTGAACCTAGGGATGGGAGCTCACCCGCTAGTTAGGACTGAGTCCTTAGTAGCAGTCCTAAGTTCCAGAACTACATAGCCAACGAAGGATTATAGGATTCACCCACTAGTTTAGGGATGATTCCCTAGTACTTTGGGATATCAACCTTGTGGATCCACAACGTCATCCATGTGTTAGTACCCATGGCAAAGTACTGACACCTTTCTAATTGGGGTTATAGGTTGGACCCTGATTTGCTCAGATTGGGGAGTGTCAGTTACGTGATAGCTCTTACCGTTTCAGTCAGTACTCAGTGTATATTAGTTTAGGTTTGTTTTACCAAGTAATCAGATTTTCAGTTATTTAATCAGTCAATTTTACAAATTATTTATGTACATACTTACTTGGTTTTGCACTCTTAATTTTACATGATCATGAAATTATGTTTAGTTTCCAAATGTATTTTAGTTAGTATTTACCTTATGTACTAGTACATTCAAAGTATTAACCGCATACTTTCCTTTTGCGCTATGTTGTCTTATAACATATGTTCGGACGCATAGTTTCTTGAATATCCCTAGACAACTCAGCAATCCCCCACAGTAGTAGTGGTGAGTCCTTATCTATCGAGGATATGACATGTTATTTAAGTTATTTTAGTATTTCTTTATTTTATGTCATTTGGTATTAGTTGGTGGTTTGTCTCATCAAGTCCTTATATTTTAGAGGCTTTTGGATAGACAATCTAGTTTCTAGTATTTATCAGATACTTCAGACATGTTGTTTTATATATTTTAGTATTTCTTTTGATAGAACTTTATCAGTTTATTTTCCACATATATTATTTTATTATCATTTTATTCAATGCTCATAGTTGGTACCAGACCATGGGTTAGCTTGGGGTCACTTATGGGCTTTAGCACTGGGTTGTGACTAGGTGGTAGCCTCAGGTCATGACAAAACCTGGTATTAGAGCCTAAGGTTGTAAAGTGTCCTAGTGTGTCTGAAAGACGCGTTGAGTAGAGTATAGTGCATAGGTGTGAATTACGCCACACTTATAGACGAGAGGACGTGGGATATTTTTAAGAAAGTTTCCCTTCTTTCAGAATTCATGTCATGTGAAAGAGAATGATCTCTGTTGAATTCCTTTTACTAAATCATATTTAATTTTATTTATAGATAATGCCTACCAAAAAAAACAATGAAAGAAGGAATAGGGGTCAGCCTGCATCACCACCTGTTCAGGAAGATCCCCTGAACGACCATATTTCTCACACTGAGTTTAGGGATGCTTTCATAGTTCTTGACCATTTTGTAGATGCTCAGAACAACCAACAGGTTGTTACTCTAGCTAATCCAGTGTTGAATATAGTTGCATCCAGGATTTGAGACTTCAATTGAATGAACCCCCTTTGTTTTTTGGATCTAAATCTGAGAAGAATTCACAGGAGTTCTTGGATGGGGTGCAAAAAGTGAATGACTTCATGGGTGTTACTTCGAGTGAGAGTGTGGACTTAGCTGCTTACCAGTTGCAGAAAGTAGCTTACACCTGGTTCAAGTAGTGGAAGGAGGATAGAGGTATTGATGCAGGATTTATAGATTGGGTGGAGTTTTCCATGGATTTCTTAGATAGGTTATTCCCACTATAGTTGAGGGAATCTAAGGTTCAAGATTTTATAAATTTAAAGTAGGGTGGCATGAGTGTGAGGGAGTACTCTCTCATGTTCACTTAGTTGGTGAGTTATGCTCCGACTATGATGGCTGACTCTAGGTCCAAGATGAGTAAGTTTGTGTCTGGTGTATCTGAAAGTATAGTCAAGAAGTGTAGGAATGCCATGCTGATTAAGGAGATGGACATTTCTATAATAATGGTTCATGCTCAGCAGATTGAGGAGTAGAATCTCAAAAAGAAAGAATGTGAGAATAAGAGGGCCAGAATAGGTAGTTTCAACTTTTCTTAGCTAAGGTTGGAAGGTGGTAATCATTCTCCATTCTGCCAGAAATTTTCATCCCTAGCTCTATCTTTATCCAGCGTCGCCAGTGCCAAAGTCCAGGCAGGACAATCAGGATAGAACACTAGGCTCCAAGTTCTAGAGTAGTGTGAACAGAGGTCGTACCAATCCACTCTGCATAAAGTGTGGTAAGAATCATCAAGGTGAGTGAAAAACATCTAGTGATATGTGTTTTAGGTATGGAAAGATAGGCTATAGGATTACTTTGAGGGGAAAAGACCCATGCCAATAGGGCCAGTCCAACTTTTCATCATCTCCAGTAGGTCGCCTGACTTAGCAGGTTGCTATCTCTAGTGCCACCAGTAGGCATTGCCAGAATAGGTTGTATGCTCTCTAGACTCGGCATGATTAGGAAAGTTCTCCTGATATGGTTACGGGTACATTACAGGTATTTCATCTCCATGTTTATGCATTGTTAGACCCTGGGGCTTTACTTTTCTTTGTGACTCCTTACATAGCTGCAGACTTTGGTGTCAGTTTCAAAATATTAGTATATCCTTTCTTAATGTCTACCCCAGTAGGTAAGTTAATTATAGCCATATGGGTATACAAAAATTGCCCGATCATAGTATCTCATAAAGTTACTTCAGTTAATCTTGTAGAGTTAGAAATGATTGATTTTGATGTCATTCTCAGCATGAATTGGATCCACTCATCTATGCCTCAGTTGACTGTAGAAATAGAATTGTTCAGTTTCAGTTTCTTAATGAACCAGTTATTGAATGGAGGGGTAGTACTTCAGTGTTTAAGGGTTAGTTTGTTTTATATTTTAAGGTAATAAAGATGATATCCAAAGGGTTTATTTACTATCTCATCCAATTCAAGGACTCAAATTCTAAAACTCCAAGTCTTAAGTCAGTTTCGGTAGTAAATGAATTTCTAGATGTGTTTCCTGAAGATCCTCTCGGAGTTCCCCCGAAAGGGAAATCAACTTTGGAATAGATCTCCTTCCAGACACACAACCTATCTTTATTCCACCTTACAGAATGGATCCAGTTGAGCTTAAGGAATTGAAAGAACCATTGAAGGATCTCTTGGATAACGGTTTCATCAGGCCTAGTGTTTCCCCATGGGGTGCTCCAATTTTATTCGTGCGTAAGAAAAATAATTCTCTTAGAATGTGCATTGACTACCATCATTTGAACAAAGACACAATCAAGAATAAATATTCTCTCCCCAAGATTGATGACTTATTCAAATAGATTCAGGGTTTAAGTTATTTCTCTAAGATAGACCTCAGGTCCCACTATTATCAGCTTAGAGTCAGAGAATGTGACATTCTGAAGACAACCTTCAAAACTCGGTATGGTCACTTAAAATTCCTAGTCATGTCTTTTGGACTAACGAATGCTCCTACAACTTTTATATACTTGATGAATAGGGTGTACAAGCAGTACTTGGACATGTTTGTCATAGTTTTCATTGATAATGTCCTTGTCTAATCCCTTAGTGAGAGTGATCATGCAGACCATTTGAGAGTTGTATTGGAGCCCCTTAAGGATCACTAGTTGTTCTCTAAGTTTAGAAAGTGTGAATTTTGGCTGAGATCAATAGCTTTCCTTGGTCACATTATTTTCGGTGATAGAATTCGAGTTGACCCTTAAAAGACCGAAGCAGTGAGAAACTGGCCTAGACCCATCTATTCATCAGATATCAGGAGTTTCTTGGGTTTAGCTGGATATTATAGACAGTTTGTCGAAGAGTTTTCTTATATTGCTTCTCCATGTCTAGACTAACCCAGAAGAAAGTCAAATTTTAGTGGTCAAATACCTACAAGAATAGTTTTAAGGAGTTGAAAACTCGACTCACTTCCGCTTAAGACTACACTTTACCAGATGGAACGGATGGGTTCATAGTGTATTGTCATTCTTCTAGAGTTGGTCATGGTTGTGTATTTATGCAGAGAGGTAAGGTCATAGCCTATGCCTCTAGACATCTTGAACCCCATGAAAAAAATTATCCAACCCATGATTTTGAGTTGGCAGCTGTTGTCTGTGCCTTAAAGATTTGGAGGCATTTCCTTTATGGGGTTCATGTTGATGTGTTCATGGATCACAAGAGTTTATAGTATGTGTTCATGCAGAAAGACCTAAATCTTTGTCAGAGAAAGTGGCTTGAATTAATGAACGACTACGATATGAGTGTGTTGTATCATTCGAGAAATGCCAATATAGTGGAAAATGCCCTAAAGTAGATTGTCTATGGGTAGTATTGCCCATGCTGAGGATGATAATATGGAGTTAGTCTGTGAGGTTCATTAGCTTTCTAGATTAGGAGTTATGTTAGTTAATTCGACCACAGGTAGTATATGGGTTCAGAATCTTTATTAGTTGCTGAAGTAAAGGAAAAGCAAGACAGGGATCCTAGTTTGGTTAAGTTGACGGAGGTAGTTAAAGGTTAGGAGGTGGAGTATTTCTCCCAAGGGCGAGATGGTATGATTTGTTATCAAGGCAGACTATGTGTTTTGTGTGTTTATGGCCTGAGATAGCGAATATTAGCTGAGGCACATGGTGCGCGATACTTTATCCATGCAGGAGACACTAAGATGTACTATGATTTGCAGGAAATATATTGGTGGAGTGGTATGAAGAAGGATATTGCAGAGTATGTGGCTAAGTATTCAAATTGTCAGCAGGTTAAGGTTGAGCACCAAAGGCCTAGTGGTATACTACAGGAGTTTAGCATCCCCACTTGGAAGTGGGAGGTGGTGAACATGGACTTTGTGATAGGGTTGCGTCATATGCATTGTCAACATAATTAGATATGGGTTATTGTAGATAGAATGACCAAGTCAACTTATTTCTTGCTAGTTCATACTTCGTTTTCAGCTGAAGATTATGCTAGACTCTATTTAGGGAGTTAGTAAAGTTTTATGGGGTTCCATTGTCTATCAATTTAGATAGAGGTACTCAGTTTACCTTTCACTTTTGGAAGGATTTTTAGAAGGGTCTTGGTACCCAAGTTCACCTCAGTACAACTTTTCATCCTCAGATAGATGGTCAGGCAGAACGGACCATTCAAACTTTGGAAGATATGTTGAGGGCATGTGTTATTTACTTTAAGGGTAGTTGGGATGACCACTTACCTTTGATTGAGTTTTCCTATAATAATAGTTATCACTCTAATATTTAGATAGCTCCGTTGAGGCTCTCCATGGAAGGATATGTAGATCTCCCGTTAGTTGGTTTGAAGTAGAAGAGGCTTCTTTGATAGGGACAAATTCAGTTTATAGGGAGATGGATAAAGTTTAGTTGATTCAAGAAAGGCTGAAAAAAGCCTAAAGTTATTAGAAATCTTATGCAACTGTGAGGAGGAGATATATTGAGTTTGATGTTGATGACTTGGTTTATTTGAAGATTTCACCCATGAAAGGGGTGAAGATATTTGGAAAGGAGGGAAAGCTCAATCCCCACTATGTTGGCCCATGTAAAATTTTGAGTCATTTTGGGAAGGTAGCTTATGAGTTGGAGTTGCCTGCAGAATTGACATCAGTGCATCTGGTATTTCATGTCTCTTTGTTAAAGAAATGCATTGGCGACCCAGATTTACTCGTGCCTTTAGAGTGTAAGGATGTGAAATATAGTCTCTCTTACAAAGAAATACCAGTTGAGATCCTTGACCGTCAGATTTATAGGTTGAGGAATAAAGAAGTCCCCTTGGTTAAGGTTCTATGGAGAAATCCGTCCGCTGAGGGAGCTTCTTGGGAAGCAGAAGCAGATATGCAAGCCAAGTATCCCCATCTCTTTTCTATAAAATTCTGATTCAGCTTGAGGTAATGGTTTCCCTTAATTGATTTTCTCATTTTCTATGTCAGCTATATAACCATCCTCATGTCATAGAATGCATTTATGAATTCAGTTTTGTCCACGCATCATATTTCAGATTCAGTTATTTAAACACGATTCAGCTCATGTGTATTTAGTGTATGATCTAATCTTTCCTAGTACCTTAGCTTAAACAATTTCATTCAAGGATGAATAATCCCAAGGGGGAGATATTGTAATACCCAATGTCTAAAAACTACTGTACAACTTACGACTTATCACCTTAAGTCGTATAAACAACATACGAGTCGTATGTTGGAGTTGTACCTATGTCAGTGTGGAGTAGTTGAAGTATGTTATGGATATGAGATGACCCTATAAGTCGTCAAGGCATGGTATGAGTCATATGAAGTGGAGTCGTAAAGGTAACAACCTAGTTTCCTTAAGTTTTTGTCCAACTTACGAGTAGTGGCTACAAGTCGTAATGACCTATTACGAGTCTTAAGATATAACTCGTATCATGACCAGTAAAGGATCCAAGAATCAAGCCTCATATTTTGATAGAATTATAATTTTCTTGGACATATATTAAGTCCTAGAATAGATCTTAGTTCATGAACAAGTCGAAACATCCATTAGCGATTAAGTTCTTATGAAGAATATAACTATAGTCATATTCAAACGACCATAACTTCTGTTCTAAAAATTATTTTTGAGTTCACAATCCACCAACATATAGATAATATAGTTATCTTTCTAACTATACAAATTTTGCCTTAATCTGATATCGGGGTAAAAAGTTATGGCCAAATTACTGAAGCACTGTTAAAGCTGTCAGTGGTTACGACTCACTGACGACAACTCGTAAGTAGACCATACGAGTCATTAGGAGGAGTCATACCCACCATAGTAGGGGTCTAACTTTGGGCTCCTGGTGATGACTCAAGACACGAACCGTACCCAAAACTTATGAGTCGTACCCAAATTCGTCAGGACAACTTCAAGACATTTTCTAAGGGGGTTTTGGGTATTTTCCCACTCTTTTAACCCCAAAACTACGTTGTTTCACCCTCCAAATAACAATTATCAAGCGTAAAATCTACCCTAACCTATCATAACTCAGAAATCATCCACCACAGAGCAAAAATGGCGATTTATTTCTCCCTAAAACCAACTAGGGTTCATCGAATTCAAGTTCAATACCAAGAAATTCATCCAAGGCTTCAACATTCAGGTATGCGGGGTATTCATCAATGGGTTCCTTTCACTTATTGAGTCCCAAAAATACCTTTTTGTTCAAGCTTGGATTTTAACCTTCTTTTGAGAAATTATCCACGTAAATCATAAATTTAATCCATGTCTTCTTAGAAATTTGAATTCAAGCCATATCAACATGCCTTCCCATGTAAATTAGGTTAGTTTATGTTTTAAATCTCAATTACCCATGTTAAGTTCAATTGATTTCACAATAAATCATCAAGTTATGAATTAAACCATAAAAATATGTTGTCCTCTCAAGTTTAACACATTCCCATGATCAAATTCATGTTTCTCACTCATTCATTGAAATCTCTTATGTTTTGGGTGTTTGAACTATGACTTTATATCACTGTTTTAAATATTGTTATCATATTTTTGTAATAATTTCGTGCTGGAGGATTATGAACATTTGATAGTTGTCTATTTATACATGTGTTTATTCTCAAGTTACAAGTCAGTAGACTATGATTTTATTACCGTATTTAGAACATTATGTTCATGCTAAGCACTCATCAGTACAGTACCATATCATGTTAGACCCATAATAATAATACCAATGTCATTTAGTTTGGAGTAGGATTTAGCACCGAGTGAAACTAAGGATGAGGGCTCACCTTCCAGTTAGGACTGATTCCTTAGTAGCAGTCCCTAAGTTCAAAAACTATATAGCCAGCGTAGGATTATAAGAGTCACCCTCTAGTTTAGGACTGGCTCCCTAGTCCTTTGGGACATCTGCCATGTGGATCCATATCGTCAGCCATGTGTTAGTACCCGTAGCAAGGTACTGACACACTTCCAACTTTTGTTACAGGTTGGACCCTGATTTGCTCAGATTGGGGCATGTCGGTTACATGATAGGTCCTACTGTTTCAGTCAGTACTCAGCCTATATCAGTTTAGGTTTGTTTGACCAAGTAATTAGATTTTCAGTTATTTAATACATTAGTTTTACATATTATTTCAGTACATGCTTACTTGGTCATTTTTACATGATCATGCAACTACATTTAGTTTTCGCTTGTATTTCAGTTAGTCTTTACCTCATGTTCCAGTACATTCAAAGTATTGATCACATACTTTTCTCTTGCGCTATGTCGTCTTACAACATAGGTTCGGATGCATAGTTTCCTGACCATCCCGAGATAACTCAGTAGTTCCCCGCAGCAGTAGTGGTGAGTCCTTATCCATCAAGGATGTGATATCTTATTTTAGCTATTTTAGAATTTATTTATGTTCAGTCAGTTGGAGTTAGTTAGGGGTTTGTCCCATCAACTCCTTATGTTTTAGAGATTTTTGGACTGACAATCTAGTTTCTAGTATTTATTAGATACTTCAGATATGTCATTTTATAGATTTTAATATTTCTTTTGATAACACTTTATCAGTTTATCTTCCGCACATATTGTTTTGTTATCATTTTATTCAGTGTTCACAGCAGGTACCAGACCATGGGTTATCTTGGGGTCACTTGTGGCCTTTAGCACTGTGTCACGACTAGGGGGTAGCCTCATGTTGTGACAGAGCAAAGAGTGCCTTTTGTGACTATTGATCCACATGGGATGTACATTAGCAGTTGAATTAGATCCTCCTAAATGACCTGAATTGTAGCCACTAGAATTATAGCTCCAAGCTCTTCTATTCCCTTTAAAATTAGAGAGATAGCCATATACCTTTCAACATCTATCCTTTGTGTGGCCTCTAGTGTGACAGTGATCATAAAACATATCAATGTTTTGCCTTGTACTAGAATTATTGTCAGCATATTGATAGGTATAGTCTTGGTTCCTGTGATTGGCAGTCACTTGACGAGTGAACACAACTGTTCCATCCAAAGGTTCACCTACATGCACTTGTTTTCCAAATGATCGATTAATTTTCTCAGAGATTACCGTTTAATAAGCCTTGTTCAAGCTTGGAATTTTGGTCATCATCGTGATTTGACTATGACATTATCCATATGATGCATTTAACCCTATCAATTTGCACTAAGCGTTGATACTCAAAATTTTTAACATATTTCTTTAATTTGGGCTAATTACATCCCGTACATGGCAGAGTGCATCAAATTTCTCCCACAGATCTTTCATCTTCAAAATAAACGAGGTGCCTTGAGTCAATTGGTTAATTTTAGTATGCAAGTGAAAAGCTCTAGATCCAGCGACCTTATCCAGTCGCTCCTTTAAAATAACCCAAAATTTGTGTGCACTACATGCATATATAATATCACTTAACAATTCCTTACTTACAATATTCATTAACCATGATAAGACTATTGCATAATATTTTCCCAAAGCTCATGCAATGATGCATCAGATTTATCCTTAGTGTGCCTTTCGTCTACAAATCCCAACTTGCTCTTAACTATGAGCCCAATTTTAAACGATCTACTCTTGATCATATAGTTTTTAGGCCCAGTCAAAGTGAAAGATATTAAGTTGTTACTTAGAATATCACAAGGTTGCCAATACAATGGATGATGGTGATCAATTGTCATCGTAGTTTTTGATGTGTTTCCAGTTGTACCAGTTCCTTCAGATGCCATTGTTGAAGCTCAATTGCCGATAAGGAGAGCTCCGATTCTCAACAAGAAATGATCGAAGAAATAGTATAACAACACAAACTACTCACAATCTCTCTAGCTCTGATA
Source organism: Capsicum pubescens (assembly GCA_030864215.1). Taxonomy (NCBI): domain Eukaryota; kingdom Viridiplantae; phylum Streptophyta; class Magnoliopsida; order Solanales; family Solanaceae; genus Capsicum; species Capsicum pubescens. The sequence goes on along the minus strand of CM061540.1, from coordinate 268,630,451 downwards.
CTATGATGAAATTCATGTGCTGTAGAGGTTTTCATTAATGGAGAAAACTAAACTCAAGCCAATTCTCAAGGATGAGAGAGTCGGTTAAGAGAGAGCAGAGAAATTGAGAGATTTTTTTGTATATTGAAGAAGTCAGTAATGAAAATATCTAGTTGTCTATTTATACCAATATCATCCTACCAATTTGTTGAGCTATCTAGCTATCAATCCTTTTATTCTTTAATAGTTTATGTAACTTCTTTATATTTTCAATTCCTCCAGGTTGGGTTATGACTTTTTTTATAGCCCTAGTCTAAGATATTTCACCATAAGCAATTTTGATTGGTCATTGATCTATCCATTTATTAATACAATTCATTTAATTTACCCATTCAGTTTAATCCGCATATTTGATACTTCTAATAATAATTCACTTTGATATTTACTCAAAATATGTTACTGATTTCTACTGAAGTATATGTAGAGAATACCAGAAGAAAGGTGTAATTAGGCAGACCTTCTGCTAGCCCAAGATCGTTAACTAAGAGCGGAAGATTCAACTAATAAGAGAAAGCTATGAAAATAGAAAGAAGAACTATAATATGAATAACACTACTTGGATTGGTTTTAGTTTGGTTGGTTACAAATGTACAAATACCACTCCTATTTATACTTATCCATGAATGGTTCTAGATACTAATCTAGATACTTCTACAAGATCAATCTAGACAACTTTTATCTTCTAGCTATCTAAAAATAATGTTGATATTTCTCTAAGGTAATTATCCTAAATACTATGCTAGAGTATTCTAGAAACTTTATTCGCAAACTATGATATTTATTCACTAGACTATTCTAGAAATTTAACTAGAAAACTATGATATTTATTATTTCAAAAAATCCACTTTAGATATTTTTCACACTCCCCTTAAAGTGATTTTTTGGAAGCTATCCAAAAATTATTGCAGAAGAACTCAAACGAAGCTTTGAACCATGACTTTGTGAAACTCTTAGTAGTTTTTTCCTAACTCCTCTTTCTTCTTCTAATGATGAAGTTTTCCATTATTGATTTGTCCTACAAAGAAGTAAGAATACATATTGGCAAAATTATCATCTCTGTAGTAAGATAGCTTGATAATATTCCTTTTCCCCTTTGAGAACCATATGAATCATCACTTTGATGAGTTTTATGATGTTGACTTCTCGAGCTTCCCCTTTCTCTGAACTCCTCCACAACTTCATTATTTGAAGACACATGTGATGGAAAAGTTTGGAGCTCTAGGATTCAATATTTTAGAAATTACTCTTTCTGAAGCAACTCCATAACACAAGGATATTTCATTTGTATCAGCCTCCTTATTTAATTCGATGGAGATCTGATCATCAATTTTTTGTAAAGCCTCAGTATCATAATAGGATCCACTACAATATTTTGTTTCTAGATCTTTAATTATATTGTATATCTCTCCATCTGAAATTGAGACTTCTATTTCAACTTCGTCATTCATTTGTTCTTTAGCTTCTTCATAAACTTTCAATATTTACTTTGAGTTAGTGATTGACCTTGATAGGATAGATGATTGATTAGAGACTTTAACTTTTACTATATTTCCCTTAATGCTTTCTCCAATAAAGTCATTATTGGCATATAGAGTTTCATACATTGTTTACTCAGAGTCTACTTTAATATCCTCCACGTCCAGACTTTTATGGTCATTTTTAGGATTCGCTTCATTGATTTTCTTGATAGCAGCTACGGTGTCACCTGTCTGAACGTCTTCAAAATTTTCTTGATTTTTATCAATGTCTTTCTTCTCCTTAGGATGAATTATATTATATCTGATTCAATTTATTTCCAAATTTATGGAAGCCAATGCATCTATTGCTTGACTCTCAGCTGATAATCATCTTCCCCGACCTTCTTCTTCTTCAATAACTTTTTTAGTTTGAGCCATGTTGCTCTTCGTGGATCCGCAATATCTTCTTATGTGTCCATCTTTGTCACACTGATAACATCTAAGAGGCTTCTTACTATAATGGTTAAAAGACTTGTCCTTCTTTCTAGGAAAACTTAAACTACTTGAGTATCTAGAGTGAGGCATATCTCTTGCTTTTCCTTTAATGTTTGTCTTGTCAGCCACAAGCATTTCCTATTTTTTTGACAAATTCACCAGTCAATTATTTGACTAGTAAATCCTGTGATGATAATAAATTCTCAAATTCCTCCAAGGATGGTTGTTGAGCCCATCCCTGAATTAATGTCACAAAGGGAATATATTTTGACTTTAAACCTCAAATTATAATTCTTCTTATCTATGCTTTATATATAGTCTCATCTGGATTTAATAAAGAGATCTTGGAGCATAAGTTCTTAACCTTTAAAAAATAATCGACAATAGGAAGATTACCTTGGTTGGCGTTAGCCAACTCATTCTCCAATATGTGTAGCCGAGATTCATTCTTATTATTTTGAATAACTAATCGAGGGTCCTCCAAATTTTACGAGCTGACTTACACCTTATGATATGATCAAATATGTTGGAGGAGGTGGTCCTCTTCAGTATGAATGCTGCCTTCACATTAATTTGCTTCCACTACTTATATTTTCCCCTATTTCCTGATCCGTCTACAGAAGGACTTGTGTTACTCCCATTAATAATATCTCAAAATCCTCGCCCACAAGGTATGATTTCATACATATGTTTCATACCTTATAATTGGATTGATTCAACAACTTCATTCCTAGTCCATTAATGTGGCCGCTTAAATCAATTCGGACAAACCAGTTGAATCAACTACAAACCCGATCTTGAAATAAACACAAGCCAATTTATGACTTTGGCTCTGATACCACATAGAGAATAATAGAAGAAAGGTGCAATGAGAGAAACTTTCTGCTAACCCAAGATTGTTAACTAAGATCGAAAGATTCAACTAAGAAGAGGAAACTATGAAAAGAGAAGGAAGAACTTTAATATAGAGAACACTACTTGAATTGGTTTTATTTTGGTTGGTTACAAATGTACCAAGACCGCTCCTATTTATAATTATCTATAGATGGTTCTAGATACTATTCTAGATACTTCTACAAGAGCAATCTAGGATTTAGAAATTTCTCTAAGATAATTATCCTAAATACTATGCCGGAGTATTCCAGACACTTTACTAGAAAAACATGATATTCATTCACTAAACTATTCTAGAAATTTAACTAGAAAACTATGACATTCATTCTTTCAAAAAATCCACTTAACATATTTTTACAGTATAGATAGAAACAAGAGACAAAATATCCAAGTGATGTTGGAGGAAAGGAACCTACAAGTATTGAGCTTTCCTTGACTGTTGCTAGCTTATACAAAACATAACGGAAGAATTTGTATTGTGTGTTTAAGTAAGAATGTATGTGGATAGGAGATTATTAACACATATCAATTATAAAGCCATTGGTCTTTTGATACATTCAACCACTCTCAACAGATCCTTCTTTTGTGTTGATTGCCGTCACCAACAGATTGAATTGTCCCATGTATTCTAGTTGACAGAAGTTTTCTAATTGACATAAAATATACTCCTAAATTTTCAGCCTTTAAAGTTGCAGATTTACTAATTATGTTCCTCTTAGTTTTGCTGTCATTTCATAAGGTCAGTGGCAAAAAAAACAGTTTCTGATTACAAATGGCCCTAAGTACACAATGAATTCCTGTGTCTAGAGCATCAAAGAAGATATATCATTAAACTCAGAATCTAACTTCCTACTAGAACAAACTCATGAACTTCTCCATTAACTTCTACTGAACTGCATCCCTGTTCTTTTTCTATATGTTTTCTTTCATTGAAATTCTTTCATCCATAGCTTCTTCAGATTTGCCCAAGGCTGCATACATATTTGCCATCAATACATAGCCACTTCTTTAATTTGGATCCAACTCAACCAAATGCTCAACTGACCATCTTGTCAATGCTATGTTTCCATGACTCCTACAAGTCGATAACAAAGAACCCCATATGACAGCATCAGGTTCCATTTTCATACTTCTTATAGTCTCTGCTGCTTCTTCAAGTTGTCCTTCTCGGCCAAGTATATCGACCATACAACTATAGTGCTTAATTGATGGTTCAATACCGTATTCTTTATCCATTAATTAGAAGTAATCTTTAGCTTTATCTATAAATCCTGAGTGATTGCATGCAGTTAGGACACCAATGAAACTCACAGAATTCGGTTTGAGATTCATGCATTGTAGCCTTGCAAATAGCTTAATTGCTTCATCCTTGAAACCATTAGTAGCTAAGCCTAAAATCATAGAGTTACAAGATGATAACCCTTTATTAGGGACTCTCTCAAAAACTTGCCACGCCATTTCAACATTTGTACACTTGCAACACATGTCTATAACTGCAGTAACAACAATGACATTCAACTCAACATTGTTTCTTTTAACATAGTTATAAATCCAGTTCCCTTGTTAAAGTGCTCCTAAGTGTCCACAAGCATTCCACAAACTCACCAAGGTGAATTCACTTGGCTTAATTTTTTCCTTTTGCATTGTGATGAACAGGTTCAATGCTTCAGTTCACTTCCTATTTCTAACAAATCCACTTATCATACTGTTCCAAGAAATATCATTTCTAGTTGGCATTTTACTGAACAACCTCCAAGAATAATCGATTTCTCCCGATTTAGCTAAGACCATGATCATGGAATTCCAAGAAACAAGGTCCTCAACCTCATCCTCGTCAAACAATTTCCTTTCTTCAATAAAAAATCCATGACTTACATACATATGCAACATAGTATTTCTTATGAATGTGTCAAATTCTAGGCCTAATTTTATGATTCTCCCATGAAGTTGAGCTCCGTCTTTGGCAAGACCATGTCGAGCATAGACCTTAAAAACTGAAGGATAAGTGAGCAAGAATAGTTGTACTTCTGAAGTGTTTAACATTTCAATGAAGAGATAAATTGCATATTGTGGTGTCAAACTCTCTGAGAAACCTCTAATGATAGTGTTCCAACTGAAATTTTTTGGATTTTCTATCTGAGTGAAAACCAAGTTTGCATAATTGATGTCACCATTAGGAGGGGACTTGGCTAAAAATGCAAGGACATGGCTAGCTGCTATTTTGTCCTTAATTAGTCCACTTTTTATGAGATGGGCATGAATTTTTTTGAGGTCTGTCATAGTGCTACATTTTTTTTCTAGCATATAAAGATATTGTTGTTCTGAAATGAACTTTGAAATGGAAGTTGATGATGGATTGGATGAGCAAACACTTGGTGGCATCTGTGTTTTATGTTTTTGATGTCTAAATAAGTGCAAAATTTATCAAAGGATGTGTTGGATAGACTTGTTGGTTTAAGTTTACTAGTTTGAGAAACAGGTCCTCCCATCTGGCATAATGGATAAGGTATGTAGGGCCTATTGGTCCTCAATTCAATCACTTAAGCACTGGACTGGATTATTTATTCTCTGGTGTAACATTTTCTCATGAGATTTTTAATTTGCTTAAAGAGATTTTTAGACCGTGGTCTGAATGGTTCATAATTTACAAGAGAAATAAAAAAAGTGTCATTTACTAAACAACAACCCCCAAAAAAGACAATTGACAAAAATATTACAAACCAACCGTATGTCCACGCGTACACACTAAGGGGTCGTTTGATTTGAAGACAAGTTATGCTGAGATAAATCATGTTGTGATAAGTTATGCTGAGATTAGTTATAATTAGATTATTTATTATTGAGTGTTTGGTTTGCCATATTTAAAATAATATGCATAGTATAGTTTCTAGAGAAAATTAAAGGAAAGGTGTCTTTTAAGTCTTGAATGAAGGATTGGTGACATTGACCAACTTCAAGGGTCAAACATCATAAGAAAACTTGATTAAGTTAATTGTGAACTTGATTAAAATTTTCAAAATTTTCTAATCTTTTCAAAAATACAAATCAACCCAACCCATACCTCTCTTCAATCCAAATCAACCACTCTCTCTCTCGAAAACTTCTCTCAACTCTCTCCCAACCAACAGTTCTGCAAAATTTCTTCCTTCAACCTCTGTCAACAAATAGTCGGGTGAGTTCCTTTTTGACTTTCAACCGTCAATTAACGTGTAGACCTTTCTAGCGACAACAACTTTGAGTTCTTCGTCATCCCATTTTCTTTCTCATAGGTAAAAAATTATGAAAAAACAGAGAAACTTGATCCAACTACTCTTCTAGTATTGAAATATGGACTGAACAAAACCCTAATTTCTGTCATTTCTTCTTGTTGTTGTCGTACTATTGATTTGAATTTGTTTGGTAATATTTGGTCATAGTTGATGTTCTTAGTGTGTGTGTGTGTGTATGTGATGTGTTGGTGTTGCTTGGTTGATTTGTTATTTGTCTTGGTAAAAATGGTATTGCAACAGATAAAACATCTGATGTAATAGATAAAACATCTGATGCAACAGATGAAAATCTAATGCAACTATGAAAATCTGATGCAACAGGTGAACAATCTAAGAGATCATTCATCTATTGCGATAGACGACTCTTCTGTTTAGAAGAAATCTAAACAATATTGATCCAACAGACAACTGATTAGTGATTTGTTTTTATTCATTCCAATGATTTACTCTTTATTTTGCAATAGATTAGTGACTGTTTTTATTCTTTCAAACGGTTTACTCATCCGTTGCAACAGGTTGATTATATATTGCAACAGATAACATACCTGGTGCAAGAGATTAGTGATCTATTTTTATGGTTTCCAATGGATTACTCATACGTTGCAACAGGTTGGTTATATGTTACAACCGATAAACTACCTGGTGCAACAGATTAGTGATCTATTTTTATTCTTTCCAACGGTTTACTCATCCGTTGCAATAGGTCAGTTATATGTTGCAACAAATAACATACCTGGTGTAACATATTAGTGATCTATTATTATGGTTTCCAACGAATTACTCATCCATTGCAACGAGTCGGTTATATATTGCATCAGGTAAAATACCAGATGCAATAGATTAGTGATCTGTTTTTATGGTTCCCATGGATTACTCATCCATTGCAACGGGTTGGTTATATGTTGCATCAGATAAAATACCAGGTGCAATAGATTAGTGATCTATTTTTATGGTTTCCATGGATTACTCATTCGTTGTAACAGGTCGGTTATATATTGCTACAGATAACATACCTGGTGCAACAGATTAGTTATCTGTTGGAACTGTTATATTATTGTTATGCATTAATCAATTATAATCTATGTTATGTTCCTGTTAATTTAAGATAACATGGCTTCCAAAAGAAAAGAAATCGAATCAAGTCCAAGTAAAGGAATAAGTGCAGCAGCTCGGCTACATCCACCACTCTATGAGCTTGCTTTACAAGTGTTATCTCAATCAGGAGCAGAAGATAATGAACACTGGGAGGAGGAATCTTTCAAAAGAGATGATCCAAACGCTAATAGCCCTTCCGCTGAAGAGTTGGTCAAAACCTTTAGTATTGATCGTTATCCTATGAGAATGCAGTGCAATGGTGCCACAAATTTAACGGGTGATCTCGTGGTTAAGTCAGTCATGGGAAAATTTTTTGATGCCTTCAGAAAAATACTTCGAGAACAAAAATTGGATTCTTATTTCAGGGAAAGCTACTTTGGGCAATAACTTGATTTGCCGGAGGACAACAATGCTCGTTTCTGGATAAAAATGGTATATGATCTTCTTAAGCGCAGGTTTATGTATGAAAACAAAGATAAGATAGATGAGGTGTAGATAAATTATTGTGTCATGCCTATTTGTTTTAATTGGAAGGAGTTTGCCATAGTTGCCGGACTAAAATGTTATCCTCTTTCTCCTTCTCAAGTTATACCTACCCTGACCCCAAAAAAGCACCCCGCATACACAAAAAAGGCAAAGACAAGTCGAGTGATCCTGATGACTTAGTGTCCATTGTTGGTCCAAGCTTCAAAAATAAAATCTGATAGAAGCATTGAACGGTAAAGGACATTCAAAGAAGCACAAGAAATTATTGTGCTTGGTTTGGTTTATACATAATGTTCTTTGGGCGAGAGACGTTAACAACATAAGCCACGGTTTAATAAATCTCTTCGAGGATCTTGAGGCATTTAACAACTATCCTTGGGGTTATGGAAACTTCAAAATGACTGTAGAATATTTGTTGACTCCGTTAATGCCAAAAACAGTCAACTTATATGACTTTCCATGGGTCTTCATGGTAAATATTTCTTTTATCATTATATGATTCATCATTTTTTTATTCAATAATGCTTTTGATGTATTGGCGTTATGTTATAGGCTTGGGCATTTGAAGCCATTCCTTATTTGAGACAACAAGTGAACTACCAGAAAGAAGTTTCCTGTCTAAGAATTCTGAGATGGTTATCGGCCAAAACCGATAAAAATGCAAAATTTCTTGATCTTTTCAATCCCCCCAAGGAAGTAGTAAGTCCAATTCTAATCAAGTTTTTGTTTTAATTAATGATTAAATGATTTCATCATCATTCTTAATATATGTACCGATTTATTTTAGATTGTCCATCCGTGGATTGTTCTGACCAACTGAGAGTTGATGATGCCATTTTTTCTTACTTTACGGTCTGTGCAAACTTTATCGGACCCTAAGGTCATTGATGGAATAAAAATTGAATTGTTTAGAGAAACAACCATCACAAGAAAACCAATTTTGGAGGGTGGGGCTAATGATGCTCCTCTTACAGTTTTTGAAACAATAATCCATTAGTATTATGATCGTAATGGTTGTACAGATTTTTTCTAGATTTTGCCGCATCTAGTGAATGTTCTACATGCAAATGTCAATACTACAAGGCAAAAGATGATAGAGTGATTAATGCACTAACTGCTTCTATAAAGGAAATGACATCTAAGAGGGGTGTTATTCCATCAAAGAGGATTTCATATCCAGACACTCCACTAAAGATCAAGGCGGCTAAGAGAAGAAGGAAAGACACTTTCAAGGCATCATCAAGCATAAAAAAAAGCAAGATTGCAATGCCTCTGTCTGTGTCTTGCACTGATGTTCAGTGTGCAAGGTCCACAGGAGAGCAGCATGAGCTGAAAAAGGTGAATGTACATCATCTGTTCCAAAAAACAAATAGGCACATATCTGTTTCAATAGATGATACATCTGCTGAAAATTATCAAATAGATATATATATCTGTTGCAACTGTTGTCTAACCTGTTGCATTAGATTCGTTATCTATTTCAACATATGAGTCTTATATTGCAACAGATGGGTCATCTGTTCGAAATTATCGTACTGCTCTAATTTACCTGTTCGAATTTGTCCCAAAAGATAATCCATTTGATGCAACATTAGACTCATCTGTTGCAACGGATGGATAATTTATTGTATATCTCTACTTAACATTGATAATTCTGGTTTTCTAGGTGGATGTCCTAGTAGAAGCTACTGCCAAAGAGCATAATATCACAGTTGATAATCCATCAACTGCTTCCAAAGAAGAAGAAAAAGTGGAGCCTGTCAGTTTGGGAGAACGGAAGAATTACCCATTTGAAAGGTTCAATATCTCGTACGAGGATCCAAAAAAACTAACACAGTTGATCAACGACTATTCAGAATGAATTACCGATGGGCTGTTAAAGCATCATGCCAGCAGGTACATAGATCAATTTTATAGATATTGGTTTATACAATTCTTGTTGTAAGAACCTGACATTAACACATATAAATCATCATGTAGAAAACAAAATGACGAGCGCTACAAAGTGAACGAATCGCGTCTTGGTTTTGATATGTTTGACTTTGTTATTGCACACCCCGGAATGAAGAATTGGTTCTATTTGATATCACAACCCTAAACTTGCTGGAATGATGAGGTTTAAATGCCATATATATTACTATTAATTAATACTTTATTTAATTGCATCTGCATATTGATTTTTTAATCACGTAATTCAAAATATTTGATAATATGTGCAGCACATCGATGTCATTTCTTACTACATCCGAAAGAAGGCTAAGTTGCAAATACAAGAACAATACGGATACACAACAAAAAATTATTTGTACAAAGTTTACATCAATAATGCCTACGATAGGTATTGTCAACAACAACCGGAAGTTTCCCAAAACAAGGACTGCTTAATCAACATCATCAAAGGTTTTAGCATTCCGGCTGGCTTACCTTGGCATTTGGTCGATGAAGTGTACATCCCAATCGACTGTGGTGATGAATTCCATTGAGTGTTGGCTGTCATCATTCTAAAAGAGAGGCACATCCGAGTTTATGACTCGATGTTACGAAGGAGACATTTCGGGCCGTCGTCTGAGATACAAAAGCTGGACAAAATATTGCCTACTTACCTTGATATGAGTGGCTTTTTGGACCAAAAGGTTCGTAGTGATTGGTCGATGATTGAAGCATACCGGGATAAAATGGCTAATCCATTTGATGTACAATGTGTTGAAGGAATTGATCAACAAACCATTGGTAGCCTGTAAGTTTAAGTGTCATGATTTAGTTTTATTTCACAAATATCACAACATTTGCATGAACTGCAAGATATGAATTATCTGTTTTTTTATAACGCAGGGATTGCGGCCCTTTTGTTGCCGCCTACACTTAGTATTTGAGCTATGGATTACAAGTACCAAATGATGGACTTGATGCTGGATTACTCCACAAAAGATATGCTGCTCTTTTATGGAAATATGGAGAAGCGAAAGATCAAAATTCGTACGCAACCGACGTTAAAGATCCACGATGACCAGAGACAAATTTCTTAGCACCAGATGAAGAACAACTTTTCCATATTGATTAGATCCTTATAGCTTGAGTCCGTCAATGTAATAACCTATCCTCCTTGGTTTAACTTATTGATTTATTTGTAGAGTAGATCATTTGTACCCATAATAATTTTTTTTTGCATTTCATTAATTTGTTGAGGTATTTCATGTAATTTACGAAGGCTTTAATTTATTTTATTTTTTCTATGAATATAATTTAATCCTTAGTTTTGAACATGTTAATTGAAATGGAGTACTAGATTCAAATATTGCAACAGATAATACATCTGCTGAGACAGATAACATTTTTTATCAGACAAATTTAGACATATGTTGCAACATGAGATGCAACACGTAGGTCATCTGCTGGAAATTATATAACAGGTCTTCCCATTTTTTTGATTTGCTCTAACAGATTACCAATCAGTTGCAACAAATAGATTATATATTGCAACAGATCGTATATCTGTTGCGACAGACAGACTGGGAACATCTACATAACGCAACAGATGACCAACCTATTCCAACAGATAATTAATCTGTCACAATAGGTACTATATCTGTTATGACAAATATAAAATCTATTGCATTATAAAAATTCAACTTGGCCAGACATAAAAATTATTGCCACTACATGTAAAGTGAATTGGCTTGAAATAAAAATTTGTTATCGTGTTTATCTCTGTATTTGTACATGTTCTAATTTATACACGGGATCCAACCATTTAGTTAGTACCCCATATGCCCAGACCCATTGCATTTTTCCCACAACGGTGTCATGCACACTGGTCATTTGTGTGCCGGTCAGCAAATACTCGATGTATGCAAGTGAGTACGGCCTGCACGCTGCACCGGTTGTATTTCTTGGGAGATGGATGTTCTTATTTTGACCTTCAAAATCCCATGATTCCTTCTCCAAGACTTTAGTCGGCAAATGATCCATCAGTTTACTCTACGTCAACAACTTGGGCAATAACTTCAAGAGTGGCTATATGTGGGTTAAAAACATCTTCTCGCTGAAGACAGGTAAGTTGCAATCATAAACCTTAATATTTCCCTCATATATTAGTATCTCAAAAGTGAGAAAATGTGTGACATCCACGTTCATGACTGTAAGGATTTTCTTTGCCTTGGTCTAGCTCTTGTCGTGTGCATATGGCCTCTTCCTTCTAACATATTTAATCGCTTCTTCATCCCATTGGAATGAAGAAACTAACTGATCAAATCCCAGTCCACCGGAATTACCTATCTTACAGAGTTTGGCATACATATCCTTGAAATTGTTGTAGAAGTTGAGGTCCATTATCCTATCGGTAGCATCATAAGCATTCGGGCACGCTAATTGTCTACCCCCCATGAGGCAGAGAATTTCATCAACATACTGTGGTATAATAAGATAATTTTTAAATAGGTTAGTAATTGTAAATAATAAAAACACAGTGGAAAGAATCTGATGCAGAGGGTTCTCTGAATCAGTTCACAGATTACCCAGCCAACACAACTTATGCAACAAATATGTATTATGTTGCAACAGAATACCAAGTTGTTGCAACAGATTACACATCTACTTCCTAGATTCTTCTTCATGGAGTATATTGGAAGGCTAGGTTAGCAAATGTAAACTTACCTTGTCCTCGTACCACACGTATATATTTGTCATATTCGAGAAGTCTTTGGCGGCAAATAAATACATGGTGTATTCTTTTTGAACCTTCATCTTGATGAATTCTTCCAGTTCCTTTTTCTTCTCCTTGCCAAGCAATACGAATATGTCCACCTTCTTCGGCGACTCCTGAACTTCAACAACTTTTGGAGCGGAGGGGAGTTGCAATTCTTGCTGATTTCAGAACGGAGAGAATTTGTCTAATTTTTCTTCTCTTCCTCCTAACCTCCACTATAGGAGTGCATGGCTCCCACACCTCGTTGGATGGTATAACACCCCTCCTGGATTTCAACTCCTCGGCAACTTTAGTAATAGCCTCTAGCTTTTCAAGGAGTTTATCCTCTCTGTCCTTGCACACTTTGCATTTGTAATGAGAACATGAGGGTGATGAGGGGTGAGAGGGACCACTGTAAGGGTGGGAGGGACCGGTGTAGGGGTGAGAGGGAGGACCTGTGCAAGGGGTGTTTTCAAACATATTTATTTTTTGCTGAGCACCAACATTCTCATAATCACGACTGGCAGCAGTAGGATGGCTGCCACCATCACAAATAACTCCACCAGCAACACCCCCAGAAGAAGCTCCCGGATCTATTGCAGTTTGAGGTTGGTCGTGAAGAGCTTCAACATTAGGCTGACCTTGCCTCACTGCTTTTCTTATGGATGTTTCTTCAGCTAATTCCTTCTTTATTAACTCCACTGTTGGGTCTTCTTTTGTATCAACAAAACCCAGAGTAAGAAAAAAAGTCATCCCCATCTCAACAATGGTAGGCACGATCCAAGGATGCACAACCTATAAAAAAGATAGGAAGAATTTAAATCATATAATAATAATTTATAGCCAACTAGGGTTACATGGGGCTCGGGTTAGATAGATATTAACAAAGAAAACTCATGCAATAGATCATCTAGCTACCGTAATAGCTGATCTGTATGTTGAAACATATTGATAATATGTTGCATCAGATTACCCATCTATTGCATAATTTACAGTAGATGCGTAATCTGTTGAGTAGGGTTAAAAAAACCAGAGCAACAAATGGTTAATCCATTGTGAAATATGGATTGTCTGTCGTAACAGATTACCCATCTGTTGCACCAGTTGCAATTGATGAGTAATCTATTGCAACAGATGACCCATCTATCACAACAGATGGAAAATCTGTTTCAATATCTTTCTTTGAGGCAAATTATTTTAGTTGAAAGAAGACGTACTGCATCATCCAGAGGGTTAAAGAGATCAGCCTTGTTAATATTTTTTTTGCTGCTCTCTATTGCAGCCAACCACCTAAGTATCCTTGGATGAGAAACCTTATCCAGGTAATCTTTGAAATACTTTCGGAGGGGAGGAATGGCTTCACATGCCCAAGACTAAAAATTGTAGACAGGAAGCAAGCAAAAAATAAGTCATAACTATATTCAATATAAATTAATGAATGAGTAAAAATAGTGATCAATTTTACGATGAAAGCCCAAGGAAAGCCGTATAATGTGGTCGTCTTTGGCTTTAGCCTTTTTAGTAAATATTTGACAGTCAAGTAGTAGTTGTCGTATCCCCAAGGATAATTGTTGAATTTTCTAAAATCATCAGCAAGCACCAACAAATCATGTTCTATGACTTTCCTGACGTCTCTTGCCAATAAAATGGAATGGACAAACCAAACTAAGCACAATTTCTCCTTGTAGTTCTTTGGTATATCTTTATTCTTGAGATCCTCCATCAAATCCTCCACTCTATAGCTAGGTCCAACAATGCCCAACAACCCATATTTTTTTACCTTGAGTTTGTTGGACCCTTTGTGGGGTTTTTTCTTGATGAGAGGTTCTTCTGGACGATCGCATCTCAAGCCCATCACTATGGTAAACTCTTTCAATCCAAAACAAACCGGCATGCCACAATAGTTGATCCAGACTTCATCCATTTTTTTTCCGCCCTTCTTCGAACCTCCATCATCCCCCGCAAACTTGATCTGTGTTTGAGGAGGCCATATACCATGATCATTAGGAAACAGAGAGGGCAGGCCCCAAACAGCTCAAGAAAGTATGCAAAGCATCTCTTCTTAAAAAGTTCATCTATGATTTCCTTCTTCATAATAATCTTAAGTTCGTTAAAAGGTTTCCCCAACTGATATTTATGTACAACATCACGAAATACTGCATTAGGGTTACTCATCGGCATCGCAACTCAAAAATTGACGATATTAATAGTTTTGACAAAACCATGCTGGGATTTCGATGTTATTTCACGCTCCATTGGTGAGAAGGAGTTATTACTTACCTCAGTTTCATTTTTCCCTAACTGAGATTGTTCTGGAAGTTCCTCAAAATCTATCTGTAGACTAACCTTTTTTATTGGGTGGTCAGAAGTTGATCCACTTTCAATTTCTTTTCTTTTGGGAGACATCTTTTAACTGCAAATGATAGAAAAACAAAAAATACATTGCATTTGATGTCAGTATAATTTTTTTAAAAAAGGTGAGATAAATTTCAATAAATTATTCTACGCCACATAACAAAAAAAATACTCCAACGGATAACCCATCAGTTGGAACAGATGGGGAACCCAAATCTGTTTGAAGACCTATTTAATTCTCCCAACAGATATTCCACCTGTTGCAATAGATGGACAAATTTAAATAAATTATTCTACGCCACATTACAAAAAATACTCCAACGGATAACCCATCAGTTGGAACAAATGGGGAATCTGTTTGAAGACCTATTTAATATCTCCCAACAGATCTTCCACCCGTTGCAACAGATAGACCACCACCACCACAACCAATGCCACCAAGACCACCAATACCAACACCAAGACCACCGAAGCCACCGCCAAAAATATAAATACCAACAGCCACCAACAATACCACAAAAACCATCCAATAATACCACGATAGTCAACAAAACACTAAGAGAAAAACTAGGATTTTCTCGGGTGCTTCCTACTTTTTTAGCATCAAAACTCAAAATTGTTAACCCATTTTCGAAGATAATACAACTAAAAGTCTTCTTTTTCATTATTAACTAAAAAGCCCTATTTTTTAGAATAAAGAACAAATGTAGAACTCTTCTCGAACTCTGTTACCTGTGAAAACAGAGAAAATGACGGATACAAGCGGGAATGAAGTAAAAACAACAACTATATGTGGTCGTAAATGGGAAGAAAATCGACCTGTTTTGAAGGGTTGAGCAATATATTGACTAGTTGTTTGTATTTTTGAGAGAGAGAGGAGACCCTGAGAGAGAGATAGAGAGAGAAGAGTGAGAACTTCAGATTTGAAATGAAAAGTTTTTCATGCAAATGGATGATTGTAATTTTGGAAAAGAATGACAAGTTTTGAAATTGCTAATTTGGTCCGAATTGATCTTAATTAATTTTAAAATATTTAAAATATATAGTTTTTAAAACATTGAGTTGATGAGAACTCATTTCAACTCAGAGTGAACGATCGACGACTCAGGTCGGGATGAACACAATACCAATGCCATGCAATTACAAAGACTCGATTGGATTTGTAGTTGACCCTGTGAGCTCATTCATTCATCCCTAGTTCTACCTAAATAAACTTTGGTACTATCACTATCCTAACATTGAGTTGATGAGAACTCATTTCAACTCAGAGTGATCGATCGACGACTCGGGTTGGGATGAACGCAATACCAACGCCATGCAATTGCAAAGACTCGATTGGATTTGTAGTTGACCCTGTGAGCTCATTCATTCATCCCTAGTTACACCTAAATCAACTTAGGTACTATCACTATCCTAACATTGAGTTGATAAGAACTCATTTCAACTTAGAGTGATCGATCAACGACTCGGGTCTGGATGAACGCAATACCAATGCCATGCAATTGCAAAGACTCTATTAGATTTGTAGTTGGCCCTGTGAGCTCATTAATTCATACCGAGTTCCAGATAAATCAACTTAGGTACTACCACTATCCTAACATTGAGTTGATGAGAACTTATTTCAACTCAGAGTGATTGATCGACGACTCGGGTCAGAAAGAATGCAATACCAATGCCATGCAATTGCAAAGACTCAATTGGATTTGTAGTTGACCCTATGAGCTCATTCATTCATCCCTAGTTCCATTTAAATCAACTTAGGTACTATCACTATCCTAACATTGAGTTGATGAGAACTCATTTCAACTCAGAGTGATCGATCGACGACTCGGGTCGGGATGAATGTAATACCAACGCCATATAATTACAAAGACTCAATTGGATTTGTAGTTGGCCGTGTGAGCTCATTCATTCATTCATACCTAGTTCCACCTAAATCAATTGGAATGAAATATATTGCAACAAACGACTAAGCTGTTGAAAATTTTCAAACAGATATTCATATCTGTTGCAACAGATGACATATCTGATTTAATTATCAAATAGACATTTGCATCTGTTGTGACAGATGAATGATCTATTGAAAATTTTCAAACAAATATTTATATCTGTTGTAACAGATGACATATCTGATTTAATTATCAAATAGACATTTGCATCTGTTGTGACAGATGACTGAGCTGTTGGAAATTTCCAAACAGATATTTATATCTGTTGTTACAGATGACATATCTGATTTAATTAATTATCAAATGGACATTTTCATCTATTGTCACAGATGACTGAGCTAGTGAGATTTTTAAATAGATATTGATATCTGTTGTAACAGATGGCTGTGCTATTTGGATTTCTAAACAAATATTTATATATGTTGCAACAGATGACATATCTGTTTGAATTTTTTTCTCTCTTTTAATTTTAAAGAAAGCTTCTGTCCGAGTAGAAAATATCAAGTAATATCAAGAATACTTACTACTAAAGGCGGTAAAAAATATTTTTTGGATATCTCAAAAGTGAGTTCATTGAACAGTCTTGTCTTGTCTTTTCAATGTCATTAGTCTTAGTCTTCCTCGTGCCCCTCAAATTATTAATGAAATTAATGAATATTGAAAACCCCCACGTCTACGTACACAATACATCTATAGAAATTATCCCATCTCTCTTTCTTCAGTTGCAGTTTATTTTATTCAACTCTCATCTTTTTCTTTCTCTCATCTTTAGGGTAACAACCTTTTTTCTCTTCTCTTCTCATAAAGATCCTTTCGTATCTAAATCGATCCATATCTTTCCTTGACTGAAATTGCTATTTTGATCCCCTTTTTGACATTAAGGTATGATTCATTATTGCTCTTTTTCACCTTCATTAAAAGTCTTCGCAATAGATAAAATCGTCTTTTCATATCATTAATTTATTATATAATTATATTTATAATATTAATTTCTAAAATATATAAAACTAAGGATTCCTAAAATATAAGATAAAATATAATATAATATCTATAAACTACTAAAATATATGGTAATCACCCCCCCCCCCCAATATTTTCCATATTTCACGTAAATAGAACTCTACCTACAATTATGATCCGAAAAAAAACTACCCTAAATAATTTGTTTAGTTAAAAACATAATATAGTACCTTAGATAATTTAATAGCATAATTGATTGTTACTTTTTCCAAAAGAGAAATAACTTGTTTCCATATTTAAAGAATCCCTTTCTTAGAAGAAAAGAATTTGAACTTCTAAATTAATTTTTATTCCTTTCACATCAACGTAGAGATATTATTCTCCCACTATTATAGTTTTCTTTATATAAGTCATATGTAGATTTAATTTATTATAAATTATGTTTTTGTAATTTCTCTTTATTATCGTCATTCAAGATTTTTTTGTTTCTTGATGCTATAAAAAAATTAAATAATAAATATTTGTATTATTCTTGATCTTTCTCTTTTTTTTTTTCCTATTTGTGTAGTAGGAATATGTAGTTTCTCAACAGTTTATAATCAGGTATTTCAGTTATATTTTCTATAAATTTTATATTGTTAGGCTATCACTTTATGATTTTTTATGATTAATAATTAAAAAATCATAAAATATATGATGAATAATTTTTTTTTATGGTCGTTCAAGATTTTTTTGTTTCTTGATGATGTAAATAAAAATTAAAGAATAAATATGTGTATTATTCTTCATCTTTCTCGATTTTTCTATTGATAATATATGACTTATTATTATTTTTTTATTTGTGTTGCAGGAATATGTAGTTTCTTAAAAGTTTATATCCAAATATTTTTTCAGTTATATTTTCTATAAATTTTGTATTGTTAGACTATGACTTTATGATTTTCTCTATAATTAATAATATTTTTTTTAAAAAATATATGATAGTAGAAAAATAATAACTTTAGCTCACAAAAATAAAATTGTTATTTTAATAATTTGTTTGTGCACGGAAAAAAGGTATTACTAATTCCATGAAGCGAATTGTAAAATTAATTATAGTAGAACACACAAATAAAAAAAAGTAACATAGAGAAAGTCTTAAATAGTAAAGTTGACAAAAGATAAAATGGAATAAACTAAAGTTGCATTATAGTTACTTTAAAATATTTAGTCATGCCAATAGTTTAGAATTAAGTGTTTCGGTTTATTCGAAAAAATATGTTAAATAATTTATGAAAGAAAACAAATTTTTTCATAGTTTGGTGACTTTCTTTGAAGGAAAATTTTTAGAATTTGAATTTTTATAAATTGAGAATCATTCATTTTTGCGACAATATGATAGGAAACAAAAATAGGTTAAAGTGATTTTGACAAATTACTTCTTGAAGAATAACAAATGAGAAAAGATGTGGTGATGAGTTATTGTATTTTTCTTTAAGTATAGTTTTTATCTTAAAAGTTTTATGTTGTTTTTTTAAAAAAGTTGTTTACTTAATACTACACACAATAATTTATTTCTTTATAAAAATTTATTATTAATTAACTCGAGAAGTGAAGGTTGTGAATGATATTATAAATGACATTAAAATTATAAATGGTTTAAAATCAATTATTTTGAAGCGATATCATGAGAAAATTATGTCATATAAATTGAGAAGAGTGAAATAATTATTTTTTTTTGACAAAAATCTACTCCTTGATTTCAATTTATTTGTGTGGTTTTAACTTGACATGATGTTCAAGAATATAAATAATTTTTTTAAGACATTGCACTCTTAAACTGAACATACATTAAATGTATCATAATGCCGCTTAATCTTGTTAGGAATTGTCCTGAATTTTCTACCTTACTTGGATTTTGTCATAATTGTGTTTTTATTCGGAATGGTTTTCATTAGATTTTCACTAGGTTTATTCTTTTTCAAAGGAAGGGTCTTGTAGCTCTATAAATAGAAGATCTCTCTTCTCAAGTCATTAACACAATAATATCCACAATGTAGTTATTAAAGAGTGTTGTTTAGGGGGATTTCTCTCAATAGATTTTCAGATATTTTAATATTAGGTTTTATATGGAGGCCAGTTGGCCAAAACATAAATAATATTATGTTTTTTAATTTACTTTTGTGTCGTCTGAATTATCGTTCAATGGTTTGCAATTAGTAACTTCCGCATGACTCTTTTTCAATTTTGAACCCAACAAGTGGTTTCATAGCCTATGGTTTTATGATCTGATGGTTCAAATTGATGATATGTTGGTGATCAAAGATGCAACCAACTTGACGATAATGAAGTCTTTGAAAAGAAAAAGATCAAGATGCTATGTGTGGAGAAAAAATTTCAAATAAATTTTCAACAATCCTGCTACTAATCGATCTTTAAAACCAAAATCAATTTCAACTCATACTTTCTTTAACGCTTGGGCTCCTTTCAACACATGCATATAATTTTTAATGCATGGGATCTACTTTTAACCTATGTTCACATTCAATTTACAAGGCTCTACTTTTAATCCTTTTTACTTATAACATAGGGCTCCAATAATATCAACCCATGTCTTTATTTTTAATGCATTGGGCTCCAATTTTTAACTCATATCAACTTTTAATAATGGTAAACAACAGCGATATATGAAGATTATGTGAAGAAGAAGATCAAAATTGATTTTCCAGAAAATTCAGGCCAAGGGGAGATTTGTTAGGATTTGCCCTGAATTTCCTACTTTATCTGATTTTCTATCATAATTAGAATTACTTGGAAAAAGGTTTCCTTGTTTGAAAAGATCTTTTTTTCCTATTAGGTTTCTTCTTTCTTAGATAAAGAGTTTTGTAGCTCTATAAATAGAAGATCTCTCTTCTCAAGTCATTAACACAATAGTATCCATAATGCAGTCGTTCTAAGATTCTTGTTTAGAGGAGGATTTTCTCTTAAATAATTTTTATGCTTTATTATTTAGTTTTAAATATGTAGGCAAATTGGCCAAACTATATCAATAATATATTTTTTAGTATGTTTTTCTTCGTTGTCGGAGTTATCGCTCTATGATTTGCAAACTATTAGCTTCCACATGACGCCCTCTCAATTTTGAACCCAACAAGTGGTATCAGAGTCAGGTTCAATGGTGTGGTGAGACGACATTAAACAAGTTCGATAGCAGTTTCAAATCAAGATGCAACAAATTTAATGATAATGAGGATTTTTGTCTAGCTACATGTAGAGAAGGAGCTTAAAGCATATTTTCAACATTCCTCCTGCTTCATCTTTAAAAATAAAAATAAGATATTCTTTTATAAATTATTTTAACCCATATTTTAAACTTTATTTTTAACCATGACAAGCAACAGTGATGTGATTACACGAAGAAAAAAAGGACGATCAATTTTGTCAGAAAATTCAGGCCAAAGGGAGATTTGTTAGGAATTGTCCTGAATTTCTTACATTACTTGGATTCTATCATAATTTTGTTTTACTTAGGAAAGAATTTCTTAGTGGAAAAGGTTTACTATAGAAAAAGATCTCTTTTCTATTAGATTTCTATGAGGTTTATTCTTTCTTAGAGGAAGGGTTTTGTAGCTCTATAAATAGAAAATTTCTCTTCTCAAGTCATTAACACAATAGTATCCACAATATAGTCATTAAAAAGTGTTGTTTAGGGAGATTTCTCCCAATCGGTTTAAGGACTTTTTAATATTAGGTTTTATATGCAAGCCAATTGGCCAAATCATAAATAATATTATGTTTTTTACTTTACTTTTGTGTCGTCTGAATTATCGTTCAATGTTTGCAATTAGTAGCTTCCGCATGATGCCATCTCAATTTTGAACTCAACAAATCTTGTGGTCTTAAACATGTCACATGTAAAATTGAAATTGTAGTGGTGCCAAAAAAGAAAGGGTTCATTCTTTCTAAATGGACCAACGAGGAAAGTTAGACAAATAAATTGAAATAGTGGAAGTAGGTTTTTTATGCATTGCATTGAATTTGAACCTATATATATTCTATGATAACTTTAACCACCTACCAAACGACCCCTAATTTGTAAAGAATGGATCTTGGGTCTAACTCAACCTCAAAAGCCAGCTCATCAGGGAAAAATTGTCGAAGTCCATATAAGGAGATCAATTACCCATTCCTTTTTCGATGTGGGATACTTAACACTTCCCCGCATGCCTAGGCCTCATTAAGTGGAGCATGGACAATATAATATTTGGGCCCAACATTGGTGAACAATGATTTGGGATGGATCTGGCTCTAATACCATACAAAACTAAACAAAGAAGAGTATGAAATTTTCTTTCTTATTACTTGATGAATTCTTTGTATACAATACCCCTATTTATAGCCAATCTAACACAATAATTGTACGTAATAAAAGAGAAAAAATTATTGGGTACATCTAAAATGGAAAAAATATCTAGTATGTACCTAAAATATATTCACAATAATTAACTAAATAGTCACAATGAATCCCAACAAGAAAATAAAATATTGAATCCCAACAAGGAAAAAATATTGAATCCCAACACCCTCCTTAAGTTAGAGTTGTGGAAGAGACACCCAACTTCCTGAGATGTTGATGATGTAAAGGCTCCATCAATAACTTAGTGAACATATCGTCTATCTAGGAAGAAGATTTTACATATGACATTGAGATTAATTCGGCAAGGTACTGCTGACGGATGAAGTGACAGTAAATTTCAATATGCTTTGTCCGTTCATGAAATATTAGATTTTTTGCAATATGAATGGTGGCAAGACTGTTCAAATGAAGAGATAATGGTAAGGGAATTGAGATTTTGAGATCTTTGAAAAGGTGAATCAGCTAGGTAAGCTCAGCTACGACCCTTCTCATAGAGTGATACTCAAATTCAGCTGAGCTGAGAGATATGGATGTTTATTTCTTTGATTTCCATGAAATATGAGAGAAACCAAGGGAAATATAATAAGCACTTACTGATTTTCATGAATCTAGATAAGTACCCCAGTTAAAGTCATAAAATTCTATCAATTCAAAAGAAGCGGAAGTAGACATGAATATACCAAGACCCGAATCAGTGAGCAAATAGTGA
Source organism: Capsicum pubescens (assembly GCA_030864215.1). Classification (NCBI taxonomy): domain Eukaryota; kingdom Viridiplantae; phylum Streptophyta; class Magnoliopsida; order Solanales; family Solanaceae; genus Capsicum; species Capsicum pubescens. The sequence continues at coordinate 268,607,663 of CM061540.1, read as the reverse complement.
AGCACTTGCAATGCATCTTTAAAACAAAGTTCATGTTGGTTTTACATAAATTGAATCAAATGTTGCACTGTGAATGACCAATAAGTCCTTGTATGTGTTATAATTGAGTTTACCCAATAAATGCCTGTATAAAGTAGGATCTTGGATAGAAATACCTTAATTAACTTGTAGTTTGACACTGTAATCCAAAGGGGAAGAAACATGAGATAAATGAAGATTATCAAATTCATTCAATAAATCTAGTGTATAGTTTCTTTGAGAAATAAGCATTCCCATAGATTCTCGAACATCCTCCATGCCAAGAAAAAAATGCAAAGGACCAAGATCCTTGATTTTGAAATCCTTATCTAAAAACAACTTTAAAGCTTGTAGTTCACCTACATTATTGCCTGTCAACAATATGTCATCTACATACACTGCTACAATAGAGATAAAATCACCATACTTCTTAAAATATAGAGAATAATCATTGAAGGAGTGACTGATACCCTTAAAATTTAGAGCAGAAGCAATCTTAGCATACAATTGTCTTTATACTTGTTTAAGCCTATAAATAGACTTCTTCAACAAACAAACATGATTTAGAGAGAGTGGTCTAATAGCAGGTGGAGATTTTATATAAACTTTTTCATGGAGATCACCATGAAGAAAAGTATTGTTAACATCTAACTGAAAAACTGTTCAATTATTCTTCAATGCAATGGCTAAAATACATCTGATAGTAGTCATCTTGACTACTGGAGAGAAAGTTTCACTATAATTAATACCTTTTCTCTGCACATCACCTCTAATGACCAATAGAGCTTTTAGTCTTTTAATGCTTTCATCTGAGTTCAGTTGGACTTTATAGAACCATTTAGAAGGAATGCTTTCTTTCCAACAGGAAGAATAATAATATCCCATGTGTTATTTAACAGTAAAGTTTCAAGTTCTTTATCCATGGCTTCTTGACAACCTAGATGATGTGCTGCTTGAATATAACTAACAGGTTCTTGCATACTAGTAAAAATATTGAGTATGACTAAACTAATAGAAGATAAAGCATTTAAAGAAAAGAAACTAGGACTAACAGGAGTAATAAATTCGGTAGTAGTCACATCTGTAAGGTGAAGAGCATTACAAATATAATTTTTTAAATAATCAGGCTTCTTATGAGTCCTAGAAGATTTTCTTAAAATAGTTTGAACAATAGGTAATTAAGGAGAACTTGAAGGCAATCAGATATGGAGTTAGTGGGTGGAACATCACTGGACTTGATAGAAGTTGAGGCATAGTAGTGGGTAAAACTACTGATCAAGAGTAGATTCATAATCAGTAGAGTAATCTAAAGAAGGAAAGAAATTTTATGGTAGAGAAGTATAAGAATTCAACACATTAGAAGGAAATATAGTAGAAGGGAAGACAAATTGTGACATAAAGGAAAATATTCTTCATAAAAACTAACATCCCTGAAAATTGTAATTTTCTTGGTTTTGCAAATTCAATACTTTATATCCTTTCTTTCCATAGGGATATCCTATAAAAACCCAATGTTTTGCTTTAGGATCAAATTTAGTTTTATTAATAGATAAAGTAAATACAAAAAATAAGAACCCAAAATATTTTAAATGATCATATGATGATTTATTCTTGAATAAAACTTCAAAAGTAGTTTTTGAATTCAAAACACTTGAGGAAAATCTATTTATGAGATAAGTTGCAGCTTAAAGATATCCCCCAATAACTAATAGGAAGATGAGATTGAAATAAAAGATCTCTTGATGTTTCCAAAAACTTTTTTCTCTCCACTACTTCATTCTGTTGTGGAGTATAAACACAAGTTGTTTGATAAATAATTTCCTTAGAAAGAAAGAAATCGGATTGTACTTTTCCATTTCCTAACTCAAAAAGCATTATTAGTTCTTACAATTGTAACTTTAGTATTAAACTGTCTTTCTACCATAGAAAGACAAGATTGAAGGATGGCAAAAGCATTAGACTGACTTCTGAGTAGTTCTACTAAAGTCATTAACAATCGTAAAAAAGTAATTAAACCATCATGTGTAGTATATTTACAAGGTCTCTAAGTATCCACATGTAGTAGATAAAAACTAAATTTAATTGAAATAACACTAGAAGAAAAAGATAGCTTAGATTGTCTTGACATGGGACAAATAACACAAGGAGAAGAAAAATTTGAACAAGATGCAGAATTTGGAAAAAACTTTCTTCATATTATTTCTTGGAATATGACCTAATATGTAGTTCCATAGTTTTTCCTTTACATTGGAATCAAAATAACTTGAATAAAAAGTAAATTTATCTCCTAAAGAACTAGAAAAGAAAAGACTATGAGGCTTAAAACTAGGTAGGCTCGTTGTAGAAACTTCTGGATGACTTGATTTGAGAATATAAAGACCTTCTTGATCTCTACCAAGAATCCTAGGGCTCTTCAGTGAAGGGCTCTACAACATGAAACAAGTGTTAGGGGTGAAAATAATAAATTTTTGAAGTTGTTTACACAACTTATGAATAGAAATTAGATTGAACTTAAAAGATGGAATATATAAAACACTTTGCAGAGTTAGATTATGAAGGAGAGAAATAGATTCTGAATGAGTAACTTTGACCTTGTGGGAGTTAGGAAGAGTTACTGTTACAGGTTCAGGAAGAAGATTTAAGCTTTTGAAGTATTTTTTTTTTATCAAAAATCATGTGCTTAGATGCTCCACTATCTAATATCTAATAATTGTTGTCAATTGTAAGCAAACAAGCATAATAATTAAAGAACTTATCCATACCATCACAAGTTATGTGTGCTGATGCATCTACATTTCCTGTATATTTCTTATTCAATTTTTGTAAAATTTGTGCAACACTATCTTGGCTTAAAGAGTTTAGATTTGTGAAATTCTTTGTAGTCGGTTGAGATCCTTCTCCTATGTTAAAAATATTACCAACACAGGCCCCTTTTGATATTTTTTAGATTTAGTGAATTTAAAATCAGAGGAGAAAACCATGGATCTTATAACAGTGGTCAATGTCATGTCCTATTTTCTTGCAATAATTTCACATCATAGAACTTTTCTTGATAGAAGTTTCAGCTTGAATTTTATCCTCATTGAACCTCTTTTCTCAACTATTACCAACAAATAAAGAGGGTGATTATCTTGGATAAGCAGGAGTGGTATGAATTTTCCTTTAATTTTCATCTTGAATAACAAAGGAGTAAGCCAGACCAATAGCGGGTAGAGGGGAAGAAAACAAAATATTACTCCTAACACCTATGAAAGTGTCATTAAGACCCATGAGAAATTGAAGAAGTCTCTCATCTTGATGAGCCTTTGCACCTTTTTCTTTTGCTCCACATTATCACTCACAAGTATATACAGAGAATGTATTTAGTGTATCTAACTCATCACATAAACTCATTATTTTTTCAAAAATAAGTAAAAATACTGGAATTTCCTTGAACTACTGCATTTAAATCTTTTTGAATTTGAAATTTTTTAGCACCATTAGCCTGCCCAAATCTATCTTCTAGGTTAGACCATAAAACTTTGGAACTTTTGGAATACAAAAAAAAGTCAGCAATTTCTTTAGAAAGGGAATTCAATAAGCAGGATAGGACCATATCATTACATCTTGACCAAGCTCCTTGAAGTCTTGTATCAACATTAGGACAAGCTAGGGATCCATTAACGAATCCTAGCTTATTCTTTGCTGTGAGAGCTATAATAATTGCCCTTCTCCATCCACCATAGCTTCTCCCATCAAAGATGGTGGAAACTAGGTTCATACCTTTATGATAAGAAGGGTGGATGTAGAAAGCGTGTGAATAGTCCACTACATTGATTTTAGGGACACTATCACTTCTTTCAGATTGTGAAGTGTTAACAACAAAAGGTGATTTTAAGGGTGATACAACATCAGTCATCTTAAGAACGACAAAGAAGAAGTCAAAAATTAAGGACTAAAATTTTAAAAAATTGCTCTTGATACCATGTAAAGAATGGATCTTGGGCCTAACTCAACCTCAAAATCTAACTCATGAAGGGAGGATTACCCAAGTTCATATAAGGAGACCAAATAGCCATCCCTTTTCCAATGTGGGATACTTAACATAATTGTACTAAGTATCGTAGAATAATACATAAACATACCCATTAACTTGGTTTTGGCTGACATCTATGCTCCTCAACTTTGAATGTGTACAAGTAAGCACTTAAACTTCTATAAAGTTGAACAAGGAAACACACGTTCTATGTGACATAATACACGTAGGACTCTATATATGATACAAATTGGACATGTAGGATGCCATATAGGATGCATGTGCCTCGTTATTCAACTTTATACAAGTTTAAGTGCCTACCTATTGATTTTTTGCATATTTATACACCTAAGTGTCATTATGTACACTCATTTAGCTTAGTTTTGAGAACTTTTAAGCATGATTTAATGCGATGATGTGCATATTTAGTGATAATCACATGATTGCGTGTTAAGCCTCATATTTAGGTGGTTTATAGTGCAATTGAATTAGCATAAAGGGTCGTATGGTTGGGAAAGAGTTATCCTGGGATAATTAATCTCAAGATTAGTTATTCCACTGTACATATGGGATAACTTATCCCATCACTATGGTGTAAATGGTGGGATAAATAGTCTCGGTACTAACTAATACCTCACACGAAAATGGAATAAAATAGTCCTTAATTTTTTCTCAAGACTATTTATCCTGTATACCTCACACCAAACAACCACTAAGAGTCAAAATGGTAAAAGGAAGGTTAGAAGAGATAGCTAGTTACACTGTCCTAACCTATTCTTATTCTTATGTAGTTTTGAGTAGCTTTATGTAATATATGGTTTAATGCTTGTGATGAGATGTTGTAGGATACCATTGGAGCTGAGTTAGGTGATACATAATAGCTACATGGGATAAGAAAACAAAAAGAATGACACGACCCAAACCAAGGCCTTGTCGTAATGGGCATCTCAAGCCCAGCAAGGACTGGAGACCACCCCGTTTCCCAAACCAACAAACCAAGCACATACCCTGAGTCGGATGAATTCCAAACATATAACAAGATAGATAATTTATAACTCAAAAGACTTTGGGATAGGTTCACGACTGTGACCAACCTAACCAAGTCTAACCATCCGATACCAAGCCAATAATAATAACCAAAACAATAACCAAGTTTGAATCCATAACATAATAACATGGAACAATCATAAATATAGTCAAACAGTATCAACCCCAATACCAATACTAATGCCAAGGCTGACACCACTATCAACACCGCCATACCAACGCATAGTAGTTATCAGAAAGTAAAATAATACCCAGTCGAGACATGCCCCCGACCATAGCCAAAACTAATGTCCAATACTAAACCAAATGAGAAAATAAGGAACTAAAACAAGAAATGAAGCCTTCCGAAGTATGGAAGCACACCGCTTCAAGTCAACACAAGCTAATCTCGAGTACGACCACTGAGTAAGAGGTATAGTATGACCAACACGTACATCACGTGGGGATACAACATCGAAGATGGTTAGCAGTTGGAATGCTAGCATGTAACTCAAGGATAAGGATAAAATAGTGCAAATATTTCTAAACCAATCAATCAATGCATATAACCAATGCAATACATATAAATATACCATGCCGAGATAAAGAACAAGATTAGCATGAACTTGGAAACCATTAACCTGGAATATGTAACATGACCATCATAGAACAAGGCACCCACAAGATATATGGGCCCAACTCTTCCATAGCTGGAAGGGCCCCAGTGCATGTAGCCACATAAACCAAAGCATATCTATAATCGTATATGCATGCATGGGGGACTCAAATCTCCCGACATAATCAAGGTGGCTTAAGCACCAATACATGTAGTAAAGGGGACTCGAACCTCCCTTTTATATGTTCATTTGGGGGACTCAAACCACCTGGTCATTAGACACCCGCACTGGCTAGCACAGTTTACAGTGTTAGACCTTCGAATTCCACTTTCACGACCTGGCTACACATCCCACTATTAAGCCTGATTTTAAACCACCATTCTACGTATACAACCATTATGCCAATTTTGTACCAAAGGCATTTTGTTGGTATTGTCATACCAACACTACTTGAAAGTATACCACACGCCATTACCATTATCAATCAATTATTCATTCAATTGACTTTGGGACTAAAACCCATTGTCTTACAAAGACACTTATTTAATTCAAAGTTTAGGGACTTGAACCCATTGTCTAACAAAGACATTAATGAAGTTAAGGTTTAGGGACTCAAACTCATTTAGCAAATTAAGCCACCATGGTTAACATATAGTTCGTTACATGTCCAACAATGCATTTACCAACCATTCATATTTATTAGGCCAAGCATTAGTTCAAGACACCATTATCATGTGACTATTTCATTTTCTTAAGAATTTTCACAAACATTTTGAGGGCATAAAATTATCAAGACCAAAACCAAGGTAAAAACCATCAAGTTTAGGGTTACTCATGACCCATTTGTTAAACAACAGTAAACATGCACCCACATTTGCAAACCATCATTAATAACATGTATAAACATAATTTAAATCAAGAGTAAGCAATACTCAACATTATGCAAACAAACCCTCAACTTTGGTTTTCAAAACCACCAATAACGAATCATAATCAATGCTTAAAACACATGAAATTGGAGAACTAACAGCGAGGGAAGAATCACATGCCTTATTCAAGAAGATTCACGAAAGAAATTTTACTCTTTAGCCTCAAGATGACCACCTTTGAAGAACCCTAGCCCCAATTTCAACAAGTGAGTTTAGAGAGTGTTTTTGGAGTGTTTAATCTTCCAATAGTGTGTCATGAGAGGCCACAACATGTTTTAAGACGTGGGGACTTAAGGGTTTTGGGGTGGGAAATGTCTTGAATACCCCTATCTTAAAAGATAAAATCATGTTCGTAAAAAGGTACAACCATACCCCCTAAGCCTTACCTTAGGGTACGAGTGGTATCCTTATCTCATACCTAGACCTCACCTTGGACATCCAAACTGTCTAACATACAACCGCACAAGGATAACTTGTATCCTATCATACAAGAGGTACCCTACAACCCTTACCTTAGACAAAATGCACTTGACCACCTTAGAGGCATCATACGACTTAGCCACATATGACTCATACCCTAACATACTTCTAATAAGATGACTACTCATATCATGGACAGAAACTAACCCAAACCCACTGATTAACATACGAGAAGGGGAATCTAAACTATATCCAGCATACAACTAGAACCCTAGAGTTGTATGTTATTCAGAAACTCCAACTTTAAGAAATTTTCTATGGGTCAAAAGTCAAGGTGTTTCAATTCTCCCCTATTTGGATCATTCATCCTCGAATGATGTGTAAAGCAAGAACAAGCATGAGTTAACACATTTTGACATATCAACTAACCTTTATCCAAGTTAGAGAGAAAAGATTTAAGGATCTATTCTAACCATTAACTAAGTTAGGAAATAAAAGTATGATGAAGAATATATACCTTCCGCACAAATCCCTGGAGCAAAAAATAGGAACGGATACTTGGACTTCATGTTCTTTTTTGTGCTTCCCAAGTAGCCTCTTCAACCTTATGGATCCTCCATAAAACCTTAACCAAAGCTACATCCTTGGTCCGAAACCAACGAACCTGACGATTTAAGATCTCAACCAGAACTACTTCATAAGATAAGGAATCCGAGATACCCAACCCTTCCAAAGGAACAACCAATGAATTATCACCCACACACTTTCTCAACAATCGAATGAATGGAGCTCAAACTAGGAGGCAACTCTAATTCATAGGCAACATTTCCAACCCTCTTCAAAACCAAGTAGGGACCAACATACCGAGGATTTAACTTCCCCTTCTTACAAAACCGCATCACTCCCTTCATGGGAGACACTTTAAGAATACTCGATCACAAACATTGAACTCTAACTCCATATGACTCATACCTATATAGGATTTTTGGAAACTTGAAGTAGCTTTCTACCTATCATGAATCACCTTCACCTTCTTTAAGGCTTGGTGAATCAAATCAGGGTCAAATAACTTACCCTCAGTAACTTCATGCCAGCCAATAGAAGAACAACATATCCTACCATACAATGCCTCAAAAAAAGCCATACCAATGCTAGAGTGATAACTATTGTTATAGGCAAACTCTATCAAAGGAAAATGGTCAAACCAATTACTACCATAGTTAATCACGCAAGCACGAAATATGTCTTCTAATGTCTGAATGGTCCTTTTCGCTTGTTCATCTGACTACAGGTGGAAAGCAGTACTAAGGCACACCTCAGTTCCAAAAACTTTCTAAAACGACTTCCAAAAATGAGATGAGAATGGAGTACCATGATCCAAAATAATAGAAACCGGAGTACCATTCAATTTCACAATCTCCGCAATATACAACTTAGCATAATCCTCTGCCGAATAACTAGTCCTCACCGGTAAGAAGTGAGCGGACTTAGTCATCCTATCCACAATAACCCAAATTGATTCACATTGATTCTAATACCGAGAAAGACCAAAAATGAAATCTATGTTGATCACTTCCCATTTCCATTCGGGTAATTTAATCTCTTGGTACAAACCAACGGGTCTCATATGCTCAACTTTCACTTGTTGACACACCAAACACTTGTCCACATAGTTAGCCACATCTTGCTTCATATTATTCCACCAAAAGAACTCCTTAAGATCAAGATACATCTTTGTAGAACCAGGGTGAATGGCATAACAAGATTCATAAGCTTTGGCCAAAATTCTTTTCCTCAATCCATCGATGTCGGGAACACATAACCTGCCTTGGTACCTCAAGATACCATCACCATCTATCGCAAAATCAACAACCTTTTTCTCATCGACATTTCTCTTAATCTTCATTGAATCAGGATCCAACATTTTTTTTCCTTTATCTCAATAATGAGAGATGACTACGATACCTGGTGCACAAATATCCCACCATCTTCAGAGTCCGTGAGACGAACTCCAAGACTATCCAAATAGTGAATATCCTTCACCAACTCCTGCTTATCCTTATTCATATGAGCTAGACTCCCCATGGATAACCTGCTAAGAGCATTAGCTACTATGTTAGCCTTACCTATATGGTAGAGAAGACTCATATCATAGTCCTTTAACAACTCAAGCCACCTCCTTTGCCTGGGATTTAATTCTCTTTAAGTAAACACATATTGTAAGCTTTTATGGTCAGAAAAGATATCAACATAAACCCCATAGAGATATTGATGCTAAATCTTTAGTGTAATTACCATAACTAACAATTCTAAGTCTTGAGTAAGGTTGTTCTTTTCATGAGCTTTCAACTGCCCAGAAGAATAGTCCACTACCCTACTATACTGCATCAATACATAACCCAGCCTAACACGTGAAACATCACAATATACTACGAAGCCATCATTACCCTTGGGCAGGGTCAAAATTGGAGCTGAAATCAACTTATCCTTTAACTTCTCTAAACTACTGTCACATGCATCTACCATAAGAACTTGACCTTCTTCTAGGTAAACTTAGTCAATGGGGTAGCTATAGTCGAAAAACTTTCCACAAATCTCCTATAGTAGCAATCCAAACCCAGGAAGCTTCGAATATCAGTTGGATTCGTAGGTCTAGGACACTTCCTAACCACTACAATATCTTGTGGATCCACCATGATCCCTTTCTAAAGATAACATGATCAAGAAAAGTCACGACCTTCAACCAAAACTCACACTAGGAGAACTTGGTATTCAAACGCTGATCTTTCAAGGCCTGCAACACCGCAAAGAGATGATCGACAATATCCACCTCACTCATACAATAAAATAAGATGTCATTAATGAAGACAATGACAAACAAATCCAGAAACTGATGGAAGACCCTATTCATCAAATCCATAAATAATGTCAGAGTGTTGGTCAACCCAAAAGACATAAAAAGGAACTCATAGTGACCATACCGGGTTCTAAAAAAGTCTTAGGGATATCCACATCCCTAATCTTAAGATGATGATAACCCAAACTATGATCAATCTTAGAGAAATACTTTGCACCTTACAATGATCAAACAAATCATCGATCCTAGGAAGAGGATACTTATTCTTTATGGTCACCTTATTCAACTGACGATAGTAAATACATAGAAAAAGGGAATCATCCGTCTTACGCACGAACAACACCGGAACATCCCAAGAAAACACACTACAATGGATGAAACCTTTATCTAAGAGGTCTTTTAATTCCCTCTTAAGCTTTTTTAACTTAGCCGGAGCCATTTTATACGGAGGAATAGAAATAGGACGAGTGTCCAGAACAAGATCAATCCCAAAATCAATTTCCCTATCGGGAGAAATACCAGGAATATCATTAGGGAAAACCTCGAGAAACTCATTAACCACATGTACGGATTCTAGAGAAAGACCTTTCGAGTTAGAATCTTTAACCCGAACCAAATAATAAAACTCCCGTTTGAGATTAACTTTTGGGATCTAAGATATGAGATGAACTTCTCCTTAGGCACTAAAGAACCCCCGCCCTATACAATGACTGGCTCATTAAGGAATTTAAACATGACCTTACGGGTCCGACAATCTAAGGAAGCATAACACGAATGCAACTTATCCATCCCAAATATGACATCAAAGTCAACCATATCTAACTCTATCAAATTCACAAGAGTTAATTTTTCTCTAATAGATATCACACATCCCCTATAGACTTTTTTTAGCAATCATAGAGTCACCAATTGGGGTTATTATAAAAAATGATAAAAAATAAATTCAGGACCAAAACCAAAATGTACAGTCACAAACTAGATCACATAAAAAAGAGTGGACCCTGGATCAAGTAAAAAGTACAAATCACAGGAGAAAAGTTTCAACATACCATTTATGATATCATGAGATGCCTCAGAATCCTAGTGAGATGCATGAGCAAATAATCAATTTCGTCCAGTGCTAGTATCAAATGAAGAAATAGATGCCGAAGCAACATCCTTTGGTGAAAGAGCAGACGAAGAAGAAACAGGAGACTTACTAGCCCCAGAAGCCATCCTAACACGATGGTCACACTACGTGTGACCAATCTAACCATAATAAAACATATGTTCTTCGATTCCTCATAGAACCAAAGATGCGACGCACACAAAATCTACACAGAGGGTGGGATGGAGTCGATTGAGCCCTACTAGTCTGCAATTAGGCACCTTTTACTTGATACCCCACATCATACTGAGACCGACGATCACTTGAAATCTTTGGGTAAGGAGCACTAGCTGTGGAGAAAGAACCAGAGCTCCTCCACTTCTTCTTCGGCTACTTAACCTCATCTCAACCACTTTGCTTAGAAGACCAAAAACTCTTCCCCTGCCTCTCACTAAATTTAGAATGCTTTTTTTCCTCCTCCTCCACTTATTGCATATACACAACTAATCTCAAAATACCCTTGTCCTTGATCAATAAGGCAACCTTGCTTTCAATGATCAACTCCCGAGACAACCCAAAAGCAAACTTATGCATCCTAGTCCTCATGTCGTACACTATCTACGGAGCATATCGAGAAAACTAAGGAAATTTCAAGGCATACTCCTTGACAGACATTCTACCTTGCCTTAGATTCATAAGCTCTTCTGCTTTTACTTCCCTCGACTCCTGAGGAAAGAAGCGGTCCAACAAGGCACTAGAAAAGTCATCCTATTATGCAGAGTCAACACCATCTCCCCTACATTGTTCCCACTCCTCATACCATTGGTATGCCACATATTTCAGCTGGTAGGTAGCGAAATCCATGCCGTCCATATTAGTAGCATGCATAATATGAAAAATCTTCTCCATCTCATCAATAAAGTCTTGAGGATACTCCTTAATCTTTGAACCTATAAACATAAGAGGATTTAATTTCATAAACTGGCCAACCCTTGTGAGCTTAGAAGATAGAGTAGCAGATACACCATGCTCAGCCTGAGAAGCTACCAACTGATCAATCATAAGAATCAACTGTCGAAACTCAACATTTATCATATTAGCCTGAGGAGGACCAGAGGGAACCAATGGGGCTCTAGAACAATCAGGAACTGGACCCCTATTCGAGTATGGATCCCCTAAGTAGAGCGTGTTCCATCAACACTGTCCTCAATCGGGATAGAGGAGTTTTTGCAAGCTTTAAATCATTAAGGCAAGATTTGAAAAGCGAACAAACAGGAATTAGAGAAGATTCCTGGACTTGGACTCCAAGCTTGAAAATAAAACACAAGAAAGAGAAATATTCCTAAATGCCTTGTAGCCTCTCCTTTATAAGTGTGGTGCGCTACACACCCTTAAAAGAGACTCTACTCAACACGGCTTTGTGCACTCCCAACTGACCCTGAACCTAGGGATCAGATACAAACTTGACATTATCTAAATGAGGGCCTTGTTGTAGTGGGCATCTCAAGCCCAACAAGGACCGGAGACCACCCCATTTCCCAAACCAAAAACCTAGCACATACCCTGAGTTAGATGAATTCTGAACATATAGCAGGATAGAGAATTTATAACTCAAAAAATTTGGGATAGGTTCACAACCATGACAACCCAACTAAGTCTAACCATCCGATGCCAAGCCAATAATCATAACCAAAACCAAAACAATAACCAAGTTTAAATCCATAACTTAATAGGATAGAACAATCATAAATATAGTTAAATGGTATCATCCCTAATACAAATACCAATGCAAAGGCCGAAAACACTAACGACACAACCCATACTAACCCATATTAGTTTCACAAAGCCTCTATCCAAAAGTAAAACAATATTCGATCGAGACATGCCCCCGACCATAGACAAAACCAATGTCTAATATAAACTAAATGAGAACATAAGGAACCAAAACAAGAAATGGATCCTTCCGAAGTATGGGAGCTCACCACTTCAAGACAACACAACTTGATCCTGAGTTTAATCACTGAGTAGGAAGTGTAGTATGACCAACACCTGCATCTCGTAAGGATACAACATAGAAGATGGTTAGTGGTTGGAGCGCTAGTATGTAACTCAAAGATAAGGATAAAATAGTGCCAATAGTTCAAAACTAATCAATCAATGTATATAACAATTATAATACATATAAATATACCATGCCGGAATACGGAACAAGATTAGCATAAACTTGAAAACCATTAACCTAGGCTGTGTAGCATGATTGTTATAGAATAAGAAACCCAGGGCTATATGGGCATAACTCTCTCCTAACTGGAAGGTCCACAGTGTGTGTAGCCACTTGAACCTGAGAATATCCATAACCATATATGCCTGCATGGGGGACTCGAACCTCCCAAAATAATCAAGGTGACTTAAGCACCAATACATGTAGTAAGAGGGACTCGAACCTACCTTTCATATATTCATTCGGGGGACTCAATCCACCTGTTCATTAGACACCCGCACTAGTTAATGTAGTTTCCAATGTTAGTCCTTCAGACTCCACTTTCACGGCCCGGCTACACATCCCTCTATTAAGCCCAATTTAAAACCACCATTCCACATATACAACCATTTGGCCGATTATGTACCAAAGGCATTTCGTTGGTATCATCATACCAATACAACTTGCAAGTATACCACATGCCATTACCATTATCAATCAATTATTCATTCAATTGACTTTGGGACTCAAACCCATTATCTAACAAAGACACTTATTTAAATCAAAGTTTAGGGACTTGAACCCATTGTTTAACAAAGACATTAATCAAGTTAAGGTTTTAGGGACTCAAACCCATTTAGCAAATTAAACCACCAAGGTTACCATTTAGTTCATTACATGTCCAACAAGGCCTTTAGAAAAGTATTTACCAACCATTCATATTCATTAGGCCAAGACTTAGTTCAAGACACCATTGCCATTGACTATTTTATTCTCTTACGTATTTTCACAAACATTTTGAGGGCATACAATTATCAAGACCAAAACTAAGGTAAAAACCATCAAGTTTAGGGTTAATCATGATCCATTTGTTAAACCACAATAAACAAGCACCCACATGTGAAAACCATCATCAGTACCATGTATAAACACTATTTAAATCCAGAGTAAACAATACTCAACATTATGCAAACAAACCCTCAACTTTGGTTTTCAAAACCACCATTAAAGAATCAAAATCATTAATTAACACATGATATTTGAGAACTAACAAAGAGGGAAAAGTCACATGCCTTATTCATTAAGATTCACAGAAGAAATTTGACTCTTAAGCCTCAAGATGACCACCTTCAAAGAACCCTAGCCCCAATTTTAACAAGAGAGTTTAGAGAGTATTTTTGGAGCGTTTAATATTCAAATAGTGTGTTATAAGAGGTCACAACATGTTTTAAGATGTGAGTAATTAAGCGTTTTTGGTTGGGAAACATCTGGAATACCTCCAGCTTAAAAGCTAAAATCATCCTCATAGGAAGGTACAATCATACCCCCTAAGCCGTACCCTAGGGTATGAGTGGTACCATTGTCTCATATCCTAGACCTCAGATTGTACCTCCGTAGTTCCCAACGTACGACCACACAAGGGTAACTCTTATCCTATCATACAAGAGGTACCCTACAACCCGTACCTTAGACAGAATGTACCAGACCACCTTAGGGCCATCATACAACTTAGCCACATATGACTCGTACCCCAACATACATCTAGTAAGATGACTACTTTTATCATGAACAAAAACCAACCCAAACTCACTGATTAACATATGAAAAGGGGAACCTAAATCATATCCAAACATACGACTAGGGTTTTATTTGTCGAGGATACAACATGATTGCGTAATTTTTATTAGTTTTATTTGTATGTTTATCATGTCATATGGTTGTGATTGTATTCTTGATTTATTATTCTAAAAAGTCATGAACTTTAGGATAAATTCAAGACTCAAAATGAATTAACCATAGGAGTAAAGGGGTGGAACAGACAACTTAGGGAGTGCAGATCATATCTTTAATTGATTAGGGGCTAATTATTAAGGTGTGATTTTCTATTAGGATAAAGATCACCTAATTTCCCCTCTTGGTTAATAAAATAGAAAGATAACTTAATGCATCTGATTGGAGACTCAATCCCCATTCAACGATGTAATGTGAGACTAATTTGGGTAGATGACTTATAGGATGACCATTCCCAAATTATATTACCAATTCATAAATCAATAATCGAGACAAACATTATTACCGATAAGAAATCATAGTTTTGCATGAATGTGAAGTAGATGCCTCAACCCTGAAAACTCTGCATATATTATTTACAATCCCAATTTCATACCTTTTTTTATTTTTGTTACTTAGTTTATGTCTAAAATTCTCATAATCTTGTTAGAAACTCATATTTGTTAAATTGATAAGTATAGTTGGAATTAGAACTGAACTAAATTTAAGTCCCTTGGGTACGACAACCCGTCTCTCTAAAAGAGTCACTTTACAACTTGTTTGAGCACGTATTCTTATGTATGCGCTTGGACGAAATATATTTTTGGCACCATTGCTGGCCACTAAAAGATTAGTAAATTTCTAGTTCTTAGTTTACTATATTATTTGATAAGTGCTAAAAACTTGGGTCTTAGATACTCATCTTGTAGGTACAGGTTTGTGAAAGCTAATAAGCTAGAAAGGGATAAGGATTTGGTCCAATCGAATCTTAAACCTGAGAATCTCTAATACTAATTAAGAAGAGAAACAACACTTTTATATCTAGTGCCTCAGGTTGAACAAGATCAACAGGTCGAGGTTGTTCGTGAAATCATGGAAGCACTAAGGGCAGTGCACGAAGTTGCAATCCCACTCGCAACTAATGTTACCTCTGCCATATGCAAACTAGAACCTGGAGGTAGGTTTGAGCTGAAATAGAACATGGTGAAATTGTTGCACATGAGAAGTTCATTGGTTAGACACATGAAGATCCACAAATCCATATTCAGAATTTCCTAGAAATTAGTGACACATTTATTCCTACAGGGGTCTCCATAGATTATGTGAAGCTTACACTTTTTCCATTCTTACTTTGGGATGATATTGTAAGAAATTTACTCATTAGATTCTTCCCATTTACTAAGACTGCAAAATTGAGAAGTGAAATCCTTATCTTCAAGCAGAAAACTGAGGAGAACTTGTACTAGGTTTGGGAGAGATTCAAAGGTCTTCTCAGAGTTTGCCCGTATTATCAACAAGTGAATAAGGTATTAGATCATGCTTTTGTTGAAAGTCTTGACCCATACATAAAGATTTTGTTAGATTCAGCTGTAGGTGGCCAAGCTTTAGAGAAAACATGTACAAAGTTTTACACCCTATTGGATAAAATTGTACAGGGTAATCCAAATTGGCATACAGATACCTTGAGAGTCGTAGTGAAAGAGATTTTAGTCTTTTTAGAAGGGGGTGCAATCACAGTATTGGCTGCACAATTATCTACTTTTCATAACAAGATAATGATTTAACTTAACAAGACGAGTATGTCCCAGGGCTAAGCTCCAACTAGTATGCTTAAACCTATTCAACAAGTTCAGTAAGCACAGGTCTGGTGTGAAGTTTGTGGAGGTAGTAATCATTATGCAGCACTATGTGGAGAAAATTCAGAGTCGGTCAATTTTGTGGGAAATTTACAAAGTGGAAACTAAAATTTTGGTAACTCCTACAATTAAAATTTCCAAACTAAGCACAACTATGCATGGGTTGGAAATCAGGCACAAAATTTTCAACAACAAGCTCCCACTCCCAGAGAGAGGGAGAAAGCAGGAGTTTGGATACACAGCTGCTGATTGCAAACACATGAGCCAATTTTATATTTTTATTTTTATTTTCTTTTACTTTTCTTTGTCTTAGCTGTTAACCTTAGATCCGTTCATAGTCCTTGCATTACGATATCACCATCAAAGTCCTGTACATATCTGATTCATAGTTTTATTTCTATTATCAGAGTCGGTGTTTCTAGTTATCGTATTCTACGTCTTGTACATAATCTAGTCGTAGTTTCTTTTCTTAGATTTTAGAACAAATATTTATTGTGTCTTGTCCTTAGATCTTTAGCAAAAATATATAGAGTCTTATTGTCCCCAAGAATTCAAAAAGATTTTATTGAGTCTTTTCCATAGAGCCTTAGAACAAATACATCGAATCTTTATAGTCCAGAAAATACAAAAAGATGTCAGTCCCAGAGTCTTTACCATCAACGTCTTCTATGACTGGTTTAAGTAGATTATTAGAGACACTACACATATCTCCAACTATCAACTAAACTATGTTATGTAAGAAGGACTATCTCTACGAAGTAGATGTGTTGTCAGAAGAGCAAGATCTATTTTCTACATATCTACCAATACCAAACCCATACTCTGCCTTTGCTAGAAAAAAGTGTAATCTAGAATTGCAGATTGATTCGATGTATCAACAAAAGCCTGAAGGAGTTGAGGAATACTTTGATGGAACAAAACTTGATCAATATGTCCTTAAGACTCCAGCTAAACAGTTTATCCCTCTGCAGATGCCAAAGGATTTTCTAGAACAGTGAAAAAGACATAGATTTGGAGATTTGGAGAGTCGATAAAGGGACACCTTTTTTTTCTTGATACTAGATTTGGAGAGTACCAACGTGCGAACTTGGGCACTTCAAAAATCACTCTGGACTCAAGGGCAGTCATTGTCACCATGTTCCCTAACTTCAACATGTCTCTCTCTGAGCTGTATCTCACAAAGGCATTAAGGCTTCAACTCCGAATCCTTGAATCCCTACCAGACTATAACCCTATGCAAACAAACCTTCACTACTAGATAGTTTGGCAGGTTCAAAACCATAGACAAGACTTATCCCTTCTAGGTGGCCACCACTCATTTTCTCTAACCGTAGAAGCCACCAAAGAAATGGCCTAGTGTATATAGATCCCTAAAGATGTCTCCAAAGAAGAATTTCTCATGATTCTTTCAAAGTCATGGCTCAGAATTTATGAGATGATGAGAGTTCATCCTCAAAATCTCCAAACACCAAATCCTATATTCGCTAAAAAACATTCCAAAGTATCTCTCTCCATCTATATGTACACACCCACTTATAATTTTTCAGATGAATAGAATCCATATCCAGCGAATACCGTATGCTATCTCAAAAGTGCCATGAATGAATAGAATTAGATACAATACTTCGTTCATGATGGGCATACTGTGCATTGGTTCAAGGATCCATTTACAGGACACTGCCTATGGGATATTGACTGTGAGTGTCGAGAATGCCAAGAGGACTAATTGTATGCTTGTAATAAGGAGGAAGATGAGCTAGAATGGGATAAGTATTAGGGCTTCCAAAAACTCTATTACCAGAGGCCTTTAGATGAAGAAGAAGTCAAACATCAATTCAAAATCTCCTACAAACCCCAAGAATGGCCACCACTACCTACTCCATCTATAAATAAACCCTCCAAATCCAAATCAAATCTTGAACCTCCAATGTTCATGATATTAGAAACCAGATCCAATCCTAAATGAACCTCCCCACTAAATTACACACCTAGAAGGAATAACCAAAACTATGCCCCAAAATTGCCACATGTTACTTTATCTGCCAGACGAGAGGAGACAGAGGCACCAACCCAATATGCCATACTTACCAGGGCACTGGAAAGCAGGCTATAGATTATACAGTCTGAAAAATGCCTGCTAGGATCCTCAATACTACATTTCCTTGACCAAAAATAAAAAGAAATGGCCTCAATGGAAGAACAGATCCATCTTCTAAAATACGACTGCACTAAACTCCAAAATGCCCAACAAATCACCATTTTTCCAAAGACATATCTTCCACGAGAATTAGGCCAACACTTTTCCACCTATGCACCTCGTTCATCCATACCCACACTATTTTCCATAGCTCCAAGAGATGAACATAAAGAGTTTGATATCACCAAATTTTTATGGAAAGGAAAGATACCATGGCAACCCAAAAGGAAGCCAAGATGGCACAAGATTGGGACAAAAGGATAAAGTATTCCAGATAGTCTCCGCATTATACTGGTAAGATAGTTCTAAGACATGCTGTTCCTACACATAATCTAATAGTCCCAAACAGCGACTTAGAGGTCCAAAGTGCAGAACCACAAAGTAAAGAGTAACCAAATAAAGTATGAGAGTCCACCAAAAATTGTCTTCTCAACAACAGAAGGTTATCTTTAGATGACTTTACAAAGGACAACTCTATTATCTCAGATCAAGTGATCCCTCAGTATGATGCTATAGATCCTAAAGATATCATTCCTCAGCAAGTTATCAAGCGTAACTCAGAGAAAAAGGATTTGAAATCCATCAATGAATTGTATGGCTTTGAACAGGATGAGGATCCAGACCCTATGGATGTATGGTCTGAAATTAGTGATTATATTTCTGATGAAAACATATAAGATGAGAAAGATTCATCTATTAATGCACCAACCCATACCAAATATACTGATGTTGGCGATGCTAAATCCTCAGTAGATTCCCCCAAAGAAGACTATCTACTAATATACATGAACCACTCCAAGAAACCAGAGGTCTTCGAGGTTGTCAATGACCAAGATGGGATGACGGATGATCCAATCCTAGAAAAAAGACCAGATATGGGTACACCAGAAAACAAAAAATCAAAGGAACCAAATTTAACACCCTTACTCTCGATGATATCAAAATTTTAGGTTGGCCCCATAGGATCCAGGACTTCTACACTAGGATGGAGATGAAGAATCTGGATGAACAGGAGAAATACATGATACTCTCATAGTTCACATCCAAATTCTCTGGAATACTCAGATACTGGTGGAACGCTATTGAGATTTCCTCTAAGAACACCTATCTAATATCTCAGGACTTTGCCTTCAATATTAAGATCCTGCATGAGGTCATTCAGAGTGCACTCGAAATAATCTTTTTGCTATGTGTTCATAGTGCTAGCTAATGAAATCCCGCAAGAACTACTATGGTTATTCTGGTATCTGTGCCACCAATACTATATTCTCATGGAGTTCAAGTGTGATGTATTTAGGCATTTCGATCAAATCCAGTCTGCTCTGGAGAAGTTCATGCTATGGTTTAAGCCACGATGGTGCTATATTCAATGCTTTAGAGATTCCTACAATGCATTGGTATTTATTTTGCATCATCCTGTAGGAATCACAGGCCATAACGTCCAAGATTAGGCACAAATTTCACTCCCCTGGAAATTTGTCGTTTCTATAATCTCCCTAGAAGATGAATACTATGAAGCACAACACTTTATTTTTCTAGCAGAAAAGATGTATTCCAAAAGAAATCCTGCTAAAGGAATAGGGAAAATGGAACTACACCAATGATCATCCTTACTGGGATGAAGTCCGCCGAGCGGCAAAAAAACATCAACCACAGTGTGAAATCATGAGAGATGTAATCACAAACTCTATCAAAATTATAAGGCTAAAATCTTCCAAATAAGAATGCAAAGATTTATCATCCAGCAGAAGGAGTTACTTCACCAGATCGATGAGGAGAAGCTTGGAAGGCCAAGAATGCCCCAGGTAGAAGAGCAATGTAGATTTATGGATGGAAGAAGGATACGGGCATTCATCGCCACCGGCACCATCCAACACTACATGAAAGATGATGTCAAATGACATATGTAAGAAGTTACCCTCTCCAGTGGGTTACCCTTTCCAGTAGGTTACCCTCATTTTCAAGAAAACCATCTCAGTAGGTTATCCTTTCAGATGGGTTTGTCCTAAAGATGCTGACTCATCTACTTCAAAGATAAGAAGCTTATACACCTACTTACAAGATGCCTGCAAAGTTGTTGATGCACCTGCTTGCAAGCTGCTGACTCACCTGCTTGCACATGCTGTCATATGCCAACAATATTAGTGTGTGTTATTTTTTTTGGCCTGTTATATTTTAGTAGGGACTGGTGTGAATAATGATAAGGCTTACCTAGTCATAATTGATAAAGCTTATCCCTTACAAAAGGATAAGACTTATCCAGTCATAACGAATAATGCCTATCCCTTAGCTGATAAGATAGGATTGTAATATTTTATTTCATGTTTATCCATAGGTCTAGATTATCTAGTAAGCTTCCTTCTCCTATAAAAGGAAGAATAGGTCTTTAATTAGAGGCATCAATCTCTCCACTTAGAGACTAACTTCTTTATTTGGATCAATCTCTCTACTTAAAAACCTCTTGTACAATTTTACTTTCTTTAATGTTTATTAGCTAATCTTTTTTTTCTTGTTTTCTCTCTTTTAAAGGGATGGGTGTTTTGGTCCTTTAGGTCAGATAGGTAGGGTAGGAAAATAATTCAGCGAGGTACTTGTTGCGACTGCAACATGAAACTCCAAAGTTACTTTTTATGTATATGAAATAAAGTTGGTTTCATCCATACGACATAGACGTTTGAGTCCTTTCCATGTATATGAAATGAAATTGTCTTAGTCCACGCCACAACTTTTTGAATTGATTTATTATCTTAGAAACAACACGCAAATCTAAGGTCTTCCTTAGTACACCTTTTGTTCTACAGAAGCTTAAGGGAAACATTCTAGGGAGAGACGCTGTAAGACTCATTTATGTGATATACAGAACAGTCTTTTACTAAGGAGACAAAGGATTTTGTGTTTTCTAAGACTGGCAAAGTCATGCCATCCTATTGAGGGTTGCAAAGTCTTTGTATCAAGGCAAACCGTCTGAATGTGTAGCTCAGTTTCAAATTTATGCCATCTCATTAAGGGTTGTGAAGTATTTGTTGCTAAAGCAAACCGTCCTTATGGATGTGTAGCTCAGTTGTAGGAAAGCTGTGGTATGTTGATTTAAAGCTTTAACTTTGTATGGCTTGCTGACTATATAGACATGAATCATCTATCATGTTGGAAAGGTTAGACTCTGTGTTTGTGGTATCAAAGAAAGCTTTAATTTCATATAGCGTATCTCCCACATGGTCATGAAACTGCCTGTCATGTTGGAAAGTTTGGAGCTTGTTTCTAGCCGCCTAGCTGCCTCCACCAGTAGTCCTGTGCGCACCCTGTTTCACTGTCTATTAGGTTTGGTGGGAAATAATTGATGTGACTAGATCTAGAAGCTGACGTTAGGAGCATCTGAGGGTTGACCTCAGATTGAGCAACTATTTTATGCAAGAAAAGATGGATTCACACTTGAAAAATCTGCAACTTGCAACTTAAGCTTAAAAAAACAAATGAGCTAGATGTTCAAGCTCAGAATACTAGACCTCAAGGAGGTTTGACCGGTGATATAGAGAATCCCAAACAAGTTATGGTAATCACTTCAAAGTGGTAGAGACTTGACAGATGCACCACTAAAGCATAGGTATATGGTGCAAGTAGAGTTAACAAGATCGATACCTATGAAAAAATAAGTCCCCAAAAAGGTAGCTAAAAAGAAGAAGTCTAAATAGGCTAAGCAAGAATCAAAGAGACACTATTCCTTAAAAGATTAAGAAAGCCAAAGACGATATATTTTTTATGAAGTTCTTTGACACGTTCAGAAAACTTCACTTTAACCTTTCTTTGTTAGGTGTTTTGTAGGGAATAACCAACTATGCTAAGTAATTGAAGGATATGGTAGCAAACAAAATGAGGCTTGGTGATATTGATACTATGGAAAGATTAAAAGCTTAAAGACCATAGGAGTTTCATCCCCCTATACAAATTGATGAAAGTGATATTGCTTAAGATTTGAGTAATATAGGGGCAATCTTCAACTTGATGCCTCTTTCAGTGCTTAATTCTCTTGGTTTGAGGAAGCCAAGGCCTCATCAGTTGTGCTATAGATGGTAGATAGAAATAGAGTGTTCCATGAATGAATGATAAAAGATGTTCTCATTAAGGTTGGTAAGTTCATTAATCCTGCCGACTTTATTGTTCTTTACTATAATGCAGATGGCAGGGTACCAAATATATTGAGATGTCCATTCTTGGCTACTAGTGGAGCATTAATAGATTTTAGAGAAGGCATGCTCAAGATGAGAATGAATGATTAAAGGTGGTCTTCAGAGTGTACAAATTACTCAACACACCCTCACACTACATAGATCTCTGCATGATCACAACTATGGAAGTGGATAAGTGTGAGGTGTAGGCATGCAAAATTTCTATTACCTCTTTGGACTTTTTCATAGATTCACCCAAATTATTGAATGAGATTGAGCCTAAAAAGCTGAAAAAGAATCCTGAAAAGGTGGATACAAAAAAAGTTGCAGCCACTAGAGTATGAGCACTCAAGAATTTAGAAGAGAAGGTGAAAATGGGCCTCTAAAGGGAGGAAGAGAATGAGAGACTGTGGATGATAGTTATGATGTGAGTCATTCCGCAATAATAAATCAAGTGTTGCTTGGAAGGCAACCCAAGTTAATGTTGTTTAGTTTTATTTTTTATTTTTTTAGTATCACCATTTTTTTTTTGTTGATAGGTTGAAGAAAAGGTTGAGTACCACAGATCTAAGTTAAGGAGCATGGAAAAAACTAAGTGTGGGGTCCTCCAAATCTCTTTGATGGATATAATGCTACTAGCTAGTCTTGGAGGCATCATGGAGTACTTATATTCTCCATTCTTAAATTTTACTTTAAAGACAAAGTGTGATTAAGTGTGGGGTGGAGAATCTTTTTATATATGTTTAGGGTGTAGTGTGCTCTTAGAATCTTTTTAATATTTACTTATGTTGTTGAAAAAAATAAAAAATACAAAAAGATTTTCTTTTAGTAGTTTTTGGTTTTATTTTATTTTTAATTTTTAGGAGAACGCTTCATTCATCACTTGTTTTTTCTTTTCGTTTCTTTTTTGAGGGAGTGTCCTTTGACTGTGTCTGATAGTCCTGAAGCTGAATACTGATATCATGAATTCTGGTAACTAATATGACTGATATGTGAGTTCAGCAAACTGATATAACTGTGATGATCGGCCAAACCGATGTAACTGATACTGAGCGATTGTATATGTCAGTCTAAGTTTTGATGAAACTATTTGAGTTTTGTTTTATATGGAGTAACTGAATTTGAGATCAGTACTATCTAGCGGGTGATCTTTAAATCTGATGATTCTGATACTGTTTAACTATAGTTGAGATTAGTCTTGTCTAATGGGTGATCTTGAAGTCTATTTATAATGATAAGGATTGATTGTCTCTAACAGTACTGAATCTGTACTACTGAACTGAGTTGACTGTATCTAACAGTCCTGAATCTATAACTGAAACTGTAGGATGTGTTCATCTAACCGACATGCCCCAAGCTAAGCAGACTGGGGTCCAATCTCTTCCCTGACTGGAAGGGTGTCAGTACCGCGCCACTAGTAAAGACATTTGCCGTGGAGTAAATCCTAATCTAGTGGGTGACTCCTAGGATCAGTCCTATACATATAAATGTGCTAACGGGTGACCTCTGAGTATGTCTGTCCTATCTAATGGGTGACATCTCGTACCTAAGCTGGCTATGTAGTTCTGGAACTTAGGGATTGCTTGTAAGGATCTCAGTACTAATCTAGCGGGTGAGTCCTCATCCCTAGGCTCACTCGGTGCTGAATCCTACTCCCATCTGAAAGACACTGAACTAAATAACTGGGTTGAACTGAATAACTGAACTGAACTGATTAGCTAAACTGATACTGATTAACTAGATTGATACTAGTGGTATTGTTTAGCGGAGCTAAACTAAGTTTACTGGATTTCGATGACTGACAGAATGTACTGAGTTTTGAGGACTGGTTGAGAGTACTGAAGTTATTGATATTGACTTTGAATACTGAGGTTATAGATATTACTGAGTACTGAGATCACTGAGATTACTGAACTACTGAGATTACTGAGGTTACTGGATTTTCCTGAGTCACATGACTGACTGAATTCTATAGATCATGGCTTGACTGAGAGTATTGTGATAACATGACATGGCTCTAGGCACAAAACTATATTTTCGGGTACGAATACCCCCAGGACTCGATAGAAGGAAACTGACACATATGACATGACTTGATCACAATATTTGAGTCCACAATTCATAATATCATAAGTAGGGGATATTATATTTCATATAGTTATTCAACATCTTAAATATTGTAGGGAATGTATGGATATATTTCGTGTACATATTTTATATCTCCATTATCTTACATGCTTCATACCACCACAATAGCAACACATGAAAAGCATGGAATTCATATTGAAGTATATAGCTAACATGGACTTGTCATTTAGATATCATGGAACCATGTAAACATGAATTTCTAGCATCCTAAGCATTTTATCAAACACCTTGCATGCATAATATTGAGCATAGGTGTACTTAAAAAATTTAGAAATCTTGAACCATCCAAATTCATGGGTTTCCAACTAACCTATTTACACGATTCATGAAAAACACATCAAGATACAACCTTGAATCCAAACAACAATCATCAACATGAATATAGTCATAAAACAACAAGGAAATCATAATTTATAATTTAAAACATGATTCTTGAGTTCCATGGATGAAATGGACCCATGGATGAACACTACACATTCCTTAGAAAGGAAACCTTGATGATTTGTTGGAGAGTTCTTGGATTTGGGAAACTTAATTCTCAATTATCTTGTAAAAAAGGCTTGAATCTTGCTTTTGAGAGATGAGTTTGATGGAAACCCTAATATTGTGGTTGAGAGCATAAGAAAGGCTTTTTAAGATGCTTAATTGAAGAAAAATGGAAAAAATTACGCCTCTTTAGGGTTATAAGTCGTGGAAGGTGAAGAAAATGACCAAAATACCCTTATGAAATAAATTCCCAGTTGTTGAAAATCATAGCTGGCGACATTTGTGACAAGGCATCAAATAATATGACAAGCCGTCAAAAATGTCGTCACACAGGAGCTGGAATTGATGGTTTGTGCCTAAGCCTGATGATATTTGTGACAAGGCATCAAAAATGTGACAGGCCGTCAAAATTTTTGTCACAGTAGGAGCTGGATTCTGCCTAAGGCTGACGACCTTCGTGATAGGGCATCACAAATGTGGTAAGCTATTACGAATGTCATCACTTAGGATCAGTTTCTTCCTAAGGATGACAGCCTTCGTGATAGGGTGTCACAAATGTGGTAAGCTACCACGAATGTCGTCACACTGTTTCTAGCCTGACATGCTGTAGTAAAATAAAAATAACTCTTTGCTCTAATATTGGATTCCAGCGAAATTGGTAGTATTGGAAAGATAATTCAATTATCTATCTATTTATAGGTCATGAGATAAAAAATTCCAAGTATAATGAGAGATATGCTTGTTTGAAGTTGATTATACCAATATCCTTCTCAAGACTTCAATCGGTAAGGAATGTTTTGATTCGTCTGATAGCTGAGAGTTATTTGAAGACTTAATATACATATAACCTACTCATAAAACTATATAAGAACCATGATGTACTATGCACGAGCTTGGTACATGGCTCTAATATTGGTTTGGATCTTTTGGGGTATTTTAATATCTCCCCTTGGGAACATTCATCCTCGAATGATACTGGATGAGGTAAGAGAAAAGACAACTTACACGAATAAATAGCATGAATGACTGATCATGATTTCATGGATGACATGACTAAAAACTGAGCATATCATATTGCACATGCATATCTGATGCATGGCTAGCTGATTTATGAATGTAGGACTGAGTGTTCCGATAAACTGAGTTTCTCAAACTGAGAATGCATATCTGATGCTTAACTGATAAGTTGAATCCATGCATATCTGATGCATGATTATATGACTGACATGATACGTGAATGCATGACTGAAAGTACTGATAAGCTGACCATGCATATCTGATGCGTGAATACATGACTGAACTGACTCACGAATATGCGACAGAACATGCAATGGTAAAGGAACTAAGATTGAACTAAAACATGAGAAAATGACTGATTTTGCTACATGACATATGGACTGAACATCATGAACTGAACTGAACCTCTGAATACTTGACTTAGAGCTGAGGTCTAACTTGAAGGTCAACTTATGAGTACTCTCTATTCTAGACTGAATTCATTATGCAAGGAGAAATTGAAGGATCTAATGCATGAGAGCGTTAAGAGAAAGTGGGGTATCTCCCCCTTGGTATGCTATGTCCCTTTAAGAACGCTTACCTTACGGAGATACTGGGTGATGCACAGGGCATCTACGAACTAGATTATAACTAAACTTTGGGAGTCTAAAACTAATGCATGATGTATGAGATGAACTGAACTTGCAACTACTAGGAGGTTCTACCTTGAAATTGTTACATTCTCTGAGGTTTTGGATAGCATGAATAGATGCAAGGATGAGAAAATAAGCTATACAAATCTGACTGCTCGATTGCTAAACTGACTTGTTGGCATGACATGAATATTGAAAGAAGGGAAACTGTTCCTAAAACATCTCATAGCCTCTTGCACACAAGTGTGGTGCACAACACACGCTTGTCTAAGACTCTACTAGATACGACTTTCAAACTTCCTAGGACTCTATTGAACCTTAGGATTTGATACCAAGTTTGTAACACCCCAATTTTCTGAACCAAAATGCTACACGGTGCTCATGACCCCGAAGGACCACAAGCTAACCCATGACTGATATCTGTACCTGTATACTACATAATATATCATAAAATATGGAAACATGAACATGAAAGGTCATAAGGTTCGAACTGAATAAACGTCTGATAACAAAATATCTGAAAAAGGTATAACAATACCAAAACAAGTCATAAATATTGAAAATAATGAGATCTGAATATCTAATCTGACATTTAGTCTGAAAGCCTCTAATTGAACTGAATAAGGAGTTGAAGGAACATGTCTCCAACTAACTTCATCTAGCAACTGAATAGTAAATGTAGCAATAATCATATCGTTCTCGAATGAGAAGGACTCACTGCAAACTCTGAACACTAAAATGCTACTGCTTATCTAAAGCTCATGCCTATGAACCAATGGTGTAACATAAGAAAAAGCACCATATCGCAAATGCTTCAGTACGTCTGAATGTACTGAGTACACGAGTGAGGTAGGCTAAATGCAAAGGGTTATATGCATGAACAATGCTGACTAATATGAACGTGAGAATAAATACATGCATACATAACTGTAACTGAACTCGTGGAGATACTGACTACTGAGTCTGAATACTGACAACATGAGTGTACTGATAAAGAGATACTAAATAGATGAACGACTATTTCTGACAGTTTTAATTATGAAAAACTAGTCTAGTTGACTGTGTCTGACAATCGTGAAACTGAATACTGATAACTGATATGACTGATACATGAGTTCAGAAAACTGATATAACTGTGATGATCGGCCTAACCGATGTAACTGATACTGAGCGACTGCATCTGACAGTCTAAGTTTTGATGGAACTATCTGAGTTCTATTTTATATGGAATAACTGAATTTGAGATCAGTCTATCTAGAGGGTGATCTTTAAATCTGATGATTCTGATACTGTTTAACTATAGTTGAGATCAGTCCTGTCTAATGGGTGATCTTGAAGTCTATTTATAATGATAAGGATTGATTGTCTCTAACAGTACTGAATCTCTACTACTGAACTGAGTTGACTGTATCTGACAGTCCTGAATCTGTAATTAAAACTGTGGGATGTGTTCATCTAACCGACATGCCCCAAGCTAAGCGGACTGGGATCCAATCTCTTCCCTGACTGGAAGGGTGTCAGTACCGCGCCACCAGTAAAGACATTTGCTGTGGAGTCAGTCCTAATCTAGCGAGTGAATCCTAGGATCAATCCTATATATATAAATATGCTAACGAGTGACCCCTGAGTATGTCAGTCCTATCTAACGGGTGACATCTCATACCTACGCTGGCTACGTACTTCTGGAACTTAGGGATTGCTTCTAAGGATCTCAGTCCTAATATAGCGGGTGAGTCCCCATCCCTAGGCTCACTCGATGCTGAATCCTACTCCCATATGAAAGACAGTGAACTAAATAACTGGGTTGAACTGAATAACTGGACTGAACTTATTAGCTGAACCGATACAGATTAACTAGAATAATACTAGTGGTATTGTTTAGCGGAGCTAAACTAAGTTTACTGGATTCCGATGACTGATGGAATGTACTGAGTTCTGAGGACTGGTTGAGAGTACTAAAGTTACTGAGATTGACTTTGAATACTGAGGTTACAGATATTACTGAGTACTGAGACCACTGAGATTACTGAACTACTGAGATTACTGAGGTTACTGGATTTTCCTGAGTCACATGACTGACTGAATTCTATAGATCATAGATTGACTAAGAGTATCATGATAACATAACATGGCTCTAGGCACACAACTATATTTTCGGGTATGAATACCCCCAGGACTCGATAGAAGGAAACTGACACATATGACATGACTTGATCACAAAATTTGAGTCCATAATTCATAATATCATAAGTAGGGGATATCATATTTCATATAGTTATTCAACATCTTAAATATTGTAGGGAATTCATGGATATATTTCGTGTACATATTGTATATCTCCATTATCTTAGATGCTTCATACCACCACAATAGCAACACATGAAAATCATGGAATTCATATTGAAGTATATAGCTAACATGGACTTGTCATTTAGATATCATGTAACTATGTAAACATGAATTTCTAGCATCCTAAGCATTTTATCAAACACCTTGCATGTATAATATTGAGCATAGGTGTACTTAACAAATTTAGAAATCTTGAACAACCCAAATTCATGGGTTTCCAACTAACCTATTCACATGATTCATGAAAAACACATCAAGATACAACCTTGAATCAAAATGACAATCATCAACATGAATATAGTCATAAAACAACAAGGAAATCATAATTTATAATTTAAAATATGATTCTTGAGCTCCATGGATGAAATGGACCCATGGATGAACACTACGCATACCTTAGAAAGAAAACCTTGATGATTTGCTGGAGAGTTCTTGGATTTGGGAAACTTAATTCTCAATTATCTTGGAAAAAGGATTGAATCTTGCTTTTGAGAGATGAGTTTGATGGAAAACCTAATCTTGTGGTTGAGAGCGTAAGAGAGGGTTTTTGAGATGCTTAACTGAAGAAAAATGGGAAAAACTATGCTTCTTTAGGGTTATAAGTTGTGGAAGGTGAAGGAAATGACCAAAATACGCTTATGAAATAAATTCCTAGTTACTGAAAATCATAGCTAACGATATTTGTGACAAGGCGTCAAAAAATGTGACAAGCCGTAAAAAATATCGTTACACAGGAGCTGGAATTGATGGTTTCTGCCTAAGCCTGACGATATTTGTGACAAGACATCAAAAATGTGACAGATCGTAAAAAATGTGGTCATACAGAAGCTGGATTCTGCCTAAGGCTGACGACCTTCGTGATAGGGCGTCACAAATGTGGTAAGCCACCACGAATGTCATCACTTAGGAGCTGGTTTCTGCCTAAGGCTGACGACCTTCGTGATAGGGCATAACAAATATGGTAAGCTACCACGAATGTCGTCACTTAGGATCTGGTTTCTGCCTAAGGTTGACGACCTTCGTGATAGGGCGTCACAAATGTGGTAAGCTACCACGAATGTCGTCACACTGTTTCCAGCCTGACATGCTGGAGTAAAATAGGAATAACTCTTTGCTCTGATATTGAATTTAGGTGTAATTGGTATCGTTGGAAAGCTAATTCAATTACATATCTGTTTATAGGTCATGATCTCAAAATTTCCAAGTATAATGAGAGATATGCTCATTTGAAGTTGACTATACCAATATCCTTCTCAAGAATTCAATCAATAATGAATATTTTGATTCGTATGATAGCTGGGAGTTATTTCAAGACTTAATATACATCTAACCTACTCATAAAACTATAAAATAACCATGATTTACTAAGAATGAGCTTGGTACACGGCTATAATATTGGTTTGTATTTTTTGGGGTATTACAGTTAGGGACTTCTCTCGATGATAGATGGATGACAATCGTTTTGAGGGATATTAGTCATTAGGATTACTAAGTACAACCCTTTCACTATTTTGATATTAAGTGCTCTTGTTAGGTTACATGACAACATGATGCAAGTTGGTTTGTAATTGAAAGCATGTTGAATGTGTTGAATGACAATGTTAAGACACCTAGGATCATTTTGTGACTCTTGTTTTATTTTAGATTAAATTTGATTTCTTACAATTGATTTATTGAGAGTCTATATGGATCCTTCTTGAGTTAAACATGTTCCATATGTGTGAGGTTTTTGTTGTATTTTTGGTTTGCATATTGATCCTAGAACTTTCCCAGTGTGTTTGAAAAATAAAATGAACAATGTAAGATTAGGAGATGATGTAGGCATTTCATTGATAACCATTTATACCTTCTTTATCTTCCCATAATGTTTGATCTTAGTTAGCCTCGTTGAGATTTTAGCTTATTCTTTGGTAGCCTCATTTGTAGCTTATTCCTTTTTATTCAATGGATCATAATTTGATAAAAAAATTCCTAAGCTATGTAGTTGAAAACTTAGGATGTTAAGGAGTGTAAAACTAAAGAAAAAGTAAAGTTAAAGCCCAAAGTAATAACTATGGGTGTGTTTGAAAGTTTATGTGTTATTGGTGAGGAGTATGGTAATGAAGAGAAAAATTGATCAAAAGAAGTGAATCATATGTTAATATCAAAAGAGTTTCTTTGGATGCTAAATGGTGATACATAACAGCTACATGGAATGAAGAAATAAGGAGAAAGCTTGATGTGAACAACGTATATGGAAGTGCACATGTGAAACTCCTCAAGTTGAAGAATGTGAAGATTGAAGCTAAGAACTCATCAAGATTGAGATGTGATGCAATAAAAACTGGCACAATGTTAAAGATCAAGTTTGGAAGAGTTAGGACCACCAAAACAGTAGATTACCATGATTTTAAGGTGCCACGAAGCTAAAAAATAGAAGAAACAAAGTTAGAGTGATTTTAGTCAACTAGGCAATAGTCTGTCACAATATTAGTAATGTCATGGATGTTGTGCTCCATTTTATTAAGATATCACGGAGGTTATTCTTTATTTTATTAAGGTGTCACAGAGGTGATGCTCCATATTTCAAGGTGTCATGGACCTTGAGTTTTTCGGGTACAAATTATCCTACACTATAAATAGGATACTTAGCTTATATTCGAATGACTTTTGGACGATTTTGAAGAGGTGAAAACATGAAAGAGTCTTCTCCTTCATTACTTAATTCTTGTATGAACTACATTAATTTTGAAAGTATGAATTATATTATGAGTGGTTGGTTGTCTAAAATACCTTTTTCTAGGATTGAGGCTACGACATGAATTCTTAATTTTAATTTATTAGTTTGGTTTATGTGTTTATCATGTTATGTGTTTGTGCTTGCATTCTTGCTTTACTATTCTAAAGAGTCATGAACTTTAGGATAAATTCAAGCCTCAAAACGAATTTTCCATAGCAGTGGAGGACTGAAATGAAAAATGTAGGGAGTGTGAATCATATCTTTAATTAATTAGGGGCTAATTGTTAAAAGGATGATTTGCGATTAGAATAGAGATATGCCTAATTGCCCACCTCAATTAATAAAATGGGAAGATAGCTTAATGCATCCGAATTAGAATCTCACATCCCCACTCAATGATGTCGTTATGAGACTAATTTGGGTAGATGACTTAGAGGATGACCATTTCCAAGTTCTATTATCAACCTCCTAAATCAACAATCATGATAAACATCAACACTAGCTAGAAATCATAATTATGCATGAATGTGAAGTAGATGCCTCAACCCTACAAACTCTCCATATATTGTTTACAATCCCAATTTCATATCATTGGTATTTTTATTAATTAATATATATTTATAATTCTCATAATCTTGTTACAAACTCGCACTTGTTAAATTGATAAGTATAACTGGAATTAGAACTGAACTAACTTCAAGTCCCTTGGGTACGACAATCCATATCTCAAAAAGATTCACTTTACTACTTGTTTGACCACGTACGGTTGCTTATGCGCTTGGACACAATAAGTTTTTGTGTGCACACCCAAATTTGGAGGGCATAGTGATAAGAATAAAACTACGAAAACTAGAAATTGATATGAAAGTAAAGATATCTGATAAAGATAGTAATTAGACACAACAATAAGAAGGAATTAAGAACAAAAGAGTATATTAAATTCTAATACTCTCAATTATAATCTTAATCAAATACCTAATTCTTATAGTGACCAATAGGGAGATGATCACCCTCAAAGCCAACAATTCTAATCCAAGTTTCAACATAAGTTTACCAATTCTCTCACTCACTGGAGAAACATATTCATCAATAATCAAGCTAAATTACGAAAATAACCTAACCTCCCATGTATTTATAGTTTAGGACTAATTATTACACATTTTGGGGCCCAAAAGTGACCCAATTGCAAGAAAAGGCCCACATAATATGCTTGAGAAGATTTGAAGTTATTGGGGCACATCCCAGGCATACTAGGGGTTGTTTTGACCTATGCTTGAAATGCAAGAGCCGGTCTAAGGAAGATCTAAAGTGCCTTGGGGTGAATGTCCCTTCCAAGGGACTTCTTAGCCTAGTTTTGCATTCCCTTGATTCCTCCAGTGATCCTTGACCCATTGTGAGTGCAATCATCATCAAATGACATCCTCTTGATGGTAAGAAGACTTCTTTAAGTAACTCTTGCTTTATGAACAATTCTTTGATCCTTTGAAGCTCCAGGCTTGGATTCTACTCAAAAGTTTAGAGCTAATCCAGATTATATTATTCTTTTCATCTTGAGAAGAATTTAACCTAAAATTCAAGGGGTGATCATATTCTATCATGTCAAAGAGTGAAGTATCTCACACATTGAAGATATTGTGCACCTGCTATTTCAAAGAAAGATCAATCTTGTAGGCATAATTGTTTATCCTCTCAAGCAATTAAAATGGACCTTCACCTCACGACATCAATTTGGATTTTCTTGGGTTGGTAACCTATCTTTATGGAGGTGCACCTACACCTAATTACCTAGTTCAAGCACAAGTCGCTTTCTTCCATTGTTTACTCTTTTGGTCACCTCTTGATTCTTCTTCTCAAGGCAGATCCTCACCTTCTCATGCATCTTCTTCATGTCTTCCACCCTCTTATTTCTATCTAAGATTATCACAACATCACTAGGCAAATTAATGATATCTAAAGAGGTGAGGGGGTTAAAACCATAAACACATTCAAAGGGAGTCATACCAACAGTCAGATGGATAATACGATTATAAGCAAGTTCGACTAAAGGTAGGTGGTCCTCCTAAGTAGCCATTTTACCTTAACAAAGGTGCGTAACAAAGAACCCAAGGTCTTATTTACCACCTTTATTTGACCATCGATTTGTGGGTTTCAAGACATTGAGAAAAATAATTTAGTGCCAAGCCTACCCCACAATGACTTCCAAAAGTGACTAAGGAACTTGGAGTCCCTATACTAACAATGGTCCGAGGGATTTCGTGTATTTTGACAACATGATCAATAAACAAAAAATCCACAATAGAAGCATTATTACTTTTATGACACAGAATAAAATGGGCCGTCGTAGAAGACTAATCCACAACAACAAAAATACCATCTCTATCCTTTTTTTCATTGGAAAAACAAAAACAAAATCCATATAGATGTGAAGCCAAGGGCATTGGGTAGTGGGTAGTGGGGTATAAAATCCTTGAGGGAGAAGGAGGGATTTTTCACTTCTATAATTCGTACATTGGCCACAAATTCTAGCAACATCTTGATGTATTTTGGGCTAATAGATTTACTCCTCTAGGATTTCAAGGGTTTTGTTAATTCCAAAGTGACCCCTCATACCACCATCATGTACCTCTCTTACAAATAATTCTCTCCATGAGCTAGAGAGTACACACAATCTTTTTCCTTTAAATAAGAACTCATCAAACTTTGAGTAGGGCATAGAAACACTATCTCTCTCCCACCTTTACATACCCCATGCCTCATAATCTTGCTAGACTTGAGAAAATTTGGAGTCCTCAGGATACATTGCCTTTAGACTCTCAAATCCTATCAACTTATAAGATAATTTAGATATTAACATATGTTTCCTAGACAATGCATTGGCTACCACCTTTTTCTTTCCATTTTTGTATTAAATTACTTAAGGGAAAGTCTCTAGAAAAGCAATCTATTTGGTATGTCTTTGACTTAACTTATCTTGGGCCCAAAGATGTTTCAATGATTCATGGTCAGTTTGAATCATGAACTCCTTGGGACATAAATAATGTTGCCAATTACCCAATGCTCTAACCAAGATGCATAACTCTATATCATAAGTGGAATAATTTAAAGTCACACCCTTGACCTTTTGACTAAAATAGGCAATAGGCTTATGATCCTGTATTAAGATGGAACCTATGCGTACCTTACTTGCAACACATTCAATTTCTAACATCTTATCAAAATAAGGTAATTGCATTAATGGGGAGGATCTAAGTATGGCCTTCAAAGCTTTAAATACATAT
The DNA here is from genome assembly GCA_030864215.1 of Capsicum pubescens. Lineage (NCBI taxonomy): Eukaryota > Viridiplantae > Streptophyta > Magnoliopsida > Solanales > Solanaceae > Capsicum > Capsicum pubescens. The sequence continues at coordinate 268,572,098 of CM061540.1, read as the reverse complement.
CTTGCTCATCCCCTCACTTAAAAGGTTTGTCCTTATGGATAATCTCAGTCAAGGGAGTAGCGATGGCACTAAATTCTTTAACAAAATGCTTATAAAAATGTGCCAACCCATGGAAGCTTCTTACTTCACCAATGAATTTTAGAGTTGGTCAAGTCTTGATAGCATCTATCTTAGATTCATCCACCCCGACTCCTCTTGATCTTACAACAAATCTCAAGAATAATACTTTATTCACACTAAAAGAGCACTTTTCAATATTAACATATAATTTCTCTCTTCTAAGCACTTAAAACACACTTTTCAAATGTAAAATATGCTCTTTAAGGGATTTTCTATAAACAAGGACATCATCAAAATATAACACAACAAATTTCCCAATGAGTAATTTCATCGCATGGTTCATCAACCACATAAAAGCACTAGGAGCATTGGTGAGGCCAATAGGAATGATCAACCTTTCATATAGACCAAACTTGGTCTTAAATGCGGTCTTCCACTCATCACCCGGTTGCATCCAAATTTGGTGGTACCCACTCCTAAGATCTATCTTAGAAAATACATAAGAACCATTCAACTCATTAAGTATATCATCCAAATGGGGAATTGGGTGGCGATACTTTATCGTTATGTTATTGATGGCTCAAAAATCAATACACATGCACCATCTTTATTTGGAATTACCAACACTGACACCGCACATGGACTCATGCTCTCTTTGATGTATTATTTATTGAGGAGTTCCTTAACTTGACTTTGGATCTACTTTTTCTCTATTAGATTACTTCGATAGGTTAGTTTGTTGGGCAATTGAGAAAATGACACAAAATTAATTTGATGTTCGATTCTCCGAAGTGAGTGTAATCCTTGGGGTATTTCCTTTGGGAATACACCATCAAATTCCTACAAAATAAGAGAAATAGAATGGAGAAGAGGAGAAGTAGAGGGGTTAGTATGAAAAATAAGGGCTAGGAGGAGCATGGGTGCCTCCTTATCATATTCTTTGAAAAGATCCTTGTTCCTAGCCAACATCACCAAGGGATTGTTCCCTTTAAACCTCCTATACTCCCCTTATTCATCCTTCTCCTTGGTTTATTTATCTTTTCCACCTTGTTTCTTACCCTTGACTTTCAATTTTCTCAACTTTTAGTAAGCTTCATTCACTTAAGTCGATGAAAGTGGAATGGAGAGTGAATTTTTAACTGTTCAAATCAAAAGAATACCTATTGTCCATCCCATCATGCTTGTTTGAATGATCATATTGCCATGGCCTCCCAAGCAAGAGATAACAATCTTGCATAGGTATCATATCGCAATGTACCTTATCATGGTAATTTATGACATTAAACCAAATCACACTTGCCTAGTCACCTTTAACTCTCCATAACTATTTAACTATTAAATCTTGTATAGTGTGTAATATTTGGTAGTGGGAAACTTTAAGAATTCAACCATGGTAGCACTAGTCACATTAGCACAACTCCCACTATCAATGATAAAAAATTCACACATTATCCTTAATGAGGCATTTAGTATGGAATAGATTTTCCCTTTGACTAGGATCATCTATTGCCTTACTAATAATTACATGCTTCACAACTAAGATAGGAACTTCAAACTCTCCATCTTGAGGCAAAAAATCCTCATTATCTTCCTCTTCCTACTCACTTTATTTGGACCTCTCTCCAGCTTAGGCCTTTTCATCATTCTCATCTTCCAATCACACCTCTTCTCCAAGGTAATACAATTTTCCTTCTCTAAGGATAGCATTTCTCCAATTGGGACTTCACTTTCTTTATGTACCCATCCTTGGAATTTGAAATATTGAAAACCTTTAGGATTGGAAGTAGGATAGTTGGTACCTTCATTCCTTGGCGGGTACTTTTAGAGTGTTCTTCTCGATGGGCTTCTTGTAATTAGACTTGTAGTCCTTGTTATTATTCCATCCCAATGATAATTGGACTACCTCTTTATTCTTACTCCAAGTGTTAGTAGATGAGTACCCCTTTGGTTTGCGTGTTGCCCTTTCTTTGGTATCCCTCTCAATTTCTAAGGCCATTTGGAAGATTTCTTCTACGGTTTAAAACTTGTGGATAGTCATACATGAGGAGATTTCTTTGTTCTATCCTAACCTTGACGAATATGATGTCATGGTTCACATTCTCATGATAATCAAACTTCAATATCAATTATTGTAATTCATCATAATTGGACAAGATACTCTTTCTTCCTTGCCTCAAGTTTTATAACTTTGCAAGTAACTCATGTCTATACCTCTACGACACATATCTTTGCCTCATGAGTACCTTCAATGCATCCCATGGGGGTGGTTGTATATCATTCAATGCATTTCCAAACCTTTTGGCATAATCCCACCATGTATTGGCATACCCTTCAAAGTGGGCTATGACATAGCAACTCTTTTTCTTATTGGAGATATCACTGACTTGAAAGATCCTTTTACAAGAAGACACCTATGTGAGATAAGCTTTGGTATTACTCTCTTCTTTGAAAGTCGGAAGACTAACCTTGATTGAATTGATACCCACATCTCAGTTCCTATTACCTTGTTGGTTTCCTTGATCATAACCTTGGGGTCGGTTTCCCAAGTTTCCTCTTCCATTTTCACCATGTTGGTTTCATTAATCATGACCTTGGGGTCAGTTTCCCAAGTTTCCTCTACCATTAGGCACTGAACCAAATCTTCTTTCTCAACCTTGATAATCTCTTTGATCCATTAGTTTATCTCTTATTTCACCTACCAACATGTCATCTTCATCGGATGCTCTAAATTTCTGTTATTGTTCCTCTCTCTCTTACTCTTCTATTTGGATGGGTTGGTTTTAGTTAAGAGGTGCTTGGAATGAGGGGATTTGGTTTAATAAAGAGGTTGGGGTATTTGGTTTCGAGATTCATCTTGTTATGTTTTATTGAATTAAGGTTGGAGTGGTCAAACGGGATTTCTATTTTATGGATATGTAGTGGCTTGAGGAATAGGATTATGTGCTTGTATTGGTGGATTGATCATTTGGTGAAATATTTGTGGGGAAATATGAATGGAAGGATTTGGAGCATGCCCACTAGTCGAGGCATGGTAGTGTTGAGGTGAGGATAGGGATGAGTTTAGTCGACCTTCCATGTTATCCATTCTTCCACCTATGATGAACACATTCCCTTTAAGTAAAAAACCAACTTAAGGTCAAGTGATCCTATCTTAGCATCCATGGACTCAATTTTTTGATTGAGAGTTTTAGTGGTTGCTAAAACAACACTTGTTGAGTGGTTTTCCATTGGTTGTGAAGTTTCGCCTTCCGTAGTCATTGTACCTATGAATAAAGATACTCACAAAAATGACAAACAAGTTATCATTAGATAAATTAACCTCACTACTCTTTACACCTTTGTTTACCTCACACTTGGATCACAAATATTGAAAGATGGTTTATACTCCGTGTGGGAGTTGAGGTGTCAAGTGCTATGCTTGATCAAATTAGATTCTTGTTTGAAAGACTCAAATTAATGGTAAGGAATTGAATCAAGAACTAACAATGAAATTAAAAATAACAATACATAAAAATTCCCTTTAACTTGGATTTAGATCACATATATGACCTCCAACATTAGGTGTGCACAAGTAGACACTTAAACTTGTATAAAGTTGAACAAGTAGAGACACATATGTCCTACGTGGAGTCCTACGTGGCCAATTCTTGTCCTACATGTATTATGTCATATAGGATGTGTGTGTATGTTTGTTCAACTTTATACAAGTTAAATTTCCTACTTGTGGTCACCCAAAGTTGGAGGTCATAGATATGATTTAAGGCCAAGTTAAAGGACATGTTTATGTAATAGAGAAAAGCTTGAAAGAAACAGGACGTTGAAAGAATACGGACTCAAGAACTAATCAACCTACTTAGTATGTGAATTAATAGTAGTTGATAAGTTTAATAATCAAGAAATAAATTCAATAAACAAGATGTAAAACTAGATGAATCAAACCTGAGCAAAAGTGAAATCGGAGAGCTTGAAATGAGTTTGGGGAGTTGAAATGCGTTTGGAGGAGCTTGACCTGTTCTTGGAGACCTACTCTAGCAGGTGTGGTGCATGTACAGTACACCCTTTATGCAGGTGAGCAGCTTATCTACTTCCTTGAGATTCTGGAGCAGCTCAGGCACAACTGCAATGCACCCCAAGCGTAAAAGGGCGCAAGTTGGCTGCCTCACTTGTTGAATAGGGCAATTTTTCTCTCCTAGTGGTCGTCTTTGCACTCTTCTCTTGAGATATCCTTGGAATCCTTTGGATATGCTTTATTAAAAAAACTTTTTCACTCTTTTTCTTCCTTCTTTTTGGATCAAACACTCAATTTTTCTGAATTTTTCAACATGAAGATAACAATTTCTCCAAGAATACCAACTCTTCCAACTTCTTCACCTTAGCTCGGAATGAGTTAAAATTTTGAACCTAGGCACTTTTTAACCTTATAAACTCATTCCATAATTTAGCTCAAATTTCTCACCAAAAAACTTCAAGTCTTGCAACCCACTTCAACTCTTCAACCCAAGCTTTCAACAATGATAGAATACTCAATATTGCTACTATTTAACTCAAATTTGATTTTTAGACTCCTATAGTGTTAGAGAAAAACAATCTAATATTAGAAACACAAGAAAATACTAAAATCAAAGACTCAACTTTTGATCCAACCATACAAATGTGAATAGTAATTTATTTTTGTGATTTTTGATTTTTCTAGATGACTAGATCCAAGATTGACCGTAGAAACGAAATCAAGCTCGACTCTGATATCAAATGTGAAGAATTAAATTATGAAAACTAGAATACAAAAAATAAAGATAACCAATAAATATAGTAATTAGACACAAGAAGAAGAAGAAGAAGGAATTAACAAAAAAAGAGTATATTAAAATCTAATACCCTCAACTACAATCTTAATCAAACACCCAATTCTTACGGTGACCAGCAGGGAGATGATCGCCCTCAAAACCAATGTTTCTAATCCAAGTTTCAACATAACTTTACCAATTCCCTCACTCAATGGAGAAACATTCATCAATAATAATACAAAACTACAAAAATAACCTAAGCTCACAAGTATTTATAGTTTAGGGCTAATTATTACACATTTAGGGATCCAAAAGTGACCCAATTGCAAGAAAAGACCCACACAATCCTCTTGAGCAAATTTGAAGCAGTTGGGGCATATCCCAGGTGAACAAGGGGATGTTTTGACCTACTCTTGAAATGCTAGAGCAGGCCAAAGGAAGATCCAAATCTCCTTTAGTGCATGCCCCTTCCTAGGGGCTTTCTAGCCCCATTTTGCATTCCTTTAATTCCTCTTACGATCCTTGACCCAATTTGAGTGCAATCATCATCAAATGACACCCTCTTGATGTTATGAAGGGTTCTTAAAGTATCTCTCTCTTCATGAACAATCCTTGGATCCTTTGAAGCTCATGAGCTTAGCTTCTAGTAAAAGGCTTAGAGCTAATCTGGGTTGTCTCAAATAGTATGCCTAATAACATTATTAGCAACTTTGCATCTCTAAAAGTTAGAAGAATACATTTCAAATAAAAACTTATAGTTGTATAATTTTTTCTTTTTGAATTTAAGGCCTCCCATTTAATTTTGACCTTAGACAACTTATATGTTTGAGCCACCACCGTTTGACCCATATTAAAAATAGTTGTTCCAATTAAATTGTCTAATTTATAAAAACAATAGAAGTTTATATTTTATTCCAATACTAATCCTGTCATTAATGACTACACAAAATATTAATAGTCAAAATACTTCTTTTTCTCCCTTTTAACAAAATTGAAAAACAAATAATTAAGAAAGTTTTTTATTTTGAAAAAATAATTATAAAGTGTTTCTCTTTTGTGCTTTTGTAATCTCTTTTGTTTTATTGGTGTTTAATAATGTTGCTCCGCCTTTTGGTAGTGGACGTAGGTCAAGTTTATCAAACCACGTAAAATTTATGTCTCCTTTATTTTCTCAACGTATCGTTGTTATCGTCCTTGTTATTGCCTTTTATTGATTACTTTGTTTAATTCCTCACTATTTGGGATTCTCGATCCTAACACTCTTTATACTGTGTTGATGACTATCCTTTGTAAATGTGGATTTCCGTCAGCGTTGAAATTTCATGGTCGAATGACAATTTCGAAAAGTGATTTTTGGAGATGTAAAAACTATAAGATATGAATTAGTTTATCTTGTTGGGTTTGTTTTATGAATCAAACTGTGACAATAATGTTTAAAACACCCCGAAAATGGGTCCCAAGACGTCACATAGAGCTCAAGACTACGAGTAGTCTCAAGCTAACCCTGCAAGCCTTCTGCTAAAGCTGTAACTCATAATGGAGAATTATAAACATAAAATAAATGTTGAATTCTGATAGATCTAATTTGAAATTATCTAAACATAATATCTAAAAATATTTGACTCAAAAGTCTGGACAATGAACACTGAAAATCTGAATTATAACTAGCAGTCTGACAAGACTCTACTACTAACAACTAGAGAGCCACTGGGACAAACCCCCAGCTGCCTCGAATTGAATATAAATATTGAATCAACTACTTTAATAAGATGGAAAGATGAATAACTAGATCCTCGAACTATGAGAACTCACCAACTATTGGGATGTAGATGGAGATACTCGAAATCACTCACGCTGTTGAAACTAAGCACGTGAACCTACATTAGAAAATAATGTAGCACATAGACATATATGGGGATCAATACTTCTGGAATGTATTGAGCATGTGGGGATGAATACATTAGTAAACAATATCTTAATATATATATATATAAACTTGTAAAAGAATGCATGCTATGTATGGATGACTCACATTATCTTGAATAACTGAAAACTAAAAATCATAAATCATGAGAAATAAAGCATGTTGTATAAATTTTGTGAGTCATGACACTTAGTTCTAAAAGCTATACTTGTATTCTATCTTTAAATAGTGCGGTCTAAGTGAAGAAAGGACTCACTTTTATATCCGTACACTAAAAACTAAAATCTTATGACTAACATTTTATGTGAAATAATATCTTAAATGAATTTTGAGCCTTACACTTAGTTTCTAAAAGCTTTTCTACTGGAATTACTCTTTTCTGCAGGGAGGTTCTTCTAACCAACATAAATCATGTGAACGATCATGGAGTCCAACGTCTAGTTCCCCTAAGTAAAAAACCTCTATGGGATAATCTGAATCTGTGCTTACATTGGCTCGTAGTTCTAGGGCATGTGAACATACCCAACTCGGTGCTAAATACTACTTCGTTTAATCTGTATGCTCATTCTGTAGAAAATCCACTTTAAAACTTGCGTAATGGTTTATAATGAAAACTAATTATGCACCTATCTGTTTTAAACTGTAATCTAAGCTAATTTATTCTTTGTAAACTATAATAAAACTGTAAATTGGATTCCATATCTTAACTGAGGATCAAAAGATCAAATCTTTTCTGAAAAATCTGAATATAAGCTGGTCATAGGGTGCTTAAAAGCATCATCTTCTTGAAACATCAATATTGAAACTAGGGCTTAATACCCATGATTTAACTCATGTCAAATCATCACCATGTTCATGCTTGATAAATATGATCTTGAAATTTCTTTAACAATTCTAGTCAAGACAATGCAATTTAAATTCTTAATGTGTGTAAAACAAGCCCAACATATGGACATATAATAATAGAGATACAATTCATCATTCAAGTTACTAGTAATATTATAATCTGCAAATAATAATTATTGGGTATGAACCCTAAATTGAAATTCATGTAAGAACATCATTAGAACCTAGTTTTGGGCACAAGGGAGAAAGGATTACCCTTGTTCATAACCCCACATACCTTAATAGATTAATAGATGAAGAAGCTTGACTTTGAATTCCTATTTGTGCTCTTGAAGATTGTTTCTTAAAGATCTTGAATTGAGAACCTTGAATTTTAGATTATCTTGAAAAAAGAATGGTGGAATTTGAGTTTTCTTGGAATTCAAAATTGAAACTCTAGGGTTTCCTTGGAGAGCAAATTGATGAATAATGAGTATACGTTGCTCCAAATACCCTAAATCTTCTATTTTCCACAAACGGGGGCTTGAGAAAAAAGAATAAATTGTCCCTTGGAAATTTAAGTTCAGAATTAGAGTTCCAATTTCGAACCTCAGCACGACGCGACGCGATGCCATTGTGGTGGCTTACTGGAAAAGGGACGAGTGCGATTTTGCACTCCGGTGCGATGCGGTGCTATTGCATTGCTTCGCTGGAAAATAGAAGAGCATGATTTTGGGGTTCATCGAGATGTGTCATAATCGCGATGCTTCACTGGAAAAAGGACGCGCATGATTTTAGGGTTCACTGCGAAGTGACAAATCGTGGTGAACTACTGCTTCTCACAAAAAGTGCCATAACTTCTCACTCGGGTATCAAATTTAGGCGAAATTGGTATCATTCAAAAGTTGAATCAATTTCCTATAATTTGGTGGGTCTTAAGCTGGAAAATTCTACATATATTAATAGTTATACTCTTTCAAAGTTGACCCTTATAGAATCGAACACCAACATTTGGGCGAATTTAAGGTTCTTGGTTCAACTTGGCCCTAGGTGATTTCTATGAACATTATTCACCTACTAAATACTTCGCACACTAGGAGTTGAACTGAATTAAGAAAAATATGGGGTATTACAATAGCTCCCTTTGGGAACATTCATCCTCGAATGAGACTAGTTAAGCTGATAGTATTGAGGAACTGAGACTATATACTGTCATGCACCACTAAAACAAAACTACATGACTTGATCTAAAACATAATGAGCGACTGAAGTAATTTGCGAATGCATGAATTGACATAAAGATAATCATATGGCTAAAATTGAGACTGAAAAAGAACTGAGTTAAGGAAGACTGTTACCTTAGGTTGAATCTGAGTTTGTGGAAAAGAGGTGAGGATACTTGGTTTGTATGTTTTCTTCTGCTTCCCAAGTGGCATCCTTAACAGACTGATTATGCCATAGAACTTTGACCAAGGGAACTTCTTTGTTTCTTAGTATATAGATCTGGTGATCAAGAATCTCTACTGGAAGTTCTTCGTATGAAAGGCTATTCTAAATATCTATGCTTTCTAGAGGGACTACAAAAGCTGAATCATCTATATACTTCTTCAATAAGGATACATGGAACACTGGGTGAACTGATGACAAGTCTGCAGATAGCATAAGCTCAGACGCTACCTTCCCCACATGACTCAATATCCTATAGGGACCCACATATCGGGGATTAAGCTTCCCATTTTTTCCAAATCTCATTACCCCCTTTATGAGTGAAATTTTCAAATAAACAAAATCATCGACTTCAAACTCAAGATTTCTCCTTCTTACGTCTGCATAAAATTTTTGGCGACTCTGAGATACCTTCAATCTCTCTTGAATCAACTAAACTTTATCAATGGCTTCAAACACCATATCTAGCCTAATCAAAGAGGCCTCTGATGAGTGGTGATTTTACCACTCATTTGCACTCATTATTAATGCACATTATCTTGTTTTGAATGAGTAGATGATACATAATTGTGATTTAATACGCTAATATCCACTCTTTGGAGGTATAGGAGTTGAAAATATAAATAGATATGGATTGGAGCTTGAAAGGATCAAAAGGTAGCAGAAAAAGTGCAACTGAAGACCTGCCGTGAAATAGCCTCAGTTATTGCGATCGCGGTCAGTCAAGATGGTCAATCAACCACGACCGTGAAAGTCAATCGCGGTCGCGTATCCACGGTCGCGTATCCGCGGTCGCACCTAGATTTGTGTGATCGCGACTTGGCAGAAATGTTCAGCCCAATGGTAAAACTGTAATTGCACGTGCTGATCCCAATCTGAACAAAAAGACTCAAAACCCTAATTTCATGTATCATTCATTCCATCACATTCTTTCTTCCCCAATTTTTCTAGGTTTTTGGCTTGAGACTTTGTAGCCTCAATTTTTGGAGAAGAAAATATTGTGTAAATTTTGGGTGAAGAATACATTGGAGACTTTCTAAGTCGAAGATTTTTTTAATTTCGTTGTTGATATTGTGGGAGAGTCGAGTTTGAAGTAACATTCACTTAGATCTTCTACAAATTTAATTCAATGGAGATTATGGGTATATATATGCTTGTTTATCTTATGTGTATCTAAATCTTTCTCTTGAGGTTATGTGTGAATAGGGGTTAAGTTATGTGTGGGTTGTTATTGTTAGCATCTATTTGGTAGTTCATGTTTATGGGTTCTATTATTGCTATTCTATTTTGGTTGAGATTTGATGGGTGAAATCTCCAAATACCCACATGGGTTTAATGAGCCAAAGTTCAATGCCATCTTCAAAAGAAGGGTTTTGGGTGAACTTTAGGAATCCATATCATCCCCGAAAGAGGGATATGGGGACCAAAGCAATGCCAAATAATTATGCATGTAGTTTGTCAAATTTTCACTATCTTAGAGGTAAGGGTGAATGTGAGGTTAACTATGCCATGGGTGTTATCCAAGAAATAAGGATGCCTTGATTGAGGTTGTGGTTGCTAATTGCCGAACACACCTATTAGGTATTTGAAAGAATCAATGGGTGAAAAGTTTGGTTTGTTGAAAGGCTAACATCAAAACCTATAACCAAGCCTACCCATATTTGAATTTCTAAAGTTATGTTGATAATTAGCTCCCACATGTCACTCCTTAGTAACGCGTAATCTCAAGATCCGTGCATAATTGTTAAAACTCTAATTATTCATAGCCCCAAATTTATACTATAAAATTCAAAAAAAGAAACATCAGTGTAGGAACACACCTCTCCCATTTTATATTTTTGTAACATTTGTTTGAATTTAACTTGTATCTATCATTTTGAATTAGTTTGATTGCCACTCACATTGTTCCTCGTGTATTCAACCCCGACTCCAAAGTTGGTTACATATATTGACGACGACTGTCTTTCCCTTAATTGACGTGTAAGTTGAGCATTATCAAAAATGGTGTCATTATTGGGGAACAATTTTCTATATTGAGTTAGTTTGAAATTTTAGCTTACTTGCTTAAATTCAATATTATATATATATATATGTGTGTTTGTGAGTTTTCTTTGTAGGTAAATTTTATTTTATTTTTACTTTTCTTGATGGCATCTTCTAACAAATATGAGTTAAATAATTGATAGTCATATTGTGACCTCTCATGTTTGTATTGTTACGAACCACACTTCAGGAGAGATTGTAAGTATGCTCCTCGGGGAGAGATTTTACCATCTCAATTTGAGTTGGAGTATGGTTTTCCTATGTGTGGCTATCTACAAAGACATTGGGATGAGTGTTCAAACACCCCCTCCCCCTATTATACTAATCGAGTTTCTAGCTTTTCTTATGAGTTTGATAGTTCCCGTAAATAAAAAAAAGAAGAGAAACAATCCAAATCCACCAGTCTTGAAGCAATTCTCCAAACTATTTTGGTCCGAGTAGATGCAATGGGGGAGAATATGGAATACCTGTACAAAGAATGGACGGGTGTCAAGGAAGAGTTATTGGGTAAAGAAGAAGAGATTGAAACTATCACTATATTTCCCATTACTCAAGAGGAGTTTTATCATGAAGAGAAACCAAACTATGATGATCATCTTGGTAGCAAAGATTCCTCTATAACTTCCCAATCATTCGAATCATACGAGGGAGAAAAATCCATAATAAAGGAAATGGGGGCAAGAGTCCAAAGAAGAAGCCAACCAAATCTCTTATGATGACTCTAGCTCATTTCGAAGTGGCTATGATAAGTTGGATGTAATTCTTAAATTAAGGGAGGGACCCCATTCTAATCACTTTTCAACATTATGCTTGTTGGATTGGACGAAAGTTTATCTACTTGAGTTAATGATGAATTGTGGAGAGAGGGAACTCCACCATTATATTTTGGAATTTGACATTCCCACGGATCATATGGAGCCCCACACATCAATGGCCGAACCAAAAATTCGATGTAAAATTGGGTAAAAGGTTCAAATCTTCAAAATGGTGAGATCAAAGCTTGCCTGCCATTCCCCCGTGTCTTCTAAGACATATTTTGTAAGATATTAATCTTTTGTCCCACACTTTCTCATTACATTATGATCGAAAGATGGGACAGAGATTCAAATCTTCTAAGTGGCGACATAAGAGGAAGTGGTGGAAACGTCAAGCTACAACGTTAAACTAAGCGCTCGATGGGAGGCAACCCATCATGCCACAAAAAGTGGCACGTATCCTTCCCTTTTTATGCATTTTAAAGTAGAATAAATTCTTATTTATGTGCATGCATAATTCATAGAATTTTTGGGTGCCAAGAGAATTTTTTGTTGAATTTGGAAAGAAATGTGTGGAATTGAAAATTTGGACTGAGCAGGAAACCCGATTATTTGGTCTCAGTTGCTGTGACCACGGTCTGTGTTATCGCTCTCGCGGAATTCTTTTGATCATGATCGTAGAGCGAAAACCGTGACCATGGTCTGACTAACTTAAAGTGACCATTGGATTCCCAACTCCTCAAAATTCCTCTCTCAAATTCTCTCTAATTTCTCTCTAACTTTCGGTCTTTCTGTGGCATATCCACTTGTGATTCTAGTTCACTTGCATCTCTATATCAGGTATGTTGTCTTACCCCCTAATATGAACACCATTGCATACATAAAACCTGTAGTGTAGAAAAGGCCTAACTTAGTGATTTCATTTGCTAAATTCATGCTTTGTTCGAAATTGTGCTTTGAGTAGTTGTTGCAATTGATGTGCACATAATGGGGGAAGTTTTGAGTACCCAAAATTGAGCCTTAAATGGATTATATTGAAGTGCATACCATGTGTTCGATTAAATCCCCCTTTGAATTCCTTGATCAATTCCTTTGCATTTGGGGCTATCATCACACACTCTAGGCTTAAATTCACTGCTTAAAATATCACTATGGCTAGCTAGAATAAGGGATTGTGATTAAAATTGAAGTTCAAACAATGTGCAGAACCTGTCAAACTTGGTCTTGGGTATCGCAATCGCGTTTCGATGACCTCAATAGCGTCACCACGATTGCATTCAGAAGTCCGCGATCGCCATAGCTGAGAATACACTTTGACAAGAAGTAAAAAATTTTGCACAACCTATAATATCCCCAAAACCTCTCACAACATTTCTCCATGAGCTTGTGTGTTTGTTCTAGCATATTTTGGGGTAAAATACTAATATTTGTTAGAGATGTATTTCTCATAGGTTCTAAACTTCACAAAAATAGAAGATTTAAACGATATCAGGTTCATGTTCGCAGATTGCCAACACCAGTATCTTGCAGACTACCAAAAAATGAAGCTACTTCTTAAAAAGGGTATCAGCCTAATTAAAGTGGAAGAAAAGTTTCCAGACTTTCATGCTAGGCTCACTGCAACCAGGTGGACGTGTTTTACCCTGGAACACTACTTAGCAAATGAACAATGGGTGCATGAATTCTATGCAAACCTTAACATGGTCTCACTCAAAGACCCATTAATGAAAATCTAGGGTAAATTAGTCAACTTTGGAGCGGAGTAGATTAATGTACTATACGAACTTCTAAATGCTGACATGGAGGAGTTTAGTGCCAAGGGGTGCGATCTAGGGACTTGGATGACTGATGTATTGTGCCTTAGAAAAGAAGTCCCATGGGCCACCACAAAGCGAGATATTTTGATGAAGGACTTCAAGGATGAAGCCAAGCTTTAGTTAAACATCATCTATAGCAGAGTCTCACCATACACACACATGACTATTGTTATAGACCTGAGAGCTCAAATGGTAGCTTGCATCTTATCTGGTATTGCTATAAATGTAGGAGAGATTGCTCTCTCCGAGTGGCAGAATTTCAAGAACCAGTGAGGTACTCATCTTCTTCTTCTTTCTCTTAACACTGAGCTATGCAGGGGGAAAAAGTGGAGGTTTATGATACAGATACTTGGGTGTGCCCTGGTGCCGTAATCTGCCTACTCAAATTTAAAGGTGAGGGCGCACCAGGTCAGAGTAAAAAGAGGAAGATGAACTTAGAAAAATCAATCTATGAGGACACAGACTCTTGCAGACCCTCTTTAGCCACTGTCTTTGATGCTATATTTGTTAAGATGCAGGGGATTAAGGAGTTGTTGTCTAGACTACCTCAGGGACAATGATAGTCCTCCACTGCTCGTCATTCATATATGGCACAATCAGATTAAGACAAGTATATAGAAGAGCAGAAGAAGTAGGGTGCACAGTGGCCATCCTGGAGAGAGCTTATTCATCCCTAGATGAATCTCACAAGGACCTTAAAGAATCACATGATAAGATGGTGAAGAGGGAGAAAATAGAGATAAATTCTTTAGAAAGCTGTGGAAGGGGGTGAAAGGCATCTTCAAGGTGCTTAAACCCTTCACCGAGATTAGATAGCTAGGATGAAGAACCTACAGAGTGGTTAGTAGATTATGCTGAGTCAACAGGAGGAGATAGCTAGAGAAGAAAATATAGGGAGTCCCCTTTACTCTTTTCTTCTTGCACACGCAGTGAGGATACTGCATTTATTTCAGTAGGGGGTGGCCCCAAATTTATGTTGTGTTGGGTTGTGGTACCGAATATTTCTTTTTATGACTATTTTGGATGATGTTGGGGATATTACTTCTTATGTTTTTAATGCCACATTCTTGGGTACTCGGATGGTGCCCATGTTTTACGGATTATTATGTTTTGCATGCTAGTTTTAGTTTTTATTTAATTTTAAATTTTCTTTTTTTGCTAGTGTTGTATTTGAGTTTTGCGATATAGGTGCAGGGAAATTCTGAGTACTCATAGCATATATGTTAAGAATGTAAGAAAAGTCTGAGTACCTGTGACATTTTATTTTGCTTTGAAAAGTTGGGATCACTTTAGACACTATTGGCGAAGTCTGAGTAGCCATATAGTTAGTTTGCCCATTTTGAGCCAAGATGTAAGACTAAGGCTCTGATTGTAGCCATAGTTTAGCGATTTGTGTGTGGTGCTATTTCAAATCAAGAAACTCCCTCCGTCTTCAAAATTTTAAAAAAATCAAAGGCATGGATGTGAGCAATGTACAACAAAACTTTTTCTCTTTTTGTCGCTTCATAGATTTTGACTTGTAGATAAGAAATAGACACTCCATGATTGTTTCCATTAGGAGGGATATTTGAGCTCCCTTAATGAATTTCGCATGCCATGTATGGTGAGAATATTGCATTCATCTCTTATATACTTATGTTATCTAGAACTTTCCCCATTAGTCTTTCAAAACTAATGTTGATTGCATTTGGTTGGAGAAATGATCTTAGGCCCTCTTTGTGATTTTGGAACCCACTTTAGTCTAAAAAGTCTACCCGTGCATAATTGTAATCCCTAATACCCATTTTAAGCCTTTTAACCTTACCTTGGCAAATACGTTACAAGCCGTGAACTATTCCTCTTATCCCTCTTTTGAACAATACCCTCCTCGAGCTTAAAATAAAAAAAGGCAACTTGAGGCTAAAAGCCTAAGTTGGGGTTGGTAAGAATCTATGAAAGTAAGTTTAGGGTCACGAAGTATTAGTGAAATGTCAAATGTGCCTAAGTGTTGAAAATGAATGTTTAGAAAAAAAAAGGATCTCATAAAAGAATGACTTGCACAAAAATGCAAGAAAGTGAAAGTAAAAGGAAAGTGGGGAACAAAGGAGGCAAAATATAGGCATAAACAAAGAAAGAAAATAAAGAAGAGTGACCCTTAGTCGAAAGTAAGAGTGTTGTAAAGTGTGATGTAGATGTTCAAGGTAGGGTGTAACCCAGTTCCCTAAATGATATCCTACCCTAACCCGAACCTACGTTACAAGCTTAAAAAGTCCTTTGAGATCTCCAACCATTTACCTTCTTTGTAGTGGTGATTGAAAATAGGGGCAAGCCTATGGCATGACACTTGTTTCATTGAAATTTCTTTTGTGAGGGGAGAGTTATTGAACTTAAATTTCTTTGTTGTCTATTTGGTAGTGTGGTGTGTAGAAATTCTCTTTCTTGTGAGGATGACATGTAAACAATTTGAGTATGGGTTACTTCTCCCGAACAATGTGGCAAATGGAGTATGGGTTAGTTCTCGTCAAAGACGATCCACTTCTAGAGTATTGGTCTTTGTTGTTTGATTTCTCTTTAAAGTAATATGCATTCTTTAAGTATTTCATTTTATAATGAGGGGTGCTTTGAAATTAGTCTAGCATATTTGCAATAAGCTACTTGTGGTTGCGATTCAAGTTGAAATTGTTATGGCCCTTAAGGCATGGAATTTGGGCATAAATGATTGTCTCATGGTAAAAGGTAGTGCTTCTTAAGGAAAAACAAATGCTTTAAGTTAGGGGTGTTGATGAGTGGTGATTTTACCACTCATTCTCACTCATTATTAATGCACATCACATTGTTTTGAATGAGTATATGAGACATAATTGTGATTTAATGCTCTAATATCCACTCTTTGCAGGTATAGGAGTTGAAAAGACAAAGAGATGTGGATTGGAGCTTGAAAGGATCAAAAGGTAGCAGAAAAAGTGCAGTTGAAGACCTAAAGTGAAATAGCCTCAGTTACCGCAGTCGCGGTCATTCAAGATGGTCAATTAATTACGACCGCAGAAGTCAATCGAGGTCACATATCTGTGGTCGCAGCCATATTTGCACGATCGCGACTTGGCGAAAATGTTTAGCCCAAGGGAAAAACTTTAATTGCACATGCTGATCCCAATATGAATAAAAAGACTCAAATCCTAATTTCATGTGTCATTCATTCCATCACATTCCTTCTTCCCCAATTTTTCTAGGTTTTTGTCTTGAGACTTTGTAGCCTCCATTTTTGGAGAAAAAAATATTGTGTAAATTTAGGGTGAAGAATACATTGGAGACTTTCTACGTGGAAGATTTGCTCACTTCCATTGTTGATATTGTGGGAGAGCTAAGTTTGAAGTAACATTAGCTTAGATCTTCTACAACTTTGATTCAATGGAGATTATGGGTATATCTATGCTTGTTTATCTTATGTGTAGCTAAATATCCCTCTTGAGGTTATGTGTGAATAAGGGTTAAAGTGTCTGTGGGTTGTTATTGTTAGAATCTATTTGGTAGTTCATGTTTATGGGTTTTATTATTGCTATGCTATTTTGGTTGGGATTTGATGGGTGAAAGCTCTAAATACCCACATGGGTTTGATGAGCGAAAGCTCCAAGCTCTAGAAATTTTATGCCATCTACGAAAGAAGGGTTTTAGGTGAACTTTAGGAATCCATATCATCCTCGAAAGAGGGATATGGGGACCAAAACAATGATAGACAATTATGTATGTAGTTTGTTAAATTTTCACTATCTTAGACATAAAGGTAAATGTGAGGTTAACTATGCCATGGGTGTCATCCTAGAAATAGGGATGCCTTGATTGAGGTTGTGGTTGCTAATTGTAGAACATACCCATTAGGTATTCGAAAGAATCAATGGGTGAAAAGTTTGGTGTTTTGTTGAAAGCCTAACATCAAAACCTATAACCAAGCCTACCAATATTTGAATTACTAAAGTGATGTTGATAATTAGATCCCATATGTCGTTCCCTTAGTAACGCTTAATCCCAATATCCATGCATAATTTTTAAAACTCTAATTATTCGTAGCCCCAAATTTACACTAGAAAATTCCAAAAAAGAAACATTAGTGTAGGAACTCACCTCCCCCATTTTATCTTTTCATAAAATTTGTTTGAAATTTAACTTGTATCTATCATTTCAAATTAATTTGATCGCCACTCACATTGTTCCTCGTGGATTCGACCTCGACTCCAAAGTTGGGTAAATATATTGGCGATGACCGCCTTTCACTTAATTGACATGTAAGTTAAGCGATATCAGCCTCACCCACTTTGAACCAACCGACTGGTGACCTACATCTCCGCCCATAAGGAGCCTCAATCGGGGCCATCTAAATACTAAAATGGCAACTGTTATTGTAGGCAAACTTGATCATTGTCAAGTGGTCATTCCAACTGCCTTGGAAGTCAAGAACACACGCTCTCATCATATCTTCTAGGTTATGAATGGTCATCTCTGCCTGACTATCTGTCTGCGGGTGAAAAGTTGAACTGAGATTAACTTGGGTACCAAGACCCTTTTGAAAGGCTTTCCAAAACTGAGAGGTAAACTGAGTACCCCTATCTAAAATGGTGGACAAGGGAACTCCGTGTAATCTAACCAACTCTCTGATATACAACTTAGCATAATCTTCAGCTGTGTAGGATATGTGAACTGGAAAGAAGTAGGCTGATTTGGTCAATCTGTCTACAATAACCCAAATCGAATCATGTTGTCGACGCGAATGGGGTAATTCTGTGACAAAGTCCATATTCACCTCTTCCCACTTCCAAGTGGGAATACCAAACTCCTGCAATGTGCCACCGGGTCTTTGGTGCTCTACCTTAACCTGTTCACAAGTTGCACACTTGGCCATAATTTTGTGATATCTCTCTTCATACCACTCTACCAATAGGCTTCCTACAAATCGCGGTACATCTTGGTGGCTCCTGGGTGAATGGAGTAACTCGCACCATGCGCTTCTACCAAAATTCGCTGCCTCAAATCTTCAATGCACAACACACATAATCTACTGTGGTATCTGAACACACCATCTCCCCCTTGGGAGAAAACCTCTACCTTTTGGTCTTTAACTGACCCCTTTAGTTTGACCAAATGAGAGTCCTTATCCTTCTTTTCTTTCACTTCAGAAACTAGAGAAGATTCTGAACCACTCTAAACCCAAACATTCCCCTCAGCTGAGTCAACCAGACTTACACCCAATCTAGCTAACCGGTGAACTCCCGAACTAATTCTCTCTTATGATTCTCCACATGAGTAATACTGCCCATAGACAGTCTAATAAGGGCATCTGCCACCAATTGGCCTTGCCCGAATGATATAACACACTCATGTAATAACCCCTCAACAATTCTAACCACCTTCTCTGATGAAGATTTAACTCCCTCTGAGTAAACACATATTGCAAGCTTTTATTGTCCGTGAATACATCAACATGCACCTCATAAAGATAGTGTCTCTAAATTTTCAATGCAAATACAATAGCAGCTAGCTCAAGGTCATGGGTAGGGTAGTTCTTTTCATGAGGCTTAAGTTGTCTAGAGGCATAGGCTATAACCTTACCTCTCTACATCAAAACACAACCCAGAATAATTCTAGAAGCATCACAATAGACAATGAATCCATCTATACCATCAGGTAACGCTAAAATTGGGGCTGAAGTGAGTCGAGCCTTCAACTCCCGAAAACTCTTCTCATAGGAATCTGACCACTGAAACTTAACTTTCTTTTGGGTTAATCTAGACATAGGGGATGCAATATACGAAAGCCCTTCAACAAAATGTCTATAATAGCCAGCTAAACCCAAGAAACTCCTGATGTTTGATAGAGAGATAAGTCTAGGCTAGTTTCTTAATGATTCTGTCTTTTGAGGATCAACTCTACTACCATCATTGGAAATAATATGACCAAGGAAAGCTACTGACCTTATCCAAAATTTACATTTTCTGAATTTGGCGAACAACTGGTGATCCCTAAGAGTTTGCAATACAATTCTAAGATGGTCTGCGTGGTCATCCTCACTACGAGAATAAACAAGAATATCATCGATAAATACTATGAAAAACATGTCCAAATACTATTTGAACACTCTGTTCATCAAGTCCATGAAGGCTACTGGATGACTAAAAGATTGAAATGACTACAACGAGTTCTGAAAGCTGTCTTTAGAATATCGCATTCCTTTACTCTAAGATGATGATAGCTGGGTCTAAGGTCTATCTTGGAGAAGTAACTTGCACGTTGGAGTTGGTCGAATAAGTCATTAATCCTAAGAAGAGGACATTTTTTTTATTATGATTTTATTCAAATGACGATAGTCAATGCACATTCGCAAAGAACCATCTTTCTTTCGCACAAATAGGATCGAAGCGCCCCATGGAGAGATACTGGGCCTTATAAAACCTTTATATAAGAGGTATTTAAGCTGCTCTTTTGAATCTTTAAGCTCTGGTGGATCCATACGATATGGAGGAATAAAGATGGGCTGAGTATCTGGAAGAAGGTCAATACCAAATTCTATTTCGCTATCGAGAGGTACCCCTGGCAAATCTTTGGGAAAAATTTCAGGAAACTCATTGACTATGCAGACTAACTGAACTGTTAGAGCCTCACACTTATTGTCTTTGACTCGAACAAGATGATAGATGCACCTTTTTGATATCAACTTTCTGACTTTAAGATAGGATATAAAATGACTCTTGGGAGACTCTAAATTACCTTCCCACTCAAAGGCTGGATCATCAGGAAACTAAAACTTCACTACTCGAGTGCGATAATCTATAGATGCATAACAGAAATGGAGCCATTCCATACCAAGAATAATGTCAAAATCGACCATGTCTAACTCTATAAAGTCTGCTAATATGATCTTATGAAGTATAGTGATAGGACACTTCCTATAGACTCATTTGGCAACAACTGACTCACCCACTGGGGTGAAAACTAAGAAGGGATTAGGGAATTTTTCAGGTCCTACCCCAAAATTTACTGCAACTAACGAGGTCACATAAGAGAGATTTGACCCGGTGTCTAACAAAACATAAACATCAAGATGAAAGACACAAAGCATACCAGTAATAAACATCTGGTGAACTCTCTTGCTCCTGACGGGATGGTAAAACATAAAACCGATTCTAGCAATGACCGCCACCGGTGTTGGATGATGCTCCCTGAGGAGGGACTGGGCGACCCAGAGGAGCAGGTGAGCTAGTAGCCTGAGTCTAGGGATGAACATCCCTGTTTTCCTTCTTAACATGTGGACACTCTTTGATTCCATGACCCAACTTACCACAACCATAATAACCTGTCTATCCCAACAAGCACTCACCAAGATGGTTCTTACCACACTTGGCACATGAAGGATAACTGGCACTCACACTATTTTAAGATCTGGACATAGAAGTTTTACCGCATTGCTCCTGCCTAGCTCTGGAGGCGGGAGCACTGGATGAAGATGGCACTGGCATAGACGAGCGACCCTAAAATTGTGAATAATTTCCCCCTCCAAACCTTGTCTAGCCATATTCAAACTGCCCAGTTCTAGCCTTTTTATTTCCCCTCTCTCTCCCCTTCAAATTTTTTGCCTCAATCTATTGAGCATGAATCATCGGCCTAACAAGATCCATATCCTTAATAAGCATTGCAGTCCTACACTCCATGACTACCAAACCAGATACTCCAGTAACAAACTTACTCATACGCGATCTAGGGTCAGCCATCGTGTCAGGGGCATACTTAGATAACTGATTGAACTTAGGGCAGTACTCCTTCACATTTGTTGAGTCCTACCTCAGGTTCACAAACTCCTCTACCTTAGTTTTTCTTAATTCAAGTGAAAAAAACCTGCCTAGAAACGCATCCTAAAACACCTGCCAACTTATAGGAGCTGCATTCTAACCTCTACCATTCTTCCACATAACCACCCAATGATACGCCACATCCTTCAGCCTATAGGCTACCAACTCTACACTCTTCTCCTTAGTAATATGCATAATATGGGTGATCTTTCTCACCTCATCTAAGTAAAGTTGTGGGTCCTCACCTTCTCTTGACCCAAAGAACTCAGGTGGATTCATTCTCATTAAGTCACAAATTTTGACTGCAGCTAAATCATCGTTCTATTGAAGTGGGACTACCGCTTGATGGTTTCCCTGAACATTGGTAGTCACAGCTTGGTCCAACGCTTGAAAGGCAGCCCAAAATTCATCATGGGATACATTTTCATTCAGAGGGTCAGTAGGCTGGGGTGGCTAGTTATCATTTCTGCGTGCATTAGCTAGGCGAGGAGGCATATCCAACCGTCACGTAAGAGCATGAGTTAAAAGCATATAGAGGTACGGTAAGCACGATAGATCATGAAAGAAAAGTATGATTTCCTAAAACGTCTTGTAGCCTCTTGCTCATAAATGTGGCGCGCTTCACACCCATGATCGAGACTCTACGTAACGCAGCTTGTCTGATTCCCTAGGACTCTTATAACCTTAGGATCTGATACCAAGTATGTAACACCTCGAAAATAGGTCCCAAGATATTAAACAGTGCTCAAGACTACGAGTAGTCTCAAGCTAACCCTGTAAGCCTTCTGCTAAAGCTGTAACTCATAATGGAGAATTATAAACATAAAATCAATGTTGAATTTTGTGTGATCTAAGCTAAAATTATCTGAACATAATATCTAAAAATATTTCACTCAAAATTCTGGACAATCAATATTGGAAATCTGAATAATAACTAGCAGACTGACAAGCCTCTACTACTAACTACTAGAGAACCATTGGGACAAACCCCCAGCTGACTCGAACTAACTATAAATACTAAATCAACTACTTTAATAAGCTGGAAAGCTGAATAACTGGTTCCCTGAACTATGAGGACTCACCAACTATTGGGATGTAGATGGAGCTGCTTGAAATCACTCACGCTACTGAAACTGAGAACCTGAACCTACATTAGTAAAAAATGTAGCACATAGACATATATGTGGATCAGTACTTCTGGAATGTACTAAGCATGTGGGGTGAATGCATTAGTAAATAATATCTCAATATTTCTATAAACTTGTAAAAGAATGCATGTTAAGTGTAGATGACTCACATTATCTTGAATAACTGAAAACTAAAAACATAAATCATGAGAAATAAAGCTTGTTGTATAAATTTTGTGAGTCATGACACTAAGTTCTAAAAGCTATACTTGTATTCTATCTTTGAATAGTGCGGTCTAAGTGAAGAAAGGACTCACTTTTATATCCGTAAAATGAAAGCTGAAATCTCATGACTAACATTTTAGGTGAAATAATATCTGAAATGAATTGTGAGCCTTACACTTAGTTTCTAAAAGCTTTTCTATTGGAATTACTCTAAGGAGGTTCTTCTAATCAACATAAACCATGTGAACTATCATGGAGTCCAATGTCTAGTTCCCCTAAGGGGAAAACCTTATGTTGAGGAGAGGTGTCATACTTTTTCTAAGGAGTATAACCTGAGCTAAGTGATCACATCTGTAACTGTCATCCATAAAGAAATGGGAATAATCTGAATCTGTGCTTACATTGGCTCATAGTTTTGTGGCATGTGAACATACTCAACTCGGTGCTAAATACTACTTCTTTTAATTTGTATGTTCATTCTATAGGAAATCCACTTTAAAACCAGCGTAAGGGTTTATAATGAAAACTAATTATGCAACTGTCTGTTTTAAACTGTAATCAAAACTAATTTGTTCTTTGTAAACTGTAATGAAAATGTAAAGTGGATTCCATATCTTAACTAAGGCTCAAAAGATCAAATCTTTTCTGAAAAATCTGAATATAATCTAGTCATAGGGTGCTTAAAAGCAACATCTTCTTGAAACATCAATATTTAAACTAGGGCTTAATACCCATGCTTTAACTCATGTCAAATCATCACTATGTTCATGCTTGATAAATATGATCTTGAAATTTCTTTAACAATTCTAGTCAAGACAATGCAATTTAAATTCTTAATGTGTGTAAAACAAGCCCAACATATGGACATATAATAATAGAGATGCAATTCATCATTCAAGTCACTAGTAATATCATAATCTGCAAGTAATGATCATTGGGTATGAACCCTAAATTGAAATTCATGTAAATTCATGTAAAAACATCATTGAAAACTAGTTTTGGGCACAAGGGCGAAAGGATTACCCTTGTTCATAACCCCACATACCTTAATAGATGAATAGATGAAGAAGCTTGATTTTGAATTCCTATTTGTGCTCTTAAAGATTTTTTCTTGAAGATATTGAATTGGGAACCTTGAATTTTAGATTATCTTGGAAAAAGAATGGTGGAATTTGAGTTTTCTTGGAATTCAAAATTGAAAATCTAGGTTTCCTTGAAGAGCAAATTGATGAATAATGAGTATATGTTGCTCCAAATACCCTAAATCTTCTGCTTTCCATGACCTGGGGCTTTGAAAAAAGAATAAGTTTCCCCTTAGAAATTGAAGTTCAGAACTGGAGTCCCGATTTTGCACCTCGGCGCGACGCGGCGCCATCGCAGTGGCTTATTGGAAAAGGGACGAGTGCGATTTTGCACTCCGGCGTGACGCAGTGCTAGCGCGTTGCATCGCTGGAAAAAGGACGAGAATGCTTTTGGGGTTCACCTCGACGTGGCATAATTGTGGTTCTTCACTGGAAAAAGGACGAGCGTGATTTTGGGGTTCACTGCGACACGGCCAAATCGCGGTGAACTGCTGCTTCTCACGAAAAGTGTCATAACTTCTCACCTGGGTATCAAATTTAGGTGAAATTGGTATCCTTGCAAAGCTGACTCAATTTCCTATAATTTGGTGGGTCTTAAGCTAGAAAATTCTACATACATTAATAGTTATACTCTTTCAAAGTTGACCCTTATAGAATCGAACACCGACCTTTGGGCGAATCTAAGGTTCTTGATTCAACTTGGCTCTAGGTGATTTCTATGAACATTCTTCACCTACTAAATACTTCACACACTAGGAGCTGAATTGAATTAAGAATAATACAGGGTATTATAATGTTCCTCCAATTTGTACAGTTGAATGCTCAATCTTGTTGCTAATGTTTTGATTGGTATGAATCACCATTTCAGGTCAAGCTAATGTTATTCACAAGTGTTAGAAGTGAAAAAGAACATTAAATATTTGTCTATGTATTAGTGTGCAATTTAGTTGGATGTTTTATTTAAGTATGTAATCTGTTTATGACTATGTATGGAGTATGAAGCAGTTCCTGCCAATTACTGTCTCAAATGGTGCACTAGTAATGGATGTATTAAGCTTCAGTTGGAACTGGATTTTCTAATCATCGTGGACATTCTTAGAAATTTGAAATATCACATTGCTTTCGAGAAGCTAATGGTGTGGCAGATTTTTTTGCTAAACAAGCATCATCTAGCGGGAATACTACTTTCTATTCTGCTCATCAACAACTCCCTATAGAACTGCAGGGGCTATGCCGATTAGACAAAATGCCAACTACTAAGCATAAGAAGGAGATTTGACATGTCCAATTTCTTGCTCAGTTAAGTGAACATAACTTTGGTATAGGTCATGGAATATGTATAGTCTTCCATTATATGTTTAGACAATTGTATTTTATGATCCATGTGCTTGACTTTTTGGAGGTAAAGGTCCATATCCCTCTCTTCAACTGTATACAACTTTTGTGGAATGGGTTTAAGCCAGGAAGTGAGGCATACAGTTGAAGAGAGGGATATGGACCTTTAAGTTGAGGCATGTTCTGTTCTATGTGTTATCTGGTTGGAGAAGATTATCAAATAATTTGAATGGAAAAAAATTCATTACAGTTTGTAATACTCTTACTTACAACTGTTATCTCTCTGGCGTAATTTTATTTCTGTAGATGACATAGATGTTTTGTCTGAAATTTAGAGGTTGTCTAGTTTTATAGGAGTACCTTTTTTTTTCTTAAAGGTCAAATATTCTTTAGTATAATAAAATTAACTGGAATAGAGCAGAATGGAGAAAGAAGATTAATTCGAGGCAGGAGTGTAATTTCTAATGCATGCAGTTATATGCAAACTATAATGCTTTTTTTTATGGTTTGAACTCCTGGACTATTCCATTCTCATTTTCAACAATGTGAGACACACACCAACAGAATGTAAAGACGTTGAGTTCTTCATGTGCCCACACACGCAAGACACACATTCGTGTCCACATTTAAGTATGTGTTGAAACGCAGGTAGAAGGTTGTCTACGGGCTCGACAAACTCAGTAGCTTTAGTACAGATTCAATATTTTTATTTAAGAAATTCACTAAATGAATTAGGTATAAACACCTGATACATGTTGCTATTTTAGAATTTTAACCCATATAATTCAAGTTCTGACTCTCCTCCTCTCACAAGGTGCAATGTTACATTTTTATTGACAACTTTAATTTTCTGATGTATTTGTGTAAAACATGTTAATGACACAATTGCGATTTGCAAGACTCAGTTGATTTGGTTTGTTTCAAATGGTCAAGTCCTTGGGTCCCACATAAGCTGAAAAATAAATTAAGTTGGGAAACAATATTTATTCATATGATAGAATAAAAGAAGAAAGTTGATCCTAAAAAAAGATTTAAAAGAATAGTATCCAAAAAAAGATTTAAAAGAATAGTATCCAAAAAAAGATATTCTTAAAAATTATCACTATATAAAGTCTCAATACCACAGGTTACTAGTCATATCATTTTCCTACTAATTTATGCAATTATGGAGAAAACATTCACCCCTTTTCTCTTGTTGCTTCACTATGTTATGGTTAGTTTAGCTATGACCCAAACCAACACTACCACTGATCAATTAGCTCTTCTTTCTTTAAAATCTTAAATCATTTTTGGCCCTTTTCACTTCTTGGTTGAAAATTGGTCTCTCTCTACTTCTGTTTTTCATTGGGTTGGAGTCACTTGTGACTCTCGTCACCAGCGAGTAAAGTCCTTGAATCTTTCTAATATGGTTCTTAAAGGGACGATTCCCCGTGATTTTGGAAACCTCATATTTCTTGCTTCTATTGACTTAGGAAACAACAATTTTCATGGAAATTTGCCTCAAGAAATGACACGCTTGCATCGGCTTAAGTTTCTTGATTTAAGTTTTAACAACTTCAGAGGGGAGGTTCCTTCTAGGTTTGGATTTTTACACCATCTTCAATTTCTAAGTCTTACGAATAATAGTTTCACTGGTTCCATTCCTTCTTTATTTTTTAATATTTCCACACTTGAGACTTTGAATCTAAAATTCAATTCCATAGTGGGTCAGATAGTGATTGGGAGTCTTATAAATCTGAGACAATTAAAATTGAGGGGAAATAAGCTCATAGTCTTTATTCCCATGTCACTCTCGAATGCCTCAAGGTTGGAGATTTTTGATTTATCTGTGAATTTACTTCAAGGGAACATTCCAGAAGGGATCAACAATCTTCACAACATGAAGTTCTTGGCCATATAATATAATCAACTTACGGGTTCTATACCGTTAACATTTTCAATATTTCTAGAACTAAAGGTACTACATTTACAGGTAATAGCTTATCAGGAAATGTGCCTACAAGCTTGTCAAATTGTTCAGGACTTCAATACTTGGATTTATCATATAATAAGTTTGATGGACCAATACACAGTAAAATTGGAAGATTGAGTAACTTGTAGGAATTGTATCTCGGATCTAACCCTTTCAAAGGTATGTTTTGATGGAGTTGCATTAATTATCTTATGACTTCCAGTAGTATTGAATCCAATTTCTTCCATATGAAATGCAGGGATAATTCCATTTGAACTGGGAAATCTTGTTAATTTTATGGAGTTAGACATGGGGTATAATCAGATTACCGGCTCTGTCCCGATATCCATATTCAATATCTCCTCAGTGCATTATCTTTCACTAGGGAAAAACAATCTCAAGGGATCCTTACCATTGGACATTGGAAACTTAACCAAGATGCAATATTTATATCTTAACGAGAATAGGTTTACTGGCATGTAATACAAGTGGCAGAGAAAATACAACTTATACTATATTGAACTAACAAAGTATTGCTTATTTCTTCATGTGTCGACACATGAAATACCCAAAGAGATGAGCAATCTCGTTGAATTGGAGGAACTTGGTATTGGGTTTAATAGTTAGTGGTTCACTTGATATAGAGATATACAACATATCAGGTTTGAGAGTAATTCAACTTTCATTTAACAATCTATCAGTAACCCTCCCACGAATAGGTTCTATCTTACTCAACGTTGAATAGCTCTATCTGGGCAACTTAACCAATCCTGTTGGGACTATTCCTCATTCTATCGCCAGTTGTTCCAAACTTACTCATCTAGAACTTTCATTCAATGAGATCACATGCTTGATACCTAATTCTCTTGGATATTTGACTCATCTACAACTCCTAGACTTAGGCGACAATAATTTAACAAGTGACTCATCGTTAAGCTTCCTGACTTCCTTAACCAACTGCAGATATTTAACATTTCTTTCTGTATCTTTGAACCCTCTATATGGCATGCCTCCGGTCACTGTAGGGAACCTTTCCACATCTCTTACAAAGATTTACGCACCCAGTTGCAAGATCAAAGGGAGAATTCCTAATGAAGTTGGGAAATTGAGCCACTTAATAGACTTTGACCATTCTGAAAACAACATGGTTGGATGGATTCACACATCAATTGGAAACTTGAGAAACCTGCAGGGCTGCTTCTTGAGTAATAACAAACTTATAGGATCTATCGGAGATGATATATGTAAATTGCAGTGCTTGGATGTCATAGACTTGAATCAAAATATTTTCAGGTTCTCTTCCTAATTTTTTAGGAGATGTTACTTCGCTTAGAGAGATACATCTAAGTTTTGCTATATTACCAAGCTTAGGGAACCTTAAATATCTAGTGGTTCTTGACTTATCGTCAAACAACATAGTAGGTTCTTTACCTCTAGAAATTAGAAATCTAAAGGCTGCGACGCCGATGGATTTTTCAATGAATCGATTCACAAACAGAATTACTAGAGAAATTGGAGGATTGCAAAATCTGGTGCACCATTCTTTGAGAAACAAAAAGTTGCAAGGAACTATACCTGACTTGATGAGCAACATGATAGCTTTGGAATTCCTAGACCTTTCTTAAAATAATACATCAGGAACCATTCAAGTCTTTGAAGAAACTTCAGTACCTCAGGTATTTCAATGTTTCTGACAACAAATTGTATGGCGAAATACCCTCGGGGGGTCCTTTGAAGAACCGCTTGAGTTAGTTTTTCATCTACGATGAAGCACTATGCAGTTCTTGAAGATTTAGTGTCCCGCTATGCCTAACTTCATCAAGGAATAGATCAAATACTAAAAGATTGCTAGCTCTATTTCTTTTGCTAGGAATTGCACTTATGTTTGTTCCTATCACTTTTGTATTTGTATGGGTAAGGTATCGAAGATGTAAAAGAGCTCCTCAACAAGCTATTTCATTGTCTACCATAACAAGAATTTCATACTATGAATTGCTCCAAGCAACTGATGCACTTAGTGAGAGTAATTTGATTAGTTTTGGGAGTTTTGGATCTGTTTACAAAGGCGTTCTCAGAAGTGGAACTGTCATTGCAGTGAAAGTGTTCAATCTGCAACTGGAGGCATCATTCAGGAGTTTTGATACAGAATGTGAAGTTTTGCGCAACCTTCACCAAAGGAATCTCGTAAAAGTCATTACTAGTTGTTCCAACCTTGATTTTAAGGCTTTAGTGCTCCAGCATATGCCTAATGGGAGCCTTGAGAAGTGTTTATATTCACACAACTATTTCTTAGACAACATGCAAAGACTAAGCATTATGATAGATGTGGCATGTGCATTGGAATATCTCCATCATAGGTGCTCGTTGCCCGTGATTCACTGTGATCTGAAGCGTAGTAATGTCTTGCTTGATGAGGATATGGTTGCTCACCTAAGAGACTTTGGTATTTCAAAACTGCTTGGTGACGATGAGAGTGATTTATATACTAAAACCTTAGCAACTTTGGGGTATATTGCACCGGGTATGTCTCTTAGTTTTGATGATTTTTCCTATTTCTTTTTTCCATCTAGAATCTATATTGCATCTTTATATTGATTGTTTGATTATAGAGTATGGACTGGATGGATTGGTGTCAACAAGATGTAATGTTTATAGTTACGGGATCATGTTTCTCGAAATGTTTATCCGGAGAAAACCTAATGAATTTGAGGGAGATCTTAGCTTGAAGCAATAGGCGAGTTATTCACTCCCAGAGGCAGTAATGGACGTTGTAGATGCCAACTTGGTAACACCAACAGGTAATCGCTTACAGAAGGATCCATATGTTGTGTCATCAATCATGAAAGTTACATTAGATTGTTGTGCTGAATATCCGGTAAGAAGGATAAACATGAAAGATGTAGTAGGGATGCTACAGAAGAACAAGATTCAACTTCTTGCATGCTGAGCATGTTCTCAGAATCTCTTGTTCCAAATCACTTGTTTGTTGCAAATGTTTGCTAAATTGTTGGATTCATATAAAGATAGATTTTTCTCTTTTTTTTCGTACTTGATTTTTGCATGATTCTATTTTCAGAAATGCTAGTTGGTTGTAATAAATCTTTAGTCTTTACTATTTCCACTTAATATTAATGTTGCAAAATGATGAACACAATCAACAACAAATATAAGAACAACTTTTTGGATAGAGAATACAGAGTTCAAAATCCAACAAGTGACTATTACTTTCAATGGAACTCCAAATTGAACATCTGGTTTTGACTTTTATCAGAAACAATGGAACTCCAAACTTAACCACTCAGCACCGTGATTATGCAAGGATTTTGTCCAGCAATGGAAATGCCATGTCACATCCCAAAATAAATTTAGGTGTGACTGGTACCCGCGAACACCACCTGTTGGGAGAACCAACCTTTCTTACACTTTACCAGTTAATAACCACTAAGATATGGTTTATGCAACTCCAACGCATCAATAAATAACGAATAATAATTCCAAAAAAAATCATACTCAAACTATAAATTCAACAATCACTAAAGAACTAATTCTCCAGTCCAAATTCCACACCAAGACCACGGAGCATCTAAAATAGAGTTACATGAGTTCAACTTTCGAGCATGAAAACCCAATGAAATGAAATAAAATCTAAAAAGTTAAAGATGAAACGAAAGCCTCCACGGACAATGTGAAGGCTCATCTTATTAATAGAATCCTTACGAAGGAAACGTCACCCACAAGTTTCACCTTATGCGGTAGTATCCATAGACATGTAAGTAAGGAGTGAGCTATATATAAATATAATTCAGTAAGATCATCGACTCGCTACCTTAAGTATTCCTGGGACAAATATTAGAAAATACAACAACGCCAAGAACATAAAGTTATTTCAAGCAGGAATTTTATCATAATAAGATGACCAATGAGACCCAACAATCATTCATCATCAGAAACTATTTATCTCAACACAATTTATACCAAGTACTTATCACCATTTGTAATCAAAGTAATTACCCAACACCAAAAGTTTCGGGCAACATACACAATGTGCCAAACATATCAAGAGTATACACAATACTCGGAGAAACATACACAATGTCCCATATCAAATCAACAAGCATAAACAATACTTAAGGGAAGCATACACAATTTCCCAATGGAATTAAGAACATACAAAATGCCCCAATCTCGCAGTACACAATCATATCACATCACAAAATTATTTATAAAGGAAGAATTAGTATTCTTAGACATAAAGTATATGTGACTATGTTGGAAACTCTGGAGTCACCCTACAAATGTGCTCATTATGTGTGCACTGTTACATTGGTTCACCGTGAGCACAAAAGTTGTCTACTAGTGCACGTGAGTTGACTACTGCACATCAGATTATTAGTTTGTTAGGTGGTTGATGAGATGTGCGATGAGCTGGAAGGTTAAGTGTGTAGTGTAGTGAGAAGATTCTAGACTAGAAGGTTGTAACACCTCGCATTTTGGGCTAGAATGAAAATTGTCTTTCTTACGCATAGATGTTCCAAAAGCCATAAATCCTATGAAAATTTTCCATGTTAATCAATTATGTAGTGTGGGAACCTATTTTAGCATGAATTGAGATCATAGAGGTCCCCTAACTCAAGGACGAGTTGAAAGCTCTCCTATCGTTCGAGTTTGAGTGAGCATCGAAACTAGGGTCAACTGCAATTAACCATAACTCTTTGTATATAATGAACTAGGAGTCCTACTATATATCAAATGAAAGTTCTTTGAGTCCTCTTTCCAACGCCACTGGTTTCACTTTAATCCGATATCGGAGTAGAAAGTTATGCTCATTTTACTTCGAAGTGTCTGTCTGCCAAAATGTGACAATGAGGCTGATGACTTATCAGTTGTGTGACGGCCCGTCAGACCTGGTCTCCAGCCTAAGGTAGTGAATGGTGAAAACCAGCCCAAAAGTGATGACCTAGGTGATGACTTATCACCTGAGTGACGGCCCGTTAACCCTGGTCGTCAACTGATGCAAATATGCAATTTTTTTTGGGTTCCTTAGGGGTATTTTGGTCTTTCCCTCACTCCAAAAACCTTTCACACGAATTAAATCTCTCCTTAAGCGTTATTAATCAATCACTATCAATTTTACAACATCAAAAATTTCCTCTTCACTCTCAAAATAAGATCAAAGGTTTTCTCCAAGAACAAGAAATTCAAGAAAATCAAGCCTTAAGTTCAAGATTTCCAAGGAACAAATCGAGATTTGAGTTCTTCTCTTTAAGCTAATTAATTTTAGGTACGCGAGGTTATCCTAAAATTTCATGGGCATAGAAATCATGATTTTAAGAAAGGGGTTTCGGATTTATGAATACATTCATGTTTTAGAAGTTTGATGCTATTGTTTTGGCCTTTAGGCCTTCCCCCAAATTGATTTGAAATTATATATATATGTAAGCATGTGTTTTAAGGTTGATGATTCAATTAAGAGCATGACTCATGAAAAATCCCTCTCTTGTTAGTGATTTTTGGATTTCATTCCTTATTGGTAAACTTAATCCAGAGCATGACCATATTTCTGTATTAGATCATAATTCCATATTTTCTTTTATTATATGAATGTTGTGCATGACTACCAGATAGAGTAGGACGTTCGAGCCTTCATGGTTAAGGATGTCCATCACAGCCAGGCCCTAGTTTGGGTTGTGATAAACTTGGTATCAAAGCACGGTTCATGGTCCCAGGGTGTCTGCAAAATCACGTCGGGTAGAGTCTTATTTATGGTTGTGTAGTGCACCACACTTATAAGCAGGAGGCTACTAGGCTTTTAGGAATATTTTTCTTTTTTCATGTTCTGGTTCATGCTATGGAGTCAGAATATTTCTCTTTCATACTCTAATTCGTGCTATGGTGTCACTCATACGAAGGTAACAGTCATCCCAATTCTTTCTTTACCTTAATATTTTCAGATATGTCTCATTATTGAGGTGATTCAGGTGCAGAAGTCTAGAATCTAAATGGTATGATCCTTTTTGATTGAGCCATATAAGATTTTAAAATTGTGCAAGGACTTGTGAAGAGTTCGTTAGTGCCTCAGAGTGTATTGATTCTAGTATGAACTTTGATTCTGATGAAATCGTGCTTTTGAGCCTACGGTATTAAGTGTATTTAGTCCTTTTCAAAAATTTATATTGCAGATGTCATGCCTAAAAAGGGAAATGATGTGTAGCAGAATGCTGGAATAATATTTCCACCCAAATAGTAGTATGAGTTAAAGTGCCAGTGTCATGACCTATTGGTAGTTATGTTGGACCAAGAAGTTGGTGATATGAAGTCAAAAAGTTAGAAGTTAGAGTGAGGGTGAATTTTGTGTAACTAAATATTTTATTTGAATAACCGATGTTTGAGGATGATTT
This sequence comes from Capsicum pubescens, assembly GCA_030864215.1. Lineage (NCBI taxonomy): Eukaryota > Viridiplantae > Streptophyta > Magnoliopsida > Solanales > Solanaceae > Capsicum > Capsicum pubescens. The sequence goes on along the minus strand of CM061540.1, from coordinate 268,538,512 downwards.
ACCCCTTTATAGTGATAGACTCATGTGGTAACTAGTAGTATGTGTGGATTGTATGGTAGTCTGAAGGGGGAGTGTTTGACTCAGATTTTTATTTATACAGACTAAGATGTGTATTCTTAGATCATTGAATATTGTGTGTCAAGTTTCTATCTCTTTTAATCTTGTTATCATTGTATTGTTGAAGCTCAAAGTCTAGTGAAGCCGTGTGAGGCCTATTTCGATTCACTAGCAACTTGTTGTTCTTGTGCTGGTTGAATATAGGTATAGCCAAATATTTTCGCATGAGATTGAGTTGGTAATGAGATGATACATCCTTGTGTGTTAGTTTAGTAGAAGGTAGAGAAGGAGTTATTAGTCAAGGTGAATTATTGTTTGCTTGAAGTATGAAAAAGGCTAGATTAGCTAGGAGGTTATAATTATAGACTCATGGTTGTTGTGGAATTTGAAGGTAGTCTAAATGTATGCTTGGGTAAGTAAGTGTGATGTGAGAAAGTCGTATAAGTAGATAATATTGTATGGGGTTATAATATAAGATTAAGGTTGACCATGTCTATTATGTGACTTTACCTCCCCATTGACCTTCTTTTCATTGATAGTTGTAAACTAGTACTACTTAGGAGAAGGTATGTCATAGATTTTTGATGTATTTGGATAGAATGTCCCAATTTGATGGACTAGTATAGTAGATTATGTTGCATTATTCATTGGTGGTAGATGATGGATGTTAGACTATAGGCTTGAATTTAATGTAGAATGTGGATGTAAGAATAATGGCTTAAGATTAATGATGAATGTTTTGTGAGAATTGTGTGTCAGGTTAGGTTGTAAGTCATGTTTAACACTAGACATTAAGTTTGAACAGTTGATGTCCATGAAGGTGGATGTGATGATTGCTTATCTAATGGTACTAGTTATATGGAAGTGATCTAATAGGCTTGAATGGTGTATGCAATAGATTAAGTTTATTTGATTCATAATGAAGTATGATGTTGTATGTTTGAGGTAGAAGTATGCCCAAGGTGATATGAGGTTGCGGTATTTTTCTAAGGCTATTGCATGTTACGTGTGGCTAGTAGACATAGTATTACCATTGAGTTTCTAGGTGGAGAAAGACTAGTAATATGATTCATCAAAGGCTTGGTGATATCCATGTTAAGTTTTAGAATCTAAGTTTGAATTTTTGAAGGTTGAACCGACATAAATAAGAGTTGAAGCGCTATAGGGTGTGCATTTCGACTATTGGGATACTCCTGAGGATTTGAAGTTAGGAAGTGTTCAAGTATTATGGGATTGACTACTGGGGCTATAGAAAGATAAAGTGTGTCTCAGAAGGTAGTATTAACAGTGGGTTTTCCACTTTCAAATGTAGTAATTCGGGTTAAGCTCTATGATATACGTGTATGGTCATTTTTTCAGACCCTAGAGTTCAGTGAGTGTAGTTCAGTTTGGAGTCTAGTAAGGGATCTCTCAAACTTAAGATGATGGCTTAAATCTAAGGGGGAGATCATAAAACAAGAGACCAAGTCAGGCTCTCAGATTCTAATAGTGATGTCAGTATGATATAGAACATCAAAAAGTGAGAGTGAGACTCAACCCATTCTTATCTCAGTATTTTCAGTTATCCCAATACCTACTCATGCCTTACATTTCAGTTCCATGATCATGGTTCATGTTCATGCATATGATAAAAAATCATGTGCTCTTCTAGTTCCTAAATGAGGAATTCCAGTTCATTTCAGTAGTCGGAATCACATTCCATAAGTTATGAACTCCAAGTTGAGGTCATGCATCTCATGACTCATGCTTTATATTGTGCTCGGTTTCCATAACTAATGTTGTACGCCAAATAATTGGCGAGATTCAGCTTATAGTTAGGTATTCCCTCAACTTAGATCACTTTGATGAATCCATGATATTGATTCGTTGTTCCTCAGGTTTCAGTTAAGTGTCAAGTCTTATATGATATCCTTCCATGTTTCAAGGTCTTATGTTCTAACGTTTTAGTGACTTCTCCTTATGTAATGGCAGTGATGATGAGTAGATGTTTCTTGTTGATGAAAGATCATTGTATGCTTGTCTTAGATAAGACCATTAGTATGAAGAAAGATTTGGGGCCAAGTATTTGATACATGTGATGGTTAGTGTAAATTTGTGTGTGTATGTTCTTGGGATAGCGCGTGGGAGTTATATTGACAATGGTTTAGAGACTATGTAAATTATGTATTTACGGATGTTGTCCTTGAAGTTCATATGTGGTTATAAAGATAGGCTTGAATGACATGTTGGGATTTAAGTGAAGGAACGTAATATGTTCTAGTAAATCCATAGTAAGAGTTTAGAGTTAGTCATCATTAAATTGGTAAGGCACGTTATGTTTAGGGTGTGATCTCTAAAAAGATATAGAAGAATGAATCATATGGTTTAGACTAGTATCGTTGTGCAGAATGTTGTATTTTGTGGTTTGGAGTTAGGCTTAATCGCGGTGAGAGGATTTAAGTCTCTTTAGACATTAGTAGAAAGATTTATCAATGCCCATATGAGAATTTTAAGTTGAATCGATTGAGCATGGTATTTAAGAAAGTATTCGAGAAGGGTGATAAGCTGGAAAGTAAGAAGCTTCATTGCCTAAGGCCTGGTAATTCTACCCTAGTTTATAAGTTATATATATATATTCCATGCTATAGAGTAGTGTCAATGTTGTGATTCCTTTGTCAGATGTCTGGTGTAGATTATGCCCAAGATTCTTTTGCTCCCTAATGTTACTAGAACTTCCTTAGAAAGAGTGTTGAAGAGATACTGCAGTTAAGCATAAGTTTCCAAGTATAATTCAGTCTGTATAGCCAGTAATTCAGTTTAACAGCCAGGTAGACAAGTTACTGTGGTTTTCCACCTTTTCGCCCAGCCCTACTATCCGAAGTCTCATGCATATGACCATCCCCAAGAGATAATCTATTCCATCCATGTAAATTTGGAATCTAGTTCAGTCCAAGCATCATGTTTCAGATTTAGCTATTTAGTCATGACTCAGTTCATAAGAGTTCAGCGCATAATCTCAAATTTTTCCAAGTATTTTAGCTCAGACAGTGTAATACCCTAGTACAGTCTAAGTCTTGTTACCTCATGATTCATACTTTCCTAAGTTATCACTTCTCAATTCAATATATATGATTGGACCATGAACACTACAAGGGAATCCTAAATTCTCAGCATGAATCAGCTCCTTGAAATAAGTAAAGTCAAATCAACACAGAATTCAGTTTCATGATAGAAGTTTAAATGTTTTAGATTAGTTATATTCTTTCTTAGAAGACACATCATGTCTGCATTATTTCATACCTTTAAGCTTCAATACGTCTACCCATCATTCAGGGATGAATGATCACAAGAGGGAGATAATGTAACACCCCACATTTTGGGCTAGAACGAAAGCAGTCTTTCCTATGAGTAGATGTTCCAATAGCCATAAATCCTATACAAATTTGTCATGTTAATAAATTATGTAGTGTGATAACCTATTTGATCATGAATTGAGATCATAGAGGTCCCCTAACTCAAGGACAAGTTGAAAGCTTTCCTATCGTTTGAGTTTGAGTAAGCGTCGAAACTTAGGTCAACTTCAATCAAACATAACTATTTGTATATAACAAATTAGTAGGCCTATTATATATCAAATTAAAGTTCTTTGAGTCCTCTTTCCAACTCCACTAGTTTCACTTTAATCCGATATCGGAGTAGAAAGTTATGCTCATTTTACTCTAAAGTGGTTGTCTGCCAAAATGTGACGACGAGGCTGACAACTTATCAGCTGTGTGACGGCCCGTCAGACCTGGTCGTCAGCCTAAGGCAGTTAATGGTGAAAACCAGCCCAAATGTGATGACCTGGGTGATGACATATCACCTGAGTGACGGCCCGTCAACCCTGGTCGTCAACTGATGCAAATATGCAATTTTTTTGGGTTCCTTAGGGGTATTTTGGTCTTTCCCACACTCCAAAAATCTTTCACATGAATTAAATCACCCCTTAAGCGTTATTAATCAATCACTATCAATTTTACAACATCAAAAACTTCCTCTTCACTCTCAAAATAAGATCAAAGGTTTTCTCCAAGAACAAGAAATTCAAGAAAATCAAGCCTTAAGTTCAAGATTTCCAAGGAACGAATCGAGATTCGAGTTCTTCTCTTTAAACTAATTAATTTAAGGTATGCGGTTTTTTTCTAAAATCTCATGGGCATAGAAATCATGATTTTAAGAAAGGGGTTTCGGATTTATGATTACATTCATGTTTTAGAAGTATTGATGATATTGTTTTGGCCTTTAGGCCTTCCCCCAAATTGATTTGAAATTATAATATATGTAAGCATGTGTTTTAAGGTTGATGATTGAATTGAGAGCATGAATCATGAAAATCCCTCTCTTATTATGATTTTCCTTTACTTATGATATGCTATGAATTATTTTGAATGCATCTCGAAAAGCATGATATGAAATGTCTTCAGTAATGTTATAATTGGGTTATGATTTTGATTTCAAAAGAGAGGGTTGTACATGTTGATAAATGTTGAATATGCATATAATGAAAGAGTGCATGGTTTTGTCAAAAGCATGTGACCATCATATGCTTGAAGAATTTTTGCATAGTTTTGACTTATGTTTCGGAACATAAAATCTCTTATACTATCTATACATTTGGTTGGTCTGAATTGAGTTTTTGATGAAAGAATCTTGCATGATGCATTATGGCTGAGAAATAGGACTTGCAAGTATTGGTCTGATGACACCAACTCAGATAATGCCATATTAATTCAGAACAGAATAGAATGTATGTTTCCAATCAGATTTTTAGATTTTGAAACTAGAATGATGCATGTTTCAGAAAAGACTAAAATTGGGCATAAAGAGAGCTTAGGTGGTTCCCCGAAGAAGGAACGAGTTCAGACAACTCATTGCCCAAAATCATGATTTGTCGATCTAGGTATATTATTAAACGCTTGCCTAGTGCCCTGTGGCGTATTAGACTTAGACACTCCAACCCTTGCGGTACACTTGGATTGGGGGCTTCCCCGCTGAGTCAATGGCGGATTCCATATATCCCGTGGAATATCATACTTGTAGGAAAGTGCCACCTAACTCAGAAGTAATACAAAGATCAGAAATTGCATTGATAGAAAGGTTTTATGATTATCAAAAATGACCATGTGTTTTGGAATTTATATCCTATGTGATGTTTTATGATTAGCTCTCAACTATTTTATTTATATGAAAAGCTTTATTTTAGACTGCTCTGCATACCAGTACATCTGTATTGACCCTCCTCCCCTACCTCTCAGGTTCTGAGGCTCAGTCTAGGGGTCCAGATAAGCAATAGATAATTTAGATAGCAGATCAGATTGTACAGTGGTGAGCCTTCTTTATTCCAAAAGGTCTGTCCTTTCAGATTATTTCATCTATTACAGTTTTGGTCTACTGGGGGCCTTGTCCCAGTTTTTAGATAGTTGTCAGTTTTTCATGTAGTAGAGATTTCACAGACTGTTCCAGATGTTGTTAGTGATTTTCAGATTTCATTCCTTATTGTTAAACTTAATTCTGAGTTTGACCATATTTCCGTATTAGATCGTAATTCCGCATTTTTTTTTATTATATGAATGTTGTGCATGACTACCAGATAGAATAGGATGTCCGGGCCTTCATGATTTGGGATGTCCCTCATGGCTAGGCCCTAGTTCGGGTCGTGACAAAGTTTCTAGAAGATATATCTCTATATATAGGTGCAAGTTGTAATAACAATATGATTTTGATAGTTAATAAAATTTTGTCCTTCCTTCTTCTTATCTGTTTAATGAAGCTTGGTAAACCAAGATTTGTATCAGTTGTTTGGTAAAATTTCACATGGTATCAGAGCTCCAATTTGATCATGGAGTATGAGAAGCAATCTATGAAGTTTAGATCTCCATTTTGGTAGAGTTTTTCCCATTTCTGCAGTTGACTGTACTTGAATCTCAAATTTCTCTTGAAACTCTGAATTGTTGTAGTGGATCTATCTCTATTTTTGAGGAAGTTGTTAGTAGTTTTTTCGATCCTTTCATCTAATTGATTAATTGCTGAAGAGTGAAGAATGTCAACTAAGATAGATCCCAATGATCCTTTGTTCATAGGCACATCAGATGTGTCTTGATCTATCTTGATTCCAGTCAAGCTTGTTGGCTCTAAAATTATAATGTGTGGAGTAATTCAATGAGGATTGCGGTATTGGGAAAAAGAAAATTTGGATATGTAACTGGTGCGTGTAGCAAAGAGATATATAGAGAAGAGTTGCATAAACAATGGAAAACTTGTAATGCCGTAGTGCTCTCATGGCTAATAAGTTCAGTAAGTTATGAGTTGTTGATTGGGATTGTGTATGCCAAAAGTTCATGAGATGTTTGGGAAGACCTGAAGAAAAGGTTTGATAAGGTGAATAGAATGAGATTATACCAACTACATAGAGAAATCAACACACTAATGCAAGGTACTAATTCAATAGGTACTTACTTTGCTAAATTGAAAGGTTTATGGAATGAATATGATGATGTAATCCTAGTTCCTTCATGTGATTTTCCAAGATCTATGAATTATACAAATCATATTTCCCAAATAAGATTGTTACAGTTTCTGGAAGGATTGAATGATTCATATGAATAGGCAAGGAGACAAATTTTGCCGAAAAGAGTTGTACCTTCTCTTAATCATGCATATGCTATGTTAGCCGAAGATGAGTTGCAACAACTTGCCTGCTCCTCTATCACAATCGAGAAATCATATCTTATTACGATGCAGGTGCATGGAGGTTCAAAAGTAAGCCATGGAAATTAGAATTACAAGGGGAAAAAATGTGACTACTTTCACCTCACTAGACATACAAGAGGGAATTATTACAAGTTGATGGGATACCCTGATGATAGGAAATTGAGGAAAAAGATGAGTTATAATAATGGAAGTTCAAAAGGATTCATACCTCACAATTCGGTAAATAGATATGGAAGTCAGGACACTGGAAGATTCAATGCCATTAGGCATCCTGGGAACCAATATACAAGACAAATTAATACTTAGTTTTCATCTAGTACTTTCAATGGACAAAGTATTGGTGGAGATGCATATCAAAATGCTTAAACTAGTCAAGGTGTTCCAAAGGAAATCAATAATGCAATGCTAGCAAAAGGCTAAGACTCCACTGATAGGGAGTACAAGCAGATTATGGAATTTTTCAACAGGGATCAACAGGAGATAAAACATGCTAACATGTCTGGTATAGTTACCTGTTTATTTTTTCATGATGAGCAACAAGAATGGGTAGTTGGTTCTGGTGCTACTCACTATATTATATCAAATAATAATATATTTTCCACAATAAGTAAAGTAGCTAGAGCAGAAGGGGATAAGGTGAATTTACCAAATGGATCCTGGGCTGATATATCTCACAGTGGAGAAGCACTAGTTTTGCAAAATGATACTGTAAAGGATGTGCTATTTATCCCTGACTTTAAGCTAAATTTGTTGTCAGTGTCTAAGGTTACTAGGCAACTGTCTTGTTTTGTATCCTTTTACCCTGATTCCTACATATTCATGATCTTTATAGTGGAAGGGTGAGGGGGATTGGTAAAGAAAAAGGAGGATTATAAATTCTTCAAGGTGTACATAGAATGAAGAATACTTTTGAAGATAAAGAGAAGCAAGTAGCAAGCATGATGATGCATGACAGGAGACTATGGCACAAGAGACTTGGACATACATCCACACAAGTGATAAAGTCACCAGACTTGTTAAGTCCTTGTAAGGATTCTGAACTACTAAATAAATGTCATGTATGTCCTCTAGCTAAGCAGACTAGATTGTCTTTTCCTGACAGTGAAACTAAGTCCATCATGTGTTTTGATATTGTACATATGGATTTGTGGGGACCGTTTAAAATACCTAATTTTGATAAAAAGTTCTACTTATTAACTCTTTTGGATAATTGTAGTAGGTATACATGGATACATTTGTTGCAGATTAAGTCTGAGACCATTGTTGCTCTCAAAGACTTTATATTGATGGTTAAAGTTCAATTTTGATCTAATATGAGGGTCATAAGAACTGATAATGGCACTAAGTTCCTTAACACTCAGTGTAGTGATATTACATCAAAGCAGTTGTCCTTATAAACCACAACAGAATGGTGTAGTGGAAAGGAAACATAGATAAATCCTGGTCATAGCCAGAGCTATCAGGTTTCAGTCACAAATACCTATCAAATTTTGGGGTCTAGCTGTTCAGGATGTTGTCTATCTGATCAATAGACTACCTTCATCCTCCATTAATGGTCTGAGTACATATGAGGTATTGTTCTTTAAAGTACCTTCCTTATCACATTTGAGGGAACTGGGTTGTTTATGTTATGCTTTCATATTGCCTAAAGATAATAAGTTCTCTGAAAGGGCCAAACCTATAGTGTTGATGGGGTATTCAACCACGCAGAAGGGATACTTATTTCTGGATATGATCTCTAACATGTTTTTTGTCAGCAGAGATGTTATTTTTTAGGAAGATGTTTTTTTGTTTGCTAAAGCCGAAGGCAAGAACAAATCCATGGACTTTTTCAAGTCATATGTAGAAGATGGTGGTGGTGATGAAGATTCAGTGGATTTAGCAGATACTACTGATAATCTAACATCAACTGCAGGAAAATTACCTGAAAGTACTTCAGTGCCTAATCCATCAGTGGATATAGAAGATCAGTCGACTGCTCAACTGAATGAGTCGACTCCAGTATGCACAGAAAATGCAGAACCTATCACTTAAATAAGAACATCAAGGGTGGCTAAAGAACCTATTTGGATTAAAGATTACTCTGCACCTGGTAAGAGGAAGGGTACAATATATGCAATGTCAAATTATCTGTCCTACAAGAATGCAACATCTAATTATCAATGTTATGTGAGTTGTTTCTCAGACCTGGTTGAGCCTCAGTATTTCAAGAAAGATGCCAAAGATGATAGATGGATAAAAGCCATGAAATTAGAAATTAAAGCACTTTAGGATAACAACACATGGGAAGTAGTTGAGTTACCCATAGAAAAAAGGAATTGGCTCAAAGTTGGTATTCGAGATCAAGCATAAAGAGAATGGAGATGTTGAGAAATTCAAAGCAAGACTTGTAGCTAAAGGTTACTGTCAACAGGAAGGATTAGACTACCATGAAACTTTTTCACCCATGGCAAAGATGGTGACTGTCAGATGTGTTATTACGCTATCTGTATCAAGAGGATGGTACCTGTACCAAATGGATGTGTATAATGTTTTTCTGCAGGGAGACTTAGATAAAGAAGTGTACATGTAATTACCTGAAGGCTCCAAACAGAAAGGGCATAATAAGGTCCGCAGATTTCTTAAATCGTTATATCGGCTAAAACAAGCTTCTAGACAATGGAATATCAAGCTGACTACAGCTCTCACAAGTGCAGGATTCACGCAGAGTACCTTTGAATACTGATGGTGGCATAGAAGAAATCAAGAGGAATAGTGATAGTCCTAGTATATGTGGATGATCTGCTAATCATTGGAGATAATAAGATTATTATTTCTGAATCCAAAGAAGTATTACACAAATAGTTTAAGCTCAAAGACTTTGGAGAGCTCAAATACTTTTTAGGAATTAAAGTTTTGAGGTCATCACAGGGAGTCATTTTGAATCATATAAAATACCTGCTGGAGATGATCTCAGAAGTTGGTCTGGCTTGTGCAAAACTAACACGAACTGCCCAGGTGCCTTTTCGTAATGGGCGTCCCAAGTACGACCAGGATCGGAGACCACCCCCGTTACCCAACCCAACCTCCAACCGTCTGCATTGAGTTGGCTGTATTTCGAGCATGAAACATAATAGTGTAACTGCTCACATAAAGACCCTAGGAATAAATCACAACCATGACCAACCAAATTGAGTCCAACCATCCTATACAAATAATCCAACCATACCAAACCAGATCAAACAAGGCCATAAACCAGGCCATAACCAAAGAAGTTCCAAAACATAATATAATTAATCCCAAAATGTAATAGGATGGAATAACCAATAATACCATCCAATAATATCATCCCACCAGCCTATTCCAATGCCAAGGCCAACACCTATACCGGTTCCACCCATACCAACCCATAGAAGTACCACAAAGCCTCAATAAAAAAAAGTAATGAAATCCGGTTAGGACATGCCCCCAACCATAGCCAAAACCAATATCTAGAATAAAGTTAAAATGTATAAAAGTATCCATAATATGAAATGAAGCCTTCCGAAAGGATGAAATCTCACCACTTCAGCCCAAATGTTGTTCCCGAGTCAATCACTATGTAGGAGGCGTAGAATGGTCGGTTCTTGCATAGCGTGGGTATACAGCTTCCAGTAGACGGGGTTAGCAAGTGATCGCTAGCATGATCTTAGGATAAGAATAAAATAATGCCATTTATAAACCAAGTAAAACCATCCATATGCACACAACCATATATATATATATATATATACCATGCCATAAAAAGGATCAAATTTACCATGCCTTTAAAACCTTTACCTGGGCTGTGTAGCTTTGCCGTCCTAAACCACCCAAGGGTTGTATGGGTTCAACTCCCCCTACTGAAAGGGACCCGGTGCGTATAGATGCACGGCTAAGGAAGTATCCCATGGGATCACTAGTACATCCCCCAAATAAAGTGTGACATCATGCACACATCACCAAGATCAACCTCATATCGACCAATATGAGATTCCAATTTTTGTCCCCCTGGGACCTCTACCTTCCACGACTTTACTACACATCCGTCCATTATTGACCAATTAAAACCAGTTTCAAAATAACCAAACCATTATCCATTTATTAACCAAGTCCATTGATATTGGTATCGTTATACTAACCCTTACTTGCAAGTATCATCCATATCCTACCATTTATAGGTTTAAGGGGACTTTCAAGTGCCCTTTCATTTAACATATTAAACCACTCGGGAGACTTCCATATTCACTACAAGCATAACCAATTAGACTTTAGACTTTTCAAACCATTTAAACTATGCATAATTCCTTTACCAAGCTTAAACATGCAAGAGTTTCATTAAAAGAAGTCAATTCAATGAACATCTCTTTATAAGCATTTTGTCAAACACATTGGTGGCATAATATAACCAAAACCAATTGCAATTACCAATAAACCATTACCATTCAATCCAAATATCCAAAACCACCATTAATGCATATAAAAGCATAATTAAAACCATACAAAACCATAATCAAGCAATTAATATCAAAACCCCCAAATCATATTTGAAAGCAAAAACCATGCAATAGTAAAACCATGAAAAATTCATATAAATCATGCCTTTAATTAAATTAACAATGAGGGAAGAGAAACATGCCTTAAACCAAGATGATAATGGAAAGAAATCAACAAGACAAGCCTCAAATTGATCATTTAGTTGAAAACTTAGCTCCCCTTGATCAATAGCTCTTAAGAAAATTATGAAGTGTTTAGGAAGAGTTTCTAAGTGTTAATGAAAAGAATAATATGGTAAATATCCTCCCAAGAAGGTTAGAAGTTGTGGGGACTTATTAGGATAAGTAGGAAAATATCTAGAATACCCCCACTTAAGTTGCACAAAATCCCGTCACAGGGATATAACTGGCCCTCACGAGTCATACCCTCCCAATACGATTGGTATCCACCACTCGTATCCAAGCCTCAACCCTTGGATCAAACACTATCCAGTATACGACTCATCCAACCAAGTTGTAACCACAGCATACGATCCATATCCATAACTTGTATCCCTGGCAGAATAAAATACCTGGGGAATTGAACATAGTTTACTATATGAGTCCCTGGTACAATTTGTACCCTCGCTTCCAGCTCATGGTGTGACACTTGTACTCAGATCCAACCTCAATAACCAAGTCTAAGATTAATTTAAGGAACCAAATGACTCTTAACAACTAATACGATGCGTACCCCTAAGTCATACCCATTCTAGTAACCAAAATCTATCCCATCAACTAATACTGGTCAGCATATAATCGGACCATACCATCCATACCCCATAACATGGCTCGTACCCATGATTCATATTGGGTCCAAAGATCAGAATTCTAGAAATTTTTCTGAAGTCCAGAAACTAGGGTGTTTCAAAAACCAGAATCTACACCTCTAGAATCCAACGCTAAGCTGACATCAATAAAGTATAATGAAGTCACAGGGGGTACAAGTGATATTATTTTAAGAGATGCATCTAATTATAAAAGAGTGGTGGGAAAACTCATGTATGCCACTATTACTAGTCCAGACATCAACTATGTTGTTCAAACATTGAGTCAATTCATGTAGAGGTCTAAGAGATCTCACCTAGAAGCAGCTTACAGAGTGATCAGATACTTAAAAGGTTCAGTAGGTCAGGGAATATGGTTAAAGAATCAAACTAATTATAGTTTAGTTTACTGATATGACTCAAATTGGGTTGCTTGTCCCGACACTAGGAGATAAGTGATTGGATATGTGGTGTAATTTGGTGGTTCCTTAATATCTTGGAAGTCTAAGAAATAACATATAAGGTTTATAAGCTCAGCTTTAGTACAGAACCATGACTTCATCTATAGCTGAGCTTACCTGGCTAGAAGGGTTGCTTGCAGAATTAAATGTGATAATTCCTAAACCTATTTCAGTGTTCAGTGATAGTAAGTTTTCCATAAAGTTAGCAGAAAATCCAATCTTCCATGCAAGATCAAAGTATACAGAGATTGATTATCATTTTATCAGAGACAAAATCAAGAATGGTTTAGAGCAGACTCTACATGTCTCTTCACAGCATCAGGTGGCTGACATACTGACTCAAAGCCTAGGCCATGACCAACATTCTACACTCTTAAGAAAGCTTGGTGTTCTTAATATTATGCACCCTTTAGCTTGGGGGGGGAGTATTGGAAATCTTAGCCTTGAAAACCGTTGATTCTTCCAAGCGCAGACTTGTCCCAACAGATGAATCGGGAAGATAAAAATATATTTTAAAAATAAATTTGAAAAGAAAGCACCAAAGCTTAAAGTCTCACTTACCTCAGTAACAACAAGTTTTCCAATCTTGTAATGCGTAAAACACCTACCAAATAGCCTCTAATGGAATCAATCTATGTAAAAATCTTAATCGACATATCAATTATGCTAGTTGGCATTAAATCTCAATATCCGTAACTTTCAATTTTAGAGATGAATCTAATATTTTCCACCTTAAACAATGAATTAGAGGTAAAAAGAATAATATCCATAACATCTTTGTCCAAATATTGTTCTTCCATTAATGAATAAGAATGCTGAAAATGAAAGTACTAATATGCCCAAAACCTTTTGAGAGTTGAATTTGTAGGCCTACTAGTTTCCTCAGTAAAACCTTTTGAGATTTGAATTTGTAAGCCTACTAGTTTCCTCATACTGAAACCACCCTTACTTTTTTCATGTTACTCTATATTGTGTCATCATTAAAATAATCATATATCCTTCCATTATGAAATAATCATTAGCTTTTGTCATGGCCTTTCCTTAAAGGTGTCAGCAACAAAAATGTATAAAAGACATGGGTTTTCATAACAACTTTTAGCATCCAACATCTTCTACTCAATTTTACCAATTTACCAAAAAATATATATACTTCTACTTCTTCATGGATAACATTACTATATTTCTTCACAACAACGTGAATACTTACACTATAAACTAAAGAGACAAGGTAGTCTTTACCTGAATATGAGATCTTTGTTTTGCTAGCATTTCTTTTTCTATGTAGCCTGAACTCTCATAATTCTCAATGTTCAATCTGTTTCTTTCTTTCAGAAATAGAGGAAACAAAAAGCCCTGAATATTTTGTATAGTAGTTTCTTTTTTCCAAAAATAATGGGATCAATTGCTCTAATATTCTACTCCTTCTGTAACTGAAACTTTGAAAAACTGAATAAGGGAGAGAGTTTTGGCTTATGGCTTAGTCAATTTAATTCTATTAATTAATATTAATAATATAGGCTAATTACCTATTTACCCCTCATTAAAATTCTGGGTAATTACATTCTCCCCCACTTATAATAACATCCATCCTCAAATGTAACAATCATATAAGAAACGTCAAATAAGTGAGGAAATCTGACTCGCACGGATGAGTGAAAAACAAGATGAACTATGAACAACCTAGGTAGCTTTAAAATAATAAATCTGGAAACACACCAACAAATTCTTGAACAATAGAAAAGTTTTCAATAGTAACATTCTCAGCTCATGCATCATGGACAGTAACAATAAAACACAAACACCCATGATCAACCATTCAACGGTCCTTTATATAAAATATTATCTTTTCTTGAGTCACAATAGTCATACTTTTCCACACTAAATATGGGTATAAGCTTAGCATAATCAATCAAAGCATAACATAAGGCCAATCAATTCTCATGCATAATTACATCAAAGTCAAACATAGGCAATAGAAGAACATCAACTATGGTGTCCCTGTGCTAAAAGATATCATACAATCTCTATAAATTCCATCCACTGATAAAGTGTTCCCCACTAGGGTCATGAACATATATGGCACAATAAGAGTCTCAATTATTCTCTCTAAGAATAAAGCAAATGATAAAGATAAAAATAAACACGTAGAACAAACATCAATAAGAGAATATCTCTCGTGAGAACTAATAATATAATAACAGTGACTAGTGCATTAGATTTCACGCTATTATGTCTAGCCATAGAAAAGAATATCAGTGGTCCACTCCTGTTTGAGAAACCTATGGTCCCTTTCGATTCTGTCCATAAACATCCAGTGGAGCAGCTCTAGCCGGTTGAGCTTGGGCTTGTGCTCCTACAACATTCCTTTGCACTTGAGTAGTAGCTTGACCAATAATTGAATTTCTCTAAGGATAAAATGAGTCATTTAAGCTATCCTAAGGCTGAATATAAAAGCCTAAACAACTCATAATCCTTTATTCTCAACACAACACACAAAATACTCAAAGAAACATGCGATTTTTACTTTTTCCAAGCAAGAAATTAGGATTCTTCATCTCCAAGTTCAAATCCTCAAAACTTTAGTCCAAGAATCAAGAGTAATCAGGTATGTAATATTCAATGAGTATCTTCTTTCATCCTCATGGTCAAATTATGATTTTCTTCATGAATTTTATGATTTTCATAAACTAAAATTTTTACCAATTATCACTCCAAGCTTAAATTCAATCCCCTATAATATAACTCACTCTTAAGTATGTTTTAATGATTATTCATGGTTTCTTAGGTCATATTATATCATTCATGCTATTCTCAAATCTATGCATGATTTACATGATATTAGTTAAGTTTCAAGCATATGATCAAGCTATATAAGATTTATCAGTTTCAAGACTATTAAGCACTATATTTATCATGATTTTATGGATTTCAATCCATATTAGTTGACATATATATTTTTTCATAAAATTTGGTATTTTTTCATACTTAGAATTATGAACCCTTGGTATGTTGGTAAACTCATGATTTTGGTCTTGAGTTATGAAATTTCCTATTATATTCAGATCATAGAATTTCTACTGTTTAGTTGCATTAGTTAGAGCTGGTGGGTTATGAACACTTAATACCAAGGGAATCAAGTATATATCAGTTTATATTTCTTAAGCATTTTAGATTATCCATTATTGATATTTTCATAATCTAATTATAATAAAAAATTCAGGTTTTAGTGTCATTCAGTTGAGAGTAGTACTTAGCACCGAGAGAATGCAGGGATCAAGGCTCACATGTCAGTTAGGCTGAGACCTTTAGTAGAAGTCCCTAAGTTTCAGAACTACGACGCTACCATAAGTTATCAGGGGTCACCCGCTAATTGAGGTTGACACCCTAGTCCTTCGGGACATCAGTTTAGTGGATCTGTGCCAGTCAGTGCTCGTACCCTTAGAAGGGTAATGAACACCTATCGAACTGGGATTATGGGTTGGACCCTAATCATCTTAGATTGGGGTATGTCGGTTAAGGTTATCTCCCATAGTCTGCAACTTATGTTTTAGTTTCAGATTTTTCATGACCTTGTATTCAGTTATTCATTTTTCATTCAGTACATGTTTATACTTGGTCATGCATCAGTTCACATCCATAGTTTCAACCCTAGTATTCATACATGACCCTCAATTTAGTTTTACTTTCTTCTATACTATTAATTTTTAGACTATTAATGTAGATCAATATATATGTATTTTATATAGGGTCATTGTAATATAGTTCATCTCCATGCATTCAATTTACACTCAAGTTCATCCCTTTATTTTAAGTTAACATTCAACATAGTTTTACATCATATTCAACCTTAACTTGAGATTAAATATAATAGTTATGCTTCTAATATTTCCCAGTTTACAGAAATATTTTAGCTCATGATAAAGAGATTTTACTATGCCTCATACCTTTACATACAAACATATTTTTAAATGCATATTTTAGCAAATGACTTATGTTCTCAGTTTCAAAGCATATTTTTAGTATTTTCATGACTAGTGCATATCTCACATAATCAGTATATTCCAAAGTACTGATAGCATGCCTTTTCTGCCTACATTTTTCAGGTGATATAGATTGATGTGCTTACTATCAGGATCATAATCAGCCAGATCATAGCATTCAGCCAATATGTGAAGAGTTCTTTTATTTTGAGGATTCAAATAACTTGTAGTTCCAACATTTCATTTTCTTATTCTTATATATTGATTAGGGATAGTTGGGGTTATGTACCAAATACCCTTAGTCAGTATTAGTAGAGGCTTCATAGATAGTCAGTTGGAGTTGTAGTAAATTTTTTTTTTTTTTCAAAATACAGATGTTGTAACTAAACTTCCTAATAGTAAATGTATTGAACCAATTTGTTCCATAATTATGCTTCCACTCAGTCAATTTAGCTTTTATATATATTTTAACAGTTGGTCAAGCATTATGCCAGTACATAGGTTATCTTGGGATCTCTCGTGGTTCTAAGCACCGTGTTATGACTAGGGGGTCGTCTCGAATCGTGACAAACTAGTGTATATAACACCCTAACTTAGTATAAGAAATCCTACACTGACAAAACATAGGAGAGATATTGGGTATATAAGTAAGCAAGCCTTAATACCTAGTGACACATTTTAAAGTCGTGCAAGACTGGCCCCAAAGCAAAAAATAATATCACTAGTGGGTTGGGCTGTTATGGTATCAGAGCTACTCCTGTGTCAGCCTTGTCGATATGGGGCATATTTCAAACTCAGTTTAGGTAAATTCCAGTAAGGCAAGGCAAACCTCAATACCGAGTCTAGAAAACTCCCATTTTGTAGGGAAAACCTCAACAAGAACACTGAGTCCAATAGAGGGGGATGTATGTAACACCCCAACTTAGGAAAAAAGTCTCACATCAACAAAACATAGGAGAGATATTAGGTATATAAGTAAGCAAGCCTTACTCGCTAGTGATGCATTTTAATATTGTGCGGGCCTAGGCCTAAAGTGAAAAATATCACTAGTGGGTTGGGCCATTATAAGATCCATATCCTCTATAGAATAAACATGCTCAGGTATCTCAGAAAAAGATTTCTCGGAAGTCACCAGACCTGTATAGCCCTACGAAGCGATAATCTCAATCCCCTGACAAAGCATCGAATCCACTTATACTCTGTAGGCAGAATCATAGTGACGTGTCTAGATAACATATGTAATCTCTCCTCATACTCAACCACAACATATAACCCTATCTCAAAATAGAAAACTTATCTCGAAGATACTCGCATGTTGTAAGGCATATACTTTCTTAAAAAGACTCAGAGAATTGAGTCTAAGTCACCGGTGGAGATCCAACTGGCCTGGAATCAAGGTAACCTCTCTACCACCTACTTGATGTCGTGTCTAGATAATAAGCAATAAAGTTCACACTCCACGCGACTAAACTAACCCCAAATTTCATAACCACTTCTTGCAACTGGATATGAACTCATAAGCATCCTCTCCTGGGGTCCCGACAGTCTTTGGTAGAGTCAATCTCAAAAATTGACCTAACATCTTCTACTTCTCTGAAGACATTACTGGTTGGGATACTACCGACTGTGGGACTACTGGTGCTAGCAGTACCTCTACCCTAGGTGCCGGTGCCACAGGCTATGCCCCTTAATCACTACCAACTTGTGTTGATGGCTAAGCTCCCCTAGTCAGTGGATCGCCAATTAACCCTAATAATTATATAAAAGTATCCCAAAGGACCGAAGGGGATATAAAATTAGCTAAATCTTGGGCAGCCCCCTAGCCTGCCTATTGTTGTGGTGTAAGAATATCTATAGCTCTCTCAGTCTTAGGAGCTATTTCAGGATCAGGTGATAGATCCTTGGCCTAATCTCAAACTGGGTTGCTTCTCTATCATACCCCTACCTTTAGGTCTACCTCGAGCCCTAATTAAAACTCTAGCAGTGGGCACAGGTTATAGATCCTCGGCTTCTGCACCCGCATCCTTGCCATTTTACTGAAGAGTGAACTAATGAATATTAAAACCAACTCAGACCCAAAGCACAAAAATGGATCAAGAAAAGAAGTTTTTTCTCTAAAAATGCTTCATAGGCCCCGAAGATAGGATACATTTATCTCTGTACCAATCTTTGGGACTCTACTATACATCATCTCCAGTATGAATAGTACCAGCAAAACCTAAGCTCTAATACCAAACTTTCAAGACCGAATTTCCCAAGCCATGATGACACCTACTTTATCCAACCAATAGGCAAGCCAAGATATAGCCCAGAATAGTAGGCAACAGGCTAATGGGCGAAAACAAGAAAAAACCACATATAATGATAACAATAGTAATAATAACCAAAAAGCAAAAAAATAAATATATCAAGTATATCAAACAGGAGAAGGAATAAGACCCAAATATGCAAATGAATCCCTTCCAAGACCTGGTAAAGTTGGTACTAGAGATACTACTAAAAGATACCTAGAGTATTAGATAGAATCCAAAACATACACAATATATACAAGCAATATCGAGTACAAAAGACTAAACTAGACCAGATAGAAGAGGATTGACCTTGGACAACAACAAATTCACCCTACTCCAGATCAGTATTGCAAAGTAGGAATCACGTCAGTGCTGGTTTCTAGTACTCAATTTGTATGAAAGTGAAGATACAGAAGTGTAGTATGAGTACCAAAGCAATGGGTACTCAATAGGCATCATCTACGACTGAGCTCAGTACAGGAAAAGTATAACTAAAATACAAAGGTGTAATTTAATTCACCAGTAAATAGGGATAAAAAAAGTAAACAACTATTGAGCTATGTAAATGAGATAAAGGAATAAATATAAGTGATATAGAAAGATAAGTAATGCATTAATAAAAGAAAAATAAAACATAACCTAACTTTGCCCCTATAAGC
Organism: Capsicum pubescens; assembly: GCA_030864215.1. Classification (NCBI taxonomy): domain Eukaryota; kingdom Viridiplantae; phylum Streptophyta; class Magnoliopsida; order Solanales; family Solanaceae; genus Capsicum; species Capsicum pubescens. Next base: position 268,519,036 of record CM061540.1, on the reverse strand, counting down.
CCGCTAGGCACACGAAAAAAATACAATTAACCCAATCGTGCTCCCATAAGACGATGGAACACATAAGAAATAATTTTATAGATAAGTGTAAATAATAAATTACTTCACCAATCCCATGAAACCATAGTATCCATCCAGATGTTCATTGGTCTTAAACCGACACCAATGGGTAGTAACGAAAGGCCAAACACCGGTTAAACTGGTTGTGGTGGATAATAATAAGAGACCATAAGCCGAATTCAAATTGGAAGTAGTGGGTAATAATGAGAGGCCACATGTATGATATACAACAAAACTCATAATTAGATGTCGGTCTTGAATTGGAACTCAGAGGAACCACAACTCCCAGAACAACTGTAATCAGTACCGAAACTCTCAAATCATCATAACGAGATGTCAGAATCAAATGAAAACTCAAACTAACCTGAAACACCTAATATTTTGGTCCTTGAAAATTTCTTGTCCGATTGGCTTACTGTCCAGACAATAACTCTCCCTACAAGTCATAAGGTGTCATTATGGGTTGTAGGACCCTAATTATAGCCTGACTAGTGTGGATTGGATCAGTTTATATTATGATTATGATTGGCTCCTAATGAGTTGTAAAGACTCTATACGAGTCATATATTTCCATCCATAGCCAAACTAGTGTGATGCCCAAATGTTCTGTCTTCCGTACGATTTGACCAAACTAGTCGTAATGTCTGAGTATGAGTCGTATGGTATGACTTATATCCAGACCAGTATGGGTGCCCATGTATGATATCCAAACTATGACTGGAGGTCACGAGTTGTAAGGTGACCTTATGAGTCGTAAGGTCGTTTGTAACGACGAGACAAATTTTTTTTAGTATTTCATTAAGGGCACCTTGGACATTTCCCCTTTTTTCCAAGTGAACCCACAACTTAAAACCTTATTGGGACCCGATTTCTAGTCATAATACATCAAAATAACTTCTCTCTTCTCACAAATTCTCTCAAGCAGGAGCATTAGGGTTTTCTTAAGGTTGATTATCTAGAGATGTCAAGGGCAAATTCCCTAAAAAAATTGTGATCCTTTCAGGCCTGTTACTCTTTCCCACATCTTATTTTGTGAAAAAAATATGTTTTAAATGATTTAATTGTATGGATTTGAATATGGGTTTTGACATGGGTTGAGGGTTTTGGAATGGTTGATCCTTGAATGATTTTCCATGGTTTTCATCAGTTGTTCATACTTCGAATTGAAAGTTTGTAAACTAATGGGGTGCATGGGTGTGGGAATTGGAATGGGAGTCGAGGTAATCCCCCAAATTGATATTTTGAATTGGAAATTGATTTTGAACAATTGTATTCCCTTAACCCACTTGTGTAAATGGCTTGAATTATGGAATTGTTACTTGGTTTGAATTACTCACCTATTCTATTGCATTACATAAATGGTTAAACAAAGAACATGAATTTTGAAGGCCTTGTTGGTTGTGTTTTTTATTTAATGAGAAGGGGGCGAGGCATTCCCCTAAGTTAATGGAATTTTAATGGCATAATTATGAGCTTGCAAGATATATGGTATGACAATATCATAGTGTGCCTTAATGTATGATTCCTTGTTAAATGAATGGGTTATGTGAAAATAATTTTTAATGGGGGTTATGTATCTAAGCCGTGAAGGTGTGGGTCTCGAATGTCTTATACTAGAAACTCATGTTTGCCAACGTGAGGGTTGGTCTTGATGATTGTGTGCATGGTTCACCCTATTGATATATTTTGTATTTAGGATTGATGTGGGGTTGAGGCATTCCATAGTCTTCCTTGATACCTCTAGTTCCTACGACTAACACGTACTGGGGCCCTTTCAGCAGGGGGAGCTAAACTCATATAGCTTGTGGGTGCTTATGTATGATGGTTGAGCTACATAGTCAATGATAATATTTTACTTTCATGCTAAACCTTGTTCCCTACCCCAGCATCTGCTATATATATGTAGGTATGAATGTGAACTTGTAAAGTGAGTTTGAAATTGAACTTTTAACTAATATTACGTTATCCTTATCTCGAGTTACATGTTAGTGCTCACCCAACTAACCATCTCCGAATGTTGTATCCCCACGCGATGCAGGGTCTGAAGAAACTTCTAATTTTGTTGAACAATCATAGATGATCTTAGAGTCAGTCATTTGCGGTGAAGTGGTGAGCTTCCATTCTCCGAAAGACTTGATCATTTCATTGGTTTTCCTTCCATAAATTAGAATTGAAGACTTCACATTTACTTTGTCATTATCAGGGTCGGGGGCATATCCCGATGTAGGTTGTTTTATGGTATAGAGGCTTTATGGATTACTGTGGACTGGGCATTGGTTGTTGACATTCTCAGACTTTGAGTTACTATTTACTCTATCTTGTTATATGTTTGGAATTCATCCCGTTGACTAGTGAATTATGTTCTGTTTAGATGGACAAAGGGGGTGGTCTCATGTCTTCGGTGGACTTGAGATACCCATCACAGCTAGGCCCTGGTTCGGGTCATGACATAACCATACCCAATTATAAATTAAAACCTAGAACATACCATAACCAATGCCAAAGTGGTACCAAAATTTACAATTAATGATAAAAATAAAGTATATGCTGGCCCTAAATCGTAACTAGAATACATTTAAATAATCTTTTGCATATCATAATTAAAAGGGGACGAATTCAAGGTTCCGCAACTTAATTTCACGTCATAAAGTGATAGATGCTATATCATACTAAAAGATAGTGAGCCAAAATTTACTAGAATGGGATCCTAACTAAATAAATAAGACATGATACATATATTAAATGATACACAAACTACAAGTACTTGTCCAAATCTAGCATACTAGTACACAATTACCATAAATAAGTTCAATCTAAAGATAGGATAAGTCTAGCCTACCTGTACGCCAAGCGAAAAATGTCTCTCCGAGAAGTCTCTGAATAGTGCTTCGCTAGAACTCGAGCTTGAATAATTTGATGTACATAATTGATTTTCTTTTCTAAAATAAAATATTTTTGAGTTTGAAATATAATTTTCACGAAATTTTCTTCAAGATCCTTAATACAGTGGATGGACACACAAATACATATATAGATATTGCATGCCGACAACCAATATCACGGGCCCTTAATTCCTTAGCCACAACATAGATATATTCTCCACTAATTTAGAGTAAAAGTTAGACAAACTATGTATAGGTGTATGAATTCCACCATAACATATACAAATGTTTACACATACAATTGGAGGTGGCAACACCCACCTCTTAAGTTTTATCCATTAAGTATGTACGCGGGTATTGCATAGGTTTGTGGTAACATAAATATAATATTTTAAATATATCATAATTAATAGAAAATTATTTTTAATAAAATCTTTATTATATAATAATAATATTTTAACATTTCTAGATCTACTATCTCCATTTAAAATATTAATAAGCTAAAAACCAATTTATAAAGGAACATAGATATACCATAACTAAAGAACTTTATACCTATCAAAAATATTTTAGAAGGGTAATAAATTATATTTCTACCAAATCCTAATTTAAATTAAGTATTCTACAATATATTTGGTATTACTAAAATTCTCAAACGAACCGCTTGAAAATTGAACTGTCGGTCCCAACAAATTATAAATAACATGGAACAGTTATAGAAAAGCTCTAGACATCAAAAGTGCATGAAAATGAGGAAAATGACTGTGAGAGTCATTACAGAGGGTCATAATCCTAGGGATGTTTGAGTGCATAGTAGAGCTATCCATATTACTTTTTTCACTTCATCTACGTCGAATTCACATAAATTTGCATTCACCAACTCATTTTCCATCTTATTCTCATGAATCTCCCAAACCTAGAAGAGCAATGTGTGGGAGTCGTGATACGCCATGAATATGGTTAGAACTAAACATAAATGTAGGAACCACAGGACAACATGATCAGTCAAAGTATTAAAAGACAATAGAGATTGAAATTAGAAAAGTATGAATACAAAGGAAAAATTTCTTCCATTTTGTTAATCCAAGTGGTATATGTTGAATCTTTTACGTTATTCTATTGAATTAAATGCTTGACAAGCTAGAAGTTGCATGACCACTTGCAACAGCCACCGAGGAAAAAACATATTTCATTGTTCTAATGCTTCAAGTTGTTTTTGTTTTGTATTGATAAGTTGAAGGAAAGTTTGAGTACTTGAGATCTATGATAAGGAGCATGAAAAAAACATAGTGTGGGTATCTATGGACCTCTTTGATGGATATGATGCTACTAGCTAGGTTTGGAGGCCTTAGAGAGTATTTCTATTCTTCACTCTTCAATTGTACTTTAATTTAGAGACAAAGTGTGATTTTAAGTGTGAGGTGAGAATCTTCCTATATATGTTTAGGGTGTAGTGTGCTATATAATTCTTTTAGTTATTTGCTTATGTTGCTGAAAATTTTGAAAACTACAATAAAAAATTCTATTAGTAGTTTTAAATTTTCTTTTCTTTTTAATATTTAGGAGCACACTTCATCCACCCCTTATTTTTTTCTATTCTTTTTTGAGGGGCTGCCTTTTGAACCAACTATTTCTTTTTTTCTTTTTTAGGAGTAATTTTAAAATTTTTAGTCATAGGTTAGAGACTTTTCTCAATGGTGAATGGATGACGACCGACTTGAGAAAAAATTAGTCATTAGGATTAATAAGTAGAACCCTTTTACTAATTTGATATTAAGTGCTCTTGTTAGGCTATATGACTACATGATGCAATTTGGTTTGGAATTGAAAGCATGCTAAATGTGTTGAATGACTATGTTGAGACACCTAGGCTCATTTTGTGACTTTTTTTTTTTTAGCCTAAATTTGAATTCTTGCAATTGTATGATTGAGAGTCTATCGCAATTCTTCTCGAGTTGAACATGCGATATATGTGTGAGGTTTTGTTGTGTTCCTTGTTTGCTTATTGGTGTATAGAATTTTCTCGGTATTTTTGAAAAAACTAAAAATGAAGAATGTTGTGTTTAGGAGATGATGTAGGTATTTCTTTGATAGCCAAATTTTATACCTTCTTTATCTACCCATAATGCTTGATCTTAGTTAGCCCCATTGAGCATTTAGCTTATTCCTTGGTAACTTCATATGCAGTTTATTTCTTTTCTTTCAATTGATTGTAATTTGATCTAAAATTACTAAGTGCTTTAGTTGAAAAATTAAGATGTTAAGGAGTGTGAAACTAAAGAAGAAAAAAGTGAAGTCAAAGCTCCAAAGTAATAACTATGGGTGTGTTTGAAAAGTTTATATTTTTTTGTGGCGTGGGGGGGGGGGGGGGGGTAATATGATTAAAAGAAAAATTGATCAAAAGAAATTAATCATTTTTTGATAAAAAAATACGCCATACTAGAGATATGTAAGATAGCTTAAAGATATGACGCAAAATAAAATAGAGTTGTAAAGATAAAAGAAGTGAAAATAGGTTGGTAGAAGATGGGCTTAATGAAAGTGTGTTATATTAAAACGCTTGAGAAAGTTAGTTACTATTATCGGCCGAAATAGTTCATACCCATCCTTTATCCTACATTACAATTCTTAAAGACCTATTTGGTCATGAGATTTTATATTCTTATATTAGTGGAGTACTACACTAAGGAAAAGTTTATGGTCCTCTTATATGACATGTGAATTCTTTGTGAGAGTGAGCAGAATTAGATTCTTACAGCCATTCTTGTGTTACATTGCATAATAGTAAGTGATTAAGGGAGACTCTCTTGGTGTGAAGGGTACATGTTTGATGAAAGATGGTTAAATTATTTGTTTCCTTAATTGAGTAATTGCACGCATTTTCTAATTTTATGGAGTAAATTCTCGAGGTTAGAAGGTTTTAAGTAGTCATTCATGTCTTTGAAGTTGATAATGTGATATGCTTGTTGTAAAATTTACTATCTATATTAGTCATTATAGCCTAGATTTAGTGAATTATTCTAATTAGTGATGCTAGATTCTTCTTTGATGAGATGGATGCAAAGAGTTGTTTAAGGATGAACAAGACTTTAAGTGTGGGTGGTGATCATAGGCATATTTATACACCTAAGTATCATTATCTACATTAGTTTAGCTTAGTTTTGAGGACTTTTAAGCATGATTTCATTGGGTGATATGCATATTTAGTATTAATCATGTGATTGAACGCTAAGCCTAATGTTTAGGTGATTTATAGTACAATTGAATCAGTAGAAGAATCAAAATAGCCAAAGAAAGGTTAGATAGAAAACTAGTTACACCGTCCAAATCTATTCTTATTCTTATATAATTTTGAGTAGCTTATGTGATATATAGTTTAATGCTTGTGATACGATGTTGTAGAGGCCATCTTCTTTGGATGCTAAATGGTGATATATAATATCTACATGAGATGAAGAAACAAGGAGAAAGCTTGACGTGAACAATGGATATGGAAGCGCAAATGTGAAACTCCTCAAGCTGGAGAATGTGAAGATTGAAGCCAAAAACTCATCAAGATTGAGATGTGAAGCAATCAAAGATGACACATTGTTAAAGATCAAGTTTGAAAGAGTTTGGACCTTCAAAATAGTAGTTTATCGTGATATTAAGGTGTCACAAATCTAAGGAATAGAAGAAACAAAGTTTGAGTGAGTTTAGTCAGCTAGGCAGTAGTCTGATGTTACAGAGGTTATGCTCTATTTTATTAAGGTGTCACAGAAATGATGCTTCACAATTTCAAGGTGTCACAGACCATGAGTTTTTTGGGTAGAAATTATCCTACATTATAAATAGGACACTTAGCTTCTATTCTAATGACTTTTGAACAAATTGAACGATTTTGAAGAGATAATGTAATACCCTGTATTTCCCTAGCATAATTTAAGTCCTAATACATGAGTATTCATATAAATTTTTTCTGAAATACTCATTATTTTTCTGTTTAGAGCCTGCCATTGCGTAAGAAATTGAATTAGCTTTCCAACGATATAAAATTCGCCCAAATCTGATAACCGGGTAAGAAGTTATGGCGATTTTAAGTATCAGTGGTTAAACACTGTCATTTTGACCCTTAGTGCATCACGGATCCAATTTAAATAACAATTGTCAGTTTCCAGTGTGGTACCGCGATGTTGGCACATCGCGCTAAGGACCCAGTTCACGTTTGGCAATTTCCAGTGAGCCTCCACAATTATGGCGTGTCACGGAGGTGGCCAAAATGGCATTCCAGTGAAGGACCACGATATTAACGCGTCGCTCCATCGTCCAGTTTCCCAATTTTCCCCTTTTACAGTGGCTTGGTATGATAGTGGCGCGTCGTGCCAAGGCTAAAAATCATGATCTTCAGTTTTCAGCTTGCGTTTTTAAATTTGTTTAGGGGTATTTGGGTCTTTTTCTTAAGCCCTAAACTCGTAATAAACACAAAATTTAACCCCTAATTGACCTAAATACTCATCATTATTCAATTTCTCTCAAATTAAAGATCCCCTTTTCAAGAACAAGAAATCTTAGCTCTCAAATTCAAGATCAAATCTTAAGAACTCACTATCAATCCTTCCAAATTCATTAACTCAGGTATGTTAGATGTTCATCCATGGGTTCCTTTCACCCATGGAGTCCAAGTACTTGATTTTAATTACGAAGTTATAATCTTTTTAAGTTACTTTGATTTTAAATTAAGTATTCAACCATGAATCTCCATGAACTGTGATTTTATACTATGTTTCAATGAAATTATTGTTGTTTTTCAATTCCCCATGTTTTAATATTATCATTCCTTGAATTAAATCATGATTTAGTATTATTCATGTTGAATTCATGCTTTTACTACAAGTTCCATGACATTCCTATGATTTGATCAAACCATGAACTTCAAGTGTTTGATAAAATGCCTACAAGAGTGATTGATTTAATAAAAGCCTTCATGCTTTGTCCTCCAAGCTTTAGTGTCATTTTACTATTAATGTTTTCGATTCATGGGGTATTGAATACCTAAAAACCAGATTTGTTTACTTAGTCTAGTCTCAGTATATTACAGAATAGTCTTCAGAACATACTATGAGCATTATCAGGACAGTCAGATATCAGTCAGTTTAACTCAGAACAGTCTAGTATTTTAGTGTCTTTCAGTTGGGAGTAGAATTTAGCACCGAGTGAGTGTAAGGATGGAGTCTTCCCCTCCAAATAAGCAGAGTCGTTAGTAGCAGTCCTTATACTCCAGATCTACATAGCCAGTGTAGGAAATGAGAAGTCACCCGTCAGATTAGGCTTGACTATCTCGCAGGGGTAACCCGTCAGTTCAGGCTTGACACCCTTAGTCCTTCGGACAGTATATCATTATAATGGATCCACACAGCTAGTGTTAGTACCCGTGGCATGGTATTAACACTCTTCCAGCTGGGGTTACAAATTGGACCCCGATTAGCTCAGATTGGGGCATGTCGTTTAGATGATACCTCCCACAGTCTCCGTCACAGTCTCAGTTACAATCTTAGTCCAGTATCCAGTTTAGATATTCAGTGTCAGTGTTGTCTGACCAAAGCATACAGATATCAGTTATTTCAGTATTTCAGTTTATAGATTTTATGTAGTTCATGTTATATGATTGGTAATGCATCCTTAGTATCTACAGATTTCACGTATCTTTAGTATTTATAGACTTTTATGCATACACAGTATTTATAAATTTCATATATTTCTAGTAGCTACATATTACATGCTCTATATTCAGTACTCCATGTTTACATATGTATTCAGATAATTATTATTCCTGTTTATGAAACCATGCATACCAGCCTACCTCATTTAGCATACCAGTACATTCAAAGTACTGATCACATACCTTTTCTTTTGCTATAATGTATTATATCATAGGTTCTGACCCTCAGTTCTCAGATCACACTTAGACTTCTCAGACTCTCAGCAGTAGCTGTGGTGAGTCCTCATATTTCGAGGATGAATTATTTTATTTCATGCTTTCAGTCTAGTAGTTAGATGTAATTAGTTGGGTCCTGTCCCATCAACTCACAGTCAGTCATTTAGTATTCAAACTTTAGTTGATATGTCAGTTAGTTATTCAGATTATCTTCAGCCTATCAGATTTAGACAGTTGTTTTCCAGATTTATAACAGTATTTGTTTTTCAGTTATTAAAACCTTATGGCGTATCAGTCATTCTTCCATATTTATGATTATGTTATTCAGTACTCACAGCAGGTACCAGCTCATGGGTTAGCTTGCGGTCCCTCGGGACTGTAAGCACCATGTGGCGCCTAGGGTGTACTCTCTGGGCATTACAAAAACACGAAAGAGGCTTCTCCTAGGATTATTAGTCTTCTCTTTTTATTACTTAATTCTTGTATGAACTATATTAATTTTGAAATTATGAATTAGATTATGAGTAGCTGAGTGGATAAAAACCCTTTTTCTAGAGTTGAGGCTATAACATGGTTTCTTAATTTTGATTTATTAGTTTGATTTATATGTTTATCATGTGATGTGGTTGTGCTTGCATTCTTGCTTTACTACTCTGAAGATTTATGAACTTTAGGATAAATTCAAGACTCAAAATGAATTGTCCATAGCAATAGAGGAGCATAACGAAAAATGTTGGAGGTGTGAATAATATATTTAATTGATTAAGGGCTAATTGTTTAAAAGACGATTTGCGATTAGGATAGAGATAGACATAATTTCCCCACTTGATTAATAAAATAAGAAGATAACTTAATCCATCCAAATTAGAAAGTCACATCCCCGCTCAATGATGCCGTTGTGAGACTAATTTGGGCAGATACCTTAGATAACCATTTCCAAGTTCTAATAAGAACCTCGTAAATCAACAATCACGATAAACATCAACACCAGCTAGAAACCATAGTTATGCATGAATGTGAAGTAGATGCCTCAACCCTAGAAACACTTCATGAATTGTTTACAATCCCAATTTCATACCGTTAGTGTTTTTATGAAAAAATGATAGAAACTAGCATACTTAAGACCTTAATTACAATAAATAGCAATACTTTCTCAAAATTACAAGTCATGGAAAAAGTGGTAATATTTTAACCATTATATTGAAAAGAGCATGGATTTCACTCACTTTTTTACCTTTTTCTATTTTCACTTCACTTTTTTCTCCCTTTTTTCAATTTCTTTCCCTTTTTTTTTCAAAATCGTGCTTCATCAAATAATGTAAGTTGATATTTATAGTATTTGCATGTTATCTTTTCATATAATTTATATTTTTTATTTTTTTCGTATTTTTTTCTTCATCCGTCTTCTTTGTTTTTTTTGGGGGTGGGGGTGAGTTGTGATTTTTTTTTGTTGAAAGATTGTGGAGGTCTGCTATAATGGAGGGATGCGTTATTTGATGGAGGACCGCTGTAATTTTTTCTATGTTGATGGGGTTTTGTGATTGTTTTTTGTTGAAAGATTGTGAGATTTTGTTTTAAGTTGATTTCTACTCCTATTCAGTTGAACAGAGAAGTTGGCATCGAAGAGGTGAGATCGAAGCATTACGAGCACAAAAATATTGGGAAAATCATAAAATGAAAAACATTGAGAAAATCTTCATCTCCAAAATTCTAAAAAGTGCAAAAATATGTGAAAAAGAAGAAGTCAAACGAATAGGAAGATTATGTATTTTTTCAATTGTGTATATGTATTTATGAGTAATGCATATGTATTTTTTCAGCTATGCATATATATTTATGAATAATACATATGTATTTTTACCAGATTGCATATGTATTTATGACTAATGCATATGTATTTTTTTTCAGATATCCATATGTATTTTTGAATAATACATATGTATTTTCTAGTTATTCATACATGTTTATGGGGTTGCATGTATATTTATTGATTTGGAAATATATTTTTAGTTCTGCTTAGGTTTTTATAGATGTATATGTATTTATGAATAATACATGTGTACTTTTTCAGTGTGCATATGTATTATGACTAATGCATATGTATCTTTCTAGAAATGCATATGTATTTTTTCAGTTATGCATATCTATTTATGAATAATGCATATGTATTTATGGATGATGCATATTTCGTCATAATAATATTTTTGATGTCTACATCATGAAGAAGATATGTGTAGTTCAAGTGCAATTAGGCAACTGTATTATGTCACTTTTTCTTATAGAGATTTTGTGTCTTATATGCTTATATATGCATATGAGTCAGATATGTATTTCTGTAAATATATATGTAGATATATATATATGTATGTTTTGTACTGTAAATACATACGCAGATCAGTATGTCTATGTATTTTGTATATTTTTTTAATATATATATGTGAAATAGATATGTGTCTTTTAAAAATAAAAGCAGGAGATAAAAGAGTAAAAAAATGAAAAAAAAAAAAAGTAGAAAAAGAAAAATAGGTAAAAAACAAAAAAAAAAAAGAGAAATAAAAGCTAGAAATATAAGTGTAAAAATAAAAGCAAAAAGAAAAGAAATAAAAAACTAAAAATAGAAAAAAAAAAAAAAAAAGAAGAAGAAGAAAACGAAAATAGGAAAAGAAAAAGAAAAAAAATAAGAAAACGGAAAACAAAAAATAAAGAAAAAAATGAAAAAAGATAAAAAAAAAAAAAAAAAAAAAGAGAAATTGAAGAGTCAAAATAAAGTGGAAAGAAAAAAAAGAAATCAAAATAATAAAATAAAACGCTAAAAAAAGAAACGAAAAAGAAAAATATGAGAAATCCAAAAAATAAGAAAACGAAAAAACTAGAAAAAAAGAAGAAGAAAAAAACGGAAAAGGATAAAAAAAGAAGATAAAATAGAAGAGTAATATTAGGAAAAGGAATCTTTATAATTAAATGTAGCATGAATTAAAGACAGTTATTTCTCTTATTTAATTCTAACTGATGGGGGTTAAAATAGAAATTACTATTCAATTTGTATATGTATTTATATAGCAATATTTTACTTAAATACAAAATACAATTTGCTATTTTTTGTAATTAAGAAACAGTTGCTATAAAAGTTATAGTTATAGCTGTTAAGTTGCTACTTTTGAAAATTTCCTTTTTTTATTACTTAATTTATATTTACAATTCTCATAATCTTGTTACAAACTCGCACTTGTTAAATTGAAAAGTATAATTGGAATTAGAACTGAACTAACTTCAAGTCCCTTGAGTATGACAATCTGGCTCTCAAAAAGAGTCACTTTACTACTTGTTTGACCACACACGCGTGCGTGTGCGCTTGGACACAATAAGTTTTTGTGTGCACACCTAACGTTGGAGGGCATAGTATGCCTAATAACATTATTAGCAACTTTGCATCTCGAAAAGTTAGAAGAATATACCTTCAAATAAAAACACATAGTAGTATATAATTTTTTTCTTTTTTAGTTTACGTCCTCCCATTTAATTTTGGCCTTAGACACCTTATGTGCTTGAGCCGCTCCTGTTTGACCCATACTAAAAATAATTGTTCCAATTTAATTGTCCAATCTATGAAATCAAGAGAAGTTTATATTTTATTCCAATACTACTCCTGTCATTAATGACTACACGAAATATTAATAGTCAAAAATACTTCTTTTTCTCTCTTTTAACAAAATTGAAAAACAAATAATTAAGAAAGTTTTTTATTTTTAAAAAAAATATTAGAAAGTTAAAAAGCCGTTTAATGGCAATTCGTTGGTATTTTGAACAAAAGAAAAGACAGTTAAATGGCGACAGTTCGAATAGACACATCGTTTCTTCATTTCACTATAAATTACAAATATAACAGAACAGCCTTTTCTTTCATTCATTAGTATTCATCATCAGAGAAATATTAGTACCAACCCAAATTCAATTCACATCGTCAAGCCTCATCCAATACAAAGGTTAATTTCTTTGCTCTCTTTTTTTCCCCATCTTTTTCCTCTGATCATAATAATAAATCGTAGTAAGTACTAGACTTTTATAAAGGAATACTGGAATCGTAATTAGTATTGTGATCTCATGTTCGTTTGAAGTTGTACTGTCTCGTAACAAGTTAAAAGACTTGCATTGTAATATTAATTTTCATCACTGCTCTAATTTATAGTTTATTTATTAACATATTTGAGTCTAATACCATTTTCAGGTTAAAATATGGCGGACCAGAACAGGGAATTTGATGTGAATGAGGATATTGATCTGAACAAGGAGTATGATCTGATCGAGAAAATAGATTCATTGGAGCGCGAAAACCATTTGTTGAAGACGAGAGTTGAAGAGTTAGAAGCGACTCACAGAGTTGAATTAGAAGCAAAAGAAAGGGAAATTGAGGACCGAAAGAAGATGCTTGAGGAACTAGAGAGCCGCTGCAAAAGCCAGAAGGATTTGCATAGTATGACGAAGGACGAGTCGGTAGAGAGTAGGGTAAACGAATTGCTAAGGAAAATTGACATGTTAGAAGCAACTCGCAAAATTGAATTTGAAGTGAAGGAAGGGGAAATAAGCAGCCTAAAGCAGCAACTTGAGGAACAAGAAAGCCGGTGGAAAAGCCAGAAGGATTTCTCTGAATGGCGAAGTATGAGTTGGCGGAAAGGCATGGACAATAAAGGATTGCGAACTAAAATCTCCGAGATGGAGAACAAATTGGAGATTCAGGACAAGGTGATTTCTCAAATGAGTATTAAGGAGAACGAAATAGCTGGTGGGTCTTCTAGTGTAAACCTAGATCAATAATGTGCTCGCGTATTTTGTTATTGTTACTCCTGCATGAGTGAGAATTGTTTTTCCTTTAGAGAGCATTTTTATTGCTCAACTTCAGAACTTAAATTATTGAATGTTATATTGTGTTGATTTATAGAATTCATATTTTTACTGAATTTGTATTGCTGAAACTCATAATCCAACTTCCTACGATAAGCAAAATCATGAACTTCTACTGTACACATGGTGATGTCTAAAGAAATGGAAAATTTATCAAAGAATGTGTTGAAGCAAAGCACATTTTTGTTTGGTCTGCTGTTTTGGTTTGCAATTCGATCACTATTGCAATGGGCTGGACCTATTTGGCATACTTAGGATGTTTCTTTTTTAGGTTGTGCAAATATATTTCTTTGGAAATTACCCTTCGAGACAATGTTAATAAATATCATATACTAAACAACTGTTTCAGAATGGAACAACTGGCAAAAAAATTCTAGACCAGCAACAAGTGTAGATAAATATCTACTTCTATGTGTGTATATTACGTTCTTCTCCCAATTTATGTGGTACTTTTTGAATTTCGAGAGTCAAGTTTCTTAATTTTGACACTGAATTTCTAACATATGCTCTCTAAATTTTTTAACGCCAAAGTAAATGTTAAGGGTGAGGTATAATAGGTGAAAGGAGGATAAATTTAGGACAAATCACATAAATATACAATTCAAGAGTCAATATTATAAAATATATTCATATTATTTTTTGTTTACAAAATGTAGTTTTGATTTACAAAATCTATCAACTATTCAACTGTCGTAAGTTCTTTTGAAATAGCCTTTACGAAACACCACTTTCTATATCATGTTTATATTGTATTTTTAGAATATTGTTAAATAATCTTTAGAGAACACTAATTTCTATATCAATTTCATATTATGTTTATAGGAGCATCAGTTTCTGAATTATTTTCATATCATATTTTTAGGAGGTTAGTATACCTCCAAGAAATATACCAAATCCACATGTCGTAAGTTCTTTTGAAATAATCTTTTACGGAACATTAGTTTGTATATCATGTTTATATCATATTTTTAGGATGTAGTTAAATAATCTTCAAAGGACAGTAATTTTTATATCAATTTCATGTCATGTTTATAGGAGCACCAATTTCTACATTATTTTTATATCATATTTATTCCTCCTCCAAATATATCATATTCAGATGTCATAAGATTTTTTGAAATATCTTTTAAGGAACATCAGTTTTTATACCATATTTATATCATATTTTTAGGATGTAGTTAAAGAATCTTTAGAGGACATCAATTTCTATATCAATTTCAATTTTTATATCAATTTCATGTCATGTTTATAGGAGCACCAATTTCTACATTATTTTTATATCATATTTATTCCTCCTCCAAATATATCATATTCAGATGTCATAAGATTTTTTGAAATATCTTTTAAGGAACATCAGTTTTTATACCATATTTATATCATATTTTTAGGATGTAGTTAAAGAATCTTTAGAGGACATCAATTTCTATATCAATTTCATATTATATTTATAGGAGCACCTATTTCTACATTATTTTTATACCATTTACATAATATTTAAAATATGTAAATGACCGGAGAAGATATAACAACCACCGATCTCTGCCTCCACAACTGAATATCACCGGTAATAATTACATCTTTCCGCCGCAGCAATGACACCATATCCGGATGGTTACCATCTGTTGGGTTCGAAATCGAGAGGGCATCATGCGGAAGCATAAAGTTTGCAAATCAAGACAGTGATAATTCAGACGACACAAAACTAAACTAAAACTATGGGTGTCAAGTGGGCCGGGCTGGGCCGGCCCGACCTGGCCCTAGTAACTAACCCGACCCGGTAAGCCCTAGGGCTTTAGGGTTCCAGGTTCCGGACCGGTTATTTTTTTAAAATGGGACCGGCTAACCCGGCCCGGATACCATTATTTAAAAAAAAAAAAAGTTTTGGGCCAAACTAGCCATTTTTGGGTCCAAACGGCTAGTTTGGGCCCATTTATTAAAAAAAAAAAAAACTTAAAAAAATACTTTTTAATCCCAAAAAAAATTCTATAAATACCCTACAACTTCAAATCATTTTTCATTTACAAAGTACGAGCGGAAGTTTCTAAAGTCGCAATCTTCGGATACTTTCAAAATTTGGTATTGTCGTTCCATCTCTTACGTTTAATTTTTATTTATTGTATTAATTGTTTAATATTTAATTTTATTATATTTGTGTATTTTGAATATTTTTAGTTTAATTTAATTTATATTATGGATAAATTAAGAAACCTCGCTACTAAAGGTGTTAAAATTTTTTGTCCCGAAAGCGGTAGTGGTAGTAAAAAGCGAATTACTAGCGGTAGAGATAGTTCAAGTAGTAGATATACCCGTGTGCCTTCGCCTCTGGTACCGCTTGGTACACCTTTTGAGGAAGAAATAGGTATAGGTGCTCACGATATAGATTATGTAGAAGCTCAGAAAAATTACGGTATAGAAGAAGAAAATGAAGTAGATGCGGTTAATTTAGACGAAGATAATGAAAATATTGTTGAGACACCCACAGTAGGAGATGCTAACGTTAGATCTAAATCGGTTAATCTTCCTCCCCGTGCTCCCAGTGCCCCAAGACCTCGTAAAAGAACTAGTATTGCATGGCAATTTTTTGAACGTATATCAGATATTGAGGTGCAATGGAATATTTGTCAACAAATATATAAGCATAGAAGTGGAGGCAAGAAAGGGGGTACGGGTACGTTAATGAGACATGTAGCTGAAGATCACAAAAGAGAGTTAAATATTGCAAAAGGTGGTGGGGATGTTGGTGGGCCAACGCAAACTAGAATGGACGCAGCAACCGGTCACGTAGCGAAGAAGTATAATAAATTGAGGGACCGGGAATAAATAGCTAAAATGGTAGTTGTGGGTTGTTTGCCTTTTAATTTTCCTTCTTCTGATGCCTTTATTCGTTATATACAAGCAATTTATAATCCTATGTTTAACGGTATTCCTAGAACTACTTGTCGGTCTGATATTTTTAGACTTCATTCACAATATTGTTTTTATTTATCAACATTGTTAAAAAAATATTCAATGTAGATTGTCCCTAACTTCTGATCTTGGTCGTGCTGTAAATAAAAATGATTATTTAACCGTTACTTGTCATTGGATGGATAGTAAATTCGTGATGCAAAAACGTATTTTTGCTTTTTTATATGATGAAGATCGTAAACATACTGGACAATTTATTGCTGATTCTATTGTTAAAATTGTCGGATATTATGGTATCGAAAATAAAATTTTATGTATTGCTTTTGATAATGCTTCTAACAACAACACTGCCATAAAAAAATTAAAATCTACGCTATCTCCGCCCTTGCTTGAAATTTTTCATATTAAGTGTGCATGTCATATATATAATTTAATTGTAAAAGATGGTCTTGAGTTTTTTGAGTTTTATATTGAAAAAATTCGTCTTGCTGTTGGTTTTATTCAAGAAAATAATCGTAGATCGAGAATTAGAGAATTTAAAGTTAAATATCAAGAAAATGGACTTACACCGATTTTGATGCCTGAGGAAATTGATACTAGATGGAATTCTACGTATGAATTTTTAAAAACTTGTTATAAATATAGAATTCTTATTACACTAGCTTTTAACCAACATTGCGGTTCATTTGCTGATTCTGCTGATTGCATGCTACATAATTCTGATTGGGTTGTAATTAATGATCTTGTTAAGTTTTTAGAAAAAATTTATGTAGCTACGGTTGAATTTTCCGGTGCTTATTATCCTACTGTTTGTAATTATTTGGCATATATAGCCGATATAAAAATAAAGAAGGTTATAAAGAAGTTGTTGGCGCCATGTTTATGAAATTTAAAAAATATTTTTTCCCGATTCCCCCTATTTACTTGGTTGGTGCTATGCTAAATCCGTGCATGAAATATAATAATATGTGTCACTTTAGTACTCTTATTTATACTAACTTAGAAATAAATACTAACCATGATTCTGAACAAGTACAACCTGATTTGTGGACGGCTACGGCTGATGCAAAGGATTACATAGAAAAATTATATAATCACTATGCTTATTTATTTGATTTAGCCGTACCTACAAATATCACTCCAATTGTCACTCCTCATCCTCCCGAGGAGCCATCATCTTCTAAAAGGCCGGCACATAGTGGTTTTTCTGATTCATTTTATGATTTAAATTGTTGGAACAGTGTTGATGAGAGAACTTACACATCAACTTATCGGGAAGAGCTGAAATATTATCTTCGGACGGCACCAGAGGATCGCAGACGACGGATCAACACGTTGGATTGGTGGAGGAGTAATGAAACACAATATCCTGTGCTTTCAAGATTAGCTAGAGATATCTTGAATGTTCCAATGTCAACCGTTGCATCAGAGAGCGCCTTTAGTCAGGGACGATAGCAGCTTGGAGACAACCGACACTCATTGGGAAGCAATGCAATGAATGTTCTAGTTTGTCTCAGAGATTGGATTAGAGAGGAAAGAAGAAACCAAGGAATGAAATCGGAGCCGAGCGACGAGCTGAAACTTGAAGAAATTATGACTTCACGGGAGAACTCAGCAGAATCAAGTCCAATGCATGGTTTGCCCCCGTTGACTTCGACTATCCTATGCAAGTTCCCATTAATATTAACATGAATGAGTTGGAAAAAATGATGCATAATTTATAGATTTTTCATTCATGTAAATTATAAATTTTGGATCATTTTGCAATCAATAAAATTCCCCAAATTCATTCACTCCTTAGTCCTTGCTTTTTATATTTTTTCATTTAACGATTTAAAATTTTAAATTGAATTTATAGTTTTCTACTTTAAATTAAAAACTTACTTATAATATGTTATTAATTTACTACCAAATATTATTAATTTATTATATTAAGTAGCATATGTTTTGTATATTTGTGTATATATCTTCTATAGAAGTGTATATTTAATGTATACATGTGTATATGTTTTATGAATTAGTATATAAGTATATCTATATTTATTGTAATGTATATATAATGTAGTATATTTTATAAGTAGCAGTATATATACATTGAATGGTGCGTATACACGTGTATATATCTTCTATAGAAGTGTATATTTAACGTATACATGTGTATATGTTTTATAAATTAGTATATAAGTATATCTATATATATTGTAATGTATATATAATGTAGTATATTTTATAAGTAGTAGTATATATACATTGAATGGTGCGTATACACGTGTATATATCTTCTATAGAAGTGTATATTTAACGTATACATGTGTATATGTTTTATAAATTAGTATGTAACTATATATATATATACATATTGTAGTATATATATATGTATATTGTAGTATATATTTTATTTAAAATAGTACATATATATTGAATGATGTGTATATATGTGTATATATCTTCTATAGACGTATAACTTTAATGTATACATGTGTATATGTTCTATAAATTAGTATGTAACTATATATATATATATATATATATATTGTTGTATATATATATGTATATTGTAGTATATATTTTATTTAAAGCAGTACATATATATTGAATGGTGCGTATATATGTGTATATATCTTCTAAAGTAGTATACATTTAACGTATACAAGTGTATAGGTTTTATAAATTAGTATGTAAGTATATATATATATATATATATAAATATATATATATATATATATATATATATAAATATATATATATATATAAATATATATATATATATATATATATATATTGTAGTATATACTTTATTTAAAGTAGTACATATATATTGAATGGTGTGTATATATGCGTATATATCTTCTATAGACGTATATCTTTAATGTATAAAAGTGTATATGTTTTATAAATTAGTATGTAACTATATATATATACATATTGTTGTATATATATATATATGTATATTGTAGTATATATTTTATTTAAAGTAGTACATATATATTGAATGGTGCATATATATGTGTATATATCTTCTAAAGTAGATTATATTTAATGTATACATGTGTATATGTTTTATAAATTAGTATATATATATATATATTGTAGTGTATATATATATATATTATACTATTATAGCATATGTTTTATTTAAAGTAGTACGTATAGTCATATATAATTATATATTGAATGGTACGTATATATGTGTAATTGTTTATATATTTTTTTAAAAATATATATTGTATATTGGAGTGTATATTGGAGTGTATATAGTGTATATTTATTTTTTAAACGGGTTTGACCGGTTTTTAACCGGATTTGATCGGGTTTTGGTGGGTTTGACCGGGTTGGGTTAAGTGGGCCGGGTTAGGGTGGGTTTTAATTTTTTTACTGTTCGGCCCGGCCCGGATAGCGTCCAAACCGGCCCTTAATCGACCCTCAACCCGGTTAAAAAGGAAGGGCCGGTTCCGGGTTGGCCCGGCCCGGTCCGTTTGACACCCATAACTAAAACACATAATATTATTTATGATTTGGCCAATTGGCCTAAATATAAAACCTAATATTAAAAAATATATTCAAACTAATGAGAGAGAAAATCTCCCCCGAAACAAAACTCTTAAAAGACTACATTGTGGGTGCTATTTTGTTATGGCCTGAGAAGACTTCTATATGTAGATTTACAAAACCCTTCCTCTAAGAAAAAATAAACCTAATAGAAATCTAATAGGAAAGAGGTATTTTCCTACTAGGAAACCTTTTCCACTAAGAAATTCTTTCCGAAGTAAAACACAATTATGATAGAATATAAGTAAAGTAGAAAATTTAGGACAAATCCTAACATTATTTGTCGCCGATGGTGTATAACCACCATGATCACCATCGTTATGCAGATTGGGTTAGCGGCATTTACTCGATTATTATACCTCCGTCGCCTGCATCATGTATTATGTTATTCAATCCCAAACTCAAGCCCAAGAAAGAGTTAAGAGTTATGAAGAGCATTGTTGTCAGTCTTCATTATCAAGAGCATCTTTTTTTTTATTATCATCTCACAACCCCAACAGATAAATTTTAGTGAATGGATCTTGGAGAACTTTGTGCAAAATGTGGTGTCAAATATGATGGATTTTCTATGGTGTGCATATATCCACCATGCATGTGTAAATGGTCGGAGAAGATATATCAGCCACTGATCTCCGCCTTAACAATCAGATATCACCGGTAGCAACTACGTATTTGCCGCACCAACGACATCATATTCGGGTGGTTACTATATGCCTCCGATGGCGTACAACCACCATGATCACCAAGAAAGAAGGAATGATATGGCTAAGCCATTGGAAACTTGAGAATCAATTGAGCAGTGATGATGTTATAGAGGTCACAGTTACTGCAGGAGATGGAAGCACGGTTATGGAGCTTGGTGATATCGGAATAACAAGAAAGTATCAAAAACACACTCCAAACAGTCCACAAATCACAACAAACTGTGAACTAAATGGAGACCTCTCTCGGATTCGCTACAACTACACAATAACGAGATAGAAAGGGGTGTTTCAACACCAAATCAGCCAACCCAAACTATGATTAGCAACAAGAATATGAAGAATAAGATGAACTTAACAATGGGAATAACAACAACATCACAAATGGATACAATACAAGATACAAACGTTACAAGATTCCAAGAATAGATAGAGTGACATACACTATCTCATGAACTAAGAACCTAAGTGTATTCAAGAACCTAGACCCTTAATACAATGATAATAGGAACACCTACTCTCTTCGGTGAGCACAACAGAGATCTCAACCGCTTCTAGTACCCAACGTTCTAAGCAAGAATGCAACGCTAGTGATTCCACGCTAGTATCACCCTAGTTACAAGTTTCGGATTTGTGTCTCAAGGAGAGAGGACTTGTCTTTCAATTTTATACAACATTCATTATAATCAAAAATCTAATGAATGAAACCCTAAAAGGTTCTATTTATAGATATTACAAAAATAGTGTGAAATATCCATAATACCCCTCAAGGGTGAGGTGCCTATCAAGTGCAAGAAGTGGGTTGATTTTGGTGTGTTTAGGCCTTCTTTTACACTTCACTTGTGCACTTCCTTGGTTGGATTCATTACGCACTCATCCACGTCCATCGTCGTGGTCGTACTTGTATCATCCTCCACTTCTTAAAAAGGATTAGACCTCGAATCCTTACCTCGCAAAATCAAGAGAAGACAACAAGCACACATCCTCAAGACATGAAGGTTTAGGGTTAGCAAAATACACACATCACATTCTATGCCAAGGGGGGGGGACAAACTTGGAGTATATCCACGGGTCCTTTGTGTTGAACATAAAAAGCTTAGTACAAAAGACAGAAAGGGAGTGGTCAACATCCACAAAAAGAGATAAGGAAGAACTTTATCTTCCTTCATTATCACCCACAACCAAACATTGCTTGTCGTCTTGACCAAGCATTAAGTGGGGAGTGTAGAGATTTCCACATTCCAAGAGGGTGCCGGGATCAAATGGAAAAATTAGCCAAGGGCCTAAGCCGAGGCTAGCCCTTCCTTCCCCTAGAATGTCACTCCCACATTCACACATAAAAATATTTTCATACACATGGTCTCTACGAACAAAATTAATTGCAATGCTTTTACCATACAAGATGTTCAAAGAGTTATGTGCATTATCAAGATTAATTCTATAGACATCATCACTAACTGGAGAATTTTTAAGCACACTATTTACATGCTCACGTAGTGAACTACATTTAAGAGTAAATTGATCATCATGCACCCCAAGAGTACTACCAAGAGTACTCATTTCCGAGACTACACATTCTTTGCCCATATGTGTACTGTCATCTTCCAAGAAGAAATTTCCATCTTTAGGAGGAATGTTGTCACACTATAATGGGTTAGCATATCAGATATAGCCTTCACGGCAAACTATACCATCGTTTTCACCACTAGGTCCATTAGGAGTGTTTATATCATCTTCAAACAAGACATTAAACCTAAAGAGATCATGACATATCTCACGGACAAATTTGGAACTAGCAAGTGCTTCACTCTCTATAAGTTCACTATCAAGTACCAAAGATATTTCAATCTACTCTTTACCTGGGTGAGGGTCGAGGCAGCCCACATCTTCCCTCGGGAAGCTCTCGGCACAAGGTGTTTGGACAAGGGAAGTTGGATTTTGTGGGATAAGTTTACGTAACAATTAGAGTAGCCTTTCCACGTGCCATTTCATTTCTTCAATATCGTCATTAATGCGATCAAACATGGCATTGAGATTAGTGGCAGCGATGGTACCTAAAGCAAGGGACAACAACAAAACAAACTTATTAGCTCAAAATGCCTCACCACACTCTCACTCTCACTTTTACCTCACATTTGGTTTTACAAGTGTTGAAAGTTGGCTTGTACTTCGTGAGTGATTGAGAAATGAGTCTATCTTTGCCCGAAATAGATTTTCGTTTGAGTTGACTCAAAAGAAAATTTGTTTACGGACTTGAACCAACAAGACCCAATGAATTCACAAAAGAGAAAAAAAAGCACACAACAAACGCTAAACACGAATGAACGAACACAAAGACTAACTAACAATCTAGTAGATGAGTACTAGTTTGGCAATTAGTATTGGAACCAACAAACGAAACTATGGAACAATAAAAAAAAACTAAGAAAATCTAAAATTTGAGCTCGAAATTGATGTGTGAACAGTAACTTGATGACGTGGCAGCATACCATGGGTCGCAGCCCCACAATCAGTCACTAGTTGAAGTTTACAAACTTTAGTTACTATGTAATGGAAACAATTGGTTTTTGAGGGAAAGTATATATCTTGAATCTCCTTTAAGTCTAATCTTCAAAAGGCAAGACTTGACTTTGTACAATTCCCACAAAACAAGGTCCCTTGAAACAAGGAAAGTGTTTGAAAAGTAGATGTCAAGTCAAGGAAGTGATGCCTCAAGTCTTCTCACAAACAACTTTACAACTTGTAGGTTCACCTTTTTGACTCTATATTACACTTTTGGTTGTCTTAAGTTGTAAGATGAGATGAAGAACAAGATGAACACCACAACAACCTTCAAGAACACATCAATGACACAACAACAATTTCTACCCCACGGCCAACATCAACACACATCACGGCCAATTTTAGTGTCAACACACGACCAAGGTTCTTTTTGGTGTTGTATTTCGGTTTTAGCAAGGGTGAAGGTTGTGACGAATGTAAAGAACTCAACAACAACTTTATCAAGATCAACAACAACACCAACAACGTCCAACCAAGACTATAACAACAAGTCCACTCATCCAAGAACAACAACTTCAACACACGGCCATGGCCTTGTTCACAACAATAACATTAATTTTTTTTAAAGCTCAATTCTAGATCGACTCAAAGTATTAATGGACAAGAATACTAACACTTGAAACAACAACACAAGAAAACTAAATCTTAGACCTAGACACACAACATTCGGCCAAGATCTTAAGCTCAAGAACACGTCTTTTTTTTTCTTTTCTTTTTTTATTTTCTTAGAAAGAAAGACCAAGATTGGTATTATAAGAACAACACCAAAGATGGATCTGATTCTAAATGATACCGGAATAATAAGGAAGTATCAAAAACACACTCCAAACAGTCCACAAATCACAACAAACCGTGGACTAAATGGAGACCTCTCTCGGATTCGCTACAACTACACAATAATGAGATAGAAAGGAGTGTTTCAACACCAAATAACATTCGATTTACACACACTTCACCAAATAACAGAAACCCAAACCCACAAGTTGTTTCTCAAACAATGGCTCAAAGACGAAGAACTCATCCTCACTGCATCTTTTGCTGTTCCATTCGATTTTTCTTATGCTTTTATTCAGTGCCTCCTCGAAATGGGCTTCGAAAACTGTGCTTTTCCACCATTCTTCGATTCCGTCTATCTCTTCGCTTCTCTATTCTATGGGTATCATTTGGTCTGTTAGGTATAATACGGATACTGAGAGTCACTTGGAGAGAGACAGAGAATGGGAAATCTTGAAAGTTCTCAACATTATGTATCTTTTAGTCAAAGCGATTTTTCAGGCTTTGAAGAATCATTCTCTTTGAAAAGATAGGTAAAGAATTCCTTAAGTCGATGAGAACCTATACACAAATGGTTATAATACATGCACAAAGAATTTCTTTGAAAGAAGAAATCTTCAGAGCAAACAAAAGGGTAAATTAGCATTGGTGTTTCAGCACCTGATGGTGAATAATTTGAAGTCGCAGCTGTACTTGTACCAACTGATGAATTGTGCATTTGCGAAGAATGAGCGGTCATGAAGGTCGTAGTATCTTTAAATTGCCAGTCTGTCAGGTATGCAGGTCTGGAAGTCACACCGGCAACCTCGACATCTCCTGTAAACATTGCTATAACATAGGACATTGAGGGTGTCACGACCCGATTTCTCAAATCATGATGGAGCTTACTTTATCCCACTAGTAGGCAAGCCAAGCCATAGTCCAGAATGGTAGGTAATGAGCTAACGGGCGGAAGCCAGAAAAAAAACACATATAATAATAATAAGCGAAAAGCAGAAAGAAAACTTATAAAGTATATCAAATGGGAGAAGGAATAAGACCCAAATATACAAATGAATCCCTCTCAAGACCTGGTAAGGTCCTTATTAGAGCCACTACTAAAAGATACCCAAAGTACTAGATAGAATCCAAAACACACACAATATATACAAGCAGTCTCGAGTACAAAAGACTAAAGTAAAATAGATAAGGAAGGATCAACCTCGGACAACAAAATCACTCTGCTCCGGATCAGTAATGAAAAGTAGGAATCACGTCAACGCCGGCTGCTAGTACTCGAATCTGTATTAGGGTGAAGATGCAGAAGTATAGTACAACAAACAATAACAACAACAATAACAATAAACCCAGTGTAATCCCATCAAGTGGGGTCTGGGGAGGGTAAAATATACGCAGTCCTTACCGCTACTTCCGAAGAAGTAGAGAGGCTATTTTCGATAGACCTTCGGCTCAAGATAATGAAGATGCATAATTGTAGTATGAGTATCAAAGCAACGAGTACTCATTAGGCATCATCGGCTGACTGAGCTCAATATATGAAAAGTATAACAAAAATGTGAGGGAGTAATCTAAGTCAACAGTAAATAGGGATAAAAAGGTAAAAAAACTATCGAGCTATATAAATGCGATAAAGGAATAAGTATAAGCGATACAGAAAGATAAATAACACAGTAATAAAAGGAAAATCAAACATAACCTAACTAGGGCTCCATAAGGCCGCTAGGCACACTGAAGAAAACAATTAACCCAACCATGCCCCCATAAGTCGGTGGGACACACAAGAAATAATTTTAAAGAAAAGTGTAAATAATCCATAACTACACCAATCCCATGAAATCATAGTAGTCATACAGATGTGCATCGGGCTTGAACCGACACCAATGGATAGTAATGAGAGGCCAGACACCGAGCTTGAACCGGTAGTGGTGGATAATAACAAGAGACCACAAGACGAATTCAAACTGAAAATAGTAGGTAATAATGAGAGACCACATATATAATATAAAACAAAACTCATAATCAGATGCGAGACTCAAACCAGAACAAAGAACCACAACTCCCAGAACAACAATAATCAGTACCAGAACTCCTAAATCATCATAAGCAAATACCGAATTTGAACCGAAACTCATAGTAACTATACCCAGTTTTAAAATTAAAATCCAAATCATACCATAACCAATGCCAAAGTGGTATTAAAATTCACAATCAATGACCAAAATAAAGTATATGCTGACCATAACCGTAACTAAAATACATTTAAATAACTATTCATATATCATAATTTAAAGGGGATGAATTCAAGTTCCGCAACTTAATTCTACGTCCTGAAGTGATAGATGCCATATCATACTAAAATATAAGGGACCAAAATTTACTAGAACGAGATCCTAATCGAATAAATAAGACATGATACATATATTAAATGATATGCAAACTACAAGTACTTGTCCAAAACTAGAATAATAGTACACAATCACCGTAAATAAGCTCAATCTAAAGATAGGGTAAGTCTAGTGTAACTGGACGCCAAGCTAAGAATCTCTCTCTAAAAAGTCTCCGAATAGTGCTTCGCTAGAATTCGAACTTGAATAATTTGATTTGATGTAGATAATTGATTGTCTTTTCCAAAATAAAGTATTTATTGAGTTTGTAGTGTAATTTTCACTAAATTTTCTTCAAGATCCTTAATACACTGGATGAAGATACAAATACCTATATAGATATTGCCTGCCGACAACCAATATCACACGCCCTTATCCTTGGCCGTAACACACACGCACGCGCGCACACACATATTCACTACTTATTTATAGTAAAAGTTAGGCAAACTTTGTATAGGTGAAAAAATTCCACCATTATGTGTACAAATGTTCACACGTAGAAATGAGGTGGAAACACTCACCTCTTAAGGTTTATCCATTAAGTATATAACCAGGTATTGCATAAGTTATGATGAAATAATCATAATATATTGAATATATCATAATTAATACAAAATTATTTCTAATAAAATCTCTATTATTATTATTATTATTATTATTATTATTATTATTATTATTATTATTAGCTATAAATCTATTTATAAAGGAACATAGATATACCATAACTAAAGAATTTTATACCCATTAGAAATATTTTAGAAGGGTAATAAATTATATTTCTACCGAATACTAATTTAAATTAAGTATACTACAATATCTTTGGTATTACTAAAATTCTCAAATGAACCGACCGAAAATCAAACTGTCAGTACCAATAAGTTATAAATAACTTGGGGCGATTATAGAAAAGCTCTAGACACCGAACATAAATGAAAACGAGGAATATGACCGTGAGAGTCACTACAGAGGGTCGTAATCCTGGGGATGTTTGAGTGCACAGCGGAGCTATCCCTCTTACTTTTTTTGCTTC
Source organism: Capsicum pubescens (assembly GCA_030864215.1). NCBI lineage: Eukaryota > Viridiplantae > Streptophyta > Magnoliopsida > Solanales > Solanaceae > Capsicum > Capsicum pubescens. The sequence goes on along the minus strand of CM061540.1, from coordinate 268,491,374 downwards.
GTCTACATCAAATTCACATAAATTTGCATCCACCAGCTCAATTTTCCACTTGTTCTCGTGAAGTTCCAAGCCTAGAAGAGCAATGTACAGGAGTCATGATACGCCATGAATATGGTTAGAACTAAACGATAAATATAGGAACCACAGGGAAACACAATAAGTCAGTCTTAAAAAACAATAGAGATTGAAAGTGGAAAAGTATGAATGCAAAGCAAAAAGTTCTTCCATTTTGTTAATCCAAGTGGTATATGTTGAATCTTTTCTGTTCTTTCTATTGAATTAAATGCCTGACAAGCTAGAAGTTGCATGACCACTTGCAACAACCATCAAGGAAAACACATATTTCATTGTTCTAATGCTTCAAGTTGTTTTTGTTTTGTGTTTATAAGTTGAAGGAGAGTTTGAATACCTGAGATCTAAGCTAAGGAGCATGAAAAAAACTAAGTGTGGGTATCTCCGGACCTCTTTGATGGCTATGATGCTACTACCTAGATTTGGAGGCCTTAGAGAGTATTTCTATTCTTCATTCTTAAGTTGTACTTTAATTTGGAGACAAGGTGTAATTTTAAGTGTGAGGTGAAAATCTTCCTATATATGTTTAGGGTGTAGTGTGCAATATGATTCTTTTGGTTATTTGCCTATGTTGCTGAAAATTTTTAAAAATACAAAAAAGTTTTCTCTTAGTAGTTTTTAATTTTATTTTCTTTTTAATATTTTGGAGCACATTTCATCCACCCTTGATTTTTCTTTTTGATTCTTTTTTGAGGGGGTGCCCTTAGAACCGACTATCCTTTAATTCCCTTTTTAGGAGTAATTTTAAAATTTTTAGTCATAGGTTAGAGAATTTTCTCGATGATGAATGGATAGCGACAGTCTTGAGAAAAAATTAGTCATTACGATTAATAAGTAGAATCTTTTTAATAATTTGATATTAAGCGCTCTTGTTTGGCTACATGACTACATGATGCAAGTTGGGTTGGAATTGGAAGCATGTTGACTGTGTTGAATGACTATGTTGACACACCTAGGTTCATTTTGTAACTCTTTTTTTATTTAGCTTAAATTTGAATTCTTGCAATTGTATGATTGAGAGTCTATCGGAATTCTTCTTGAGTTGACATGTGCTATATGTGTGAGGTTTTTGTTGTATTCTTTATTTGCTTATTGGTGTCTAGAACTTGCTTGATGTGTTTGCAAAACGAAATGAAGAACGTCAAGTTTAGGAGATGATATAGACATTTCTTTGATAGAAAAGTTTTTTACCTTCTATATATACCCATAATGTTTGATCTTAGTTAGCCCATTGAGTATTTAGTTTATTCCTTGGTAGCTTTATATGTAGCTTATTTATTTTCTTTCAATTGATCATAATTTGATCTAAAATTTCTGAGTGCTTTAGTTGAAAAATTAAGATGTTAAGGAGTGTAAAATTGAAGAAGGAAAAAGTGAAGTCAAAGCCCCAAAGTAATAACTATGGGAGTGTTTGAAAAGTTTATGTATTGTTGGTAGGAGTAATATAATGAAAAGAAAAATTGATCAGATGAAATGAATCATGTGTTGATACAAAATATTCCATACAAAAGATGTGTAAGCTAGCTTAAAGATATGAGGCAAAATAAAATAGAGTTGTCAAGATAAAAGTGGTGAAAATAGGTTGGTTAAAGATGAGCTTAATAAAAGTGTGGTGGATTAAAGCGCTTGAGAAAGTTTGTCACTATTATTGACCAAAATAGTTCTTACCCATCCCTTATGCTACATTACAACCCTTAAAGACCTATTTGATTATGAAATTTTATATTCTTATAGTAGTGGAGTACCACACTAAGGAAAAGTTTATGGTTCATCTTTTGTGACATGTGAATTCTTTGTGAGAGTGAGCAGAATATTATTCTTGCACTCATTCTTATGTTAAATTGCACATTGGTAAGTGATTAAGGGTGACTCTCTTGGTGTGAGGGTACATGTTTGGTGAAAGATGGTTAACTTAATTGATTTCTTAATTGAGTAATTGCATGAGTTTGCTAATTTTGGGGAGTAAATTCTCGAGGTTAGGAGGTTTTAAGTAGTCATTCATGTGTTTAAAGATGATAATGTGGCATGGTTGTTATAAAATTTTCTATCTATATTAGTTATTATAGCCTAGCTTCAGTGACTTAATCCAATTAGTGATGCTAGAGTCTCCTTTGATGACATGAATGTAAAGAGTTGTTCGACGACGAACAAGATTTTAAGTGTGAGTAGTAATCTTAGTCGTATTTACACACCTAAGTATCATTATGAAACGATCCAAACTAAGGCCTGGCCGTGACGGACATCCCGAACCATGAAGGCCCAAAACGCCTTTCCCTATCTAGTAATCATGCACAACATTCATCTAATAAAAGAAGATGCGGAAACATAATCTGCTATGGAAACATGATCAATTCTAAATTCAACATAATTATGGAAACTGCAATTCAACAACATCTAAATAACATCTGACTCGGTCTGCGAAATCTCTACTACATGAAAATCTGACAACTGTCTGAAACTGAAACAAGACCCCTAGTAGACCAAATCTGAAATAAGTGACATAATCTGAAAAGAAAGGCCTTCTAGAATAGAGAAGGCTCACCACTGCACAATCTGATTAGTTGTCTGAATTATCTACTGCTTATCTGGACCCCTAGACTGTGCCTCAGAACCTGAGAGGTTGGAGGGGGAGGGGGTCAATACAGATTTACTGGTACGCAGAGCATATCCAAAATAATCATTTATTATCCAACATATATGAGAGCAATTTAAAACAGTTCATGAGTATATCATATAGTAAGAATTCACATGGGCATTTTAAAGACTTTGTAAAAATCATCTCAGCTCTGAGAAATCTGTGTCACTTTTGCGCTAGGTGGTATACCCTACAACTCTGAAAAATTTCCATGGGCTATATGAAAACTGTCATTAACTCGGCAGTGAAGCCCCCAACCCAAGGTGCCGCAATGGTCGGAGTCTCTGAATCTACTACGCCACACGGCCGTCGCCAGCGTACAATAACCCTCTTTAAGCCTTTTCTTGAACTCGCGCCTTCTTCGGGTAACCACCTAACCCTCTTTAAGCCTTTTCTTAAAACTCTATCCAAACATGCAGTCTCTGAAAACATACTCTGAAAACATGCTTTGAAAAATATAATCTGTTATGGCATAAATACATATGGTATCGTCATACCATTTACTAGCAAGTCACATCTCTGAGCCATTATTAGTCTATCATAAATCTCTGTATTCAAAACACAAGTTTTGAGACCAACATTTCAATAATTCAATTCAATGAATCTTTCTTTTTTTCAAACCTCATGTAAAAACATGCAATTCTTTCTCATACACACAAGAACATATTGATATCAAGAAACACCCTCTCAACAATTCCAAATCATGTTCAAATGCCAGGATATTGCAAAAACATCTTTCAAATAACAAAACCATAATCTTTAATTCAATACAAGAGAGGGAGTTCATAATTTATGCTCTCAACAATCTTAAATCTCAAATTCATACATATACATATATATGTAAATCAATTTAGGGGAAAAGACCACAAGGCCAAAGCAATAGTAGCATTGAAACTTTCGAAATGCATAATCAATAATATAGTTTTCAAAACACCCATAAAATACATGCATCAAAACCTTTAAATCATGCTTTAACAATTTCAAACCCATGTAGGTTTTACGATAAACCCCACGTACCTCTATTTCGAAGAATAATGAATGATTCTTGAAGCTTACGGATTGGAGATTTCAAATCTCTAATTATCTTCAAAAACTCACGGTTGAAACTTGAGTTACGAGGATTTTTAGTTTGAAACCCTAATGGAGTTTCTTGAGAGATTTTGATGAAAATAATCTTACTTTGGTGTTCTTGGGATTAAATTCCGTGTTAGAGATAATAAGGGGTTGGAGAAGTACTATTTTACCCTTAATGAGACGGAGTAAAAATATAACCGGTGCCCGATTTTATGGGCCACCGCGACGCGCCACTATCGCGGTGGCTCACTGAAAATTGACGAATGCGAAATTGGGATCCTCCGCGACGTGCCACTATCGCGAGGTCCCACTTGAATTTGAAAATTTCTAATTATACCATCTCCGTGACGCGCTAAACACCAAAATGATGATGTTTTATGACTAGCACATAAAATAGCCATAACTTCTTCACCGAGTATCCGTTTTGGACGAATCTTATATCGACGGAAAGATAAAGTTTGGACTACCAAAATAGTAGCTTACCACGATATTATGGAATCACGAAGCTAAGGAATAAAAGAAATAAAGTTGAAGTGTGTTTAGTCGGTAGCCTGCCTCGATATTAGCATGTCATAGAGGTTGTGCTCCATTTAATTAAGATGTCATGAAGGTTATGCTCTGTTTTATTAAGGTGTTACAGAGGAGATGCTCGGCGATTTCAAGGTGTCACGGACCTTGAGTTTTTCGGGTAGAAATTATCCTACACTATAAATAGGATACTTAGATTCTATTCTAATGACTTTTGGGTAACTTGAATGATTCTGAAGAGGTGAAAGTATGAAGGAGGCTTCTCCTAGGGTTCTTATTCTTCTCTTTTTATTACTTAATTCTTGTATGAACTACATTAATTTTGAAAGTGTGAATTAGATTATGAGTGGCTAAAAATCATCTTTCAAGGGTTGAGGATATAACATGATTTCTTAATTTTGATTTATTAGTTTGGTTTATATGTTTATCATGTCACTAGTTATTCTTAGCCCGTGCTAAGTCCGGGTCCAAACTCTAAATATAAAATAATAATATATTAATTAAAAAAATTTAATTTAATTTATATTTTTTACTGCATATTAATAAAACCTATATAATATTATGGGGCAAATTTTTATGCTAATTAAATGTGGTCACTTAAACTCTTTGTTAAAAAAATTAAGGAAAAATGACTTAACTCATTAAATAAATCTAAAGAATTAATTTAGTTTATGTATATATAGGTTATGCCTAAAAATATTAAATTCTTAAAAAATTATTAAGTTGATCCAAATTAATTTAGCTTTAAAAACTAAGTAAAATGACTTTCGAAAAATGAAAAGTATCAAATTAATTAAAATGGATAAGACTAATTAGTAAGTTATAGTAAATGCTTCAGCATTAAAATGAAATATGGTTCCAAATTTGCCTAAATTTATCAAAAACTGTATAATTACAAATAATTCAAAGGGTAATCTATATTCCTTCTAGTCCATGGTATACAATATCTTAGAATGGAGATAATCCTTACGAAATTAATTATTCTAAAAAAAATGTATTTTCACCAAGTTATCCTTACTTAAGTAATATCAATTTATATTGATTTCTTAATTAGGCAGAAGTTTATTTAGATAAATTTATTCTTAGTATTAAATAATTATATAAGTAATCGTAATTAAATTTAGGATTTTAAAATATCATTAATAAAATTAGTTTAATAAATATATTTTTAATTAAAAGAAATTCTTCTCCTTCCATTCCCAATAAGTGCTCCTTTTGGCTTGGGCACACCCTTTAACAAACTTTGCACTTCTAGAAAATTAAAGATTATTTTACCAACTAATCACTATATTTAAACTCAAGGGCATATTAAAAAAATAATGATCAAAGTACTCTTATAAATTTATATATATATATATATATATATATATATTTAGAAACAAAATCATAATCGAAAAGAAACACGTACAGAGAAATGAACGAAGTAAGAGTTTTAATCGAATATGAATGAAAATGGTGGAGGAGCAAGAAAAGATGACTAAAACTATGTAAAATATCAATATGATAAATCAATTAGAATGACCACTTAAAAATGAATTTAATAAGAAAAATGAATGCAAATTGAGAATAGGCCCACAATTTGTACAACATAGTAAGTTAATATTATCATATTCAATGTGAGGACGACCAAATTTGGTCATCCTCACTTATATATAATAGTAATGTGGTTGGGCTTGCATTCTTGCTTTACTACTCTGGAGAATCATGAACTTTAGGATAAATTCAAGCCTCAAAACGAATTGCCCATAACAATGGAGGAGCGAAACGAAAAATTTAGGGAGTGTGAATCATATCTTTAATTTATTAGGGGCTGATTGTTAGAAGGATGATTTGCGATTAGGATAGAGATATACCTAATTGTCCCACTTGATTAATAAAATGGGGAGATTACTTAATGCATCCGAATTAGCTATTCACATCCCCGATCAGTGATGTCGTTGTAAGACTAATTTGGATAGATGACTTAAAGGATGACCATTTTCAAGTTCTACTATCAACCTCATAAATCAACAATCACGATAAACATCAACACCAGCTAGAAACCATAGTTATGCATGAATGTGAAGTAGATGCCTCAACCCTAGAAACTCTCCATAGATTGTTTACAATCCCAATTTCATACCGTTGGTATTTTTATTACTTAATTTATATTTACAATTCTCATAATCTTGTTACAAAACTCGCACTTGTTAAATTGAAAAGTATAATTGGAATTAGAACTGAACTAACTTCAAGTCCCTTGAGTACGACAATCTGGCTCTCAAAAAGAGTCACTTTACTACTTGTTTAACCACACACACTTGCGTATGCGCTTGGACACTACAAGTTTTTGTGTGCACACCTAACGTTGGAGGGCATAGTATGCCTAATAACATTATTAGCAACTTTGCATCTCGAAAAGTTAGAAGAATATACCTTCAAATAAAAACACATAGTAGTATATAATTTTTTTCTTTTTTAGTTTAAGTCCTCCCATTTAATTTTGGCCTTAGACACCTTATGTGCTTGAGCCGCTCCTGTTTGACCCATACTAAAAATAGTTGTTCCAATTTAATTGTCCAATCTATGAAATCAAGAGAAGTTTATATTTTATTCCAATACTACTCCTGTCATTAATGACTACACGAAATATTAATAGTCAAAAATACTTCTTTTTCTCTCTTTTAACAAAATTGAAAAACAAATAATTAAGAAAGTTTTTTATTTTGAAAAAATTATTAGAAAGTTAAAACGCCGTTTAATGGAAATTCGTTGGTATTTTGAACAAAAGAAAAGACTGTTAAATGGCGCCAGTTCGAATAGACACATCGTTTCTTCATTTCACTATAAATTACAAATATAACATCCTTTTCTTTCATTCATTAGTATTCATCATCAGAGAAATATTAGTACCAACCCAAATTCAATTCACATCGTCAAGCCTCATCCAATACAAAGGTTAATTTCTTTGCTCTCTTTTTTTCCCCATCTTTTTCCTCTGATCATAATAATAAATCGTAGTAAGTACTAGACTTTTATAAAGGAATACTGGAATCGTAATTAGTATTGTGATCTCATGTTCGTTTGAAGTTGTACTGTCTCGTAACAAGTTAAAAGACTTGCATTGTAATATTAATTTTCATCACTGCTCTAATTTATAGTTTATTTATTAACATATTTGAGTCTAATACCATTTTCAGGTTAAAATATGGCGGACCAGAACAGGGAATTTGATGTGAATGAGGATATTGATCTGAGCAAGGAGTAAAGTGACTTGCATTGTAATTGTAATATTAATCTTCATCACTGCTCTAATTTCCTTAAGTTTCAGTTCTTAGTAATTGAACTTAATTACAATTTCTAACAAGATTGAGTCTAGTGATTGTGATCTACTTTCTTTATAGTTTATTATTTAACATATTTGAGTCGAATATCATTTTCAGGTTAAAATATGGCGGACCAGAACAGGGAATTTGATGTGAATGAGGATATTGATCTGATCGAGAAAATAGATTCATTGAAGCGCAAAAACCATTTGTTGAAGATAAGAGTTGAAGAGTTAGAAGTGACTCACAAAGTTGAATTAGAAGTGAAAGAAAGGGAAATTGAGCACCGAAAGAAGATGCTTGAGGAACTAGACAGCTGCTGGAAAAGCCAGAAGGATTTGCAAAGTATGACGAAGGACGAGTTGGCAGAGAGTGGGGTAAATGAATTGCTAAGGAAAATGTCATGTTGGAAGCGACTTGCAGAATTGAATTAGAAGCGAAGGAAGGGGAAATAAACGGCAACTTGAGGAACAAGAAAGCCGGTGGAAAAGTCAGAAGGATTTCACTGAATGGCGAAGAATGAGTTGGCGGAAAGGCATGGACATTAAAGGATTGAGAACTAAAATCTCCGAGTTGGAGAACAAATTGGAGATTCAGGACAAAGTGATTTCTCAAGTGTGCATTAAGGAGAACGAAGAAGTTGGTGGATCTTCTGGTGTAAACGTAGATCAGTAATGTGCTCGCGTATTTGTTATTATTACTCCTACATGGGTGAGAATTGTTTTTTTCCTACATGGGTGAGAATTGTTTTTTCTTTAGACAACATTTTTATTGAACTCAAATTATTGAATAGATACTTAACTGCGTTTTCATTGAACTTAAATTATTGAATAGATATGTATTTTCATTTTTATTGAACTTAAATTATTGAATGTTATATTGTGTCGATTTATAGAATTCATTATTTTTACTGAATTTTTATCGCTGAAACTCAGAATCCAACTTCCTACCATAAGCAAAATCATGAACTTCTAAAGAAATGGAAAATTTATCTGTCACGACCCAAATGGCCATGAGTGACACCCACACTAACCTTCCTGTGGAAGAACTATCCAAATCAAACCATTACCTAATCACTTAGTCAATATTAAAACGATATTTTCATAAAACCATCTTACCAATAATAATCTGGGATTAATCATCAGTAGCGCGGAAACCGAACAATCTACCGACTGAAATTTCCAAGACCCAAAAGTCATCATACAAGAACTACTAACAAAGATCATGTCTAAAGAGATATCCCAAAGTAAAGTAAATAAAGAATGTTTTATTTCCCGAAAGATGGAAAAGAACAAATAAGATGACCCATGGAAGCCTGGAGACGGAGTGCTCACCCTTGGTTTAAGATCTGCTATCAAACTCTGGAGGTGAGATCATGTATGAGCCTCTAGAACAATTTCTGCACTCAACAAAAGAAGAGTACATGGTAGTATCAGTACAAACCACTATGTACTGGTAGTTATCATAGGCCAACTCAACTTAATAACAAGTACACAACATTTATCAAATAACAAGTAGACAAACATCATCACATAATAAATTCTCAATGAATCAACAATACAACAATAATAGGTCAAACAGTGCTCACAGACAAGCCACATAACCATCAAGAGTATCAACCATACTGTAAACATCCACAAAATCAACACAAATATGTACACACATGCTATGGGACTTATTTTTTCTCAAATAGTCATGACCTGCAGGGAACAATCTATGTTCATGATCCGTACCGGCGTGGTACCTGATCCAACATAAATATAAACCTACCGGCGTGGTACCCGATCCAACATAAATATAAACATACCGGCGTGGTGCCCGATCCAACATAAATATAAATGTACCTGCATGGTACCCGATCCAACATAAATATAAACGTACCAACGTGGTACCCGATTCAACATAAATATAAATGTACCGGTGTGGTACCCGATCCAACATAAATATAAACAAGTATTATCAATATCAATTTACACAACCTCATAGCATACAACACAATGTACCAAGTTTTCAAGTACACTTAAAGTCATAAGACAATTCCATCAAGTAAATTTTCAATAAACATTTATACACGAATCAACAATCCAAACGTCAACAATTTCAAGCATGTCCGAATACCAATCCACAAGTATCCAATTTAGGAGTATACACACAATTAAGTTGAGTCTAAACTCAAATTAAACTGTAACCTACCTCAACCGAAGAATTCAAATGTCACTAGTCCACAAATGCCTTGGCCTTCCTCAAAGTTTTGAAACATTCAAAATCTGTTCCAACATAATATATACTCTCCATAAAAATACGAATCTAATAATACTCATTCCATAAATTCTTACTCTAAAAACTTAGGCCATTAACCTAATTTATTCATAATCATATAACATAAAACATAAGACCATTAGAATAACGAGAAAGACAGTCCATTGATTGTCTTTGCTTTACCTCAAAACTGGTGCCAACTTAATATAGTGCAGGCAGAAGCCTTAATTTTTACATCTACTTTCACTGTCAATCATTGGCATAATCATTAGAAATTTTCATTCAAATAAGCACCAATTACTAGCCTTAGTAGCAAGCAATTTCCATTATTGTTGCACGCCGTTTCTTATTTTTATCTTTCTTCCGCGCTTCTTTCCTTTACTTTCCTCTCTGTTCTAATAAATTGAACTTATAAATTTTTTTATCTGATAATTTATTACCCTAATCTCATATATGACCAAAAATAAGAGAGTAGTGGATATGGCCCACTACTAATTTTAATAAAATAATATATTTTCATTAACTATCAATTTAATTAATTATTTAAAGTATTCGTAATTTCTAATATATTTTCAGAATTTGTTCGGAACTCTATAGAAATAAATTAAATATGTAAATTGACTAAAAAGTATGTTCCGGGCCTATTGAAAACATTAACATACCGAATCGAGGTTGTCTTGACTAAAGGTTGACTATTATCGGGTTTAACTTTTTCAAACTCAATAACCCCGTTAATGACTTAAATTACATTCGAATACTCAAGAATATCGATACTACTCATCACCATAAGTCATAAATTATGTATTCAAACTACAGAGAGCACTAAAATAAGAAAGATGAGAAAATTTCATAAACGACCGGGAGTGTCGTTACATCAGATACCAATTAAACAACCGTTCAACCCCGATCGGCAAAGAAAAGACAAGAAGGGAAAATAAGAAATTACCTAAATCAACAAAATATGTGGATTCTTGTTACTCATGTCTGCTTTGGTCTCCCAAGTGGCCTCCTCAATAATATAATTTTTCACTGGACCTTCACAAACGCAATCTCCTTAGACCTCAACTTACGGACAACCAAATACCTAGCCGAGCCTATGCGTACCCTCACTTTCCCAGACTCGGAAGGTTCAATCAGCATAAAACAACACAAGGCATCTTCTTCACCCATATATATGCAACCGTTCTATACCGGCAGATAAATATAGTTGCATACTGGTGATAGGCAATGCGCATGTGGGAATGAATGCAAAGTACGCAATCAATATCATAATTCATCATAATTATCCTCATCAGGACCATCATCATCGTAATCAACCTCCAGCCTTACCGGATATCAACACATCGTCAATAGTATCCTCCGGTCTTGACAGGTATCAACATATCATAAGTATATCCTTCTGCCTCATCGGGTATCAACGTCATCACAACAGTATCCCCCGGCCTTGTCGGGCATCAATATCATCACAATAGTCGAATAACATTCACTAAAATACTCATAAAAATAGTCATATCACCATAGAATATCTATCCAGTCAATATTTCCCAACTACTCGTTATTAGCTAACCAACACTTATTATAATAGGATCACTAGTTTGCTAGTCATCACATAACCTCTAGTTATTAGCCTAAACATTATCCTTCACATAATTCTTATTCACGGGATAGCAACTAACAACTATTTATTTAATAGTCAACATTTAACATTTAGTCAAGGTTTATCACTAGACCAAAAATGCCATTTATCCATCATTCATTATTATCAACTAATCATCCAATATCCGCTAATCATTACTAGACAACACATTATCACTTGTCACTTAACCATCTTTTATTAACTGACACCATTCATTATCTAACCATTGTTCACCAACTAATCCTTGCTTCACTATTCGTTAGTTAACTATTTAGCAACTATTCAAAGTTATTAACTAGTCACCTCTTATTACCAACATATCTTATTATCTAGCCTCATTAACACACAAATCCTCATTTATTGACTAATCGACATCACGAACTTAGTCATTAATACCAACTGATCTTCATCTATGCAAGATCTGACCTCATCATAAGTCACGCATTAACGATCGCTAGCTACCATATTTCAACTAAGCAAGATTCATTAACTAATATATTAGATTTCTAGCCATCACTACTATCCAATCAATAAAGTCGTAAGCAATATACCGCATCTTCCTCCGTCCCATACTGTAATACCCTGAGAATCCCAACTGATAGTAGAACCATGATTCAAGCTCATGTTAAATAAATCTTAGTGATTTGGTAGTTTTATGATCAAGTTTGATGTGTATTAAGGCCTTAAATACATCCTAGCTATTAGACGAATCAAAACATCCCTTACCAATTGAATTCTTGAGAAGGACATTGCCATAATCAACTTCAAACGAGCATATCTTCTATTAGACAAAGAATTTTTGACATCATAACCTACCAACAAATATATAATTGAATTATCTTTCCAACAAAACTAATTTTGCCAAAATACAATATTGGAGTAAGAAGTTATGACCGTTTTACTGAGAGCTATTCGAGCTGTCTAAGAGTGACAGACAAGCTGACGGACCGTCAAGTTAGTGACGGCCTGCCACTTTGGCCATAAAAAATGAAGCAGTGAGGGAATTTTATGGACCAAAAGTGATGGTGAGAGTGATGGTTAGTCACCATAGTGATGGTCTGTCACTCTGACCGTCAGAATTGTCCGAGACAGCGCTGAAGCACCATTTTAAAAGGATTTTTGGGTCATTTTTCACCCTATTTAATACCCAATCACCCCAAATAAAAGCTCATAACTTCTCCTTCATCCAAAACATCAAATTAGGGTTTATTTCCAAGATCAAAACCCTTATTTCTTCTTCAAGAAAAAGCAAGAGAAGTCAAGAAATCAAGAATCTCTCCAAGAACCTTAAAGAAAGAAGTTTCCCCAAGGTATGTAGATGTTGATTCTTGGGTCCCTTTCATCCACGAAGCTCAAGTACCCTTTTGTAAATCTCCAAGATTTATGTTTATGAATTTTTAATGATTATTGTGAGTTGTAATTCATGTTTGTCTACAAGAATCAAGTCTTGGCCTTAGTATGTGGTATTTGTGTGGTAAATGGATTATATACTTGTTGTTGATGTTGAATGATCTCCAAGATGGGATATTTATGTGGTTTGTATGAATCTATGATAATATATGAGTTGAAAACATGTAAATTTTGTTGTTCATGATGAGTAGTTGGGTTATTATACTTATGCCTAGGTTGTGCATGTGAGGTGTTCGATAAAATGTCTAAGAGACAAGAAATCAAGCATTGTAGTTAAATTGTGATCTAATGACAAATGCATGCTACACCCTTATGAAAATAATGACTTCTAAGATATTGTTATGTGTTATGGTTGTTGATGAAATATTCATGAAGCTAGGTCGATGGACGTATGTCATGTTGTTATATGCACTCATCTCTATGTATAAGACTTTGAGAACTATAAGTGTCACGAAATGCCTTAGTTAATGAATTGTACCATGATAGTGTGAAATCCCGAAATAAGTGTGAACCTATGCATGTCTAGTGTTTGTTGAAGGACCTTAGTGAACAAGTGGAGATGTGATAGTTGTAAATTCCCCAATTATGTGCCCTTTGACATATGCTAAGTTTTTAATACATGCCAAGTGGTTAGCAAGTAAGTTATGACATGACAGTATGAAGTTTCCCTAAGACATGTGATACCCAAACATATGTCAAGACTAATATAGGTATGAAATAGTTGAGGTAAAAACCTTGTTGAACGGAGTATGATCTAATAGCATGTTTTCCCTATGTTATTATATGATTATTATTTCTAGATGCTTAAAGCGACCCTTTGGTGATTGTGATGATGAATAGAGGCCTATGTTTCCTAAATGCTTGAATGCTTGTGTTGATGAATGAATGATTGTGATAATGAATAGATGATCGTGATGATGCAAGCATGATTATGTTTCACTTTTATGTTATCGAGTCCTGGGGGTATTTATACCCGATAATAGAGCTGTTGTCTAGAGCTGGTGTCAGTTTCACGATAATTCCAATCGAGCCACGATTGTCAGAACTCAATGAACTACAGAACTCTGTATCCTCAGACAAGTACAGAAAATAAGAAAACTCTGTAATCTCAGAAATCTCTGTAATTACTGTATCGCAAGTAATCTAGCCTCAGTCCTGTAAATTAGATCAGATCTAATAGTATTCAAATGATTCAATTCTAATATTAGAAGTGATTTGAGTAATCTATTCAAGCTCTGTATCGTCAGTCAGATACCATGATTCGATACCTTTTTTCATCAGATATGGAACTAACAAATCTCAGCATAACTCAATCAGATCTCTTGAGAAACATGATCAGTATCAAATTCAGCTCAGTCTAAGTTTAGTTAAGAATTAGATAAGTGTCTTTCAGTTGGGAGTAGGATTCAGCACCGAGTGAGCTCAAGGATGGGAACTCACCTACTAGTAGAGGGTGTGATTCTTAGAAGCAATCTTTGTGCTCCTGAACTACGTAGCCAGCGTAGGTTGAGACATTATACCTGCTAGTTGAGGGTAGATGAGGTGGCTTGACCTATTAGATAAGGGCTCCATCGTTCTCGTTTGAGTACCTGATAGATGAGGGTCAAATAAAGTTGTCTTTACCAGTGGCGCGGTACTGACACTCTTCCAACTGGGGCACAGGTTAGACCCCAACTTAGCTAGGTAGGGCATGTCGTTTAGAAGACTACTTCCCATAGTCTCAATTTTAGAATCAGTCTCAGACTTTAAGAAAGAGATCAGTTCAGTGTATAGAATGCAAGACTGTTAGATACAGGCCATCAAGTATGATTATCTGTAAATTCAAAGATCTACTGCTAGATAGGACGATCTCAAAATCAGTTATCAGATCTCAAAATTAGTTATCAAGTAGTATTATTATCCACAGATTTAGAGACTACCTGCTAGATAGGGTTGATATAAGTTTCAGTCAATCATTCTTATTATTAGCAGATTCAGAGACAACCTGTTAGCTGGGGTTGCTATCAGATTCAGAAGCTTCAGATACTCATAGTCTCAGTATGTCCAAATTTTTTACAATTTCAGTATATTCAGTATCAGTTACCAAAGTTATTCCGAGTATGCTCAGTGACAGTATGCGCAGTATGTTCAGTAATTACAGATTCTTTATGTATGCTAATCCAGCTCTAACATATTATTCAGTTAAGTTATGTCCATTCATAAGACCTTGCATTTAGCCTTACCTCGTCTACATACTCGATACATTTTTGTACTGACGCATTTGCGCTATGGTGTTTTATTTGACACCATAGGTTCAGAGGCATAGGATCTAGAGTATCCTCATCAGTTCAGTCCCAGTCAGCAGCAGTAGCAGTGAGTCCTCTTCTTTCGAGGATGAATATCAGTTTACTATTATTGCATCAGATTTTGTTTATATTTTCAGTTGACGGAGTTAGTTAGGGACATGTCCTATCAACTACACAGTTCAGACAGTTTAGAGGCTTTTTGGATGGATGTTGATGTATTAGTATTCAGTTTTCAGTTTTGAGTATGTGCAGATGTATTAAACCTTATGGCCAGTTTTTGTATTTATTTCAGGTATTATGTAGTGTACAGGTACATATATCATTAAAGGGTTAGCTTGTGGTCCTTCGGGTCCATAAGCATCATGTGATATCTCGGGATGGGATCTCGGGATGGGATCTCGGGATGGGATCTCGGGGTGTTACAAACTTGGTATCAGAGCCTAAGGTTCAATAGTTCCTATGGAGTCTGAAAAGCCGCATCTAGTAGAGTTTTGTGCATGGGTGTGTAGCGCGCCACATTTATGTACAAGAGGCTACAAGATGTTCGTAGGAGCAGTTTCCCTTTTTTTAGTGATTATGTCGTGTGATTAAGCATGAGCTCAAGATGATTCTCAGTCTAATCCACTTTTTTCTTTCGAATACAGAGTATGCCTCTTCACAGAGATTTTTTCCATGGGGTGGATGACCAACCCCCACAGCCAGTAGATCCTAAGAATGAGAGTGTGTCACATGCAGAGTTTCGAGCAGCTTTCTAGGCTCTAGCTCAAACTGTGACTGATGTTCAGAGTAATCGTCAGGCTGTAGCCCCACCTCAGCATGATGGGAATTCCGCCACAGCCAGGGTTAGAAATTTTATGAAAATGAACTCGCCAGAATTCTTTGGGTCAGTAGTAGGTGAGGACCCGCGGTATTATCTAGAAGAGGTAAAGAAGATCACCTAGGTTATGCATGTTTTTGAGGAGGAGAGTGTGGAATTAGCATCTTATAGGCTGAAAGATGTTGCTCATGATTGGGTAGTGATGTGGGAGAAGAGTAGAGGGGAGAATGCAGCTCCTGTGATTTGGTCAGAGTTTTAGAGTACCTTTCTAGATAGATTTTTCCCGCTAGAGATGAGAGAGGCTAACGTAGAAGAGTTTATGAACCTAAGTAAAGGTTCTATGATCGTGAGAGAGTATTTTCTTAAGTTCAACCAATTATCTAAGTATGTTCCTGACTTGATTGCTGACCCTAGAACGAGTATGAGTAAGTTTTTGACTGGGGTATCGAGTGATATGTTGAAAGAGTGTAGAGCTGCTATGCTCAATAGAGACATGGATCTTTCTAGTCTAATGATGCATGCGCAACAAATTGAGGCAGATAAAATTAAAAAAAAAAAAGAATGAGTAAGAGAGCCAGAACAAGTAGTCATAGTTTATCCCAAGCAGGGTCACAAAGTGGTAACCATTCTCACCATAGTTAGAAGTTTTCAGTCCCATCTCCATCCTCATCTAGTGCACGACTCTCCAAGATCTAGAGTAGTGAGAGTAGGGGTCTTACCTACCCGCTGTATGAAGAATGTGGTAAGAATCATAAGGGTGTATGTAGAGCTGGTAGTGATATGTCTTTTGGATGTGGAAAGCCAGGTCACAAAGTTCAAGACTGTCCTAAGCCATGTCCCCGAAGTAAGCACAATCGGTCTTCAACTCATAACAAATTTTATGCACTTCAGACTCACCAAGATCATGAAGATTTCCTTAACATATATACGGGTAGGTTATGATCCCTTCACCTTTGTGATATGCATTTTTAGATCCCTTGATTCTATTTTTATCTTGTATGTTAGCATGAGTCATGCATGAGTTTTAGATCTAATTTGGTCAATTACAACCTAGTCTGTATGTGCCCCGCGCACCGCCCCACTATTTCAGTGAAGTGTGTTTAGAGTGACATAGAGTACCAAGGGGGAGATACCCCATGGTATTATGATGTTGCATGTCATTAGATTCATCCAGATGCATGTTCAGATTTTCTTTATGAAGTTACCATCAGTCGTTATTGCATTGTCAAGTCGTGCTTTCAAAAATCAGCTTAGCTGGACATCCATGCATCAGATATGCATGCCCAGTGTGAGAACTCAGTATGTCAGTCGTTCCAGTTGTGTATTCATTCCTTGAGATGTTTTCGTGTCTTGAGTAAGTTCTGTTGATCCATATTCTCAGTCTATCAAGCGACATTCGAGGACGAATATTTCCAAGGGGGAGATATTGTAATACCCCAAGAATCCCAACCGATAGTAGAACCATGATTCAAGCTCATGTTAAATAAATCTTAGTGATTTTGTAGTTATATTATCAAGTTTTATGTGTATTAATTCCTTAAATACGTCCTAGCTATTAGACGAATCAAAACATCCCTTACCGATTGAATTCTTGAGAAGGATATTGCCATAGTCAACTTCAAATGAGAATATCTCCCATTCTACAAAGAATTTTTGATCTCATGACCTACCAACAGATATAAAATTGAATTATATTTCCAACGATACCAATTTCGCAAAAATCCAATATTGGAGTAAGAAGTTATGGCCGTTTTACTAAGAGTTGTCTGTGTTGTCCAGGAGTGATGGACAAGCTGATGAACCGTCAAGTTAGTGACGGCCCGCAACTTTGGCCGTCAAAACTGAAGCATTGAGGTCCTTTTCTGGACCAAAAGTGATGGTGGGAGTGATGGTCCGTCACTCTGACCGTCAGAATTGTCCGAGATAGCGCTGAAACACTATTTTAAAAGGGTTTTTGGGTCATTTTCACCCTATTTAATACACAATCACCCCAAATAAAAGCTAATAACTTCTCCTTTATCCAAAACATCAAATTAGGGTTTATTTACAAGATGAAAACCCTTATTTCTTCTTCAAGAAAAATCAAGAGAAGTCAAGAAATCAAGAATCTCTCCAAGAACCTTCAAGAAAGAAGTTTCCCCAAGGTATGTAGATGTTGATTCTTGGGTCCCTTTCTTCCAAGAAGCTCAAGTACCCTTTTCTAAATCTCCAAGATTTATGTTTATGAATTTTTAATAATTCTTGTGTGTTGCGATTCATGTTTGTCTACAAGAATCAAGTCTTGGCCTTAGTATGTGGTATTTGTGTGGTAAATGGATTATATACTTGTTGTTGATGTTGAATGATCACCAAGATGGGATATTTATGTGGTTTGTATGAATATATGATAATATATGAGTTGGAAACATGTAAATTTGGTCGTTCATGATGAGTAGTTGGGTTATTATACTTATGCCTAAGTTGTGCATGTGAGGTGTTCGATAAAATATCTAAGAGACTAGAAATCAAGCATTGAAGTTAAATTGTGATCTAATGACAAATGCATGCTACACCCTTATGAAAATAATGACTTCTAAGATATTATTATGTGTTATGGTTGTTGATGAAATGTTCGTGAAGCTAGGTCGATGGACGTATGGCATGTTGTTATATGCACTCCCCTCCATGTATAAGACTTTGAGAACTATGAGTGTCACGAAATGCCTTAGTTAATGAATTGTACCATGATAGTATGAAATCCCCAAATAAGTGTGAACCTATGCATGTCTAGTGTTTGTTAAAGGACCTTAGTGAACAAGTGGAGATGTAATAGTATTTAATTCCCCAATTATGTGCCCTTTGACATATGATAGGTTTTTAATACATGCCAAGTGGTTACCAAGTAAGTTATGACATGATAGTATGAAGTTTCCCTAAGCCATGTGATACCCAAACATATGTCAAGACTAATATAGGTATGAAATAGTTGAGGTAAAAACCTTGTTGAATGGAGTATGATCTAATAGCATGTTTTCCCTATGTTATTATATGATTATTATTCCGAGACGCTTAAAGTGACCCATTGGTGATTGTGATGGTGAATAGAGGACTATGTTTCCTAAATGCTTGAATGCTTGTGTTGATGAAAGAATGATTGTCATAATGAATGGATGATCGTGATGATGCAAGTATGATTATGTTTCACTTTTATGTTATTGAGTCCTGGGGGTATTTATACCCGACAATAGAGCTATTGTCTAGAGCCAGTGTCAGTTTTGCGATAATTCCAATCGAGCCACGATTCTCAAAACTCAGTGAACTACAAAACTCTGTATCCTCAAACAAGTGCAGAACATAAGAAAACTCTGTAATCTCAGAAATCTCTGTAATTACTATATCGCTAGTAATCTAGCCCCAGTCCTGTAAATTAGCTCAGATCTAATAGTATTCAAATGATTCAATTCTAATCTCAGAAGTGATTTGAGTAATCTATTCAAGCTCTGTATCGTCAGTCAGATACCATGATTTGATACCTTTTTTCGTCAGATATGGAACTAAGTAATCTCAGCGTAACTCAGTCAGATCGCTTAAGAAACATGATCAGTATCAAATTCAGCTCAGTCTAAGTTTAGTTAAGAATTAGATCAGTTTCTTTCAGTTGGGAGTAGGATTCAACACCGAGTGAGCTCAAGGATGGGAACACACCTACTAGTAGAGGGTGTGATTCTTAGAAGCAATCCTTTTGCTCCCGAACTACGTAGCTAGCGTAGGTTAAGACATCATACCTGCTAGTTGAGGGTAGATGAGGTGGCTAGACCTATTAGATGAGGGCTCCACCGTTCTCGTTTGAGTACCTGATAGATGAGGGTCAAATAAAGTTGTCTTTACCAGTGGCGCGGTACTGACACCCTTCCAACTGGGGCACAGGTTGGACCCCGACTAGCTAGACGGGGCATGTCGGTTAGAAGACTACTTCCCACAGTCTCAATTTCAGAATCTGTCTCAGACTTCAAGAAAGAGCTCAGTTCAGTGTTCAGAATGCAAGTCTGTTAGATACAAGCCATCAAGTATAATTATCTTCAAATTCAAAGATCCGCTGCTAGATAGGCCAATCTCAAAATCAGTTATCAGATCTCAAAATCAGTTATCAAGTAGTAGTATTATCCACAGATTCAGAGACTACCTGCTAGATAGGGTTGATCTCAGTTTCAGTCACTCATTTTATTATTAGCAGATTCGAAGACAACCTGTTAGCTGGGGTTGCTATCAGATTCAGAAGCTTCAGATACTCGTAGTCTCAGTATGTCTAGAAATTTTAGAATTTCAGTATATTCAGTATCAGTTACCAGAGTTATTCCGAGTATGCTCAGTGACAGTATGCGCAGTATGTTCAGTAATTACATATTCTTTATGTATGCTAATCCAGCTCTTGCATATTATTCAGTTAAGTTATGATCATGCATAAGCCCTTGCATTTAGCCTTACCTCGTCTACATACTCGGTACATTTTTATACTGACGCATTTGCGCTATGGTGTTTTATTTGACACCATAGGTTCAGAGGCACAGGATCCAGAGTATCCCCATCAGTTCAGTCCCAGTCAGCAGCAGTAGCAGTGAGTCCTCTTCTTTTGAGGATGAATCTCAGTTTACTATTATTGCATCAGATTTATTTTAAATTTTCAGTTGACAAAGTTAGTTGGGGACATGTCCCATCAACTC
This sequence comes from Capsicum pubescens, assembly GCA_030864215.1. NCBI lineage: Eukaryota > Viridiplantae > Streptophyta > Magnoliopsida > Solanales > Solanaceae > Capsicum > Capsicum pubescens. The sequence goes on along the minus strand of CM061540.1, from coordinate 268,470,653 downwards.
CATAGTTCAGACAGTTTAGAGGTTTTTCAGACGGATGTTGATGTATTAGTATTCAGTTTTTAGTTTTGAGTATATGCAGATGTATTGAACCTTATGGCCAGTTTCTGCATTTATTTCAGGTATTATGTAGTGTACAAGTATAGATATCAGTAAAGGTTTAGGTTGTGGTCCTTCAGGTCCATAAGCGTCGTGTGACGTCTCGGGATGGGATCTCGGGGTGTTACACATACCGGAGAGATGTGTGTACAACATATACGTATTCATAAACTATAATTGTATCCTTTACACTGGTAAACACTCCTCGGATATTCAATCATTATCATAACACAACCCTTGACCCATTAATTTATTCGGAATAGTCACAACATCATAATCATGGCCTCAGGCCCATATACATATCAGAAACTCATACCTATAATCATATTTATAAGTTGAAGCATATCTTTATTCGTCTCACATATAGGAGGTATCTCACACATTGGAGACATAATATAGATAGACTTATAATCGTCTATAGAATATCTTATATCGATAGATCATACATTATGACTACGAGGAATATCACCTCTTAGGTCAATTTGCATAGCTAAGAGGAAATAGAATCTCTATGGGCCAATCATAAAGTCTAAGAGGAAATAGCATCTCTATAGGCCACATAATGTATCTAGGAGGAATATCATCTCTAAATGCCCAATACCACTTCCACAGGAAGTATCATAAATATAACTCAAAACCCACAATCTGGAAATATCAATACAAGTTACCAAGTTACGAAGTAACCTTATTCTAAGTTTTACTAGCCACATCTATGTCTAACATCCTCAACTAATTCCATAAGGCTTAACATAAGTTTAGGCCTAAGTGGGCAAGACGATCCCACTTCTAATCCTCAATTTCCATAAATAGGCACACTATGCCCCAAACCAGGCTAAGGTATCTAGTTCATCTTCTAGATGTCAAGTTAGCCATATTTAAACCTAAGATAGCAACTTCGACTAGAAACAAGGGTACTTAAGTCAACTCTACCCAACTTACGGTTTCAAGACTACAACACTAGCCCAATAAGGCTAAATATACAAATCATGCTTCAAATACTAAAACCACATTCCAAACATAGGTTTACATCATAACCACACTACAGCTAATCTAAACTAGAGAGGGAAAATAATAGGATTAAAAAGTTGTATAAACATGCCATTTTACGGGTCCCATAGAATTAGAGCCTACAACACATTATCCTCCACAACATTGTTAATATCCATCTAATCATCATACTTTAACCACTCAACAAGAAATATCCACCAAGTATCACTGAAGGAAAGATCAATCATGCCATTTAATAATTAATTTATTCTCCCATTCAAGATCATCCTTAATTATTTTATGAATATAACTAAGCCATTTGATTTTGTATTGCCACTTCATGAAAATTACTATTCTCTAAAAATGTCATATATCAGCCAACTTTGTGGGACATGCAAATGTATAATTCAGCCAAAAGGTCAAGTCAATAATAATTCATCTTCTCAAAATTGTTCCTAATGCATAAATCCACAGCTACAACTTATGTCCTGACAATCACTAACTCAATATTTTTCAACGACAAACACTTCATGGTCAAGCCAAACCTCTTTTATATCACTAACACCAATTTAAGATATACGGAGTCATTCTTATTTCTACCTAACAATATTTTTATTACGGGCTTTACTTAACTATTAATCACCTCAAGAGTGGTCCCCACACCACTAACACATAAGTAAGGCCAAACAAAATAAATCGATTATAGGTCATTGACAGTCTCATCACCAACATCACATTCCAGACAAGTCATCGATCAAATTCTGTAGGTATCAACAACCTCTACTAATTTTTATCACTTATATTTAAAACTCATTATTTTGCCAAGCATTAAGAATTTGTTCACATAAGGAACTCAAAGATAATGTCACTTAGCTAGTCATCACAAGGAACCCATTATAGTTTCAAAAATAGAACTGCACAAAAATTCTAAATACAGTCTCAATGGCCGGACCACACAAGGATCCCCAAATAATATCAAATAATCGAACTACACAAGGGTCCATCCACAGCATCATTAACAAAAAGCTCTCATTACGAAAGACACATATCACCTCAATCTTTTATTCATGTCACTTTTTTACCATCTTTTCTCGACATCACATTCTCATATCATCCTCTCAATTCTCATACGATCAATCTCATCAGTATAATAGTACCAAAATAAGTAAGCACCATAGAATTTCTAGTTTCGTAATAACAAGAAATCAAATAATCCCATCATATTTATCAACAAAGACAACTTAGTCAATGTTCATCACTTAACAAAAACAATTCACAACAATGACAAAAATCTAGCAATACAAGTTTAGTCAAATATCAAACACAAGAAATCCATAAGTTCACAAATTTCACAAGTATTTACCTATTAACAATAAATTTTAGACCTTATTAACAGATACCAATTGAAATCTCCTAGATTTTTATTCAAAATTATTAAGATACCAATTGGAATTTCCTAGATACCAATTGGATTCAATCTAGTAGTCCAAGATTAGGACGACACGATGGAGAGAAAGAAAGAAAAATGACTTCTACATGACTCATAGCCTTACAAAGATTGGGTGTGGGGCCCTACACACCAATCTATGGAACTCTACTTGACATTGCTCTTATTAACAGATACCAATTGGAATCGCCAGGTACTAATTGAATTCAAGTAATAGCATGTAAGAAAGAAGAATTTAAATTTTCCTAGTGTCTTATAGACTCTCGAAGAAAAGTACAGATGTCTCCGTACAGTTTCGCAAGACTCTACTAGACATGTTCTTGTACGACGAGATCAACGAACCTAGGGCTCTGATACCAACTTTGTCACGACCCAAATGGTCATGAGTGACACCCACACTAACCTTTCTGTGGGAGAACCATCCAAATCAAACCATTATTCAATCACTTAGTCAATATTAAAAGGATATTTTCATAAAACCATCTTAATAATAATAATCTGGGATTAATCATCAGTAGTGAGGAAATCAAACAATCTACTAACTGAAATTCCCAAGACCCAAAAGTCATCGTACAAGAACTACTAAAAAAGATCATATATAAAGAGATATCCCAAAATAAAGTAAATAAAGAATGTTTCATTGCCTGAAAGATGGACAAGAACAAATAAGATGACCCATGAAAGCCTGGAGACGGAGTGCTCACCCTTGGATCAAGATCTGCTATCAAACTTTAGAGGTGAGATCATGTATGAGCCTCTAGAACAATTTCTGCACTCAACAAAAGAAGAGTACAAGGTAGTATCAGTACAAACCACTATGTACTGTAGGGGTGGCAATTTCAGTCCATATTTGTGAAAAGAGTCCATTTAACCCATATTTAGTGAATTGGATCATTCTTATTTCAAAAGGGTAAATATGGACTTCAACTCATTTTAAAAGCTCATACAAATATGGACAAAATGGGTAAAATATGGGTACCCATTTAAACACAGAGATTACCCACCTATGGTTAAAGTTTCCATTTTTTTTCTTTTCTAGTTTCTTTTCTTCTTCTTTTTTTGTTTCCTTTTTCCTTTAATTTACTTTTTTTCCTTTTCATTTTTTTACTCATTCCTTATAATTTCTTTTTTTCATTCTCATTTTTTCATCTATTTTTTTTATTTTTTTATTTCTTTTTTCTTTGTATTCTTTTTTTTTTTGCTTTCCTCTTTCTCATTCTTATTTCATCATTCATATTCGCTTGAGACCTACATGAGTTAATAAATATAAGCTTCTAATTGTCCCATTTAGCCTATATAATTCATAACATCTCTTATCAATTAAATATAATCCATAGTCTCACTCCTTTATTATTATTATTATTTTCTATCTTTTATTTCTCTTTTTTTTCTCTTTCTTTTTTCCTTTAATTTACTATTTCTTTCTTTCTTTTTTCCTTTAATTTACTTTTTTTTCTTTTTTTTCCACTTATTTTTTACTCATTTCTTACACTTTTTTTCTTTCTTCTTTTTCATCATTTTTTTCTTTTTCAATTTTATTTCTTTGCATTTTTTTTTGTATTTCCGTTTCCCCCTTTTTTCATTCTTGGTTCGTTATTTTTGTCATTTTTCTTATTTTTTTATATTCTTTTCCTCATCTTTTTTTTGTCATTGCATTTTATATTTTTTTACTTTAAATTTATTTGTATCATACTATATATTTCAAATAAATTTATTATTTGTATTTGAATAGTTTAGTTGTCAATATGTGCAATTTATTATTTGTATTTATATACAAATAAATATATGAATTAAAATCAACATGGGTTGTGGTGCAGTGTATGGGGCTGCTCCACCCTTAACCAGAGGTCGGGGGTACGACCCTGATTATGGAGAAAACTCTGTTTGGAGAACTGTCACCTTAATGGGCCCTGCAACGCCCGATTCAGATTAGTCGAGGCTCCAATGCAGGCACCAGACATCGGATGAAAAACTAAAAAAGAGTATATGAATTAATTGTATTTTATTGAGACTAAAATATATATGGTTGATGATCCACATAGTCCTCGAATTTTAAATGTTGGGCAAATATAAATCAATATGCGTTTATGGTATTTTCGTTATCATAAAAAAAAAAAAAAGGAAACCAAAAATAGAAAAAAAAACAAAAAATAGAAAGAGAGGTAGAAGTTAGAGATAGAAAAGAGAAAAAAGCGTAAGGAAAGAATTGAAGAAAAAAAATACAAAAAAAATCAAAAAGAAAAAATAATGAAAAAAGAGAAAAGGAAAAAGAAAAAAGATGATTGTGAAAATAAATATACTGAGTGGTTACGATATTTTAGTCATCATCCATAATTTGTACTCGACTTAACCATGTTCTTCAAAAATAAAAAAAATATAAAACATAAAATACAACCAAAAAAGAAAAAAATGAGAAAGAAGTAAAAAGAAAAAAAAAGAAAAGAAAAAAAAAAGGAGACTAAAAAGGAAAAGGAAAAAAGAAGAAAAAAGAAAGAGAAACAAAGGGTAGAGGGTAGACATATAAGAGAGAGAAAAAAAAAGAAATAACAAAAAAGTGGAAAAAAGAAAAAACTAAAGGTTACATATAGAAGAGAGACAAAAAAAAACTAAAAAAAAAATGGAAAAAAAGTCAAGTTGATATGATATAGAAGTTTTAAGTTTTTGACTTGGGAGTTAAAGTGGGTTGAAACCATTTTTACCCAATCCATATTTGACCAACTCCATATTTACCCATATTTATATGGGCAGATTGCAATCCAAACCATTTTTCCTCGATCCATATTTAACCCGTCCAAATCCAATCCAATCCGCCCGTTTGCCACCCCTATGTACTGGTAGGTATCATAGGCCAACTCAACTTAATAACATGTACACAACATAAATCAAATAACAAGTAGACAGGCATCATCACATAACAAATTCTCAATGAATCAACAATAAAACAATAACAGGTCAAACAGTGCTCACAGACAAGACACATAACCATCAAGAGTATCAACCATACTGTAAACATCCACAAAATTAACACAAATATGTACACACATGCTATGGAACTTATTTTTTCCCATATAGTCATGACCTGCAGGGAACAATCTATGTTCATGTACCGTACCGGCGTGGTACCCGATCCAACATAAATATAAATATACCGGCGTGGTACCCGATCTAACATAAATATAAACGTACCAGCGTGGTACCCAATCCAACATAAATATAAACGTACCGACGTGGTACCCGATCCAACATAAATATAAACAAGCATTATCAATATCAATTTACACAACCTCATAGCATACAACACAATGTACCAAGTTTTCAAGTACACTTAAAGTCATAAGACAATTCCATCAAGTAAATTTTCAATAAACATTTATACATGAATCAACAATCCAAACATCAACAATTTCAAGCATGTCCGAATACCAATCCACAAGTATCCAATTTAGGAGTATACACACAATTAAGTTGAGTCTAAACTCTAATAAACTATAACCTACCTCAACCGAAGAATTCAAATGTCACTAGTCCACAAATGCCTTGCCCTTCCTCAAAGTTTCGAAACATTCAAAATCTATTCCAACATAATATATACTCTCCATAAAAATACGAATCTAATAATACTCGTTCCATAAATTCTTACTCTAAAAACTTAGGTCGTTAACCTAATTTATTCATGATCATATAACATAAAGCATAAGACCATTAAAATAACGAGAAAGACAGTACGTTGATAGTCTTTGCTTTACCTGAAAACTGGTGCCAATTTAATATAGTGCCGGCAGAAGCCTTAATTTTTAAATGTACTTTCACTGCCAATCATTGGCATAATCATTAGAATTTTTCATTCAAATAAGCACCAATTACTAACCTTAACAGCAAGTGATTTCCATTACTGTTGCACGCCGTTTCTTATTTTTTTTTCTTTCTTCCACGCCTTTTTCCTTTACTTTCCTCTCTGTTCTAGTAAATTGAATTTATAAATTTTTTTATCTGATAATTTATTACCCTAATATCATATATGGCCAAAAATAAGAGAGTAGTGGATATGGTCCACTACTAATTTTAATAAAATAATATATTTTCATTAACCATCAATTTAATTAATTATTTAAAGTATTCAAAATTTCTAATATATTTTCAGAATTTATTCGGAACTCTATAGAAATAAATTAAATATGTAAATTGACTAAAAAGTACGTTTTGGGCCTATTGTAAACATTAACATACCGAATCGAGGTGGTCTTGACTAAAGGTTGACTATTATCGGGTTTAACTTTTTCAAACTCAATAACCTCGTTAATGACTTAAATTACGTTTGAATACTCAAGAATATCGATACTACTCACCACCGTAAGTCATAAATTATGTATTCAAACTACGGAGAGTGCTAAAATAATAAAAATGAGAAAATTTCACAAACGACCGGGAGAGTCGTTACATTATCAAAGAATGTATTGAAGCAAAGCATATTTTTGTTTGGTCTGCTATTTTGGTTTGCAATGGGCTGGACCTATTTGGCATACTTAGGATGTTTCTTTTTTAGGTTTTGCAAATATATTTCTTTGGAAATTACCCTTCGAGACAATGTTAATAAATATCATATACTAAACAACTGTTTCAGAATGGAACAACTGGCAAAAGTTTTCTAGACCAGCAACAAGTGTAGATAAATATATACTTCTATGTGTGTGTATTACGTTCTTCTCCCAATTTATGTGGTACTTTTTGAATTTTGAGAGTCAAGTTTCTTAATTTTGACAGTGAATTTCTAACATATGCTCTTTAAATTTTTTGATGACAAAGTAAATTTTAAGGGTGAGGTATAATAGGTGAAAGGAGGATAAATTAAGGGCAAATCACATAAATATACAATTTAAGAGTCATTATTATAAAATATATCGATATTATTTTTTATCTATAAAATGTAGTTTTTATTTACAAAATCTATCAACTATTCAACTGTCATAATTCTTTTGAAATAGCCTTTACGAAACACCACTTTCTATACCATGTTTATATTGTGTTTTTAGAATATAGTTAAATAATCTTTAGAGAACACTAATTTCTATATCAATTTCATATTATGTTTATTGAGTTAATAACTTAAATGGTCACTTAACTTCAAACTTTTATCCTAAAAAGTCACTTAACTTTAGACTTTACTTAGAAAGTCACTCGACTTAAGATCTTTTACTCAAAAAGTCACTCAACCTATTTTAGTATTTTTTAAACTAAATTTTGGTTAAAGTGATTTTTTTTAATAACAAAATTTTGAAAAATATGAAATATCCACTTTTGATCCTTTTACCCTTTTCTTCATCCTCCTAAATTATCTTTACCATCTTCTTAACACATTTTACTTCTCCTTCTCGCTAGCTAAACGTACCAAGTATTTCAACCATTTATCCAAAGTATTGACTCTTGTATAAAACTATTTCATTAATAATAGTGTATTACAAGATACAGAAACATTACTATGTTCTTATATTTTCATAGTAGAAGACAAAAGGAATCACTGATCCGAGGTGTATAATAATAAGAAAATTGACTCTCTTTAACTTCGAATAATCTCAATTTTGAACATTGAAAAAAAACACGAATAACATACATGTACTAGTACAAAATACAAAAGTCAAATCACTTAATTTTGCTTATTTTGTTAAAATTTGTTTTCGTATGACCTTTACTCATTAGTTGCATGTGTTATTTTATAAGTCGCATTCTTTGTTAAAAGGATGTTGCTTATTTAACGACATTTGAATAGTAATTTATAGATTGGTTTTTATCAAGTGATGAATAAAGCTACAAATCCATGATTCAATACTTTGGATAATGTTGTATATGGAACAAAAATGGTTGAAACAGCAATAGAAGGAGAAACAAAATATGAGAAAGAAACGGTAAAGATAATTTAGAGGAATTAATGAAAGGGTAAAAGGGTCACTACGTGGATATTTTGTATTTTTTAGAATTTTGTTACTAAAAAAATTCACATAAGCAAAATTTTGTTTAAAAACTAATAAATTGGATTGGGTGACTTTTTGAGTAAAATATTTAAAGTTGAGTAGCTTTCTGAGTAAAATTCAAAGTTGAGTGACTTTCTGGGATAAAAGTCCAAAGTTGAGTGACCATTTAAGTCATTAACTCTATGTTTATAGGAGCATCAGTTTCTACATTATTTTTTTATCATATTTTTAGGAGGTTAGTATACCTCCAAGAAATATACCAAATCCAGATGTCATAAGTTCTTTTGAAATAATCTTTTACGGAACACTAATTTATATACCATGTTTATATCATATTTTTAGGATGTAGTTAAATAATCTTCAAAGGACAATAATTTTTGTATCAATTTCATATCATGTTTATAGGAGCACCAGTTTCTACATTATTTTTATATCATATTTATACCTCATCCAAATATAGCATATTCAGATGTCATAAATTTTTTTGAACTAACTTTTACGAAACACCAGTTTTTATATCATATTTTTAGGATGTAGTTAAATAATCTCTAGAGGACACCAATTTCATATTATATTTATAGGAGCACTAGTTTCTACATTATTTTTATATCATTTACATAATATTTAAAATATGTAAATGACCGAAGAAGATATAACAACCACTGATCACTGTCGTCACAATCGAATATCATCGGTAACAATTACATCTTTGCCGCAGCAATGACACCATATCCGCACGGTTACCATCTGTTGGGTTCGAAATCGAGAGGGCATCATGCGGAAGCATAAAGTTTGTAAATCAAGACAGTGATAATTCAGATGACACAAAATCAAACTAAAACGCATAATATTATTTATGGTTTGGCCAATTTTCCTAAATTTAAAACCTAATATTAACAAAAAAAAATATAGAAACTAATGAGAGAGAAAATCTCCCTCTAAACAAAACTCTTAAAAGACGACATTGTGGGTGCTATTGTGTTATGACTTGAGAAGAGAGATCTTCTATTTATAGAGTTACAAAACTCTTCCTCTAAGAAAGAATAAACCTAATAGAAATATAATAGAAAAGAGGTATTTTCCTACTAGGAAACCTTTTCCACTAAGAAATTCTTTCCGAAGTAAAACACAATTATGATAGAATCCAAGTAAAGTAGAAAATTCAGTACAAATCCTAACACTATCTATCACCGATGGCGTACAAACACCATGATCACCACCGTTATGCGAATTGGGTTAGCGACATTTACTCGATTATTATACCTCCCTCGCCTACATCATGTATGATGTTATTCAAGCCCAAACTCAAGCCCAAGAAAGAGTCAGAGTTATGAAGAGCATTGTTGTCAGTCTTCATTATCAAGAGCATCCTTTTTTTATTATCTTCTCACAACCCTGTAATACTTTGTATTTTTCTAGCTTAATTTAACTCTAAGTACATGAGTATTTATATATAAAATTCTTAAAATACTTAGTATTTTTTAGTTTAGAGCTTATCATTGCGTTGAAAATTCAGTCAGCTTTCTAACGATATAAAATTTGCCAAAATTCATACCTGGGTGAAGAGTTATAGCCATTTTTTTTGTAAAATAGTGTACAAACTGGTACATGATCGCGTCGCGGAGAGGGTGCAAATGGAAATTGTCAAAATTCAGTGAACCATCACGATCCCACCACATCGCTCCACCAGTCATTTTCCCAATTGTCAGTTTTCAGTATGACTCCGAGATCATGGCGCGTTGCGCCAAGGGTTAAATTCGCATACAGTGGGGTACCGTGATTGTACCACATCGCGCTAAGCTCCCAGGTTGTAATTGTCAATTTTGAGTGACACGGTACGATAGCGCCACGTCGCGCCAAGGGCCCAAATCAAAAATTTTTGACAAAAATTAAAAGTGTCGTCCAGGGGCAAACAAGTCTCTTCCCATAAATTTAATCAGTCCAGAAATGAGATTTAATCCTAAAAAATGTTATTAAGTCATTCTTTAATCAATTTTTTCCAAATAAAAAAACATGTGTTTGCTGGAATGTCCATGTGAATTAAATGGTGAAATCATGACATGCTAGCATATGTACTTATGCCTTACAAGTGTTTGATAAAATGTCTCTATGAATGAATTATGAATAAGTGGACCTTGTTATGCTTTTCAAGATCATGCTATGCTTTGCTTTTCATTCTATCGAGTCCTGGGGTATCTAATACCTGACAATTTAGCTGTTTACCTAGAGCTACATTAGTTACAGAATAGTCTCGGTCATGTCACGAAATAGTAGTACTCAGTCAGTTATAGAATTTAATGAACTCAGTCCAGCTCAGTCAGTCAACACGATTAGTAAAAGTTTAGTCAAATCAAGTACAGTCTAGAAATCAGTCCATGGTCTATTCAGTTGGGAGTAGAATTTAGCACCGAGTGAACCCAAGTATGGGGGCTCAGCTTCCAGTAGAGGATGTGATCCTTAGAAGCAGTCCTTGCATTCCAAAACTACATAGCCAGTGTAGGTTGAGACATCAACCTGCCATTTGAGGGTTGATGGGGTGTTTTAACCTGCCAGTTGAGGGTACCACCGTTCTCAATAGAGTTCTTGCCAGATGAGGGTAAGTCTTCAGCTTGTCTTTACCTGTGGCACGGTACTATCGCCCTTCTAATTGGGTTTATAGGTTGGACCCCAGTTATCTTATTTGGGGCATGTCCATTAGATGATTACCTCTCACAGTCTCAATTTCAGTATAGAACTCAGTTCAGTTCTATAGAATCAGGACTGTCAGACACAGTCAATCACTTCCAGCAACTCAGTTATCAGTAATCTCAGCTATTAGTTACTCAGTTATTAGAACTCAAAACTCAGCTTCAATAAAAGCTCAGATACAGTATATACATGCATAAATGCACAGTATTGCATTCTCAGTACTTATAACAGTGTCAGTTATCCATGTGTTCATACTCAGTTACTCCATATTATTCGGTCAGTTATTGTTCATGCATATGAACCCTTGCATTCAACCTTAACTCATCTAGCACACCAATATATTCTACATACTGACGCATACTTACTCTTTGCGCTATGATGTCTCATATTATAGGTTCGGACGCTCAAGTTCTTGACTGCGCTTAGGCAGATTCAGTTAGTAGTCGCATATTCAGTAGTGAGTCCTCATCTATCAAGGATATTCTTTTCAGTATTTCAGTAGTCAGAGTTAGTTGGGGGATTGTCTCATCAACTCCACTTTCAAACAGTTCAGTTAGAGACTTTTCAGACTAGACTAGTTCAGAAAAATTTAGTTTTCAGATATTATTGTTAGACGTTTTATTATCAGTATTCAGATTATGAACCTTATGGCATTTCAGTCTATGTTCTGCATTATTTTAGTATTATTATTCAATACTCACAGCAGGTACCATTCATGGGTTATCTTGTGGTCTTTCGGAGTCGTAAGCATCGTATGGCATCCGGGGTATAGACTCGAGGCGTTACAAACCCTAACAGACAAATTTTAGTGAATTAATCTTGGAGAACTTTGTGCAAAATGTGGCGTCAAATATGATAGATTTTCTATGGTGTGCATATATCCACCATGAAGATGTAAATGGCTAGAGAAGATATATTAGCCACTGATGTTCGCTGTAATAACCAGATATCACCGATAGAAACTATGTATTTGTCTCACCAACGACGTCATAACCGGGTGGTTATTATATGCAGCCGATGGCGTACAACCATCATAACCATAATAAAGAAGGAATGATGTGGTTAAGCCATTAGAAACTCGAGAATCAATTGAGCAGTGATGATGTTATAGAGGTCACAGTTACTGCAGGAGATGGAAGCACAGTTATGGAGCTTGAGATCAAAATCGTGCATGCTGAAGAGCCAAAACGCTAATGGAACTATGTTGTGAAGATGCAAGTGCAGAGAGAGATATTGTCAAACTATTTTGGGATGTTTCTTTGAGAGATGTCAGTTTAAAAAGTACCCCAGTTAGGCGATTTGGGTATGGAATTGAACAACATACCAGGAGAAATTAAAGGAAAGAATATGAATTATTCTTTACCTAATTTTGATATTTTTAACTATATTTTTTTTTATCTTATTTGATATGTTTGTTATTTTTCTATTGGTATATTTTGAAAATTTGAAACTATTGGTATATTGTGTAATATTTCCTCTTAAATTGTATATCTTTGTGATTTTCCTAAATTTAAGCCATTTTTACTCAAAATATATCCACATAGGCAGAGCGCAAGATAGTAAGGGTGGGGACATGGGAGTTATTTGACCAAGGGAAAATATGTGTCCATCCAAAGTTTGATAATTAAAGAAAACATATCAAAAAAGCATGACGAAGGATAAATATAACCTTTCTGAGAGTACAGAGATAAATATGACCCTTTTCCGTTAGAAAATAGCTAACCCGAAATGGAGGAATTGGTGAAAAATTCATAGACCAGCAACAGGTGTAGAAATATCTCTACTTTTGTGTGTATCTATTAATCTATATGTCCATATTTACTTGTCCAATATATAAAAAGTAGAGGTCAAGCAATATTTGTCAATTTTTGAAAACCAATGAATAAGTTACTATTTTGTGTTCATTTTACCTTTACTATTCATTATCTAATGAATTTTTCAAAGCATAAAATTTATTATATGTAAAAGGTGATATAGTAAAATTACTCCTATTATTTATTACTCCCTACATTTTCTTTTATTTGGCACATTTCCAACGAGAAAAATGAGTTGAAAGACCCTTCCAAGTCTTTAATTAAAAAAAGGGGACAAGTGGATCTCACAATATTATTAAGTTAAAAAGATAAAGTCGCTCAAACAACTGGGATAGTTTTTTGACAACTGCATTAGTTGTCTATCAAAGTTGTCGAACAACTTTGAAAAGTTGTTTTAAAAAAAAACTAAATTTTTTTTGTCCCTTTTACCAAATTTTTAAAACCTGAAGGACCCTCACTTAATTGGGAAACTGGTTTGTCCCTTTTAATTCAAGGTCCCCATTTCGACTTGACACATTCATTAAGAAAAATAATTATTGATATGATTATTTTATTATAGTTGGAATTAGTTTAGAGAAAAAAATAATTAATGCTAAAGGCAAAATAGGAAAACAAAATTTCAAGTAAAAATAAAAAGTCAATTAGAAAGTAAGTGACAAATAAAAACAGACGGAGAGAAAGTATTTCTTAACTAATATGTCAAGTCAATAGTGGAGAAGTAACTCAGATATCAATAATCTCAGATATCAGTTACTCAGTTATCAGAACTCAAAACTCAGCTTCAGTAAAAGCTCAGATACAATATATACATCTATAAATGCACAGTATTGCATTCTCAGTACTTACAACAGTGTCAGTTATCCATGTGTTCATACTCAGTTACTCCATATCATCCAGTCAGTTATTGTTTATGCATATGAATCCTTGCATTCAGCCTTACCTCATCTAGCACACCAGTACATTCCACATACTCACACATACTTTCTCTTTGCGCTATGATGTCTCATATCATTGGTTCAGACGCTCAGGTTCCTGGCCGCGCTTAGACAGATTTAATCAGCAGTTGTAGATTCAGTAATAAGTCCTCATCTATCGAGGATATTCTTTTATTTCAGCATTACAGTAGCTTCAGTATTTCACTAGTCGGAGTTAGTTAGGGGCTTGTCCCATCAACTCCATTTTCATACAGTTCAGTTAGAGACTTTTCAGACAAGATTAGTTCAGAAAGCATTCAGTTTTCAGATATTATTGTCAGATGTTATTATTATCAGTATTCAGATTATGAACCTTATGGCATTTTAGTCTATGTTCTTCATTATTTTAGTATTATTACTCAGTGATCACATCATGGGTGATCTTGTGGTCCTTCGAGGTCATAAGCACCGTGTGGCATCCGAGGTACAGACTCGGAGCGTTACAAACTTGGTATCAGAGCCTAAGGTTCTACAGAGTCCTAGGGAGTCTAAAAAACCACGTCAAGTAGAGTTTTTTGTATGGGTATGTAGCGTGCCACACTTATGGGCAAGAGGCTATGAGACCTTTTTAGGAAAAGTTTCCCTTTTTTGAGTATTCATGTCGTGCGAGTGAGCATGAGCTCAAGTTAAACTCTCAGTCCAATCCTTTTCTTTATTCCATTTATAGAACATGCCTCCCAAATGAAACAACGGAAAAATAACAGGAAACCAGTCAGCACCCCAACCCATTCAGGAAGATCCCCTTGACGAGCATGTCTCTTATGCAGAATTCAGAGTTGCGTTCACCACTCTAGTTAATTCCGTAGTAGCTCAGAATAAATGGCCATCTTTTATTCAGGCCAATTCAGTGGCCAATACTGCTGCAGTCCAAATTCAGGACTTCACCCGAATGAATCCTCCCCTATTCTTAAGATCTAAGCCTGAAGAGAATCCACAGGAGTTCCTCGACCAGGTTAAAAAAGTCACATATTTTATGGGAGTGACTTCCAGTGAAAGTTCTGAGTTAGCTGCCTATCAGCTATAGGATATAGCTCATACGTGGTTTAAGCAGTGGAAGATAGACAGGGGCACAGATATGGAGCCCATAGAATGGGAAGAGTTTGCTACTGCCTTTCTAGATAGATTCTTTCCCTTAGAGATGAGAGAAGCGAAGGTGTTAGAGTTCATCAATCTCAGGCAAGGAAATATGAGTGTGAAAGAGTATTCTCTCAAGTTTACTCAGTTAGCCAGATATGCTCCCTATGTAGTAGCAGAAAATAGGTCCAAAATGAGCAAGTTCATGTTTGGAGTGTTAGAGAGTGTGGTTAAGGAGTGTAGAACTACGATGTTAATTAAGGAGATAGACATATCTAGGCTCATGGTCCATTCTCAGCAAATTGAAAAGCCTAAGAAAAAGGAGAGAGAGAGAGAGAACAAGAGGGCTAGAACAGATAGCTTTAATTTAACTCAGCCTAAGTCAGAAGGCGGTAACCGTTCCTAGTTCTGTCCAAAGTCTTTAGTTCTACCTCTGTCCTTAGCCAGTGCTCCAGCCCCTAAGTTTAGAAATGGTAACAAAGATAGGGCGCCAGACTCTAAATCTCAGGGTAGTGTCAGCAGTGCTCGAACAAATCATCTTTGCCAGAAATGTGGTAAAAACCATCAAGGTGTCTGCAGACCTAGAAGTGATGTTTGTTTTGGGTGTGGCAAGCCAGGCCATAGAATCAGAGATTATCCTCAGATAGGTTCTCAGGGTCAGTATAATCGTTCCTCAGCTCAATTCGGTCACCCAAATCAGCAGGGTGCCACTTCTAGTGCCACTAGTGGGCAACGCCCAAACAAGCTTTATACACTTCAGTCCAGACAAGATCAAGAAAGTTCTCCTAATATGGTCACTGGTACATTACATATCTTTTATTTATATGTTTATGACTTATTAGATCTATGTCACACCCCGACGTCTTCTTAGCTAAGTTCCATCCATGAAAAGTCTAGGTATTATCTTCTAGAATGATCTAAATTATTTTTCATGTTGAATTTCCTAGATTTAAACCTTTCATTATGTAGATGACTGAATTAGCTTTCCAACAACATAAGATTCGTCCAAAACGGACCCTTGGTGAAGAAGTTATGAATAATTTAAAGTTCCAGTCATAAACATCATCATTTTTGGGTCTAGCACGTCGCGAAGAGGGTCAAATTGACAATCGTCAAATTCCAGTGGGGCTCTACGATGGTGGTGCGTCGCGGAGGCACCCAATTTCCCACTCGTCGAATTCCAGTGGACCACCGCGATTATGGCGCGTCGCGGTGGTACCCGAAATCGAGTTTTTAAGTTCAAATTTCCAGTTCTGTTCAGGAGTCATTAAGGATAAATTTGACCTTTCCCTAGCCTTTAAAACCATCCAAACAAAGGATTTAGGGTATGTTTGAGCAATTTAACCCTATTTTCATTAAAATCATCAAGAATCCTCTCTAGGGTTTCAAACAAGAACTTCAAGAAACCCAAGATTCAATCATGGGTTTTTAAAATCGATTGAAAATTCAAAATCCCCAGATCATAGGATTCAAGAAGCACCCACTAATTTTGTAAATAAAGGTACGTGGGGTTATCCTAAAGTTCATGGGCATGTTTTCAAAAAGGAACTTACGCAAGACTTTAAATTTATACAAGTACATAAATGTTTTTACAAATGGGGGTTTTCAATTGATACAAATAACATGTTTTGATATATGATTTTGAAAGAACTATTGAGATATCATGGGGTTGTTTGTTTGAATGTATTTAAATCAATGAATTGTGAACATGTGACCTAAAATTTCAAAAGGGTGCGATGTACATGAGTTGTGAATTTTCTAAATTCCTCATGATAATGTTTATACCCCATATTATACTAGTGTTAAAACCATTGAGAGCATGAGTTTTGCAATTGATATGGCATTACTCATAAATGATTAAAGTTCTTAAATAATTGCATGTTGAGAACCATGGTGTATGTGTTTTAATGGTGTGAAAGTCATACATATGTGCATGTGGTAAATGATATGAGAAGTTGGAAAGTTGATTTGATATTGATGACTTGCAAGTCGGGTATGACGATACCCTGTAGAGTATGACATGTGATTGATTAAAATGAGTTTAATGCATTGATTTTGTGAGATAGGTGGTTACCCGAAGAAAGCACGAGTCAAATGACTCTACGCTAGAAACCATGTTTGCCGACTCGGGAACTTGGTACCCTGCTGTGTGATCTTGTGTACCTGACATTATGTCATCCCAAATTGGGACTATAGTTAGGAGCCCTGCTTTGTGATCTTCTACACTACCATACTTGATTGGGTCGAGACACCCTACTGTGTGATCTTGTGTGTCTTTCCCTTACTTATACTCTAATCTCGGCAGCAACCTAGATTTGATAGTTGGTGAAAATGTGAAATTGTAGGGTGTACCACCTAGCTCAAATGTGTTGCATTTTTGTTGAAAAATCATTATACTAAGCCCATGTATTTTCGAAATCATTTTGCAATAATGTTCTTTTTATAAGCTCTCATTTATTATATATAAAAATCTCTACTTTGTTTTGGATTATTCTGTGTGCCAGTACTTTGTATTGACTTCCTTCCCTCCCAGGTTCGGAGGCACAGTCTAGGGGTCCAAAAAATCAGTAGATTCTTTAGATAGTTTTGTAGAGACAAGAGGTGAGCCTTCTATATTTTGGAAGGCCTGATGTCTGGCAGTTTATTTATCATTTAATAGTTTTGGGTCTACTAGTGGCCTTGTCCCAGTTTTCAGACAGTTGTTTATTTTAGTAATGTAGTAGAGATTTCGCAGACGGTTTTCATATGCCGATAGATGTTGTGGTACATTATTTTCCATTATTGATTTCATTGGACTCATGACCATGTTGTCGTAGTATTGTGAATCTTCCGCATTTCTTTTATCATATGAATTATGTGCATGATTACCAGATAGATAGGGGTGTTTTAGTCCTTCAAGGTTCGGAATGCTCGTCACGGCCAGGGCCCCGATTCGGGTCGTGACAAACTTGGTATCAGAGCACGGTTCATGGACCCAGGGTGTCTGCGAAATCGCATCGGGTAGAGTCTTGTTTATGGGTGTGTAGCATGCCACACTTATAAGCATGAGGCTACTAGGAGTTTAGGAAATGTTTCCCTTCTTTGTGATTTAGTTCATGCATCAGAGTCAAGTCTGTTCCTAATCAGTGATCTTTTGTCTTACAGAAATAACAGTCTTGCCTCCTCATCGCAATACTAATCAGAGTGCTCAGAATGATGAAGTCCGTCCCACTCATGGGATTAGGACACGTAATAGAGCTCCCACTCCAGACCCTGTACCTACTCCGGGAGACCCTCCAGTACCAACCAGTCTACCTAGGGCTCCACAGACCAATGTTAACCATCCCCCGACTACTCAGAGAGATATTTCAATTGCAGAATCCAAACAATCTATTCATATGCTGACACATTTAGTGGCTAATCAGGCCCAATGATCAGAAGATATTGGGTCTGCACCTATTACATCTGAAGCTACTAGGGTGGGTCAGTTCATGAGAATGAACCCGCCTAAGTTTACTGGCACGAAAGTAGAAGAGAATCCGCAAGAGTTCATAGACGAAATGGAGAAGATTTTTAGAGTGATGCATGTGGATCAGGTGGAAGGTGTTGAGCTAGCGTCTTATTCACTAAAGGATGTGGAAAACCAATGGTATAATGAGTGGGAAGAGGCGAAGGGTGACAGTGCGGAGCCCACAGTATGGGACGAATTTGTGGAAGATTTTCTTGACCGATTCTTTCCTTTGGAGATGAGGGAGGCTAAAATAGAGAAATTCATGAACCTTAAGTAGGTTAAGATGAGTGTTCAAGAGTATACTCTAAAGTTTAATCAGCTGGTCCATTATGCTCCTGAGATGACGAGTAGTATGAGGGCCGGAATGAGGAAGTTTGCTTCCGGCCTTTCAGATGATCTGGTGCTTGAGTGTCAGAGATCTATGCTGAACAAGGAGTTGGACTTTTCTAGGCTGACAGTTCACATGCAACAAGTAGAGGACAAGAAAAATAAGATTTCTAAATCTAGGGAGAAGGAAATACAGGCAAAAAGAGCCAGATCTACCGACCAGGGTCACAGTCAGCCTCAAAGCGGTAAGTGGGGAAATAAATGGCAGAAGAACAAGAATTGGGGTAATGCACGGTCTGCTGCCAGCGCCCTAGTTCCCAGACCACCGACAGACAGACAATCTCAGAGTTTTCAAACTCACCATGGATCCAAAGCCCAGTTACTCAGTTGCAGGGCAGTGTGGCCTAGCAGCGTCGTACTTATCCGCGGTGAGAGGCTTGCAGAAAGAATCACCCAGGGAAGTGTTATTTTAAGGGAAGAAATTGTTATTCTTGTGGAAAGGTGGGTCACCTTCAGAGAGATTGCCCTTCTGCCGGAGAAAATATGGGAGGGAGGGGGCTAAGTCCCAAGCTGCCTCCAGAGCTCCTCCTCTTAAAGGTGCCCCTTCAGCTGCCGGGAGTAGTCGTAACCGGTTATATGCTTTGACTAACCTCCAGGAGGCGAAAGCTTCACCAGATGTTATCACCAGTACGTTATGAATCTTTTCCTGTAATGTTTATGTATTACTTGATCCTGGGTCTACCTTATCTTATGTGACCCCTTATGTGCCTATTGGTTTATGGTTTGAGCATGAAGTTATTATAGAACCCTTCACTGTTTCCGCTCTTGTAGGTGATTTTGTTGTTACTAGAAGGGTGTATAGAAATTGTTTTATGTCTATTCTTAGCCGGGATACTGTGGCAAACCTTATAGAACTTGATATGGTAGACTTTGATGCTATCCTTGGGATGGACTGGCTCCATTCGTGTTATGCCACACTTGATTGCAGAACCCAAAAGGTTACTTTTTCTTTCCCGAATGAGTCACCAATTGAGTGGGCAAAAAATTCTATGGCACTTAGAGGTCACTTTATCTCTTATATTAGAGACCAAAAGATTATCTCCAGAGGTTATATGTACCATCTAATTTGAGTAAAAGATTCCAGGGTTGAAAGTCTTCCTCTTCAGTCAATCCCTGTAGTGAATGAGTTTCCATAAGTCTTTCCCAAAGATCTCCCAGGGATACCACCTGATAGGGAGATAGATTTTGGCATTGATGTATTGCTAGACACTCGTCTTATTTCCATTTCACCATATAGAATGGCTCCCGTGAAACTGAAAGAGTTAAAAGAACAGCTTGCAGACCTCCTAGACAACGGTTTTATTAATCCTAGTGTTTCCCCATGGGGCGCACCCGTACTTTTTATGCGAAAGAAGGATGGGTCCCTTCGTATGTGTATAGACTACCTCCAGTTGAATAAGGTCACTACTAAAAACAAATATCCTCTTGCTAGGATTGATGATCTTTTTGACCAGCTACAGGGTGCTAAGTGTTTTTCAAAAATATACCTTCGTTCGGGCTATCATCCGTTGAAGGTTAGGGAGTCAGACATTCCCAAAATAGCCTTTCGAACCCGATATGGTCACTATGAGTTCTTAGTCATATCCTTCGGGTTGACTAACGCCCCTGCAGCCTTCATGGATCTTATGAATAGGGTGTTTCGTCAGTTTCTAGATTTGTTCGTCATAGTGTTCATTGACGATATTCTGATCTATTCCAAAAGTGAGGAAGACCATGCCAATCACCTCCGAATTATCCTTCAGACCCTTAAGGATCATCAGTTATATGCTAAGTTCTCCAAATATGAATTCTGGCTGAATGTTATTGCCTTCTTGGGGCATATTATATCTAGTGATAGGATTAGAGTGGATCCCCAAAAGATTGAGGCAGTGAGAAAATGGCCCAGACCCATTACTCCAACCAATATTCGGAGCTTCTTGGGTTTGGCGGGTTATTACTGAAGGTTCGTAGAGAGTTTTTCTTCCATAGCTGCTCCGCTCACTAAATTGACTTAGAAAAAGGTAAAGTTTGTATGGTCTGACTTGTGTGAAAATAGTTTTGAGAATTTGAAAGACAAGCTGACTAGTGCTCCTGTTTTGACTCTTCTTGAGGGTGTAGATGGTTTTGTGGTATACTGTGATGCATCCCGTGTGGGACTTGGTTGTGTATTGATGCAACATGGTAAGATAGTAGCTTATGCATCTAGGCAGTTAAAGGTGCATGAGCGAAATTACCCTACTCATGACTTGGAGTTAGCAGCCGTGGTGTTTGCACTTAGGATCTGTAGGCATTATCTTTATGGAGTGCATGATGATATTTATACTAACCACAAAAGTTTGCAGTATGTTTTCTCGCAGAAAGAATTGAACCTCTAGTAAAGGCGTTGGATGAAGCTTTTGAAAGACTATGATATGAGCCTGCATTACCATCCGGGAAAGACAAATATTGTAGCTGAAGCTCTCAGTAGGTTGTCCATGGGTAGATTTTCTCATGTTGAAGAGGGGAAGAGAGAGATGGTGAAGGATATTCATCGCCTAGCAAATATGAGAGTGTGACTCTTAGATTCTGAAGATGGAGGGGTGATTGTTCATGAGATAGCTAAGTCATCCCTTTGTGATAAAGTTAAAGAGAAGCAAGTTGAAGATCCCATCTTGATGCAAATCAAGAAAGATGTAGGTAAACAAAAGGTAATGTCGTTTGAAATTGGTGGTGATGGTATTCTGAGATATCAGGGTAGGTTGTGCATCCCGAATGTTGATGGACTGTGGTAAAGAATCCTTAATGAAGCACACACTTTGAGGTATATTGTTCACCCGAGCTCTACTAAGATGTACCATAATCTGAAAACTTTGTATTGGTGGAATAACATGAAACGTGATGTAGCTGATTTTGTTTCCAAGTGTTTGAACTGTCAGCAAGTAAAGGTCGAACATTTGAGGCCAGAAGGTACTTCCCAAGAGATAGCTCTACCTTTATGAAAGTGGGAGATGATAAATATGGACTTTATTATAGGACTTTTGAAGTCCCGAAACCAGTATGATTCTATATGGGTAATTGTAGATAGGCTGACCAAGTCAGCGCACTTTTTGCCGGTTAGGACTAACTATTCAGGAGAGGATTATGCTAAGTTGTTCATCGCAGAATTAGTTTGTTTTCATGGGGCACCTGTGTCCATTATATCGGACCGAGGTACGCATTTTTCTTCTCAGTTTTGGAGATCTTTTCAGAGAGGTTTAGGTACCCAAGTGAACCTAAACCTTGCCTTTAGAAGAGATCCAGGTGACAGCCTCCTTATCATATAAAGAGAAACCTATTGTAATCCTAGATCATCAGATCTGGAAGTTGAGAAGTAAAGAAATAGTTTCAATTAAGCTATTGTGGAGAAATCAGAAGGTTGAAGAAGCTACTTGGGAATCAGAAGACGACATGAGAACAAGATACCCACACCTTTTTGACCCAGTAGATGGCGGAGTTGAAGGTACAAACCTTACCTAAATCTTTCTATGATTTAGTATTCTTGGAATCGTGCTTGTCTTTATTCTGCATCATCATTCGGGGATGAATAATCCCAAGGGGGGATATTGTAACACCCCGACGTCTTCTTAGCTAAGTTCCATCCATGAAAAGTCTAAGAATTAGCTTCTAGAATGATCTAAATTATTTTTCATGTGGAATTTCCTAGATTACAACCTTTCATTATGTAGATGACTGAATTAGCTTTCCAACGATATAAGATTCGTCCAAAACGGACCCTCAGTGAAGAAGTTATGAATAATTTAAAGTTCCAGTCATAAACATAGTCATTTTAGGGTCTAGTGCAGCGCGGAGACGGTCAAATTGACAATCGTCAAATTCCAGTGGGTCTCCACGATGGTGGCGCATCACGGAGGCACCCAATTTCCCACTCATCGAATTCCAGTGGAGCACCGTGATTGTGGCGCGTCGCGGTGGTACCTGAAATCGGGTTTTTAAGTTCAAATTTCCAGTTCCGTTTAGCAGTCATTAAGGATAAATTTGACTTTTCCTTAGCCTTTAAAACCGCCCAAACAAAGTATTTAGGGTATGTTTGAGAAACTTAACCCTATTTTCATTAAAATCATCAAGAATCCTCTCTAGGGTTTCAAACAAGAACTTCAAGAAACCAAAGATTCAACCGTGGGTTTTTAAAATCGATTGAAGATTTGAAATCCCCAGATCATAGGCTTCAAGAAGCACCCGCTAATTTCGTAAATAGAGGTACGTGGGGTTATCCTAAAGTTCATGGGCATGTTTTCAAAAAGGAACTTACGCAAGACTTTAAATTTATACAAGTACATATATGTTTTTACAAATGGGGGTTTTCAATTGATACAAATAACATGTTTTGATATATGATTTTGAAAGAACTATTGAGATATCATGGGGTTGTTTGTTTGAATGTATTTAAATGGTTGAATTGTGAATATGTGACCTGAAATTTCAAAAAGGTATGATGTACATGAGTTATGAATTTTCTAAATTCCCCATGATAATGTTTATACCCCATATTATACTAGTGTTAAAACCATTGAGAGCATGAGTTTTTCAATTGATATGAAATTACTCATAAATGATTAAAGTTCTTGAATAATTGCATGTTGAGAACCATGGTGTATGTGTTTTAATGGTGTGAAAGTCATACATATGTGCATGTGGTAAATGATATGAGAAGTTGGAAAGTTGATGTGATATTGATGACTTGCAAGTCGAGTATGATGATGCTCTGCAGAGTATGACATGTGATTGATTTAAATTATTTTAATGCATTGATTTTGTGAGATAGGTGGTTACCCCAAGAAACCATGAGTCAAATGATTCTATGCTAGAAATCATGTTTGACGACTCGGGAACTTGGTACCCTGCTGTGTGATCTTGTGTACCTGACATTATGTCATCCCAAATTGGGACTATGGTTAGGATCCCTGCTTTGTGATCTTGTACACTACCATACTTTATTGGGTCGAGACACCCAGTTGTGTGATCTTGAGTGTCTTTCCCTCACTTATACTCTAATCTCCGCAGTAACTGTAATTTGACAGTTGGTGAAAATGTGAAATTGTAGGGTGTACCACCTAGCTCAAATGTGTTGCATTTTTGTTGAAAAATCATTATACTAGGCCCATGTATTTTCGAAATCATTTTGCAATAATGTGCTTTATATCAGCTCTCATTTATTTTATATAAAAATCTATACTTTGTTTTGGATTATTCTGCATGCCAGTACTTTGTATTGACCCCCTTCCCTCCCAGGTTCGGAGGCACGGTCTAGGGGTCCAGAGAATCAGTAGATTCTTTAGATAGTTTTGCAGAGACAAGTGGTGAGCCTTCTATATTTCGGAAGGCCTGATGTCTGACAGTTTATTTATCATTTAATAGTTTTAAGTCTACTGGGGGCCTTGTCCCAGTTTTTAGACAGTTGTTTGTTTTAGTCATGTAGTAGAGATTTTGCAGACGGTTTTTAGATGCCGATAGATGTTATGGGACATTATTTCCCATTATTGATTTCATTGGACTCATGACCATGTTGTCGTAGTATTGTGAATCTTCCACATTTCTTTTATCATATGAATTATGTGCATGATTTCCAGATAGATAGGGGTGTTTCGGGCCTTCATGGTTCGGAATGCTCATCACGGCCAGGGCCCCGGTTCGGATCGTGACAATTTAGGAGCTTTTCTGTCTTTTGTAACTCCTTATATAGCAGTAGACTTTAAGTTCAAACCAGAAACCTTAACATAACCTTTCTTATACTCTACTTAAGTAGGTCAGTCTATCATAGCCCGACGAGTATACAGGGACTGTTCGGTTATGATATCTCAGAAAGTCACTGCAGCAGACTTAGTAGAGTTAGAGATGACAGATTTTGACGTCATTCTCGACATGGATTGGCTCCATTCATGCTATGCCTCCATTTATTATAGAAATAGAATTGTTCACTTTTAGTTTTCAAATGAACCAATCCTTGAATGAAGGGGTAGTACCACAGCGCTTAAGGGTCAGTTGATTTCATACCTTAGAGCTAGAAGAATGATATCCAAGGGATGTGTCTATCATCTCATAAGAGTCAAAGACTCTAGTTTAGAGAATCCTAGTCTTGAGTCAGTTCCAGTAGTAAATGAACTCTAAGGTGTGTTTCTCGAAGATCTTCCTGGAGTTCCTTCCGAAAGGGAAATTGACTTTGGAATAGACCTTCTTCCAGATACTCAGCTTATTTCTATTCCGTCATACAGAATGGCTCCAATCGAACTCAAAGAGTTGAAAGATCAATTAAAGGACCTTTTAGATAAGGGGTTCATCAGACCCAGCTTTTCCCCATGGGGCACACCAGTCTTATTCGTGAGTAAGAAAGATGGTTCTCTCAAAATGTGTATAGACTATCGTCAGCTGAACAAAGTCACAATCAAGAATAAATATCCACTTCCTAGAATTGATGAATTGTTTGACCAAATTCAGGGCGCCAGTTACTTTTCTAAGATAGACCTCATATCAGGCTGTCATCAGCTCAGAGTCAGAGAATGTGATATTCCAAAAATAGTTTTTCAAACCCGGTATGGTCACTTCGAGTTTCTAGTCATGTCCTTTGGTCTCACTAATGCCCCAGTAGCCTTCATGAACTTAATAAATCACGTGTTCAAGCAGCACTTGGACATTTTCGTTATAGTCTTCATCGATGACATTCTTGTCTATTCCCATAGTGATAATGATCACGCAGATCACCTCAAAATTGTACTTCAGACTTTTAGAACCCATCAATTGTTCGCCAAATTCAGTAAGTGCGAATTTTGTCTAAGGTTAGTAGCATTCCTTGGTCATATTATTTCTGGTGATGGCATTAGAGTTAATCCTCAAAAGACCGAAGGAGTGAGAAAATGACCTAGACCCATTTCTCCATTAAATATCAGAAGTTTCTTGGGTTTAGCTGGCTATTACCATTGGTTTATTAAAGGGTTTTCGTCTATCGCATCCTCCATGTCCAGATTAACTCAGAAGAAAGTTAAGTTTCAGTGGTCAGATTCTTGTGAGAAGAGTTTTCAGGATTTGAAGACTCGACTCACTACAACCCCAGTTTTGACTCTACCAGATGGTTCAGATGGGTTTGTTGTGTACTGTGATGCATCCAGAGTAGATTTGGGTTGTGTCCTTAGGCAGAGAGGTAAGGTATTAGCCTATTCCTCTAGACAGCTTAAGCCCCATGAGAAGAATTACCCTATCCATGATCTTGAGCTAGCAGCTGTAGTATTTGTATTAAAGATCTAGAGCAACTATTTGTATGGAGTGCATGTTGATGTGTTGACAGACCATAAAAGATTACAGTATGTGTTCTCTCAGAAAAATTTGAATTTGTGTCAAAGAAGGTGGTTAGAGTTGTTGAAAGATTATGACATGAGTGTTTTGTACCATCCAAGTAAGGCCAATGTAGTGTCTGATACTCTCAGTAGGTTGTCTATTGGTAGTGTTACTCATATTGAGAGTGGTAAGAAGACCTTAGCTCAGGAAATTCATCAGTTTGCCCGACTAGGTGTCCTCTTAGTCGATTCAGCATAGGGTAGTGTGTGGGTGCAAAATAGTTCAGAATCATCTTTGGTTTCTGAAGTAAAGGAAAAACAGGACAGAGATCCCAGTCTAGTTAAGCTGAAGGAGTCAGTCAGAGACCATAAAGTAGAGGTTTTCTCCCAAGAGGGAGATGGTGTGCTGCGTTTCCAGGGTTGGCTATGTGTGCCAGGTGTAGATGACTTGAGGCAACGAATTCTTGCAGAAGATCATGGTACGTGTTACTCTATTCATCCAGGGGCCACTCAGATGTACTGCGATTTGTGGGAGATCTATTGGTGGAGTGGGATGAAGAGGGATATTATAGAGTTTGTAGCTAAGTTCTCTACATGTTAGGAGGTTAATATTGAGAACTAGAAGCCTAGTGGGTCTATGCAGGAGTTCAATATTCCTACATGGAAATGGGAAGAAGTGAACATGGACTTTGTGATGGGTTTGCCTCATACTCATCGTGAGCATGATTTGATTTGGGTTATCGTAGACAGGATGACCAAATGTACTCATTTCTTACTAGTTAATACTTCCTATCAGCCGAGAACTACACCAAACTCTATGTCATAAGGTTGGTCAGGCTACACGGAGTCCCAGTATCTATTATCTCAGATAGAGGTACCCAATTTACCTCTCACTTCTGGAAAGCATTCTAAAGGGGTCTCAGTACCCAAGTTCACCTCAGTACAGCTTTTCACCCTCAGATATATGGTCAAGCAAAAAGAACCATTCAGACTCTAGAAGATATGTTAAGAGCGTGCATTGTTGATTTTAATGCTAGTTGGGATGACCACTTGACTTTGATCGAATTTTCATATAATAACAACTATCATTCTAACATTCAGATGGCTCCATTTGAGGGTTTTTATGGTAGGAGATATAGATCTCCAATTGGTTGGTTTGAGGCAGGTGAGGCTGTAGTTGTAGGGCCTGACTTAGTGTTTGATGCCTTGGAAAAGGTTCAGATGATCAGAGAAAGGCTTAGGGCCGCCCAGAGCCGACAAAAATCATATTCAGATGTGAGGAGAAAAGATCTCGAGTCCGAGATTGGTGATTTTGTGTTCTTGAAAATCTCTCCCATGAAGGGGGTGAAGAGGTTCGGCAAGAAAGGAAAACTCAATCCCCGATATGTCAGTCCTTACTGAATTCTCAGCCATTTTGGAAAGGTAGCTTACGAGCTTGAGTTACCTTTAGATCTAGCCTCAGTGCACCCAGTATTCCACGTCTCATTGCTAAAGAAATGCATTGGTGACCCATCAGTCATAGTTTCTCTTAGAGGGAGTAGACATTCAAAATGATCTCTCTTTTGAAGAGGTCCCAGTCCAAATCCTCGATCATCAGATACATAGGCTGATTAACAAAGAAGTTTCCTTGGTCAAACTTCTTTGGCGGAATTAGTCTTTTGAGGGAGCTACTTGGGAAGCAGAAGAAGATATATGACCCAAGTATCCTCACCTCTTCTCCGTAAACTCAGATGCAGCTTGAGGTAATAGTCCTCCTTAGCTTTCCTCAATTCCCTATTCAGTTACAGTTACAAACTTGGTATCCATTACTGTTGCATATTCAGTCATGCATTCATGAATCATTTTAGTCATGTACTCATGCATAAGATAAGCATGTTCAGTATGAAAACTCATCTTATCAATGATGTTAGTCATTCAATCATGTTTCAGTTGTGTATGTTCAGTGTGTAAGCTCAGTCTATCAGTGTTTCTCAGCTTAATCAGTCTCAATCGAGGATGAATGTTCCTAGGAGGAGATATTATAATACCCCATATTTTCTTAGCTTAATTTAACTCTAAGTACATGAGTATTTATATTTAAAATTCTTAAAATACTCAGTATTTTTTAGTTTAGAGCTTACCATTGCGTAGGAAATTCAATCAACTTTTCAACGATATAAAATTCGCCCAAATCCGATACCCGAGTGAAGAATTATAGCTATGTTTTTTGTAAAATAGTGTACCACCTGGTACATCATCGTATTGCGGAAAGGGTGCAAATGATAATTTTTAAAATCCAGTGAACCATTGTGATCCTACTGTGTCGCGCCACTAGCCATTTTCCCAATTGTCACTTTTCAGTGTGACTCTGCGATCATGGCGCATCATACCAAGGGTTAAATTCGTATATAGTGGGGTACTGCGATTGTAACGCATGGCGCTAAGCTCCCAGGTCGCAATTGTCAATTTCCAGTGACACGGCACGATAGCGCCGCATCACATCAAGGGCTCAAATTGAAAAATTTTGACGGCAATTAAAAGTGTCATCAAGGGGCAAACAAGTCTTTTCCTATAAATTTAATCAGTCCAGAAATGGGATTTAATCCCTAAAAACATTATTAAGTCATTCTTTAATCAATTTTCCCCAAATCAAAAAACATTCTCTCCCTAATAGAAAACACTAGCTTCAAGAAATCAAGAGTAATCCTCAAGAAAATCACCAAGAGCTTCAAGAATTAAAATACCTAGATATGTTAGGTGTTCATCTATGGGTTACTTTTACCCATAAAGTCCAAGAATCCATTTTTAAAACTACAAGATTATTGATTCATGATTTACATACTTGAAATTAGATTGTATTCATGCCCATGACATTAATTGAGTTTCAATCCATGATTTATTGTAGATTCCATGAAATTGAAATAGTATGTATATTGAATTATGAAATTCTCATATTATAATCCTTGAATTAATAAGTTTGGGTGTTGTAGTTACAATATTTACATGTTGTCCATGATTATAAGCATTAAGTTGTGCTCCCCATGTGTTTGATGGAATGTCCATGTGAATTAAATGGTGAAATCATGACATGCTAGCATATGTATAAGCTTATGCCTTACAAGTGTTTGATAAAATGTATCTATGAATGAATTATGAACAAGTGGACCTTGTTATACTTTTCAAGATCATGCTATTCTTTGCTTTTCATGCTATCGAGTCCTGGGGGTATCTAATACCTGAAAATCTAGTTGTTTACCTAGAGCTCAGTAGTTACAGAATAGTCTCAGTCATGTCATGAAATAGCAGTACTCAGTCAGTTATAGAATTTAGTGAACTCAGTCCAATTTAGTCAGTCAACATGAACAGTAAGAGTTCAGTCAAATCCAGTATAGTCTAAAAATCAGTCCACGGTCTATTCAGTTGGCAGTAGGATTCAGCATCGAGTGAACCCAAGGATGGGGGCTCACCTTCCAGTAGAGGGTGTGATCCTTAGAAGCATTCCTTGCGTTCCAAAACTACGTATCCAGTGTAGGTTGAGATATCAACCTGCCATTTGAGGGTTGATTAGGTGTTTTAACTAGCCAGTTGAGGGTACCACCGTTCTTAATAGAGTGCCTGACAGATGAGGGTAACTCTTCAGCTTGTCTTTACCCGTGGCACGGTACTGACACCCTTCTAATTGGGTTTACAGGTTGGACCCCAGTTATCTTATTTTGGGCATGTCGGTTAGATGATTACCTCTCACAGTCTCAATTTCAGTATAGAACTCAGTTCAGTTCTATAGAATAAGGACTGTCAGACACAGTCAATCACTTCCAGTAACTCAGTTATCAGTAATCTCAGATATTAGTTACTCAGTTATCAGAACTTAAAACTCAGCTTCAATAAAAGCTCAGATATAGTAAATACATGCATAAATGCACAGTATTGCATTCTCAGTACTTACAACAGTGTTAGTTATCCATGTGTGCATACTAAGTTACTCCATATCATTCAGTCAGTTATTGTTCATGCATATGAACCCTTTCATTCAGCCTTACCTCATCTAGCACACCAGTACATTCCACGTACTGACGCATACTTTTTCTTTGCGCTATGATGTCTCATATCATAGGTTCGGACGCTCAGGTTCCTGACCGTGCTTAGACAGATTCAGTCAGCAGTCGCAGATTCAGTAGTGAGTCCTCATCTATTAAGGATATGCTTTTATTTTAGTATTTTAGTAGTCGAAGTTAGTTGGGGACTTGTCTCATCAACTCCACTTTCAGACAGTTCAATTAGAGACTTTTTAGACTACACTAGTTCAAACAACATTCAGTTTTTAGATATTATTATCAGACGTTATTATTATCAATATTCAGATTATGAACCTTATGGAATTTCAGTCTATGTTCTGCATTATTTCAGTATTATTATTCAATGCTCATAGAAGGTACCAATCATGGGTTAGATTTTAGTCCATCGGGGTCATAAGCACCGTATGGCATCCGGGGTATAGACTCGGGGTGTTACAAACCCCAACAGAAAAAATTTAGTGAATAGATCTTGGAGAACTTTGTGAAAAATGTGGCGTCAAATATGATGGATTTTCTATGGTGTGCATATATCCACCATGCAGGTGTAAATGGCCGAAAAAGATATATCATCCACTGATCTCCGTCGTAACAACCAGATATCACTGGTAGAAACTACGTATTTGCTGCACCAATGACATCATATCCGGGTGGTAACTATATGTTGCCGATGGCGTACAACCACCATGACCATAATAAAGAAGGAATGATGTGGGTAAGCCATTGGAAACTCGAGAATCAAATGAGCAGTGATGATGTTATAGAGGTCACAGTTACTACAGGAGATGGAAGCACAGTTATGGAGCTTGGGATCAAAATTGTGCATGCTGTAGAGCCAAAAACGCTAACAGAACCATGCTGTGAAGATGAAAGTACAGAGAGAGATATTGTCAATCCATTTTGGGATGTTGTTTTAAGAGATGTCAGCTCAAAAAAGTACCCCAGCTAGGCGATTTGGGTATCGAATTGAACAACATACCAGGAGAAATTATAGGAAATAATATGAACTATTCTGGATCAACAAAGTAATGCAATGAACTATTCTAAAGTACTCCAGTTATGCAACTTGAGGAACAAAAATACCGGTGGAAAAGCCAGAAGGATTTCTCTGAATGGCGAAGAATGAGTTGGCAGAAAGGCATGGACAATAAAAGATTGCGAATTAAAATCTCCTAGTTGGAGAACAAATTGGAGATTCGGATAAGGTGATTTCTCAAATGTGTATTAAGGAGAACGAAATAGTTTGTTCAATAATGTTCTCGCGTATTTTGTTATTATTACTCCTGCATGAGTGAGAATTATTTTTCCTTTAGAGATCATTTTTATTGAACTCATATTTTGGATAGATATGTAATTGTGTATTTATTGAACTTCAAAACTTAAATTATTGTATGTTATATTGTGTCGATTTATAGAATTCATATTTTTACTGAATTTGTATTGTTGAAACTCAGAATCCAACTTCCTACCATATGAAAAATCATGTACTTCTACTGTACTTATGGTGATATCTAATGAATTGGAAAATTTATCAAACAATGTGTTGAATCAAAGCACATTTTTGTTTGGTCTGCTGATACTAAACAATTGTCTCAGAATGGAACAACTGACAAAAGTTTGATTGACCCGCAACAAGTATAAATAAATATCTACTTCTATATGTGTGTATATTACGTTCTTCTCCCAACTCTTTAAACTTTTAACTCCAAAATAAATGTTAAGGGTGAGGTCCAATAGATGGAAGGAGGATAAATTTAAGCCATTTCTACTCAAAATATATCCATGTACGTGGAACGCTAGATAATAAGGGTGGGGACATGAGAGCTATCTGTCCAAAGGCAAATATGTGTCGAAAGGTTTATGGTTAGGGAAATTGTATCAATAAAACATAATGAAAGAATATTCTGATAGCACACGGATAAAGATGACCATTTTCTGTTAGGAAATAGCTACCCCAAAATGGAACAATTGGCGAAAATTTCGTAGACCTACAACATGTTTACCCCCTAATTTTTTTTGAAGTGAATAAATACCATCCTTATGGATGATGTGGCATTAAAAAAAATAAAAAAAGGAACACAATTTTTAAGAAAAATAAAAATAATATTATTTATTATATAATAAATATTAAAAAAATTACCCTACCTCCCTCCCCCACCCCTTTTTCTTCTTCAACATAACTCCTAGCTCTCCTTTGCACATCTCTTTAATTTCTTCATGAATAAAAAAAATATGTATGAAGAAGTAGAGAATTTTAACACCCTTTTTCACAACTCCATTATAGAAGAACAATAACCATTTCTTTTCTTCTAATACCCACTTCAATTTGTCACGAGTAGAATAGTTTTCTCAAATTTAACAATCTCTAAAAGCTTAATTTTCTAATACCCCTTTTTCTTTGAAGATGCTCAAACAATTTCTTGCTAGAATTATAGTAATTGTATTTCTTCGACTCCAACGACGTTTCTTGTTTGCTTTGCTCGTAATTGTATTAAATCAATGAATCTATCTATTAATTTTTTTTCAGAGTTTTGAATTGTAAGTTGTGTTAGTTGAATTTTTCAAGTTTTTGAACCGTAGAAGGAGAAAAGAGGTGCGGAAACTTGAAGAAGTAGAAAGAAAATGGAGGTTTTGTAGAAGAAGAAATGGGAGTGGTAAGGCTGGAAGAAGAAAAGGGTAGGGTGGAGGGATTGGGGGCACGGGGATGGGGGCGGGGGTGTTTTGCAAAAGGGGTGATGGGGCTTGAAGAAGAAATGGATAGCATAGGAGAGGTGGTAAGGTTTTGTTTTTCTTTCATGATATAACAAATAGTGGGGTTACTTTTTTAAAAATAAATTTTGACGTGGCAATGATGTGGCGTTGATGTGGTGATGACATGGTAAATAACTTATTTAATAATTTATTTAATAAAATAATTTTTAATTAATTATAGTAAATCGACCACAAGTGGTCGGTTTTAAAAAAAAATTATCAGTAAAAACGACCACATGTGGTTGGTTTTTGTATAAATTTTCAGAAAACCAACCACATGAAGTCGATTTTCTAGAAATCTTTTTTAAAAACCAATCACATGTGGTCGATTTTTGTAAAATTTTCCAGAAAATCAATCACATATGGTTGGTCTTTTTGGTTATATTTTTTAAAAAATAAAAGCATATATATGCTACATTCCATCAACCAGCATAACAATACAAACAACCAGTATAAACAATACAAACATTTAAAATCAAGTTATTTATAAAAATTTTCAAGTTTCCAAATCCAAACTACAAAACATACTATAGTCTAAAAACTACAACTCATCATCCTCTTCATCATCCGCATCCTCAGCCTCACACACGGGATCTGATTCCTCATCTGTGGTGATATTATCTAGTGGGCCTAGACCTTTTGCAGCCCGAACTGCATGACCAGGACAAGGAGAAAGAATCCCTGTAGATCGAATAAAAT
Organism: Capsicum pubescens; assembly: GCA_030864215.1. Lineage (NCBI taxonomy): Eukaryota > Viridiplantae > Streptophyta > Magnoliopsida > Solanales > Solanaceae > Capsicum > Capsicum pubescens. The sequence goes on along the minus strand of CM061540.1, from coordinate 268,436,945 downwards.
AGTTGATTTGCTCCTGCATCAATCTCATTTGTTTCGTTGTTTCCTCCTCCTTCTTCTTCGCTCTCTCAGTCTATACAGCAAGGTGAGTTGAGAAACCGTATTCTTTAGTAAATCAATGGTTTCTTTATCAACTGATAGAGGATAGGATGTAGGGCCGGACGAAGACCTAACATTCTCGCTAAAACATTTTCTGTGGTACCCGTAGTATTGGCCTCTAACTGGAGAACTCACAATTTATTTTCATAACTCCTCCTCTACATCTTCAGGTATTGTGTCACCCTGACTTTCAGGAGGCTGAGTACTACGATACTCATTAACGAGCTGCATATATTTGTCCTATATTCAAAGTAAAGTTAAAATTAATAGTAAAAAAATATTAAACTACTCGTACTTGAATAATATCAACTTTGAGAAAACGATTCATAAATAAAAAATTTGATTCTCACATGGGTAGATTTTGGCTGAGGCTCAACCCAGACATCTTCATCAATTAGGTTCATTTTCTTCCTTACATGGGTTTCCTTGAATACTTCATGTTGTTGTATCTTCCTACCCAATTTTTTTACCTGCATATGATAAAATTATTAATCTTCAATAATTAAAAATTTAAACAGAAACAAATAATTAAACCTGTAAAAGTTACATACCATTTTTTGCTCCACAGTAATCCGACTAACTGCTCCCACAAGATGTAGAGAGCCATCCTTGGATGATGCCCTGGCTTTCTTTCCTTTCTCACTCAACACTTGGTATTCTTCGCTACTCCAATAGCGAAGATAATCTTGCCACATGGGTTCGAGTATAAACTCTGGTCGTACCCTGTTCGTTCTGGCATAATCCAACAAACCGTTCATTCTGGCTCTAGCTCTTCTATAAAAATTCCTCCGTATAGCACAGTCATTCGCGTCATTTAACCAAAAATATTTCTACAACAAACATAAAAGTATAATATTCAATTTTTTATTCTAACAATGTGTTAAGTAGTCGATAAGTTAAATCTTTACCTAAAATTCTTTTAACATTTCATTTCTATCAAATACTGGAACATTTTGCCAATGGTCCAATAGCCGTTGAAGTGCCGAGTAATGCATTTAGTCATAATTTTTCCAATTCCATCATTGGGAAAAAATCTACAACACAAGATCAAACATTAATTTCATAGAGCATAATAATATAGTAAATAAAAAATGTTGTTATATTTAGAAATCTTACCCTACTCCACATGGAATAATATACTGCCTCCGATAAATATCTTTCTCTCCGGGCAGTGGAACAAGTGCTAGTGGATGCAATGGCATGGGCGGATATAAAGCATCAGATGGAGTGCCTCCAAGATGAAGATCTGTCAACCCAATAGATCCAGCAGAATCATTGTGAGAACATGGGTGACTACTAGTAGAGGGTACTGCAGAAAATGGTAGATGATCGTATGTGTCAGCGATCATATGATCGTACTATGAAGGCGATGGTACGGGGATGGGAGTAGAATGACTCACTATAAACCCATGAAGTAGACCCACGTGCGTAGGGGCAGGAACTGAATGCCACGACGACCTAGAATATGAGGGTCGTGCTGGCACGTCATCACACCGACCCTTAAATATATGAATACCTAATGGTCATCTATTAGACGAAGGTTGTTTGTTTCTATTTTATCTTTGTAGGATTAACTTTTTACTTACCTTTTTCACCTTTACCTGCCATCTAAATTATGTAAAGTTAACAAGTAGTTAGTCCTTAAAAAATGATTATAAGAAACTCAAATTTTAAAATATTCTAAGTAACTAATTAACATTTCAAATCACTAAATCAGTATTAAACAACAACAATCTTACACAATATATTACATATCAATATTAAACAAGAAACATAAAGTTAAATAGTACAAAGCATAATGACATCAATACCTAATAAATACAACCTACACAAACTAATCCTCCTCTCCTAAAGATTCTCCACTAAACCATTCACCCTCTTTGGAAGTTTCCTCATCTCCTACCCACTCATCCTCTTCTTCTGTAATATTAACTTCTTTAAATATATTTTTTGGGTGGTTCAAACTATCCATTAAATCAATGTCCACTAACTGGTGATCAATCTGTATTTTATTTTGATACACAGTCTCCAACACATTCTCAACTTTCACCCATCCTATAGGTATTGTTTTGATTGCAACCCAGCAATCAGACTTATCACTACGCAACGGATAAGGATCATAATACACTTGTTTAGCATTTTGTGCGAGAACAAAGGGATCGTAAATATGATACATCCTATTGTGCTTCACTTCAATGATGTTATGATCCTTTTGTACTCTTGTGCCTTTGTGCTTGGATCAAACCACTTACATCAAAAGAGAATAATTTTTTATTGGCAAACCAGCATACTCCATTTCTAAGATCTCTTGTATGATGCCAAAGTAATCAACATCATCATAACCCTTAACCCAAACACCACTATTGTTTGTTTTCCTTGTTCTGGAGTGTTCTTCGGTGGAAAATTTAAACCCATTTACTGTGTAATGGTAGATTATATGAGATTTAACTAGTCCCAAAGAAATATCTCTCAAGAACTAATCGTATGCGGCCGTATTTTGTGAATGGTGTACCTAAGAATATTACACACACACACATATATATATATGTTAGTTGAATAATGTGTAAATGTTTAAGATTTGTTGAAATATTAGTACACTTACATACCTCATATGTAAATCGTGTTGCAAAGGATGCATACACTTGATTTTCGTGAAATTGAGTCTTAAATGAACTAAAGATTCAACATGTGAAACACAATTAGTTTCTTTAAGGGAATGAGTAAACAAATATGATATGTTAATATTTGATATCCTTACTTCAAAGAGGGATGAACTTTCGGGAAATTCAATAAGACATACAAAGTTGTTGATTTGTGCTCTATAGTAGTGAGCCGACGAAATATGGTCTTTTTAGCCTTACTACCAGATTGATTGAAAATTGATATTGGTTGTAAATAAGGCTTATTCTCATCATCTTGATGATGATTCAGCCTATTTCTTAAACAAGCAACTTCATCATCAAAGTAGTAACAACAAAATTGAGATATTTCTCTTGTAATATATGCATCAACTATAGAGCCTTCCACCCATGTTTATTTTTGGGACCCCTTTTCAGTTTTCCAATTGTCCTGCATAATCTTAAGATTAGATGTTTACTGTATAAAAATAGATATGTATGAATTTAAATATGTTATAATTGCTTGTCATTCGCCTGGATACATCCACCTAGTTTGAACTGGACCGCCTAGCCGAGCTTCGTGGACAAGGTGAATGGGAAGATGTTCCATCACATTAAAGAACCCTAACGGAAAAATCTTCTCCAACTTGTTGGTGATAACAAAAATATTACTTTTCATTTGCACCAGATTTTCTTCTTTTAATGTGGTGGCACATATGTCTTTGAAGAACAAACTAATCTCTGCTATTGGTTTTCATATGTTTTCAGGTAAACCAATAAAACAAATTGGAAATAATTGTTCCATGAAAACATGACAATCATGGCTTTTCATTCCATGTAAGATTCCTTGTGTCATATTAACCCTCTTTCCCAAATTTGAGACATATCCATCGGGCATCTTTAAACTTTGGACCCACTCACATATTTTTTGCTCTTGGTCCAACTTGAATATATAACTAGCCTTGGGCTTAAGAATATTGCCATTGGGCCCCTCCTGTAAGTGTAATTCTCTACACTTGCAATATTCTTGTAAATCAAGTCTGGCCTTAGGATTATCCTTTGTCTTGCTGGTGAAATCCATAACTATGTTGAAAAAGTTGTCAAAATAGTTCTTCTCAGTACGCATGACATCAATATTATGTCTACGCAAATTATCTGGCCAATATTCTAACTCCCAAAATATACTTTGCTTTGTCTAGTTATGTGAAATTCCATATCCATCAAGCCTATACAATGGTTCCTCGCTAACTTTTGGCAAATCCTGAACTATCTCCCAGATGTCATGACCAGATAACCTTGGAGGTGGACCATCATATTCAGTTTTATTCTTTCTGAATGCATTTCTGAGTCTTCTAAACTCATGATTAGTTGGACAGAAACAAAAATGATAATCAAACCATGAATTTTTCCTTTCATGTCTCAATGTGAAAGATTTTGTTTTTTTCCATGCAGTATGGACAAGCCAACTTTCCAGCTATCATCCACCCATACAAATTCTATTTAAGTGAAATATCCCAAGTTTCAACTCCCTCATGCCATAAAATTTGAAGTTCATCAATCAAAAGTTGCAAGTAGATATCTATTCTACTTTTTGGATTACGCGTGCCAGGAACAACATAATTTAGAAATATATATGGACTAGTATCAACATTTTAGGAGGAATATTATACGAGGTGATAAATACAGGCCAACATGAATATGGCGCAACACCAACAGAAAAAGGTCAGAATCCATCCGCATACAATCCTAAATGAATATTTTATGGCTCAGCAGCAAAATCTGGATAAGTTGCATCAAAATTCTTCTAAGCCTCTCCATCAGATGGATGACACATAACATCAATGGGCCTTCTATTTTCACTTTGCCATCTCATATGAAGAGCCGAGTGTTTGAAGCATACAACCTTTTCAACCTTTGTATTAGAGGTAAATAATGCATCGCATTAATAGCAATTTTATTTCCACGACAACCACGCTTATATCGAGGGTGTTGAAAAAACTTACAGGACTCTAGGTTAGCATCTTTCTTAAAGTATAACATGTAGCCATTTTCACAACAATCAATTCTAACTGAGAAGAGACCTAACTTTGACACCAATCTTTTTGCCTTATAGAAAGAATCAGGAACCTCTAAGGCGGGGTCAACTAACTCTTTAATAAGGTCTATCATTGAGTCCATTCCTCCTTCAGTAATATTCCAATCAGATTTAATACTTAATAATCTAACAGCAATAGACAAACAAGAATGCGAACAGTCGTCAAACAAATGATGACTAGCAGCATGCAATTGTTCATAAAAATGGCCCGCTTCTCTATTGGGAATATCTTTGACATTTTCCTTAAAGTCACCCCCGTGTTGTAGCCCAAAAGCATTATGCACCATTTCTGTCATCCTAGTATCTTGATAGTTATTATGCCCTGCAGACCTACTACTTTCACTAACAACAAAGTTATTTTACTCAACAACACCATGAATAGTACACAATCTTAAAAAGTCCTCGTGAAACCCCTTTCTATAAAGATGTTCCTTCAAAGCTTCTTCTTTTAAAAGACTTGTACCATCAAATCGAACACAAGGAAAATGAATCGCCCAAAAATATGACCAAGCATCATGTGTCTTAGCATGTTCAACAAATCGATTGACACCTTGAACAAATTCCACCCTAAGACCCATTCTAATATCATTATTCCTTTGAAATATCCAGCTATAATTAGGATCCATTAACACAATCAATCAGATTCAAGTAATTAGTTCAAGTCACAAAAGTTAACATTTCAAGTACCTAACTTCAAAACAAAAGTCACATTCAATACAAAAATTCACATTTCAAGTATCTACACTTAATCACTTTCAAGTCACTAAGTCACCTCCCAACTTACCAAACTAAACTAAATTCAATAAAAAACTTTACACTTCAAGTACCTACACTTCAATATTTTCAAGTCCCTAAGTCACCTCCCAAGTTACGAAACTAAACTACATTCAAAACAAAAATTCCCATTTCAAGTACCTACACTTAATCAATTTCAAGTCACTAAGTCACCTCCCAAGTTACCAAACTAAACTACATTCAAAACAAAAATTCTCATTTCAAGTACCTACACTTAATCAATTTCAAGTGACTAAGTCACTCACAAGTTACCAAACTAAACTACATTTAAAACAAAAATTAACCTATCAAGTACCTACACTTCAACATTTTCAAGTCACTAATTCACCTCAGAAAATATAAAACTAAACTACATTCAAAACAAAAATTCCCATTTCAAGTGCCTACACTTAATCAATTTCAAGTCACTAAGTCACCTCCCAAGTTACCAAACTAAACTACATTCAAAACAAAAATTCTCTTTTCAAGTACCTACACTTAATAAATTTCAAGTGACTAAGGCACCTCACAAGTTACCAAACTAAACTACGTTCATAATAAAAATTCAACTTTCAAGTACCTACATTTAATCAATTTCAAGTCACTAAGTCACCTCACAAGTTACCAAACTAAACTACATTCAAAACAAAAATTATCATTTCAAGTACCTACACTTCATCAATTTTAAGTGACTAAGTCACCTCACAAGTTACCAAACTAAACTACATTCAAAAAAAAAATTCACCTTTCAAGTACCTACACTTAATCAATTTCAAGTGACTAAGTCACCTCCTAAGTTACCAAACTAAACTATATTCAAAACAAAAATTCTCATTTCAAATACCTACACTTAATCAATTTCAAGTGACTACGTCACCTCACAAGTTACCAAACTAAACTACATTCAAAATAAAAATTTACCTTTCAAGTACCTACACTTCAACATTTTCAAGTCACTAAGTCATCTCACAAATTATCAAACTAAACTACATTCAAAACAAAAATTTTCATTTCAAGTACCTACACTTCATCAATTTTAAGTCACTAAGTCACCTCCCAAGTTACCAAACTATAATACCTCGTAAGGTTCTAGCCCATTTCAGTCCTTTATAGCATGTGAAAAGATGTTCCAGACTTAGAAAATTTCAGCCAAGTGTTGATACTTAGTCTCATTTTTGGCCTCGATATTTCAATTATTTCATTTCGATATTTTCGGCCTTAGATTATTGATTTTTAAATTGATTCATGATCAGGATTATCAATAGGTCATCTCGGGTGAGTTTCAATATTTTTGGACATCATTTGATACACATTTGGATGACCAAAATAACAATCCAACACGATCAGGACGCATCACGTCGGTTATCGTTTCGTCACCATTGACGCGTTGTGTTGGTAACTGCGTCGGTACCATTGATGCAGTGCATCGCCTGTCGCATCACTAAGCACATTTTGTGTATTAAGTTACGAGTTTGTGGGAGTAATTAGGCCATTTTTCTCTTATATTATTCATCCATAACATGAAATTAAACCTCTCAAAGGGAAAAATTCACTCATTGTTTCACAAATTCTCTTAAGAGCAAAACCCTAGTTCATCAAGTTTAAAGATCAAGTCCCAAGAATTCATTGAAAATTCTCACGAATTCAACAATTAAGGTATGTTTAGGTGTTCATCCTTGGGTTCCTTCTACTCTTGGAGTTCAAGAATCCTTTTTCAAAACTTAGATTATGATTTACATTCTTAAATTAAATTGTGTTCATGTATCTGTTGTTGTGTGGGTTTTCCAGCCAGGAATATATTGATTTTCATGTGAATTAACTACAATGTATGTTGATTTATGTAGCCCTCATGTTAAATACTTGAATTGTGGTGTTGAATGTGGTAGTCATGATATTTATATATTGCTCATTCTCATGTACAAGATTTATGTATACTAGGTATTTGACAAAATGTCTATGTGAAGGAAATGTGCATGATAATGTAATACCCCACGACTTTCCTAGCTTAAATTCATTCCTAGAACGTTAAGGAATAGCTTCCCAAAATAAATGCTATTTATTAATTGTGGAATTCCTTAGATTTCAAATTTTCATGGCGTAGGAAATTGAATTAGCTTTCCAACAATATAAGATTCGCATAAATTTGATAACCGGATAAGAAGTTATGGCTATTTTAAGTTCCAGTCGTAAAACACCGTGATTTGGGCCCTTAGCGCATCGTGCAGAAGCGAAAAATCATAATTATCAATTTCTAGTGAGACTACGTGATTTTGGCGCATCGTGGAGAGGTCCATTTTTTCATTTGTCAATTTCTAGTAGTCCAACGCTATAGTGGTGCGTCGCACCGAGGGCCAAAATGACATTCCTATAGGGCACCACGATGGTGGTGCATCGCGTTGAAGTTTTAGGTCCCAATTGTCAAAATCTTGTGGGACAACGTAATAGCTCTGCATTGCGGAGGTCCCCAATTTCTCAGTCATCAATTTCCAGTGAGCCACCCGATAGTGGCGCGTCGCGGTGGCCCATTAAATCAGGAACTAGTTATGTTTTTCTAGCTTTGTTTAGGCATTTTAAAAGGGTATTTTGGACAGTTCACAAGCCTTCAATTCATCCAAAACACAAGATTAATCATATCCTAAGCCTATTATGCTCATTATTCATCATCCTATTCAAAAGAAAAACCCTAGAAACAAAGAGCTTATTCTACTAGGAATCAAAATCCTCCATAGATTCTCCAAGAAAGCTCCAAATTGAGGGTTTCAAAAGCAAGAACATCAAGAACCCATCATCAAGAACTCAATCGGAATCCAAGATTCAAGGTTTCTTCATCTAAGCATCAATTAAGGTATGTGGGGGTTTTCAACAAGGATCTCCTTTCATCCTTGTGCCCAAAATTAGTTTTCAATTACAAATTTACATGATTTTGACTGAAATTACATGAGATTTGAATTTGGGTTCATAGCCATTATTGCTACTTGCAAAGATTATGAATTTTAAGATATTTTTAAGTTGAATTGCATGTTTACTTTCATATTTTCATGCTTATTGTAGAAATTTCCAGATTTTGAGACGAATTACCATTTTTTATTATCAAGAATGATTTTTCATGATATTTTGACATGAGTTTGATACATGGGTTTTTAAGACCCAAGTTTATATGTTGAAATTTTGAGAAATATGATGCTTTAAGCATCTTATGAGCTGATTATATCAGATTTACAATAAAGTTTTGATCTTCTGATCCTCAGATTAGTTTTGGAATCCACTATATAGATTTATTACAGATTATAGAAAGAAAAATAGCTTTATTTACAGATTTATTCAAATAAATGCATAACTCGTTTCATAATAAACCCTCATGCGAGTTCCAAAGTGGATTTCTACGAGATGAGCGTAGCAAATAAAAAGGGAGTAATATTTAGCACTGAGTTGGGTATGATTCCAAGGTCTCATTCCCCAGAACTACATACCACCATAGGATTCAGATTCAAAGCCCATAGAGGGATGAGGTAGTGATCACTTTAGCTAAGGTTATACTCCCTGGAAAGAGTATGACACCTCTCCCCAACGTGAGGTTTCTTCCTTATGAGGACGAGACGTTGGACTCCATGTAGCTCATATAGTTTATGTCGGTTAAGAGAACCTATCTGCTAGTAAAAGATATACAGTTTTTCAGATAAAGTATTTTCCCTAAAGTTTTAAAGCTTACAGACTATAGATTTTAGAACAGAAAAAGCTTTTAGAAAACCAAGTGTAAAGGCTCATAAGTTTTACTCGGATTATACCTTACAGAAAAGATAATAGCTTCAGATTTTGGCTTTCAAATTTAAGATTCTGTAGTGATTTCTTCTACACTTAAACACAATGGTTTAAAGGGAGAATATGAGTACATCTTTAGAACTAAATGGTATGGCTCTCTAGATTCATAAAATATGATTTGTTATTCATGACTATTATTTTCAGTATTTCAGACATTCCAGCTTATGTGAGTCATTTACATTTAGCATGCAATGTTTTATAAATGATGACTATGAGATGATGTTTTACTTATGCATATCACCCTCATATACTCAGTACATCCTCAAAGTACTGATCCACATATACATTTATGTGCTACATTGTCTTATAATGTAGGTACAGGTGCTCGGTATTAGCAGCATGAGTAGTTTGAGCATCTCCATATACATTTTAGTTGGTGAGTCCTCATAGTTTGGGGACTTATTCTATCCATTCAGATTTTGCAGTTTATCAGTTTATGAGTTTTTAGCATTTTCTTTCTGACAGTTTGAGTTAGCTGGGGGTTTGTCCCAGTGACTCTCTAGTTATTAGTAGTAGAGGATTGTCAAACTACTAGTGTTGATACAGATTATTCATTTTTGATGTTTTAAGATTATTCTCAGATATTATAGACAATTTTCGCATTCAGTATGACTTCTATGTCTATATATCCATTATTACAAGAATTAGGCTCAGTAGTATACAGACAGGGTTAGCTTAAGGATACTCATAGTCTTGGGCACCGTGTGATGTCTTGGGATCAGATTTTGGGGTATTACAAACTTGGTATCAGAGCCTAAGGTTTTTAAGAGTCCTAGGGAGTTAGACAAGCCGCGTTACGTAGAGTCTTGGTCATGGGTGTGAAGGACGCCACATTTATGAACAAGATTTTATGAAACATTCTTAGGAAATCATCTCTTTCTTTCATAATCTATCATGCTTACAGTCTCTCTATCTGCTTTTAAATCATGCTTTTACGTGATAGTTGATCATGCCTCCTCGCCAAGCTAATGCCCGCAGAAGTGATAACCAGCCACCTTATACTGCATATTTTTTGAATGATAATGTGTCCAATGCAGAGTTTTGGGTGGCCTTTTAGAGGCTAACCCAAGATATGACAACTAATGTTCAGGAAAACCATCAAGCTACAATCCTACCTCAGCAATATGCGGACCTAGCTGCAGCCAGAATTTAGGATTTTATGAGAATGAACCCGCTAGAGTTTTTTGGTCAAAGGCAGGTGAGGACCCATAGTTGTATCTTGATGAGGTGAAGAAGACCCTCAGATTATGCATATTTCTAAGGAAGAGAGTGTAGAACTTATCCTATAGGCTAAAGGATGTTGCATATGATTGGGTAGTGATGTGGAAGAACAGTAGAGGGGATAATGTAGCTCCCATAACTTGGCAGATGTTTCAGGATGCGTTCTTAGACAAATTCTTCCCACGTGAGATGAGGGAAGCTAAGATAGAATATTTCATGAACCTGAGGCAGGGCTCAATGACAGTGAAGGAGTATTGCCTCAAGTTCAACCAGTTGTCTAAGTATGCCTCTGATCAGATGGCTGACCCTAGGTCAAGCATAAGTAAGTTCGTGACTGGAGTGTCTAGATTGATGGTCAAGGAGTGTAGGAATACTATGCTTAATGGAGACATGGATCTTGCTAGATTGATGATGCATGCTCAGCAGATTGCGGTGGAGAAGTTGAGGGGAAGTGAGAGGGGAAATAATAAGGCTAGAATAGGGCAGTTTGAGTATGGTCAGACTAGGTTTCAAAGAGAAAATTGTTCGCAGTTTTAGAATCATTCATCTATACCAGTGCCATCTTCAGTTAGTGCTCCCACTCCCAGAGGTAGACAGGATCAGTGGGGTAAGTTTTCGATGTCCAGATCTTAGAATAGTATAAGTGGGAGGCCTCGTTATTCTCCTCTTACTAAGTGTGGTAGAAATCATCTCGGTGAGTGCTTGGCCAAACAAAAGGGTTGTTTTGGTTGTGGTAATTCGGGTCACGGAATTAAAGATTATCCTCATGCTAAGTAGGAAAATAGAGATATTCGTCCCCAGACTCAGGATACTAGTGCACCAGCTCCTTTAAGTCGCCCAGCTCCTCCTCAGGGCGCATCATCCAGTACCGACGGCGGCCAGCGCCAGAATTGGTTCTATGATTTACCATCCCGACAGGAGCAGGAAAATTCACTAGATGTTGTTACTGATATACTTTGTGTCTTTCATCTTGATGTTTATGTGTTGTTAGACCCTGGGTCGAGTTTCTCTTATATGACCCCACTAGTTGTAGTAAATTTTGAGAAAAGTTCTGAAAAGATCTCTGAGCCTTTCGTGATTTCTACCATAATAGGTGAGTCAGTTGTTGCCAAGTAGATTTAATAAAAGTGTCCTATTACTGTTCTTCATAAATTCATGCTAGCAGACCTGATAGAGTTAGACATGGTTGACTTTGATCTTATTCTTAGTATGGATTGGTATCATTCCTGTTATGCATCTATATATTATCGCACCCATGTGGTGAAGTTTCAGTTCCCAGATGAGCCAATCTTTGAGTGGTCAGGTAATTCAGTGTCTCCCAAAAGTTATTTCATATCTTATCTTAAGGCCAGAAAGTTGATATCCAAAGGTTGAATTTATCATCCTATTCGAGTTAAATACATTAAGTTTGTGACTTCAACAATTCGGTCAGTCAGTGTAGTTAATGATTTTCCTGATGTTTTCCCCGAAGATCTCCCAGGGGTACCTCCGGATAGAGATATATAATTTGGGATTGACCTTCTTCCCGATACTCTGCCTATTTCTATCCCCCCCCCCTTATCATATAGCTCCCGCAGAGCTTAAGGAGTTGAAGGAGCAACTCAAAGATCTTTTAGATAAAGGTTTTATAAGGCCCAGTGTTTCTCCATGGGGCGCTCCCATCCTATTCGTGTGAAAGAAAGATGGTTCCTTGTGTATGTGCATTGACTATTGTCAGTTAAATAAAGTTACGGTCAAAAACAAATATCCCCTTTCGAGAATTGATGACTTATTTGACCAACTCCAAGGTGCAAGTTATTTCTCCAAGATATACCTTAGATTCGGCTATCATCAGCTTAAAGTAAGGGAATGTGATATTCCAAAGAAAACCTTCAGAACCCGTTATGGTCATTTTGAGTTTCTAGTCATGTCCTTCGGGCTAACCAATGCCCCAGCAGCCTTCATGGACTTGATGAACAAAGTGTTCAAATAGTATTTGGATATGTTTGTCATAGTCTTTATAGATGATATCATTGTCTACTCTCATAGTGAGGATGATCATGCAGACCCTCTTAGAATTGTGTTGAAAACTCTTAAAGATCACCATTTGTTCGCTAAATTCAGCAAGTGCAAATTTTGGCTAAGGCCAGTAGCTTTCGTTGGTCATATTGTTTCCAGTGAGGGTATTAGAGTTGATCCCCAAAAGATAGAAGCCATGAGAAATTGGCCTAGACCTATCTCTCTATCAGACATTAGGAGTTTCTTGGGTCTAGCTGGTTATTATAGACATTTTGTTGAGGGCTTCTCATCCATTGCATCTCCTATATCTAGATTGACTTAAAAGAAAGTTAAGTTCCAGTGGTCAGAATCCTGTGAGAAGAGTTTTCAGGAGGTAAAGAATCGACTCACTTTATCCTCAGTCCTATCATTACCCGATGGTACAAATAGTTTTGTGGTGTATTGTGATGCCTCCAGAGTTGGTTTAGGTTGTGTGTTAAAGCAGAAAGGTAAGGTCATTGCATATGTCTCTAGACAACTTAAGCCTCATTAAAAGAATTACCTAACCCCTGACCTTGATTTAGCTGTTCTGGTATTTGCCTTGAAAATCTGGAGACATTATCTGTATGGTGTGCATGTTGTTATGTTTATGAATCACAAAAGTTTGCAGTATGTGTTTACTTAGTTGATTTGAATCTCCATTAGAGAAGGTGGTTGGAGTTGTTAAAGTATTATGATATGAAGTATGTTGTATCATCCAGGCAAGGCCAATGTAGTGACAGACGCCCTTAGTAGATTGTTAATGGGCAGTGTTTCTCATGTGGAGGATGATAAGTAAGAGTTAGCTAGGGAAGTTCATTATTTAGCTAGATTAGGATTTAGATTAGTTGACTCAGCTGAGGGGAATGTTTGGGTTCAGAGCAGTTCCGAATCATCCCTAGTTTCAGAAGTGAAGGAGAAGCAAGACATGGATTCTAGTTTGGTCAAACTGAAGGAGTCGGTTAAATACCAAAAGGTGGAGCTTTTCTCCCAAGGGGGAGATGGCGTGTTGAGATACCAAAGTAGATTGTGTGTGCCTTATGTTGATAACTTGAGATAGCGGATTATGGCGGAAGCGCATGGTGCATGTTATTCTATTCATCCTGGTACTACCAAGATATACTGCGACTTGTGGGAAATTTATTAGTAGAGTGGTATGAAGAGAGATATAGCAGAGTTTGTAGCTAAGTTCACAACTTGTCAATAGGTTAAGGTAGAGCACCAAAGGCCTGGTGATATGTTGCAAGAGTTTGGTATCCCTACTTTGAAGTGGGAAGAGGTGAATATGGATTTTGTGACTGGTTTACCCCATTCGTATCGCCATCATGATTTGATTTGGGTTATTATAGACAAATTGACTAAGTCAGCACATTTCTTGTCAGTTCACACATCTTATACAACTGAAGATTATGCTAAGTTGTATATCCAAGAGATGGTTAGATTGCATGGAGTTCCCTAGTCTATTATCTCAGATAGGGATACTTAGTTTACCTCTCAGTTTTGGAGAGCTTTTCAGAAGGGTCTTGGTACCCAAGTTCATCTCAGTTCAGCTTTTCATCCGCAGACAGATGGTTTGGCAGAAAGGACCACTTAGACTTTAGAAGATATGTTAAGATCTTGTGTTCTCGATTTCAAATGTAGTTGGGATGACCATTTGCCATTGATTGAGTTTTTTTATAATAACAGTTATCATGCTAGCATTCAGATGGCTTTGTTTAAGGCTCTCTATGGGTGGAGATGTAGGTCGCCGATTTGTTAGTTCGAAGTGGGTGAGGCCACTTTAATTGGGCCAGACATGTTGTTTGAATCCATGGAGAAAGTTCAGTTAATTAGAGAGAGATTGAAAGCATCCCAGAGTCATCAAAAATCTTATGCAGATGTAAGAAGAAGAGAACTTGAGTTTGTGGTTGATAATCTAGTGTATTTGAAAGTTTCACCCATGAAAGGGGTGAAGACATTTAGCAAGAAGGGGAAACTTAGTCCCCTATATGTTGGTCCCTTTCATATTTTGAATCGTGTTGGGAAAGTGGCGTATGAGCTTGAGCTACCCGCAGATTTGTCCTCAGTTCATCCAGTGTTCCATGTGTCCTGGTTAAAACAATGCATAGATGATTTAGCTGTTGTAGTTCTTCTAGAGGATACCGATATTTAGAATAGACTTTCTTATGAAGAAGTTCCAATAGAGATTCTTGATCGTCAGATTCGTAGACTAAGGAACAAAGAAGATCCCTTGTCAAAGTCCTGTGGCGAAATCAGTCCGTTGAAGGTGTTACTTGGGAAGCAGAAGCAGAAATGCGTACCAAGTATCCTCATCTCTTCTCTGAGAACTCAGATTCAACTGAAGGTAATAGTTTCCTTCATTTAGTTCTTTTCCTCATTCTCAGATTCAGCTATATAGTTTTTTTATGAGAATTCATGCACTTTTAGATCAGTTAAGTAGCTCATTATATTTGAGATTCAGTTACTTAGTTTATCTCAGTTTTGTATGGTAGATAATGGCCTCATATTCCTCAGTATTTTTAGCTTAACTAGCCACATTTGAGGATGAATGTTCCCAAGGGGGAGATATTGTAATACCCCGAGACTTTCCTAGCTTAAATTCGTCCCTAGAACGTTAAGGGATATCTTCCTAAAACAAATGCTATTTATTCATTATGGAATTCCTTAGATTTAGACTTTCCATTACGTAGGAAATTGAATTAGCTTTCTAACGATATAAGATTCACATAAGTCCGATAATTGGATAAGAAGTTATGGCTATTTTAAGTTCCAGTCATAAAACACCATGATTTGGGCCATTAGCACGTCGCGGAGAAGCGTAAAATCATAATTGTCAATTTCCAGTGAGACTCCACAATTTTGGCGCATCATGGAGAGGTCTATTTTCCCATTTGTCAATTTCCATTAGTCCACCGCTATAGTGGCGCGTCGCGCCAAAGACCAAAATGGCATTCCTATAAGGCACCGCGATGGTGGTGCATCTCGTTGAAGTTCTAAGTCCCAATTGTCAAAATCCAGTGGGAAAAAGCGATAGCTCTGTATCGCGGAGGTCCTCAATTTCCCAGTTTTCAATTTCCAGTGAGCCACCACGATAGTGGCACGTCGCGGTGGCCCATTAAATCGGGACCCAGTTATGTTTTTTCAGCTTCGTTTAGGCATTTTAAAAGGGTATTTTGGACAATTCCCAAGCCTCCAATCAATCCAAAACACATGATTAATCATATCCTAAGCCTATTATGCTCATTATTCATCATATTCTTGAAAAGAAAAACCCAAGAAACCAAGAGCTTATTCTACAAGGAATCAAAATCCTCCATAGATTATCCAAGAAAGCTCCAAATTGAGGGTTACAAAATCAAGAACATCAAGAACCCATCATCAAGAACTCAATATTACAAGATTCAAGCTTTCTTCATCTAAGCATCAATTAAGGTATGTATGGTTTTTCAACAAGGATATCCTTTCATCCTTGTGCCCAAAATTAGTTTTCAATTACAAATTTACATGATTTTGACTGAAATTACATGAGATTTGAATTAGGGTTCATACCCATTATTGCTATTCGCAAAGATTGTGAGTTTTAAGATATTTTGAAGTTGAATTGCAAGTTTACTTTCATATTTTCATGCTTATTGCAGAAATTTCCAGATTTTGAGATGAATTACCATTGTTTATTATCAAGCACGAGTTTTCATGATATTTTGACATGAGTTTGATACATGGGTTTTTAAGCCCCAAGTTTATATGTTGAGATTATAAGAAAGATGATGCTTTAAGCATCTTATGAGCTGATTATATCAGATTTACAATAAAGTTTTGATCTTCTGATCCTCAGATTAGTTTTGGAATCCACTATACAGATTTATTACAGATTACAGAAAGAAAAATAGCTTTATTTACAGATTTATTTAGATAAATGCATAACTGGTTTCACAATAAACCCTTATGCGAGTTTCAAAGTGGATTCCCATGAGATGAGCGTAGCAAATAAAAAAAAGTAGTATTTAGCACCGAGTTAGGTATGATTCCAAGGTCTCATTCCCCAGAACTACGTGCCACCGTATGATTCATATTCAGAGCCCATAATGGGCTGAGATAGTGATCACTTTAGCTGAGGTTATACTCCCTGGCAAGAGTATGACACCTCTCCCTAACGTAAGGTTTCTTCCTTAGGAGGACGAGACGTTGGACTCCATATAACTCACATGGTTTATGTCGGTTAAGAGAACCTCCCTGCTAGTAAAAGATATACAGCTTTTCATATAAAGTATTTTCCCTAAAGTTTTAAAGCTTACAGACTACAGATTTTAGAAAAAAAAAGCTTTTAGAAAACTAAGTGTAAAGGCTCACAAGCTTTACTCAGATTATACCTTACAGAAAAGATAATAGCTTCAGATTTCAGATTCAGTAGTGAGTCCTTCTACACTTGGACAGAATGGTTTAAAGGGATAATACGATTACAATTTTAGAACTAAATGTTATGGCTCACTAGATTCATAAAGTATGATTTTTTATTCATGACTATTATTTTCAGTATTTCAGACATTCCAGCTTATATGAGCCATTTACATTTAGCATGCATTGTTTTATAAATAATGACTATGAGATGATGTTTTACTTATGCATATCACCCCCAAATACTCAATACATCCTCAAAGTACTGATCCATATAAATGTCTATGTGCTACATTGTCTCGTAATGTAGGTATAGGTGCTCAGTATCAGCAGCGTGAGTAGTTCGAACATCTCCATCTACATTCCAGTTGGTGAGTCCTCATAGTTCGGGAACTTATTCTATCCATTCAGATTTTGCAGTTTGTCAATTTATGAGCTTTTAGCATTTCCTTTCAGATAGTTGGAGTTAGCTTGGGGTTTTTCCCAGTGACTCTCTAGTTATTAGTAGTAGAGGTTTGTCAGACCACTAGTGTTGATATAGATTATTCAATTTTGATGTTTTCAAATATTTTGTTCAGATTATTCTTAGATATTATAGACAATTTCCACATTCAGTATGACTTTTATGTTTATAGCTCCATTATTACGAGAATTAGGCTCAGTAGTATACAAACAGGGTTAGCTTAAGGCTACTCGTAGTCTTGGTCACCGTGTGATGTCTCAGGGTTAGATTTTGGGGCATTACAGATAACCTATGTGTGATGCTTTTAAAGTTGAGATATGGTTCCATTGTCTATGCTATCGAGTCCTGGGGGTATTGAATACCCAAAATTTAGTTGTTTATCTAGCCTCCAGTCGCAAATAGAATAATTCTGTAGTATCTCAAATAGTAGCATTCGGTCAGTCAACAGAATCAGTACGAGTTCAGTCAAGCCTAGTACCGTCTAGTGATCAGTTCAGTGTCGATTTAGTTGAGAGTAGGATTTAGCACCGAGCAAATCAGCGATGGGGGTATTCCTGCCAATAAAAGGTTTGACCCTTAGTAGCAGTCCCTGAGTTATAGAACTACGTAGCCAGCGTAGGGTGAATCGTCTTCCTACCAGACTAGGGTTGAGTAACCATATACATCTCATGAGTCTTCCTACCAGATTAGGGTTGACCCAGCTAATGTTAATAACCCATGGGACGGTGCTAACACCTTTCCAACTGGGGTTTCTGGTTGTACCCTAAAATCAATCTATAATCAGGGTATGTTGATTAGATAATAAATCCCATAGTTACAGTTCCAATATTCAGTAGTTAGTATAGAACTCAGTTCAGTTCTACACGATCATAACTTTCAGTTATCAATAATTAGTTACAAGAAACTTAGTACTTCAGCTTCAAACTAATTCAGATAGAAGATATATACTTGGTATTGCATGTTCAGTACTTACAGTAGTCCCAGTCTTGCATATACTCTCATCCAGTTACTTTATGATATTTAGTTATTATTCTCATGCACGTGAACCCATGCATATTAGCCGAACCTCACCTAGCATACCAGTACATTCAAAGTACTGACGCATACTTTTTTTCCACTATGATATCTCACATCATAGGTTTGGATGAACGAGTTCATGACCGTAATTAGTCAGATCAGTCGATCAGTCGTAGCTACAGTAGTGATTCCTCATCCATCGAGGACATGACACTTATTTAGTAATTTTATTATTTACAGTATTTTAGTTTTTTAGTTACTTTCAGATAGTAGTTGGAGTTAGTTGGGACCTGTCCCATCAACTTGTTTATATCAGATGTTAGAGGCTTTCAGACACTTTTAGTTAGCAGTAATTCTACAGATGTACTCAGTACTGATTCAGTTTTATGAACCTTATGGCGTTTTCAATTTTTACTTTCCCATATGTTTTCATGATTATTATTCAGTGCTCACAGCAGGTACTAGTCATGGGTTAGCTTGTGGTCCTTCGTGATCTTAAGCACCGTGTGACATCCAGGGTGTAGTCTCGAGGTGTTACACATACTAAACTACATTCAAAATAGAGGCTTTCAGACACTTTCAATTAGCAGTAATTCTACAGGTGTACTCAATACTGATTCAGTTTTATGAACCTTATGGCGTTTTCAGTTTTTACTTCTGCATATATTTTCATGATTATTATTTAGTGCTCACAGCAGGTACCAGTCATGGGTTGGCTTGTGGTCCTTCAGGATCGTAAGCACCGTGTGACGTCCAGGGTGTAGTCTCGGGGTGTTACACATACTAAACTACATTCAAAATAAATATTCTCATTAGAAGTACCTACACTTAATCAATTTCAAGTGACTAAGTCACCTCACAAGTTACCAAACTAAACTACAATCAAAACAAAAATTCTCATTTCAAGTACCTACACTTAATCAATTTCAAGTCACTAAGTCACCTCCCCAGTTACCAAACTAAACTACATTCAAAACAAAAATTTCCATTTCAAGTACCTACGCTTAATCAATTTCAAGTGACTAAGTCACCTCACAAGTTACCAAACTAAACTACATTCAAAACAAAAATTCTCATTTCAAGTACCCACACTTAATCAATTTCAAGTGACTAAGTCACCTCATAAGTTACCAAACTAAACTTCATTCAAAATAAAAATTCACCTTTCAAGTACCTACACTTAATCAATTTCAAGTCACTAAGTCACCTCACAAGTTACCAAACTAAACTACATTCAAAACAAAAATTCTCGTTTCAAGTACATACACTTAATCAATTTCAAGTGACTATGTCACCTCACAAGTTACCAAACTAAACTACATTCAAAACAAAAATTT
This sequence comes from Capsicum pubescens, assembly GCA_030864215.1. Classification (NCBI taxonomy): domain Eukaryota; kingdom Viridiplantae; phylum Streptophyta; class Magnoliopsida; order Solanales; family Solanaceae; genus Capsicum; species Capsicum pubescens. The sequence goes on along the minus strand of CM061540.1, from coordinate 268,417,094 downwards.
CCATTTCAAGTACCCACACTTAATCAATTTCAAATGACTAAGTCACCTCCCAAGTTACCAAACTAAACTACATTCAAAATAAAAATTCTCATTTCAAGTACCTACACATCATCAATTTCAAGTGACTAAGTTACCTCACAAGTTACCTAACTAAACTACATTCAAAACAAAATTCACCTTTCAAGTACCTACACTTCATCAATTTCAAGTCACTAAGTCACCTCACATAATTCAAAATAAAAGTTCACCTTCAAGTAACTACACTTAATCACTTTCAAGTAACATATTCATTTATAGTATAAGTCAAACAATTGAACAAGTGTAATAAAGCAAATAAGTAGAGGTGTCGCATGTCCCTCTCACACCATATAATCATCACAAAATTTCTATGGCTTTCAAAGCCTTCTACAGCAAACAATCCCAAACTAAACTATATTTAAAGACTTCATTATAAGAAAATAGAGAGAGATCAACTTACATTTGCTTGGCCAAAATTAAAGAGAAAGAGATAAGCGGTCATCGGAAAATAGCAAAGCAATTCTTTTCCGAATACGAATTCTTTTAAACAGTAAAATTATTAGAAAGAATAATCTCATAGCTTGTCTCGTGTAGTTTAACGCCTTCGTTAAAAAGAGATAATGTGACCCTAAGCATCACAAAATTTCTATATTTTAATATAAACACACATCAATGCCACATTCCCTTCAACAAAAAGAGGGGGGAAGAGAAATTAATCATACAAACAACTGCTAAAGATTAAAAAAAATGAAGCGTTATAAAGTTTTCAACTTCTTTTTTAGCTGCAACACTTTGTGCTACAACAAATTACCTTAAGATCTGCTAAAAATCACCCTAAAAATGTCTTGTTTGGCACTATCACTTCAACATCTATGAGAGAGAGGGGAAGTTAGAGAAAAAGAGAACAACGTACCTTAAGATCGCGGAGCTACTATCACCGGAATAATCGTCGGCACCGGAGAAGCTGGCTGAAGTAGAGTTTTTGTGTGTGTTGTTGTGTGTTTCGGTGGGTATGCGTTTTGATGGGTGGGTGTGTTTTGATGGGTTCGGGTCGGGTATATTATAATAATATATATTTTTTTAATTATTATAGTAAACCGACCACATGTGGTCGGTTTTCCAGAAATATTTTTGAAAATCGACCACATGTGGTCGGTTTTTACAAAATTGTTGACGAAATAAAATATAAGCATTAGATTTAGTTTTAAAAAAGTTACTATCATAAAACGATCAGATGTAGTCAAAATTTTTAAAAAAGTTAAATCATATAATTAGTTATTTTATCATCACATTAACACGAGTAGTATATTTCCTCAATCGTATAATAATATCAATGCATTTTGTAAATTAGGATGAATTTTTGGTTAATTAGCTTTTAAATATGATATTATATATAATATACAAATAGAAAAGGGCAATTAAGATTGAGTTGGGTCGGGTCAATAACAGGTATTACCAAAATAAGCGGTTGATTTATTTTTAAAAAAATTATCATTCGAAAAATGAACTCTTGCGGTCGATTTTTATTAAAAAATTAAAATTTAATAAATTGTATAATATTTATAACAACATCCAAATAATTTAATGCAATGTGTATGTATATAAATCAGATAATTAATTATTTTATCATCACATTAACACGAATAGTATATTTTCTCAATCGTATAATAATATCAATGAATTTTGTAAATTATGATAAATTTATGGTTAATTAGCTTTTAAATACGATATTACATATATACCTCGTAATACAGCATGTTAATTAGATAAATTATCGATTAATTGTCTTACATTATTACAACTTCAACAATATACGCGTATCTACATTTACACAAAATAGTATGATATCAACGTATTATTCAAAATATTTTGATATATAGATTCAGCTATCTAGCTTTCAATTAATGCATACGTCACTACACGAGATATACGTATATATCCATATATTCAATTGTCTATTAACTTTCAAATCCGTACTATATACATCACATACACGATTTTACTATCCGATAATAATATACAACGTATTTCACATATACTCAGATGAATTATCGGTTAGTTTATCTTATGTCATTAATATGCCTTCACTACATAATATGTATATACTATATATACCTATACATGCACACACTATCGGCTATATCAAGTTCTAAATACGTACTATATACATCACATACGTACACGAGTATATTATCCAATAATATAATGCGACATATTTCATATACACACTTTGATGAGTTATCCATTAATTTGATTAGCTTACATTATTATAACTTCAACGTACAGTATATTATTACTTCTATCATTTCAAATCAAGGTATACTTTGATGAGTTATCGATTAATTTGATTAGCTTACATTAATAAAACTTCAACTTACAGAATATTATTACTTCTATCGTTTCAAATCAAGGTATTCAATATGTTTGGATAGATTCTACTAGTTTTTTACTACATCGTTCATCGATCAATCACTACATCATATATATATATATATATATATATATATATGAACTCTTGATTTCGTACTATATATATCACATCCACAAGTATATTACCTCATAGTAGAACACATTCATTATATTCTGATGAATTATCGGTTATATATGTACGTTACATTATTATAACTGCAATAGTAGCATAATATCATTATCTCAATTGTATGATATATATACAAATATTCATTATACAAAGATTATGCATATTTAACGCCATTTAACGCATATACAAAGGAAAATATTTATTTTATATATTGAAACATAAGTAAAAGATAAAGATTATATTTAACGTAATTTATTTATTTTATTTTATATATTTTTTAGTACAATTTTTTTATAAAATCTAAGATTGATTGATTTTTATTATTAGTATATTGGTTATGGACGACGTGTGATCAGTGTAATTTTGAAAAATAATCAACAATTCCTAAATAATTTTATTTTATATTTTTTTAATTCTAAAATCGACCACATGTGGTCTCTGTTATAAAAAATTTAATTTTAATTTTTAAAACAAAACCGACCACAAGTGGTCGCTTTTTAAAATAAGTATTTTATAAATAAAACCGACCACAAGTGGTCGATATTTTGAAATTATTTTCTTTTTTATTTTTTTAATTAAAAATAGACCACTTGTGGTTGCTTTTATAAAATATTTTAAATTCAATTTTAAAATAATACCGACCACAAGTGGTTGCTTTTTATGTAAATATATTTTTTAAATAAAATCGACCAAGAGTGGTCGATTTTTTAAAATATTTTTTTTTAATTTTTTTAATCCAAAACCGACCACAAGTGGTTGATTTTTTTATTTTAATTTTTTTAAAATAAATAATAATTTATATAAAAATTATTGAAATGATTATTTTGGAATTTTAAAATATAAAAGGGACCACATGTGGTCGCTTTTTTAAAAAAAAGTTGGTTTTTATGGTCGGAAAGACTATTTTTTTTAGTAGTGTCAATAAAATAATAATATTTTATAATTAACAATACATGCATAGTCTGACGTGCTAAACATCATGTAAACTGATATATACATGAATTTTCTAGGTATAGGGTGTTCATAACCAACCAGCTCTGAAGAATATAACTAAATATGGAAATATTAGAATATAAACAAACATGATAGAAAATTTCATGACTCAAACCCAAGAACTTAGAATTTTTTCAATATAAAGAGAAATCATGATTTTGAGTATGGATAGATGCTTAAACTTATGGGAAAATTACTAGCGGTGTCAAATGAGTGGGTTGGGTTGAGATTGAAAACATTAAATGGGTTGAATTGAATATTAGGTTGGGTCATGACCCGCCCAAATTCACTTTGAATTGAAATGGGTAAAAATCGAGTTGGGTCTTGACTCGCCCAATTTGACCCGCTTAGTCTAAAAAATTTTAACATATTGATATTTACCCCTTATAAACCCAACTCAAGAAAATAAATTTGGATGGGGTTGAAAAGTTGGGTGGGTAGAGAGTAGGGGTGGGGTGGATAAGATTTTTATTAAAATATTTTTATTAAAACTAAAAATTCAATTTTTGGGGAGGGGTGTGGGGTAGTGGTCGGGTATTAGGATGGAGTTGAGATACGAATTTTTTTTAAGAAAAAAGAAAATATTTTTTCTTAAAAAATAACTTTTTAGGAAATGGGTATGCCATGGGGGTGGGGAGGTTAGGGGGTGGAGTAAGATTTTTTTAAAAAAATTGAGAGCGGTGTGGGGGTGTGGGGGTGGGAGTAGGAAAGGGATGGGGGTTGAGGTAAACTTTTTTTTTTTTTCAAAAATAAATTTAACTTCTATTAAAATCTATATTTTTGGGGATGAGGTATTGTCGTATAGGGGGGTGCAGTGGGTAGGGGGAGACAAGGGTTGGGGTAAGATTATTTTTTATAAAAAATAATTATTTATTTATTTTTAAAAATTATTTCTTAAAAAAATATCTTTTTTTGGGAGGGGTAGGGGATGCGGTGAAGGGGAAGGGCAGAATTTTGATCGTGAGGTAACAAAAGATTTTTATTTTTTTTCAAAAAAATTAAAAGAATTAATTTTTGCAGGTGGAGGTGAGGTGGGGGCACAAAAAGTTATAAAAAGATTTTTAACAAATAGAGAAAATACACTGTTTCCACCCTGCTGAGACACACCCGAACTTTAAGAGGGTCCTATTACCCCCTGGACTAATTGAATTCTTATTTTTTACAACCTTAGTGCCTACGTGGAAATTACGTGGCACACACGTGTGCCTACGTGGACCTTCAGTGTGTTGATTCACTGATGTGTCAGGTATGTGCCACGTAGGCACTAAGGTTTCCAAAAATAAAGTTTTAATTAGTCCAGAGGGGTAATAGAACCCTCCTAAAGTTCGGGAGTGTCTCAGCAATTTCGTGTATAGTTCAGGGTGGAAACAGAGCATTTTTCCTAAGAAATAAAAATAATATATTTAATGGAGGTGGATGGGGGTGGGGTAAGTTGGGGGTGTAGTGGGGTTAGGGTGAGGTGGGTCATTTTGAGAGTGGGAGGACACATTATCGCTTGTTAATTCTAATTTCATTAAGAAAATTATATTTTTTACTAAACGGGTTGAATTTGAGATTGGATTGGGCTCATTTGAACCCAATTTAAAAATGGGTTGAGACTTAATGGGTTGAAAATTACCCAATAGTAAATTATCTTGAACCCAACCCATTAAATATTGGAAGGGTTGGGCGAGTCAGCTCAATTTGGGTTCTTTTTTACACCTCTAGAAAATACACATTCATGGTTGAATTCAAGAATTTAACTGAAGAATTATGAAACTCGTTCTTTTCATGGAACCCTAAACTTGAAGGGTGAATTTAACTGGAGAATTTGAGAAATCTTTGGGGTTCAATGGGTGGAAGGAATCCATTCATGAAATCTCACATACCTGGAGATGAAATCTTTAAAGAACTCTTTGGAATTTGAGTTGAAAGTTGAAGAACCCTACTTTCCTTTTGGAGAAGAGAAAATCGTCTCTTTTCTTGGTGTGGATTTAATTTTTGAGTTATACGGAATTTACGGAAAATTAGCCTTATATTTCAACCTTAGTATGGATGAAACGACATAGCTTTGGGGCTAAAAGAGCAGAAAAGGACCAAAAAGCCCTTTGTAAAATGTTCAAAAATCTCTGGAAAACAGTCACGACGACTCAGTCTACGACTCGTAGGACCTGGTCACGAATCGTGACCTGAGGACCTAAGCCTTGGGTCCTTACTGTTATAACAAAGAGTTCTTCTTTGTGACTCGATTAGTCTGACCATGAGTCGTCATGAGAAGTCGTAGTCAAGGGGCTTAATTCCTTCGTTTCTTACTGTTGTGAAGACGAGTTCACTTAACGACTCCTTTAGACTGAAACGAGTTGTATATTGGACTCGTCATCACTGGACTGAAATCTTTGATCACTTACTGCCGTGATAATGAGTCCTCATGCCGACTCATTATGTACTGACAATGAGTCATTGCCAGAGTCGTGGTCACTGGCAGTTTGACAATGCTTTAGAAGTTTTTCCATAACTTTTTACCACGATATCAGATTAAGGCGATATTGGTAGCGTTGGAAATCTAATTAAATAGTCTATCTCTTGGTGGATCTAGAGCTTAAAAATTTGGGGTATTACAATTTTTAAGGAGGTATTTAATCACTTAAAAAAGATTTAGGGGAGTAAATAATTGTTCGTAAAGTTAAAGCGTTAAAGTAATTTATGCAAACAAGTTCAAGGGGGATTTTATGTCTTTTCTCTCAAATTAAAAATAGACGTCCAACAATACTTGACAATTTCTGAAAACCAATGAATAAGTTACTATTATGTGTCCATTTTACCTTTATTAATCATTATCTAATGTATTTTTTAAAGCAGGATAACTTTCATAAATCCCAACAGTTTAGTACATAATTACATAAAATGCTAATTTTTTATTTACTGTCGCGATGCATAGCTAAGACTCGCGATACATCACTATATAATACATAACTAACGATACATAAATCTTGTGTTTTAATATCACAAAGATACATTCGGATACATATATTAGGCTGATGTATCAGTAGCACAGAAGGAATTATGATACATGGTTTTTATAGATTTTTTCAACCAAACACATCTTTCTTATGTGTCTGTAATCTAATATTCAATAAGATACGTAGATTTTTCACATTTATTGGAGGATCGCGTGATGTATTTTCTTGTCTTTTTCTATCAGATACATCATTCTTATATATCTTCATTAGCATCATTATCTTCAACCTCCGTTGACTAACCTCCAAACTCGAGAATTCCCTATGGCTTAAACTGTCTTGTATGTCGTCGTGGATTCGATATGTGATGGTGGAGGACGTCGTGGATTCGATATTTGTGTATGAATTTAGTACGAATCATTCGAGATCTATATATACATTCAAAATCTGATGATGGAGGATGCCACCGTGGACCTCTCTCCACCCACTCACAACCGCCATTGAAAAGAAGGGAAAGAAAACTGGGAAAGAAGATGATAAAAAGGATAAGAAATTGCAAAGTAGAACATTATTGGGAGAAAAATGTTGACACATTTTATATTACAACATGACTATAAAATTGCAGGTATAATTGCAAATCGGACGAGGTGTCGGGTCGGGTCAAGGGGTTTGGATCGAGCTCTAGTAGCGCCGTCGGTGATAGTTAGGGCTAGCATGGTGTCCTCGACTTTATGGACGGTGGATTTAGAAGGAAGAATGCAGATTGGGGAAAAATTCAACGTAAGATTTTGATCGAAATATTGGAAATTAGGGTTTAAAAACACTGAAGACATTATATCTTTCGAACATATTTTCTCCTTTTTCCTCTTTCCAATGGTTGAAAGACCTAAGATTTGTTTTCTTTTGTTTTCTCTTTTTCAATTTTTTCTGAATTAAACGGCAGATAGAATTTTGAGAGTTTTATATATTTTTCTGTAGTTGGTAAAAATACTTTTTTTAACGACAGAATGAAATGGGAATGAGATTTGGGTTAGATGTGATGTATCAACGATTTGAAGAAATAAAGTTAAATTCAAGATTTTTATAATTAGTTTAAGGAGTTGGGATATTAGGTAACAATAATAATAATAATAATAAGTTAAGGTGTGGTATTATGTAAATTTACCTTTACTTTATTATATTCAAAAGGAGATATGTTGAAATTACTCCTTTATTACTCTTTCATGTACTTTTACTTGTCACATTTTGACTTGACACATTTATTAAGAAAAATAATTATTGACATGATTATTTCATTATAATACCCCTATTAAATGATATTCACTATTGTCTTGAAATAATTTAGCGAAAAAATAATTAATGCTAACAGTAAAATAGAAAAATTAAAGTTATTTTTTCTTGACATGTTAAGAGAAAAAGTGTTTAAAATGTCCTTCAACTATGTAAAATGGTGCAAAAACGCCCTCTATCTATCTATTATGTCTAAAATACCTTTTCCGTCTACCTATTAGGTCAAAATGTCTTCTCACCTATCTATTGGACCTAAAATTTTCTTCCTGTCTGCCTATTGAGCTTGTTTTGCCCCTTTATTTAGACAAATTATATGGAAAGGTTATCCTTTAAACTTAATTACATAAATAATAGTATTTTTTCAATATTACAAAAATAAAAGTTTTTTTTAACATATATTGCCATTTAAAAAAATCAGAAAAGATAATTATAATTCCTATTTTAATGCAATAACTAATTATCAATTCACCTTAATTTATGAGATATATTTTCAATATTCAAATTAAAAGTGAAAAAGATAATCCCTACTTTCAAATCTTTTTCTCTTAAATTCAAAATTCAAATATTTGTAAATAAATTAATTATTCCATTATTTGCTCGTGTATGTTTCGTTTGGTTTTCATGTATGTTAATCATCTAGTATTATTTTACTATCGTGTATTTTTAATTCTAATGTAATGGGTTAACCATAATTTTTTATGGATAAATATTTATGTAATAAAAATCATTATATTTTGGAAGCAAATATATACCATGTATTTTTGTTGTATAAATATAATTTATGTTAAAGTCAGATTATTATTATATTTTTGATACAATTTATGTGATAAATATTCATGGTATATCTCATTATGTCGGAAATACTTTTCTTGTTAAAAAATTATTTATTAAATATAAATATATATATTTCTAGTGTTACATGGTATGAACTTTTTATATCTAAAATGTACCATGTATGTTTATGGTATAAATATAATTTGTATGATATAAATATACCATGTATTTTTATGATATAAATATAATTTGTATAATATATAAATATACCATGAATTTTATGGTATAAACATACCATATATTTTTATGGAGGCATCGTGAAAGCAGGCAATAAAAATGAAAACAAAAAAATTTGATATATTATATAAAAATGCATTTCCAAGTAATTTGCCTAAATAAAAGGGCAATATAGCCCCAATAGGTAGATGGAAAAGGGCATTTTAGTCGGACATGAAGGGCATTTTAGGCCCGATAGATAGACGGAGGACATTTTTGCACCATTTCACATTGTTTAAGGACATTTTAGGTCTTTTTCCGTATGTTAAAAATGACAAGTAAAAATAGAAAGTCAATTAAAAAGTAGATGACAAGTAAAAACAAATGGAGGGAGTGGACACTTTCTAAAGTAGTATGTCAAGTTAATAGCGAACAAATACATATAAAACTCTCTCTTAAATTATGTGATACTTTTGGGATTAATCTTTTAAACTGGAAATAAATGTTACGGGCAAATTTAAGTCATTTCTCATACAACATTTTTCGACCATTTTGCGTTTATTAAATATTGGGGAAAAAACACACATCCGTTGAGTGCCGCCAATATTTGTGATGGTTGAATGCCACAAGTTGTCTCCAACAGACACATCGATCAGTTCTTTAATTAAAATTTCATCAAATACATATTATAAGTAAAAAATATATGTCATCTCTATTCAGTAATTCCTCGCAGAAATTAAATACATCACATTGTTCATATTACTCATCAATCAACTCATCAGTCAGAATATATATTGTCCAACCATTTCTCCAGGTTAAACTACGGCGGAGGAGAACAAAGAGTTTGATCTGAACAAGGAGATAGCCTCATTGGAGATTCAGGAAAACATGATCTCCGAAAGGCCATTTATTAGAGGGTATTCTGCCGTAAACTTAGAGTGGCTGATGGTGGCTGCATCAGTCACAGTTGCTGCAATTGCTATTGGCGTTATGTGCTATCGTCGAGATGGAAGAAAACCATAAATTAAGGGCTTGTTTCAACATATAATTAAGTTGAGTTTTTTGTATAATCAAGTTCTGGATTTTATAATTTTGATGACTCTTTGGTTATGTTGGACGTTATGACTACTTAGATTGATGTACACTTTTTTGTTGTTTCTTTTCTAGTAGTAGAACAAGATCTGCTGCTGTAACTGCTTAATCATTGAATCAATGGATATGTAGTATTCTATTGATTAATCGAATCCATATCTTACTGCCATTCTCTTAGTAGATTTTTTTTACTGCCTAAACTGTTGATGCTGTATCACTCTGAAGCACATGACAATTGTTGTTGCAAATATGCTGAGTCACGCTGAAGCACATGGCTATTGTTGTTGCTAATCGTATAATCAATATTATGGTGGCTTTCGTGAGTTAATTTTTCACTACTAGTATTTGTTAAATATTTTTTGGGTAACAAAGACATTCAAACATACATTTTCATATCAAACAAAAACTCCAGCTCTTTTCACTTGCGTTAATTACATTACAGTAACAGCAATGACATTCAAGCAACCTAGGCTTAATTTTTTCCACAAAATCGGCCGAACACTTCAATAATGAAATGCAAGTCTTTACACACACTTCACCAAATAACAGAAACCCAAACCCACAAGTTGCTTCTCAAACAATGGCTCAAAGAAGAAGAACTCATCCTCAGTGCTTCTTTTGCTGTTCCATTCGATTTTGCTTATGCTTTTATTCAGTGCCTCCACGAAATGGGTAACGAAAACTGTGCTTTGCCACCATTCTTAGATTCCGTCTATCAGTTCGCTTCTCTATTCTATGGGTATCAGTTGGGCTGTTAGGTAGAAAATGGATACTCAGAGTCACTTGGAGAAACTGTTGGAGAAAGACAGAGGATGGGAAATCTGAAAAGTTCTCAACATTATGTATCTTTTAGTGGGAGCAGCTCCTCTCCAGTACACTAAGTGTCCAGTTTGTCCAGTGGAGGAGTAATCTACAGACAGCTGTCCACTTATAGATCTAAGGGTTAAGAATTGATTAACCCAAAAAACCCTTTAAACCATGGTTAATCACACATTAGTTTTATATTTTATTTGTTTTCCTTATCAGCAACGTCAGTGGGCGAGAATCTTGCTCAAGTTAGTTGGTTTTTCTTTATCTGGGAAGCTACCTGGGGCTTTGGACTCTAGGTGACAAAAGAGTTTTAAAATGAAGTGTGGGTGACACAAGTCTTAATAATTGAGTGAAGGTGACAATTATTTTATTAAGGATTAAGAAAGTAAGAAAAGTTTGAAAATAACCCACAAGTTTTTTAATTTACACTAATATAACTAGAAATGAAGGAAAAAAGGCATGTTTCTCTCTCTTCTCATTTATTGGAGTTTTCTCTCTCTTCGTGATTTTTGTTGTTCATTGTTGTTGCTTTATTCATCATCTTCTTCTTCATTATCATCATCTTGTTCCTCAGTATCATCTCTTCTTGTTCATCATCATCATCTTCTTATTGTTGAACATTGTTGTTACAGCTACTATTGCTACTTGATCAAATTTTTTTAGGTCCAATTTTATTCGTATATAACTTGGGAATTACTTATAGGTGATTTTAGTAAGTAAAATTATAATTTTTAGTTGAATTTCTCATCTGGGTGTATCTGATACTGCTGTTTTTTCAAAAGTAGATAAAACATGTAACGTGAATCCAATAGATGAGTAATCTGTTGCACAGATGAGTAATCTGTTGCAACATATTGACTAATATGTTGCAACATATTGACTAATTTGTTGCAACATATTAACTAATCTATTGCAACATATTAACTAATCTGTTGCAACATATAAGTAATCTGTTGCAACATATAAGTATTCTGTTGCAACATATATGACTAATTTGTTGCAACAAATTACTCATCTGTTGGATTTGTATTATAGTGTTGTAACATGAATTCAACATATGGGTTATCTGTTGCAACAGATTAGTCATATGTTGCAACAGATTACTTACTTGTTGTAATAAATGACTCATATATTGGATTAATGTTGCAGGTTCTATCCATTGTACCAGTAGCAAATATACCAAATAAAAAATTCCACAAAAATCATAATTATACTTACAAAATTACCTATGAAGTAATGTCCAAGTGATATACGAACAAAATTTGAGCTAAAAAAAATCTAAAAATTTCAACAAGTGCACAACGAATAAGTGAAACATATGAAAAATTTCATGAAACAGGTAAAGAAGACATAAATAGTGTATCATACATCAAATGCAAAAGGATCGAGGGGACAAACGATTGAGTTCTCCTAAAAACATTTAAGTTCCCTAGTATTTTAATTGCTTTCTAATGGATAACCCATCTATTATAACAGATTTTCTATCTGTTTGATAATTTCCAACAGATGAATCATCTGTTGCAACATGTTAGTCATCTGTTGATTCAAATTAAATAATTATTAGTAATAACTAAATTGATTTAGCAAAAATTAAAGACAAGTCTTTAAGACAATGGGACAAACATTTGAGTTCTCCTAAAAATGTTTGAGTTCCCTAGTATTTTAATTATTTTTCAACAGATCACCTATTTGTTGCAACAAGTTAGTCATCTGTTGCAATAAATACTTATAACAGGTTAGTCAGTTGTTGATTCAAATTAAGCAATTATTAATAATAATTAAATTGATTTAACTAAAATTAAAGACAAAACCTTAGACAGAGGGGGAAAATGTTTGAGTTCTCCTAAAAAACATTTGAGCTTTAGTATTTTAAATTGTTTTTCAACACATATTTTGTCTATTTAGTAATTTCCAACAGATGAGTCATATGTTGCAACTTAGTCATCTGTTGCAACAGATGTCTATATCTGTTTGATAATTTTCAATAGATGAATTAGTTGTTGCAACAAGTGAGTCATTTGTTGCAACAGATGTCTATATCTGTTTGGTCATTTTCAACAGATGTTTTTATTTGTTTGGTCATTTCCAACAGATTACTCATCTGTTGTAACATGTTAGTCATCTATTGATTCACATTAAGTAATTATTAGTAATAACTAAATTGATTAGTAAAATAAAATATGAATTAATAAGTTCAATTACAGTTTCAATTAATCTCATGGTAATTACACGATCAACTAAGTATGTTCGTCCTGAGTAGAGTGATCAATTGACCAATTTTATTTGAAATGATTCAAACTAAGTCATCATTAGAAATAACTATATTGATTTAACTAAAACTAAAGATGAATTAGTAAGTTCGATTACGATCAATTAATTTCATAGTAATTACATGATCAATCAAGTATTTTGTACTGAGTAGAATGATTAATTGACAAATTTTATGTGAAATAATTCAAATTAAACCATTATTAGAAATAACTACATTGATTTAACTAAAATTAAAGATGAATTAGTAGGTTCAATTACGATTTCAATTAATCTCAGTAATTAAATGATCAATTAAGTGTTTCATCCTTAGTAGAATAATTAATTGACTAATTTTATTTCAAATGATTCAAATTAAGCCATTATTAGTAATAACTATGTTGATTTAACTAAAATTAAACATGAATTAATGAGTTCACTAACAATTTCAATTAATCTCATCATAATTACATGATTAACTAAGTGTATTCATCCCGAGTAGAGTGATCAATTGACCAATTTTATTTGAAATAATTCAAATTAAGATATTATTAGTAATAACTAAATTTATTTAACTAAAATTAAAGATAAAATTACAATTTCAATTAATCTCATAGTAATTAAATTATCAACTAAGTGTATTCGTCATGATTAGAGTGATCAATTGACTAATTTTATTTGAAATGAATCAAATTAAGCCATTATTCGTAATAATTAAATTGATATAACTAAAATCAAAGATGAATTGATAAGTTCACTTACAATTTCAATTAATCTCATAGTAATTACATGATCAATTATGTGTATTCGTCTCGAGGAGAGTGATTAATCGACAAATTTTATTTCAAATGATTCAAATTAAGTCATTATTAGTAATAAATAAATTGATTTTGACTAAATTAAAGATGAATTGATAAGTCCACTTACAATTTCAATTAATGTATTCGTCCTTAATAGAATGATCAATTGATAAATTTTATTTAAAATGATTCAAATTAAGTCATTATTAGTAATAACTAAATTGATTTAACTAAAATTAAAGACAAGACATTAGACAGGGGGACAAACATTTGAGTTCTCTTAAAAACATCTGAGCTTTAGTATTTTAAATTATTTTCCAACATATATCCTATATGTTTGATAATTTTCAACAGATGAGTCATCTGTTGCAACAACTTAGTCATCTGTTGCAACAGATGTCTATATTTGTTTGATAATTTTCAATAGATGAGTCATTTATTGCAACAGGTTAGTCATCTGTTGCAACATATGTCTATATTTGTTTGGTCATTTCCAACAGATGTCTTTATTTGTTTGGTCATTTCCAACAGATGTCTTTATCTGTTTAGTCATTTTCAATAAATTACTCATCTTTTGCAATATGTTAGTCATCTATTGATTCATATTAAGCCATTATTTTAGTAATAACTAAATTTATTTAACTAGAATTAAACATGAATTAATAAGTTCAGTTACTGTTTCAATTAATCTCATGGTAATTACACTATCAACTAAGTGTGTTCGTCCTCAGTAGAGTGATCAATTGGCCAATTTTATTTGAAATGATTAAAACCAAACCATAATTAGAAATAACTATATTGATTTAACTAAAATTAAAGATGAATTATTAGGTTGACTTACAATTTCAATTAATTTTATAGTAATTACATGATCAACTAAGTGTTTCGTCTTAAGTAGAATGATCAATCGATCAATTTTATTTGAAATAATTAAAATTAAGCAATTATTAGTAATAATTAAATTAATTTAACTAAAATTAAAGATGAATTGATAATTTTAGTTACGATTTCAATTAATCTCATAGTAATTACATGATCATCTAAGTGTTTTCGTCTTGAGCAAAGTGTTAATTGACCAATTTTATTTGAAATGATTCAAATTAAGATATTATTAGTAATAACTACATTGATATAACTAAAATTAAAGATGAATTGATAAGTGTAATTACGATTTCAATTATTGTCATATTAATTACACGATCATCTTAGTGTGTTCATTCTGAGTAGAGTGATCAATTGACTTATTTTATTTGAAATGATTCAAATTAAGCCATTATTAGTAATAGACAAATTGATTTAATAGTTAAAATTTCAATTAATCTCATAGTAATTACATGATCATTTAAGTGTATAACCTATTGCAACAGATTTAATCTGTTGCAACAGATGAGTCATTTGTTGAAAATTATCAAAGAGATATACACATATGTTGCAATAGATTAGTCATTTGTTGTAACAAATGTCTTTATCTGTTGGTCATTTCTAACAGATGACCAATCTATTGCAATATATGACTTTATCTATTTGTTATTTCCAACAGATTACTAATCTGTTGCAATAGGTGACTAATCTGTTGCAACAGATGTCTTTATCTGTTTGGTCATTTTCAACAGATTACTCATCTTTTGCAACATCTTAGTCATCTATTAATTCATATTAAGCCATTATATTAGTAATAACTAAATTGATTTAACTAGTATTAATAAGTTCAATTACTGTTTCAATTAATCTCATGGTAATTACACGATCAACTAAGTGTGTTTGTCCTGAGTAGAGTGATCAATTGACCAATTTTATTTGAAATGATTCAAACCAAGACATAATTATAAATAACTATATCGATTTAACTAAAATTAAAGATGAATTAGTAAGTTCACTTATAATTTCATTTAATTTTATAGTAATTACATGATCAACTAAGTGTTTTGTCTTAAGTAGAATGATCAATTGACCAATTTGATTTGAAATAATTAAAATTAAGTAATTATTAGTAATAACTAAATTGATTTAACTAAAATTAAAGATGAATTGATAATTTAATTACTATTTCAATTAATCTCATAGTAATTACATGATCATATAAGTGTATTCGTCTTGAGTAAAGTATTAAGTGATTAATTTTATTTGAAATAATTCAAATTAAGACATTATTAGTAATAACAACATTCATTTAACTAAAATTAAAGATGAATTGATAAGTTCAATTACGATTTCAATGAACATGTTGCAATAGATGAGTAATCTGTTGGAAAAGACCAAGCAGTTAAAGACATTTGTTGAAAATGACCAAACATATATAGACATCTGTTGCAATAGATGACTAACCTGTTGCAATAGCTAACTCATCTACTGAAAATTATCCAACAAATATAGATATTTATTGCAACAGATGACTAAATTATTGCAACATATGACTCATCTATTGGAAATTGTTAAATAGACAAGATATATGTGAACTCAGAACCAAAATGAGCCACAGAATTTAAAAGTGACCAAAATAGGTCACCTATTTAAAAAGTTATCAAAATAGGCTAAACGTAATAATTTATTACGTTTTCTATTTTTTTCTTAACGGTCAACTAATGGAGTTGACTTTTACAAAAACCGTAAGGATTTCTTACGTTTTATATATTTTTTTTTTTGTAAAACGTAAGAAATTCTTACATTTTATAAAAAAAAAAAACGTAAGAATTTCTTACGTTTTACACGATGACCCAGGAAAAAAATGCAGTGAATTATCAAATCAATTAAAAAGATACTAAAAAACGAGTTGTTCAACATAACAAAAAGTTACGTTCTTAACTTTTTTACAGCAGTGGTCCCCCACCCACAATTCCTTTTTCCACAAATGTCTCATCACTTCTACTTTTTCCTCTTTTTATATATGATAATTATGAATTTTTTGATTAGTTAAATTTATTTATATTTTACATGTAGTTCAAATAATTTATTTTTTTCTCTATGTAATAATTTTTTACGTTTTACATAAAAAATTTAAAAAATAGAAGTATCAATTACCTCATTAACTTAACAATTTTCTTATATTTATTCTATATAAAAAATAATCACTTCTATCCTTAATTATCCGATTTCTCTCTAAAAGAAATTATACTTTTGAGTTTTTCTCTACTCCAAAATAGTAAAATGTTGAATTATCGTTGATCAAATATGCTACTATATACAAGAATTATATTTTTTTGGTGTGTTAAAAATATGAAATTAATTTTTTCGGATAGTGATTCATCGTAGTTTTCGATTAGTGTTTTGATTAGGATATTGAGGAGACTCACATGCAAAAATACGTTTCATATTATAATTAATGGAGTAAAAAATCATAATTTAATTTAGGAACACTCCTAAATTAATATAAGAAAATATATTTTTTTAGGAACACTCCTAAAAAAATATAATTCTTGTATATAGTAGCATATTTGATCGACGATAATTCAACATTTCACTATTTTGGAGTAGAGGACAACTCAAAAGTATAATATTTTTAAAGAGAAATCGGATAATTAAGGATAGAAGTGATTATTTTTTGATATAGAATAAATATAAGAAAATTGTTAAGTTAATGAGGTAATTGATACTTCTTTTTTTAATTTTTTTTTATGTAAAACGTAAAAATTTATTAGAAAAAATAAATTATTTGAACTACATGTAAATTATAAATAAATTTAACTAATAAAAAATTCATAATTATCATATGTAAAAAGAGGAAAAAGTAGAAGTGATGGGACATTTGTGGAAAAATGAATTGTGGGTGGGGGACCACTGCTATAAAAAAGTTAAGAACGTAACTTTTTGTTACATTGAACAACTCTTTTTTTAGTACCTTTTTAATTGATTTGACAATTCATTGTATTTTTTCCTCGGTTATCGTGTAAAATATAAGAAATTCTTACGTTTTATATTTTATTTTTATAAAACGTAAGAAATTCTTACGTTTTACAAAAAAAATGTAAAACATAAGAATTTCTTACGTTTTTGTAAAAGTCAACTCTGTTAGTTGACCGTTAAGAAAAACGTAGAAAACGTAATAAATTATTACGTTTAGCCTATTTTGATAACTTTTTAAATAGGTGGCCTATGTTGGTCACTTTTTTTATTTTGTGGCTCATTTTGGTTTCGAGTTCTATGTGTTGAAAAATAATTTAAAATACTAAAGCTCAAATATTTTTAGGAGAACTCAAACATTTGTCCCCTTGTCTAAGGTCTTGTATTAAAGACTTGTCTTCAATTTTAATTAAATTAATTTAGTTATTATTAATAATTGCTTAATTTGAATAAATAAATGACTAACCTGTTATAAACATCTGTTGCAATAGATGACTAACTTGTTGCAACAAATAGATAATCTGTTGGAAAATAATTAAAATAATAGGGAACTCAAATATTTTTAGGAGAACACAAATGTTTGCCTCATTGTCGTAGAGAGGTCTTTAATTTTAGCTAAATTAATTTAGTTATTACTAAAAATTTCTTAATTTGAATCGACAGATGACTAGCATGTTGCATCAGATGATTCATCTGTTGGAAATTATCAAACAGATAGAAAATCTGTTGTAACAGATGGGTCAACTATTAGAAAACAATTAAAATATTAGGGAACTTAAACATTTTTAGGAGAACTCAAATGTTTGTCCCCTTGATCCTTTTGCATTTGATGTATGGTATATTATTTTTGTCTTTTTTACTTGTTTTATGAAATTTTTCATGTGTTTTACTTATTCATTGTGCCCTTGTTGAAATTTTATAAAAAAAATTTAGGTCAAATTTTGTTCGTATATCACTTGGACATTACTTCATAGCTTATTTTGTAAGTAAAATTATAATTTTTGTTGAATTTCTTATTTGGTGTATCTGTTACTGCTACAATGGATAGAACCTGCAACATGAATCCAACATATGAGTCATCTATTGCAACAAGTGAGTAATCTGTTACAATATATGACTAATCTGTTGCAACAGATGACCCATATATTGAATTCATATTACAACACTATAAAACGAATCCAACAAATGAGTAATCTGTTGCAACAGATTAGTCATATATGTTGCAACAAATTAGTCATATATGTTGCAACAGATTACTCATTTGTTGCAATAAATTAGTCATATATGTTGCAACAGACTAGTCATATATGTTGCAACAGATTACTCATTTGTTGCAACAAATTAGTCATATATGTTGCAACAGATTAGTCATATATGTTGCAACGATTAGTCATATATGTTGCAACATATTACTAATATGTGCAACAGATTAGTCATATATATTACAACAGATTACTAATCTGCGTAACATATTAGTCATATATGTTGCAATAGATTACTAATTTGTGCAACAGATTAGTCATATATGTTGCCACAAATACTCATTTATTGGATTCACGTTACATGTTTTATCCATTATTAAAAAAACAACAGTAGCAGATACACCCAGATGAGAAATTCAACTAAAAAATAACAAACATTAAAAAAAATAACAAAAAACATAAAAAAAATAACAAACACCAACAAATCAAGTTCCTTATTTTCATCATAACTTAAAAGCCCTAATTTTTTACTTGTGAAAATCGAAAAGAAATGATGAAGAACTCGAAGTTGTTGTCGCCGGAGAATGTTTTCACGTCGACTGACGGTTGAAAGTAAAAAAGGAACGGGCAAGAACTCAAAACTATTTGTTGCTAGAGGTTGAAGTTGCACAAGATTGAAGAGAGAAATTTGAAAAGTTGTTGGTTGGGAGAAGTTAGAGAGATAAACTATCGAGAGAAAGAGAGAAGAGAGAGAGATTGATTTGCAGAGGGAGGAAAGTTTTGTGGGTGTGGGTTAATTTGTATTTTTGAAAAGATTAAAAAGTTTAGAAAATATTAATCAAGTCCACAATTAACCTAATCAAGTTTTTTAATTATGTTTGACCCTTTAAATTTGTCAATGTCACCAATCCTTCATTCAAGACTTAAAAGACACCTTTCCTTCAATTTTCTCAAGCTACCTTATATTCATGATTTGTTTTTTGTTTATTTTTTAATTTTCATGGTCTTCTTTAGTTCATTATTTTCACCTAAGTGCTATCCCAAATTCCAATTCTTTCAAACTAAACTCTATTATTTTCATAAATTTTTTTCATAGCACTTTCGAGATTCCTTCATATTTTCATGAATTATATTAATAATTTTACTTTATATAGGCTTTCGTTAGTGTGAGACAGAAAACTTAGTAGCATATATGATCATAGTAGTCATATTATCAAATCCTTCGAGAAAATGATGTAAAACTAAAAAAAATTATAACGGACTAGAAAATCATTGCCCCATATTTTCCGATAAAAAAAAACTAAAATATATTAGATTAAAATTGAGTTGTAGACAATATAAAATTGAGTTGTGTCTTGAACTCCTTATCCAGCTAGATGGACTCAACTTTATCTAGAGTTGGTTAAGGGATGTTGTATGATTTGGAAGTGAGACACTAAAATATTCACTAACTCTTAAGAGTTGAGTCAGACTTCCAATGGATTATTCTTGAGATAATTGTGAAGAGCACCATAGAGGAAACTTTCTTCCGTCACAGCCTATTAGTTAAAAGATAACATGATTTTTTTAAGTTATACAACAACAATATTTCTAATTAAATTTTGTAAATAAAATATTTTATTTTTCAAAAAAATAGAACAAACAACTGAAGATATAAAACGTCATAAGATACCATAGCATTTGATGTGCCAGATAAAGGAGGACATGAGACCTGAAGGCTTGGTAGGTGATCTAACTGCTGGCTAGCTTGACATTTAGAAGATGACAATGAAGTACTACTTTTCTTCTTGGACTTTTTCATAAAACTCTTTGTTCGAGTATTAGAACGACAAGTTGGTTCCTTTATTTTCAGCCCAGTCACGTTTGTGAAGTTTGTATTGTCAACAAATATTATTTCACTCAATTCATTTTGAATACTATTGCTTTTGGAGCCAGTGGCGGACCCAAGATTTAAGGAGTGTGGGTGATTACTATAGAAAAAATAAAAAATCACCTCAACATGCCAGTGCACCTAACCAACTTCTTGTTTAGTGGGTTCTTTTATATAATTTATACTTATTTTCATTTTTTTTTATGTAATTATACTTATTCCGCATCGAGTTTAGTGGGTGCCGGAGTACCCAAAAATTATGTGTAGGTCTGCCCCTTCTTGGAGCCAACTTTTCCGCTGATTCATTCATCCTCTTAATATCCTTTAACTTGGAAATTATCTCAGTCGCACATTTTACATACAATTCATATCCCTTTTTGAATCCTGAAGCTTCACTTGAAATTTAAACAAAAGTATGACATAAATGCCTATACCTTATAGTAACTTCAACCTTTTGATCAATGTCTTTTTCGACTAGATTGTCATCCATCTCATTTATGTTCGTAGCATCTTTGGTTCACCTCTTTAATATGTAATATACCAAAATCATATATTTTATATTCAGTATGTCTAGGATTTCAAAGCATGTCTACACAATATACCCAAACATTCAAATAATTTACAACTGCAAAAAACTTGAATTGCTAATCGCTTAACTATTACGACATGCTTTTTAACACTTCCAAGACTGCTAACACTATAGGTACACACTTCTCCTTCGTTATAAAAGTCCTTTATTGAACCAGTGATAACCTTTCCCACTCATTTTGAAACATGTCAAATATAGTTGGGCGTACACTTTCCTAGCATGAATCAATAAAGGAAGTTTAACCTTTAAAATATGTATTTTTTGAGTCATGTCAAAATTTGACTTATTCTCATTCACACGTTCATTATCAACTGATCTTTGAAAATGTTTAACAAATTAAACAATATACAAATTAGATCCTAAATATCCCCTTAAAGATGCATTAAAGCTCTCACTTAATTGCTTGCTTCGCATACCTGCTGAGAATGTATTTCTCCCATATGTCATGGACTATTTCTCCATTATGAAAAATATATTTTTCAACCAACTATTATACTCAAGATTATATTTATCAAGTATTTCCTTCCACAAAATTAAAAAATCCTCCTCTATAACACCCTGAGTTTTGATCCTTAGAAAATTTCTTGAAATTCTGGTCTCTGGACCCAATATGAATAATGGGTACGAGCCGTATGATGGGGTACGAATGGTATGGTCCAGTCATATGCTGACCAGTGTTGGTTGGTGGGATGGATTTTGGGTACTGTAATGGATACGACTTAGGGGTACGAGTCATATTGGTGAGTACAGATCGTTTGGTTCCTTAACTTAATCTTAGACTTGTTTACTTAGGTTGGATCTGAGTACGAGTGGCTCACCGTGAGCCGTAAGCTAGGGTACGAGTCGTACCCAGTACTCGTATGGTGGACAGTATCCAAACCTTCTATGATTCTATCTTGCCAGCGATACAGGTGAAGGGTACGGATCGTATGCTCCGAATACGACTTGGTTGGATGAGTTGTATGCTGGACAGTGTTGGATCCAAATGGTTGAGGCTAGGATGTGAGTGGAGGGTAATAATTGTATTGGAGGGTACGAATCATGAGGTTCAGTCGTACCCTTTGGATGGGATTTTGTGTAACTTAAGTGGGGGCATTCTGGAAACTTCCCCACTTATCCTAATAAGGTCCCACGACTTCTAACCTACTTGGAAGGTTATTTACCCTATTATTACATTCATTAACACTTAGAAACTCTTCAAAACACTCTATATGTCACGACCCAATTTTTGAGTCATGATGGCACCTACCACAACCCACCGATAGGTAAGCAAATACCATAACTCGGAGCTAATGAAATGGGTTACCTTGGTAGAAACGTCCGACATGGACCCTATGTAGAAACACAATATAACAACAACATTCCACAAACAAAACAACTAACATTCAAATACCAATCCCATGACTTGATAGTATAAGTAAAAGAGCTACTCAAAATCCGACAATAGAAATTACAATTCAAAGTCTGTCAACTTAAATAGTCTCATACAATTGTCTCGAATACAAAAGACAAGTAAAGATAGAAAGGAAAGAGGGCAACTCAAACTCCAAGAGCTCACCCTATCTCCAATTGGTCAACACGGTACGATCCCAACTCAACAACGACAACTAGAACCTAAGTCTGTACCAAAAAGGTACAGAAGTGTAGTATGAGTGCCAAAACATAGGAACTCAGTAGGCATCATCGTCCGACTGAGCCAAATTATAATATAAGAACGATATAAGGTAAGACAATAACGTAAAGTCAAAGTATAGGATCAAACCTGAATCTTGTTTAATATCACTGTATAAATACTAAATAAACTATATCAATAGTACGACATTCCACATCCGCATATACCATAACCTTCATACAACATGAGTAATCATTTCGGAAGTGTAAAACCGCATAAATATACAATTACAACCATGCATTTATTGTAATCAACACCAACCATTATTAAAATATAAAGCACAAGAACTTACCATGACGTCCCATACTGCAGGGAAGTACACACAAAAGAACACAACAAAGAACTCGTCATGGCGTCCCATAGCTCCGGAGAGTACATCAAAAGAATACAATACAAGAACTCATCACGGCGTCCCACACCACCGGAGAGTACACCAAAAGATCAAACCATCAGTATATCTAGGCACAACTACACAATTACTTACCCAAAAATGCGGGTCCACATTCCCACCATGGCCTCTTGCTGAGGTCTACAGTCATTATCAAAATCGCATTTATATACAACGAAACCGAGATCACTATAACATAGCTATATAGTCACTTATTCTCTATTTTATTAATGAACTCCAAGTCTAGTCTATATTAGCTAATCACCAAATCCATGAAGCACTAGTTTACAGGTCTTATAGTTTACTAATTATTAAATAGAAAAGCTACAAGTTACCAACACCATTATTTATTCACCTATCTCAAGGCCATTATCTAGTTAGCAACCTCATAATATAATTCATCATATAAGCCACCACGGCGTCACATGCTATATGTCAACTTAACTATTCATCATACAATCCTAAGACCAATATCATTAAGCATATTATAACCTTAAGGACTAGTTTCCATATTTTAACCAAGTAAGATCCACCAACTAGTTTACTAGGTTTCTATCCCGCAAAGTCATAGTCATTTATTAGAAACAACTAGTTGTCACATAAGCCACTTTACTAGGCAAAATTTCATAACATAACTATTTATTCAAGTCAAGAAGATTACAAAGAGAGCCCTTAATTTTACACATGATTATCCTATCAAATGGAATTAACCCAATCTTTAGGCTAACTTATCACTAGTTACTAATTAGAGTCAACAACAGTCACACCCCTTATTTAGTGATTAGTGACAAAGAATGAGTATCAATTACCACGGAAGACATCATGTCCTGAGTACATCAAAGGCACACATGACATAACCTCACATATATACACATGCACTTATATAAAGTTGCCCCACACGGCATCATAACATCAATATTTCCTCCATATTCACCGGCATCATCATAGTATCAATATTTCCTCTGAATTCACCGGGCATCATCATAGTATCAATATTTTCTCTGGATTCACCGGACATCATGATAACATCGGCATTTCCTCCGGATTCACTAGCCATCATCATAGTATCAATATTTCCTCCAAATTCACCGGGCATCATCATAGTATCAATATTTTCCAAGACAACAACATACACACATATATGGCCCAAATCAATAAACATACACAAGTTCACAATAATTGAGTAATATAGATGTAAGATACATAAACCATCACACTTTATTACTAGTCATCATCACGATATGTGAGTAGGAGCATAAGTATGAGTATCTAGATGATATACACAATTACTATCTTTCCATGGCTATCCATAACAAGGAAATAAGATAACCAATCAAGTATGCACATTTTCCAACCATCGACCTTATTCATAAAACGACAACAGGGGTTTAACCCTTATAATCTCAATAACGTAATTTAGACACTTATCAAGTATCTAGGTTACCAAGGAGTTACGTAGTTCAAGCTTAAGGTAGGTCAAGTCCCACTTCTAACTCCAAATAATACTAAAGTCACTTCTACAAGACTAACTTCTACCTGGATTTGGCTAGGTTATCTAAGTCACACCATAAGGGCTTATCAATCATTACTAGTCCTATAAGGGAAAATCCTCTTCAAGTATTCTTTCTAAGTCATCCCAACACTAAGGTTATTCCATAACTAGTAATATTTAGGTCAACATACTCTTAAGGTTAGCCAACAACATTATTCACAACTATTAGTGCAACTAGAGTATCTCATACTATTCATGAGACTACAAGTAGAACTACCTAAGGTTCTAGGCTAAAGGTCAAACATCAAATTTTACAAGTTAATAGCCTACAATAATCAACTAATCCCAAGTATCACCAATCATCAATTTTTTTTTATCTAAGACCTTACCTAATCTCACAAGATGTCAATAATTATACTACAATCAAGCTCAATCTATATACAAGCAAGCCTAACCTACCTTGAGTCCAATTGCTCATGAACCAATAAGATTTGTCTTTCCTTTTCTTGAAGCTTCTTCTTCCACGAGCCAAGATATAAACAACATAATCTAAGAATTAATACAAGAACAACAACATCCATTATGACACCATTATGCCATTGGTCCAAAATGACACCAAACCCCCAAGTGGGTCCCACCTTCAAAAAATGAGTTTCCGAGACCAATCCAAAGTCTAAATATCATTAGGGAGCTAAAACCCTTAAGAAATTTAAGTAAATCAATCACATTTGTGGATACAATTGATCCTCGAAGAATTAGGGTTTTCGGGTCTAGAAATCAAGAAATTAATGCCAAATTTGAAGGAATCTTACCTTAGATTTGTAGCAAAAATGGATTACACACGTTATTCAAGCTCCTAATCAACCCACAAGACTCATATTTTAGTCAAAAATCTCATGGTTGCTAGGGTTATCAAAGAAATGAAAAATTCCCCAAAAATCATCCTAAAGAGCCTTTTATACGAGTTAAAATGGGCCCGCAAGGTCAAAACTTATTTTTGACCTCCCAGACTCATTCAGACTCCGTTTTTTGCAAACAAACTATGTAACCCCACTAAATTTGATATTTCAAATGCATTGGTGAAGTAGGATTTTCATTCGAGGTCATTTACGCCACTTGTGGGTCCCACATCCATATATTCCGATTCTTGACTTTTCAACTTATGGGCCGAAATGAGCTCGGGTGTTGTGGGATCCAAACTAAGGGTCTACCTTCTCTAAAATCAATATTACATAGCTGCTGGCACAGTCAAAATTTGCATTCGAAATTACTTTACTGAAGTTTTCGCTCGGCGGCCATTTGGAATCGACGAAGACTTTAAATTGGAAAAGTGGCTCTAAAAACCAAATGAACCGTCAGGTAACTGAGCTATTGATTTCAGCAGGTCACTAATGACTTGGGACGGCTATGGAGGAGCTCTATCGGCGAAAATAAGCAAGAACACAACTAATGACCTGAAGGGTCATTACAACATCCACTACTAAGGAACTTTTGTCTCCGAAAGTTAAAGATAGGGAAATACCTGAAGTCTTGAACAGGTGAGGATACTGGGCTCGCATCTCGCCCTCTAACGCTTAAGTAGCCTCCTCCACTGGGCGATGCCTCCACTGAACCTTAACTACAGGAATATCTCTAGTACGCAACCGTCTCACATCACTAGCCAGAATAAGTATGGGCTCCTCTACAAAGGCCAACTGCCCATCTAACTGGACTGAGTCCCACCTAAGCACATGAGATGGGTCAAAAATATACTTTCGTAGCATGGAGAAATGGAAAACTGGATGAACAGCGGCAAAGTATGGAGGTAAAGCTAACTCATAGGCCATCTCGCCAACTACACAGAGAATCTCAAAAAGACCAAAGCAGATATACACAATATATAAACAGAATAAAAACTGCACCAATAGTCTAGAAATCATATAATAAGTCAATGAGAATAATAAGGGAAAACTATCCTATTCATGACCAAGAGTCTAATATAATAAGACTAAGGAAGTATCAGGGTGAACTATCTTATTCCAGCTACATTAAATATACGTCAATGCTATACTGTATATCCTAGGTATATATATGAATAAGGAGAAAAAGAAAGATATATAGTAATATACAAGGTGAAGTAACGACTATACAAAATGAACAACGAAGGAAGGGATATACAGTAGTTCCATATCTTCATATATATATATATATATATATATATATAAATATATATACATATAGACATGAAGTCATATCAAAACATAAGGTATCATCATAATCTTATTTAAGACCTTATTATAACACTTATCAGGATTTAAATACTATCATACTCGGGGTATCTAATCCAAATGGCTAGACATGAAATAATTGTTCTTAATAATGCAATCATAAGATAGGAGAGGCCAAAAATGCCTTAAATCCCGATACCAGATCAATGACCAATCTATCATAAGCTAGCTATAATAATAATTATAATAATGATAACAACAATATCAATAATGGCATGAGTAACCGGCTACTCCAGACAACCAAATACCTAGCCGATCCTATGCGTACCCCCACCGCTTAGGCTCAGAAGGTTCAATCAACATACAACAACACAAGGCATATTCTTCACCTATATCTATGCAACCATCCCATACTGGATAATAGACATAGGTGCATACTGGTGATAGGCGATGAAGAAATGAATGCAAGGTACATAATTAATATCACAACTTATCATAACTGTCCTCATCAGGACCATCATCATCGTAATCAATCTTCGGCCGTGCCAGGTATCAATGTATCATCAATATATCCTCTGACCTTGTCGGGTATGATCATCACAATAGTCATTACTGAATAACATACACTAAAATACTCATAAACATAATCATATCACCATAGAATATCTATCTAGTCAATACTTCCCAACCATTCGTTAATAGTTAACCAACACTTATTATAATAGAATCACTAGTTCGCTAGTCATCACAGAACCTCTAGTTATTAGCCCAAACCTTATCCTTCACATAATCTTTATTCACGGGATAACAACTAACCACTATTTATTTAATAGTCAACATATAATATCTAGTAAAGGTCATCATTAGACCAAAACCGTCATTTATCCACCATTCATTATTATCAACTACTCATCCTATATCCGTTAATTATTATTAGACAACACATTACTACTTGTCACCCAACCATCTTTTATTAACTGACATCATTTCTTAACTGACCATCGTTAGCTACTCTGTTTCAACTAAGTAAGATTCATTAACTAATACATTAGATTCCTAGCCATCAAGTTCTATAGTCCCCTAATAGACAACTAGTTACCACATAGATTAATCATCTAACAAGAAGAGCAGTCATAAGATCATATTTCAACTATAATCACATCATTTATAATGGTAAATAATCATAAATGTACCGAATCAGTGCATGCCATCACCAGTATTCTATCACGTAATGCTTCATAGATTAAGAGTTATACTCATCTAAAATATTAAAATAAATATTAAAAATTATTGAGGTGTTACATGTTCAATCAGTGGAATGATAAGCATAATACCGCTTCTTCCTCCATCCCATATCGGAGAGATAAGTATACAAACATATACATATTTATATTCATAAACTGTAATCACATTGTTTATAATGATAAACACTTCTTGGCTATTCAATCAATATCATAACACGCCCCTTGGCCCATCAATTTATCCAAAATAATCACAACATCATAATCATGGCCTTAGAGGCCCATACACATATCCGAAACTCATATCAATAATCATATTTATAATACACAGTATATCCCTAATCATCTCACATATAGGAGGCATAATTTGATAAGCATGTCATCATCTCTCACACAAGAGAAATCTTACAAATAGGAGGAATAATATAGATAGACATATAATTGTCTATAGAATAGCATATATTAATAGGTCATACAACATGTCAATGAGGAATATCACTTCTCTAGACCAATTTACATATCCAAGAGGAACATCATCTCTATATGTACAACAATCATGACTAAATAAAATAGCAACTCTATAGGCCAATCATCAAGTCTAAGAGGAAATAACATCTCTATAGTCCAATCATCAAGTCTAAGAGAAAATAACATCTCTATAGTCCACATAACGTATCTAGGAAGGATATAATCTCTAAATGCTCAATATCACTTCGACAAGGAGTATCATAACCATAACTGAAAAGCCACAATTCGGAACATCAATACAAGTTACCAAGTTACGAAGTAACCTTATTCTAAGGTTTACTAGCCCTATCTATGTCTAACATCCACAAATAAGTCCACAGGACCTAACACAAGCTTAGGTCTAAGTGGGCTGAATGATCCCACTTCTAATCCATAATTTTCATAATTAGGCATACCATACCCCAAACTAGGCTAAGGTATCTAGTTCATCTTCTAGATGTCAAGTAAGCCATATTCAAGCCTAAGATAGCAACTTTGACTAGAAACAAGGGCACTCAAGTCAACTCTACCAAACTTACGATTTCAAGACAACCACACTAGCCCAATAAGACTAAATATACAAATCATGCTTCAAATGCTAAAACCATATTCCAAACATAGCATTTTATCATATCCATGCTATAACTAATCTAAACTAAAGAGGGAAGCCAATAGGATACAAAAGGGTCATAAACATTCCATCTTTCGAGTCCAAAACCCTCATTTATTCCCCAAACATCAACAATGAAGGTCAAGTTGTCCTACTCATAATCAAGTCTAACATCCATATTCACACACAACATATATCATACCTCATCTATGAAGAAAAGTAGACAGAAGCCTACCTTAAGGATAAACCGTAAAACCTCACTTCATGCACCATATGCTCGTCTTCACTTTACAATCCTCAAAATGCCATCACACAATCAAAACCATAAACTACTAATTAATATTAGTCTAATGATACTCATATTGCACTATTATGCTCCGGGTCCAAAAAGGACACCAAACCCCAAATGGGTCCCACATACCAAAAATGAGTTTTCGAGGCCAACCCAATGTTCACATGTGAACAAGGAATCATAACCCTCAAAGAATGGGTGAAAACTAAGCATACTTTGGGCTAAAATCAACCCCTAAGAGAAATTAGAGTTTTAGGTCAAAACGAAGAAATTCAAGCATGAATTTCAGAAATTCTTACCTTAATCTTGAAGATAATTGCTATACAAGATGATGATTAAGCTCCCAAGTTTCCCCCATGACCAATTTTGAGTTATTGAAAATATACTATAAACCAACTCAGACTCTTAGCACGATATAAATGAAAAAAAATTAAAGGACTCCTAAGAATGTCACATAGCCTCCCGAAGATAGGAAACAGACGCTAGTGTTCTAATCTGCAGGACTCAATTAGATACTTGCTCTTGTACCAATAATACCGCTGACACCTATTCTCTGATACCAATTTGTCACGACCCAATTTCTGATTTATGATGGAACCTACCACAACCCACCGGTAGGTAAGCCAACACCGTAACCCAGAGCTAATGCAATGGGTTACCTTGGTAGAAACATCCAACATGGGCCCTATGCAACAACACATTATAAACAACAACATTCCATAAACGAAACATCTAACATTTGAATACCAATCCCATGACCTGATAATATAAGTACAAGAGAAACTCTAAATTCGACAACAGAAATTACAATTCGAAGTCTGACAACTTAAATAGTCTGATACAATTGTCTCAAAGACAAAAGACAAGTAAGGATAGAAGGGAAAGAGGGAAACTCAAACTCCAAGAACCCACCCTATCTCCAATTGGTCAACGCGGCATGATCCCAACTCAACAATGGTAACTAGAACTTAGGTCTGCAACAAAAAAGTACAAAAGTGTATTATGAGTACCAAAACACGGGTACTCAGTAGGCATCATCGGTCGATTGAGCTAAATTATAATATAAGGATGATATAAGGTAAGATAATAACTTAAAGTCAAAGTATAGGAACGAACCTGAATCTTCTTTAATATCATTATTTAAATACTAAATAAACTATATCAATAGTACTACATTCCATATCCGCATATACCATAACCTTCATACAACATAAGTAATCATTTTGGAAGTAAAGCCGCATAAATATACAAAAACAACCATAAATTTATTGTAATCAACACCAACCATTATTAAAATATAAAGCACAAGAACTTACCACGACGACCCATACCGCTGGGAAGTACACACAAAAGAACACAACAAAGAACTCGTCATGGCATCCCATACCACCTGAGAGTACACCAAAATAATACAATACAAAAACTCATCACGGCTTCCCATACCAATGGAGAGTACACCAAAAGATCAAACCATCAATATATCAAGGCACAACTACACAATCACTTACCCAAAACTGCAGGTCCACATTCCCACTATGGCCTTTTACATAGGTCTACGGTCATCATCAAAATCACATTTATATACAACAAAACCGAGATCACTATAACATAGCTATAAAGTCGTTTATTATCTATTTCATTAATGAACTCCAAGTCCAGTCTATATTAGCTAATCACCAAATCCATGAAGCACTAGTTTACAAGTCTTATAGTTTACTAATCATTAAATAAGGAAAAGCTACAGGTTACCAACACCATTATTTATTCACCTATCTCAAGTCCATTATCTAGTTAGAAACCTCATTATATAAGTCATCATTTAAACCACCACGACATCACATACTAGAAGTCAACTTAACTATTCATCATACAATCCTAAGACCGATATCATTAGGCATATTATAACCTTAATGACTAGTTTCCATATTTTAACCAAGTAAGATCCACCAACTATTTTACTAGGTTTCTATCCCACAAGTCATAGCCATTTATTAGAAACAACTAGTTGTCACATAGCCATATTACTAGGCGAAATTCCATAACATAACCATTTATTCGGTCAAGAAGATTACTAAGAAGCCCTTAATTTTACACATGATTATCCTATCAAGTGTAATTAACCCAATCTTTAGCCTAACTTATCACTAGTTACTAATTAGAGTCAACAACGGTCACACCCCTTATTTAGTGATTAGTGACAAAGAATGAGTATCAAAACCATGAAAGACATCATGTCTCGAGAACATCATTGGTTAGCCACACATGGCATAACCTTATATATATACATATGCACTTATATAAAGTTCCGCACACGGCATCATAACATCATTACCTCTTTCGAATTCACCGGGTATAATCATAACATCATTACCTCTTCTGAATTCACCGGGAATCATCATTACATAATTACCTTTTTGGAATTCACCGGGTATCATCATAACATCATTACCTCTTCCGGATTCACCGAGAATCATCATAACTTTAATATTTCCTTTGGATTCACCGGGCATCATCATAGTATCAATATTTCCTCCAGATTCATCGGGCATCATCATAGTATTAATATTTCCTCCAGATTCACCAAGCATCATCATAGTATCAATATTTCCTCCAGATTCGGCGAGCATCATCATAGTATTAATATTTCCTCCGAATTCACCGGGCATCATCATAGTATCAATATTCCCCCGGATTCGCTGAGCAACATCATAGTATCAATATTTCCTCCAGATTCACTGGGCATCATCATTGTATCAATATTTCCTATGGATTTCCAGGCATCATCATAGTATCAATATTTCCTTCGAATTCGTCAGGCATCATCATAGTATCAATATTTCCTCAAGGTTCACCGGGCATCATCATAGTATCAATATTTTCCAAGACAACAACATGCAAACATATATGGCCCAAATCAATAAACATACACAAGTTTATATTAATTGAGTAATAGAGATGTAAGATACATAAACCATCACACTTTATTACTAGACATCATCATGATATGTTAGTAGAAGCATAAGCATGAGTATCTAGATGATATACACAATTACCATATTTCCATGGTTATCCATAACATGACAATAAGACAACCAATCAAGTATACATATTTTCCAACCATCAACCTTATTCATAAACCGACAATTGGGTTTAACCCTTATAATCTCAATAACATAATTTAGACGCTCATCAAGTATCTAGGTTACCAAGGAGTTACATCGTTCAAGCTTAAGGTGGGTCAAGTCCCACTTCTAACTCCAAATAATACTAAAGTCACTTCTACAAGACTAACTTCTACATAAATTTAGGCTAGGTTATCTAAGTCACACCATAAGGGCTTATCAATCATTACTAGACCTATAAGGGAAAATCCTCTTTAAGTATTCTTTCTAAGTCATCCCAAAACTAAGGTTGTTCCATAACTAGTCATATCTAAGTCAACATACTCTTAAGGTTAGACAAAAACATCATTCACAACTATTAGAGCAACTAGAGTATCTCATACTATTCATAAGACTACAAGTAGAACTACCTAAGGTTCTAGGCTAAATGTTAAACATCACATTTTACAAGTTTAATAGGCTAAAATAATCAACTAATCCCAAGTATCACTAGTCATCCATTTGTTATTTAATATCCCGCTAAATCTCACAAGATATCAATAATTATACTACAATCAAGCTCAATCTACCTACAAGCAAGCCTAACCTACCTCGAGTTCAATTGCTCATGAACCAACAAGCTTTGCCTTCCCTTTTCTTAAAGCTTCTTATTCCACGAGCCAAGCTATAAAAAATATAATCTAAGCATCAATAAAAGAACAACAATACCTATTGTGACACCATTATGCCATGGGTTCAAAATTTCACCAAACCCCCAAGTAGGTCCCACCTTCAAAAAATGAGTTTTTGTGACCAACCCATACTCTAAATATCATTAGGGAGATGAACCCTCAATAAACTTGAGTAAATCAATCACATTTGTGGATATAATTGAGCCTCAAAGACTTAGAATTTTTGGGTCTAGAAATCAACAAATTAATACCAAATTTGAAGAAATCTTACCTTAGATTTGTAGAAAAAATGGAATACACAAGTTATTCAAGCTCCTAATCAACCTACAAGATTCATTTTTTAGTCACCAATCTCTCATGGTTGTTAGGGTTCTAAAAGAAATGAAAAATGTCCCAAAAATTGGCCTAAAGAGCCTTTTATACGAGTTAAAATGGGCCCGCAAGGTCAAAACTTATTTTTGACCTCCCCGACTCTATTTTTCGCAAACGAACTATGTAACACCACTAAATTTGACATTTAGGAAGCATTAGTGAAGTCGGATTTTCCATCCGAGGTCATTTAGGCCACTTGTGAGTCCCACATCCATATATTTCGATTCTTGACTTTTCGACTAATGGGTCAAAATGAGCTTGGGTACTGTGGGATCCAAAACAAGGGTCTACCTACCCTAAAATAGATATTACATTGCTGCTGGCACAGTCAAAGTTTGCATTTGAAATTATTTTTCTAAAGTTTTTGTCCAACAACCATTTAGAATCGATGAAGACTTTAAATTAGAAAAGTGGTTCTAAAACCCAAATAAACCATCAGGTAACCGAACTATCGATTTTAGCAAGTCTCTAATCACTTGGGACATCTATGGAGGAGCTCTATCGGCGAAAATAAGTAAGAACACGGCTAATAACCTGAAGGGTCATTACACTATAATTCTCTCAAAAGCTTTTGGGCAAGGGAAGCTAGGGTTTTAACTAAAGGATTAATTTGGGGTTTGTCTTAGAGATCCCTTTCCATCATCATCTTGGTTTAAGGCATGTTCTCTTCCCTCATTCTTAATTCTATCTAAAATTATGGTTTTGTGAATGTTTTCATGACTTTATTGATTGTATGATTTTGGTTTTCAAATATGAATTGGGAGTTTTGATATTAAATGGTTGGTTATGGTTTTCCATAATTTTAATTATGCTTTATGTGTGTTAATGGTGGTTTGGATAATTGGATTGCATGAGAATGGTTTAATGGTAATTGGAATTGGTTTTGGTTATATAATGCCCCAATGTGTTTGACAAAATACCTATAATAGTGTTTTCATTGCATTGAGTACTTTTAATAGAACTCTTGCTTGTTTTAAAACTTAGTGAAGGAATTATGCATGGTTTAAATGGCTTTAAAAGGTAAATGACTAAATGGTTATGGTTGTGGGGTATAAGGAATCCCCCAAGTGGTTTAATATGGTAAATAGAAGGGCACTTGGAAGTCCCCTTAAACCTATATGTAGTTGGCTATGGATAGTACTTGCAAGTATGGTCGGTATGACGATACCACCACTAAATGGTCTTGGCTAATAAATGGTAAATGGATTGATTAGTTTCTTGGTAATGGTTTTAATTAATCAATAATGGCGGGATATGTAGCAAAATCGTGGAAGGTGGAGGTCTCGGGGGGAAAAACTGGAAACTCATATTTGCCGATGTGAGGCTGGTCTTGATAACCGTGTGCATGATGTCACACTATATTTTGGGGGATGTATTATTCATCCTAGGTTTTCTTTCCTGTTTGTGCGGCTACACGAACTGGGGACCTTTCAGCAGGGGGAGCTGGACCCATATAGACCATTGATAGATTAAGACAGTAAAGCTACACAACCCAGGTAAAAGTTTTAAATGCATGCTAAAACTTGTCCCCTTTTCCGACATGGTTATATATATATATATGTATGGTTGTGTGCATATGGATGGTTTTACTTGGTTTTATAAATAGTATTATTTTATTATTATTTTGAGATCATGTTAGCATTCACCCGCTAACCCATCTACTGGCAGTTGTATACCCACGCTATGCAGGAAATGACCATTTTACTCATTCTACATGGTGATTGACTTGGGGATCAACATTTAGACTGAAGTGGTGAACTTTCATCTTTTTGAAAGGCTTGATTTCATGTTATGGATATTTCTAGACACTTTGATCCTATTTTGGATATTGATTTTGGCCATGGTTGGAGGCATGTCCCAGCTGAATTTTATTACTCTTTTAGTTAGAGGCTTTATGGTACTGCTATAGATTGAAATGGGCGGGATCAGTACTAGTGTCAGCCTTGGCATTTGTATTGGTATTGGGGCTGACACAGGTCAATAAAATTGTTGGTTGTTCCATCATATTTTATTTTGGGATTAATTATATTATGTTTTGGTACTTATTTGATTATGGATTGGTTTGGTTTGGTTGGTACAGTTTGGCGTGATGGGATAACTTGGTAGGGTCGGTCTAGGAATGGACCTATCCCAGAGTCAGTCATGTCCAGTTATTCTATATTTCTATTTGTTCGATATTCAACCGACTCAATGTATGCTAATGGTGGTTGGGTTGGGTAATAGGGGGTGATCCCCGGTCCTGGTTGAACTTGGGATACCCATTATGACAAGACCCCCTGTCGGGTCGGGTCATCCTCCTACTTATAATCATAAAGTAATTTGATAAAATCTCTCAAAAATGACTCATTAGCTCTAAAGATATGATTAAAATATTTAAATGAATTTTTTTTTTAAGTGCCATACACAAAGACGATGATATGTTTGTGGCATTATCAATGATATAGTAACAACTATTTCAGGATCTTGATCAGTAAAAATTGTTTGTGGTTTATCTGCAGACATAATCCTAATAAATGCATTAAAAAGACATTTAGATTCAATTGATTCTTCATATAAAGAGTTGCTCTAAATATAACCATTTCCCTATGATTATTTAAACCACAAACAATGCCAAAGGTCGATACTCTTTATTTGTTCTATATGTCGTGTCAAAAGACTCAATATTTTCATAAATCGTAAAATCTGTTATCATCTTTGCATCAGCACAAAATATATTCGTTATCAAATCATCATCATCTAATTGTAAAGAATACCCAAAATCAAGATCTTCTAGTGTCCTTTTCTCAAAATAATCAATCAAACTATGAGCCATTGCACGTTTCAAACTATCTTTTCTTTTATTCTGAAGATAATTTTTCTGATCTCTCTTTGTGTAATCTAGAAAAGATTGTCCTCTAACTTGACGAGCAGAATAATCAAATGAAGCTTTAGGATGTATCTGTGAGTCATCTAATAAGTCAATTTCATATACTTGAGCAACTTTTATCTTTCTTTGTGAGGGCAACATATGAGCCAAATAAGAATGAACAAGAGGATGATTATGTTTCTCTTCAAACGAAGTGATGAGACACATTCCATTTGACTAACGACTAACAAGAATATGAGCTAAGCACCTTGTTCTAGTTTCATCTCTTTTTCTTTGAATAGTTGTATCTCTTTTTTCTTTGTTTCCGTACCCTCCTTTTATAACATGTCAATTTTCTTGAAGTCACATACCCTCGGATTTTGTTTTTGTTAGCATATTCTTTCCTAATACTAAAACAAATTACACCAGCGTATTGATTATAATATTCAAATGAATGTTCATCCGAATCAAACTCCATCCCAAGTTTGATGGGTACATTACAACCACGAGACTCACTAGATCCAATGTCCATTAATCTAAATACAAAGAATATAAACAAGAGAATAATCAGTAAACCCTATAGTTAAAAAGAACTCTAATGTGAAATTTTAAAAAATCAATTATAAAACAAATTCAAATAATGAATCACACTACATTTGGAGAAATTATTAGGTGAGTTGGAAAACTAAACGCTAATTCTGCCCTAGTTTTAAACTAGTCTGCATATATTTTTTTAAAAAACATGAAAGAGGGATACAAGAGGTGCAGAGACGCATAGTGCTATTAATTTTCTATTTGTATTGTATATGTCTTCGGCTGTTTCATATTTTATACATATATATATATATATATATATATAGACACATATGTATGCACTTGTGGCATTGTCCAACAAATTCTCTTCTTCTAAGCCTTAGCCTAGCTTTGCCTTTTCTCATGCTTACAAGAGCTTTTATTTAAGTTGGGCTTCTATGTATTATTACTTCATTAAGTCCTAGTAGCTAGAGTATGATTCATAGACACTAAAGAAACATGGAGTGAACCAACTAGGAAAAATATCCAGAATAATGTACAAAAAGTCTTACTCATTCATTATTTTTTTTATTTATATAAAAGAGTGGTTGGAGGACGATCAAGGGTATATTTGTCATTTTACATCTAAATGGTACAATTATTAGACAATAGTAATATCAACAAAGAACTCTATTAGCCATTTATTTTTATTTTTCTAGCTTATGTGCCTACATTTTCTAAGTGGACCCATTATGTGGCTAACGACATTTTTATTTTCAAGTTTTAACTTATTCAACCACATTATTTTTGAAGTAATATTTTAATAAATTCAAATTTATAATCTGAATCTCCTTTCATGAAATATTAGATTATTTATATAGAACTATAATTATTATTTTTATGTGGTAAATGTTGAATTTTTTTCTTCATAAATTTATTTTATTATATATTAAACTTTCTAAGTAAAAATTCTGACTCCGCCAAAATTTTCAATACTCCAAGCTTTTAGTATTTTAGTTTTTTGCTCAAAAAATACTATCACGCATGAACTTGGTGGGTTAAAATTTAAAGTTGCTAACCTATTGAAAGATTTTTTTTTTTTTGTTCATTATTGAATAATTTTACAAAAAAATTATAATTAAATTAGTCTATAAATATTTTACTATAAATGAAAAAGAATTACATATGTAATATTCATATAAAGCTTCGAACGCACAATTTTTGTATTCACTTATGGATTATAGGTGTAATCACAATTGATGTATATGTTCAACTCGCAAAACAGATATTTAAAAGATAATTTGTTTTAAAAAAAGATTGAAGTACATTTAATGGTCAGTGTAAAGAAATTTTACTGTATTATATAAATATATTTATATGTAATCTTTTAGAAAAATTGTGATTTGTAATCTTAAAAATAAGATATATAATTCTCCATTCATTCCTTTTATTTGCTCCATTTGGGTTGTGCTTATATTCCTTATATTTGCTCCTTTAATTTTTCAAGAATAGTTTGAACAAAATCTTCCTATTATGTCCTAGTTCAATAAATGTAATCATTAATGATTTGAAAAGAGTTATAAAATTTAATTAGGGGTATATTAGTGAAATTACTTTTTGTTTTATCGGAGTAAGAGATTAAGATATGTGTCTAACCCAAATAGATAAAAAAAAAAAGGAACGAAGAGAGCACGATATAATAGATAAATTAACCTGCAGTTTAAACTAAGATTAAATAACATATATTTTTTTAATCCCTTTAATTAAAATTTTAACTCCACCAATATTAATTTAATTTATGATTTATTTTTTTATAAATAATTTTCAACTATCAATAATGCATCTTGAGTATTTTTATATTATTTCATTATGAAAATGAATGGATGATATATTTAATATAGATAAGAACAATCTTTTATCTCCTTAATTCAAAGACACTATATACTTTTGCTTATATAGTATATTAGGTAAAAAGACAATATTTTGAGAAATTATTTCTCGTAAGATTTTATAAAAAATGTTAATATACTGATACTTATAATTTAATTTATCGGCTTGTATAATTTTCAAATAAAATTGAAAAATAAAAGCATTAAAAATAGCTAATTAATTCAAGGAAATGTGTTTGACCTGATGTTAAAATAAGTATTGAAGCATACCATATTTTAATTTTAATTAGGCAATTTAAATAGGTTGTAATCTATTATTTGATTTTATAAAAACAAACAATATAAATTTTTGAAAGTGAGATCTCTATTATTATTTTCTATTATATTTATTTGAAAATATTAATTTAATTTTCTTGTAGACTAAATAAATATCGATAAATATATTTTTAATTTTAATATTGGTCCCGTAAAATGAGCCCTTCATAATCTAGTCAGATAATAAATAGAACAAAGCAAACAACCAAAATACATAGTTCAAGTTCTATGTTACTTCAGAAACAAAAGGTTAATTTCAGAGTTATATTATACTAGTGATTTCAACAAGTTTAAAAGGATGTTAAATAGTTTGATTACTACAAAAGTCTAGTGAAAGCATTTTATCAAATATATGATAGACACTTCTTATACATTGACATTTGCAGCTATAAGAAGAGTGCAAAGCAATGAATAACCTGCTTTTGTGTCATCACTTTTTTTCGATAAAATAAAATTGTTCTTCAACTGATTTTCTTGTTCTTTGCGATCTTCTGTTGTTGAGCCTTGTAAACGATTTAGTTTTCTGTCGAGTTTTGTCTTGATTCTCCTTTGAAATATTCTTTCCATGGTAAGAAAATCTTTTTCTAACAGAAAATATTGTCCACATAATTTTTTTCGCAACGCTTTCTCAAAAATTTGCGTTATTCTTAGATTTTATCTTAATTTTATCAAACTAATATTAAACCAGACCTGATACTTTATTTTAATCATAATTTAAAGGGCTTTTTGGGTTAATCAAACTAATATAAGTTGACAGCTATCAGCAGATTACTCCTCCCTCCACTAGACTTAGACAAACTAGACAATTAGTGTACTGGAGAGGAGTTGCTCTCTCTTTTGTCATAGCGATTTTTCTGGCTTTGAAGAATCATTCTCTTTGAAAAGATAGGTAAATAATTCCTTAAATCGATGAGAAGCTAAACACAAATGGTTATAATAAATGCAGAAAGAATTTCTTTGAAAGAAGTCTTCAGAACAAACAAACGGGTAAAAAGTTAGCTAATGTCTAGCTTCATCTCTCACTAAAAAATAAAAGAGTTCATCTACTCTGTCCAATGAAGTCGCAGAGCATTGGTGCTTCAGCACCTGCTGGTGAGTAATTTGTAGTCGCGGTTGTACTAGCACCCACTGATAAATTGTGCTTTGTGAAGAATGTACGGTCATGAAGATCATTGTATCTTTAAATTGCCAGTTAGTCAGGTATACCTGTACGGAAGTCACATTGGAAACCTCGGCATCTCCTGTAAGCACTGCTATTACACAGGACATTGATGATATCAAAACCTAATTTTTCAAGTCATGATGGTGCCTACTTTATTCCACCAATAGGCAAGCCAAACCATAGCCCGGAATGGTAGGTAACGGGCTAACGGATGAAAACTAAAAAAAACCCACATATAATGATAACAGTAGTAATAATAAGCAAAAATCAGAAAGCAAACATATGGAGTATATCAAACAGGTAGGGATGACAATGGGACGGTGCTGGTTTTAGCTATGCAGGGCGGTGCGGGTGCGGGGGCGGTGCGGGTTAAAGTTAGTTTTTTTTTAAATGGTTTGGTGCGTTACGAGTTGTGGGTATATACAGGTTTAAATTAAAAAAAAAGAAGAAGAAGCTAAAATTAGTATTATTCTCATGAATATACCTAAAATTATATGTATTCTTTACTTAAAATTTTATGATACTTAGGCTACATTTGTTTTTTTTTAAGATTCAGATGTCTAAATCTGAATGCACATCTGAATGATTAAGATGTTGTCTCTAGATCTGAAAACTGGATGATTAAGACTATTTGTTTTTCAACATTTGAATGTGTAAAAAAAATTATTTGTATATATAATAAAATAAAAAATACGATTCAAATAAAAAATTAGTTATATATTAGAAAAGTATGTAATTTAATACAACAAAATTATTATTTGATTGAGAAAAGTCATTTATGTTTGTTAGTGATAGTGGATATGGTTTTTAATGGTGTTTACGGTGATAATGATTGATGTTGGTGGTGATAGTTGTGATGACTGGTATTGTAGTGACTGTTATGATGGTGGTGGTAGTAGTTGTGATGTGACGTTGCTTGATGTTAGTAGTTTGAGGTGTTGATTGTGTTAGATGAAACATGAATGCATGATGGTTGATGATGTGTTGGTACTAGTTGGAGATGTTGTTTGTTGTGATGGTGGAGATGGTTGTTAGTAGAGATAAATTATAGCGATGGTAGTGGTTGAAGTGGTGGTAGAGATGACATTACTAGTGACAATGGTGGTAGCAGCCGAAGAATGTACGGAGGTTGTGACGTAGTAGAGGTAGTTAGTGGTGGTGCTAGTTGTGATTGATGAGTTGGTCGGTAGTAGGAATTGACCGGTAGTGGTTGATAATGGTGGTGCTGTTGACGGCGGTGGTAGCGATGAATATAATTTGAATAATAAAGGTCATTAGTGTGGTAGCGGTTGACAATAGTGGTTGGTAGCGATATTTATTGTCGATGGTGGTTGTGTTGGTGGAGGTGGTTGGTGGTGATGGTGGGTGGTGGTTGACAATAGTGGCGGTGGCGGTGGGTGGTGGTTGACAATAGTGGCGGTGATAAAGGTGGCTAGTGGTGGTGACTGCTGATTATGAATAGAGTGAAGAATATTATCCAACACCAGAATATCTCTTCAGACCTATTAACACTTGGTTCTAGATCTGAATAATTAAGACCTTTTCAGACCTATTAAGAGCTAAAATCTTAATAAAAAATAAATGCACTTAATGGTCTGAAGTCTGAACCATTCAGATTCAGACCTCCATTAAGTGCAAACAAATGAGGCCTTAATATGACATGTATAACACTACAAATAAATAATTTTATAGCTTTTTTAATATCTCTATTCATTTTTTTAAAAAAATGATATTTGATCATTACTTGTATACGTGATACTTTTTTGATAATTTCTTAGTGAAAAGTAATATAATTGAAATTAGTTGTTATTATTTTCTAGTTGTAGATTTGAAAATAATATGATTTTTCAATGGAGTTACGGATTTTTCAAAAAAAGAAAAAAACAAAAATATGGGACGGTGCGGGTATGCACGGGGATGAGTGTGGGGCGGGTTTATGCGGATTTGAAGGTGCTGCGGTGCAGTTTTAAAATTTGCGGGTTTAGAAAAAACCCGCACCACACCGCACCATTGCCACCCCTACAAACAGGGGATGGAAGAAGACCTAAATATACAAACGAATCTCTCCCAAGACTTGGTATGGTCGGTACTAGAGCCCCTTCTAAAAGGTACCCAAAGTACTAGATAGAATCCAAAACA
This sequence comes from Capsicum pubescens, assembly GCA_030864215.1. Classification (NCBI taxonomy): domain Eukaryota; kingdom Viridiplantae; phylum Streptophyta; class Magnoliopsida; order Solanales; family Solanaceae; genus Capsicum; species Capsicum pubescens. The sequence goes on along the minus strand of CM061540.1, from coordinate 268,374,444 downwards.
TACATAGTATATACAAGCAGTCTCGAGTACAAAAGACTAAACTAGAACAGATAGAGGAGGATTAGCCTCAGACGACAGCAAACTCACCCTACTCCGAATCAGTATTGGAAAGTAGGAATCATGTCAACGCCGGCTTCTAGTACTCGAATCTGCATCACGGTGAAGATGCTGAACTGTAGTATGAATACCAAAGCAATGGGTACTTATTAGGCATCATCGACTGACTGAGCTCAGTACAGGAAAAGTATAACTAAAATATGAGGGTGTAAAATCTAAGTCACTAGTAAATAGGGATAAAAAGGTAAACAACTATCGAGCTACACAAACTCGATAAAGGAATAAGTAAAAGCGATATAGAAAGATAAATATCCCAGTAATAAAAGCAAATCAAACATAACCTAACTGGGCCCCTATAAGCCCGCTAGGCCCACTGAAGAAGACAAGTAACCTAACCGTGTTACCAAAAGCCGGCGGGACACACAAGAATTTTTTTTAAAGAAAAGTGTAAATAATCCATAACAACACCAATCCCCTGAAATCATAGTAGCCATCCAAATGTGTACTAGGCTAGAACCAACACCAATGGATAGTAACCAGAGGCCAAACACCGAGCTTGAACCGGTAGTGGTGGATAATAACAAGTGACCACAAGCCGAATTTGAACCAAAAAATAGTAGGTAATAATGAGAGGCCACATACATGATAAACAACAGAACTCATAATTAGATGCTAGACTCGAACCGGAACTCAGAGGAGCCACAACTCCCAGAATAACAGTAATCAATACCAGAACTCCCAAATCATCATAACCAGATGTCGAACTCAAATCGAAACTCATAGTAACTATACCCAACTATAAAATTAAAATCTAAACCATACCATAACCAGTGCCAAAGTGGTACCAAAATTCATAATTAATGAAAAAATAAAGTATATGCTGACCCTAGACTGTAACTAAAATATATTTAAATAATCATTCGCATATTATAATTAAAAAGAGACGAATTCAAGGTTCCGCAACGTAATTTCACGTTCTAAAGTGATATATTCTAGATCATACTAAAGATAAGGGACTAAAATTTACTAGAATGGGATCCTAACCGGATAAATAAGACATAATACACATATTAAATGATATGCAAACTACAAGTACTTGTCCAAAACTAGCATAATAGTACACAATTACTGTAAACAAACTCAATCTAAAGATAAGGTAAGTCTAGCCTACCTAGATGTCAAGAAAAAAATGTCTCTTCGAGAAGTCTTTGAATAGTGCTCCGCTAGAATCCGAGCTTGAATAATTTGATGTAGATAATTGATTTTCTTTTCCAAAATAAAGTATTTTTGAGTTTGAAATATAATTTTCATTAGATTTTCTTCAAGATCCTTAATACAGTGGATGAACACATAAATACATATATAGATATTTCCTGTTGACAACCAATATCACACGCCCTTAATACCTTAGCCACAAGCTATATATATTCACTACTTATGTGTAGTAAAAGATAGGAAAACTTTGTATAGGTGAAAGAATTCCACCATTATAGATACAAATGTTCATACGTGGAAATGGAGGTGGCAACACCCACCTCTTAAGTTTTATCCATTAAGTATATACCCGAGTATTGCATAGGTTCGTGGCAAAAAAATATAATATTTTGAATATATCAGAATTAGTAGAAAATTATTTCTAATAAAATATATATTATATAATAATAATATTTTAACATTTCTAGATTTACTATCTCCGCTTAAAATATTAACAATCTATAAACCTATTTATAAAGAAATATAGAAATATCATAACTAAAGAATTTTGTACCTATCAAAATATTTTAGAAGGGTAATAAATTATATTTCTACCAAATGCTAATTTTAATTAAGTATTCTACAATATCTTTGGTATTACTAAAATTCTCAAATGAACTGCCCGAAAATCGAGTAGTTAGTCCCACCAAGTTATAAATAACTTGGGACAGTTATATAAAAGCTCTAGACACTGAAAGTGTATGAAAATGAGGAAAATGACAATGGGAGTCATTACAACATCCACTACTAAACAAACTTTCGTCCGTGAAAATAAAACATAAGGAAATACCCAAGGGCTCAAACGGGTAGGGATACTGGGCCCGCATCTCACACTCGGTCTCCCAAGTAGCCCTCTCAGCTGGACAGTGATGTCATTGAATCTTAACTAATAGAATTTTCCTTGAACGCAACTATCTGACATCCCTGGCTAAAATGGACACCGACTCCTCTACAAATGCCAACTTCTCGTCCAACAGAATTGAGTCCCACCAAAGCAGGTGCGACTCATTTGAAATATACTGTCACAACATAAACACATGGAACATCGAGTAAATAACTAAAAAGGCAGAAGGTAATACCAGCACATATGCTACCTCCCCAACTGTCTGCAGGATCTCAAAGGGTCCAATATATCTGGAGCTAAGCTTGCCCCATCTCCCAAATCTCATCACTCTTTTCATGAGTGATACTCAAATGAAGACTTTATTTGAACCTCTGAACCTCCATGGATGACATTTGTGGTCTACTTAACACCTCTGTCTATTCTGAGGTGCTCGAAGATTGTAATGAATCACCTGAACGTTGTCCAATGACTCATAAACCAAATCTATGCCACGAGGCCTAGCCTCCAAAGTCTCAAACCAAACAACAGGGGATCGATATTGTGTACCATACAATGCCTTAAATTATGCCATCTAAATACTCGAATGAAAGCTATTATTATATGTAAACTCCTCCAAAGGTAGAAACTGGTCCTACTAACCCCCAAACTCCAATGCATAAGCGTGGAGCATGTCCTCCAAGACCTAAATCGTCCACTCTGAATGCCCATTATTCTGGGGTGAAATTTGGTTCTAAGGTCAACCTAGGTGCCCAATTCCTCCTGAAATTTCCTTCAGAATCTAGAAATAAAATGAGAGCCTCAGTCTAAAATAATGGATACAAGTACCCCGTGTAAGTGAACCACCTCTTGAATATAAACACAGGCTAACCTCTTGGCACTGTAGGAAACTCAAATGGGGATAAAATATGCAGACTTTTCAATCGATGCATAATGACCTAATTGTTTTTGAAACTAAGGGAAGTGCGAGGCAACCCTCCTACGAAATCAATCGTAACTCATTCCCACTACTGCTCGGGAATGGGTAGTTGCTGAAGCAATCCACCAGGCTTCTGGTGCTCAGCCTTTACCTGCTAACAACAAAGAAATCAAGCCACAAACCTTGAAATATCTCTACACCTACCACTCCACCAGTAATGTTGCCTCAAATCTCTATAGATCTTAGTTGTCACGGGGTAAATAGAGTATCTAGAGCTATGAGTCTTAAAAAAGAATCAACTGAATCAAATCTCCAACCCTTGGAACAAAAATATAATGATAAAACCTCAAGACACCATCAAAATCTAAGGTAGACCTCCTAAACTCACCCCTTAACATATGTCCTCAAATGTTATGAACATTGCTATCCTCAAACCGATGACCCCAAATCTACTCCAACAAGGTAGATCTGGCCTCAATACTAGCAATGATCCTCCGAGGTTTAGAAATATCCAAAAAAAACATCAAGTTAGCTAAGGACTGAATGTCCAAAGCCAACTACCGCTGAGAAACTAAAATAAAGGTTAAGCTACCATACTTATTGATTTTTGGCTCAAGGCATCCACTACCATATTTTTCTTGCCCTGATGGTAGATAATAGAGATATCATAGTCTTTTAAAAACTCAAGCCATCTACACTGCTTTGAATTAATATCCTTCTGGGTCATAATATATTAAAGACTGTGCTGGGCAGTAAAGAACTCATAGTGAACTCTATATAAATAATTCCTCTAAATCCTAAGCGCAAATACTATTGTTGTCAACTCCAAGTCATGAGTGGGGTAGTTGCGCTCATGCACCTTAAGCTTCCTCAACGTATATATGCAATGACACGATTTGTCACACACCCCAAACTAACACTAGATGCATCACAGTAGACAGTAAAATCCTCTCCCTCAATAGAAAGACTCAAAATAGGTGCTGAAGTAAGAAAATCCTTGAGCTTCAGAAAGTTTGCCTCATAACTCGCAGACTACTGAAATGGAACCTCTTTCCTGGTCAATCTAGTCATAGGGACTGTAATAGAAGAAAACCCTCAATGAACCACCAACAGTAACCATCCAACCCAATAAAACTGTGAATCTCAATATATGATGTAGGCCTAACCCAACTACAAATAGCCTCAATCATTGTTGGTTCTACCCTAATACCATTCTTGGACACTACGTGCCCAAAGAAAGATACAAACTCAAGACAGAACTCGCACTTTAAGAACTTGGAATAAAGTCAATTATCTCTCAAAATGTGTAGAATAGTCCCCAAATAATGCTCATTCTCCGCCATACTCCTTGAACATACCAAAATGTCATCAATAAATACTATAACAAAGGATTCCAAATACGATCAAAACACACATTTCATCAGATCCATAAAAGTTGTTGGGGGATTGGTCAACCTAAAAGACATCACCAGGAACTCATAATAATCGTAAAAAGTCCTGAAGCATGCCTTGGGGATGTCCGCAACCCTAACTCTAAATTGATGATTATCATACCTCAAATCTATCTTAGATTATACTGATACACCCTGAAGCTAGTCAAACAAATTATCAATACGAGTCATAAGATACTTATTCTTTACTATAACCTTATTCAACTTCCTGTAGCCGATAAACATAAGCATAAAGCCATCTTTCTTCTTTACAAATAGAATTGGAGCACCCCATATTGACACACTTAATCTGATATAGCCCTTACCAAAAGATCTTAAAGCTATCTGTTCATCTTTTTTAGCTTAGAAAGAGCTATACAATATGGAGCCATAGAAATAAGTTAGGTGCCTAGATTGAGGTTAGTAATAAAATCTATATCATGGTCAGGGGAGAAGATAGGTAGGTCAGTCGAAAACACATTTGGAAACTTACGAACAATAGGGACGGAGAACAATGAACTCTCAGCACTAACATCCCAAAATATGGAAAAATGACTCACAACCTCTTAATATCAATCTCCTAGCCAAACTTTAGAAATAATCCCCATCAGTGCATGGCTAATAGAACATAAGCACACAAATGAGGGTACTCCTGATAAGGCTAAGGTAACAGTCTCAGCAAAATAATCAAAGATAGCATAGTAAGGAAATAGCCAATCTATGCCTAGAATCACATGAAAATATACCATATCTAGGACAATGATATCAATCTGAGTATCAAACTCCTGAACAATCACTAAATAAGATCTATGTAATTGATCCATTACTAAAGAATCACCCATTTGCATCTGGCTACTGCTCTAACCACTAGAACTACTATAATTAGGCAGACCCCTATTTGATGTTTGAAGCAGTGCTGGAACTGGCCGACTATGCTGACCCTAATGCTAAAAAGGATGTTGCTAAGGGTATCTATCATGAAACCGTTGTCGGGTGAACTATGAACTGCAATGGCTCCCACTGTAATTACCCTAATAATAAGATCTCTTATTTCTTCCCTATTAGGCCTCCTATCTGTAACACCCCAAACATCTAAATTAATGTGTAAGACCCCACAAAATTCTTAGCTTAAATCAGTCCTTTAGGCTTGACAAGGGGTCCCAGACTTAGAATATTTTAGCTAAATATTCAGACTTAGTGTTATTTTAGCCTTCAAAAGTTGGAAATCTTATTTCACGACCTTTACATCCATTAAATGTTGATATTTGAGTTAATTCATGATCAGGAATGTCAATAGGTATTTTCGGACAAGTTTTGCATTTTTTAAACCTCGTTTAGGTCATATTTGAGTGCCCAAAATAGTGGGTCGATGCGATATCGACGCGTCTTATCAACCATCATGTCGATAAGATATTTTTTCCCCATCTTCAGTGCAAATTCCAGTAAATCGATGCGTACTCGACGCAGTGTGTTAGCTATCACGTTGATGCCAATGATGCATCGTGTCGGCCTGTGCATCGGTAACCCAGTTTACAGGCATTAAAAGGCTGCGTCCTCAGGGTTAATTAGGTATTTTCTCACACCCTTCAGCCCCCCAAAACACGAGAAACTATATTCATTCTTTCTCAAATTGCTCAAGAACAAGAACCCTAGGTATTCAAATTTCAAATCTAGAACTCAAGAACTCGCCATTAACTTTCAGAAATTCATCAACTAAGGTATGTGAAGTGTTCATCCAAGGGTTCCTTCCACCCTAGGAGTCCAAGAAACTCTTTTAAAGTTCATGTAGAGTGATTCTATGATTTTCGTGATTTAAATTAAAGTGTATTCATGATTTATTGCAAGATTCATGTAAAGTTAATTGATATGTGTGCTTTACCATGTGAATCCATGTTGAAACTCTTAGAATTGTGTAATTGGAATTTAATCATGATGCCTACATATTGTGTTAGTATTAGGTGCATATATTGTGCCCCATAAGTGTTTGATGGATTGTCCATGTGAGTTGAATGGTGAAATTATATCATGTTAGCATGTATGCAAGTTCAGGTCATGCAAGTGTTTACTTAAATTCCCAAATGAATGAATAATGACTAAGTAGTTAATTACCACGTCTCAAGATTATGCCATGTCTATAAATTTTATGCTATCAAGTCTTGGGGGTATTTAATACCCGACAACTTAGCTTCTTATCTAGAGCCATGGTCAGTCACAGAGTGGAATCAGTCATGTCTCGATCAGTAGAAATCATTCAGTTACAGAACTCAAGAAAGACTCAGTAGTACTCAGTCAGTTAACAAAATTCAATAGTATTCCATCAGTCCACGTAACTCAGTGAACCCAGTTCAGTTTAGTTATACAGTACGATCAGTAACAGTCCAGTCTAGCCTAGTACAGTTTAGAATTCAGTCCAGTATCTATTCAGTTGGGAGTAGAATTTAGCACCGAGTGAGCGCAAGGATGGGGAATCACCTGCCAGTAGAGGGTGAAATCCTTAGAATCAGTCCTTGTATTCCAGAACTACATAGCCAGGGTAGGTTGAGACATCAACCTGCCAGTTGAGGGTTGATGAGGTGATCTACCTGCCATTTTAGAGTACCATCATTCTCGTTCAGAGTACCTGCCAAATGAGGGTGACTCAACACTTGTCCTTACCCATGGCACAGTATTGACACCCTTCCAACTGGGGTTACAGGTTGGACCCCAAATTAGTTAGAGAAGGGGTATATCGGTTAGATGATTACTTCCCATATTCTCAGTTTCAGATTCTGTCTCAGTATGGAACTCAGTTCAATTTCGTAGATTCAGGGCTGCCAGGCACAGTCACTCAGCTCAGTACGGGACTCAGTATAGTTCCACATAATCAAGACTGTTAGATACAGTCATTTTGTTACTAGTAATCCAGTATTCAGCGTTATGATGATCTCAGTACAATTTACATATTCATGCATTTACTCCCATTCAGTCATACTCATGTTATTCAGTTATTATTATTCATTAATGTGACCCCATGCATTTCAGCCTAGCTCACTGAGCATACCAGTACATTCAAAGTACTGACGCATGCTTTTATTTTGTGCTAAGATGTCTTATATCATAGGTTCAGATGCACGGGCTCCAAAGCACCCTTAGCAGTTTAGATTTTCAGCAGTCAGTATAGTGGTGAGTCCTCATAGTTCGAGGACATAGTTGTTTTCAGTATTTCAGTATTATTTTCAGTAGTCAAAGTTAGCTGGGTACTTGTCCCATCAACTCCATAGTTCATACAGTTTAGAGGCTTTTCATACTAGAGTATTTTCAGACAGTTGTTCAGTTTTTCAGTACTTATATTCAATTTTGGTATTTTGATACCACATTGCGATTTATTTACAGATTTGAACCTTATGGAATATGTTTCCACCTATTTATGCAATCATTACAGTATTTATAACATATTTATTGCAGCAGGTACCAGTCATGGGTTTGTTTGTGGTCCTTCGAGACTATGAGCACCGTATAGCATCTGGGGTACTGACTCGGGGCATTACACAATGTTAAAGCTATGCTCAAGTTAATACAAAATCAAAAAATCATGTTTTGATAGTTTTATAAGTTATTTAGACATATATTAAGGCCTCAAAAAGCTCCTAGCTTATAGACAAGTCAAAACATCCCTTAGCGATAAAATTATTGTGATGAATATAACTATAGTCATCTTCAAACTAGCATAACTTTTGGAATACAAAGCATTTTTTGATCAAGACCCACCAAACTATATATAATTGAATTATCTTTTCAATACCACCAGTTTCGCCTTAATCTGATATCAGAGTAAAAATTTATGGCCAAATTACTAAAGCACTATCAAAGCTGCTAGTGACAATGACTCTGACATCGACTCTTTGTCAGACCAAATGAGTTATTGGAACGACATAAGGGGCCAAATTTTGTTCCTTTGACCATGAATCAAGCAAAGAATCGTGGCTAGACCTAACGAGCCATTGCCTAAGTCGTCCGTACTGTTTCCAGGAGTTTTTCAAACGGTTTTTGATGTTTTTTTGGGGTCTTTTCCCACTATTTTAACCCCAAAACTACATCTTTTAAGCTATCCTAAGGCTGACTATAAATCTTGAACAACTCTCAATCCCTCATTCTCAACACAACACACAAAATACTCAAAGAAACATGCAATTTTCTCTTCTCCAAAGCAAGAAATTAGGGTTATTCATCCCTAATTCAAATCCTCAAAACTTTAATTCAAGAATCAAGAGTAACCAGGTATGTGGGTATTCAATGAGGATATCCTTTAATCCTCATTCTAAAATTATGATTTTCTTCTTGAATTTTATGATTTTCATAAACTAGGAGTTTTACCAATTATTACTCCAAGCTTAAATTCAATCCCCCATGATGTAACTGTCATTCATAAGCATGTTTTAATAATTATTCATTTTTTAAGGCCATATTATATCATTCAAGCTATTCTTAAAAGTATGCATGATTTACATGATATTAGTTAAGTTTTAAGCATGTGATCAAGCTCCACAAGATTTATTAGTTTCAAAATTATTAAGCAATATTTATCACGATTTTGTGGATTTTAATCCATATTATTTGACATACCATATTTTTATATGAAATTTAGTATTTTTGCATACTTAGAATTATGAATCCTTGGTGTGTTGGTAACTTCATGATTTTGGACTTGAGTTATGAAATTTTATTCTATTCAAATCATATAATTTTTACTGTTTAGTTGTATTAGTCAGAGCTGGTGCGTTATGAACATCCGATACCTAAGGAATCATGAATATATCAATTCACATGTCTTGAGAACTTCAGATTATCCATTGTTGATATTTTAAAAATGTAATTATAAAAAAAAATTATTTTTTAGTGTCATTCAATTGGGAATTTTACTTAGCACCGAGTGAACTCAGAGATGAAGGCTCACCTGTCAGTTAGGCTGAGACCTTTAGTACAAGTTCCTAAGTTCCATAACTACGGTGCCACCGTAGGTTGTAAGGAGTTACCCATCAATTGAGGTTGACACCTTAGTCCTTTGGGACATCAATTTAGTGGATCCACGCTAGTCAGTGTTCGTACCCTTGGCAAGGTACTGAACACCCATTAACTAGGGTTACAGGTTGGACCCCGAACATCTTAGTTTAGGGTATATCGGTTAAGGGTAGCTCCCACAGTCTGCGACTTATGTTTCAGTTTAAGATTTTGCACGACCTTATATTCAGCTATTCAATTTTTATTCAGTACATGTTTATACTTGGTCATTGCATCAGTTCACATCCCATAGTTTCAGACCCAGTATTCATACATGACCCTCAGTTTAGTTATACTTTCTTTTATACTATTAATTTTTAGACTGTCACTGCACATTATTATATATGTATTTTATATAGGTTCATTGTAATATAGTTCATCTCCATGCATTTAGTTTGCACTCAAGTTCATCCCTTTATTTTTACCTAGCATTCAGTATAGTTTTACATAATATTCGACCATAACTTGAGATTAAATATAATACTTATGCTTCTACTACTTCCTAGTTTATAGAAATATTTTAGCTCATGATTTAGAGATTTCACTACACCTCGCACCTTTACGTACAAACAAATTTTAAATGTATATTTTAGCAAATGGCTAATGTTCTCAGTTTCAAAGCATGTTTTAAGTATTTTCTTGACTATTCATATCTCACATACTCAGTATACTCAAAAGTACTGATCACGTAACTCAAAAGTACTCAGTTAATTTTGTGGAGTAAATTCTAGAGTTTAGAAAGTTAATTTTTAGTAGTCTTTCTTGTGTTTGAAGTTGATAATATGGCATGTTTACGGTAAAATTTGCTATCTATATTGGCCATCATAGCCTAGATTCAGTGACTTATTCCGATTAGTGATGCTAGAGTCTCCGTTGATGACATGAATGCAATGAGTTGTTCGAGGATGAACAAGACTTTAAGTGTGGGTTATTATCATAGGAGGATTTATACACCTAAGTATCATTATTTACGTACGTTTAGCTTAGTTTGAGGACCTTTAAGCATGGTTTCATGGGGTGATATGCATATTTAGTAATAATCATGTGATTGTAAATGAAGTCTCATGTTTAGGTGATTTATAGTACAATTGAATCAGTAGAAGAGTCAAAATGGCCAAAGAAAGGTTAGACGAGATAACTAGTTACACCGTCCTAATCTATTCTTATTCTTATGTAGTTTTGAGTAGCTTATGTGATATATGGTTTACTGCCTCTGTGATACGATGTTGTAGAGACCATTGGAGCTTCTTTGTATGCTAAAAGGTGATATATAATAGCTACATGATATGAAGAAACAAGGATAATGTTTGACCTAAACAATGGATATGGAAGTGCACATGTGAAACTTCTCGAGCTGAAGAATGTGAAGATTGAAGCCAAACACTCATCAATATTGGTATGTGATGCCATCAAATCTGGCACAATGTTAAAGACCAAGTTTGGACCACCAAAATTGTAGCTTACCGTGATATTAAGGTGCCACAAAGTTAAGGAATAGAAGATACAAAGTTGGAGTGAGTTTAGTCGACTAGGCAATAGCTTGCCGCGATATTAGAGTGCCACGAAGATTGTGCTCTATTTAATTAAGATGTTACAGAGGTTATGCTACGTTTTATTAAGGTGTAGCACAGGTGATGCTCCACGATTTCAAGGTGTCACAGACCATGAGTTTTTCGGGTAGAAATTATCCTACAATATAAATAAGACACTTAGCTTCTATTCTAATGACTTTTGGACAACTTGAACGATTTTGAAGAGGTGAAAACACTAAGGAGGCTTCTCCTAGTGTTCTTATTCTTCTCTTTTGATTACTTAATTCTTGTATGAACTACATTAATTTCAAAAGTGTGTATTAGATAATGAGTGACTGAGTGGCTAAAAACCATCTTTCTGGGGTTGAGGCTATAACATGAATTCTTAATTTTGATTATTAGTTTGGTTTATATATTTATCATGTCATGTGGTTGGGCTTGCATTCTTTCTTTACTACTATGAAGAGTCATGAACTTTAGCATAAATCCAAGCCTCAAAATGAATTGCCCATAACAATGGAGGAGCGAAATGAAAAATGTAGGGAGTGTGAATCGTATTTTTAATTTATTAGGGGATGATTGTTAGAAGGATGATTCGCGATTAGGATAGAGATATATCTAATTGCCCCACTTGATTAATAAAATGGAGAGATTACTTAATGCATCCGAATTAGATATTCACATCCCCGCTCAGTAATGTCGTTGTTAGACTAATTTGGGTAGATGACTTAGAGGATGACCATTTCCAAGTTCTACTATCAACCTCATAAATCAGCAATCACGATAAACATCAACACTAGCTAGAAACCATAGTTTTGCATGAATGTGAAGTAGATGTCTCAACCCTAGAAACTCTCCATAGATTGTTTACAATGCCAATTTCATACCGTTGGTATTTTTATTACTTAATTTATATTTACAATTCTCATAATCTTGTTACAAACTCGCACTTGTTAAATTGAAAAGTATAATTGGAATTAGAACTGAACTAACTTCAAGTCCCTCCAGTACGACAATCTGGCTCTCAAAAAGAGTCACTTTACTACTTGTTTGACCACACACGCTTGCGTATGCGCTTGGACACAACAATTTTTTGTATGCATACCCAAAGTTGGAGGGCATAGTATGCCTTATAACATTATTAGCAACTTTGCATCTCGCAAAGTTAGAAGAATATACCTTCAAATAAAAATACATAGTAGTATAATTTTTTCTTTTTTAGTTTAAGGCCTCCCATTTAATTTTGGCCTTAGACCCATACTAAAAATAGTTGTTCCAATTTAATTGTCCAATCTATGAAATCAAGAGAAGTTTATATTTTATTCCAATACTACTCCTGTCATTAAATGAATACACGAAATATTAATAGTCAAAAATACTTCTTTTTCTCTCTTTTAACAAAATTGAAAAACAAATAATTAATAAAGTTTTTTATTTTGAAAAAATTATTTGAAAGTTAAAACGCCGTTTAATGGCAATTCGTTGGTATTTTGAACAAAAGAAAAGACTGTTAAATGGCGACAGTTCGAATAGACATATCGTTTCTTCATTTCACTATAAATTACAAATATAACAGCCTTTTCTTTCATTCATTAGTATTCATCATCAGAGAAATATTAGTACCAACCCAAATTCAATTCACATCGTCAAGCCTCATCCAATACAAAGGTTAATTTCTTTGCTCTCTTTTTTTCCCCATCTTTTTCCTCTGATCATAATAATAAATCGTAGTAAGTACTAGACTTTTATAAAGGAATACTGGAATCGTAATTAGTATTGTGATCTCATGTTCGTTTGAAGTTGTACTGTCTCGTAACAAGTTAAAAGACTTGCATTGTAATATTAATTTTCATCACTGCTCTAATTTATAGTTTATTTATTAACATATTTGAGTCTAATACCATTTTCAGGTTAAAATATGGCGGACCAGAACAGGGAATTTGATGTGAATGAGGATATTGATCTGAACAAGGAGTATGATCTGATCGAGAAAATAGATTCATTGGAGCGCGAAAACCATTTGTTGAAGACAAGAGTTGAAGAGTTAGAAGCGACTCACAGAGTTGAATTAGAAGCAAAAGAAAGGGAAATTGAGGACCGAAAGAAGATGCTTGAGGAACTAGACAGCCGCTGGAAAAGCCAGAAGGATTTGCATAGTATGACGAAGGACGAGTCGGTAGAGAGTAGGGTAAATGAATTGCTAAGGAAAATTGACATGTTAGAAGCAACTCGCAAAATTGAATTCGAAGCGAAGGAAGGGGAAATAAGCGGCCTAAAGAGGCAACTTGAGGAACAAGAAAGCCGGTGGAAAAGCCAGAAGGATTTCTCTGAATGGCGAAGTATGAGTTGGCGGAAAGGCATGGACAATAAAGGATTGCGAACTAAAATCTCCGAGTTGGAGAACAAATTGGAGATTCAGGACAAGGTGATTTCTCAAATGCGTATTAAGGAGAACGAAATAGCTGGTGGGTCTTCTAGTGTAAACATAGATCACTAATGTGCTCGCGTATTTTGTTATTGTTACTCCTGCATGAGTGAGAATTGTTTTTCCTTTAGAGAGCATTTTTATTGCTCAACTTCAGAACTTAAATTATTGAATGTTATATTGTGTTGATTTATAGAATTCATATTTTTACTGAATTTGTATTGCTGAAACTCATAATCCAACTTCCTACGAAAAGCAAAATCATGAACTTCTACTGTACACATGGTGATGTCTAAAGAAATGGAAAATTTATCAAAGAATGTGTTGAAGCAAAGCACATTTTTGTTTGGTCTGCTGTTTTGGTTTGCAATTCGATCACTATTGCAATGGGCTGGACCTATTTGGCATACTTAGGATGTTTCTTTTTTAGGTTGTGCAAATATATTTCTTTGGAAATTACCCTTCGAGACAATGTTAATAAATATCATATACTAAACAACTGTTTCAGAATGGAACAACTGGCAAAAATTTTCTAGACCAGCAACAAGTGTAGATAAATATCTACTTCTATGTGTGTAGTTCTTCTCCCAATTTATGTGGTACTTTTTGAATTTCGAGAGTCAAGTTTCTTAATTTTGACACTGAATTTCTAACATATGCTCTCTAAATTTTTTAACGCCAAAGTAAATGTTAAGGGTGAGGTATAATAGGTGAAAGGAGGATAAATTTAGGACAAATCACATAAATATACAATTCAAGAGTCAATATTATACAATATATTCATATTATTTTTTGTTTACAAAATGTAGTTTTGATTTACAAAATCTATCAACTATTCAACTGTCGTAAGTTCTTTTGAAATAGCCTTTACGAAACACCACTTTCTATATCATGTTTATATTGTATTTTTAGAATATTGTTAAATAATCTTTAGAGAACACTAATTTCTATATCAATTTCATATTATGTTTATAGGAGCATCAGTTTCTGCATTATTTTCATATCATATTTTTAGGAGGTTAGTATACCTCCAAGAAATATACCAAATCCACATGTCGTAAGTTCTTTTGAAATAATCTTTTATGGAACATTAGTTTGTATATCATGTTTATATCATATTTTTAGGATGTAGTTAAATAATCTTCAAAGGACAGTAATTTTTATATCAATTTCTTGTCATGTTTATAGGAGCACCAATTTCTACATTATTTTTATATCATATTTATTCCTCCTCCAAATATATCATATTCAGATGTCATAAGATTTTTTGAAATATCTTTTAAGGAACATCAATTTTTATACCATATTTATATCATATTTTTAGGATGTAGTTAAAGAATCTTTAGAGGACATCAATTTCTATATCAATTTCAATTTTTATATCAATTTCATGTCATGTTTATAGGAGCACCAATTTCTACATTATTTTTATATCATATTTATTCCTCCTCCAAATATATCATATTCAGATGTCATAAGATTTTTTGAAATATCTTTTAAGGAACATCAGTTTTTATACCATATTTATCTCATATTTTTAGGATGTAGTTAAAGAATCTTTAGAGGACATCAATTTCTATATCAATTTCAATTTTTATATCAATTTCATGTCATGTTTATAGGAGCACCAATTTCTACATTATTTTTATATCATATTTATTCCTCCTCCAAATATATCATATTCAGATGTCATAAGATTTTTTGAAATATCTTTTAAGGAACATCAGTTTGACATCAATTTCTATATCAATTTCATATTATATTTATAGGAGCACCTATTTCTACATTATTTTTATACCATTTACATAATATTTAAAATATGTAAATGACCGGAGAAGATATAACAACCACCGATCGCTGCCTCCACAACTGAATATCACCGGTAATAATTACATCTTTCCGCCGCAGCAATGACACCATATCCGGATGGTTACCATCTGTTGGGTTCGAAATCGAGAGGGCATCATGCGGAAGCATAAAGTTTGCAAATCAAGACAGTGATAATTCAGACGACACAAAACTAAACTAAAACTATGGGTGTCAAGTGGGTCGGGCTGGGCCGGCCCGACCTGGCCCTAGTAACTAACCCGACCCGGTAAGCCCTAGGGCTTTAGGGTTCCAGGTTCCGGGCCGGTTATTTTTTTAAAATGGGACCGGCTAACCCGGCCCGGCCCGGATACCATTATTTAAAAAAAAAAAAGTTTTGGGCCAAACTAGCCGTTTTTGGGTCCAAACGGCTAGTTTGGGCCCATTTATTAAAAAAAAAAAAAAACTTTAAAAAATACTTTTTAATCCCAAAAAAAATTCTATAAATACCCTACAACTTCAAATCATTTTTCATTTACAAAGTACGAGCGGAAGTTTCTAAAGTCGCAATCTTCGGATACTTTCAAAATTTGGTATTGTCGTTCCATCTCTTACGTTTAATTTTTATTTATTGTATTAATTGTTTAATATTTAATTTTATTATATTTGTGTATTTTGAATATTTTTAGTTTAATTTAATTTATATTATGGATAAATTAAGAAACCTCGCTACTAAAGGTGTTAAAATTTTTTGTCCCGGAAGCGGTAGTGGTAGTAAAAAGCGAATTACTAGCGGTAGAGATAGTTCAAGTAGAAGATATACCTGTGTGCCTTCGCCTCCGGTACCGCTTGGTACACCTTTTGAGGAAGAAATAGGTATAGGTGCTCACGATATAGATTATGTAGAAGCTCAGGAAAATTACGGTATAGAAGAAGAAAATGAAGTAGATGCGGTTAATTTAGACGAAGATAATGAAAATATTGTTGAGACACCCACAGTAGGAGATGCTAACGTTAGATCTGAATCGGTTAATCTTCCTCCCCGTGCTCCCAGTGCCCCAAGACCTCGTAAAAGAACTAGTATTGCATGACAATTTTTTGAACGTATATCAGATATTGAGGTGCAATGCAATATTTGTCAACAAATATATAAGCATAGAAGTGGAGGCAAGAAAGGGGGTACGGGTACGTTAATGAGACATGTAGCTGAAGATCACAAAAGAGAGTTAAATATTGCAAAAGGTGGTGGGGATGTTGGTGGGCCAACGCAAACTAGAATGGACGCAGCAACCGGTCACGTAGCGAAGAAGTATAATAAATTGAGGGACCGGGAAGAAATAGCTAAAATGGTAGCTGTGGGTTGTTTGCCTTTTAATTTTCCTTCTTCTGATGCCTTTATTCGTTATATACAAGCAATTTATAATCTTATGTTTAACGGTATTCCTAGAACTACTTGTCGGTCTGATATTTTTAGACTTTATTCACAATATTGTTTTTATTTATCAACATTGTTAAAAAAATATTCAATGTAGATTGTCCCTAACTTCTGATCTTGGTCGTGCTGTAAATAAAAATGATTATTTAACCGTTACTTTTCATTGGATGGATAGTAAATTCGTGATGCAAAAACGTATTTTTGCTTTTTTATATGATGAAGATCGTAAACATACTGGACAATTTATTGCTGATTCTATTGTTAAAATTATCGGATATTATGGTATCGAAAATAAAATTTTATGTATTGCTTTTGATAATGCTTCTAACAACAACACTGCCATAAAAAAATTAAAATCTACGCTATCTCCGCCCTTGCTTGAAATTTTTCATATTAAGTGTGCATGTCATATATATAATTTAATTGTAAAAGATGGTCTTGAGTTTTTTGAGTTTTATATTGAAAAAATTCGTCTTGCTGTTGGTTTTATTCAAGAAAATAATCGTAGATCGAGAATTAGAGAATTTAAAGTTAAATATCAAGAAAATGGACTTACACCGATTTTGATGTCTGAGGAAATTGATACTAGATGGAATTCTACGTATGAATTTTTAAAAACTTGTTATAAATATAGAATTCTTATTACACTAGCTTTTAACCAACATTGCGGTTCATTTGTTGATTCTGCTGATTGCATGCTACATAATTCTGATTGGGTTGTAATTAATGATCTTGTTAAGTTTTTAGAAAAATTTTATGTAGCTACGGTTGAATTTTTCGGTGCTTATTATCCTACTGTTTGTAATTATTTGGCATATATA
The DNA here is from genome assembly GCA_030864215.1 of Capsicum pubescens. NCBI lineage: Eukaryota > Viridiplantae > Streptophyta > Magnoliopsida > Solanales > Solanaceae > Capsicum > Capsicum pubescens. The sequence goes on along the minus strand of CM061540.1, from coordinate 268,356,887 downwards.
GCTGATATAAAAATAAAGAAGGTTATAAAGAAGTTGTTGGCGCCATGTTTATGAAATTTAAAAAATATTTTTTCCTGATTCCTCCTATTTACTTGGTTGGTGCTATGCTAAATCCGTGTATGAAATATAATAATATGTGTCACTTTAGTACTCGTATTTATACTAACTTAGAAATAAATACTAACCATGATTCTGAACAAGTACAACCTGATTTGTGGACAGCTACGGCTGATGCAAAGGATTACATAGAAAAATTATATAATCACTATGCTTATTTATTTGATTTAGCCGTACCTACAAATATCACTCCAACTGTCGCTCCTCATCCTCCCGAGGAGCCATCATCTTCTAAAAGGCCGGCACATAGTGGTTTTTCTGATTCGTTTTATGATTTAAATTGTTGGAACAGTGTTGATGAGAGAACTTACACATCAACTTATCGGGAAGAGCTGAAATATTATCTTCGGACGGCACCAGAGGATCGCAGACGACGGATCAAAACGTTGGATTGGTGGAGGAGTAATGAAACACAATATCCTGTGCTTTCAAGATTAGCTAGAGATATCTTGAATGTTCCAATGTCAACCGTTGCATCAGAGAGCGCCTTTAGTCAGGGACGATAGCAGCTTGGAGACAACCGACACTCATTGGGAAGCAATGCAATGAATGTTCTAGTTTGTCTCAGAGATTGGATTAGAGCGGAAAGAAGAAACCAAGGAATGGAATCGGAGACGAGCGACGAGCTGAAACTTGAAGAAATTATGACTTCACGGGAGAACTCAACAGAATCAAGTCCAATGCATGGTTTTGCCCCCGTTGACTTCGACTATCCTATGCAAGTTCCCATTAATATTAACATGAATGAGTTGGAAAAAATGATGCATAATTTATAGATTTTTCATTCATGTAAATTATAAATTTTGGATCATTTTGCAATCAATAAAATTCCCCAAATTCATTCACTCCTTAGTCCTTGCTTTTTATATTTTTTCATTTAACGATTTAAAATTTTAAATTGAATTTATAGTTTTCTACTTTAAATTAAAAACTTACTTATAATATGTTATTAATTTACTACCAAATATTATTAATTTATTATATTAAGTAGCATATGTTTTGTATATTTGTGTATATATCTTCAATCGAAGTGTATATTTAATGTATACATGTGTATATGTTTTATGAATTAGTATATAAGTATATCTATATTTATTGTAATATATATATAATGTAGTATATTTTATAAGTAGCAGTATATATACATTGAATGGTGCGTATACACGTGTATATATCTTCTATAGAAGTGTATATTTAACATATACATGTGTATATGTTTTATAAATTAGTATATAAGTATATCTATATATATTGTAATGTATATATAATGTAGTATATTTTATAAGTAGTAGTATATATACATTGAATGGTGCGTATACACGTGTATATATCTTCTACAGAAGTGTATATTTAACGTATACATGTGTATATATTTTATAAATTAGTATATAAGTATATCTATATATATTGTAATGTATATATAATGTAGTATATTTTATAAGTAGTAGTATATATACATTGAATGGTGCGTATACACGTGTATATATCTTCTATAGAAGTGTATATTTAATGTATACATGTGTATATGTTTTATAAATTAGTATGTAACTATATATATATATATGTATTGTAGTATATATATATATGTATATTGTAGTATATATTTTATTTAAAATAGTACATATATATTGAATGATGTGTATATATGTGTATATATCTTCTATAGACGTATAACTTTAACGTATACATGTGTATATGTTCTATAAATTAGTATGTAACTATATATATATATATATATATATATATATATATATATATATATATATATATATTTTTGTATATATATATGTATATTGTAGTATATATTTTATTTAAAGCAGTACATATATATTGAATGGTGCTTATATATGTGTATATATCTTCTAAAGTAGTATACATTTAACGTATACAAGTGTATAGGTTTTATAAATTAGTATGTAAGTATATATATATATATATATATATATATATATATATTGTAGTATATACTTTATTTAAAGTAGTACATATATATTGAGTGGTGCGTATATATGTGTATATATCTTCTATAGACGTATATCTTTAATGTATAAAAGTGTATATGTTTTATAAATTAGTATGTAACTATATATATATACATATTGTTGTATATATATATATATATGTATATTGTAGTATATATTTTATTTAAAGTAGTACATATATATTGAATGGTGCATATATATGTGTATATATCTTCTAAAGTAGATTATATTTAACGTATACATGTGTATATGTTTTATAAATTAGTATATATATATATATATATTGTAGTGTATATATATATATTATACTATTATAGCATATGTTTTATTTAAAGTAGTACGTATAGTCATATATAATTATATATTGAATGGTACGTATATATGTGTAATTGTTTATATATTTTTTTAAAAATATATATTGTATATTGGAGTGTATATAGTGTATATTGGAGTGTATATAGTGTATATTTATTTTTTATTTATTTTTTAAACGGGTTTGACCGGTTTTTAACCGGATTTGATCGAGTTTTGGTGGGTTTGACCGGGTTAGGGTGGGTTTTAATTTTTTTACTGTTTGGCCCGGCCCGGCCCGGCCCGGATAGCGTCCAAACCGGCCCTTAACCGGCCCTCAACCCGGTTAAAAAGGAAGGGCCGGTTCCGGGTTGGCCCGGCCTGGTCCGTTTGACACCCATAACTAAAACACATAATATTATTTATGATTTGGCCAATTGGCCTAAATATAAAACCTAATATTAAAAAATATATTCAAACTAATGAGAGAGAAAATCTCCCCCGAAACAAAACTCTTAAAAGACTACATTGTGGGTGCTATTTTGTTATGGCCTGAGAAGACTTCTATATGTAGATTTACAAAACCCTTTCTCTAAGAAAAAATAAACCTAATAGAAATCTAATAGGAAAGAGGTATTTTCCTACTAGGAAACCTTTTCCACTAAGAAATTCTTTCCGAAGTAAAACACAATTATGATAGAATATAAGTAAAGTAGAAAATTTAGGACAAATCCTAACATTATTTGTCGCCGATGGTGTACAACCACCATGATCACCACCGTTATGCAGATTGGGTTAGCGACATTTACTCGATTATTATACCTCCGTCGCCTGCATCATGTATTATGTTATTCAATCCCAAACTTAAGCCCAAGAAAGAGTTAAGAGTTATGAAGAGCATTGTTGTCAGTCTTCATTATCAAGAGCATTTTTTTTATTATTATCATCTCACAACCCCAACAGATAAATTTTAGTGAATGGATCTTGGAGAACTTTGTGCAAAATGTGGTGTCAAATATGATGGATTTTCTATGGTATGCATTTATCCACCATGCATGTGTAAATGGTCGGAGAAGATATATCAGCCACTGATCTCCGCCGTAACAATCAGATATCACCGGTAGCAACTACGTATTTGCCGCACCAACGACGTCATATTCGGGTGGTTACTATATGCCTCCGATGGCGTACAACCACCATGATCACCAAGAAAGAAGGAATGATATGGCTAAGCCATTGGAAACTTGAGAATCAATTGAGCAGTGATGATGTTATAGAGGTCACAGTTACTGCAGGAGATGGAAGCACGGTTATGGATCTTGGTGATACCGGAATAACAAGAAAGTATCAAAAACACACTCCAAACAGTCCACAAATCACAACAAACTGTGAACTAAATGAAGACCTCTCTCGGATTCGCTACAACTACACAATAACGAGATAGAAAGGGGTGTTTCAACACCAAATCAGCCAACCCAAACTATGATTAGCAACAAGAATATGAAGAATAAGATGAACTTAACAATGGGAATAACAACAACAACACAAATGGCTACAATACAAGATACAAACGTTACAAGATTCCAAGAATAGAAAGAATAGATAGAGTGACATACACTATCTTATGAACTAAGAACCTAAGTGTATTCAAGAACCTAGACCCTTAATACAATGATAATAGGAACACCTACTCTCTTCGGTGAGCACAACAGAGACCTCAACCTCTTCTAGTACCCAACGTTCTAAGCAAGAATGCAACTCTAGTGATTCCACGCTAGTATCACCCTAGTTACAAGTTTCGGATTTGTGTCTCAAGGAGAGAGGACTTGTCTTTCAATTTTATACAACATTCATTATCATAAAAAATCTAATGAATGAAACCCTAAAAGGTTCTATTTATAGATATTACAAAAATAGTATGAAATATCCATAATACCCCTCAAGGGTGAGGTGCCCATCAAGTGCAAGAAGTGGGTTGATTTTGGTGTGTTTAGGCCTTCTTTTACACTTCACTTGTGCACTTCCTTGGTTGGATTCATTACGCACTCATCCACGTCCATCGTCGTGGTCGTACTTGTATCATCCTCCACTTCTTAAAAAGGATTAGACCTCGAATCCTTACCTCGCAAAATCAAGAGAAGACAACAAGCACACATCCTCAAGACATGAAGGTTTAGGGTTAGACAAATACACACATCACATTCCATGCCAAGGGGGGGACAAACTTGGAGTATATCCACGGGTCCTTTGTGTTGAACATAAAAAGCTTAGTACAAAAGACAGAAAGAGAGTGGTCAACATCCACAAAAAGAGATAAGGAAGAACTTTGTCTTCCTTCATTATCACCCACAACCAAACATTGCTTGTCGTCTTGACCAAGCATTAAGTGGGGAGTGTAGAGATTTCCACATTCCAAGAGGGTGCCGGGATCAAATGGAAAAATTAGCCAAGGGCCTAAGCCGAGGCTAGCCCTTCCTTCCCCTAGAATGTCACTCCCACATTCACACACAAAAATATTTTCATACACATGGTCTCTACGAACAAAATTAATTGCAATGCTTTTACCATACAAGATATTCAAAGAGTTATGTGCATTATCAAGATTAATTCTATAGACATCATCACTAACTAGAGAATTTTTAAGCACACGATTTACATGCTCACGTAGTGAACTACATTTAAGAGTAAATTGATCATCATGCACCCCAAGAGTACTACCAAGAGTACTCATTTCCGAGACTACACATTCTTTGCCCATAAGTGTACTGTCATCTTCCAAGAAGAAATTTCCATCTTTAGGAGGAATGTTGTCACACCATAATGGGTTAGCATATCAGATATAGCCTTCACGGCAAACTATACCATCGTTTTCACCACTAGGTCCATTAGGAGTGTTTATATCATCTTCAAACAAGACATTAAACCTAAAGAGATCATGACATATCTCACGGACAAATTTGGAACTAGCAAGTGCTTCACTCTCTATAAGTTCACTATCAAGTACCAAAGATGTTTCAATCTACTCTTTACCTGGGTGAGGGTCGGGGCAACCCACATCTTCCCTTGGGAAGCTCTCGGCACAAGGTGTTTGGACAAGGGAAGTTGGATTTTGTGGGATAAGTTTACGTAACAATTAGAGTAGCCTTTCCACGTGCCATTTCATTTCTTCAATATCGTCATTAATGCGATCAAACGTGGCATTGAGATTAGTGGCAGCGATGGTACCTAAAGCAAGGGACAACAACAAAACAAACTTATTAGCTCAAAATGCCTCACCACACTCTCACTCTCACTTTTACCTCACATTTGGTTTTACAAGTGTTGAAAGTTGGCTTGTACTTCGTGAGTGATTGAGGAATGAGTCTATCTTTGCCCGGAATAGATTTTCGTTTGAGTTGACTCAAAAGAAAATTTGTTTACGGAGTTGAACCAACAAGACCCAATGAATTCACAAAAGAGAAAAAAAAGCACACAACAAACGCTAAACACGAATGAATGAACACAAAGACTAACTAACAATCTAGTAGATGAGTACTAGTTTGGCAATTAGTATTGGAACCAACAAACGAAACTATGGAACAATAAAAAAAAACTAAGAAAATCTAAAATTTGAGCTCGAAATTGATGTGTGAACAGTAACTTGATGACGTGGCAGCATACCATGGGTCGCAGCCCCACAATCAGTCACTAGTTGAAATTTACAAACTTTAGTTACTATGTAATGGAAACAATTGGTTTTTGAGGGAAAGTATATATCTTGAATCTCCTTTAAGTCTAATCTTCAAAAGGCAAGACTTGACTTTGTACAATTCCCACAAAACAAGGTCCCTTGAAACAAGGAAAGTGTTTGAAAAGTAGATGTCAAGTCAAGGAAGTGATGCCTCAAGTCTTCTCACAAACAACTTTACAACTTGTAGGTTCACCTTTTTGAATCTATATTACACTTTTGGTTGTCTTAAGTTGTAAGATGAGATGAAGAACAAGATGAACACCACAACAACCTTCAAGAACACATCAATGACACAACAACAATTTCTACCCCACGGCCAACATCAACACACATCACGGCCAATTTTAGTGTCAACACACGACCAAGGTTCTTTTTGGTGTTGTATTTCGGTTTTAGCAAGGGTGAAGGTTGTGACGAATGTAAAGAAATCAACAACAACTTTATCAAGATCAACAACAACACCAACAACGTCCAACCAAGACTATAACAACAAGTCCACTCATCCAAGAACAACAACTTCAACACACGGCCATGGCCTTGTTCACAACAACAACATTAATTTTTTTTAAAGCTCAATTCTAGATCGACTCAAAGTATTAATGGACAAGAATACTAACACTTGAAACAACAACACAAGAAAACTAAATCTTAGACCTAGACACACAACATTCGGCCAAGATATAACAACAACAAGTTCAACTTCTTGGCCAAGATCTTAAGCTCAAGAACACGTCTTTTTATTTTCTTTTTTTTTTTTCTTAGAAAAAAAGACCAAGATTGGTATTATAAGAACAACACCAAAGATGGCTCTGATTCTAAATGATACCGGAATAATAAGGAAGTATCAAAAACACACTCCAAACAGTCCACAAATCACAACAAACCATGGACTAAATGGAGACCTCTCTCGGATTCGCTACAACTACACAATAATGAGATAGAAAGGAGTATTTCAACACCAAATCATCAAACCCAAACTATGATTAACGACAAGAATATGAAGAACAAGATGAACTTAACAATGGGAATAACAACAACAATACAAATGGCTACAATACAAGATACAAACGTTACAAGATTGCAAGAATAGAAAGGATAGATAGAGTGACATACATTATCTCATGAACTAAGAACCTAAGTATATTCAAGCACCTATACCCTTAATACAATGATAATAAGAACACCTACTCTCTTCGGTGAGCACAATAGAGACCTCAACCTCCTCTAACACCCAACGTTTTAAGCAAGAATGCAACACTAGTGATTCCACTCTAGTATCACCCTAGTTACAAGTTTTGGATTTGTGCCTCAAGGAGAGAGGACTTGTCTTTCAATGTTATACAACATTCATTATCATAAAAAATCTAATGAATGAAACCCTAAAAGGTTCTTTTTATAGATATTATAAAAATAGTGTGAAATATCCATAATACCCCTCAAGGGTGAGGTGCCCATCAAGCGCAAGAAGTGGGCTGATTTTGGTGTGTTTAGGCCCTCTTTTACACTCCACTTGTGCACTTCCTTGGATGGATTCATTACGCACTCATTCACGTCCATCCTCGTGGTCATACTTGTATCACTTGGGATCAAAATTGTGCATGTTGAAGAGCCAAAAACGCTAGTGGAACCATGTTGTGAAGATGCAAGTGCAGGGAGAGATATTGTCAATCCATTTTGGGATGTTGTTTTGAGAGATGCCAGTTCAAAAAGTACCCTAGTTAGGCGATTTGGGTATGGAATTGAAAAACATACCAAGAGAAATTATAGGAAAGAATACGAATTATTCTTTACCCAATTTTGATATTTTTAACTGTGTATTTTTTTCTTTTAATCTTATTTGATATGTTTTGTTATTTTTCTATTGGTATATTTAGAAAAGTTGAAACTATTGGTCGATTGGGTAATATTGCCTCTTAAATTGTATATCTTTGTGATTTTCCTAAATTTATGCCATTTCTACTTAAAATATATCCACATAGGCAGAACACAAGATAGTAATGGTGGGGATATGGGAGTTATTTGTCCAAGAAAAAATATGTGTCCATCCAAAGTTTGATAATTAGAGAAAACATATTAAAAAAACATGACGAAGGATAAATATAACCTTTCTGAGAGTACAGAGATAAATATGACCCTTTTCCATTAAAAAATAGCTATCCCAAAATGGAACAATTGGTGAAAAATTCATAGACTAGCAACAGGTGTAGAAAGATCTCTACTTCTGTGTGTATCTATTACTCCACACGTCCATCTTTACTTGTCCAATATATAAAAAGTAGATGTCATGAAATATTTGTCAATTTTTGAAAACCAATGAATAAGTTACTATTTTGTGTTCATTTTACCTTTACTATTCATTATCTAATAATGTATTTTTTAAAGCATGAAATTTATTATATTTAAAAGGTGATATAGTAAAATTACTCCTATTATTTATTACTCCCTATATTTGCTTTTATTTGGCACATTTCCGAAAGGCCATTTATTAGAGGGTATTCTGGTGTAAACTTAGAGTGGCTGATGGTGGCTGCATCAGTCACAGTTGCTGCAATTGCTATTGGTGTTATGTGCTATCGTCGAGATGGAAGAAAACCATAAATTAAGGGCTTGTTTCAACATATAATTAAGTTGAGTTTTTTGTATAATCAAGTTCTGGATTTTATAATTTTGATGACTCTTTGGTTATGTTGGGCGTTATGACTACTTAGATTGATGTACACTTTTTTGTTGTTTCTTTTCTAGTAATAGAACAAGTTCTGCTGCTGTAACTGCTTAATCATTGAATCAATGGATATGTAGTATTCTATTGATTAATCGAATCCATATCTTACTTCCATTCTCTTAGTAGTTTTTTTTTACTGCCTAAACTGTTGATGCTGTATCACTCTGAAGCACATGACAATTGTTGTTGCAAATATGCTGTGTCACGCTGAAGCACATGGCTATTGTTGTTGCTAATCGTATAATCAATATTATGGTGGCTTTCGCGAATTAATTTTTCACTACTAGTATTAGTTAAATATTTTTTGGGAAACAAAGACATTCAAACATACATTTTCATATCAAACAAAAACTCCAGCTCTTTTCACTTGCATTAATTACATTACAGTAACAACAATGGCATTCAAGCTTCCTAGGCTTAATTTTTTCCACAAAATGGGCAAAACACTTCAATAATGAAATGCAAGCATTTACACACACTTCACCAAATAACAGAAACCCAAACCCACAAGTTGTTTCTCAAACAATGGCTCAAAGACGAAGAACTCATCCTCACTGCATCTTTTGCTGTTCCATTCGATTTTTCTTATGCTTTTATTCAGTGCCTCCTCGAAATGGGCTTCGAAAACTGTGCTTTGCCACCATTCTTCGATTCCGTCTATCTCTTCGCTTCTCTATTCTATGGGTATCATTTGGTCTGTTAGGTACAATACGGATACTGAGAGTCACTTGGAGAGAGACAGAGAATGGGAAATCTTGAAAGTTCTCAACATTATGTATCTTTTAGTCAAAGCGATTTTTCAGGCTTTGAAGAATCATTCTCTTTGAAAAGATAGGTAAAGAATTCCTTAAGTCGATGAGAACCTATACACAAATGGTTATAATACATGCACAAAGAATTTCTTTGAAAGAAGAAATCTTCAGAGCAAACAAAAGGGTAAATTAGCATTGGTGTTTCAGCACCTGATGGTGAATAATTTGAAGTCGCAGCTGTACTTGTACCAACTGATGAATTGTGCATTTGCGAAGAATGAGCAGTCATGAAGGTCGTTGTATCTTTAAATTGCCAGTCTGTCAGGTATACAGGTCTGGAAGTCACACCGGCAACCTCGACATCTCCTGTAAACATTGCTATAACATAGGACATTGAGGGTGTCACGACCCGATTTCTCAAATCATGATGGAGCTTACTTTATCCCACTAGTAGGCAAGCCAAGCCATAGTCCAGAATGGTAGGTAATGAGCTAACGGGCGGAAGCAAGAAAAAAAACACATATAATAATAATAGTAATAATAATAAGCGAAAAGCAGAAAGGAAACTTATAAAGTATATCAAATGGGAGAAGGAATAAGACCCAAATATACAAATGAATCCCTCTCAAGACCTGGTAAGGTCCTTATTAGAGCCACTACTAAAAGATACCCAAAGTACTAGATAGAATCCAAAACACACACAATATATACAAGCAGTCTCGAGTACAAAAGACTAAAGTAAAATAGATAAGAAAGGATCAACCTCGGACAACAAAATCACTCTGCTCCGGATCAGTAATGAAAAGTAGGAATCACGTCAACGCCGGCTGCTAGTACTCGAATCTGTATTAGGGTGAAGATGCAGAAGTATAGTACAACAAACAATAACAACAACAATAACAATAAACCCAGTGTAATCCCACCAAGTGGGGTCTGGGGAGGGTAAAATATACGCAGTCCTTACCGCTACTTCCGAAGAAGTAGAGAGACTGTTTTCGATAGACCCTCGGCTCAAGATAATGAAGATGCATAATTGTAGTATGAGTATCAAAGCAACGAGTACTCATTAGGCATCATCGGCTGACTGAGCTCAATATATGAAAAGTATAACAAAAATGTGAGGGAGTAATCTAAGTCAACAGTAAATAGGGATAAAAAGGTAAAAAACTATCGAGCTATATAAATGCGATAAAGGAATAAGTATAAGCGATACAGAAAGATAAATAACACAGTAATAAAAGGCAAATCAAACATAACCTAACTAGGGCCCCATAAGGCCGCTAGGCACACTGAAGAAAACAATTAACCCAACCATGCCCCCATAAGTCGGTGGGACACACAAGAAATAATTTTAAAGAAAAGTGTAAATAATCCATAACTACACCAATCCCATGAAATCATAGTAGTCATACAGATGTGCATCGGGCTTGAACCGACACCAATGGATAGTAATGAGAGGCCAGACACCGAGCTTGAACCGGTAGTGGTGGATAATAACAAGAGACCACAAGCCAAATTCAAAATGAAAATAGTGGGTAATAATGAGAGGCCACATATATAATATAAAACAAAACTCATAATCAGATGCGAGACTCAAACCAGAACAAAGAACCACAACTCCCAGAACAACAATAATCAGTACCAGAACTCCTAAATCATCATAAGCAAATGCCGGACTTGAACCGAAACTCATAGTAACTATACCCAGTTTTAAAATTAAAACCCAAATCATGCCATAACCAATGCCAAAGTGGTATTAAAATTCACAATCAATGACAAAAATAAAGCATATGCTGACCATAAACCGTAACTAAAATACATTTAAATAACTATTCATCTATCATAATTAAAAGGGGATGAATTCAAGTTCCGCAACTTAATTCTACGTCTTGAAGTGATAGATGCTATATCATACTAAAATATAAGGGACCAAAATTTACTAGAACGAGATCCTAATCGAATAAATAAGGCATGATACATATATTAAATGATATGCAAACTAAATTTTCTTCAAGATCCTTAATACATTGGATGAAGACACAAATACCTACATAGATATTGCCTGCCGACAACCAATATCACACGCCCTTATCCTTGGCCGTAACACGCGCGCACGCGCGCACGCGCGCACGCGCATATTCACTACTTATTTATAGTAAAAGTTAGGCAAACTTTGTATAGGTGAAATAATCATAATATATTGAATATATCATAATTAATAGAAAATTATTTCTAATAAAATCTCTATTATATAATAATAATAATAATAATAATAATAATAATAATAATAATATTTTAACATTTCTAGATTATCTATCTCCGCATAAAATATTAATAAGCTATAAACCTATTTATAAAGGAACATAGATATACCATAACTAAAGAATTTTATACCCATTAGAAATATTTTAGAAGGGTAATAGATTATATTTCTACCAAATGCTAATTTAAATTAAGTATACTACAATATCTTTGGTATTACTAAAATTCTCAAATGAACCGACCGAAAATCGAACTGTCAGTACCAATAAGTTATAAATAACTTGGGGCGGTTATAGAAAAGCTCTAGACACCGAACATAAATGAAAACGAGGAATATGACCGTGAGAGTCACTACAGAGGGTCGTAATCCTGGGGATGTTTGAGTGCACAGCGGAGCTATCCCTCTTACTTTTTTTGCTTCGTCTACATCAAATTCACATAAATTTGCATCCACCAGCTCAATTTTCCGCTTGTTCTCATGAAGTTCCAAGCCTAGAAGAGCAATGTACAGGAGTCATGATACGCCGTGAATATGGTTAGAACTAAACGATAAATATAGGAACCACAGGGCAACACAATAAGTCAGTCTTAAAAAACAATAGAGATTGAAAGTAGAAAAGTATGAATGCAAAGCAAAAAGTTCTTCCATTTTGTTAATCCAAGTGGTATATGTTGAATCTTTTCTGTTCTTTCTATTGAATTAAATGCCTGACAAGCTAGAAGTTGCATGACCACTTGCAACAACCATCAAGGAAAACACATATTTCATTGTTCTAATGCTTCAAGTTGTTTTTGTTTTGTGTTTATAAGTTGAAGGAAAGTTTGAGTACCTGAGATCTAAGCTAAGGAGCATGAAAAAAACTAAGTGTGGGTATCTCCGGACCTCTTTGATGGCTATGATGCTACTACCTAGATTTGGAGGCCTTAGAGAGTATTTCTATTCTTCATTCTTAAGTTGTACTTTAATTTGGAGACAAGGTGTAATTTTAAGTGTGAGGTGAAAATCTTCCTATATATGTTTAGGGTGTAGTGTGCAATATGATTCTTTTGGTTATTTGCCTATGTTGCTGAAAATTTTTAAAAATACAAAAAAGTTTTCTCTTAGTAGTTTTTAATTTTATTTTCTTTTTAATATTTTGGAGCACACTTCATCCACCCTTGATTTTTCTTTTTGATTCTTTTTCGAGGGGGTGCCCTTAGAACCGACTATCCTTTAATTCCTTTTTTAGGAGTAATTTTAAAATTTTTAGTCATAGGTTAGAGAATTTTCTCGATGATGAATGGATAACGACAGTCTTGAGAAAAAATTAGTCATTACGATTAATAAGTAGAATCTTTTTAATAGTTTGATATTAAGCGCTCTTGTTTGGCTACATGACTACATGATGCAAGTTGGGTTGGAATTGAAAGCATGTTGACTGTGTTGAATGACTATGTTGACACACCTAGGTTCATTTTGTAACTCTTTTTTTATTTAGCTTAAATTTGAATTCTTGCAATTGTATGATTGAGAGTCTATCGAAATTCTTCTTGAGTTGAACATGTGCTATATGTGTGAGGTTTTTGTTGTATTCTTTATTTGCTTATTGGTGTCTAGAACTTGCTTGATGTGTTTGCAAAACGAAATGAAGAACGTCAAGTTTAGGAGATGATATAGACATTTCTTTGATAGAAAAGTTTTTTACCTTCTATATATACCCATAATGCTTGATCTTAGTTAGCCCATTGAGTATTTAGTTTATTCCTTGGTAGCTTTATATGTAGCTTATTTATTTTCTTTCAATTGATCATAATTTGATCTAAAATTTCTGAGTGCTTTAGTTGAAAAATTAAGATGTTAAGGAGTGTAAAATTGAAGAAGGAAAAAGTGAAGTCAAATCCCCAAAGTAATAACTATGGGAGTGTTTGAAAAGTTTATGTATTGTTGGTAGGAGTAATATAATGAAAAGAAAAATTGATCAGATGAAATGAATCATGTGTTGATACAAAATATTCCATACAAAAGATGTGTAAGCTAGCTTAAAGATATGAGGCAAAATAAAATAGAGTTGTCAAGATAAAAGTGGTGAAAATAGGCTGGTTAAAGATGAGCTTAATAAAAGTGTGGTGGATTAAAGCGCTTGAGAAAGTTTGTCACTATTATTGACCAAAATAGTTCTTACCCATCCCTTATGCTACATTACAAACCTTAAAGACCTATTTGATTATGAAATTTTATATTCTTATATTAGTGGAGTACCACACTAAGGAAAAGTTTATGGTTCATCTTTTGTGACATGTGAATTCTTTGTGAGAGTGAGCAGAATATTATTCTTGCACTCATTCTTATGTTAAATTGCACATTGGTAAGTGATTAAGGGTGACTCTCTTGGTGTGAGGGTACATGTTTGGTGAAAGATGGTTAACTTAATTGATTTCTTAATTGAGTAATTGCATGAGTTTGCTAATTTTGTGGAGTAAATTCTCGAGGTTAGGAGGTTTTAAGTAGTCATTCATGTGTTTAAAGATGATAATGTGGCATGGTTGTTATAAAATTTGCTATCTATATTAGTTATTATAGCCTAGCTTCAGTGACTTAATCCAATTAGTGATGCTAGAGTCTCTTTTGATGACATGAATGTAAAGAGTTGTTCGACGACGAACAAGATTTTAAGTGTGAGTAGTAATCTTAGTCGTATTTACACACCTAAGTATCATTATGAAAGGATCCAAACTAAGGCCTGGCCGTGACGGACATCCCGAACCATGAAGGCCCAAAACATCTTTCCCTATCTAGTAATCATGCACAACATTCATCTAATAAAAGAAGATGCGGAAACATAATCTGCTATGGAAACATGGTCAATTATAAATTCAACATAATTATGGAAACTGCAATTCAACAACATCTAAATAACATCTGACTCGGTCTGCGAAATCTCTACTACATGAAAATCTGACAACTGTCTGAAACTGGAACAAGACCCCCAGTAGACCAAATCTGAAATAAGTGACATAATCTGAAAAGACAGGCCTTCTAGAATAGAGAAGGCTCACCACTGCACAATCTGATTAGTTGTCTGAATTATCTACTGCTTATCTGGACCCCTAGACTGTGCCTCAAAATCTGAGAGGTTGGAGGGGGAGGGGGTCAATACAGATGTACTGGTACGCAGAGCATATCCGAAATAATCATTTATTATCCAACATATATGAGAGCAATTTAAAACAGTTCATGAGTATATCATATAGTAAGAATTCACATGGGCATTTTAAAGACTCTGTAAAAATCATCTCAGCTCTGAGAAATCTGTGTCACTTTTGCGCTAGGTGGTATACCCTACAACTCTGAAAAATTTCCATGGGCTATATGAAAACTGCCATTAACTCGGCAGCGAAGCCCCCAACCCAAGGTGCCGCAATGGTCGGAGTCTCTGAATCTACTACGCCACACGGCCGTCGCCAGCGTACAATAATAATCTACCTGTATCGACAAATACAGTTTTAGGCTAAGAGTTTCTTGAACTCGTGCCTTCTTCAGGTAACCACCTAACCCTCTTTAAGCCTTTTCTTAAAACTCTATCCAAACATGCAGTCTCTGAAAACATACTCTGAAAACATGCTCTGAAAAATATAATCTGTTATGGCATAAATACATATGGTATCGTCATACCATTTACTTGCAAGTCACATCTCTGAGCCATTATTAGTCTATCATAAATCTCTGTATTCAAAACACAAGTTTTGAGACCAACATTTCAATAATTCAATTCAATGAATCTTTCTTTTTTTCAAACCTCATGTAAAAACATGCAATTCTTTCTCATACACACAAGAACATATTGATATCAAGAAACACCCTCTCAACAATTCCAAATCATGTTCAAATGCCAGGATATTGCAAAAACATCTTTCAAATAACAAAACCATAATCTTTAATTCAATACAAGAGAGGGAGTTCATAATTTATGCTCTTAACAATCTTAAATCTCAAATTCATACATATACATATATATGCAAATCAATTTAGGGGAAAAGACCACAAGGCCAAAGCAATAGTAGCATTGAAACTTTCGAAATGCATAATCAATAATATAATTTTCAAAACACCCATAAAATACATGCATCAAAACCTTTAAATCATGCTTCAACAATTTCAAACCCATGTAGGTTTTACGATAAACCCCACGTACCTCTATTTCGAAGAATAATGAATGATTCTTGAAGCTTACGGATTGAAGATTTCAAATCTCTAATTATCTTCAAAAACTCACGGTTGAAACTTGAGTTACGAGGATTTTTAGTTTGAAACCCTAATGGAGTTTCTTGAGAGATTTTGATGAAAATAATCTTACTTTGGTGTTCTTGGGATTAAATTCCATGTTAGAGATAATAAGGGGTTGGAGAAGTACTATTTTACCCTTAATGAGACGGAGTAAAAATATGACTGGTGCCCGATTTTATGGGCCACCGCGACGCGCCACTATCGCGGTGGCTCACTGAAAATTAACGAATGCGAAATTGGGATCCTCCACGACGCGCCACTATCGCGAGGTCCCACTTGAATTTGAAAATTTCTAATTATACCATCTCCGTGACGCGCTAAACACCAAAATGATGATGTTTTATGACTAGCACATAAAATAGCCATAACTTCTTCACCGAGTATCCGTTTTGAACGAATCTTATATCGACGGAAAGATAAAGTTTGGACTACCAAAATAGTAGCTTACCACGATATTAAGGAACCACGAAGCTAAGGAATAAAAGAAATAAAGTTGAAGTGTGTTTAGTCGGTAGCCTGCCTCTATATTAGCATGTCACAGAGGTTGTGCTCCATTTAATTAAGATGTCATGAAGGTTATGCTCTGTTTTATTAAGGTGTTACAGAGGAGATGCTCGGCGATTTCAAGGTGTCACGGACCTTGAGTTTTTCGGGTAGAAATTATCCTACACTATAAATAGGATACTTAGCTTCTATTCTAATGACTTTTGGGTAACTTGAACGATTCTGAAGAGGTGAAAGTATGAAGGAGGCTTCTTCTAGGGTTCTTATTCTTCTCTTTTTATTACTTAATTCTTGTATGAACTACATTAATTTTGAAAGTGTGAATTAGATTATGAGTGGCTAAAAATCATCTTTCAAGGGTTGAGGATATAACATGATTTCTTAATTTTGATTTATTAGTTTAGTTTATATGTTTATCATGTCACTAGTTATTCTTAGCCCATGCTAAGTCCGGGTCCAAACTCTAAATATAAAATAATAATATATTAATTAAAAAAATTTAATTTAATTTATATTTTTTTACTGCATATTAATAAAACCTATATAATATTATGGGGCAAAATTTTATGCTAATTAAATGTGGTCACTTAAACTCTTTGTTAAAAAAATTAAGGAAAAATGACTAAACTCATTAAATAAATCTAAAGAATTAATTTAGTTTATGTATATATAGGTTATGCCTAAAAATATTAAATTCTTAAAAAATTATTAAGTTGATCCAAATTAATTTAGCTTTAAAAACTAAGTAAAATGACTTTCGAAAAATGAAAAGTATCAAATTAATTAAAATGGATAAGACTAATTAGTAAGTTATAGTAAATGCTTCAGCATTAAAATGAAATATGGTTCCAAATTTGCCTAAATTTATCAAAAACTGTATAATTACAAATAATTCAAAGGGTAATCTATATTCCTTCTAGTCCATGGTATACAATATCTTAGAATGGAGATAATCCTTACGAAATTAATTATTCTAAAAAAAATGTATTTTCACCAAGTTACCCTTACTTAAGTAATATCAATTTATATTGATTTCTTAATTAGGCAGAAGTTTATTTAGATAAATTTATTCTTAGTATTAAATAATTATATAAGTAATCGTAATTAAATTTAGGATTTTAAAATATCATTAATAAAATTAGTTTAATAAATATATTTTTAATTAAAAGAAATTCTACTCCTTCCATTCCCAATAAGTGCTCCTTTTGGCTTGGGCACACCCTTTAACAAACTTTGCACTTCTAGAAAATTAAAGATTATTTTACCAACTAATCACTATATTTAAACTCAAGGGCATATTAAAAAAATAATGATCAAAGTACTCTTATAAATTTAAATATATATATATATATATATATATATATATATATATATATATATATATATATATATTTAGAAACAAAATCACAATCGAAAAGAAACACGTACAGAGAAATGAACGAACGAAGTAAGAGTTTTAATTGAATATGAATGAAAATGATGGAGGAGCAAGAAAAGATGACTAAAACTATGTAAAATATCAATATGATAAATCAATTAGAATGACCACTTAAAAATGAATTTAATAAGAAAAATGAATGCAAATTGAGAATAGGCCCACAATTTGTACAACATAGTAAGTTAATATTATCATATTCAATGTGAGGACGACCAAATTTGGTCATCCTCACTTATATATAATAGTAATGTGGTTGGGCTTGCATTCTTGCTTTACTACTCTGGAGAATCATGAACTTTAGGATAAACTCAAGCCTCAAAACGAATTGTCCATAACAATGGAGGAGCGAAACGAAAAATTTAGGGAGTGTGAATCATATCTTTAATTTATTAGGGGCTGATTGTTAGAAGGATGATTTGTGATTAGGATAGAGATATACCTAATTGTCCCACTTGATTAATAAAATGGGGAGATTACTTAATGCATCCGAATTAGATATTCACATCCCCGCTCAGTGATGTCGTTGTGAGACTAATTTGGATAGATGACTTAAAGGATGACCATTTTCAAGTTCTACTATCAACCTTATAAATCAACAATCACGATAAACATCAACACCAGCTAGAAACCATAGTTATGCATGAATGTGAAGTAGATGCCTCAACCCTAGAAACTCTCCATAGATTGTTTACAATCCCAATTTCATACCGTTGGTATTTTTATTACTTAATTTATATTTACAATTATCATAATCTTGTTACAAAACTCGCACTTGTTAAATTAAAAAGTATAATTGGAATTAGAACTGAACTAACTTCAAGTCCCTTGAGTACGACAATCTGGCTCTCAAAAAGAGTCACTTTACTACTTGTTTAACCACACACACTTGCGTGTGCGCTTGGACACAACAAGTTTTTGTGTGCACACCTAACGTTGGAGGGCATAGTATGCCTAATAGCATTATTAGCAACTTTGCATCTCGAAAAGTTAGAAGAATATACCTTCAAATAAAAACACATAGTAGTATATAATTTTTTTCTTTTTTAGTTTAAGTCCTCCCATTTAATTTTGGCCTTAGACACCTTATGTGCTTGAGCAGTTCCTGTTTGACCCATACTAAAAATAGTTGTTCCAATTTGTCACGACCCGAGCCTAGGCCCTAGCCGTGACGAGCATCCCGAACCATGAAGGCCCGGAACACCCATTCTCTATCTGGTTATCATGCACAACATTCATAATCATAATAAAATGCGGAATTGAAACTGAGTATGGAAAACATGGTCAAGTTCTGCAATATTTCTGAATAATACTATCTGACATCAGTCTGCGAAATCTGTACTAGGAACATAAACATTTGTCTGAAAAGAAGCTGGGAAAAGGCCCCCAATAAACCAAAAACATAATAAATAAGATAGTGTCTAACATAATTAGGCCTTCCGAATAATAGAAGGCTCACCACTGTGAGATCAAGTCTGTAAACCCGAGAATGTCTACTGAGTAGCTGGACCCCTAGACTGTGCCTCAGGACCTGGAAGGGGGGGGGTCAGCACAAAAGTACTGGCACGCGAAGCAATCCAAAAGTAGTATAATGGAACATACATACATATATATATATATATATATATCAAGGGAAAGCAATTTTTCATCAAGACATCATGTATAAAATTGTTTCTGAAAAATACATGGGCACTTTCTGAAAACATGCAACCTGTCTGTTCATTTCAAATCATGATTTGTGTTTTACTTCTGAGTTAGGTGGTATTCCCCTACAAGTCTGAATATTCCACGGGTTGTATGGAATCCACCATTGACTAGGCGGGGAAGCCCCCAACCCAAGTGTGCCGCAAGGGTTGGAGTGTCTGAGTCTGATACGCCACAGGACATTTAAGTCAGCGCATAATAATATACCCGGGTCGGCAAACCACGGTTTTGGGCAAAGAGTTGTCTGAAACTCCCGCCTTCTTCAGGGAACCACCTAAGCTCTCTTTATGCCCTATTTTAGCCTTTTCTGAACATGTATCATTCTGAAATTTCTAAATCATGAGAGACTGATAAAAATCTGATTTCTGAACTAGTCTGTGTCTGTTATGGCATTTGTCTGAGTTGGTATCGTCATACCAAGACTTGCAAGTCCTATTTCTGAGCCATAATGTATTAAGCAAGAGCTTTCATTCAAAACATAGTTTAGACCACCAAAATATGTAATTTGCATTAAAGATGTCATGTTCTGAAACTCAAGTCAAATCCATGCAAAACTTTCATCAAACATATGGTGGTCATGTGCATTTTTGGCAAAACCATGCATTCTTTCATTACATGCATATTCAACATTCACAACCCTCTCTTTCGTGTTCAAAACATTGTATATTACGTGAAACATGGAAAAATTTACATTAAGAGAGAGGTTTCATGAAAATCATGCTCTAAATTCATATTTCAGGACAAACGCATATATATATATACATATAACTTTCAAATCACTTTGGGGGAAAGCCAAAAGGCCAAAACAATATCATTAAAGCTTCTGAAACATGAGTATGTACATGAATTCGAAAACCCAATCCTTAAAACATGATTACTATGCCCATGAGATTTTAGGAAAACCCCGCGTACCTTATTCTCCACGAATTTTTGGTGTCTATCGAAGCCTACGTCGAGAGGATTCCGAATCTGTAATTTGTTTCACGAAGAAGTTTCGGAATGATCGGTCCTTCAAGCTTATTTTCTCAAACCCTAGTTGCTCCTTCTCTTAAGTTCTTGAAGGATTAGATTTTTGGGATTTTATAGGAGGCTTCAATGTTGTTAATAGGCCCAAATCCGTTTAGGAGTGGGTAAGGACGATTTTGGGTTTTGTAAGGACTAACTTGCACTTAAAGTAACTCAAAACGGAGTGTTTTCGTCACCTGAAACCATAACTATGCGCCGCCCTTTGCATTGCCTAAATTTACATAGGCGCCTCCCTATGCATCGCCTATATTTGCATAGGCGCCGCCCTATGCATCGCCTATATGTGCATAGGCGACACATTCAACTTTGAAAGACCATAACTTCTTCACCGGGTGTCCATTTTAGGCGAATTGGTATCGTTGGAAAGATTATTCAATTATCTACAATTTGGTATATAGTAGGCCACCCAGTTCATCATATACAATGAGTTATGGTCAATAGAATTTGACACAAATTACAACGTCCACTAAAACTTAATCGATCGAAATAGTTTTAACTCGTCCTTGAGTTGAAGGACTTCTATGGTCTAAATTCATGATCAAATGGATTCACATACTACAAACTTGATTAACATGCCAAATTGGCATAGGATTTAAGGCTCGGGGATTATCAACGCATCAGAGTCATATATTTTATTCTAGCCCGAAATGCGGGGCGTTACATTATCCCCCCCTTGGGATCATTCGTCCCCGAATGATGACGCGGAAATAGTCACGCATGATTTCAAACAGATTCATACATAGAAGGAAACATAAAGTAAGAATTGTACCTTTCAATTCGTCTCTTACTGATTCCAATAGGCTCGGGTATCTCACTTTCATGTCATGCTCCGACTCCCAAGTTGCTTCTTCAACTTTCTGATTTCGCCATAACACTTTAACTGAGACTATCTCTTTACTCCTCAATTTTCTCACTTGTCGATCTAGGATTCCCACGGGCTCTTCCTCGTAAGACAAGGAATCGCTCACCTTGATTTCATCAATGGGCACCACCAAAGAGTGATCTCCGATGCACTTCTTCAACATGGATATGTGGAATACTGGATGAACAGAACCCAAACTTGCAGGCAATTCTAATTCATACTTAACTCCACGTATTTTTCTTATAATCTGATACGGGCCTATATAGCGAGGACTTAGCTTACCCCTCTTCCCGAAACGCATAACCCCCTTCATGGGAGAAACTTTGAGGAAAACCCAATCTCCAATCTCAAACTCTAACTCTCTTTTTCTAACATCGGCATAGGATTTCTGACGACTCTGAGCTGCCTTTAGTCGTTCCCTAATGAGTTTCACATCCTCCATTGCTTGATGAACAAGATCAGGCCCATACATCTGCATCTTACCTACTTCATACCAGCCTATTGGTGACCTACATCTCCTACCATACAATGCCTCAAAAGGTGTCATCTTAATACTAGAGTGAAAGCTGTTGTTAAAGGCAAACTCTATCAGTGGCAAGTGATCAACCCATCAACCTTTAAAGTCTATCACACAGACCCTCAATATGTCCTCCAGGGTCTGGATGGTGCGTTCAGCTTGCCCATCAGTCTGAGGGTGGAATGCTGTACTTAAGTTCACCTGGGTACCTAAACCTTTCTGAAACGATCTCCAAAACTGAGAAGAAAACTGCGTACCTCGGTCGGATATGATGGAGACAGGCGCTCCATTCAAATGGACAATTTCTGCAATGAACAGCTTGGCATAATCTTCCCCCGAATAGTTAGTCCTGACAGGCAGAAAGTGAGCTGACTTGGTCAGCCTATCTACAATCACCCATATAGAGTCATACTGATTTCGGGACTTCGGAAGTCCTGTAATAAAGTCCATATTGATCATTTCCCACTTCCACAAGGGCAACGCTATTTCTTGGGAAGTACCTCCTGGCCTCAAATGTTCTACTTTCACTTGTTGGCAATTCAAGCACTTAGAAACAAAGTTAGCCACATCTCGCTTCATATTATTCCACCAAAACATAGATTTCAAATCATGGTACATCTTAGTAGAACCAGGATGAACAACATACCTCGAGGTGTGAGCTTCATCAAGAATTCTTTCTCGAAGCCCGTCGACATTCGGAACACATAATCTACCCTGAAACCTCAGGATGCCATCACCATCAATTTCAAAAGACATCACCTTCTGTTGACCCACATCTTTCTTGATTTGCATCAAGATGGGATCTTCAATTTGCTTCTCCTTCACTTCAGCACAAAGGGATGACTTAGCTAACTCATGAACAACTACCCCTCCATCTTCGGAATCTAACATTCGCACTCCCATATTCGCAAGGCGGTGAATATCCTTCACTATCTCCTTCTTTTCTTCTTCTATATGAGAAAGGCTGCCCATAGACAACCTGCTGAGGGCGTCGGCCACAATATTTGCCTTGCCCGGATGGTAATGCAGGCTCATATCATAGTCTTTCAGGAGTTCCAACCATCGCCTCTGCCTGAGATTCAATTCTTTCTGCGAGAAGACATACTGCAGACTCTTGTGATCAGTGAAGATATCAACATGAACACCGTACAAGTAGTGCCGCCAAATCTTAAGGGCAAACACCACAGCCGCTAACTCCAAATCATGAGTAGGGTAGTTCCGCTCGTGCACCTTCAACTGCCTAGATGCATAAGCTACCACCTTACCATGTTGCATCAAAACGCAGCCAAGTCCTACAAGGGACGCATCACAGTAAACCACAAAACCATCAACACCCTCGGGAAGAGTCAAAACAGGTGCAGTGGTCAGTCTGTCTTTCAACTTCTCAAAACTATTTTCGCATAAATCAGACCACACAAACTTTACCTTTTTCTGAGTCAGTTTAGTGAGTGGAGTCGCTATGGATGAAAAACCCTCTACGAATCTTCTGTAATAACCTGCCAAACCCAAGAAGCTCCGAATATCGGTTGGAGTCGTGGGTCTGGGCCATCTTCTCACTGCCTTAACTTTCTGGGGATCCACTCTAATCCCGTCACTGGACATAATATGCCCTAAGAAGGCAATAACATCTAACCAGAACTCACACTTGGAAAATTTGGCATACAACCGATGATCCTTAAGGGTCTGAAGAATGATTCGGAGGTGATCGGCATGATCCTCCTTACTCTTAGAATAAATCAGAATATCATCAATAAATACAATGACAAACGAGTCAAGAAACTGATGTAAAACTCTGTTCATAAGATCCATGAAGGCTGCAGGGGCATTAGTTAACCCGAAGGACATGACGAGAAACTCATAGTGACCATATCGGGTTCGGAAAGCTATTTTGGGAATGTCTGTCTCCCTAACTTTTAACTGATGATAGCCCGAACGAAGGTCTATTTTTGAAAAACATCTAGCACCCTGAAGCTGGTGAAAAAGATCATCAATCCTCGGAAGAGGATATTTGTTTTTAATTGTGACCTTGTTCAACTGACGGTAATCTATGCACATACGAAGGGAACCGTCTTTCTTACGCACGAAAAGTACAGGTGCACCCCAAGGAGATACACTGGGGCGTATAAATCCCTTATCTAGGAGGTCTGCTAGCTGCTCTTTCAACTCCTTTAGTTCTGCGGGAGCCATTCTATATGGCGGAATAGACATGGGACGGGTATCTGGCAACACATCAATACCAAACTCTATCTCCCTATCAGGGGGTACCCCTGGGAGATCTTCGGGAAAGACTTCTGGAAATTCATTCACCACAGGGACAGAGTGAAGAGGAGGATTTTCAACTTTAGAGTCCTTGACTCGAATAAGGTGATACAAGCAACCCTTAGAAATGAGTTTTTGGGCTCTGAGATAAGATATAAAGTGCCCCTTGGGTGCTAAAGAATGTCCCTCCCATTCTATTATTGGTTCATTCGGGAAAGAAAAGGTAACTCTACGGGTCCTACAATCCAATATGGCGTAGCATGAATGGAGCCAATCCATCCCTAAGATAGCATCAAATGCAACCATGTCCAACTCTATAAGGTCTGCCACCGTATCCCGACTACCAACAGTCACCACACAACCCCTATATACCTTTCTAGCAACAACAGAATCCCCCACCGGGGTAGAAACAGAAAAGGGTTCAGAAATCACACTGGGCTCAAACCCGAAACCAACAGCCACATAAGGGGTCACATAGGATAAGGTGGATCCGGGATCAAGTAACACACTGACATCACGGGAAAAGATTTGTAACGTACCGGTAACAACATCTGGGGAAGCTTTTGCCTCCTGGCGGTTGGTCAAGGCATATAACCGATTGCGACTGTTCCCGGCAGCTGATGTGGCGCCCTTCTGAGATGGGGATGGCGCTGTGGAATTTCCCTGAAACTTCGCACCACCAGCACTCCTCCTAGCAGATGGACAGTCCCTCTGAAAATGGCCTGACTGACCACATGAATAACATACAAGTGTGCCCAACTGACATTTCCCCGGATGATTCTTACCACAATTTTCACATCGCGAGTAAGTACGATGCTGCTGAGTCACACTACCCTGCGACTGAGTATCTGGTGCTCTAGATCCATGAGGAGTCTGAAAGCTCTGAGTCTGTCTATTTGCAGGGGGTCTGGGCGCTGGGGCGCTGGCCGCTGACTGTGTATTATTCCAAAACCTCGTCTTCTTCGACCACCTATTTCCCCAATTACCACTCTGCGGCTGACTCTGGTGCCGATCCGCAGATTTAACTCTCTTGGCTTGTCTGTCCTTCTCTCTAGATTCAGCGATCTTTCTCTTCTTCTCTTCCACCTGCTGCATGTGGACTGTCAGTCTAGCAAAGTCTAACTCCCTATTCAGCATTGCCCCCTGGCACACAAGTATCAGGTTATCACCAAGGCCGGATGCAAATTTCCTCATCCGGGCTCTCATATTGCTAGTCAATTCTGGTGCATAGCGGTCTAGTTGATTAAACTTCAAAGTGTACTCCTGTACACCCATACTACCCTGCTTCAGATTCATGAACTCTTCTGCTTTGGCCTCCCTCAACTCCAGAGGAAAGAATCTGTCAAGGAAAGCTTCTACAAACTCACACCAAACTGTGAGCTCAACACTCTCACCTTTTGCATTTTCCCAGTCTGTATACCACTGATTTGCAACATCCTTAAGCTGATAAGTTGCCAATTCCACTCCTTCAATCTCATCTACATGCATTACCTTAAAGATCTTCTCCATCTCATCCACGAACTCCTGTGGATCTTCCTCCACCTTTGTACCAGTGAACTTAGG
The DNA here is from genome assembly GCA_030864215.1 of Capsicum pubescens. Lineage (NCBI taxonomy): Eukaryota > Viridiplantae > Streptophyta > Magnoliopsida > Solanales > Solanaceae > Capsicum > Capsicum pubescens. Next base: position 268,330,897 of record CM061540.1, on the reverse strand, counting down.
TGGATTCATCTTCATGAAATGCCCGACTCTAGTAGCCTCAGACGTAACGGATGCAGACCTAATATCTTCCGATCGTTGAGCTTGGTTAGCCACCATCTGTGTCAGCATATGGATAGACCGCATGAACTCTGCATTTGAGATATCTCTCTGAGCAGTTGGTGGATGGTTGACATTAGTACGCGGAGCCCGAGGTGGACTGGTTGGAACTGGAGGTACTCCCGGAGTAGGGACAGGTTCTGGCGTGGAAGCTCTATTACGGGTCCGCATCTCATTAGTGGGACGGACCACATCTGCCTGAGCACTTTGATCGATATTGTGACGGGGAGGCATAGTCGTGTTTCACTGTAATACAAGAGATCATTGATTAGGGGACAGTTTAGACTCTGAAGCATGAACTAAATCACAAAGAAGGGAAACATTCCTAAACGCCTAGTAGCCTCCTGTTTATAAGTGTGGCGCGCTACACACCCATAAACAAGACTCTACCCGACGTGATTTTGCAGACACCCTAGGACCATGAACCGTGCTCTGATACCAAGTTTGTCACAACCCGAGCCTAGGCCCTAGCCGTGACGAGCATCCCGAACCATGAAGGCCCGGAACACCCATTCTCTATCTGGTTATCATGCACAACATTCATAATCATAATAAAATGCGGAATTGAAACTGAGTACGGAAAACATGGTCAAGTCCTACAATATTTCTGAATAATACTATCTGACATCAGTCTGCGAAATCTCTACTAGGAACATAAACATTTGTCTGAAAAGAAGCTGGGACAAGGCCCTCAGTAAACCAAAAACATAATAAATAAGATAGTGTCTGACATAATTAGGCCTTCCGAATAATAGAAGGCTCACCACTGTGAGATCAAGTATGCAAACCCGAGAATGTCTACTGAGTAGCTGGACCCCTAGACTGTGCCTCAGGACCTGGAAGGAGGGGGGGTCAGCACAAAAGTACTGGCACGCGAAGTAATCTAAAAGTAGTATAATGGAACATACATACATATATATATATATATATATATATATCAAGGGAAAGCAATTTTTCATCAAGATATCATGTATAAAACTGTTTCTGAAAAATACATGGGCACTTTCTGAAAACATGCAACCTGTCTGTTCATTTCAAATCATGATCTGTGTTTTACTTCTGAGTTAGGTGGTATTCCCCTACAAGTCTGAATATTCCACGGGCTGTATGGAATCCGCCAATGACTCGGCGGGGAAGCCCCCAACCCAAGTGTGCCGCAAGGGTTGGAGTGTCTGAGTCTGATACGCCACAGGACATTTAAGTCAGCGCATAATAATATACCCGGGTCGGCAAACCACGGTTTTAGGCAAAGAGTTGTCTGAAACTCCCGCCTTCTTCAGGGAACCACCTAAGCTCTCTTTATGCCCTATTTTAGCCTTTTCTGAACATGTATCATTCTGAAATTTCTAAATCATGAGAGACTGATAAAAATCTGATTTCTGAACTAGTCTGTGTCTGTTATGGCATTTGTCTGAGTTGGTATCGTCATACCATGACTTGCAAGTCCTATTTCTGAGCCATAATGTAATAAGCAAGGGATTTCATTCAAAACATAGTTTAGACCACCAAAACATGTAATTTGCATTAAAGATGTCATGTTCCGAAACTCAAGTCAAATCCATGCAAAACTTTCATCAAACATATGGTGGTCATGTGCATTTTTGGCAAAACCATGCATTCTTTCATTACATGCATATTCAACATTCACAACCCTCTCTTTCGTGTTCAAAACATTGTATATTACGTGAAACATGGAAAAATTTACATTAAGAGAGAGGTTTCATGAAAATCATGCTCTAAATTCATATTTCAGGACAAACGCATATATATATATACATATAACTTTCAAATCACTTTGGGGGAAAGCCAAAAGGCCAAAACAATATCATTAAAGCTTCTGAAACATGAGTATGTACATGAATTCGAAAACCCAATCCTTAAAACATGATTACTATGCCCATGAGATTTTAGGAAAACCCCATGTACCTTATTCTCCACGAATTTTTGGTGTCTATCGAAGCCTACGTCGAGAGGATTCCGAATCTGTAATTTGTTTCACGAAGAAGTTTCGGAATGATCGGTCCTTCAAGCTTATTTTCTCAAACCCTAGTTGCTCCTTCTCTTAAGTTCTTGAAGGATTAGATTTTTGGGATTTTATAGGAGGCTTCAATGTTGTTAATAGGCCCAAATCCATTTAGGAGTGGGTAAGGACGATTTTGGGTTTTGTAAGGACTAACTTGCACTTAAAGTAACTCAAAACGGAGTGTTTTCGTCACCTGAAACCATAACTATGCGCCGCCCTTTGCATTGCCTAAATTTACATAGGCGCCGCCCTATGCATCGCCTATATTTGCATAGGCGCCGCCCTATGCATCGCCTATATGTGCATAGGCGACACATTCAACTTTGAAAGGCCATAACTTCTTCACCGGGTGTCCGTTTTAGGCGAATTTGGTATCGTTGGAAAGCTTATTCAATTATATACAATTTGGTATATAGTAGGCCACCCAGTTCATCATATACAATGAGTTATGGTCAATAGAATTTGACACAAATTACAACGTCCACTAAAACTTAATCGATCGAAATAGTTTTAACTCGTCCTTGAGTTGAAGGACTTCTATGGTCTAAATTCATGCTCAAATGGATTAACATACTACAAACTTGATTAACATGCCAAATTGGCATAGGATTTAAGGCTCGGGGATTATCAACGCATCAGAGTCATATATTTTATTCTAGCCCGAAATGCGGGGCGTTACACAATTTAATTGTCCAATCTATGAAATCAAGAGAAGTTTATATTTTATTCCAATACTACTCCTGTCATTAATGACTACACGAAATATTAATAGTCAAAAATACTTCTTTTTCTCTCTTTTAACAAAATTGAAAAACAAATAATTAAGAAAGTTTTTTATTTTGAAAAAATTATTAGAAAGTTAAAACGCCGTTTAATGGCAATTCGTTGGTATTTTGAACAAAAGAAAAGACTGTTAAATGGCGCCAGTTCGAATAGACACATCGTTTCTTCATTTCACTATAAATTACAAATATAACATCCTTTTCTTTCATTCATTAGTATTCATCATCAGAGAAATATTAGTACCAACCCAAATTCAATTCACATCGTCAAGCCTCATCCAATACAAAGGTTAATTTCTTTGCTCTCTTTTTTCCCCCATCTTTTTCCTCTGATCATAATAATAAACCGTAGTAAGTACTAGACTTTTATAAAGGAATACTGGAATCGTAATTAGTATTGTGATCTCATGTTCGTTTGACGTTGTACTGTCTCGTAACAAGTTAAAAGTCTTGCATTGTAATATTAATTTTCATCACTGCTCTAATTTCCTTAAGTTTCCGTTCTTAGTAATTGAACTTAATTACAATTTCTAACAAGATTGAGTCTAGTGATTGTGATCTACTTTCTTTATAGTTTATTTATTAACATATTTGAGTCGAATATCATTTTCAGGTTAAAATATGGTGGACCAGAACAGGGAATTTGATGTGAATGAGGATATTGATCTGAACAAGGAGTATGATCTGATCCAGAAAATAGATTCATTGGAGCGCGAAAACCATTTGTTGAAGACGAGAGTTGAAGAGTTAGAAGCGACTCACAGAGTTGAATTAGAAGCGAAAGAAAGGGAAACTGAGCACTGAAAGAAGATACTTGAGGAACTAGACAGCCGCTCGAAAAGCCAGAAGGATTTGCAAAGTATGACGAAGGACAAGTTGGCAGAGAGTGGGGTAAATGAATTGCTAAGGAAAATTGACATGTTAGAAGCGACTCGAAGAATTGAATTAGAAGCGAAGGAAGGGGAAATAAGCGGCCTAAAGCGGCAACTTGAGGAACAAGAAAGCCGGTGGAAAAGCCAGAAGGATTTCTCTGAATGGCGAAGTATGAGTTGGCGGAAAGGCATGGACAATAAAGGATTGCGAACTAAAATCTCCGAGTTGGAGAACAAATTGGAGATTCAGGACAAGGTGATTTCTCAAATGCGTATTAAGGAGAACGAAATAGCTGGTGGGTCTTCTAGTGTAAACATAGATCAATAATGTGCTCGCGTATTTTGTTATTATTACTCCTGCTTGAGTGAGAATTGTTTTTCCTTTAGAGAGCATTTTTGTTGAACTCATATTATTGAATAGATATGTAATTGTGTATTTGTTGAACTTCAAAACTTATATTATTGTATGTTATGTTGTGTCAATTTATAGAATTCATATTTTTACTGAATTTGTATTGCTGAACTTCTACTGTACTTATGGTGATGTCTAAAGAAACGGAAAATTTATCAGAGAATGTGTTGAAGCAAAGCACATTTTTGTTTGGTCTGCTGTTTTGGTTTGCAATTCGATCACTATTGCAATGGGCTGGACCTATTTGGCCTAATTAGGATGTTTCTTTTTTAGGTTGTGCAAATATATTTCTTTGGAAATTACCCTTCGAGACAATGTTAATAAATATCATATACTAAACAATTGTTTCAGAATGGAACAACTGGCAAAAGCTTTCTAGACCAGCAACAAGTGTAGATAAATATCTACTTCTATGTGTGTATATTACCTTCTTCTCCCAATTTATGTGGTACTTTTTGAATTTCGAGAGTCAAGTTTCTTAATTTTGACAGTGAATTTCTAACATATGCTCTTTAAATTTTTTAACGCCAAAGTAAATGTTAAGGGTGAGGTATAATAGGTGAAAGGAGCATAAATTTAGGACCAATCACATAAATATACAATTTAAGAGTCAATATTATAAAATATATCGATATTATTTTTTATTTACAAAATCTATCAACTATTCAACTGTCGTAAGTTCTATTATGTTTATAGAGTTAATAACTTAAATGGTCACTTAACCTTAAACTTTTATCCTAAAAAGTCACTTAACTTTGGACTTTACTTAGAAAGTCACTCAACTTAAAGATCTTTTACTCAAAAAGTCACTCAACCCATTTTAGTATTTTTTTAAATAAAATTTTCTTAAAGTGAAATTTTTTCAATAACAAAATTCTGAAAAATATGAAATATCCACTTTATGATCCTTTTACCCTTTTCTTCATCCTCCAAAATTATCTTTACCATCTTCTTAACACATTTTGCTTCTCCTTTTCGCTAGCTAAACGTAACAAGTATTTCAACCATTTATCCAAAGTATTGACTCTTGTATAAAACTGTTTCATTAATAATAGTGTATTACAAGATACAGAGAACATTACTATGTTCTTATATTTTTATAGTAGAAGACAAAAGGAATCACTGATCCGAGGTATATAATAATAAGGAAATTGACTCTCTTCAATTTCGAATAATCTCAATTTTGAACATTGAAAGAAATACGAATAACATACATGTACTAGTACAAAATACAAAAGTCAAATCACTTAATTTTACTTATTTTGTTAAAATTTGTTTTCGTATGACCTTTACTCATTAGTTGCATATGTTATTTTATAAGTCGTATTCTTTGTTAAAAGGATGTTGCTTATTCAGTGAAATTTGAATAGCAATTTATAGATTATTTTTTATCAAGTGATAAATAAAGCTACAAATTCATGAGTCAATACTTTGGATAATGTTGTACATGAAAAAAAATGGTCGAAACAACAATAGAAGGAGAAGAAAAATATGAGAAAGAAGTCGTAAAGATAATTTAGAGGAATAAAGTGGTCAAGTTATATATGTTCCATGACACATGCCTATACATTCCCTTAATTTCCTGTTATGTAGCTCCACATGTTAATAAAATCCATGTTGGTAAGGGGTGTAATGATTTGCCAGCAAAAAAAAAAGGATCACCTCTATTCTTTTTACTTTAATTTTCTATTCACAATTCATTAAATTTGTGTGAGCAACTAATCTGTGTTTGGTCTAGTGTAACTTGCTTGTCTATTAATTCTAGTTCGGGAATTAGAAGCATAGCTACTCAAAGAGGTGTTCAACATCGAATTTCAGTGTGTCTAGCCTTTAAATATGTTTGTAAAACTTACAATCATGCCTTCACCCCGAATATATTTGATGTGTAAATACTTAGCTGTTGGTAAGCCTCATTTTGGACCGCGTTGCTTACTTTTCTTGTCTTCTTGAAGTTTTAAGTTCTTTAAGCCATTTCATGCATATTTTCTTGTCATAAATCTTTACAACTGGACCCTCGTGAGTTTTTGAATACAAAGTTATGTCTAAAATAGCCAAGTGAATCTAATTACTATGAGATTTGGCAAAACTTATTTCAAAATGTGGTAATTATTTAGTTCAAGTTCATTGAACTTATTCAATCATTTGTTATGTGTAGCCAAACAAATCTAACCCTGTTTAAATTTTAACTTGTTAATTCCAATTGCAAATTTCAGTTTTCACTATTTTGTCCAGTATTAATTTTATTTTATTTTGTTTTCCTATTTTGTTCGTGATCATAATTTTAATCTAACTATTCTTGTCTAATTATTCTTTATATAAATGAATGAGACGTTCTATGTTGAAATTATGAACTTTGAAGCTTTTTACACAAGGTTATATGTTAGTAATTGTTATTTATGATTACTTTAAAATTTAAACTCCTCGATTATAAGAAATGTAGTGGTTGAACCTTATCTTTTATGTGCTTATTCCATATAAGATTAAGTATGCATGAAATAATAGATAATATTTAGTTGTGTAAAGTAGTTAGATGAAATTACATTGTATGCCCCTTGTAGAATTTCATGAAGTTGCGAATTGTAGAGATGCTAGGTACGCAGGAAAAAAAATATTCTTATAGAGTGTTAACTACAAAGAGGTCCTGGAGTGATTATAGTGATAGCCTTGAATGTTCTATTTCATGCCTATATTATCTCTAGGTGGGCTGTGTTGGAGCTTGTATGTTATAGTGGGTATGTATAAATCATAAGAAAAGTTTAGTTAAATTTAATTCCCTAATTCTTGTGCATAAATTTTGTCATGAGTCTATAACCTTTATTCGAGGATGAATGATCCCAAGGGGGAGACATTGTAACACCTCACCCTTTATGTTTGTGTCATAGTTGTAATTTGAGGTATTATGACGGTATAAGTGAGCTCATTGGACTGCAAAGTCCTTCAAGGGCAAATTTATACTTTTCTTTTTACCTTACTCCAATTAATTAAAACCCCTTTCTATTATACGGTTTATTACGTTTTTTTGCTCTTTCCAGTAGAACGTTTCTTTTCTTTTCCTTCCAAAAGATAACTTCATTCATCCTCTCAACGCAAAATCTCAAGAATACAAGGTAATTGCTTCAAGAATCAAGCCCAGCCCCTCTTCTTTCAGTTACTAGTTTGTCTATTGTATTGAGGTATGTAAGACTACTACTACTTTGTAATTCTTTGGGTTTCGTGTTCTCCAATTCAAGTTGTTACAAGTTAAATTAGGATTGAATAAATTTTCGTAATCCTATTTCCCAATCAAAATTCACAAGTAAGGTTCTTGGGATGTCTTTGGGTAAACTCCTTATCACCCAATTTTCTCTAAATATATGATCTTAATCCTTATATAAATTTATAAATTCAGTATTGTTTCTCTGTGATTTTCTCATGTATTTTGTATTTTCTAATTTACTACTTCATTCCTTGGTTTTCCAAAGAGATTAGTACTCTATTTGTTCTTCAAAAACTTTGTCAGTGTGTTAGGAGATCTTATGACTTATGAAATCATGTATTATATAAAATTCTTGAACTTCGTTATTTATTGATTGAATTATCTGAATTTCGCCCATGATTACTGAGTCTCCTCACTATTGGTTATGCTAAAAAAAGTACCCTTTGAAGTTACTCCATAATTCCCATCATACTATGAAACCTTACACTATGCTAAAATAACATGAATCTTTCAAAATCTCCAAATTTTCATTATGTTAAGAAATCTTTTTTTTAGAACTGACATGATAATATGGTCCGCAAGACTTCTAACATTATGAAATTTCTTCAAGAATATCCTCATGGTATCATATATAATCTCCATAATATTAAGCTATGCTAAGAGTGGCATGAACACATCCAGAATCTCATTCTTCAAAAAGTTATAAGAATCTTGATCTTATGAACCATGCAACATGTATTATGATACTACTTTCCATTAGTCTCCAATAACATTAATGAACTATGTAACTTATCAAGCATGAGCCTAAAATGGCTAATTTAGAATTCATGAGCCTAAAGTGGCTAACTCACAAAAACAAGCCTAAATTGGTTAACTCGAGACATGTGCCTAAAGCAGTTAACTTATGAATACTAGTCAAGAAAAACTAAAAACAAAACTTTATGAGCCTAATAAGGCTAATTTCTGAACATGAATTCATAAAAATAACATCATGGGCATAAGGGAGTTAGTTAGCTAACCGTGAAGCATAGGTTTAAATGACAAGTGCCTGAAACTATGTTTGCCGACATAGGATAGAGATTATTCCGCAAGTCGAATGACTCTTTTTTTTTATATGTCCCGAAAAGGAGCTAATCATGGATACTTGCTAGCAAATTATGTCATGTCATGTCCGGTGCCCGGCAAGGTATAAGATGGCTTAGCTGATAGTACCGAGATCAGACTCCATGCACTACATGGTGGTTTATGACTGTTCACTACTTTCTCCCACAAATAACTAAAGGGATTAATTTATTTTATGTTATCAATTATTTTTCAGCTTATGCTCTTGTCCGTTTTCATCTTATCATGTTTTTAATTGTACTGATCATCTTTGTATTTTCATATTTTATTACTTTCTTATGTGGTTTTGCATACCAATACATTTCAGGTATTGATCTTCTTGGACGCTGCATTATTTTGTAATGCATGTTCTGATACATACATTTGTAATTCCATGGATTACTAAGTCTAATCAAACCATCTGTTGGTGAGCCCTCTATCTTTTCGGAAGGCATTGTTTATACTGTTACTGTCTAGTTCTATATTTTAGAGTATTTTGAGGTCTTGTTTCCTATTGACATTGATTCATATGTTTAGAGTCTTCATAGACAGTAGTAAATATCATATTCATTTATGTTCAGTTTTATTCATATGGCTTTTAAAATTTCCTCAATCATGATTTAAGACTTTTTATCAATTTATAAGATAAATAGGTTTTTATTCTTCAGTCTATCTCACGTTATTTAAATATTTCTTTCACACATATGGATAAATGCTCCTGATGTAAGCTAAGTGATTCTCTTGGGCCATTAATGGTTCCGGGTGCCTGTTACATCCTGGGTCTAGGTTCGGGTCGTGACAAACTTGGTATCAGAGCACAGAGTTTAAGTGTCCTAGGGTGTCAATTAATCCGTGTCTAGTAGAGTATTGCTTTTAGGTGTGTTGTGCATCTTACTTATGAGTAGGAGGCTACAAGGCATCTAGGAGATATTTCCCATTTTCATACTTTTGATCGTGCACTAGAGATCTGTCGTAAGAAACTCATTCAGATTCATATGTTTCTTCAATTCCTCTGACTATGCCTTAGCTCTGAGGTTGTAAAAATAGTAAATCTCAAATTCTTACCAATAAGATGATCGCAGATAGATCCAACGAAAATCTAAGAGATTACACGACGGCTTGTGAGGGGCCCATTAGTGTATTTGAGTCTACCAATTTAAAATTGTATACTCTTGTTCATATAAATTGTGATTATAAGTCATAGTAAAATATGCTCCAAGATTCTTGGATAATGTTGCTATCAGGGAAACATTGTTATTTGGGATGTTATCTAGTTAGCCATAAGTAGTAGAGTGTTTCCAGAGCCAGAAATATGAAGTAAGAAGTGTAGAAATCAAGTGAGTGTAATGATTTATTGAAGTATGTATACAGAGTCATGTATCAAGTATGTGAATAATGGGGTGGTATGACCTCTGGTGGTGACTAAGGTTTAGTAAAACTTACGTTGATTTTATAGTAGTATGTAGAGAAAGAGCTATTTTTTTAAAGATACATAGCGTATGTTGAATGCATTTGTTTTATACTGCGCTTAAGAGAATTGTCACTCAATTTCAATCTCCTTTCTATGAATTTGATACTCTTGCTGAAGTAATTAGCTACAATTGATGATTTTTGCTGCCAACTTATTTTAATTCTTCTAACCATTACCTAGGATTTATGGATGAAGAGATTTTATCTACCAAAATCAATCTTTGAAAAGTAATGTCATATGATTCTTGTGTTGTTTAAGCATGGTAAAACTTGATTAATCTGATTATAAAATAGCTAAACTTATTTTTGTAGTTTTTATTGTTAATTATACGCATTCTCCATTTAAACTTTACTGGTGAGAGTCGATGAAATTGTGCTAGATAGAATGCATTTTTTTTCCTCATTTGTAATGAAAGTATCAACAAGGTGATTTTAATATTAATCGAGATGTTTTAGGAGAGGATAATTAATACAGGCAAGTTAACATACACGTTATTGTTTTTCTTTGAAATTTTATTTAATTTTTGATAAATGAAAACATTTCTCAATGTCTTTATTGAAATTTTAACTTATACTTAGGCACTTGTTGTTGTATGTTGTTCAGAATGACATTTATATGTAGATGTGATCTAATACTTCTTCACTAAAAACTCCAGAATCCCCTAAATAATGTCTCATGTAGTTTATACTTTTCTTGCCCAACATATCTTCTTTTAAAGTCATGTGATTTCCCGTATTTCAATTGTAAATATGTTTGCTTAATGTTCTGATAAAGTCTAATACCAGTTTTAGTTTACCTTTTGGATAAAGTAGCCAGTTATATTTTTCTACATTTAAAGATTATTACTAACTATTTTATATCTCCTGCAAAAGTACTTAGTATCTTTTTATTGTGAATTAGAGCGAATAGAACTTCAGAGTCTAGATAAGAGTTTGGCTAAAGTTATATAAGGCTAATGGTTCAAGTTCTAATTAGAAATTATCATGTTTGCTTGTTTATAATTTAGAAGAAGGATTTATCTTTAACAGGGTAGATGATATTGATTGGCTAAAGGTTTAGAACTTTATTTAGTTTTATTCAAGTCCTTAGTATATTCTTTTTAAATGGAAAAAATGTTGATTTTTCATGGTCCACTATAAACATTATGTATTTATTGATAATGTTCTTTTATTTCTTGAAATGTTTAGTAGTCAAGACTCATAGTTTGAGTTATTGTATATGTTGTTTGTGTTGGTGCTTCATGCATATTCTCTTCTGATGATATTCCTTATTTTGATAAGCACCCAAACAAAATCATACTTGGTGTAATATGAGTTTTATCCTTTAGAAAGTTCTTCGAGATATAGAAAGGTTGGTGTTGAAGCGCAAAAGTGTGAATCCTATTCTCAAGTATATAAAGTTGATATTTTAGTTGTTATTTTCATTAAAATATTTCAGTTATGAACAATTATCATCTTGTAATTTCAGATCATATGAGTCTTATGTCCAAGTCTTTATCATGTCATTCATGTTCTATGAACCGAGGTCAAGTTACTAAGATACACAGTTTTTTTTAAAGCTTTATATTTAATATATTGTCGCGATCTGAACCGGGGCCCTGACCGTGACGAGCGTTCCGAACCATGAAGGCCCGAAACACCCCCATCTATCTGGTAATCATGCACATAATTCATATGATAATAAGATATGCGGAAGATACACAATATTACGGAAAACATGATCATAAATCAAATGAAATCAACAAAGGGGAAATAATGTCCCATAACATCTATCAACATTTGAACAACTGTCTACGAAATCTCTAATACTTGACTGAAATAAATTACTGTCTAAAAATTGGGACAAGGCCCCCAGTAGACCCAAAACTACTAAATGATAAATGAACTGACAGACATCAGGCCTTCCGAAATATAGAAGGCTCACCACTTGATTCTGCAAATCTGTCGGAAGAGATCTACTGGTTATCTGGACCCCTAAACTGTGCCTCCAAACTTGGGAGGGAAGGGGGTCAATACAAAAATACTGGTACGCAGAGAAATAAAAAGCAAAATATAATATTTTTTTCCAAATATAGGTGAGAGACATTATAAAGCAGTTTCATATCAAATCATTTGAAAACACATGGACATAATGTAATAGTTTTCAACAACAATGTAATGCAGCTGAGCTAGGTGGAATACCCTACATATAACATTTACACCAACTGTCAAATCTCGATTGCCGCCGAGATTAGAGTATAAGTGAGGGGAAGACACACAAGATCACACAGCAGGGTGTCTCAACCCAATAAAGTATAGTAGTGCCCAAGATCACTTAGCCTGGGATCCTAACCATAGTCCCAATTTGGGAATGACATAAAGTCAAGTACACAAGATCACTTAGCCTGGTACCAAATCCCCATGTTGGCAAACACGGTTTTCAGCGATGAGCCCTTACACTCAAATGCCTTCTTCGAGCATCCACCTATCTCATGTAAAATCAATGCATCAAACTCCATTTAATTCAATCACATATCTTATTCTGTAGGGTATCGTCATACCCGACTTGCAAGCCATCAATATCACATCATTCTTTCATGCAACCATTATATTCATCATATTTCAACATAACAACCCTCTCATTGCAAGTCAAAACCATGACCATTTTAAAAATATTTCATGTCACACTTGTCAAGATGATTTCAAATATTTCACATTATATGAGAATTTAAAACGAGATCATATAAAGAGAGGGATTTCATATAATTCATGCTCTCAAGTTAACATCTTTTCGGAATACATGCATATACATATATCATATATCAAACCACTTCGGGAATAGGCCTAAAGACCAAATCAGTATCATAAAACGTTTAAAACGGGATTATATTCATAATTTCAAAACCCCCATTTTTAAAACATGAATTTTTAAGCCCATGAGATTTTTGAGATAACTCCACGTACCTCTATATGCGAAGATGATAGGTGCTTCTTTAAGCCTACGTTCTAGGGATTTCAAATATGCAATTAATTTCAAAAACCCACGATTGAATCTTCAGTTGCTTGGGTTTTTATTTTGAAACCCTAAGGAGAGTTCTTGAGCAATTTTGATGAATGAAGGTGTATTTTGGGGTATTTGGGAACTGAATTTCGTGTTTATGGCTAAATAAGGGTGGGAAAAGGACCATCTTGCCCCAAAAATGGAGTGTTTAAGTCACTTGAGTAATAATATATGCGACACACACCTTATCGCATAATATAGGTTGTGCGGCGCACTCTTTATCGCACACATTAGGTTGTGCGTCGCACACCTTATGGCATAAGTTAGGGTGTGCGTCGCACACCTTATGCTGCACGACACACTCCACTTTACAAAGCCATAACTTCTTCCTCGGATGACGGATTTTTGCGAAATTGGTATCATTGGAAAGATAATTCGAATACCTTTCATTTTATATATATTAGGAACTCTAATTCAATATATACAAAGAGTAATGGTCAATTGAAGTTGACCTAAGTTTCAACGCTCACTAAAATTCGAACGATAGGAAAACTTTCAACTTGTCCTTGAACTTGGGGACCTCTATGATCTCAATTCATGCTCAAATAGGTTTCCACAGTACATAATTTATTAACACACTAAACTTGCATTGGATTTATGGCTTTTGGAACCTTTACGTGAAGGAAATAATGATTTTCGTTCTCGTCTGAAATGCGAGGTGTTACATTATCTCCCCCTTGGGATCATTCATCCCCGAATAATGGGTAGGAACTTGTTGAAGCTTAAAGGTATGGAATAACACGGACATGATGTGCCTTCTAAGAAAGGACATAACTGATCTGAAATATTTAAACTTCTATAATGAAACTGAATTATGAGCTGACCTGACTTTTTTTGCTTCAAGAAGCTTATTCGTGCTGTAAATTTAGGATTCCCTTGAAATATTCATGATCCAATCATACATATTGAAATTAGGAAGTGATAACTTATGCAAGTACGAATCATAAAACATCAAGACTTAGATCGTACAAGGGTATTACACTATCTGAGCAGAAATACTTGAAAAATTTTGAGATTATACGCTGAACTCTTATGCACCGAGTCATGAATAGATAGCTGAATCTGAAACATGATGCTTGGAATGAACTGAAATCACAATTTATATGGATGGAATAGATTATCTCTTGGGAATAACCATACGCATGAGACTTCGGCTAGTAGGACTGGGTGAAAAGGTGGAAAAACCATAGTAACTTGTCTGCCCGACTGTTAAACTGAATTACAGACTGAATTATACCAGACACTTATACTCAACTGGAGTATCTCTTCAACACTCTCTCTAAAGAAGTTCTAGCAGTAATAGGAAGCCACGAATCTTGGGTATGGATTACATAAGACATCCAACTGAGGGAAATCACAATATTTACACTACTCTGCAGTCTGGAATATAAACATATAACTCATAAATTAGGATAGAATTTCCAGGCCTTTGTCAATACGACTTCTTACTTTAAAGATTAGCACACTCCTCGAATACTCCTTTAACTGTACTATTACCCGTAGATACCATATTCATTCGATCCAAATTATTTGTTCTCGTATTTGCATTTATAAATCTTTCTACTAATGTCCATAGTAACTTAAATCCTCTTCACCGTGATCAGGCCTAGCTCCAACTCGCAAAATACTACATTCCACTCCACGATACAAGTCTAAACCATAAGATTCCACCTTCTATATCTCTTAAAAGATCACACCCTAAGCCTATCATGCCTTACCACTTCAATGGCTAACTCTAAACTATTACTACGAAGTCGCTAGCGCATATAGCGTTCCTTAACAAAAATTCCAACATGTCATTCAAGCCTATCTCTATAACGACATATGAACTTCAAAGTAAACACTCGTAAAGACACACTTCAAATATTCTACTAACCATCTATCGATATATCTCCCACACTGTACCCCAAGAACATACACACACACACACCTTTCAGCTAACCATCACATACATCAAAGACTTGGCCCCAACCTTACTTCGCACTTATGGCCTTATCTAAAATAAGCATACTATGATCTTCCACCAACTAGAAACATTTACTCATCACCACTACCTTCACATAAAGAGGAGTCACTAAAGATTAGAACATAAGATCTTGAAGCATGGAAAGATGTTATATGAAACTTGACACTTAAATGAGGACTGGGGAATAGCAAATCAACATCCGGGATTTATCAAAGAAAAAAAAATCTGAATTGGGGCATACATGGCTATGAACTATATTCCACCTATCGTAAAGAGTATAGCATGAATTATGGGAACTGAGCACACTATAAAGCGTGAATACATGAGTCATGAGCTGCATGACCTCAATTTAGAGTTCATAACTATGGAATGTGATTCCGACGGCTGAATGAACTGAAGTTCCTCATTTAGGAATCTAGAAGAGCACGTGATTTTCTATCATATACATGAACATAAACTATGATCATGGAACTGAAACGTGAGGTATGAGTAGGTATTAGGATAACTGAAAAATACTGAGACCGAAATGGGTTGAGCCTCACTCTTCCCTTCTGATGTTTTATGTCATACTGACATCACTACTAGAATCTGAAAGCCTGACTTGGTTATTTGCTCTATCATCTCCCCCTTAGCTTCAAGCCATCATATTAATCTTGGGAGATCCCTTACTAGACTCTAAACTGAAGTACACTCACTGCACTCTGGGGTCTGGAAAACTACTATACACGCATATCATGGCACTTAACCCAAATGACTACACCTGAAAGTGGAAAACCCACTGTTAATACTACCTTCTGAGATACACTTTATCATTCTATAGACCCAGTAGTCATCATATAATACTTGCACACTTACTAACTTCGGGTCTTTATGGGTATCCCCATAGTTGGAGTGTACACCCTCTAGTGCTTTAACTCTTATTTCTATTAGTTCAACCTTCAAAAACTCAAACTTAGAATCTAACACTCAACATGGATATCACCAAGCCTTCAATGAATCATACTACTTCCGACATAGCCTACCAATATAGCGACTCCAAACTTATATCTCTCTACTATTAGAATCAAGATCATATAAAAAGGCTCAATACTATCAATTAAAACTCCTTAACTTGGCTATTTAGAACACCATATACCATCTAACTAGTCTTTCTCCACCTAGCAACTCAACGGTACCACTCGTCACACAAAACATGTAATAGTCTTAGAAAATACCGCAACCTCATATCACCTTGGGCATACTTCTACATTATATATGCAACATCACACTTCACTACGAATCAAATAAACTTAAGCTCTTATATATACCGTTCAATCCTACTAGATTACTTCTATAAAACTAGTATCATTAACCAAGAAATCATCACATCCACCTTCGTGGACATCAATTGTTCAAAACTTAATGTCTAGTGCTAAACATGATTTTACAACCCAACCTTACGCATGATTCTCACTTGGATACCATGAAATAGACATCAAGAAATACTAGTACACTAGAACTTCCAAACAACAAATAATTGATCTTGACCTTACGGTCTTCCTTATCATAACTCATTAGCACGTACTATTTTAACACATCAAGCCTACTAATTTTTTTTCCCACAAAACATACATCATTAATCTCATGCCACTATTTTTACCACCACATTCTACATTAAATTCAAGCATATAGTCCTATACCAATCATCTATCACTACTGAAAAATGCAACATAATATGCTAGTCCATAAAATTTGGGACATACTATACAAACGCCTCAAAAATCACTACATACCTTCTCACAAATAGTACTAGTTTACAATTACCAACAAAAAAAAGGTCAAGGGGTAAAGTTACATAATAGACATGATCAACCTTAATCTTATATTATAACCCCATACAATTTTTTTTACTTATACAGATTTCTCACCTCATACTTACTTACCCAAACATACATTTAGACTATCTTCAAATTCCACAAACAACCATGAGTCTATACTTACAACTTACTGTCTAATATATCCATTTTCACACTTCAAGCAACCGACAAATCACCCTAACTAACAACTCCTTCTCTACCTTCTACTAAACTAACACACAAGAATAATTCACCTCTTTACCAACTCAATCTCATGCAAACAGATTCAGCTATATATGTATTAAACCAACACAAGAACAACAAGTTGGACAACAAGTTGCTAGTGAATCGAAATAGGCCTCACACGACGTCACTAGACTTTGATTTTGTATTTTGAACAAGAAAATGAGATGAATGACAAGTCAACTATGCTAGTGAATCGAAAGAGCCTCACACGGATTCACTAGACTTTATATTTTCCAACAACACCTTGATGACAAGCTTACATGAGATAAAAATTTAATATACAATATCCAATGAACTAAGAATACACATCTTACTCTGTATAAATAAAATCGCAGTCAAACACTTCCTCCACGGACTACCATACCATCCACACATGCTACTAGTTACCATATTAGTCTATCATCATAAGGGGGTAAATCATTCTCGAACATCGGTTATTCAACTAAAATATTCATTTACACAAAAGTCACCCTCGCTCTGACTTCTAACTTTGTGACTTCACATCACCAACTTCTTGGTCTAATTTCACTACCAATAGGTCATGACAACAACACTTTAATGCATACTACTATTAGGGTGGAAATGCAGTTCCAACATTCTACTACACATCATCCCCCCTTAAGCAAGACATTTGTAACATAAATTTGAAGGGGACTAAATGCAATTAATACCTCAAGTTGAAAAGCACGATTCCATCAGGATCAATGTTTACATCGGAAACAATACACATTGAAGCACTAACGGACTCTTCTCAAGTCCTTGCACAAATTTTAACTCTTATATGGTTCAATCAGAAAGGACCATACCATTTAGATTCTAAACTTCTGCATTTGAATCACCTCAATAATGAGACATATCTGAGGACATTAGAGTAAGGAAAGAATTTGGGATGACTTTTTTTACTTTCGTATGGGAGACACCATAGCACGAATTAGAGTATGAAAGAGGAACATTCTGACTCTATTTCACGAACTAGAACTTGAAGAAAGAGAGACATTCCTAACCACCTAGTAGCCTCATGCTTATAAGTATGTCATGCTACACACCCATAAATAAGACTCTACCCGACGCGATTTTGCATACACCCTGGGACCATGAACCGTGATTTGATACCAAGTTTGTCACGACCCAAACTGGGGCCCTGGCTGTAACGAGCATTCCGAACTATGAAGGCCCGAAACACCCCTATCTATCTGGTAATCATGCACATAATTCATATGATAATAAGATATACGGAAGATACACAATATTACGAAAAACATGGTCATAAATCAAATGAAATCAACAAAGGGTAAATAATGTCCCACAACATCTATCGACATCTGAACAACCGTCTATGAAATCTCTAATACATGACTGAAACAAATTACTATCTAAAAATTGGGACAAGGACCCCAGTAGACCCAAAACTACTAAATAATAAATGAACTGACAGACATCAGGCCTTTCGAAATATAGAAGGCTCACCACTTGATTATGCAAATTTGTCGGAAGAGATCTACTGGTTATCTGGACACCTAAACTGTGCCTCCAAACCTGGGAGGGAAGGGAGTCAATACAAAAGTACTGGTACGTAGAGAAATAAAAAATAAAATATAATATTTTTTTCCGAATATAGGTGAGAGCCATTATAAAGCAGTTTCATATCAAATCATTTGAAAACAAATGGGCATAATATAATAGTTTTCAACAACAATGTAATGCAGCTGAGCTAGGTGGAATACCCGACATATAACATTTACACCAACTGTCAAATCTCGGTTGCCGCCGAGATTAGAGTATAAGTGAGGGGAAGACACACAAGATCACACAGCAGGGTATCTCGACCCAATAAAGTATAGTAGTGCCCAAGATCACTTAGCCTGGGATCCTAACCATAGTCCCAATTTGGGAATGACATAAAGTCAAGTACACAAGATCACTTAGCCTGGTACCAAATCCCCATGTCGGCAAACATGGTTTCTAGCAATGAGCCCTTACACTCAAACGCCTTCTTCGGGCATCCACCTATCTCATGTAAATTTAATGCATCAAACTCCATTTAATTCAATCACATATCTTATTCTATAGGGTATCGTCATACCCGACTTGCAAGCCATCAATATCACATCATTCTTTCATGCAACCATTATATTCATCATATTTCAACATAACAACCCTCTCATTGCAAGACAAAACCATGACCATTTTCAAAATATTTCATGTTATACTTGTCAAGATGATTTCAAACATTTCACATCATATGAGAATTTAAAACGAGATCATATAAAGAGAGGGATTTCATATAATTTATGATCTCAAGTTAACATCTTTTCGTAATACATACATATACATATATCATCTATCAAACCACTTTGGGAATAGGCCTAAAGACCAAATAAATATCATAAAACGTTTAAAACGGGATTATATTCATAATTTCAAAACCCCCATTTTTTAAACATGAATTTTTAAGCCCATGAGATTTTTGAGATAACCCCACGTACCTCTATATGCAAAGATGATAGGTCCTTCTTGAAGCCTACGTTCTGAGGATTCCAACTATGCAATTAGTTTTAAAAACCCACGGTTGAATCTTCAGTTGCTTGGATTTTTATTTTGAAACCCTAAGAAGAGTTATTGAGTAATTTTGATGAATGAAAGTGTATTTTAGGGGTATTTGGGAACTGAATTTCGTATTTATGGCTAAATAAGGGTGGGAAAAGGACTATTTTTCCCCAAAAATTGAGTGTTTAAGTCACTTGAGTAATAATATATGCGGCGCACACCTTATCGCATAATATACGTTGTGCAGCGCACTCTTTATCGCACACATTAGGTTGTGCGTCGCACACCTTATGGCATAAGTTAGGGTGTGCGCCGCACACCTTATGCTGCAGGACACACTCTACTTTACAAAGCCATAACTTCTTCCTCGGATGTCGGATTTTTGCTAAATTGGTATCGTTGGAAAGATAATTCGAATACATTTCAATTGATATATAGTAGTAAATCTAATTCAATATATAAAAAGAGTAATGGTCTATTAAAGTTGACCTAAGTTTCAACGCTCACTAAAATTCGAACGATAGAAAAACTTTTAACTTCTCCTAGATCTTGGGGACCTCTATGATCTCAATTCATGCTCAAATAGGTTTACACACTACATAATTAATTAGCACACTAAACTTGCATTGGATTTATGGCTTTTGGAACCTTTACGTGAAGGAAATGATGATTTTCATTCTCTTCCAAAATGCGGGGTGTTACATATATCCCCTATGCCTCATGCTTGTGGGTTTTATTAATTCATGTCTTACGTTGTTATGATCATTTCCCCTAAAATTCAAGTCTTATGTTATAATTATGTCAAGTCATATATGTTTCATGACACATGCCTATACATTCCCTAAATGCCTGTTTTGTAGCTCCTTGTGTAAATAAAATCCATGTTGGTAAGTGGTAGAATGATTTGCCAGCAAAAAAAATCACCTGTATTCTTTTTACTTTAGTTTTCTATTCACAAGTCATTAAATTTGTGTGAGAAACTAATCTTTGTTTGGTGTAGTGTAACTAGTTTGTCTATTAATTCAAGTTCGGGAATTAGAAGCACAGCTACTCATAGAGATGTTCAGTATCGAATTTCAGTGTGTCTAGCCTTTAAATATATCTGTAAAGCTTAAAATCATGCCTTCACCCTGAATATATTTGATGTGTAAGTACTTAGTTGTTGGTAAGCCTCATTTTGGATAGTGTTGCTTACTTTTCTTGTCTTCTTGAAGTTTTATGTTCTTTAAACCATTTCATGCATATTTTCTTGTCATAAATCTTTACAACTGGACCCTCATGAGATTTTGAATACAAAGTTATGTCTATAAAGGCCAAGTGAATCTAATTAATATGAGATTTGGCAAAGCTTATTTCAAAATGTGGTGATTATTTAGTTCAAGTTCATTGGACTTATTCAATCATTTGTTATGTGTAGCCAAACAAATCTAACCCTGTTTAAATTTTAACTTGTTAATTCCAGTTGCAAGCTTCAGTTTTCACTATTTTGTCCAGTATTAATTTTATTTTATTTTCTTTCCCTATTTTGTTCGTGATCATAATTTTAACCTAACTATTCTTGTCTAATTATTCTTTATATAAATGAATGAGACGTTCTATGTTGGAATTATGAACTTTGAAGCTTTGTACACAAGGTTATATGTTATTTGTTGTTATTTATGATTACTTCAAAATTTAAACTCCTCGATTATAAGAAATGTAGGGGTTGAACCTTATCTTTTATGTGCTTATTCCATATAAGATTAAGTATGCATGAAATAATAGATAATATTTAGTTGTGTAAAGTAGTTAGATGAAATTACATTGTATGCCCCTTGTAGCATTTCTTGAAGTTTCGGATTGTAGAGATGCTAGGTAAGCAGGAAAAAAAATTCTTATAGAGTGTTAACTTGAAAAACATCCTTGAGTGATTATAGTGATAGCCTTGAATGTTCTATTTCATGCCTATATTTTCTCTAGGTGGGCTGTTTTGGAGCTTGTATATCATGGTGGGTATGTATAAATCTTAAGAGAAGTTCTTTAGTAAAAATTTTATTCCCTAGTTCTTGTGCATAAAAGTTTTCATGGGTCTATAACCTTCATTCGAGGACGAAAGACCCTAAGGGGGAGACATTATAACACATCACCTTTTATGTTTGTGTCATAGTTGTAATTTGAGGTATTATGATGGTATAAGTGAGCTTATTGGCCTGGAAAGTCCTTCAAGGGCATTTTTGTACTTTTCTTTTTACCTTACCCCAATTAATTAAAGTCTCTTTCTATTCTACAGTTTTTTTACGTTTTTTTTCTCTTTCCAGTAGAACATTTCTTTTCTTTTCCTTCCAAAAGATAACTTCAGTCATCCTCTCAACACAAAATCTCAAAAATACAAGATAATTGCTTCAAGAATCAAGCCCAACCTCTCTTCTTCCAGTCACTAGTTTGTCTATTGTATTTAGGTATATAAGACTACTACTACTTTGTAATTCCTTGGGTTTCGTGTTCTCCAATTCAAGTTGTTACAATTTAGATTAGGATTGAATAAATTTCCGTAATCCTATTTCCCAATCAAAATTCACAAGTAGGGTTCTTGAGATGTCTTTGGGTAAACACCTTTATCACCCAATTTTACCTAAATATGATCTCAATCCTCATATAAATTATAAATTCGGCATTTCTTCTGTGTGATTTTCTTATGTATTTTGTATTTTCTGATTTACTACTTCATTCGTTGGTTTTTCAAGGAGATTAGTACTCTATTTGTTCTTCGAGAAATTTGTCAATGTGTTGGGAGATCTTTTGGCTTATGAAATCCTGTATTCTATAAAATTCTTGAACTTCGATATTTATTGATTGAATGATCTAAATTTTTTCCATGATTACTGGAGTCTCTTCATTATTTGATATGCTAAATAAAAGTACCCTTTGAAGTTACTCCATAATTTCCATCATACTATGAAACCTTTAACTATGCTAAAATGACTTGAATCTTTCAAAATCTCCAAAATTTTCATTATGTTATGAAATCTTTTTTTTTTTAGAACTGACATGATAATATGGTTCGCAAGACTTCTAACATTATGAAATTTCTTCAAGAATATCCCCATGGTATCATAGTTAATCTCCATAATCTTAAGTTATACTAAAAGTGGTATGAACACATCCAGAATCTCATTCTTCATAAAGTTATAAGAATCTAGATCTTATGAACCATGACAACATGTATTATGATACTACTTTCTATTAGTCTCCAATAACATTAAGGAATGATGTAACTTATCAAGTATGAGCCTAAAATGGACAATTCAGAATTCATGAGCCTAAAGTGTCTAACTCACAAAAATAAGCCTAAATTGGTTAACTCGAGACATATTCCTAAAGCAGCTAACTTATGGATACTAGTCAAGATAGACTAAAAATAGAA
This sequence comes from Capsicum pubescens, assembly GCA_030864215.1. Lineage (NCBI taxonomy): Eukaryota > Viridiplantae > Streptophyta > Magnoliopsida > Solanales > Solanaceae > Capsicum > Capsicum pubescens. The sequence continues at coordinate 268,307,908 of CM061540.1, read as the reverse complement.
CTTTATGAGCCTAATAAGGCTGGCCTGTGAATATGAATTCATAAAGATAGCATCATGATCATAAGGGAGTTAGTTAGTTGACCGTGAAGGCATAGGTTGAGATGACATATGCTCAAAACTATATTTGCCGACATAGGATAGAGATTATTCCGCAAGTCGAATGGCACTTTTTTTCATGTGTCCCGAAAAGGGGCTAACCATGTATACTTGCTAGCAAATTATGTCATGTCACGTTCTGTGCCCGACAAGGTATAGGATAGCTTAGCTAATTGGGTTGAGATCAGACTCCATGCGCTCATATGGTGGTTTTTGACTGTTCACTACTTTCTCCCACAGATAACTAAAGGGATTAATTTATTTTATGTTACCAATTATTTTTTAGCTTATGCTTTTGTTCGTTTTCATCTTATCATGTTTTTAATTATACTTATCATCTTTGTATATTTATGTTTTATTACTTTCTTATGCGGTTTTGCATACCAATACATTTCATGTAGTGATCGTCTTGGACGCTGCATTATTTTATAATGCAGGTTCTGATACATACTTTTGTAATTCCATGGATTACTAGGTCCAATCAAATCAGCTGTTGGTGAGCCCTCCATCTTTTTGGAAGGCATTGCTTATACTGTTACTGACTAGTTCTATGTTTTGGATTATTTCGAGGTCTTGTTTCCTATTGACATTGATTCATATGTTTAGAATCTTCGTAGACAATAGTAAATATCATATTCAGTTTTATTCATATGGCCTTTGAAATTTCCTCAATCATGATTTAAGACTTTTTATTAGTTTATAAGATAAATAAGTTTTTATTCTTCAGTCTATTACTCACTTTATTTAAATATTTCTTTCGAACATGTGGATGAATTCTCCTGATTTAAGCTAAGTGGTTCTCTTGGGCCATTAATGGTTCTGGGTGCCTATTACGTCTTAGGTCTAGGTTCGGATCGTAATAAACTTGGTGTCAGAGCACAGAGTTCAAGTGTCCTAGGGTGTCTATTAAGCCATGTCTAGTAGTTGCTTATGGGTGTGTTGTGCACCACACTTATGATCAGGAGGCTACAAGGCATCTATGAGATGTTTTCCATTTTCATACTTTAGATCATGCACTAGAGTTCTGCCGTAAGAAACTCATTCAGATTCGTGTGTTTCTTCAATTCCTCTAGTTATGCCTTAGCTCTGAGGTTGTAAAAATAGTAAAGCTCAAATTCTTACTAATAAATATGGATTTTGTTACCGGACTTTGGCAGTGTCGCCAACAATTTGATTTGATTTGGGTCATTATGGATATGATGACTAAGTCTGCTCACTTCCTGCCAGTGAGGACTAATTTTTATTCTGTGGATTATGTTAAGTTATTCATTAAGGCGATCGTGAAGTTGCATGGTGATCCAGTTTCCATTATATCCGATCGAGGTACCCAGTTCTCATCTCACTTTTAGGGATTTTTCCAATGAGGTTTGGGGACTAAGGTAACCCTTAGTACCTCTTTGCACCCGCAGACGGATGGGAAGTAGAAAGGATAATTCAGGCCTTGGAAGATAAGTTTCGGGTATGTGTTTGTGATTTTGGTGGAAGTTGGATTGACCACTTTTCTTTCATAGAATTTTCCTACAACAACACTTATCACTCTAACATTGGTTGGCTCCATTTGAGGCCTTGTATGGTAGGAGGTGTATGTATCCTATTGGGTGGTTTGAGGATAGTGAAAATAAGTTCTTTGGCCCTGATTTAGTTCACCAAGACATGGAGAAGGTGAAAGTGATTCGATATAGACTTAAGGCCGCCCAAAGTCTCCATAGGTCTAACGCGGATGTGAAGCGAATGAATTTGGAGTTTAGTGTTTGTGATTGGGTGTTCTTGAAGGTGTATGTCATAAAGGGAATGATGTGGTATGGTAAGAAAGGAAAGCTCAATCCCAATTATATAGGTCCATACTAGGTTTTGAATAGGGTTGGTTATGTTGCATACAAATTTGTATTGCCTTCTAGTTTGATATCCCTTCACCTAGTGTTTTATGTTTCGATGTTGAAAGTTTGTGGGTGATCCTTCGACAGTTGTTCCTTTGAAGAAGGTGGGTATTTTGGGTTCTTTGTCCTATGAGGAAGTCCCGATTGAGATTTTGGATTGGCAAGTTCGTCGGTTGTGAACGAAGGGTGTGGCATCAGTAAAGGTTCTTTGGAGGAACCAAAAGGTTGAGAAAGCTACTTGGGAAGCCAAGGAGGACATGAAGTCCAAGTATCTGTCCTTGTTCCCCATTCTAGATAATCGTGCTTGAGGTATGAGTATCCCTTAACATCTTTGTTTTCTTACTTTGTTAATGGAAATTGTGATTTCCTTGGTATCTTTGTTTTTTGTCTTTGTTAAAGGTAAGTGTAATGGTGTTTGGAGTCAAATTGTGTTGATAAATGCCTTGTCCTATTATTTAAGGATGAATGATCCAAAGGGGGAGTATGTAACACCCTAGGTTTTTGGTCCTTGAAAATTTCTGAAATTATATCCTCATTGTCTTGACTACGACTTACTCTATCAGTCGTAGGGAGTCTTGAAGGGTCATAGAGACCTAATCCTAACCAAATCAGTAAGTGTGTGACTAAGTTCTACTCTGAGTACGAGTAGCTCACTAAGAGTTAAGGACTCGTTATTAGTCGTTGGATGCATATCGTAGAATGTCCAGTGCTTACCCTAAATGGGTTCTGTGTTGACTATGACTAGACCCTACGAGTTGTAGGGTCCCATTACAAGTTGTAGGGTCAACAGTGTGTGGGTGCCCTAAAAACTTTCTTGGATACGACTCGTGGTGATGGGTCGTAATGAAACCCTACTAGTCATATAGTGACCTGTAGTCACTGGCGACTAAATTTCAATTTTAAATTAGGTGCATTTGGATAATTTCATCCTTACCCAATTAAAACCCCACATTCATAAAGCACTTAAGAGTGGTTATTTCTCATTCTTAATATAATAAAACACTTTCAAATCTCTCTCAAATCTCTCAAGCGGTCATACTTAGGGTTTCCAAAAAGTAGGTCATTCAAGTGCTCAAGGGTGGAATTCTCTCCATAAACTTGGATATTTCAGGCATGTTACTCTTCCCTAATTGTTAATTTTGTAAAAGCATGTGAGTTAAAGTGTTGTTCATGAGATATTGATGTTGGTTTTGAAAACATGGGTTGAGGGTTTTTGAATAACTATTACTTATATGGTGTTTCATGTTTTTCCCTGCATGGCTTATGCTTTAATGGTGGTTTTAAAATCAAATTGATGCATGGGAATGGTGAAGAAATTAAAGAATCGTGATTTCCCCAAACTTGTGAGTTTTAAAGTGGTTATGCCCTGACCTCAACCCCCTATCTTGGAATTATTTTTTAATATAAAAAATATGCACATTGAACTACTCTTAAACTATTGCATAATGTTAAAGGTTAATGAAGCATAATGATTTTGAATTCAAACTTATGGGGTTGTGTAATTCCCCAAGCTAATGTATAATTGAACCAAAGGGGATTGTGAAGTCCACCAAGTGATGGTAATTGGTGTGGCATATTGATGCTACCTTCCAAGTGTAGTTAGTATGATGATACCAACAATGTATGTCTTAATGTGTAATGTGGTTCAAAGAATGAGAATGCACAATACTTATTTTAATTAGGCTTTACTGAGGGTTGTGTAGCTGAGTCGTGAAAGTGGAGGTCCCAAGGGAACAACACTGGCAACCGCGGTTTCCAATGCATGGGTATATATGATCGGGTAGTTTCAGTCCCCCTTATTATTATCACATGATTGGGAGGTTCGAGTCCCCTACATTATATTAAAAAATTTGGTGCTTGTGTCACCTTGATATGTTAGGAGGTTCGAGTTCCCCATAATGTATATGTATACTCTCTGGTTCATGCGACTACACGCATTGGGGCCCTACCAGAAAGGGGAGAGTTGGTCCCATATAGCCCGTGGATGCCTTCTTATGTTATGACAGTTGAGCTACACAATCTAGGCTAGCATTTAAAAGTTCATGTTAAGCCTTGTTCTCCATCCCGGCATGTGATATATATATATATACATATATATATATATAAATGTATATTATGTGCATTGAATTTGAATGATTTGAACTGTTGATTTCGGTATTATGTTATCCTAATCCCCGAGTTACATGCTAGTGTTCACCCCACTAACCGTCTCTGGAAGATGTATCCTCACACGATGCAGGCACCAAAGATACCCTTACTTTTATTGCACAGAGTTAGGTGGATCGAATCGATTCGTTGGTTCGTGGTGGTGAAGTGGTGAACTTCCATTCTTTGAAAGGATTAAACATTTTATCGATTTTCATTCTTAGATTTGAGTTGATATTATTCACTATCATTAACATTATCAATTTCATGGACATCTGTCAGAGTCGGGGACATGTCACAACCAAGATTAGTTTTGGTTTCTGTAATACCCCGTATATTTCTAAGCTAGAAAATGAACCAATGTTTCTTTGTAAGAAACCTCCTATCCTATAATTCATATTTGATTACATGAATTACAATGAGTATCCTAGTGAGAAGAGAGCTTATGATGTGTTAAGCGTGTTCATAAGAGTCACTTAGAGTAAGGCAAGATAAGAGCTTTGAATCCATCAAGTTTTAGTGTTTGATTTTGCAAAAGTCATATTTGACCGAGCATAAATTAATGTATATGTGGTATTTTGGAAGATTTATACCCATCAAATTGTAGAGAATCGAATTATCTTTCCAACGATACCAATTTTACCAAAATCCAACACCCAAGCAAGAAGTTATGGCTTTTCAAAGTGGAGTGTGTCTCCTAACAAATCGCCTAAGGTTATTGGAATAGTTAAGAAATAAGTTTTGCGACGCACAACATAACTTATGCCATAAGTTGTGCGATGTACAACCTAACTTATGTCATAAGTTTTGCGACGCACAACCTAACTTATGCCATAAGTTGAATGACGCACAACCTAGCTTACGTGATAAGTTGTGCGACGCATATCTTATGGCCCAAGTCATGTAAACACCCCATTTTTTAGTTATTTTAAGGGAACAATGGGTATTTCCCACCCCTATATAGGCCTATAACACATGATTTAGGCCCAATTCAACAAAAATACAGTCACTTCTCTCAAAATTCTCTCAAGAACAAGTTAGGGTTCTAAATTGGGGATTCAAATTCAAGAAAATTCCACCGTAAATCTTCATAGAATCATGTACTAAGGTATGCATAGTGTTCATTCATGGATTCCTTTCATCCATGAAGCCCAAGAATTAAGTTTTACACTATGGATTATGATATTCATGCTATGGTTGATTATGTTCATGTGGTTGTTGTTGTATGATTCCCAAGTTGGAATCTTTATGTGTTTTTATTAAAATATGTTAGAATTTGAGTTGAAAACCATGAATTTTAGTTGGTTATGATATGTTAATTTGATGATTATTCCATGCCTTAAGTCATGAAACCTAAGTGTTCGATAAAATACCTAAAAGACTAGAAATTATGTAATATAGCTCAATTGTGATTTATGTGATAGGTTCATATTTCACCCTTATGTTCAAATGACTCTTATGCTATTGATGTGCAATGTAGATGTTTGTTGGAATGCTCATGATGTTAGAGTATGAAATTTTTACATTTAGTATATGCATTCCTACCATGTACGAGATTATGATAACCATGTACTTCATGAAATCCCCAACTTATTGTATTATGGGTTGTTGATGTCGGTCATGTATTCAAGAATGTCATACCTTGTTAGTTTCCTTCTATCGAGTCTTGGGGGTACTTGTACCAGACAATTTAGTTGTGTGCCTACAGCCAGTGTTATGTTTTCATGATATCCTCAGTCAAGCCATGTTCAGTAGAATTCAGTCAGTCATGTGACTCAGGAAAACTCAGTAAACCCAATAATCTCAGAAAGCTCAGTAATTCAGTAACCTCAGTAGAATTTCATCATTCAACGAAACTCAATGAACTCAGTCCAGTTCAGTTTAGTTAATCATGTTCAGTTTCTATTCAGATGGAAGTAGGATTTAGCATTGAGTAAACCCAAAGATAAGGACACACACTGACAGTAAGGGTGTGATCCTTAGAAGCAATCCTTGTATTCTAGAACTATGTATCCAACATAGGTCGAGACATCAACACTGAAAGATAAGGGTTGATGAGGTAGATAAACAATTTCAGATGAGGGTTTCACTGTTCTCTTTTGGGGACACTGCCAGATAAGGGTCACCTACAGCTTATCTTTACTAGTGGCGCGGTATTGACACCCTTCCAATTGGGGTTACAGATTAGATCCCAACTCAGCTATAAGGCATTATTTGCAGCATATCGGTTAGATGACTACTTCCCACTATCTCAGTCTCAGTAAAAGAACTCAGATAGTTCTTCAAATTTCAGAACTGTCAGATACAATCAACTCAGCACAGTACAGAACTCAGCTAGTTCCATCCGAACCTAGACTGTCAGATACAGTTGCTTAGTATCAGTTATATCAGTTATCAGTAACTCATGTTATCAGTAATCAGACTCAGTAGTCAGTACCATCATGAATTCAGTTACAGTCACTTATTCATGCTTGTATTCTCACGTTCATACTATACAGTCAGTTAGAATTATTCATGCATTTGAACCCTTTGCATTCAGCCTACCTCATATGCATACCAGTACATTCAATCATGCTGATGCATTTGTGCTATGGTGTTTTATTCTATACCATAGGTTCGGAAGCACGAGCTCCATTGCACCAGTAGCATTCCAGTTTCAGTAGTCAGAGTTAGAATAGAGTCCTCATTCTTTGAGGACACAATCATTACTTTATTTCTTCATTACTTAGTTTATTTCAGTAGTTGGAGTTAGTTGGGGACATGTCCCATCAACTCCTTATTCAAACAGTGCAGTTTTAGAGGCTTTTCAAACTACTGTATGTTCAGACAGTTTTATTTCAGTTTGTTTTGGTATTGATGTACTGTACTTTCAGATGTTATGTTTTATCAGTTTTGAACCTTTTGGCCTTTTAGCCATTATTTCCGTATTTATACAATATATTATACAGTATTCAGGTACAAATATCAGTCATGGGTTAGCTTGTGGTCTTTCAGAGTCATGAGCATCGTGTAGCATTCTGGGTACCAGATTCGAGGCATTACAAACCTGGTATCAAAGCCTAAGGTTCAATAGTTTCCTAGGAAGTCTGAAAGTCATATCTAGTAGAGTCTTGTACATGGGTGTATTGCGCACCACATTTATGTATAGGAGGCTATAAGATATTTTAGGAACAGTTCCCCTTCTTTCAGTATTCATGTCGTGCCAGTGAGCATAATCTCAAGTTAATTTCTCAATCTAATCCTTTTCTCTTCCGTTTATAGAACATCCCTACCAAGAAGAGAACTAGAAATCAGTCAGCCCAAAGATCCTTTGGGCAAATATGTCTCTCATGAAGAGTTCAGAGCTGCATTCACTACTCTTGCTCAGTCATTTGCTGCTCAGAATGAACGACCGGTTGTTGTTCTAGCCAACCCAGTGGCTAATTCAGCAGCATCCAGGATTTGGTACTTCACCCGAATTTTTTGATCTAAGGAAAATAAGGACCCTCAGGAATTTTTTGATCAAGTTTAAAAGGTTACGAACATCATGGGGGTTAATTTTAGTGAGAGTGCTGAGCTAGCTGCATATTAGTTGCAGGATATTGCTCACACTTAGTTCAAGCAGTGAAAGTCAGAGAGGTCTGTTGATGCAGGATCCATAGAGTGGGAGGAGTTTATCACTGCATTCTTAGGTAGATTACCTCAGGCAGGGCAACATGACGGTGAAAGAGTATTTTCTTAAGTTTACTCAATTAGCCAGATATGCTCCCCATGTAGTGGCAGACAGTAGGGCAAAGATGAGTAAGTTTGTTTCTGGGGTGAATGATAGTAAAGTTAATTAGTTCAGGTCCGCGATGTTGAATAGTGACATAAACATAGCAAGGCTTATGACCCATGCTCAACAAATAGAAGAGCAAAAGATTAAAATGAGGGAGAAGCAGAATAAGAGAGCAAGGACAGGTAGTATCAACTTTGCTCAGCCTAAATCAGAAGGAGTGAATCGTTCTTAATTCCATCCTAAGTCATCCATTCCAGCTCCTTCTTCAGCTAGTGCTCCAGTGCCAAAATTTAGAGACAGCAATAGAGATAGGGCGCCAGGCTCTAAGTCTCAGGGCAGTGTCAGCAATGCCCGAACTAATCCCCTTTGTATGGCTTGTGGTAAGAAATACAAGGGTGTTTGCAGAGCTGGCAGTGATGTCTGTTTCGGATATGGAAGGCTAGGCCAAAGAGTCAGGGATTTTCCCTAGTTAAGTTATCAAGGTCAGCAGAACCGTTTCTCAGCCCAGTCTGATCTTCCAAATCAGCAGGGTGCCACTTCTAATACTATTAGTGGGCAACCCCCAAACAAACATTATGCTCTCCAGTCCTGGCAAGATCAAGAAAATTCTCTTGATATGGTTACTGGTACGTTACAGATCTTTTACTTACATGTTTACGCTCTGCTAGATCCAGGATTTTCCTTGTCTTTCATTTCTTTCACATAGTAGTTGATTTCGGAGTCGGTTCTAAAATTCTAGAAGAGACCTTTTCAGTCTCTACCCCGGTGGTAAAAACTATCATAGCCCAGTGACTTTCCTATTATGATATTTCAAAAAGTTACCTCAGCAGACTTAGTCGAATTAGGGATGACTAATTTTGATGTCATTCTCGACATGGATTGGCTTCATTCCTTCTATGCCACAGTTGACTGTAGAAAAAGAGTTTTCCAGTTCTAGTTTCCGAATAAACCTGTCCGAGAATGGACGGGTAGTACTTTAGCTTTCAAAGGTCATCTTGTATTCTACCTTCAGGCAAGGAAATTGATATCTTAAGGATGTGTTTATCATCTTGTTCATGTTAAGGACTCTATCTCCGAGACTCCCAGTATTGAATCAGTACCAGTTGTGAATGATATTCAGATGTCTTTCCCAAAGATCTTCCAAGAATTCCTCCCGAAAGGTAAATAGACTTCGACATTAATCTTCTTCCAGATACTCAGCCTATATCTATTCCTCCATACAGAATGGCACCAGTAGAACTCACAGAATTGAAAGAGCAATTGAAGGATCTCTTAGATAAGGGATTCATAAGAGCCAGCGTATCCCCGTGAGGTGCACCAGTCTTATTCGTTCTCAAGAAAGACGGTTCTCTCAGAATATGCATTGATTACCGTCAGCTTATAAAGTCACGATCAAGAACAAGTATCCCATTCCCCAAATTGACCACTTGTTTGACCAACTTCAGAGTGCCAGTTATTTCTCAAAAATAGACCTTAGATTAGGCTATCATCAGCTCAAATTCAGAGAGTGTGACATTCCAAAAATAGTCTTTCATACTCGGTATGGTCACTTTGAATTCCTAGTCATGTCTTTTGGTCTTACCAATTCCCCAGCAGCTTTCATGGACTTGATGAACCATGTGTTCAAACAGTACTTGGATATGTTCGTCATAGTTTTCATAGAAGATATTCTAGTCTATTCCTGCAGTGAGCGTGATCATGCAGACCATCTCAAAATCGTTCTTCAGACTCTCAGAGATCATCAGTTGTTCGCCAAATTTAGTAAGTTCGAGTTTTAGCTAAGGTCAGTATCATTCCTTAGTCATATCATTTTTGATGATGGCATTAGGGTTGATTCTCGAAAGACTAAAGCAGTAAGAAACTGGCCCAGACCTGTCTCTCCATTAGACATTAGGAATTTCTTGGGTTTAGATGTCTATTATAGATAGTTTGTTGAGGGATTTTCTTTTATTGCATCCCCTATGTACAGATTGACTCAGAAGAAAGTCAAGTTTCAATGGTCAGATCCTTGCGAGAAGAGTTTTCAGGAGTTGAAGACTCAACTCACCTCAGCTCCAGTTTTGGCTCTTCCATATAGTTCAGATGGGTTCATAGTGTATTATGATGCATCCAGAGTAGGTTTGGGTTGTGTCCTCATGCAGCATGGTAAGGTCATAGCCTACACCTCCAGACAGCTTAAACCCCATGAGAAAAATTATCTGACTCATGATCTTGAGTTAGTAGCCGTAGTATTTTCCTTAATGATTTGGAGGCATTATCTATACGGAGTTCATGTAGATGTGTTCATAGATCATAAGAGCCTTTGGTGTGTCTTTTCCCAGAAAGATCTCAATCTTCTTCAGAAGAGGTGGTTAGAGCTTTTGAAAGATTATGACATGAGTGTCCTTTATCATTCGAACAAGGCCAACATAGTAACCGACACTCTCAGTAGACTGTATATGGGTAGTGTTGCTCATGTTGAGGACAGTAAGAAGAAGTTAGCTCAGGAAGTCCATCAGTTTGCCAGACTAGGTGTTCTCTTAGTCGATACAGAAGAGGGTGATATATGGGTTCAGAGTAGTTTAGAATCATCTCTAGTTTCCGAGGTGAAAGAAAAGCAGGATAGTGATCCCAGCCTTGTTAAGTTGAAAGATTCAGTCAAGGACCAGAAAGTAGAGGTTTTCTCCCAAGGAGGAGACTGTGTTTTGTGTTGTTAGGGTCGTCTTTGCGTACCAGGTGTAGATGAATTTAGGTAATGAATTCTTGCAGAAGCTCATGGTGTGCGCTACTCTATTCATCCAGGGACCACTAAGATGTACTGCAACTTGTGGGAGATCTATTGGTGGAGTGGGATGAAGAGAGATATCGCAGAGTTTGTGGCTAAGTACTCTATATGTCAGTAGGTTAAGATAGAGCATTAGAAGCCTAGTAGGTCCATGCAGCAGTTCACTATTCCTACTTGGAAGTGGGAATAAGTGAACATGGACTTTGTGATGGGTTTTCCTCGTACTCATCATCGGCATGATTCCGTTTGGGTCATTGTAGATAGGATGACCAAATCAGCTCATTTTCTTCCAGTCCATACCTCGTATTCAGCCGAGGATTATACCAAACTCTACATCAGAGAGTTGGTCAGATTTCATGGTGTTTTGCTATCCATTATCTTAGACAGAGGTACCCAGTTTACCTCTCATTTCTATAAAGCACTCCAAAATGGTCTTGGTGCCCAAGTTTATCTCAGTACAGTCTTTCATCCTCAGACAGATGGTCAAAAGGAAAGGACCATTTAGACTTTAGAAGATATGCTAAGGGCATGTTCAATTAATTTCAAGGGTAGTTGGGATAACCATTTGCCTTTGGTTGAGTTTGCATACAACAACAGCTATCATTCCAGTATTCGAATGGCTCCATTAGAATCTCTTTATGGTCGGAGATACAGGTCTCCAGTCGGTTGGTTTGAAGTTAGTAAGGCCTTAGTTATAGGGCCTGACTTAGTATTTGATGCCTTAGAAAAAGTTCAGTTGATCAGAGAAAGACTCAAGGCTGCTCAGAGCCGCCAGAAGTCTTATGCAGATGTACGCAGAAAGGATCTCAAGTTTGAGATTGGTGATTATGTCTATCTAAAGATCTCTCCCATGAAGGGAGTGAAGTGGTTCGACAAGAAAGGAAAGCTCAGTCCCCGATATGTCGGTCCCTTCAAAATTCTCAGTCATTTCAGCAAGGTAGCTTATGAGCTCGAGTTGCCTTCAAATCTAGCCTCAGTTCATCCAGTCTTCTATATCTCTTTGATCAAGAAGTGCATAAGTGACCCATCAGTTGTAGTCCCTACTCAGAGCATAGATGTTCAGAATAGACTCTCTTATGAAGAGATTCCAGTAAAAATCCTAGACTATCAGACTCGCAGATTGAGGAACAAAGAAGTTCCTCTAGTCAAAGTTCTTAGGCGGAATCAATCCATTGAAGGAGATACTTGGAAAGCAGAAGTAGATATGTAAACTAAGTATCCTCACCTCTTCTCTGCTAACTCAGACTCAGCTCAAGGTAACAGTTCTTCTTAAGCTTTTCAGTTTCATGTTCAGATTTCAATTACAAACTTGGTATTCAGCTCATGTTCAGATCCCCATTATAAAGTTGGTATTAATAACCATTGCATGTTCATTCAAGCATTCAAGAGTCAATTCAGTCAAGTATTCATGGATTAGACATGCATGTTCAGTAAAGAATCTCAGTTTATCAATAATTTTAGTCATGCTTTCATGAGGAAAAACTCAGTCAGATATCAATGCATCAGACATGCATATTAAGTATGAGATTTTAGTATGCCAGTATTTCCAGTCATATAGTTATGTATCAGATGTTCACGCCCCTTAAGTAAGTCCAGTCCATTAGTATTCTCAGTCTAGTCAGTCCCATTCGAGGACGAATGTTTCCAAATGGGAGATATTGCAATACCTCATATATTTCTAAGCTAGAAATGAACCATTGTTCCTACGTATGAAACATCCTATCCTGTAATTCATATTTGAGTACATGACTTACAATGAGTATCTTAGTGAGAAGAGATCTTATGATGTATTAAGCGTGTTCATAAGAGTCACTTAGAGTAAGGCAAGATAAGAGCTTTTGAATCTATCAAGTTTTAGTATTTGATTTTTCAAGAGTCATCTTTGAACGAGCATAACTTGATGTATATATGGTATTTTTGAATATTAAGACCACCAAATTGTAGAGAATTGAATTATTTTTCCAACGATACCAATTTTACCAAAATCTGACATCCGAACAAGAAGTTATGGCTTTTCAAAGTGGAGTACGTCGCCTAACAAATCGCCTAAGGCTACTGGAATAGTTATGCCATAAGTTGCATGACACACAACCTAACTTATGCCATATGTTGTGCATCGCACAACCTAACTTATGTCATAAGTTTTGCGACGCACAACCTAACTTATGCCATAAGTTGTGCGACGCACAACCTAAGTTACGCGATAAGTTGTGTGCCACATATCTTATGGCCCAAGTCATGTAAAGACCCTATTTTTTAGTTCTTTTAAGGGTAGAATGGGTATTTATCACCCCTATATAAGCCTATAACACGGGATTTAGCCCCAATTCAACCAAAATATAGTCACTTCTCTCAAAATTCTCTCAAGAACAAGTTAGGGTTCTCAATTGGGGATTCAAATTCAAGAAAATTCCATCGTAGATCTTCGTAGAATCATGTACTAAGGTATGCATAGTATTCATTCATGGATTCCTTTCATCCATGAATCCCAAGAATTAAGTTTTAAACTATGGATTATGATATTTATGCTATGGTTGATTATGTTCATGTGGTTGTTGTTGTATGATTCCCAAGTTGGAATCTTTATGTGTTTTTATTAAAATAAGTTAGCATTTGAGTGGAAAACCATGAATTTTAGTAGGTTATGATATGTTAATTTGATGATTATGACATGCCTTAAGTCATGCAACCTAAGTGTTCGATAAAATACCTAAGAGACTAGAAATTATGTAATATTGCTCAATTGTAATTTATGTGATGGATTCATATTTTACCCTTATGTTCAGATGAATCCCATGATATTGATGTGCAATGTAGATGATTGTTGGAATGCTCATGATGCTAGAGTATAAAATTTTGACATTTAGTATATGCATTCCGACCATGTACAAGATTATGATAACCATGTACTTCATGAAATCCCAAATTATTGTATTATGTATTGTTGATGTTGGTCATGTTTTCAAGAATTTCATGCATTGTTAGTTTCCTTCTATCGAGTCCTGGGGGTACTTGTACCTAACAATTTAGTTGTGTGCCTAGAGCCAGTGTCATGTTTTCACGATATCCTCAGTCAACCCATGTTCAGTAGAATTCAGTCAGTCATGTGACTCAGGAAAACTCAGTAAACTCAGTAATCCCAGTAATCTTAGAAAGCTCAATAATTCAGTAACCTCAGTAGTATTTTGTCAGTCAATAGAACTCAATGAACTCAGTCCAGTTCAGTTCAGTTAATAATGTTCAGTGTCTATCAAGATGGGAGTAGGATTTAGCACCGAGTGAACCCAAGGATAAGGACACATACTGATAGTTGAGGGTGTGATCCTTAGAAGCAATCCTTGTATTCTAGAACTATGTAGCTAGCATATATTGAGACATCAACACTGACAGATGAGGGTTGATGTGGTGGATAAACATTGTCAGATGAGGGTTCCACCGTTCTGTTTTGGGGACACTGCCAGATGAGGGTCACCCACAGCTTGTCTTTTCTAGTGGCGTGGTATTGACACCCTTCCAATTGGGGTTACAGATTGGACCCCAACTCAGCTACAATGCATTATTTGGGGTATGTCAGATAGATGACTACTTTCCACTATCTCAGTCTCAGTAAAATAACTCAAATAGTTCTTCAGATTTCAGGACTGTAAGATACAGTCAACTCAGCACAGTACAGAACTCAGCTAGTTCTATTCGAATCTAGACCATCAGATACAGTCCCTTAGTATCAGTTATATTAGTTATCAGTAACTCATGTTATCAGTAATCAGACTCAGTAGTCAGTACCATCACGAATTCAGTTACAGTCACTTATTCATACTTGTATTCTCACGTTCATGTTATACAGTCAGTTAGCATTGTTGATGCATTTGAACCCTTTGCATTTAGCCTACCTCACATGCATACTAGTACATTCAATCATACTGACGCATTTGCGCTATGGTGTTTTATTCTATGCCATAGGTTCAGAAGCACGAGCTCCAGAGCATCTTTAGCATTCCAGTTTCAGCAGTCAGAGTTAGCAATGAGTCCTCATCCTTCAAGGACATGATCATTACTTTATTTATTCATTACTTAGTTTATTTCAATAGTTGAAGTTAGTTGGGTACATTTCCCATCAACTCCTTATTCAGACAGATCAATTTTAAAGGATTTTCAGACTACAGTATGTTCAGACAGTTTTTTTTCAGTTTGTTTTGGTATTGATGTACCGTACTTTCAGATGTTATGTTTTATCAATTTTGAACCTTATGGCCTTTCAGCCTTTAGTTCCGCATTGATACAATATATTATGCAGTGTTCAGGTACAGATATCAGTCATGGGTTAGCTTGTGGTCCTTTGGGGTCATAAGCACCGTGTAGCGTTCCAAGTACCAGATTCGGGGCATTACAGTTTCCTTGCATAGAGGCTTTGTTGGATTACTGTGGACTTAGGTGATGTTGGTCGGGTTTTTTTGCCAGTAGAGGGTTATTGGTTATAGATATACCCTTTATTATTTAAATCTTGTCTAGTGCTATCTTGTTATATGTTCAGAATTCATCTACATTGGGAGTATTGTGTTGTTTGGTTAGGTGCAGAGGGGTAGTCTTTAGTCCTCGATGGACTTGAGATGGCCATCACAGCCAAACCCCAGTTCGGGTCAAGACAGGGAGAAACCCTTTGGACAACTTTATTTAAACCAACTTTCGAAAAGGCTTAGGTTGATATAAAACATGACCAAATCCTCTGGATGTAAAGAGGACCCATCACAAGATAATGAGGAAAAGTCTAGCGAAGTACCTGCATGATCCCTGAGTCTGATGTTTAGAATCTACATCATAAAGTGGTATAATGTAAAAAGACCGTCAATACTTTGATTGTGTTGATACGTAATAGCAAAATGTAAAAGAAAAACATTTACCAAATGGAAACTAAAACTGAAAAAAGCCATAAAGCCAATTGTATAAAAAGACGAGAATGGAACTTACTAACTTCTTGTAGAGCTGAAGAAATAGTGACAATGAGGTAAGTGCTTCATAAAAATTAGTATAAAACATATAAATTTAAATTAGTAAACTTTATGCAACTTTAAAACCGAAACAAGAAGTTCAAGATGTCTTAAAGAAATTTTCATGTAATTTTCATAAATCTTTAGCAATTAAATAGTAGAAAATACTATTTTTCCTAAAATTATGGAATTTTTTCTTAACCAACATAAATCATTGTGAGCGACATGCAGCCTAACATCTTGCCCACATTGAGAAGAGATATCATCTACCTTGTGAGAGTAAAAAATGAAATTAACTTGTGGATTCAAACCTGAGTTCGAAGGCTAAAATTGGAGTCGCTTTAACTACGAACGATCATATCTTATGATGGCAGTGTAGTTTTGGGGCATGTGTTGTCTAAATTCATATCAATCTCGGTACTAAATAGTCCTCCCAAAACATACTAACTGCTCGTCGTATAATTTTAAAACATTTGTGAAAATCATGCTTGACTCAAATATCGAATCACGAACATATCTATCCCTGTGAGCCTTGGCTCTGAATCATTATAACTTTGCTTTTACTTTTCAAGATGCAATAAGTTTTTGTGTTTTTCAAGATATGATATTATGCATAAGAGTTCTCATAAGTTTTTCTGAATTTATAACGTTTAAATACTTTTCAAGTAAACTTTGGACATTGTAGATCTCATGAAAACATGCAATAAACTTTCAATAACATCAATAAAACCCATGAACTTTACATGAATAAAATTGGCAGCAATGCCATGAAATTCAATCTTAGGAAACTCTCTAACTCATGGAATTAACATGAATACTCAAGGAATATTCAAGATAGTTGTAACAAGGATTAAGAACAATACATAGAAATATTCAAACCTTGAAATCCTACTTTAAATCATGAACTTAATATGAAATTAAGACTCAATTCAGAGGAAAAACAGAGTTCCATAAGAAAGATGTTTCTTTTACGTATGTTTTGCGGCTTTTTTGATTCGAAGGGTTGGAAAACATTATTTTTCAACTTTTTAAAGTATTTCAAAAGATTAAAGAAAAGTCCAAAGCAGTTTAAGAAATTTCAGAGACGCCAATTGATTTTTGAGAAAATAACTAAAAAATATTACTTAAAAGATTCAAAACAGAAAAAACCTTTTAAGTTTAGAGATTCCGAGTAAGTGGTTCCTATTAATACTCTCGGAAGATTGTTAACGTACCAAGAGTATCCGCTGACATGCGGTTATCCGGACTATTTGAAAATAACTTTTTAACTAAATTTAAAAGGAAAAGTTGATTTTTGAAAAGAATTCGATTAAGGAAAAATTTAATTTCTAGATTTGTGCAAAACAATTTTTGACGAATTAGAGGAGATTTTTAACTAAGTCTAAGAAAACTAAAAATAATTAGCATATAAATGGGAAAGAGGTAACTAAAAGACCTAGGTCATTAGAACCAAGAGGAGACTAAAAGACTTATGCCATTAGGCCCAAATCTATAAATCCTGTCCTAAGATAATTTGGGATTTTGGCCCATCTTTACCTGCCCTAATCTAAATACTTGGGGGTTTGGCTCATCTTCACCTGTCCTAAACTAGTTTTTGGACCTTTGAGGCCTAAAATCTACTTCACCTGTATTAAATTATAACTTTGGCTTCGAGACTCAAATGAATGAACAGATAAAAAAATAAAGAATAAGATAATAATAAAAATCAAGACTTTTCAAGTCTTTTTGCGAACTCATCAATGAGTTTTGAACCATTTTCCTTCTTCTTCCATCGTCTTCCATCTTCTTGCACCCGCACGTCGTATAATCGACTTTGGGCTTAAACTTTGGACTTGACTCGAAGAGGTGCACCTCATTGGCCCATTACGAAATGCAAAAGGAAAGGAGTCCATTTGGATTCTAAAACAGATTCATGCAATGAAAAGGATAAAAGAAACAGAATTAATCTGTATTAAAAAATTCTACACTTTATAGATAAATGATGAGATGAAAAATAGTATTCTCAAGCATAAAGAAAAAGTATACTATGATATCAAAAATAAATAAAATTATCCAACAAAAAGGAAATTAACCTATTTCTCAAAAAATCTTACAAAGAAAATCAAGCCTAGCACAATATAATCAACTAATCCTTGAAAAGAAGACATTGACCATAAGTATAGTTTCTAAAAACTTGGATAAATATTTCCTATAGATTAACACATATTTGCACCAAATACTATGATATGATATAGTCTAGAACATGTTTTCATTAAAGAAAGATAAGGGGAATGAGTATAAGATGAGAAAATCTTTTTGTGACATCTCAAATATGAAATACAACCAACACTTTTTTTCAATACCAAATAGAGTAAATCAGCAGATTTGAAAAATAATTCATGGTAGTATTTGAAGAACAATGAGATGTCTAAATGATCAAAAATACTTCAAGAAATAAATCAATAAGTGAGGAAAAGCAAATAGCATATATTAAATAAATTTAAGAAATGATATTCAAAGACAAGATAGGAGAAATAGTAAAAGATTAATTCTAAGAAAAAGTGTCCAATTATGACAACTCCTATTTTAATTCTACACCATTTCAACAAAATCTATAACCCTAATAACTTTTCAATTAAAACAAGAGAAAATCAAATGCAGTTTTGACCACAAAAATGAGCAACTCACTACTTCAAATTGAGAAACAATTTCACAGACCCTTAACAATAGTAACCATTCCTTTTCGACATAAATAAAACAACTTTACATACTAAAAACAAATATATCCATTAATAACGAATTTAAACAAAGTATCAGCATGCATTTTAAACAAAGATTAAAACTTTATCCCTAATAATAAAAGAATAAAGACAAAAGGTGAAACATTCAATATTAACTATTTTTTTAACATAAAGAAAATAACTTTACATGCTAAAAATACATATATCTGGCAACAATGAATTTTAACAAAGCATGAGTACGTATTTTAAGCAAAGATCAAAATTTTATCCATAATAAACAAAGAATAAAGTCAAAAGGCAAAACAATCAATATTAACTATTATTAGCTCACTTTATCCCATGAATAAAAAAAATAGCCATAATATTGATATCACAACATCCTATGGCTTAAGGCCGTCTACAACAAATAATTTCAGCAAACAAAATTATAACTATGAAACTATGAAGAAGGAGATGAAGAAGAAAATGATAACAAAACTAAAAGGAAAGGTGTGTTTACTATTTTTGGAGCAGAAAACGGGACTTCAAGTATATTTTAGAGTCTTGATCACCACCAGAGAGCAATCTTTCGAAAACCCCGATTAGACCACCGCTTGAAAAATTTTACTAAAAGAAAAATTTAACTCTTTGCTCAAAAGTTTTTCCCACTCCTTGAGACTTTTAGACTTGCTTTTTACCAAAATGGTGGTAGTGTTTATAGGAAAGAATGGGGATTGAATTCTTTGAATCCACCAATGTGGGAGAAAGAACTTAGGGTTGTTTTGGGAATTTAAAATTAAGAAAAAGTTTTGTTGGAAGATAAGGTGGGGTGGAATTGTACAATTTAGTACAAATTTTGAATTTTAAAAATAACAAAAGGACAAGGTTGAGGTGGAATTGTACAATTTATGAACACCCTGATTTCTGGAACTTTGAAAATTTCCTAGAATTTTGGTCTCTGGACTAAATACGACTCATGGGTATGAACCATATGTTGGGTACGGATGTATGGTCCAATTGTATGCTGACTAGTGTTGGTTGGTGAGATGGATTTTGGTCACTGGAATGGATACGACTTGGTGGTACGACTCGTATGGTTGGATACGGATCATTTGGTTGATTCATTTAACCTTAGACTTGGTAACTTAAGTTGGATCTGAGTATGAGGGGCTCACTAGAAGTCGCAAGCCAGGGTACGAGTGTTCAAACCTTCTATGATTTTATCTTACCAGAGATACGGGTGAAGGGTACGGATCGTATGCTATCAATACGACTTAGTAAGATGAGTCTTACAATATGACTTAGGTAAAATGAGTCTTACATTGGACAGTGTTGGGTACAAGGGTTAAGGATTAGGATACGAGTAGTGGGTATCACTCATATCGGAGGGTACGACTCATGAGGGTCGGTCGTACCCCTGTGACGAGGTTTTGTGCAATTTAAGTGGGGGAATTTTGGATATTTCTCCACTTATCCTAATAAGGTCCCATGACTTCTAACTCTCTTGGGGGGGGGGGTATTTACCCTATTATTCTATTCATTAACACATAGAAACTCTTCCTAAACACGCAATAATTCTCTCAAAATCTTTTGGGCAAGAAAGCTAGGGTTTCAACTAGAGGAATAATTTAGGAATATTGTTGGTGGTTTCTCTTCGTCTACTTTGTCAATTAAGGCATGTTCTTGTAATACCCCACACTTTTTCCTAGCTTAATTTAGCTCCTAGAATATTAGCAGTTAGCTTAAAAAATGAATAACATTTGATACATATAGAATTTTCCAGTTCTAGACCCTTCAGTGTGTAGAAAATTGAATTAGCGTTTCAACGATACCAATTTTGCCTCAATCCGATACTCGGTTGAGAAGTTATGGAATTTTTAGTAAAACAGTATGATATTTCGTCAAGCACTGCATCGCGGTGAAGGCCAAAATGGCATTTGTCCAATTCCAGTGAAGAACCATGATTGGCCCGTATCGTGGTGAAGTCCCAGTTCTCAATTATCAATTTACAGTAGCTCATCGCGATGGTGGAGTGTCGTGGTGATGGCCTAAATGGCGCTCGTCCCTTTTCCAGTAGCTCAACGTGATATCCCCGCATCACTTTGATGGGAAAAATTGGGCTTGTCCCTTTTTCAGTGAGCCACGACGATAGTGGTGTGTTGTGGTAGGTGGCCAAATCAGGATTTCTAGTTTTTTGAGTTAAATTTTAAAAGGGTAGTTTGGTCTTTTCCCAATTCCCAAATCATGTAAAACACAAGATTAAGCTCATTCTAAGCATTCTATGCCCACTTTTCATCAATTATCTCTCAAAGAAAACTCTAGAGCTCAAAACTTACTCTCCAAGAAATCAAATTTCCTCTATTGCTCTTTCAAGATAACTCAAGATTAATGATTCTCAATTCAAGAACTTCTAGAATTCATCTTCAAAAGCACAAATAGGAATCCAAAATCAAGTGTTCTCATCAACTTCATCAATTAAGGTATGTGAGGTTTATGAACAAGGATATTCTTTCATCCTTGTGCCCAAAACTAGTTTTTAATTACAAATTTACGTGATTTTATATGAATACACATGATTTTCAAATTAGGGTTCATACCCATTATTGTTATTTGCAAGATTATGAGATTCCAAGTGATTTAGAAGTTGAATTGCATGTCTATTTTCGTATTTTCATACGTATTGCAGTAAATTTCAGATTTTGAGTTGAATTATCAATATTTACATTGTCAAGCATAAACATTATGATGTTATAACATGAATTTGATGCATGGGTCATTAAGCCCTAATTGGATATCGCCATTTAAAGATTGATTATGCTATAAGCACCCTATGACTAGATTATTTTCAGATTTTTGATAAAGATTAGATCTTTTGATCTCAGCTGAGATATGAAATCCACTTTACAGTTTTAGATTACAGTTTAACTTAGCAATTATACAGTTGGTTTTTCGTAATAATCCATTATACTAGATTTTAAAAGTGGATTTCCAACAGAATGAGCATACAGATTAAAAGGAGTAGTATTTAGCATCGAGTTGGGTATGTTTTCATGCCCCAGAACTATGAGCCAATGTAGGTTCAGATTATCAAATTATTCCTATTTTTATATGGATGACAGATACAGATGTGATCACTTAGATTAGGTTATACTCCTTGGCAAGAGTATGACACCTCTCCACAACGTGAGGTTTTTCCATAAGGGAACTAGACGTTGGACTCCGTGATAGATCACATGGTTTATATCGGTAAGAAGAACCTCCCTAATAGTAAAAGTAAATAAATAGCTTTTGAGTGAATTTTCCTATAGCTTACAAAAAAGAGTAAGGAATAACAGAACAACTTTTAGAAACTAAGTGTAAAGGCTCACAACTTTACTCAGATATTGCTTTATAGAAAGACATTAGCTACAGAATTCAGATTTCAAATATAAAAGTGTGTCCTTTCTACACTTAGATAGCATGATTTACAGACAGAACACAAGTACAGGTTTTAGAACTTAATGTATGCCTCACTAGATTTATAAAGTATGATTTACTACTCATGATTTTGATTCTCAGCCTTTAGATATTTTGGCTAATGTGAGTCATCTACATTTAGCATGCATTGTTTTATAAATTATGATGATATTGAGACATTATTTTACTTATGCATTCACCCCTATATACTCAGTACATTCTCAAAGTACTGATCCACATATACGTCTATGTGCGACATTGTTTCATAATGTAGGTTCAGGTGCTCAGTTCCAGCAGTGTGAGTGATTTTGAGCATCTTCATCTACATCCTGACAGTTGGTGAGTCCTCATAATTCGGGGAGTTAGCCTTTCAGTTTTTCATCTTATTAGTATAGATAATTCAGACAGTTCAAGTTAGCTGGGGGTTTGTCCTAGTGACTCTCTAGTTATTAGTAGTAAAGGTTTGTCAAACTGCTATATATGATTCAGATTATTAAGTTTTGATTGTTCAGACTATTGAGTCTGATATTTTTCAGAGATTATATTCGAATATTCTTAGTTAGCTCAGATAGATTTTTGCATTTAGTATGACTTTTATATCTCTATATTCCCTTGTTATGAGATTCAGACTTAGTAGAAGGTAGACAGGGTTAGCTTAAGGCTACTCGTAGTCTTGATCACCGTGTGATGTGTCGGGACCCATTTTCGGGGAGTTACAGTTCTCTTCCCTCATTGTTAGTTCCAATTAGAGGCATGGTTTTATATAATGTTTTCATGATTTCATTGTTGTATGATTTTGGGTTTTAACTATATTTGGGGGTTTTGGTTATAAATGCTTGGTTATGCTTTTCCCATATTTTAATTATGCTTTTATATGCACTAATGGTGGTTCTGGTTAATTGGTTGCATGGGAATGATTCTTTGGTAATGGACTTTGATTTTGGAAATACTATGCCCCCAATATGTTTGATAAAATGTCTTTAACAATGCTTTCAATATAATATTAGTTTTTCAATGGAACTTATGCATGGTTTAAACTTGGTAATGGAACCCTAAATGGTATGAATGGTTTTAAATGGATTGGAAAAGACTTGGTGGCTATGGTTTTGGTTAATTTAAAATCATGTGGGGTACATGGAATCCCCTAAGATTTGGCTAAGGTTAATATTTGCAAGTTATTGTTGGTATGACGATACCACTATTAATGGCCTTGGTTAATAAATGGTTAATGGATTGGTTGGTTTCTTGGTAATGGTTTTTAATTGGGCAATAATGGCGGGATGTGTAGCAAAGCCGTGGAAGGTGGAGGTCCCGAGGGGACCAAAATTGGAACCTCATATTTGTCGATGTGAGGTTTGGTCTTGGTGATCGTGTGCATGATATCACACTTTATATTTGGGAGATGTACTAGTCACCCTAGGTTTTCTTCCTTGGTTGTGCGGATTAACGCACTGGAGCCCTTTTAGCAGGGGGAGATGAACCCATATAACCCGTGGGTGGTTTAGGATGGTAGATCTACACAACCTAGGTAAAGGTTTTAATGGCATGCTAAACCCGATTCCCTTTTCCGACATGGATATATATATGTAGGATCTTTCATATATGGGTTGTTTTACTTGATTTTATAAATGATATTATTTTATCCTTATCCTGATTCATGCTAGCGATCACTCGTTAACCCATCTTCGGATGGCTATATACCCACGCTATGTAGGAATTGGCCATTCTACTCCTCCTACATAGTGATTGACTCGAATTGTTGGATTGAAGTGGTGAGCTTCCACCTTTCCGAAAGGCTCTATTTCATGTTATGGATATTTTTAGACATTTTGATTTATTTCTATATATTGGTTTTAGCTATGGTTGGGGGAATGTCCCGATCGAATATTCTTACTCCTTTGGTTAAAGGCTTTGTGGTACTGCTATGGGTTGGAATGCGTGGGATCAATATTGGTGTCAGCCTTAATATTGGCATTAGAATTGGGGCTTATATCATTAGACATAAATTCTCATTATTCTATCGTATTTTATTTTGGGATTAATCATATTATGTTTTGGAACTTATTTGGTTATGGCCTGGTTTATGGCCCTTGGTTTGGTATTGGTTGGGCTTCATGGTTTGGTATAGGTGGATGGTTTAGTGTGATAGGATGACTTGTTAGGGTTGGTCTAGGAATGGACCTATCTGAAAGTTAGTCCTTGACCAATTATGTTATCTTGCTATTTGCTTGGTACTCAATCGACTCAAGATACGCTAATGGTGGTTGGGTTGGGTAATAGAGAGTGGTCCCTGGTCCTGGTTGGACTTGGATGCTCATTACAACAAGGCCCCTGGTCGGATCAAGTTGGTATCAGAGCTTTAGGTTCATGGATAATTGGGATTCCACAAAGTCGTGTCGAGTAGAGTCTCTTTTAGGGGTATGTGGTGCACCACACTCATAAGAGAGAGGCTACAACGTATTTAGGAATGTTTCACTTTCTTGGTATTCTATTTTCAAGCTTGGAGTCGAAGTCCTGGAATTCTTCTCTAATCCTTGGTTGTTCACTTTTCATATCATGCCTCATCAATCTGGAACACAAGGAAACTCTTCAGTACACTCTGGGGATAATGTTGATAGGTATGTCCTATGTTTGGAGTTTGTCTTCGATCTCAGGGTCCTATCCCCGATAGTTTTGGAGTTCCTCCAATTTCTACTATTTCTCCTTAGGGTGAGGTGACTAATGCAGAATTTTGCCAGTCTATTCATACTATTTCTAAATTGGTTGTTGCTCAAGCTGAGTGGGATATGTCTGGTGGGTATTCTGGTGTGTCCACAAGGGTTGGTCAGTTTATGAAACTGAATTCTCCTACTTTTACTAGTGTGGATATGGAGGAGGATCCTTAGGGTTTCTTGGATGAAATAGAGAAGATATTTAGGGTGATGCAAACAACTAATGTGGAAGGTGTAAACTTTGTAGCTTATCAGCTCAAGGATGTTACATACTAATGGTACGAAGAGTGGGATAGGGATAGAAGACATGTAGAGGTATCGTCCTTATGGGATACTTTTTTTGGAGATTTTCTGGATCATTTCTTTCCTCAAGAGCTGAGGGAAGCAAAGATAGAGGAGTTTGTGAATCTTAAGCAAGAGAGAATATCTATCAAGGAATATGCCTTGAAGTTTCACCAACTGTCAAGGTATGCTCCTGATTTGGTGGCTGACATGAGAGCGAGGATGAAAAAATTCACTTCTGGGTTGAATCGGGATTTTATATTGGAAAGCAAGACTGCTTTGCTAATTAAAGATATGGATATTTCTAGGTTGATTATTCATATACAACAGGTAGAGGATGAGAAGAGAAAACAAGTAGAGTTCGGAGATTGGCGGGGTAAGAGGAGCAGGTTCTTTGATCAGGGAGGTGCTCAGTCTCAGGATAGTCGGGATGGCAGCAAATGGTAGAAAAATAAGTGGAGGAGTTCTGGTTCCTTCTCTACAGCTACTGCTCCTTATCCAAAGCAGTTGGATGATAGGCATCACCATGGTAGTGATAATTTTTTAGCACAGGGTGTTTAATCTTAGATGAGTGGGATTCAGTCGATTTCTTTATGACCTCTTTGTCAGTTTTATATTCGCCTTCATTAGGGCTATTGCGATGAAGGGAGAGACAAATGCTTCAGGTATGTCCAGGCGAGCCACCGTCTTAGGGATTGTCCGGTTAATAAGGTTGTTACAGGAGAAATTAAGGTATCGGTGGCTTTATTTTTTGCTCCTGCATATGGTGGTGCCGCGTCTACTTCTGTTACTACTCTTGGTTCGAGTGTTGGCCGAAATAGGTTGTATGCTTTGGCATCTCGACAGGAATCCGAGGCATCACCTGATGTCGTTAGTGGTATGTTATAACTCTTTTCTTGTGACATCTATTATTTGTTAGATCTGGGGTCCACTCTTTCTTATGTGACCCCATTTGTGGTTGTATGTATTGGTTTTAATCCTGAGGTTGTTTCGGATCCTTTTTTTATTTCTACCCCGGTAGGTGACTCGGTTATTGCTAAGAGAGTTATAGGGGGTGTGGTATCTATTGGTAATAAGCAGATTTTGGTGGATTTGTTTGAACTTGATATGGTGGATTTTGACGTTATTCTGGGATGGAGTGGTTACACTCTTGTTACGCGTCCTTGGATTGTCAGACCCGAAATGTAACACCCCATATTTTGGACTAGAATAAAAATCCATCAATCATATGCGTAGATGTTCCAAAATCCTCAAATCCTATGTAAATTTAGTTTGTTAATCAATTATATAGTGTGGGAATCTATTTGAGCATGAATTTAGATCATAGAGGTCCCCTAACTCAAGGACAAGTTGAAAGCTTTCCTATCGTTCAAGTTTTAGTGAGCGTCAAAACTTAGGTCAACTTCAATCGACCATAACTCCTTGTATATATCGAATTAGAGGACCTACTATATTTCAAATGAAAGCTCTTTGAATTATCTTTCCAACGATACCAATTTTGCCAAAATTCGCGATCGGAGCAAAAGGTTATGCCCATTTTACTCCAGCATGTCAGCCTGGAAAACTGAGTGACGATATTTTGTGATAACTTATCACAAGTCTGACGGCTTATCACGAATGTCGTCAGCCTTAGGTAGAAACCAGCCCCCAATGACGACATTTTGTGATAACTTATCACAAGTTTAATGGATTATCATGAATGTCGTCAGCCTTAGGCAGAGACCATCTCCCAAGTGACGACATTAGTGACGACTTATCACAAATCTGACGACATTTCAGCCTTGGTCGTCAGCTAAGATTTTCAGCAATTGAGAAGTGGTTTCGTAAGGGTATTTTGGTTTTTTCCTTCACCTCCCACGACTTATAAACCTCAATGGACATAACTTTCTCTTATTTTCTTTAGTTAAACATCTCAAAAACCTTCTCTTACACTTTCAACCAGAAGATTAGGGTTTTTATTAAAATCATTTCCCAAAAGCAAGATTCAAGCCCTTTTTCCAAGATAATAAAGAATTAAGTTTCCCAATCCAAGAACTCTCCGGCAACTCATCAAAGTTTCCTTTCTAAGGTATGTGTAGTGTTCATCCACGGATTCCTTTCATCCGTGGAGTTCAAGAACCCTCTTTCAAATTATGTATCATGAAGTTATGTTGTGGGTTGATTTTGTTTGTAAGATTGATTGTTATACAACTCCCAAGTTAGAATCTTTATGTGATTTTATGAAACTAGGATGGCATGTAAATTGAAATATATGAATTTTGGGTGGTTTGAATCATTAATGTGATGAATATGCCTATGGCATAAAGTGTGCATGCAAGGTGTTTGATAAAATACCTAAGAGACTAGAAATCATGTATTATAGCTAAATAGAACTTAAATGACAAGTCCATGCTCTACTCCTTATGACTCAACATGAATTACATGCTAATTATTGTGTATTGTTGTTGTGATATGGAATGCTCATGAAATTGGAATCATGCGAGTACTTACGTGTTATACACATTCCCTTTCATGTATAAGATGTTGAGAACCATGTGTAGTATGAAATCCCCGATTTATGGTATTATGAATTGTGGATTCTATTCCTTTGATCAAGAAGTATCATGTGTGTCAGTTTCCTTCTATCGAGTCCTGGGGGTACTTGTACCCAAAAATATAGCTGTGTGCCTAGAGCCGAGTCAGTCTTAAGATAATCTCAGTCGTGCTATGATCATTAGAACTCAGTCAGTTACAGAATTCAGAACTCTCAGACAGTTATAAAACTTAAGAAATCTCAGTAATCTAAGTATCGTCAACATTCCAGCTTCAGTTCAGTACTTAGCTCAGCTCTTAGTAGCATTCCAGAAATCAATTCAGAAGTTAGTATCATTTAGTCAGATAATAGATTCAGTAGTATTTCATCAGATAATGGAACCAAGTGAACTCAGTCATCTCATTCAAGTAAGAAACTCAGTAATAGCTTCAGTTCAGTTCAAGTACAAGTTCTAAGAATCAGTTCAGAGTCTTTCAGTTGGAAGTAGGAGCTAGCACCGAGCGAGTGCAGGGATGACGGCTCCCCGTCAAAGAGGCAGAGTCGTTAGGAGCAATCCCTGAACTCCAGAACTGCGTAGCCAACGCAGGATATAGGATTCACCATCAGAAAAAAGCTTATCATCCGTCAGAGAGGCTTGACTATTATACTACCTTAGGCTTGACTTTCTACGAGGGTCACCCGTCAGATAGGCTTGACCAGAGAGGTCTTTACCTGTGGCACGGTATTGATACCCTTCCAGCTGGGGTAACAGGTTGGACCCCACCAGTTCAGATTCGGGGCATGTCGGTTAAGTAAGCACTCCCACAGTTACAGTTTCAATATCAGTCTTCAGAGTAGAACTCAAAAATCAAGACTGTTGGATGCAATCATCAATCTCAGTAAGAAACTCAGATAGCTCCACAAATTCATAGACCACCCGATAGATAGGCTTGGTCTAATATGAAGTTATTCAGTATCAGTACATACAGAGGTCACCCATTAGATAGTCTTGATCTCAGTCTTAGATTCAGTTGAGTATTCTCAATATCAGTTCCAGAGATCACCCATTAGTTAGGTCTGATCTCAAGCTTAGTCACTCTTAATCATTATTAGAAGATTTAAACTGCTAGATACATTCTCTCAGTATTAGTTACATCGGTTAGGTCGATCATCACAGACATATTAGTTATATCAGTCATCATAGCTTACGTTATCAGTATTCAGTTCAGGACTGTTAGACACAGTTAATCAGACCAGTTCCTCATAATTCAAACTGTCAGGCATAGTCATTTTTCTATTCAGTATCTCAGTATCAGTAAACTCATGTTGTCAGTATTCAGACTCAGTAGTTAGTATCACCACGAGTTCAGTTTCAGTTACTTATGCATGTATGTATTCTCACATTCATATTGGTCAGCATTGTTCATGCATACAAACCCCTTTCCATTTAGCCTACCTCACTCGTATACTCAGTATATTCAGACGTACTGACGCATTTGCGCTATGGTGCATTCTCTTATGTTACACCATAGGTTCAAAGGCACGAGTTCCAAAGCAATAGTAGCATTATAGATTTCAGCAGTCAGAGTTAGCAATGAGTCCTCATTCTCTGAGGACATGATTACTATTTTATTACTTCAGTATTTCAGTTTGGTTTTCAGTAGTCGGGAGTTAGTTGGAGTCATGTTCCTTCCACTCCCTACTTCAGACAGTTAGAGGCTTTCAGACTAGATTCAGACTTCAGTATTTCAGTTTTGTTTTGGTATTGTGATACCACTTTATTTAGACATTGTTATTATTCAGATTATGTTCAGTATTGAACCTTATAGCCTTTCAATTTATGTTTCCATATTTATATTCATATATTATGCAGTGTACAGGTACAGATATCATTCATGGATTAGCTTGTGGTCCCTCAGGGTCATAAGAACCGTGTAGCATTCTGGTTCAGAAAATTGGGGTGTTACAAACTTGGTATCAAAGCCTAAGGTTCAATAGTATCCTAGGAAGTCTGAAAGTTGCATCTAGTAGAGTCTAGTACATGGGTGTGTTGTGAGCCACATTTATGTGCAGGATGTTATAAGATGTTTTAGGAACAATTTTCCATCTTTCATGTCGCAGATCATGCTATAGAAAGGTTCTTTAAGAAACTTATGTGGATTCTCATCATGTTCCATTCATGTCATCTTTACCTTACTCTTAAGGCAGTAGAAGAAGTGAAGCCCAAAGTCCTACAGATAGAGTTTTCTCAGGCAGTCCCCGCAGATAGTTTCGGGATAGTATTAGCAGTGAGTTTTTTACTTTCAGGTGCAATCTTTCAGGATGAGTTATCATTTAGGTACATTATTGTACCGCAGACCCTAGAGTAGAATGATTGTAGTTCAGTTTAGAGTTTAGTGAAGTATTCCCAAACTTATGATGATGACTTGAGGCTAAGATGGAAGGTTTAGTTGAAAGAATGCAGAAGAAGTGCTTCAGTTAAGCTTAAGTTCTCAGTATGAGTTAGTCAGTAAAACCAGCAATTCAGTTTAGCAGTCAGACAATCAGATTTATATAGTTTGTTTTCACATCTTTCCATCTAGTCATACTATTAGAAATCTTAGTAAAGTAACTATTCCAAGATAGAGTACCTCAGTAGTTGCGAGTATAACTCAGTTCATGCATTATTTTCAGCTCTCCAATGTTTAGTTATGATCTAGTTCATAGATTCCCTATGCATCGCCCCAGTGTATCAGTAAAGTAAACCTTCTTAGAGGGACAAAGAGTCCCAAGGGGGAGATACCTCATAATTTCTCCATGCTTTCATGTCTTTCAACCCATTCAATTGCATGTCCAAATGTTTCTCACAAAGCTAGTATAAGTTATCAGTACATATTCATTCAAGCATTTAAGAGTCAGTTCAGTCAAGTATTCATGCATTAGATATGCATGCTCAGTAGTAGAAGCTCAGCTTATCAACTTATGATATGGAATGCTCATAAAATTGGAATCATGCGAGTACTTACATGTTATACGCATTTCCTTTCATGTATAAGATGTTGAGAACCATGTGTAGTATGAAATCCCATATTTATGGTATTATGAATTGTGGATTCTATTCCTATGATCAAGAAGTATCATATGTGTCAGTTTCCTTCCATCGAGTCCTGGGGGTACTTGTACCTGAAAAATATAGTTGTGTGCCTAGAGCCGAGTCAGTCTCAAGATAATCTATGTCGTTCTATAATCAGTAGAACTCAATCAGTTATAGAATTCAGAACTCTCAAACAGTTATAAAACTTAAGAAATCTCAGTAATCTAAATATCATTAACATTTCAGCTTCAGTTCAGTACTCAGCTCAGATCTCAGTAGCATTCAAGAAATCAATTCAGTACTTAGTATCATTCAGTCAGATAATAGATTCAGTAGTATTCTGTCAGATAACGGAACCAAGTGAACTCAGTCAGCTCAGTCAAGTAAGAAACTCAGTAACAGCTTCAGTTCAGTTCAAGTACAAGTTCTAAGAATCAGTTCAGAGTCTTTCAGTTGGGAGTAGGAGCTAGCACTGAGCAAGTGCAGGGATGGCGGCTCCTCGTCAAAGAGGCAGAGTCGTTAGGAGTAATCCCTAAACTCCAGAACTGCATAGCCAGTACAGGATGTAGGAGTTACAGTCAAAAAAAGGCTTGTCATCCGTCAAAGAGGCTTGACTATTATATTGCCTTAGGGTTGTTTTCCTACGAGGGTCACCCGGAAGGTAGGCTTGACCAGAAAGGTCTTTACCTGTGGCACGGTATTGACACCCTTCCAGCTGGGGTAACAGGTTGGACCCCACCAGTTCAGATTCGGGGCATGTCGGTTAAGTGAGCAATCCCACAGTTACAGTTTTAGTATCAGTCTTCAGAGTAGAACTCAGAAATCAGGACTGTCAGATACAGTCATCAATCTCAGTAAGGAACTCAGATAGTTCCACAGATTTATAGACCACCCGCTAGATAGGCTTGGTCTAACATAAAGTTATTCAGTATCAGTACTTATAGAGGTCACCCATCAAATAGGCTTGATCTCAGTCTTAGATTCAGTTGAGTAATCTCAATATCAGTTCCAGAGATCACCCGTAGTTAGTCCTAATCTCAAGCTTAGTCACTCTTAATCATTATTAGAAGATTTGGACTGCCAGATAAAGTCTCTTAGTATTAGTTACATCGGTTAGGCCGATCATCACAGACATATCAGTTATATCAGTTGTCATAGCTTACATTATCAGTATTCAGTTCAAGACTGTTAGACACAGTCAATCAGACCACTTCATCATAATTCAAACTGTCAGGCATAGTCGTTTATCTATTCAGTATCTCAGTATCAGTAAACTCATGTTGTCAGTATTCAGACTCCGTAGTTAGTATCACCATGAGTTCAGTTTCAGTTACTTATGCATGTATGTATTTTCACGTTTATATTGGTCAACATTGTTCATGCATACGAACCCCTTTACATTTATCCTACCTAACTCGTATACTCAGTACATTCAGACGTACTAACACATTTACCCGACAGTGCTTTCTCTTATGTTACACCATAGGTTCAGAGGCACAAGTTCCAGAGCAGCAGTAACATTACAGATTTTAGCAGTGAGTCCTCATTCTCTGAGGACATGATTACTACTTTATTACTTCAGTATTTCAGTTTGGTTTTCAGTAGTTGGGAGTTAGTTGGAGACATGTTCCTTCCACTCCCTACTTCAGATAGTTAGAGGCTTTTAGACTAGATTACAGACTAGATTCAGACTTCAGTATTTTGGTTTTGTTTTTGTATTGTGATACCACTTTATTCAGACATTGTTATTATTTAGATTATGTTCAGTATTGAACCTTATGGCCTTTCAATTCATGTTTCCGCATTTATATTCATATATTATGCAGTGTACAGGTACAGATATCAGTTATGGGTTAGCTTGTAGTCCCTCGGGGTCATGATCACCGTGTAGCATTCCAGTTCAGAAAATCAAGGCGTTACACGTAAGGTTGTCTTTATGTTCCTTAGTGAACCGATTATAGAATGGGAGGGTGGTTCTCTAGCTCCTAGGGGGAGGTTTATTTTTTATCTTAGAACTCGGAGGTTAATATCTAAAGGTTTTCTCTATCATTTGGTCTGGGTTAAAGATTCTAACTCGGAAGGTCCTTCTTTACAGTCAGTCTCGATAGTAAAAGAGTTTCCTGAGGTCTTTTCGGATAATCTTCCTAGTGTTTCTCTGGATAGGGAAATAGAGGTTGGTATTTATTTGGTTTCAGACACTCGTCCAATATCTATTCCTCCTTATAGAATGACTCCGGCTGAGTTGGGGCAACTCAAGGAGCAACTTAAGGATCTTCTGGATAAGGGGTTTATTCGTCCTAGTGTATCTCCGTGGGGTGCACCGGTGTTATTCATGCGCAAGAAGGATGGTTCTCTTCGGACGTGCATTGACTACAGGCAGTTGAATAAGGTAACGGTCAAGAACAAGTATCCTCTCCCAAGGATAGATGATTTGTTTGATCAATTGCAAGGTGACAAGTTCTTTTCTAAGATAGATCTTTGGTCAGGGTATCATCAGCTAAAGATTAGGGAGGTGGATATCCCTAAGATGGCTTTTCGCACTCGGTATAGGAACTTTGAGTTTTTGGTGATATTATTTGGATTGACTAATGCCCCTTCGACATTTATGGATTTGATGAATAAGGTTTTCAGGCAGTTCTTGGATATCTTTATCATTGTGTTTATTGATAACATTCTGGTTTGTTCCAAAAGTGAGGTGGATCATGCTAATCACCTCCATGTGGTACTGCAGAGCCGTTTTATGCTAAGTTCTCTTAGTGTGAGTTTTGGTTAATGCTGTGACTTTTCTTGGTCCTATTATTTCTATAGAGGGGATCATGGTGGATCTGCAAAAGGTGGTTATGGTTAGAGGGTGGCCTAGACCTGCGACTCCAACCGATATTCGAAGCTTTTTGGAAGGCTTTTCATCGATAGCTGCTCCGTTGGCTAAGTTGACTCAGAAGAAGGTTATGTTTTCTTGGTCGGGTGCTTGTGAGGGGATTTTTGAGAAGTTGAAAGATAAGCTAACTTTGGCTCCAAATTTGACTTTGCCGAAAGGCAATGATGGGTTCGTGGTCTATTGTGATGCATCTTGGGTAGGTCTTAGTTGTGTTTTGATACAACATAGGAAGGTAATTTCATATGCTTCCAGGTAATTGAAGGTACATAAGAGAAACTATCCTACTCATAATTTAGGGCTGCAGGCGGATGCGTTTGCTTTGAAAATATGGTGCCATTATTTATACGGTGTACACGTGAACATCTTTTCTAATCATAATAGTCTACAGTATGTGTTCACTTAGAAGAATCTTAATCTTAGGCAGAGAAAATGGTTGGAGCTTCTCAAGGACTATGATATAAGTTTTCACTATCACCCAGGTAAGGCTAACATAGTTGTTGATGCTCTTATTAGGTTGTCCATGGGGAGTTTAGCTCATGTAGAGAAATAAAAGTGGGAGTTGGTGAAGTATATTCACCATTTGGCTAATCTTGGAGTTCGCCTCTAGGACTCTAAGGATGGAGGTATAATGGTACAAGAAGTGGTTCGATCCTTTCTTGGTGCAAAGATTAAGGAGAAGCAAGTGTTGGATCCTATCTTAATGAAAATCAAGGGTGATGTTGGTGGGCAAAAGGTGATGGTGTTTGAGATTAGTGGTGATGGTACTTTACGGTATCAAGGAAGGTTATGTGTTCCTAATGTCGATGGTTTACAATAAAGAATTTTGGCTGAGGCACATGAGTCGCACTATGTTGTTTATTTTGATTCTACGAAAATATATCATGATCTCAAGGAGATGTAGTGGTGAAATGGTATGAGAGTGATGTGGCTGATTTTGTGGCCAAGTGCTTGGTGTGTCAACAAGTTAAGGTTGAGCACATGAGACCTGGTGGGTTGTATCAAGAGATTGTTTTGCTCAAATTGAAATAGAAGGTAATCAATATGGATTTTGTTACTGGTCTTCCTCGGTCTCTGAATCAATATAATTTAATTTTGGTCATCGTTGATAGGATGACAAAGTCTGTTCACTTCTTACTAGTGAGAACTACCTTTTCGGTGGAGGATTATGCGAAGCTTTATCCTTAGGAGATTGTGAAGCAGCATGGAGTATCTGTTTCAATTATTTCTAATCATGGCATGCAGTTTACATCTTATTTCTGGTGGTCTTTTCAGAAGGGATAGGGTACTAAAGTGAGTCTGAGTACTATTTTTCATCTGCAGATGGATGCGCAAGCAGAGAGAACTATTCAGGCGTTGGAGGATATGCTTTGGGCTTGTGATATTGACTATGGGGCTATTAGGTTGAGCATCTACCTTTGGTAGACTCTGCTTACAACACTAGCTATCATTCTAGTATTGGTATGGCTCCTTTTGAGGCATTGTATGGCAGGAGGTGTAGATCTCCTATTGGTTAGTTTGAGCTTAGAGAGGCGGATATGTTTGGTCCTGACTTAGTTTATCAGGCTATGGAGAAGGTAAAGGCGATTGGAGATATACTTAAGGCTTCCCAAAGTCTCCAAAAGTCCTATACGGATGTTAGGCGTAGAGACTTAGAGTTTGAGGTTGGGCATAAGGTTTTCCTCAAGGTATCTCTAATAAAGAGATTAGTGTTATTTGGTAAGAAGTGGAAACTCAGTCCCCGGTATATTGTTCCTTATGAGATTCTGCGAAGGGTTGGTAATGTTGCTTACAAGTTGGAGTTACCTTCTAGCTTGAGCTTGGTTCATTCGGTATTTCATGTTTCCATGTTGAGGAAGTGTCTTGGTGATCCTTCTTCGATTGTTCCTTTGGAAGGGTTGGGTATCTCAGACTCTCTATCTTATGAAGAGGTCCTGGTTAAGATCTTGGATAGGCAAGTTTGTCGGTTGCGGACCAAGAATATGGCTTTAGTCAAGGTTCTGCAGAGAAACTGTAAGGTGGAAGAAGCTACGTGAGGAGTAGAGGAGGACATGAAGTCCAAGTATCCGCATCTATTTTCTGCTCTTGGGATTCGTAAGGAAGGTATGTGTCTTCAACACATCTTTATTTTCTTGGTTTGTTAAAGGAAAGATTAATATATTTGCCTCTTTGTTTTTTAACTTTGTTAAGGATTATAAATATATTTGATAATGTAAATGACTCGTACGTGTGGTTACCCCTACCTTGTCCGTCATTCGGGGATGAATTTTTCTAGTGGGAGA
This sequence comes from Capsicum pubescens, assembly GCA_030864215.1. Taxonomy (NCBI): domain Eukaryota; kingdom Viridiplantae; phylum Streptophyta; class Magnoliopsida; order Solanales; family Solanaceae; genus Capsicum; species Capsicum pubescens. Next base: position 268,272,394 of record CM061540.1, on the reverse strand, counting down.
GACTGAAACAACCTGGTTTCTGGACCTTAGAAAATTTCCTAGAATTTTGGTCTCTGGACTCAATGCAACTCATGGTTATGAGCCGTATACTAGGGTACGGATGGTATGGTCCAGTCGTATGTTGACCAATGTTGGTTGGTGGGATAGATTTTGGTCACTGGAATGGATACGACTTGGTGGTACGAATCATATGGTTGGATACAGATTGTTTGGTTCTTTCACGTAACCTTAGACTTGGTAACTTATGTTGGATTTGAGTATGAGTGGCTTATCAGGACCCGTAAGCCAGGGTACGAGTTGTACCCAGGACTCGTATGGTGGACAATGTCCAAACCTTCTGTGATTCTATCTTGCCAGGGATATGGGTAAAGGGTACAGATCGTATGTTGTCAATACAACTTAGGTAGGATGATTTGTACATTGGACAGTATTGGGTCCAAGGGTTAAGGTTTAGGATATGAGTGGTGGGTACCACTCGTATCGGAGGGTACGACTCGTGAGGGTTAGTCGTACCACTGTGATGGGGTTTTGTGCAATTTAAGTGAGGGCATTCTGGATATTTTTCCACTTACCTTAATAAGGTCCCACGACTTCTAACTCTCTTGGGAGGCTATTTACCCTATTAGTCTTTTCATTAAATCTTAGAAACTCTTCCCGAACACTCTATAATTCTCTCAAAAGCTTTTGGGCAAGAAAGTTAGGGTTTCAACTAGAGGACTAATTTGGCAATCTTGTTGATGGTTTCTCTTCATCTACTTTTTCAATTAAGGCATGTTATCTTCCCTCATTGTTAGTTCTAATTAAAGGCATGATTTTATACAACGTTTTCATGATTTTATTGTTGTATGATTTTGGGTTTTAACTATATTTAGGGGTTTTGGTTATAAACATTTGGTTATGATTTTTCCATGTTTTAATTATGCTTTTATATGCATTAACGGTGGTTTTGGATAATTAGTTGCATGGGAATGGTTTTTTGGTAATCAACTTTGGTTTTGAAAATACTATGCTCGCAATGTGTTTGATAAAATGTCTTTAACAATGTTTTCATTATAATATTAGTTTTTCAATGGAACTTATGCATGGTTTAAACTTGGTAATGGAACCCTAAATGGTATGAATAGTTTAAATGATTTTAAATTGACTGAAAAGTCCTTGGTGACCATGGTTTTGGTTAATTTGAAATCATGTGGGGTACATGAAATCCCCTAAGGTTTGGCTAAGGATAATACTTGCAAGTTATTGTTGGTATGACGATACCACTATTAATGGCCTTGGTTAATAAATGGTTAGTGGATTGGTTGGTTGGTTGGTAATGGTTTTAATTGCTGAAGTTGACATTTATTAATTGGTTAATAAATGGTTATTGTTGGTATGACGATACCACTATGGTTGGTTGGTTGGGTTACGGGTTTTCGAGTTTGCGGGATATGGGTCGCCGTTTAAGTTGACATCCATTGGCTATTTGCTGAAGTTGTTGGTCGTTTGTACGTTGGAGCTGTTACTGTTGTGCGTTGTTTTGTTGATGAAAAAAAAACAAAGGTAGGCCAGGTCGGTATTTTTGTTGTTGGGCCGTTGGTGTGTTGTTATGTTGGGGTTAAGGGAAAGAGAAAAATGTGGTGGGCCGTTTGGTCAGGTGGCTAACAGGTGGGTAATGGGTTGGTGATATGGGCCCAAAAGTTTTTTAAGAAAAGGAAAGGGAATTGGTAAAAGGGTTTCGGGGTTATTTGAAAAAATAACCCCAATCAATTTAGGATTTAGTTGTCTCATTTAAATTTTGGTCAATTTGAAAATCATTTGGCTAATTGCATTACAATTGTGATCAGTTTAATTTCAATTATGGTCAAATTTAATAGATTGACTAAATTAAATTGAAATTCTATACGAATACCTCATTTATTTTCGAGCTTCTTGATTCGATAAAATAAAACAAATATTTTTTCTAAATAAATTAATTTTGAGAACAAATTATATTTAAATCAAGATTTTAACCATTTGAATTTATTTTCAAGATAAACTTTGATTAAAATCCGATGTTTCATAAAATAAATATTTAAATACCAAAATTATATAATTTCGTATAATTGAATATGATAATATAATATAGCTACTTAAAATGGAAAAATTGCCCAAATAAATACTTTGAAAAGCTTTTTTATTCAGATAAAATAAATGTTTTAATTTTATTTAAAAATCGAAGAAACTCGAAATTAAACTTATTTGTGGAGGGAAAAAATTAGGTGCTAACAACGTACTTCGGAGATGAACTATGGGGAAGAACCCTTTGAATTTGTTGCCCTAGCTTGATCTTTCTTGAAGTTTGACTATTTTTAAACCGTGAGAGGATTTGAGATGATGTTTTAATTAATATCAGGGTAAATAGAAAAGTGTGAGATGTTTTACAAGGGTGGGGACGATTTAGGCTAAGGATAAGACAAAAAACCCTAATAACAACGGTAGAGAAAATTTTCCATCAAGGCCTTGTACGGACCGCAAACAGTGGTTTGCAACCGCATATGGCTTTCAGTAACTTCACCAAACTAATTGCCTGCATTTTCTTGGTCTGCTTTGGGTTTGTACACTCAAAAAGAAGGCTTGCAACCGCAAACCAGTCCGTAAAAGCATTTCAATTTATTGGTCAACATGCTAACTTTTTGTAAAATGATTATAACTTTTAACTCCAGAATCAAATTAATGAGCGATTGGTGGCTTTGGAAAGAAGACTCAAATATATTTTATTTGGTGGGTCATGGGCTACAAAACTCTTCATATTCTAGGGGCTATGTTCGTTTAAAGTTGATTCTAGTAACATCTTACATGGGAACTTAATTAGTAAAGTAGCTTTCAATTTAACTTTGAGCTAGAAGTTCCTTATGACCTTAATTTGTATCCAAGGCTCTTTCCATCCTAAGGAATTGATCTTAACAACTATGTAAAATCTAAAATCACCAGTTTCAGATTTATACACATTCGAAGAACAACTCATATCATAGTTCGAAAATTCGAGGTGTTACAATTTATTCAAACCAATTATTAGATATGTTCAATCTAAAATTAATCTCGCAATTAGTTATTCATTATCTCTCATACCAAATGAGGCACTCTCTCCATTCCTATTTACTTGTTATCCTTTTAAGTTGTATTTCTTTTTAAAAAAAGCATTAACTAGAAGGTAATTTGACCAAATTTGTTCATATTTACTATTATTCATCTTTATTTAGTATAATTTTTTTAATATATTAATATGTAAAGATGGAAATAAACCACTCATTATGTTTTGATTTTGTAAAATGATACGTATATGAAATATATATATATATATATTTTTAACAAGGAGGACAAGTATTTAAATAAGGAGGGAGTAACAAAATAAAGAGTAAATACATAAAGTATCCATTAAAGTTGTCTCACATTTGAAAATAGACACTTAAAGTTTGAGGACATTATTATCCCATTGAACAATTTAAAAATGGAACAAATATCTCATTTTTCAGCCAACATCAATTGCAAGAAAAGAAGTGCAATCACGCACCAATTACTATTTGTCATGTGTCAATTTATTTAATTTTATTTTTTTATTATGTTTTTTCTTACTTTATTTCTTTTTCATTTTTTTCTTTCTCTTTCCTCCATTTTTCTCCTCCATGAACCCCATTACTCTATACATTTCACAATTGATAATGTTCATCTTTGGCCACCTCCTTCTTAGCCCCTCTTATTTTATTTTGTTTTGTCCATTCTAAATAGCTCTAATCTTTTGATTATTAATTATTTTATTTTTTGTTTAGATAGAAAACTAAGATAAGATGGGTTGAGAGATATGATTCAGTTTGAAATTTTTTTCTTTGTATCAATATTGCTCTAATTATCTCCGTCACAATTACTGTGAAATCACCATTGGATTATCATCAAATTAAAATTTTAAAATCAAATATAGTTATGTTGAATCAAAATTTTATTAAATTCAATGTTATATTTTTCTTAATAAAAAAATTATAGTTTCATAACAAAAATCAAAAGGAAAATAGTAGACATACAATAATGGATAGATTCTAAACTTAAGGCGAAAGAACTTGAAAAGCGAGGAGAAAAGAATGAAAGGAATAAGAGAAGCAAAAAAATATTGAGAAAATGAAAGAAAATGGTGAAGAGTTGGATGAAGAAGATAAGAGGGAACAATTGAAAAATAAATTAAAATTATAAAAAATTCTAAATCAAACAAATGTCAATTTTAAAAAAAAAAATTCAAAATTTTATTTATGTTACGCTCTATTGGAGAGCGAAGGATACAAAAAAATGAAGACAGACAAAGAAGAAAGAAGAAACCTTAAAAGCCCAGAGAAGAGCACTAGTAGAAACCAGCCCAGCCAGCAGGATCGGATTTCCTCATTAGCGTAAACAGGTAACCTTTTTACCGCCAAAATAAACATTTTTCATTCACTGTTATTGCAAGCACCAAAATCTGCCTGCAAAGTGAGAATTTTTTCTTTTGTCATTAAATTAACGTTTACAATGGTTTGGATTCATATTTGTTAATTAAAAAAATAAGTTGAAAGAGTCTGGATTTAATTTCTGTAGATTTTCTTACTAAAGGGGAAAAAAGAGTATAAAGAGTGCGCTTTAGCCAAAATTTGTTCTTTCCTTTTATGTTGAATGTCTGAAGTCAATCAGCTATGCTATGAATAAATTTGTGTTCTTTATCAAGTGTATGAATAAATTATTTTAGTGTATAAGTAAATACTTTTAGCACATGAAGTGTTTGATCAAATGTGCCAAAGGAACTTTCATGCTCAGGGTGCTCCTATGTCCCTTCCAATTTTCCTGATTTTTGTTTTACCTCTTTTAAGCTATATTTTTTCTTCGCCCAAAGGTGTGGCCTAGTGGTCAATTAAGTGGATTGGGAATCATGAGGTCTCAGGTTCCAACAGAAATGATAGAAGACATTAGGTAATTTCTTTCCACATGCCCTTGCTTTACTTTTTGTTGGTGGGACGTGGAAGCTATCTCGTGGAATTAGTTGAGGTGCGAGAAAGTGGTCCTGACACCACAATCATTTAAAAAAAAAGCTATATTTTTTCTAGTTAGAATTTAGTTAAATTAGGTTCAGCTTGACAGTGATGTAGTTTTCAGAATCTTGGGTCTATTATTCAGTGTAATGGGGAGATTGACGAGGATGTCACTCATCGTATTTGTGAAGGATGGATGAAATGGAACTCACTTTCGGAGACTTGTGTGATAAGCTTAAATGCAAGTTCTACAAAGTGGTAGTTGGAACGCCTATGTTATATGGGGTGAAGCGTTGGCATTCAAGAACTCTCATATTCAGAAGATGAAAGTGGTGGAGATGAGATGTTGCGATGGATTTTTGGGTATACCAAGCGAGATGGGATTAAAATGAGGACATCGGAGATAAGGTGAGAGTGGCTTCTTCAGTGGAAGACAAGATGCGAGAGACGAGATTAAGATGATTCAGACATGTGATAAGGTGTACGAATGCCCCGGTGCAGAGATGTGAAAAGTTGATTATGGATGAATTTAGGAGAGCTAGAGCTAGATCAAAGAAGTATTAGGGAGAGGTGATTAGCCATAACACGACTGTAGGTGTAGCTTAACTAGGACATGACTTTAGATAGGAAGGTGGGGGGACACGAATTAGGGTAAAAGGTTAGTATAGGTAGGAGTGCGTCTATAAAGACAGGTAGGAGTGCATTGTCTTGTTGACCTTTCTAGTAGTTGTAGGACTACACTTTTGGTTTTTTTTTTTTTTTTTGAACATTGGTAAATTGGTTTTCTTCAACATATCTATGCTGGCCACCTTCAGAAATTACAACTCCTTAATCATCATTATAGATTTCCTATTAGATCTACAATCTCATCTACATCCACTATACACAATTGTTTACACCAAAAAAGTAAAGATACTAAACAATTCCATTTTACTTTTTGAATGGAATTGGATTTATCTTCAAAACATCTTCCATTTCTTTACTACTATATAGAAGAGCGAGTAGCAGCTCTTAGAAGCAGGCAACTGACGGTCGACATGCCTGCTTCCAGATGCCTGCTTGCTCTGTGATTTTACTATATCACCCCTAATTAATTATTATATGACATTTACGAATTAGAAAATTAATAAATTTTTTTTTTTTAAAAAAAAGAGTAAAATAGATATTTATGACATGGCCGCTTCAGCTGCTTCAACCGTAATTTTTTTATATCGATCCTAAGTAATTATTGTAAGTCATCAAAGTATTAAAAAATTAATAATATTTAATAAAAAAAGTAAAATAAACATAAAATGATAAATTAACTCTTGATGTTTTAAATTAATTTGACATCTTATATGAGGCTCACTTAATAAAATTTCACAAGTATTTTTTATAGCAATTTTTCTACATCACTTCTAATTAGTTATTATGGTCATTCAAGACGTGCTGATTTCGCTACTTCAATCGTGTTACTATAATAAGTGTGAGTAGCAGGCAACTGACGGTTGTCATGCTTGCTTCCAACTGTTTACTTGCTCCGTGATTTTACTATATAACCCCTAATTAATTATTATATGATATTTACGTATTAGAAAAGTAATAAAATTTAATTTGAAAATAAAATAAAATATATATTTATGACTTGTCTGTTTCAGCTGCTTCAACCATAATTTTACTATATCACCCCTAAGTAATTATTATAAGTCATCTAAGTATTAAATTTTTAATAATATTTAATAAAAAATGTAAAATAAACATAAAATGATAAATTAACTCTTGATGTCTTAAATTAATTTTACATCTTATATGAGGCTCATTTAAAAAAATTTCACAAGTATTTTTTATAACAATTTTTCTATATCAATTCTAATTAATTATTATGAGTCATTCAAGACATGCCGATTTTGCTACTTCAATCGTGATATTTCATTGACTCTCGAAATTATATCAGTATCGCTTAAATTGAAATAGAAAAAAATATTATAAATTATAATAATTAAAAAATTAAATTACTTTTAAAATATAAATTGACTATCAATATCACAAAAGTTTGAACAAGAAGTGTATTATAAATTATAATAGCAAACAACTTAAAATAGTAAATTATAATGTCGAAAAAAGTATTATAAATTACAATAGCTAACAGCTTAAAAATAACATATATTGGGCCCGTGCTGGCACGGACCTTCGGTACCTAGTTCTATCCATATAGACCATCATATGCATGATGGAATCAACTTCCACCACCTCTTCTGAGTCTTGTTTCCCCCTCTTCTGATCCAGCAGCTATATAAGTCAGCTGTGTGCTCAGGCATAGACCAACTGTAACTGTTGATGTTGAGAAAGAGTTCCCAGAGTTGAGTTGTATACTTGCAATGCATAAAAAATTGACTATTAGTCTCCCCTGTCAGGTTGCATAGGAAGTATCAAGGGACTAGCGTCTTTCCTTTCTTCTGAAGGACGTCTTGGGTGCTCTTTTGATCACTAGCCAAGTGAAATACTTCACCTTTGTAGGACTCAAGCCTCTCCATATGATCTTTCATTGATAGTTATTATTTCCAAGTCCCCCTTGTATCCCTCTTTTGTATGCACTATTTTTGGAGAGAAAAACAAATCATAACAAAGAAAAGAAAGAGCAAAAAGCATTGTAAAGTTTCATTGATCACTGCCAGATTTATTCATAAGAACATAACTGAAAAACCTCAATAAAAAGAGTAAAATAAGCTACCATTATTTCTAATAATTATGACCTAAAGATAAGCAAAAGTAATAAAGTTGATTTTGCATGATTGCAACCTCATTTAATAAATTTAAATCCTACTTTAAAGTTGTATTTACAGCAGCTAGTACAACTAATCTGCAGCTTTTGAGGCACTAATCTTAACACTCTTCCTTGACTCAAGAGCTGTAACACCAAGTCTTTCTCCTAGAAACTCAAATCTTGCTCTAAGTAGAGACTTAGTTGGCAATTTGTTTAGCAGAAATACTGCGGTATTGGTAGCTTCAGCCTAAAATTTCTTTAGTAGCCCTTTCTCATGGAGAAAACACCTTGTCATCTCCATTAGCATCCTATTTTTCCTTTCCACTACTCTGTTTTGTTGAGGAGTATAGGGTGCCGTTAGCTGATGCCCGATTCCCTTTAAATATGATGTTTTCTGAGGTCCTCCTACATCCATGTGAACAAGTTACAGCTTATTCTTTGTCCTCCATGATGAATTCTGAAAAGGAAGCCTTGTTTGCTTCCCATACTGACAAGCTTCACAAGTAGGTAGATTTTTCTTAAGGCTCGGGAGCTAGTTGATTTTCTTTCATGAAGAGTATGGCATCATGATGATAATATTTGAATCTTTTGTTGAATAACTCGGAATCATTTTCCAACCTAGCATTTGTTGCTTGCTTATCGTCCAATAGATTCAAGGAAAAACTCTTTCCTCTCATCTTGACCTTGAACATCTCCGTATTAACAAAATCCTTGATGACACATGATTTTTCTTCAAACAACACTTTGAAACCATTTTCAAGTAGCTGCCCAACACTTAAGAGGTTTTGATCAAAATCAGGAACAAAGAAAACACTAGTTATAAGTTTTAAACCTGTAGGGCTTTGAATTGTAATTGTTCCTTTGCCTTTTGCATCAAGATATTCTCCATTTCCAATTTTGACTTTGGAAACAACAGATCTATCTAGTTCCTTAAAGAGCTTTTGATCACTGGTCATATGATTTGTGCATCCGCTATCAATCAACCAATTTTTAGAAGTGTTTTTGCTAGCAAAACATGTTGCTACAAACAATTGCTCTTCTTCATATTGATTTACAGCAGCCTTGGCTTCTTCTTGTTGCATTTGTGACTTGCATACCCTCTCCACATGGCCCAGTTGACCACATTTATTGCACTTGACATCTGGTCTCCACCAACATTTCTGTTGAGAGTGATTTGTCTTTTTGCAATGAGGGTAGGGTGGTTTACTATTGTTGTAATTATTGACTTGCCTTTGCTTCTGGTTCTGTTTCTTTTCCTCGTATGACTCGTTCTGTGATTTAGCTTGAGAAGCACCTTCAACAGACCCTTCTTTCCTCATTATTCTCCTTTGCTCCAATGCTTGCAAAGCATTAACAAGTTCTGCCAAGGTAATGCTTGACAGATCCTTAGAATTCTCTAAAATAGAGATTGTGGCTTCATATTTCTCAGGAAGTGTGACAAGAATTTTTTGAGCAATTCTTTCATCAGTAAAATCCTTACCAAACAATCTCACCTTGTTAGCTAAGTCAAGTGGCTGATCTGCATAATCTTTTATGGTTTCTGATTCTTGCTTTCTCTTCATTTCAAATTCCCGAATCAAATTCATCACTTGCATATTTTGAACTCTTTTGTTTCCTTGGTATTCCTTTTCAAGATACTCTCAAATTTCTACAGCGGACTTCATTTGCATAATTTTGGTAAGAATTGAAGGAGATACCGCAGAGAAAAGGCATGCTTTGGCTTTGGCTTTTCTTGTCTTTCTCTCCTTGATGTCTCATTTGATTCACTGTTGGATTATCTCCCAGCGGAGTTACTTCATAGTCCTATTCTACTGCTTCCCATAGATCCAGTGCTTCAAGATGAACCGTCATTCTAATTACCCAAGCTTGATAATTCTCACCATTGAAGACGGGTGGAATTAGAAAGCTTGTTTCAGAATTCATTTTCTATAAACTATTTTAGATAACAGTTTAAAGAATGGTTATATAGAAAGAACTTGTGTTTTTTATTCACTCTCTTCTCACAGGTCCCTCAAGATGGCAATGCTTTGATACCAATCTGTTGGAGAGAAAAACAGATCTTAACAAAGAAAAGAAAGAGCAGAAAGCATTGTAAAGTTTCATTGATCACTGCCACATTTATACATAAGAACATAACTGAAAAAACTCAATAAAAGGAGTAAAATAAGCTACCATATTTCTAATAATTATGACCTAAAGATAAGCAAAAGTAATAAAGATGATTTTGCATGATTGCAGCCTCATTTAATAAATTTAAATCCTACTTTAATGTTGTATTTACAACAGCTAGTACAACTAATCTGCAACTTTTGAGGCACTAATCTTAACAACTATTAACTTTGAACTTTCCATCCTTGCTGTGCTTCCAAATGATCATGTCTGGTACATTTGTGTCCAAATGATCATGTCTGGTACATTTGTGTCCAAATGATCATGTCTGAAAGAGAGATTCCACCCGTGTGCAGACCAATATTCATTGATCCTACTTTATGGATTGGTGCTAATTGAGAAGAGGTCTGGAAATAACTCACTCAAAGGAGTTTGATCAATCCAACCGTCTTTCCAAAACTTGAACTTGTTGCCATTTCCCATAATCACATTTTCTTCCATGTTCAATTTTTGTTACTATCTATTGTTTTCGGGTAGTTCGAATGACGTATTATTTTTCTGTAGTACTTTTTCTTTTACTATTTGTTGTTTTTGATATTATCTATTGTCTTTTGTATTTCCATTACATTTTTTAAGACTATTTTTGTCTTGAGCTCGAGGTCTATTGGAATCAGCCTTTCTACCTCATCTATGAGGTAGAGGTACGGTCTGCGTACATTCTATCCTCTGCGGACCCCACTTTGTGGGGGAATAAACAGGGTATGTTGTTGTTGACTGAGGTGATCTGCCTGATTGGTAGAATCCTCAGTTGTGAATCATCTAACAAATGAAATTCAGTTTTCTTTGTGTTTTTGGATTTATTTTCTTGGATATAACTAAATATTTCTTCAAGTGCTTTACGATCATCATGCATACACTAAGGATATTCTTGTTTCTTAATTTTCAGATCACATTCCACTAACTGGAAGATGGTGTTTTATGGTGGTGTAAAACGTCCTATTTCAATCATATACAAGACTTTAAATAGTTCTATATGTTTTGGACATGGCTATTCTACCTTGAGACATACTGGAAATTCCATTGCCGAGTCTAGAGGATATTTTCACAAACATGGGAATGGGCCTAGAACATTTGCAGTCTCGATTAAGAGATATTCAGCCGGGATTTCCTCGTCGGAGCAGATGAACTTAATAAAGCTGCTGAGAGAAAGAACAAGTGCTCCAATAAAAGAAGTCAAAGCTGCTCTTGTCACTAGCAATTGGGATATTGGCAAGTGTACAAATCATTTGTTTTTTCCTTACTCAACTTCCTATTATTCATTGCCATTCTTGGTTTAGAATGAAGTGATAATATCTCTTTAATGCAGAGGCTGCTCAGAAAGACCTAAGAAAAAGAGGGATAGTTCTTGCATCAAAGAAGTCGTCTCGAACTGCTGCTGAAGGGTTGCTTGCCTTGGCACAGAATGAAAAGAAGGCAGTTGTGATTGAACTTAACTGTGAAACAGGTTTTGTTGCAAGGAATGAAATTTTTCAATACTTGGTTAGTACGAGTGCTTCTGCCCCTACTTAATTTTTCTGGTTAGAGTAAATATTGAGACAAAGTTCTATGCAACACTGTTACTGCATCTGGATGAACATGAAATATGAAAGCTGGACTAGATACTTATTCTATAGCAGATACTTTCCAGATACAAATTGAATGTTAGGTTTGAGTATTCCTAGTTTTTATAAGAAACTTTAACTTGGGATAGTTTATTAAGTTGGAGTTTGTAATATGGGTTATTATGATGAGTGAGTCCACAAGTGCGATGCTAGACTTTTCTGTCATGTTTTTTAGATGTAGGGAAGAGTAAAAGTGGGACTCTTTTAAACTTTGTCATACATATTCCCTCCATTTCAGATTATTTGGCCCTTGTTGACCTGAAACACCCCTTAAGAAATCTTTAGTTAAAGGTGTATTTTACTAAACTAACCTTATTAATGATGTTTTGGAACTCTAAAATTTGACTACTACTTATTGAATACTGAGGGTAGTATGGTAAAAAAAGTAATAAAGCTCTCTTGATTTGCTAAAATGGACAAGTAAAATGAAACATCTATTTTTAGCATAGGGGTCAAGTAATTTGAAACAGAGGGAGTAGTAAGGATATTCCATTTTAAGGAAATGGATTTTAGTTGTGGCACAACTTGGGTGAAAGGTATAATATGTTCTCTGAACAAAGAGAGTACATATTTCGCTTGGATTTTGCAAGAGAATCCTCATATTTATGGTTTTGGAGTTTGTATTTTCATTAATGGTCCTTTAAATAATTTTTCATAGCTTTGTACTCTTGTACTTTTCAAACCTGTTTTAAAAACGTTTTCTCGAGCCGAGGTTCTTATCGGAATCAACCTCTCTACCCTACCCAATGTAGGGTAAGGTTTGCATACACCTCCGCAGACCCCACTTATTGGATCACACTGGGATATACTGTTGTTTTTGTTGTCCTCTAAATAAGTTTATATGACAACAATATACCCTGTATATTCCCACAAAATGTGGTCTAAATAAGTTTCTCTTTGACATAATTTAGTAGTAACCTTCCTCTACCCTCCCATGCAATACTGTCTCATGGAATTATTATTTTATATATGCATCATGAATAGGCCTCATCTTTGGCAAAATTGGCATTGCTGCTTGAAGGCTCAGGACAGTCTTTCGCTGCTTTTCCTGTTGGACATCTGGAGGTAAGTGGTCTTCATAGTCTTTCTCCACCTGAGGCTGATCCATGTCTTTTTCTAATTCTCGCATATGGTATATATTTACTGTTTACACTAGTTTTAGGACCTCAGAGTATCGTGTTTAACATTATGGATATTTTGTACACGTATGTAATTTCTTTTAATATCGATTATTAGGAGTTTTCAGTTGATTTATGCTTTCATGTAGAAGCATCCTGACAACTGCAGCTGTCTAGTTTTCGTATTGCAAGTTTAAATCCTCATGTTTGTGCAGCTCTGTTTATCTATCGAAGATCAGAACCCTTTAAATTCTTTGTTTTCTACAGAAGTTGAAGCTGAACCTTGACCATCCTAAATTAGAGTGGAGAAAAAAGTGTGCAAAATGCAATAACTGAAGTAGCTGCAATGATGGGGGAGAATGTCAAACTAAGAAGAGGGTTTGCAGTGTCTGCTCCATCACTTGGTGTGATATCAATGTATCAACATACAAGCCCTCAGCCAGGTAGAATTCATATGAGATGCCTTGATGTATCCAAGGCATATTTCACACCTTTTTTTTCTTTTTCTTTGTGCATATTCGAATTTGTAAATGAAATTATACCGGAGCTTTTGAGTGGAAAAGCTTCTCCCCTGATAAAAAATGACCCCTTTTCTTGCTGACTAGGGAAATGTGCACCAGTTTCTCCCTTCTTCTGATTCTCTTTCCGGTAAGGCCCCTCATCACTTAGACAATTTTTAACATGGAGAAAGGTTTTTTTCCACTGCCGGTGATAAATCTTTGAACTCATAAATACTAGCAAAGTAGTCGTTCTATTAGCAAAATTGATATTATCAATATCTCAAGCTCACTCTGGTGATATTTGAAGCTGTCAGTGCTGGACATTGACATATCAAAAAGTATCAGTTATCTTGTTAATGTGGTCCCTGAGTTGGATGTTCTGGCTGAGATTATGTGTTGCAATACCAGTTCATTTTCTACCACCTATCTTGTCCTTTCTAGGGGCTAGACATTGGTCAACTGAAATATGGAATGTGGTCATTGAAAAATTTGAGAAAAGATTGGCTATCTGACAAAAACAAATATCTCTCTTTAGGTGGCGGACTAATTTTTGTAAGTAATGCTTTGGACAATGTTGCCTAATTTATGCCCCTCTTTCCAATTCCAACCAAAGTACAAAAAACTGCTTGATAGACTCAAATATCCATTCATGTGGGAGTGCACCGGGCTGCCCTTTACCCCACTATGTGGGAATACACTTGGTATGTTGTTGTTTGTAGGAGAGCAACAGTAAAATTCATAAGTTCCACAGGGTTAAATGCCCTAAAGTTATACTTCTAAATCTCTTGTGGGCTTGGGGGTGAAGAAGTTGGCGTTACACAATAAGAGCATGGTAATGAAATGGCATTGAAGTTATTTGGTCTCTGGAAGGACGCAGTTCAAGCAAGTATGGTTGTAATTGTTACTGGTGCTCCAATACTGTTAGATCACCTTATGGATGTGAGCTGTGGAAGGATATCAGGAACCTGTGGGATGAGTTCACCCTTAAGTCATCATTTTAGGTAGGAAATGTGGGTCACATTCTATTTTGGAAAGATCAATGGATGGCCATATCACCCTGGAGGATGCTTATCTAAGATTGTTCTCAATTGCAACTAATTCAGTCTATCCTTGCACCGGGAAAGAGGGGGGGGGGGGGGTGCGTACATGAAATCCAAGTTAAAGAAAAGGAATCTGAGTGATTGGAAGACCTGATAACACTTCTTGGTAGCCTTCAGGATTGACTAATCAATACTCAAAGTAGGGACAAACTCAAATGGGACAGCAGTATGAGTTAGTCATACTCAGTCAGTGCTAGTTATCATACTTTGAGCTCTAACAAAGAATTGATTGATCACTGGCCTTGGAAACTTTAGGGAAGAGACTAAATTGTCCCCAAAAGTTAGTGTTTTCAGTTGGATAATTCTAAATGGTGCATTCCTATCCTAACTCAAGGCCATCTCATCAGAAGGAGACGTTTTTAGCTAGCTAACAGAGGCCATATACGCCTTTGCAATGCTGAAACAATCGATCAGATGATCACCTGTTCCTCCATTGTCCAGTGCAGCAGACATATGGACTATGTTTCTAACACTTTTTGGACTGCAATGGACTATGCCATGCAATGTCAGGGAAGCTGTTGTCAGCTTGAATTCCTCGAAAGTTGAGGATTCCATCCAGAAGATCTGGTCTATGGTTCCTGCAACTATTTTGTGGTGCCTATGGATGGAAAGGAATCAAAGATTCTTTGATGGTATCTCAATTGCCAGTTATTTTGTCAACCCCATGTTTGGTTTCCCTCTTTTGTTGGGTTAATCTTACCCGAGTGTAACTCTGATCACTTTTTGGATCTTATCAACTCCCTAGTCTTAAGATAGCTGATATCTTCTTTTATTTTGTAATCTATTCTATGCATCTTCTGGCTGCTTTGCTATTAATGTATCAGTTCATAATAAAAAACTGGAGCTTTGATAGTTGAAGTAATAGTAGATTTAACACTTGTGAGCCTATGCAGATGTTGGACATATTGCCGGGATGTTATCACTTGAAGTAGAAGATAAGCATGTCTCACAAGATGCACTTCAGCTTGTTGGATCATGATACCAAACGGTATCTACAACACTAAAACAGTCGGCAAACAACCCACAATCACAAGCCTTTACCCGCAACAACAAGACAACAACACGATACGAGAAACAAACATAAACTTAAAAAGAGTAAAAGATAGCTAACTTGACACAAAGAGAACCCATTAGGTAGAAACTAAAGAGTGTATCGAAACTCTGAGACCTCTACAAAACAAGTTAAAAAGTACCAAGTTCTTACGGTGAACGCCAAGGGAATCAACTCACCTCAAGATCCACCGTTTTCAAGCAAAGAACAATGTTGGCTTTTCCAAGCCATACACTAATGGCTTATCCAAGCCCTACACTAAGGATGTTACACTCTCAAAGAGAGAAGAAGACTTTCATATATTTATCCTTCAAAAACTAAAGAGCAAATGACTTACTAGAAGACTATATAGAGGCTAGCTTATTACATAACAAAAATGACCACAATACCCTTAATGAAAGGGGTGGCCATGAAGTGTCTTTCTAACAAAGTGTAATCCCCAAAACACCCTTAATGAAGGGTTCTTCTTCAATGCTCCACAACGTAGGGTCATTCTTCAACACTTGTAGTCTCGGGTTGACATTAAAGGTAAGCCCCCACGCAATCTTCCAAACACGGGTTTACCTTATGTCATGCTCAAAACGGGTCCTCCATGCATGTTCTTGTGTCCTCGAGGTGACCAAGTCTTGAGTCTTTATGCGTTGGCCTCCAATGACGTCTTCAAAAGCATAGATGGCCATTTGGCTCGTATCATCCTCCCCTTCTTGAAAAGTATTCGACCTCGAATCCATACCTTGCAAAACTAAAGAAAGGACAAACAAGCACAACTTCCTCATGGCATAAGGGTTAGGGTTAGTACAACAAATAACATCATCATGCCAAGGTGGTACATACTTGAGATATAACCATGAATCCTTTGTATTAGTCATGAAAAGTTTAGTAAGAATGTTACAAAAGAAATGGCTATGACAAGTATCAAGAGATAAAGAAACTACAAAGGTCGTAATGGTATCACTAAGTCCAAAAAGTAAGGCTACCCTTGTCTTAGGAACCATAATGCACAATTGTTTCATTACCTCTTCAAGTGACCTCATCAAATGTGGTGCCACTATTGGTATCAAAGTCCACCAATCCCACATAACTTTGTCATTCAAACAAGTGGGCCAACCAACAAAACCTATACCTCTACTTAATGAAAACCCAAAACTAGCATGGGTGTCATCATAGGAAAAGAGGTAGTATAGGAAAGAATCAAGTATAAAGACATGCACGGGTGAAGGCAAAACATTTAAGCACATAAACTCTCTTTTCTTCAAACAAATAGACAACTTGGCATCCACAAGTTGGGATTCATGCAATTTAAGCAAAAGTGTGTCAAGCAAGGATGCACATTTAGAAACATTACCCCAAGGAATCAATGACACCTTTGCCCTCGGGTTGTCAAGAAGGACTATACATTCCTTACTCTTAAGAGTACTCTCATCTTGCAAAAAGAGATTTTCATCTTTAGGAGTAATATTGTCAGACCATAGTGGGTTAGCATATAGGTTATAGACTTCAAGAAAAGCTATACCATCATTCTCACCACTAGGTTCATTGGGAGTGATTATACCATCTTCAAACAAGACATTATACCTAAAGAGAGCATGATCTATCCTGCGGGCAGATTTGGAATAAGTAAGTTCACTCTCTAAAAGTTCATTATCAAGTTTTAAAGATGTTTGAAGCACATAATTATCCCTATGAGCTAAGCAACTATTAGAATCAAAGGGCAAGCTCACGGGTTCACTCCTATTCCTTTGATCAACATTTTCAACATCATCACACACTTGAGATTCATTAATCACATCACACACATCCTCAAGTGTTGAGCAATTTTCACACAAAAGTTGATCAACATAAATTTCACAAGACGATGTACTTTCATTCAACACAATGGTTTCAACACTAGGTGGGCATAAATCGATCTTACAAGAAGGGTCAATTCGGTCATCAATAGGATCAACTAGTGTATCCACACTTACAACAAGTACATCATCATCAAGTGGCAAAGAAACAATAGACTCACACATAGGAAAGCTACAACTCACACTCAATAGGCCACTAGCCACACAATTATCATTCGCATGTACAAAAGTGTAAGAGTTAGCTATTTTACCTTGACGTTCATAAGTGTGTTCGTCTTTACCTCGGTGTGAAATTCCATCACAAGATTGGGCAGCAACTTCCTTCGGGAAGCTCTCATCGCAAGTTGTTTGGACAATTGGATTTTGAGGGAAGAGTTTGGGTAGCAATTGGCGTATAATTTCAATGTGCCGTTGCATATCTTCAAGATCGTCATGGATGCGATTACACGTGGCCTTAAAATTATGGGCAGCCATGGTACCTAAACAAAAAAAATACAACAACAAACAAAAGAAAACAAACAAGATTAATAGTAAAATCTCCTTACCAACACTCGATACACTCACCTTTGTGATTCTCACAATTGGAGCAGCGAATATTGAAAGTTGCTTATACTCCGGTAGTCAATAAGATGTCAATCCTACTTGGCAGCTAGAATGGATTCTTGTTTTGATTGACTCAAGACACAAAATAAAATTCACTTACAAACTTGAAACAAAGAAGTTACCACGAGTTACAAACGAGAAAAGTACACAAATAACGAAGACACAAAAGAAACGTATTCAAAAACTAATTAACAACCTAGTAGGTGATTACTAGTTTGTCTATTAGTACTAGGATCAAGTAAATTGGAACTAAAGAAACAAGAAATTAAACTTAGAAATCTGAAATTTTGAGCCTAAGGGTCGTTTTTTAGGGTGATGACGTGGCAACCTCCTATTGGATGTTAAAATTGTTGAAAGTTTGAGAAATTTTCTTTTCTTCAAATTGTATTGATCAAATTCCAAGTGGGGAATGATGGAATTTCGGCTATGGGAGGGTAACAACAAGACTTTGGATCCCTTTTTTCAAGTTAAAAAAGTGCTAGACTTTTTTGCACATTTTTGGCTAAACACCTTTTTGAAAGACTTTTGGCTCTTTCCCTTTTTGTAAGTCTTGGTAGGTAGACTTTCTCCCTTTTGGAAAGACAACTTTTGAAATCCTTTTGTTCCCTTTCCCCTTTGGATGTCTTAGAGTTGTGTCTTTCAAGACTAACAACAAGACACACTCTCTTTCTTCAATTTCTTAGATCAAACAACCATTTTCTCTTCAACAAAATATGAAGATGGTGAAGAACACCAAGAACACAACTTTTGAATCTTGGAGTTCTATGGTTCAAGTTGGATCCCACACATCAACAACATATTTTTCAAGCTCCAACCCTCAACAACATCAACAAAATATTTTTAAGCCCCAATCTCAATAACAAACATCAACAACACTCTTTCAAGCCACCAATCCTAAAAAAACTGCAACCTTCAAAGTTCAAAAATAACTCAGAAATGACTCAAAATTTAGATCTAGACTCTATAAGTGTTAGTGAAGAAGGGACTAACACTAGAAACAACAAAACACATAAAAAATACAAGAAAACTAGGCTTCACATCAGCTTAAACACAAAAAACGTGGACAAATTACTATTTTTGAGTTTTTCAGTTTTTCAACACCTCTTTTTTTTTTTCAAGTGAGCTAGCCCAAGATTTGATCTTGTAGGAACAAGATCAAGCTATGCTTTGATACCAAATGATACCAAACGGTATCTACAACACTAAAACAGTCCGCAAACAATCCACAATCACAAACCTTTACCCGCAACAATAAGACAACAACCCGATTGATGTTGGGCGTATTTATACGTCTAAGCACCATAACTTACCCATGTTTTAGTTAAGTTTTGAGGATAAAATACATAATTCCTGCACTTTTAGTCTACTTTCAATTAAGTGAGCTGACCTATGTGATTAGCATGCTTTTCAGGTACTAATGCGGAAGATTTCAGCACTTTGGGGACCTGTGGACAGCAAAGGAAAACTTCACATAAAAGGGAAGGCAGCTTTTGGACTAAATGTGATGCATGAAAACTTTTTCCCGGGCAAACTCAACATTTTTAAATAGTTAAGGATGCAGTAGCAACTTAGTAGAGAAGGTTGTTATTAAAAACCTTATTGCTGAATTTTCAGCCATTATTCACATAATTCAGATTCTGTAATATTGGGAACAGAGAAAAACACAACGTAGCTTGAGGAGAGAGAGAGAAACGTGATTCTCTCTTGATTTCGCTAGTCATCTTCATCACCATAATCATTCGTTGTTTTGGTATGATGACTACTTCTATGTTGATTTCGGTTTTATTCATGAGTAGCTAAGCTCATCTGTTAGGGTTATGGAAACCTTGTAGAATACTCTCTATTGCTATGGGTTTTTGAATTTATGATGTGTCATGCCATTTATATCATTACTCTCTTCATTTTGATTGAATTCTCGTGGTTGCAAACATAGGGAATACACCATTATAGCAATAACTTGTTCGATAGAAAAGTTGTTGTTTGGAAAAGAGAGTGTGACAAGAAATTAGGGTTTCCAACCTCTAGTTTACACGTTAATGCCCTAGCAGGATTAACGTCTTGGAGAGTTCGTATAGTTTGTTGTACACTTTAGGTTCGAGAGAACTAAGGTGAATAAATCCTTGATGGTTGAAAAACACTTGGATTTAGAATTAGAATACGTCTCTCTATAAGTGCATGCATGTATAAAATCCGTATTACCCATAGTTAATATAGAAGTAGAAGCTACAAGGTGGACATAACCCTAACTTGTTATTCTCTGTGATCAAATATAACTATGCATATCATCTCATCGTTACACTGATAATATTATTGTGCACTTAAACCAAACCCCCTTTATCTTGGAACCTTCGACCAACAGTCTAATAATAATCGCAATACTTAGTGATCATAGTATTCCATGTGGGATTCGACACCCAACCCAGTTGGGTTCTATATTTGATAGCGACCGCTTACACTTTCTAACGAGAGTTGTAATTTGGGCGTATCAAATTTTGGCGTCGTTGCCGGGGAATACGGTTGACAACTAAGTTTGTGATAGTTAATAGACCCGTTGGTCAAAGATTCTCAAATTTTACTTTTTGTTTGTTGTTTTTGTTTTGTTCAGGTTTAGTGGATTGCATGCCAAATACACGAAGATCTGGTCAGCCATTATTACCTATAAATCTTGAACCACATCTTATTGGCAGAATGGATGCACAACGAAACCTTGAAAGGATGGCTACTCAACAGGAGTAGGCTAGATTAGCTGCATTGGCAGCTGCGCAAGTACATCAACAGAATGTTGATAACCCAGGTCGGGCAACAAATCTTGATGATGAGGACCTGGGTGATGATGAGTTATTAAATCCAAGGCGTGCAGATGATGTGGCTGCACCTGTGAACAGGAATGTCAATAGAGATCGTCAAGCTAGAATGAGACCTGAACGCCGAGCTGTGCAGGTTCCTTTTGATGATGATGATGACGATTTGGATGGGGCTAGTGCCACAGGGGTTATTATTCCTCCGCCCTTGGCACCCGGAGCCAAGTTCAATATCACTAGCACCATGATCCAGCTATTGCAACTCAAGGGGTTATTTGGTGGACTTGCAGGCGACGATCCGAATATGCATCTGATTAATTTTATCTCAACATGCAAGTCGTTTGACAATCCAGGAGTTGGACAGAATACGATCCGGCTGCGCTTATTTCCATTGTCTCTATTTGGAGAGGCAACTCTATGGTTAAACGGGCTAACTCCTGACTCTATTACCAATTGGAGGCAACTGAAAGACGCTTTCCTAGAAAGATTCTTTCCGTCATCCAAGAGGGCACAATTGAGAGATGAGATAAGCAATTTCAGAAAGCTTCCAACTGAAGCTCTCCACGAAACATGGGAGAGGTTCAAGAAGAAGCTTATGCGGTGCCCAAATCATCAGATGACAAATATCCACTTGATGGAAATATTATATAGGGCTTTGAACTCAGTGACTAAGCCAGTGGTTGATAATGCTGTGGGTGGGTCATTCATGGACCTTACTTTTATTGAGGCATATGATATGCTTGATCGTATGACAAAGCAGAGTAGAGCTTGGCATACCAGGGATTCTGAGGTAGCAAGCTCTACTGTATCTATTGGCATGACGGCAGAACAGAGGCGAAGAGAAGAGGAACATAACCAGAATATGGCTCACATGAAAATGCAGATGGACCTTTTTACCAAGCATTTATTATCAGGGAAGACAGAAAAAGTCAAAGCTATTGTATCATAGGGAAGAGATGACTCTGATTCTGAGGAGGAAGCTAATTACTTGAATAATCAGGGGGGTTTCCGAGGCAATGTCCAAGGAAACCAAGGTCGGAACTATTATGAAAAATCTGGATACAAGGACCGAGACCAAGGGAGTTGGAAGAATAAGACTGACAGGTGTGGTTTGTATGTTCCTCCTGGAAATCGTGAAGTTGCTGCATCTGGCTCTGGGAAGATGTCCATGGAGGACATGATGGCTAAGTTGTTGAAAGGAGTGGAGGCAACCAACACGGGAGTAACTGAGGTAAAAAATAATTTGTCCTCAATAAATCAATTGGTTGACTCACATTCCACTGTAATAAAACAGCTGGAACAACAAATGAGTCAACTATCAGCTGCATTCAATCAAAGAAAAGCTGACACTTTACCTAGTGACACTGTGCAAAATCCAAGGAATGATGGATCATGTTTGGCTATTACTACCAGGAGTGGTAAGGTGTTGGAAAATCCATCCAAAGGCAAGCCGGTGGTTGATAATATAGAAGAGAATGTTATTGAAGCAGATTGTGATGATTCTGTAGAAGCTGAAAATCAGAATGAGAACGTTCATGATACTACACCTAGATGTCAGCAGTCTGAAAAGATTGATAATGGGAAGCAAAATAAAAAGGAAGTGGGGGAGAAAACTCTTCCAAATCCACCACCACCTTTTCCTCAGAGACTGAAGAAGAAGACTGATGACACCAGGTTCAGTAAATTCATGACCATGTTGAAGCAACTGACTATTAATGTGCCTTTGGTGGAGGCACTGGAGCAGATGCCAGGGTACGCCAAATTCATGAAGGACCTTTTGACAAAGAAAAGGGCAACAAACTATGAACTGGCAGATAATTTTCATCATTGCAGTGCAATTGCCACGAGGTCTTTAGTACAGAAGAAGGCAGATCCGGGTGCTTTCACTATTCCTTGGACGGTTGGATCTTTGGATTTTGCTAAGGCGTTGTGCGATTTGGGTGCTAGCATTAATTTGATGCCACTAGCCATTTATAGACAGTTGGGGTTGGGCGATCCTACACCAACCAACATGCGGCTCGTAATGGCAGATAGGTCGGTAAAATGACCAGTTGGTATCTTATATGATGTACTAGTGAAGGTTTCTACCTTCATTTTTCCTGCAGACTTTGTTATTTTGGATTGCGAGGTGGATTCTGAAGTTCCCATAATCTTGGGTCGTCCTTTCCTCGCAACAGGAAGTGTGCTTATTGATTTACGAGCAAATGAGCTTTTATTTCGGATGAATAACGAAGTGGTACGTTTTGATGTATGCAAATCAATAAAGCAGCCCAAAGATATGAATGTGTTCTCTATAGCTGATGTTTATTATGAGGATGAGAAGGAATTATCTTTGGAGATGCAGCTTACTGTTGAGCCATTGGCTGCTGTGCTTTTGAACTTTGAGCGTGAGGGTGTTGAAGAGTACGAAGAAACTATCTGTGCTTTGACAGGAATGGGGTCGTATTCATATGCCCCCAAGAAGCTGGACCTTGACCTTAAGAATCGACCCTCACCACCGGCGAAGCCACCATATATCTTGATGAAGTCTGAGTAATCGAGATAACTATGTCGTGCCGCGACAATAAATCAAGCGCTACATGGGAGGCAACCCATCATTTTACTAGGATTTTATTTTCGGTAAATAAAAATTCAAAAAGAAGAGTCGAGCCACGACCAAAACTAAGGCGCTTGGTGGGAGGCAACCCATCCTTCTAATCATTTTTGTTGTTTTTGATTAAGTGTAGGTGCACAAAGTACAAAGGAGGAGATTAGTCCCAATTTTGATTTGGAAGTGAGTCATGTCAATGGTGGTAAGTCTAGGAATGATGGAACAATACAGGTAAGTGGGAGTGGTCAAATGTGTAAGGTTCAAGTATGATTTGCATTAGAGTCGCACCACGAATTATGAAGATTCAACCCAAAAAGTTTCGCGGTGCGACTTTATTTTGTGACTTTCAATGAGGTTTGTGGTGGTAGCGTAGGGATTGGGCCGACAGGCCCGATCCCGAAGCCTACCATTGACGTCGATGGGGGTGTGGGGGCGAAGCCCCCGCGGTATGGACCTTTTCGACCAAGAGTGCGTCGCTTTTTCAATTGCCTATGCCAACATAGGCAATAGGTTAGGCGCCGCCTATGCCAAGATAGGCAATAGATTAAGCGCCGCCTATGCCAAGATAGGCAATAGGTTAGGCGCCGCCTATGCCATTGCCTATGCTCACTGCCTCACATAGGCGATAGGCTAGGCGCCGCCTATGCCAACATAGGCGATAGGCTAGGCGCCGCCTATGCCAAGATAGGCAATAGGTTAGGCGCCGCCTATTTATGCTTAGGCAATGCTATAGGCGCCGCCTACTTATGCTTTTTGCCTACTAACCCGTTTGTGAATGGACCAACCCGACCCATGGCTCATCCTTTAAATATATCCTCTACCTTTGAACACCACCCTTGTTTTTTAAATCTATAGTCATTTTGATTTAGTCGTAGTTAGTTAGTTGTAATTAGTCAGATTTTGCATAAAATTGTTCTTATAGACGGCATGGCATTATAACAGGAGTTTGTGCTGAATCACTACTATTGAAACATTTAGGCTCCAAGTTGTGACTCACTCTGTGATAATTGTTTGTGGTTTAATTCATTTATCTGTTGGGTCAAGAATCTATAATGCTCCTAATTAAGTTGACCATGTGCCATGTGTGTGTAAGGTTATTGTATATTCTTTGTTGCGGTTGATGCTAGAACTTGCCTAGTGTGTGTATGAAGCGAAATAAAGATTGTGAGTTTAGGAGATGATTTAGGCATTTCTTTGGCAGCCCTGATATTTTTTTATCTTCTTTTGACCTACCTTTGTACATTATCTTAGATAGCCCTATTGAGCCTTTAGCTTGTTCTTTTGTTAGCCTCATATGTAGCCTAATCCGTTCTTTACTAGACCGTAATTTGATCCAAAAAGATCCTAGGCGCTTTAATGTAAAATCAATGTGAGTTAGGAGTTTGAGAATAAGAGGAAAAAGGTGAAATTGATGCCCCAAAGTCTAGTTATTGGCGTGAGCAATTGATGTGGTTGGGAGTAGCTAAAATTGTTGAGAAAGTTCAAAATTTTATCCCGGACATGTTACAATGAACCTGTTTTGGCCCTGGTCCTTCTTGGACATTGTGCACCTCAACTAAGGCAAAGTGCTTAAGTTGAGGGTGGCTAGTATAGGGGTGCGTAACGTGAAAAGGGTGCAAATAAAAAAAAATAAAAAAAAAAGAAAAAAAAAAGAAAAAAAAAGGAAATACTTGAAATGGTTGCATACTCCCACCACAGTGTTATTAATTAAGCTTAACGAGTTGGGGTGAAAAGCAAATCTGTGAAGATAGAAGAAGTAGAAATTGGTTGTTTGAGATTGATCTCAATTGCATAATGTAGTGTATTAAAGCACTTAGGGAAGATAGTCACTATTTCTGGCAAAAATAGTTCCTACCCATCCTTTAGCCTGCATTACAACCCGTAAAAGACCTATTTGATCCTAATCTTAGCATTTTGATATTAGTGGAGTATTACACTAAGGGCAAGCATATGGTCATCAGTTGTAATTTGAGAATTCTTTCTGAGAGTGAGCGCAACTTGATTCTTGTACCCATTTTGTTAGAAATTGCATGATTGTGAGGGATTATGGGTAACTCTTTTATTGTGAGGGCACATGGTTGATGATTGTTGGGTAGTTTTATATGATTTTTTTTGGCTTAACTTGTGTATACGAATTAACCAACTTAATGAGTCTATGTTGGAGGGTGAGTTGTTTCTAGTAATGATCAAGAAATCTACTCTTTGTTAATAATTGTAGTGTATGTCTTGTTGAAAATTTTGTGTTGCTCTTGTGAAGTTTAGTTAGGTATTCGCATGGATGTACTATTTTGTTCGAGGACAAACAAAGCTTTAAGTGTGGGGTGGTGATGTTGGGCGTATTTATACGTCTAAGCACCATAACTTACCCATGTTTTAGCTAAGTTTTGAGGATAAAATACATAATTCCTGCACTTTTAGTCTACTTTCAATTAAGTGAGCTGACCTATGTGATTAGCATGCTTTTCAGGTACTAATGCGGAAGATTTCAGCACTTTGGGGATCTGTGGACAGCAAAGGAAAACTTCACATAAAAGGGAAGACAACTTTTGGACTAAATGTGATGCATGGGAACTTTTTCCCGGGCAAACTCAACATTTTTAAATAGTTAAGGATGCAGTAGCAACTTAGTAGAGAAGGTTGTTATTAAAAACCTTATTGCTGAATTTTCAGCCATTATTCACATAATTCAGATTCTGTAATATTGGGAACAGAGAAAAACACAGCGTAGCTTGAGGAGAGAGAGAGAGAAACGTGCTTCTCTCTTGATTTTGCTAGTCATCTTCATCACCATAATCATTCGTTGTTTTGGTATGATGACTACTTCTATGTTGATTTCGATTTTATTCATGAGTAGCTAAGCTCATCTGTTAGGGTTATGGAAACCTTGTAGAATACTCTCTATTGCTATGGGTTTTTGAATTTATGATGTGTCATGCCATTTATATCATTACTCTCTTCATTTTGATTGAATTCTCGTGGTTGCAAACATAGGGAATACGCCATTATAGCAATAACTTGTTCGATAGAAAAGTTGTTGTTTGGAAAAGAGAGTGTGACAAGAAATTAGGGTTTCCAACCTCTAGTTTACACGTTAATGCCCTAGCAGGATTAACGTCTTGGAGAGTTCGTATAGTTTGTTGTACACTTTAGGTTCGAGAGAACTAAGGTGAATAAATCCTTGATGGTTGAAAAACACTTGGATTTAGAATTAGAATACGTCTCTCTATAAGTGCATGCATGTATAAAATCCGTATTACCCATAGTTAATATAGAAGTAGAAGCTACAAGGTGGACATAACCCTAACTTGTTATTCTTTGTGATCAAATATAACTACGCATATCATCTCATCGTTACACTGATAATATTATTGTGCACTTAAACCAAACCCCCTTTATCTTGGAACCTTCGACCAACAGTCTAATAATAATCGCAATACTTAGTGATCATAGTATTCCCTGTGGGATTCGACACCCAACCCAGTTGGGTTCTATATTTGACAGCGACTGCTTACACTTTCTAACGAGAGTTGTAATTTGGGCGTATCACCGATACGAGAAGCAAACATAAACTTAAAAAGAGTAAAAGATAACTAACTTGACGCAAAGAGAACCCATTAGGTAGCAACTAAAGAGAGTATAAAAACTCTAAAACCTCTACAAAACAAGTTAACAAGTACCAAGTTCTTATGGTGACCTCCAAGGAAATCAACTCACCTCAAGATCCACCGTTTCCAAGCAAAGAACAGTATTGGATTTTCCAAGCCCTACACTAATGGCTTATCCAAGCCCTACACTAAGGATTTTACACTCTCAAACAGAGAAGAAGACTTTCATAGATTTATCCTTCAAAAACTAAAGAGAAAATGACTTAATAGAAGACTATATAGAGGCTAGCTTATTATATAACAAAAATGACCACAATACTCTTAATGAAAGGGGTGGCCATGAAGTGTCTTTCTAACAAAGTGTGATCCCCAAAACACCCTTAATTAAGGGTTCTTCTTCAATGCTCCACAACCGTAGGGTCATTCTTCAACACTTGTAGTCTCGGGTTGGCATCAAAGGTAAGCCCCCACACAATCTTTCACACACGGGTTTACCTTATGTCATGCTCAAAATGGGTCCTCCATGCACGTTCTTGTGTCCTCGAGGTGACCAAGTCTTGAGTCTTTATGCGTTGACATCCAATGACGTCTTCAAAAGCATAAATGGCCATTTGGCTCGTATCAGATCAGGATTAGCAATGCATGTTGTTGCTGCAAAGCCATTGTTCTTGACGAAAGAAGATGTTTCCTCTGATGCGCTACCCAATGAACGCGAGATTCTCAAATCTCAGGTACTTACCAATGCAGAGTTATGACTTATTTCTGTTGGGCTCATGTGGAAATATAGGATTTGTGAAATCAAAGACTGACATACCACTAAAATCTGATCTACGATGCTTGTGGTGAGAAAAATGCTTGTTATACATCGTCATTCCTTTCTTTTCTTTTTCTTTTTCCTTTTTGGGTTGGGTTGGGTGGGTGGGTATGGAATGTGGTTGGAGCATTGTTATCTTATAATCTAATAGCTTTGTTTCTTTCTATTTGATGTTGTGAAACACTTTAAAGAACCTTAAACACTTCATTTAAGATATAGGGCATGTAGATTTTGCCTACATATAAAAAACAAATGTTACTCAAGGATATGACTTGTCCTATTCTTCATTTTTGTTATACTTTAGTAATGCTCAGATAGGTTATTTGCTGTCATTTTTAAAACAAAGACAATGATGTGTCTCTAGAAGTTTGGTAACTAGAAGTTGCACTGCATCAACTGTTAGGACCCAGGAGATTATTCCAATGCTTCAATATGTTTCATCAACGTCAGCAGCAACCCATATCTTTTTGATCAATTATGAAGTGTGCGCCCATTATATGTGCATCATCTTGTAAGGTTTTGTAAATTCAAATTCTAAGTACTTATTTTGTTTTCCTTTACAGGCAGCGAGTTTTAGGAAGCCTCAGAGTGCCATAGAAAAAATGGTAGAAGGTCGTTTGCACAAGTATTTTGAGGAAGTAGTTTTGATGGAGCAAAAATTTATTGTGAATGACACAATGAGTGTCAAGGTAAGAAAGTAATCGTTTAGCTGGGATGCCATTTTGCTAGATTTCTGTTTCTACTCCTTTTCACTAGAAGATCACGCTCTCGTCACAGTCCAAACTTCTCTTTTAAATACCTGATATTTTCATAGAATAATTCCTTGATGCTTGTTAGTGTGCATTCAGGACCAAGATGAAAATCCAAACTAGAGGTAGATGTAACACATCTGGACTTGGGGGCCCTATTACTTTAATTGCTTTTGATATGGCTTCGGTGTTAGAATTGGTATGAAAATGGGTCAGATATAACCTCCCTTATATGGGTTGGGCTATTGTAATTGTTACCAAGATATGCACCATTTATCCTTCTCGTGTGGGTTGGGTGGTAGTTCCTAATTCAAAATGGTCACTAACTGGAAGTGTTGGTACATAAGATCAGATTAGGGACCTTTTCTAACCAGATTTTCTCTCAAAGTTTGTAACCAGGTTTTCTCTCAAACAGCTCCATGATCTTTCGGCGATAAGCAAAATCCACTGTAAAATTCCAAGGCCTGCCGATGATTTAAGTGCAAAATGCAACCAAATACACATGTTAGTGACTAAAAATGCAGGATGAAGACAAATAATTGTATGTGTCTGAATGTATATACAAAATTGGATAATTTTTTTTTGAGATCGGTAACTTTGTATTTATATATCAGAGGATAGTAGTACATGGGTTGTACTATAAACACATGTACAAAAACCTATGATCCTATGTCTATAATGAGCCTTGAATATCAATAATAGAGACAGGATCATCAGACTAAATCTGATTACACCAAAAACACGAAGTCAATATACAATTCAGCTTGATCAGCTGTATACTATTTTTTGTGTTCTCAAAACACCTAGAATTTCTCTCCCGCCATATAGTCCACCATATACTGGCTGGAATGATTCCCCATCTGCTTATGCTATTGGCCTGTATCCCTATCTCCTCCCAGCTTTGAAGTGTCTGTGTGATCTTTCTTGGCATGGACCAAGATATACCTCTCAAGTTTAGAAACATCCTTCATAGTTGACCTGTAAACCTACAATGCAAAAATAGGTTGCTTTCAGTTTTTGGCTTCTCCCCACACAACAAACATGCAGGATCTAATGTCATCCTCATCTTCATTAAGTTTTCCTTTGTGAGAATGGCCTCTTTAGACAAGAGACAGACAAAACAGACTACTTTATAAAGAATTTTGACCCTTTAAATGTTCTTCCATGACCAGTTGATGGTCGGTTGGTTAGGGAGATTCAGTTTCTTGTAATGCTTTGCTAACCTTGAATGTGTCGTTCTCGCTGGCCTGCCACCATAGCTCATCTTTCCCCTCCTGTGTTCCATTGAACTGGCCAATTATGTTGAAAAACTCTGCCACTCTTGGAATTCCCCAATCATTTATCTGGCTTCTGATGGTGATAGCCCACCCTTCATGTGTCCACATTTATGCTATAGTAATATGTTGTTGTGTTGCTATGTTATGCAAGTCTGGAAAGAGGTTTTCCAGGATACTTGCTTCATGCCATTCCTCTTTCCAAAATCTTGTCTTTCCCTATTGTTCACTTTGATTTTGGTATTGCTCTTAAGCTCATTCCAGTGGGTTCTGATAGATCTCCATAAGATCACTCCATATGGTGCAGTAACTTCTTTTGTCATCCACCTGTCTTTCTCCTTATGTTTTGCTTTAATGACTTTCCCCCCAATAGTTGTTTCTTGTCATTTGCATACTTCCAGAGCCACATCATTCTAAGAACCTTATTGTGATTTTTCAAGTTCTTTATTCCCAACCCTCCCATATCTCTTTTCTACAATCACCTCCTTCTATTTAACTGGATTATACCCTTTTTGGTCTTTATTTCCCTTCCGTAGGAACTTCCTTCTGACTATGTCCAATCTATTGATAATCCCTGCAGGTGTTGGAAATAGGAATATCTTGTATATTGGAATGGAATCTAGCACAGAGTTAATAAGTGTTACTCTGCCTCTAAGGACAAGTATTTGTCCCTTCCATCTGGCCAGTTTCTTCTCACATTTTCCAATCACTGTATTCTAAATCCCAGAAGATTTGGATTTATCTCCTAAAGGCATCTACAAGTATGTGGTTGGAAGTGTTCCCACCTGTCCACCCAGTATTGTATTTGAAACCTCCATGTTGGCTACATTATTTATTGGATATAGCAAAATCTTTCTCGAATTAATATGTAGTCCAGAAATCACTTCAAACAAAACCAAGATCACCCTCAGATACTTGACTTGATCTTCTTCATCCCCACAAAAGATGAGTGTATCGTCAATATATTGCAGATGAGTTCTGAATCGAATCTCTTTAGAAAGAAGATCTTTTGTCTCATGGTAGCCTGCTCTAGTCCCCTTACAAAACTTTCGTTATTGGGTTAGCCATACACTTCACATGTTTCTAGCGATTCACATGGCATCATCAAATGATACAATTCCTAGATAAGAATCTACAACACACTAGAACGCACTTGTTGATGATCCTTTAAATATATTGCAGATGAGTCACTTTCTAGGCTTTCTCTGCCTACTCTAGCCACATTAAATCCTCTGATCCAACCATTTGTATTAGCAGTGTTAACCATGTTGTTTAGACCCTTCATTGCTAGCAAGAATAGGAAAGGGGAGAGGGGATCCCCTTGCCTCAAACCCTTTTGAGCTCTAAAGAATCCAGCAGGTGCTCCATTAACCAGAACTAAAAACTTACTGTTGAAATACAATATTTTATCCAGTATATCCACTTTTTTCCCAAAACCCATCATCTCTGAAACTCCCAAAATATAGCCCTAATTCACATGATCATAGGCCCTTCCTATGTCTAATTTACAGAGAATTCCTGCTTTTTTCTGATCGAGTCTTGATCCCACAACTTCATTAGCAACTAAGACTGCATCCATGATCTATCTACCCTTGATAAATGTCATTTGTTGAGAGTCAACCAGCTTTTCCATTACACCTTTCTGTAAGCACCTTGGAGAAAATTTTATACATGCTTCCAGCAGACTGATTAATCTAAAATCTGTTGTTTTTTTTAAAAAAAGATGGGGAAGCGAAAAGGGGTTGAAAATGGATCTCAAAGGATTGAATAACTTTCAATAGCATTCAATAGTATTCAATAATTTTATTGAGCATCAAGAGGACCTTACAATAGAAAAGACAACAACATTCAAAATTTAAACTCACTAAAATGTCTCAACAAATCAAACAAACTAACTTAAATTCAAAATTCAAATTCATTCTAAATTAACTAACTTATTTTTCTAAAAACTAGTGCAGTATCTTAAAGCAATTTCCAACACTCCTTCTTGCTTTAGCTACTGCGATTTAAAAAAGGCGCTCCTCCTCAATTTCTGCTTCCGCAAATTGTGCTTGAGGATTGTTTTTAAGCTTGCACACTTTTGTAACATGACCTGCTTGTTTACAATTTCCACATATTGCATCAGGTCTCCACCAACAAAAATTCTTCAAGTGTGTTTTCTTTTTGCAGTGTCTGTAAGGAGGATAATTACCTTTTCCTTTTTTGTTTTGTGCATAAAAGGCACTCTCAGTAACATTGTCTTGTCTAAAAGTTCTTCTTTGCTCTTGTGCTTGAAGAGCACTTATTAGTTCTTCAACAGAGATAGTAGAGAGATCTTTAGACTCCTCTAGAGATGATATTTTAGACTCGAATCTCTCCGAAATTATCACAAGAATTTTTCTACTATTACGTCATCTTTGAAATCCTCACCAAGTAACCTGATTTTACTGACATACAAAGAAATCTTTTCAGAATACTTAGCAATAGTTTCATCCTCTTGCATTCTAAGAGATTCAAAATCCCTTTTCAAATTCAAAATTTGCATTTGTCTAACTCGATCACTTCCTTGATATTCCTTTTTTAGTTTTTCCCAAGCTTCATTTTCTATCTCACAAGCAATGATTTTAGAAAAAATCGAATCCGCAACTGAATTTTGAATTACAGTTTTGGCTTTGAATTTTTTGAGCTCTTCATCTGAATGAGATTTAATTTGAGCAAAAGTAGGATTTTCAAGGAGTGGTTGTAATGGTGTATCATCCACCACAACTTTCCACAGATCATAGGCTTGAAGATATGATTTCATTTTCACTGACAAAATTTGGTAGTTTTCGCCAGTGAAAATTTTTGGGGCATTCAATGAGAGACTGCTGCTTGACATCTTTTTGGTTGAAAATAGCCCTACACTTTGAAAATAAGCACGGGTTGAAAATGGTAGCCCTGACGGTTTAAAATGGAGTCGTTACGGGTTAAAAAGGTAGCCCTTATGGGTTAAAAAGATAGCCCTTGCGGGTTAAAAATAGTATGGTAGTGCTTTGGAAGAACACACAGATCCCGTAAGATCAATGAGGCTCTTGATACCACTGTAGGTTTTTTTAAAAAAAGATGGGGCAGCGAAAAGGGGGTTAAAATGGATTTCAAAGGATTGAATAACTTTCAATAGCATTCAATAGTATTCAATGATTTTATTGAGCATCAAGAGACTTTAAATAACCACCTTACAATAGAAAAAACAGCAACATTCAAAATTTAAACTCACTAAAATATCTCAACAAATCAAACAACCTAACTTAAATTCAAAATTCAAATTCATCCTAAATTAACTAACTTATTTTGCTAAGAACTAGTGCAGTAGCTTAAAGCAATTTCCAACAAAATCTCTCAATTCAGAGGCTCCTTTCTTCGTTGGTATCAGGCTATGAAAGTTGCATTGAAGCTTTTTTCAAACATTTCTTGATCATAGCAATTTTGAAAATCCTTCATGATGTCTTGCTTTACAATCTCCCAACATTTTATAAAGAATCCCATAGTGAAACCGTCTGGCCCAGGTGCCTTATTCACTGCATAGAACTTTGAACACTTCAACACTTCCTCTTCCTCAAATCTACCCTGGAAGCTCTCTTTCTCCTCTAGTGAGAGTACAGGGCAGTTAGGAAAATTGGCAGCAGGTCTCCACTATGATGTCTCTGTGCATAGATTTTGATAATAATCCAGTTTCTATTCCTCAATTCTTCCAGAATCCTGAGTGAGGGTCACTCCCCCTAAATATTCAGTTGGTCAATGTGATTATACCTCTTGTGAGCATTTGCAACTCTGTGGAAGATGCCCCCTTCTTTCAACCAAAGAGCCCTTGATCTTCGTCTCAAAGACACTTCATCTCTTTTTGAGTAATTCTTCATTTTGAAGAAGCAATGTACCCTTTTTGGCAGTCTCATCTTCTGTGAGCATCCTATCTTTCATTACGGATTCAAATTCTGTTATTTTCTCCAGCAAAACTTTTCTCTGCTAGCCCAGATTCCCTCGTGCACTTCTACTCCACTCCTTGAATTTATTTTTCAAAGCTTTCATTTTGCAAGACAGAATAAAATCCGGTCTCCCCTCAAATTTGAAATTGTTCCACCATTCTCTAACTTTATCTATAAAGCCTAAGTATCAAGCCACCAATTTTCAAATTTAAAGTATTTTTTACTTCTGTTCCAAATACCTCCTTGTAAAGCAATAGGAATATGATCTAAAATGATTCTCTGCAATGGGATCTATTTCAAGTTATTGAAACTTTCAGCCCATTCTTCTGAAATCAGGATTCTGTCAATTTTGATTGCTGCTTCATGATTATATCCTTTATACCATGTGTATGTTTGATTTTCAATTTGAAGATCAATTAGACATAAATCTTCAATGAAATCAGAAAATTTCTTCATTCCTTTCGTTCTTCTGATACAATTTCTCTTTTCAAAGATGAACCTGTAAACATTAAAATCCCCACATATAGACCATGGACCTTCAATTAGACGTCTAATAGCTCCAATTTCCTCCCACACTAACTTCCTTTCGATGAAGCAATTGGGTGCATATACCCCAGTAATGTAACATGAAAAGCTTTGAAGTTGAGCTTCAAATTTGACAAAAATTGTATACATTCCAGTCTCCAGATCCTCCCCCTTCCACACTCTGCTGTCCCACATTAAAAGAATCCCCCCGGGTTCTAATAGCCTCCCAGCATGAAAATCTTACCCTTCTACCTCCCTATAATTGCTATACCATTTCTGTGATTTCCCCCTCCAGTTTTATTTCTTGAAAGTGGCATATATCTGCATTCCAGTTTAAAACCATACTCTTAATTAACCTTCTTTTATCTCTACAACTTAGTCCCCTAACATTCCATGAGATTAGTTTGAACAACATTAAGCACTTTGCAGGTTGATCTTCCCCTTACCCTTGTTTCCCCCACTTTTGAATTTGACATCAAAATCTACCAAGATTTTAAGCCCTGCGACCCTTTGAATCTTGTCTTCGTACAAATAACTGCAGATTCATTCTTTTTGCTACTTTGCTTCTTTGCTTCTATCCACTTGTAGTAGTAGTTCCAGGGCTTCTTCATGCGCCTGAAAATCTGCCCCCAACAGCTTCTCAATAATCGTCAAATTTCGTTGTACCCATAGGGATATTTCTTTCTCTTTCTCCTATAATGTTAATTGAGATCTATGTTGCTCGGACTCTTCCAAATGTCATCTGGTGCGTGTTGGATCTTTCAAAAGTAGTGCATTTCTGAAGGATCTAACGCGGTTGCAACCACATTTTTGTAGAGTCTGAGCAACTTAGATTGAGATTGGATGATTAAGGGTTCTGCATCTTGAACCTCCCAATTCTCAATTGCAACATCTGAGTCTTGAACTGCCAGTTCCATTTTCCCTTCTTCAGATACTCTCTTTCTCTGCTAGACTTGGTTATCTTTTTCCACCTCATTATTCTGGATCCCCCCTCACCTTCTCCAGTTGTTATCGCCATTGTTTATCGCGCCTTTGCATGTCTCTTTGCACTGTGTTCTATTTATCAAGGCTATACAAGTCTTTGTAGAACCTGTCACAGTTAATATATGATGTACCCAGACCTCCTATTTTATTAATATATGATGTTCCAGTGATCAGAAGGACCACCGTTGGGGTTTTGGGTTGAAATAGGAATTGTGCCTGAGAGAGAAAATTATTTAAAAAATATAAATGGCTTTTAGTATAGGAGATTTCAAAAAATACTGTATTGAATAACAACAACAAAGGAATTAAAAATATTCCAGCACTCATAATTTTTGGCCGACACCTCTGAAAGCATAGTTCCTGGCTTTCTCCCTCTTTGAGCTCGTCCATTTGTTGGGTGATCACCTTTTTATGGAGTTTATCCAAGTTCAGGCAATCTTTCTGGTATCAAAACTGCATGAGCAACTACAGAAAAAGAACAACACAACAAAATGATAGAATCAAGAGACTGAATTAAGGCATCAGAGGAAGCACTGTTAAGCTTGTTACTTATGTTGCAGTCAATTAAAATTACAATAGCATGTTAATTATGATGAAGAACCAAATAGAATCAAGTCGAAGAACCATCTTAAATTTTTGATTCAGATGCAAATATTGTTGGGTTCATAGTATATGAATGAAGTGTGAATGGAAAAATGGAGAGAAAAATGATGGAGAAGAGGAGATACCAATTTGGAAAGAGTACTCCCAAAACTAGAAAGTTCACTAATTCTCCCACATTGTTGGGAGAAGAGAACTTTGTAGTTTTTATATTAATGAACACTAACTCCACATGGATAGTGAGGCAAGAACTAGGTGATGCCTCGCGCCGTCGTCGTCGTCGCTCGCTCGGATTTGGTCAATCGATTGATGAGATCTTTCTTTTTGGAAAAAATTTATTTGACAGAAATAAAATCCGAAAAGTGTTTGAAACTTCATTTAAATATATATACAGTAATGCAGTAATCAGAGGGAACGTGAACAGTCACACTGTTACGTGAACAGTAGCACTATTACGTGAATAGTAGCACTATTTTATGTGAACAGTTGCACTGCTTCACGAATTACTGCAACACTTCATTGAACCAACACACTTATTCACGAAATGGCATGTCTATTCGAGAACAGTCACACTGTTTGGCCGAATAGACATGAATTTTCAGAAAAGGTAGTACCTTTTAGATGAACCTTTGTCTCTTTTCAGAAGAGGTATCATTTGGTTATATAAACCTGCTTTCATTCACAGGTTTTGGTACAAAAATTTTCAGATTAAAAAAACATTCTTCTTGTCTTAAAAATACTCCAAGTGTGATCATTCAAACCATGAGTGTGTTCGAAGAATCCGCCTATTTGAGGTACCTCTATAGTCGGATTGAAGGCCATTTTATCCTGGGAGGAAGATTCCATAACCTCGGGTACAGTGAGGGAATTATTCCTTAAGGAAAGTCCGTGAATTCGGACGACTTGGCCTTAGCTATTTCTGTTTCATCTTTATTTTCTGAAAAATAAATATACCTCTTGGAAAGGTCCTTTTGATCTTGTGTTGAGGGTATTTAAAACTTCATTGTGTTCTTGTTCATACTTGAACACGAGTTGAAGTTGTTTTTCTGTTATACAGATTATACATACCCGTATTATGGAAAATAACAATCTTAAGGAATAATTTAACAAGAATCTATATTGATTGTTTTTGGAGATTAAAGCTTAGGCTTGCTACTCCGCTTGAATTTAACTAGTGATTAGACGACATAAAATCTTCATCACAAGTTAAGGTTCACTCAGTTGACGATTCGAAGTAATAAAAACTTCATCGTTAACTAGAAACAAGAAGAAGAATTTCAAGTTATTTAACTTTATAAATAGTATTATGAAAAATACTAAGTTTTCTATCTTGTGGTGACAGGAAAAATGACAACTGAAAGTCAAATGATGGATGCGACAACGTCTGTGGAGGAAAATAATATTGCCACATCAAGTCGCATAAATGCTCTGCCAACGATGGTACTGGCGGAGAAGCCCAAAAATTTTATGGCATTGACTTCAAGCGGTGGCAACAAAAGATGTTCTTTTACCTCACCACTTTATGTCTGCAATGGTTCACTAGCGAAGACGCTCCTGAGGTGCCCGAGGGAACCTCAGACAAAGACCGCTTCGTTATTGTAGAAGCTTGGAATTTCCTTTATAGGAACTATATTATGAGTGGTCTCCAAGATGACCTCTACAATGTCTATAGGGGAACTAAGAAATCAAAGGACCTGTAGGGGGCACTTGAACGGAAATATAAAACGGAAGATGCGGGAATTAAGAAATTCCTTGTTGCACGGTTCCTGGACTTCAAAATGATTGATAGCAAATCTGTTATCTCTCAAGTACAGGAGTTGCAAGTCATCATACATGATCTCCTAGAAGAAGGTTTAGTTGTGAATGATGCTTTCCAAGTAGCAACGATAGTTGAGAAGCTACCACCTTTGTGGAAAGACTTCAAAAACTACTTAAAGCATAAACGCAAGGAGATGACCGTTGAAGATCTTACTGTCCAACTACGTATTAAAGAGGACAATAAAGCTGCCGAAAGAAGGTCAAAGGGAAATTTTACAATGAATGGAGGACTTATTGTAGAAGATGGCCAAAACAACTCGAAGAAAAGAAAGAAAGTTGAACATGGAAGCAATCAACCCAAGAAAAAGTTCAAGGGAAAATGCTTCAACTGTGGAAAAATTGGCCACAAGTCCATAGAATGTCGAGCCCTGAAGAAAGGGAAGAAAAAGGACCAAGCGAATCTGATTGAGTCCAACAAAGATTATGACGATCTGTGTGCTGTGTTCACAGAATGCAACTTGGTGGGGAATCCACGCAAATGATGGATGGATTCTGGTGTCACACGCCATATTTGCGCAAACAAAGAGTTGTTCTCGTCATTTTCTCCGGTTCAAGCAGAAGAAATTCTTTACATGGCCAACACCGCTACTGCTAAGGTGGAGGGAACAGGAAAAATTTGCCTAAAGATGACTTCCGGTAAGGTCTTGACACTGAACAATGTGCTATATGTTCCGGAGTTACGTAGGTACTTAATTTCTATTTCATTCCTAGATAAGAACGGATTCAAATGTGTAACCGTTTCTGGAAAAATTGTAGTTAGCAAAAGAGAAATGTATGTAGGAAAAGGCTATCTCACGGAGGGCCTTTATAAGATGAATGTAATGACTGTTGAAATGAATAAAAGTTCAAATTCGTCTTATTTGCTTGAGTCTTATGATTTATGGCATGAACGTTTTGGCCATGTTAATTAAAAAACGTTACGAAAACTTATTAACTTAGAAGTTTTGCCAAACTTTGAGTGCAATAAATCAAAGTGTCAAACGTGTGTGGAATCAAAGTATGCAAAGTATCCTTATAAGTCCGTTGAAAGGAATTCGAATCCCTTAGACTTAATACACACTGACATTTGTGATATGAAGTCAACACCATCCCGTGGTGGGAAAAAGTATTTCATAACTTTTATTGACGATTGCACTAGATACTGTTATGTCTACTTGCTAAATAGTAAGGATGAAGCAATAGATGCGTTTAGGCAATATAAAACTGAAGTTGAAAGTCAGTTAGACAAAAAGATCAAAATGATAAGAAGTGATAGGGGCGGAGAATATGAATCTCCCTTTGCGCAAATATGTGTAGAGAATGGAATAATCCATCAAACTACGGCCCTGTATTCACCTCAATCTAATGGAATTACGGAAAGGAAAAATCAAACTTTGAAGGAAATGATGAATGCCTTACTTATAAGTTCTGGTTTATCGCAAAACTTATGGGGAGAGGCTATCCTTATGGCCAATCGTATACTCAACAGAGTTCCCCATAGTAAGACATAATCAATTCCTTACGAAAAATAGAAAAGAAGGAAACCTAACTTAAAATATTTCAAAGTATGGGGGTGTCTAGCGAAGGTTCAAGTTCCTATACCTAAAAGGGTTAAGATAGGACCTGAAATGGTGGACTGTGTGTTCATAAGGTATGCTAAAAGTAGTAAAGCATGTTGATTTTTGGTTCATAAATCTGAACAACCGGATATAAATGAAAATACAGTAATTGAATCAGATAATGCTGAATTCTTTGAAAACATTTACCCGTATAAAATTAGACATGAACAGTCTAGTAGAGGATCTAAATGACCTCAAGATGAACCAAGTGAGAATGTACATAATGAAGAAAATCCAAGACGTGGTACACGTCAAAGAGCGTCAACTTCGTTTGGATCGGATTTTATAACATTTCTCTTAGAAAATGAGCCTCAAACATTTAAAGAAGTGATGTCGTCGTCAGACTCATCCT
Source organism: Capsicum pubescens (assembly GCA_030864215.1). Classification (NCBI taxonomy): domain Eukaryota; kingdom Viridiplantae; phylum Streptophyta; class Magnoliopsida; order Solanales; family Solanaceae; genus Capsicum; species Capsicum pubescens. Next base: position 268,233,005 of record CM061540.1, on the reverse strand, counting down.
TTTGGAAAAAGGAAGTCAATAGTGAGATAGATTCAATATTAAACAACCATACATGGGAATTGGTTGACCTTCCTCCCGGAAATAAATCTTTAGGTTCTAAATAGATCTTCAAAAGGAAAATGAAGATGGATGGTACTATTGACAAATACAAGGCAAGACTTGTAGTAAAAAGCTTCAAACAAAAGGAAGGCCTTGATTACTTTGATACATACTCACCAGTAATAAGGATAACCTCGATTCTAATGTTAATTGCCTTGGCGGAGGTATATGGTCTTCAAAAAATGCATTTCTAAATGGAGATTTGGAGGAAGAAATTTACATGGAACAACCTGAGGGTTTTGTGGTTCCAGGAAAGGAAAACAAGGTGTGTAAAATTATCAAGTCATTATATGGACTAAAGCAAGCACCAAAACAATGGCATGCGAAGTTTGATCAAACCATGTTGGCAAACGGATTCAAAATAAATGAGTGTGATAAATATGTCTATATTAAAGACACTCCAAATCACCAAGTCATTGTATGTTTATATGTGGATGATATGTTGATCATCAGTAGAGACATTTCTGACATAAATGCAACAAAATAAATTCTCGAGAGCAAGTTTGATATGATGGACCTTGGAGTTGCAGATGTGATCTTAGGAATAAGAATCCATCGAACTCCACAAGGGTTGGCATTATCACAGTCTCATTATATCGAAAAGGTACTTGACAAGTTCAAGTATATGGAATTCGGTATTGCCAAGACTCCATTGGATGCGAGCTTTGCACTTTAAAAGAATGAAGGTGAAAGTGACTCGCAATTGGAGTACGCAAGAGTATTGGGATGTTTAATGTATATAATGAATTGTACATGACCAGGCATAGCATGCATTATCAGTAAATTGAGTCGGTACACGAGTAATCCCAACAAAACTTACTGGATGGCAATGAAAAGAGTTTTGGGGTATCTTAAATACACTCAAAATTATGCTTTACATTATAATAAATATCCTGAAGTACTTGAAGGATATAGTGATGTGATGCAAATTGGATCACCGTATCGAATAAAGTAAAATCCACAAATGGATATGTATTTACTATAGGTGGAGGAGCCTTGGAAATCATCCAAACAGACGTGTATTGCTCGCTCTACAATGGAATCTGAATTTATCGCATTAGATAAAGCTAGTGAAGAAGCAGAATGGCTCCGAAATTTCTTGGAAGATATTTCGTATTGGCCCAAGCCAGTGTCACTAGTATGTATACACTGTGATAGCCAAGCGGCAATAGGTAGGGCAGGGAGCATGATGTATAATGGTAAATCTCGTTATATAAGACGAAGACATAATACCGTTAGAGAACTTCTCTCTAGTGGAATTATCACTGTAGACTATGTACAGTCAAAGGATAATGTGTCGGATCCACTTACAAAAGGCCTATCTAGAGAAGGAGTAGAAAGGACATCCAAAGGAATGGGTTTAAGGCCTAGGACAAGTCAGCATGGTGGTAACTCTACCTAGAAGACCGGAGATCCCAAGAGGTAGGTTCAAGGAGATCAAACAAAGTTGTGTCTGACAGGTTCAACATTGTCAAATACCCAACCCATTCTCATGATGTAGACAATATATAGTAAACAAGGATAAGACTTAAGTTAAAAAGTCTTTTAATGATTATCTAAATTTGCCAGATTTGACCAAATAGTTTAATCTATAGGATTGAATGTTTAGAAATCACCTATGTGTGGGCGAAGTGGAAGCCGCTTCAAAGAGAATGTTAGTAAAGGCCTATTCTGTAAGCTCTCATGAAAACCGGGACGTGTTCATGGCTGAAAAGAACAAAATCGTAAGAACCATAAACGGTAAAAGGCTGATTGTGTGACATGTGTTGTCTAGGTGTACATTAAATCTCGATGGTTCAAAGATATCAAATCTACTGATTGACTGAGTGCATCTGATGCATGTTCACTACGGAAAGTTCAAAAGGAAACCCACTTATCCAGATGCAATTAGTCTTTGCTTGATGATCACATACTTGTTCGTAAAAGTTTTACGAAAAATAGTCATTCCCCATTCATGTGGGGGATTGTTGGGTTCATAGTATATGAATGAAGTGTGAATGGAAAAATGGAGAAAAAAATGGTGGAGAAGAGGAGATACCAATTTGGAAAGAGTACTCCCAAAATTAGAAAGTTCACTAATTCTCCCACATTGGTGGGAGAAGAGAACTTTGTAGTATTTATATTAATTAACACTAACTCCACATGGATAGTGAGGAAAGAATAGGTGATACCTCGCGCCGTCATCATCGTCGTCGCTCGGCTCGAATTCAGATTCGGATTCAGATTTGGTCAAATGATTGATCGATGAGATCTTTCTTTTTGGACAAATTTTATTTGACAAATAAAATCCATTGTGAAAAGTAGCACTGTTACGTGAACAGTAGCACTGTTTTACGTGAACAGTTGCACTGCTTCACGAATTGCTGCAATACTTTATTGAACTAACATACTTATTCACGAAATGACATGCCTGTTCAAGAACAGTCACACTATTTTGCCGAATGGACATGAATTTTCAGAAAAGGTAGTACCTTTTAGATGAACCTTTGTCTCTTTTCAGAAGAGGCATTATTTGGCTATAAAAACCTGCCTTCATTCACAGGTTTTGGTACAGAAATTTTCAGATTAAAAAAAACATTCTTCTTGTCTTAAAAATACTCTAAGTGTGATTATTCAAACCGTGAGTGTGTTCGAAGAATCCACCTATTTGAGGTACCGCTATAGTTGGATTGAAGGCCATTTTATCCTGGGAGGAAGATTCCATAACCTCGGGTACAGTGAGAGGAATTATTCCTTAAGGAAAGTCCGTGAATTCTGACGACTTGGCCTTAGCTATTTCTGTTTCATCTTTATTTTCTGAAAAATAAATATACCTCTTGGAAAGGACCTTTTGATCTTGTGTTGAGGGTATTTTAAACTTCATTGTGTTCTTGTTCATACTTGAACACGAGTTGAAGTTGTTGTTCTATTGTACAGATTTTACGTACCCGTATTGTGGAAAATAACAAATATAAAGTTTGAATTTCGAACTCAGCTTTATCTGGTTTTCTTATACTAAGTTCCAGAAATTGCCTTTTCATATACTAGGATGTTCATCCATAACTTTCTCCTACTGCTCCAGCCTTCATGGCTTTAATAGGTACCATTAGAGTTATAGGCCTCAATCTCTTATCCGTCTTACCCTTACATCAATATGCTCTTCTTCTATATAACTATGCCCAGAATGGGAGCTTGATGCTGGGTTTGGACAGTTCTTGCTGGTTCTCTTTGTCACCTTTTTGCAATTCTCAGTTGGTTGCTTATCACTTCGATTAGCCCTGTATATCTATTTCTATTACAGATTCTTTATCAGTTGAATTTATTCTTGATCATTAATACATTGTTTTTTATGAACATACAGAGAGCACAATGGCCTCATAAATGAACTTTTAAAAAAAATAAAAATAAAGAACAGGCATTTGATTGCTTGTTTATACAAGTGCATTAAACACCCTACCTAATTGAGTTTTAGGTCTTTACAACTCCTTCAACAATTGCAACAAAGATCTTCATCTGTGGAAGTAAAAACTTAAACCAGTTTATGTTATTTGGCTTGGGATCCTATCTTTTGAAAATTGAATTAGTTATTGTAAGGACTTGTACTTGTATTGGCCCAACTACTGTTGCAAATATGGAGTTAGTGGCTAGGCTGGATGTTACAGACATCCTTTTTGTTCATGTTTTCATCTCTTGTTTAATTGAATCTTTTATGTTGTGTTGGGTCCTATCTAGATGTATTTCTGTATCTACATATGTTTGGAGATTTGTGCAAGGCAATGTATCACCTTGAAGGAAGGAAGATAACTTGGTCTCACCTTTCAATTGTCTGATTACTCCATCCTAAAAGAAAGTAAATGTTTGTTATAAACATCAAATTACTTTTTTGCTCTGGTTTTCTGAGGATGTTATTTTGTTTAGTTGGTTATAAAACCACGTTTTAGATTCCACAACCTTGCAGATTCTAATGTGCATCGTTTCGTACATGTACTGGCTTTTCATACGGTTTTTATATAGATGATTAACTAATTGACTCATCTATGGAAAACTTGCAGACATTGTTAAGCAATCTATCCAAGGATGTTGGTTCACCAGTTAAGATAAGAAGCTTTCTAAGAATGGAAGTTGGCGAAGGACTTCAGGGGTAAATATACACGATACTTATGAACTATAATTCTTTAGTTTTCCGGATTAAATTATCTTGGAGAAAAAAGTTCTATATGCTTCCTTGAATTTTCATCTTGTTGCTAAGCCTCGGAACTTCTATCTTGAATTTGATTACACAATTGCGCCACCTGCCAGTTCAAGCAGGAATATTATTTCAGCTTCACGAAGTTGTGGGTTTTTCTTCTATCAATGGGTGCTTTCCCCTCTTTCCTGCCTGTTTTTCTTGTCATGCTTGTCATTGTTGGTGAGACATTTGCACAAGCATTTTACTAACAAAATAACTCCGTAATGAAGTTACTTAACCTTTATTATACGACACAGATTCTGTCGTAACATGTCAGGAAAAGATAATAGAGGAGTTTATTCTGTTCTCTGAATTAGGTATTCAGGGCTGCAAATGGTGTGCCATCAGGTCTTCAGTACCTGCCTTGTCCTTTAACTCGTTTTTGCGTAGTTTGACTCCTGTATTTGGTTATAGTCTTGCAGGATTGAAGCATCGACTGAAAGTGAACCTTTGGCTAATGCTGCTTGAGATGAATAACTGATATTACGATCGTGAGAGAACTCCCTAAGACACTGTACTTTCTAGTTTTTGATCTTCTGATTATAATCTTCATGATGGCACTGCAGAGCGGAGTCCATAAGCTAGCTAACCCTGAGGAGGTTCTGTATTACATTTTTGAATTTTCATAGTCAATAATATAAAAGAATAAGGTCTTGATTGATCTAGCGTTTTGTTCTACTGGTAAGAGAGCAACACATAATGGTGGGTTAGGTTCATGTCATGGATTCGAACCCTGCCTCTGACAAAAACCTGATAATTAAATTGAATAAGTGAGACCCCAAAAATAGTGTAGTTCCAAGGAGGCTTAGTCACTTTAAATATCCTTGAGTATCATACCAGCCCAAAGCCTAGGTTACAAAGCCGAAGAAAAGTCCTATAGTGATCCTAACTTAACTATCTGAAAGCTTCAGTAATGAAAATAAGGGCAAGCTTATGGTATTTGGCATATATTGACTGGAACTTCTTTCTGAGAGTGAGTGTATCTTGGCTGTCCCCACATTGATGTACTTGATTTCATGTTTGAATGAGGAGAGACTTCTTTATTGTATGGGCACATGGATTTTATTGCTAGCTGCTTACTTATTTGGGTAGTGTGACTTATACATATGTGTGGTTGTTGTTGCTAATGAGATGCCATATCTTGATTCCCTTGTGTCACATTGTTGTTCTTCATGAATACACACAGTTGGACTTAAAGTGATCAAACTTGGAGAGGGTAATGACTTTTGAGCAAAAATTTGGTAATTGACGGTCATATGTACTTTACATTCTCTTGGTTAAGCATCGTAGTATTGTACTGTGTTAGTTGCTTAAAGACAACCAATTGTTTTAAGTTGAGGGTGTTGATGTGAGAGCTTTGTGCTAGCACATTTAAGGCTTTTAACTCGGAATAATTGTAAATTCTTAAGTAACTTTTATTGTTTTTGATTATATTCTCTCTGATATTGTAGGTAAGTCAAGATGCATGAAAACCTATGACAACTTCGTCAAGAAGGATGAATTTTGAGAAAGTAGATATGGAGATTACAGTTGACGACTTGTCTGATAAGTCGTCAACTTTGTGATAAGCCGTCAGAAAGGTTGTCAGTTGAAAACAGTGTACAAGACCTGAAGTGAAGAGTTGACGACTTAACCTGATAAGTCGTAAACTTCCTGATAAGCTGTTAGATCAGGTCATCGCCTGTAAGCAGCAAACATGGATTTGAAAGAAGAGTTGACGACTTAGTCTGATAAGTCATCAGAGAAGGTCGTCAGCTATGCGCGAAAAATCTAGGATCTAAAATTTGACTCCAAAATTAGCTTGAGTATTTAAGGCAAAGTGTTAGGTTTTCATAGGAATCTTGAAACTTACGTAAAACAACAACTTTTCAATAGTTTTCTTTGAATTTTTCGAATGAAGTTCTTGGGATATTTATTGTGGTTTTGAGAATTCTCTTGTGATTTTAGAAGGAAGTACGATCATATATCTTCATCGTTTGTAAGTTGAAACTGTCGAATTATGAATTCAATATATGTTGTTGCTTTCTATGTCATGAGTAGCTAATCTTCTTAACTCGAGTTGTGGGATCTATGAGTTTGGTCTTGTAAATTTATTAGTTGATCAAGATTCTCAAAGCACTAGGAACTTCTTGATAATTCTTCGGTTGTGCATGTTGTCTATTGGTCGCAAACAATAGATTAGACCTAATTATTGTTTTGCTTGAAGTAAGAAATCAATCTAATAGGAAGTGAATTATCAACGGGGATTTGGAAGCGTTAAAATTTCATCTAATGATTAACGTTGTAACAAGGTTAATTAACTCGAGATAAAATCTGGTTAAGGATACGGATTTCCTAAGTTCGAAAGAATTAGGTAATTGAATGTCTAAATATGTCGAGAGACACTTAGATAGTGCTTGATATTGATAGTTTGCTGTTCCTACATGTTATAAGAATCTTGAGCCATAACTAGTGTATTTCAAGTTCCAATATTCATAGTGAACACAACTATGGTTTTCCCTTAACATTAATTTGATACATTGAAATATTAGTTACAAGCTGTTAAATCTAAGTGAACAATAACTTTTGTTTAATCTATGAAACCCCCATTTATAGAAAGCTATTAATTATTAGTCGATTGACTCATGAATAACTTAAATTAACACCATATTCCCTGTGGGATTCTACCCCAACCTAGTTGGGCTATATATTTGACAACGTCCGCTTACTCTCTCGTAAGAGAGGTGTAATTTGGGCATATAAGTCAAAAGGAGATTTAAATGCCGTTAGATCATACCAAATATGCTAACACCCTAAAATCGATATTCCAGATCTACTGGCAAAGTCGGATTTTCCATCCGAGGTCATTCTCTACCTAATGTGGGTTCCACACCTATATTTCTAATTTTTCATCTTTCTAATCAATTGGTCGAAATGAGCTCGGGTACACCGGGACCCGAAACAAAGGTCTACCTATCCTAAAATCGAATATTCCAGAGCTACTGGTGTAGTTCGTTCGTCCATCCATCGCATGGATCAAAAGATAGTCACTTAAGTCCAAAATAAGGCTCTCGAAGCCACCAAAAACCACAATATTGCATAAATAATACCAAAATGCATCGGGAATCCTGTTAATCACTCCTACACCCCCAAAATATCATAATAAAACAACGAGAAAGTAAAAAAGTCAAATCATATAAAATCATATATTTCACATATTTATTAAATTTTTAGGTCGTTACATCATCCACCACTAAAAATCTAGTTCATCCTCAAACTAAAGGCAAAAGAATTACTTGAATCAACAAAGAACTGGGGATAGGAACTATGCATATCAGCTCCACCTCCCAAGTAGGCTCATCTATAGGTCGATGTTGCACTAAACCTTAACCACAAAAATAAATCTAGAGCGCAACCGCCTAGCATCCCAAGCCAAAATAGAGACTGGCTCCTCAACAAAGGAAAATCGCTTATCTAACTGAACCAACTACCAGAAAATGACATAAGCCTTATCAGAAATATAGCGGCGAAGCATAGAAACATGAAAAACTGGATGAACAACTGATAGATTAGGGGACAAAGCCAACTCATAAGCTATATCACCAACAATTCGAAGAATCTCAAATGGACCAATATACCTTGGGCTAAGCTTTCCCCTATTCCTAAACCTAATCACACCCTTCATAGGTGAAACTCAAAGGAATACATGATTACTAACACCAAATCTCAAGGAACAAAGTCTACGATCATTATAACACTTCTGCCTACTCTGAGATGCTTTAAGTCTATCCCGAATTACCCAAAATCTATCCAAAGACTCATGAAGCAAGTACGTACCTCGAGGTATCACCTCTGAAACATCAAACCAACCCACTAGGGAGCGACAAAGCCTACCATACAGTGCCTCAAAAGGATCTATATCAATATTGGAATGGTAGCTATTATTATATACAAACTTTTCTAAAGCCAAATGCTGCTCCCACTGGCCACTAAAATCCATCACGCATGCGCGGAGCATATCCTCCAAAACCTGGATAGTTCGCTCTAACTAGCCATTAGTCTGAGGGTGAAACACTGTGCTAAGATCAATTCGAGTACCCAACTCCTCTTAAAAAGTCTTCCAAAAGTGAGATGTGAACACAAAACTTCGATTTGAAATAATGGACACTGAATGCATAATTTCACGAATGTAGATATGAGCCAATCTCTCAGCATTAAATGAGACCTGAACTGAAATAAAATGAACTGACTTGGTTAATCGATCCACGATGACCCAAACACTATCAGAACCATGAGAAGTATGAGGCAACCTAGTCACAAAGTCTATAGTGATTCGTTCCCACTTTCACTGGGGAATGAGTAACCTCTGAAGCAACCCACCAGGTCTTAGATGCTCGGTCTTCACCTTCTAACAACATAGGCAGCGAGTTACAAAATCTTCTATATCTCACCTTATACAACCTCACCAATAATGTTTCCTCAAATCACGATACATCTTAGTCATGCCTGGATGGATAGAATATCTGGAACAATGGGCCTCCTCCAAGACCAACCTAATCCAATCACCCATTCTTGGCACACAAACTCGGCCTCTAATCCGCAAAAATCCATCTAAATCAAGTGAGGCTTCCTTATCCTCCCTACTCAACACCTTATCTCGAATCAACCTCAATCCAACATCATCAAACTGATGAGCTCGAATCTACTCCATCAAAGAAGATCTAGCCTCTACAAATGCCTAAACACACCCAGCTGCTAAAATATCAAGTCTAACCATCTGGTTAGATAAAGACTGAACCTCTAAGGCCAAAGGACTCTCTTGGGAAAAAATATGTGCCAAGCTACCCATGCTACTCGACTTTCGTCTTAAGGCATCCGCAACCATATTAGCCTTGCCCGGATGGTAGAGAATAGTCAAGTCATATCCTTAAGCAACTCAAGGAAAAAATATTGCCTCATATTAAGACCTCACTGGGTAAAGAAGTACTGAAGGCTATGATGATCTGAGAAGATCTCACAACAGACTTCATATAAGTAGTGCCTCCACAACTTCAAGGCAAAAACAACTGCGCACAATTCCAAATTATGCGTATGATAATTCATCTCATGAGGCTTCAAATGACTAGACGGATATGCAATCACCTTGCCCTCCTACATCAACACAACACTTAACCTAACACCTAAAGCATCACAAAAAATGGTAAAACCCACGCCCTCCTTAGGCAAAGTCAAGATAGGAGCTGAAGTTGATAAATCCTTGAGATTTTTAAAGTTCACCTCACAAGCATTGAACCACTGAAAAGAAATTTTCTTTTGGGTCAACTTGGTCAATGGAGCTATAATTGATGAAAAACCCCAACAAAACGCCGATAATAACCTTCCAAGCAAACAAAAATCCGAATCTCGGTAGGCGAAGTAGGTTTAGCCCAATCACGAACCGCTGCAACCTTGTCTGGATCAACTATAATACCTTCCTTAGTCACCATATGATCCAAGAAAAAAACAGACTCCAACCAAAACTCACACTTAGAGAACTTTGCATACAACTTCTCATCCCTCAATCTCTGAAGCACAATTCGCAAATGCTCCTTATGCTCAACCTCACTCTTGTAATACAGCAAGATATCATCTATAAATACAATAACAAAGGAGTCAAGATATGTTCATAACAACCAGTTCATCAACTTCATAAATACGGTAGAGGCATTGGTCAACCCAAATGACATGACTAAGATCTCATAATGACCATATCGAGTCTGAAAATCTATCTTCGGAATATCTGAAGCTCTATCCTCAACTGGTGATAACCAAACCTTAAATCAATCTTTGAAAATAACACAACACTCTGAAGCTGATCAAACAAATCATCAATATGAGAAAGAGAATACTTATTCTTAACCGTCACCTTATTCAATTGTCGATAATCAGTACACATCTACATAGACCCATCCTTTTTCTTCATAAACAAGATAGGCGCACCTCAAGAAACACCAAGTCAGATAAATCCCTTGTCCAACAACTCCTACAATTGATCCTTCAGTTCCTTCAACTCTGTTGGGGCTATCCTAAAAGGAGGAATAGAAATGGGCTTGGTGTCCAACTCAACATCAATAGTAAAATCAATATCTTGATCCAGAGACATACCAAACAAGTCTGAGAAAACATCCATAAACTCACGGATAACATAGACAGAATCTAAGGAAGGAGGCAATACAACAATGGTGTCACAAAAATAGGCGAAGTAAGATAAACATCCCCTCTCAACCAATTTACAAGCCTAAACATAAAATATAATCCTTTTAGGACCAGAATGAAGTACACTCTTCCAAGTTATCCTTGGCACACCCAGCGAAGTTAAAGTCATAATCTTATCAAAATAATCTAAGACAATATGATAAGGAGCCAACCAATCTATACCCAAAATAACATCGAAATCAATCATATCTAACACAAGCAAGTCTACCAAAGTCTCACGCTTGACATAAGTCATAACACAAGATCGGTGCACCCAATCCACCACTAAAGAATCACCTATCGAGGTAGTTACACAAATTGGAATAGGAAGAGGCTCACTAACAGAATCAAACCCAAAGTAAAGAACACATACACAAAGGAGAAAGTCGATCAAAGATCAAATAATACAGATGTAAGTCTAAAATAAATGGGAACGATACTTGTAATCATAGCATCAGAAGCCTCTACCTAAGGTCTAGCTGGTATAGCATAACATTGACCATGACCATCAACTGCTTGGGTGGCCCCATGACCACTACCACGGGCTCCACCATCTTTACCTCTCGCACCTCTAGTAGAACCCCTGCCTCTCATAAATGAAATAGGAGTAGCCCAAATCACCCAACAGAGACAGTCCCTAGCCACAAGGCCTATGTCATCACCCATATAACAACCTCTATGACCAGCCTCAATAGAAGAAGGTACAATTAGGCCCGAACGGCTACCCTAAACTAATGAACTAGAAGATCCACCACCTAAACTCTATAAAGTCACCTGTACTGGCCTACTATGTGTAACACCCTGTAAAAGTCGTGCATGGATTAGCCTTAAATAGAGTGCCCTTAGACTTAAAAACTTGAAATTTTTTTCAAGTGTAATGAGGACTTAGAGTCATTTTAGCTGGCAATCTTCGGGATACAACTTTTCAACCTTCCCGACATCCGCTTTTAGATTTTCAAGTTGCGTTATGATTGAGAAATCTCATAGTACATCTCGGACAAGTTTTGGAATTTTTCGGAATGCATAAGGCTGCGTTTGGATTTAAAAACAGTAGCAAAACGCATAGACTATTTCCCAGTTTTCAGCATTTCAGGGTCAATTTCAAACGATCATAACTCCCTGTATATAATGAAATGTGTGAGCTATAATATATCAAACAAAATCTCTTCGAGTCCTCTTTCAATTGCAGTTGGTTTCATCCAATTTGAGTATATGAGTAAAAAGTTATAATTGATTTACTCCAGTCTACCAAACTGTCAACTGAGGGACAGATTTGACCTTAATTGTTCCTTAGGGGTATTTTGGTAATCCTCCACCCCTATATATACCACCAACACGGGATTTAATCCCTCAAACACCATAATACACATACTTTTCCCAAAATTGCTCAAGAACTCTCCCTAGGGTTTCAACATTAAAACCCAAGCAACTCTAGATTCAACCGCGGGTTCGTGAAACAAATTACAGATTTGGAATCCTCTCGACGTAGGCTTTGATAGACACCCAAAATTCGTGGAGAACAAGGTACGCGGGGTTTTCCTAAATTCTCATGGGCATAGAAAAATCATGTTTTAGAATGGGGTTTTAAATTATGTATATATATTTATGTATAAGATGTTTTAACATCATTGTTTTGGTCTTTTGACCATCTCCAAAGAGATTTGACAGTTTATATACATATATGAATGAATGTGTTTCAATTTTGAATACATGAACTTGCTAAAGACATTTGACCACCAGGTGTTTGATGAAATTTCTGCATGAATTGAACTTTAAGTTTCGGAATATGAAATCCTTTACATCAGTTACATGTTTTGGTGGTCAAAACTATGTTTTGAATGAAAGCTCTTGCTTAATACATTATGGCTCAGAAAAATCATGACTTGCAAGTCTTGGTATGATGATACCAACTCAGACTAATGCCATATCAGACTCAGACTAACAGACAGTTCAGACTTTCATGATTTTAGACATTCAGAATGTTGCATGTACAAAAAAGGTTAAAAATGGGTATATAGAGATGTTAGGTGGTTCCCCGAAGAGGGCTTGAGTTCAAGCAACTCATTTCCTAAAACCGTGGTTTGCCGACCCGGGTATACTATTATGCGCTGACTTAAATGTCCTATGGCGTATCAGACTCAGGCACTCCAACCTTGCGGCACACTTGGGTTGGGGGCTTCCCCGCCGAGTCAATGGCGGATTCCATACAGCCCGTGGAATATCAGACTTGTAGGGGAATACCACCTAACTCAGAAGTAAAACACAAATCATGATTTGAAATGAACAGACAGGTTACATATTTTCAGAAAGTGCCCATGTATTTTTCAGAAACAGTTTTATACATGATGTCTTGATGAAAAATTGCTTTCACTTAATATGTATATATATAGATATATGTATGTTCCATTATACTATTTTTTTTGGATTGCTTCGCGTGCCAGTACTTTTGTGCTGACCCCCCTCCTTCCAGGTTCTGAGGCACAGTCTAGAGGTCCAGCTACTCAGTAGACATTCTCGGATTTGCAGACTTGATCTCACAGTGGTGAGCCTTCTATTATTCGGAAGGCCTAATTATGTCAGACATTATCTTATTTATTATGTTTTTGGTTTACTAGGGGCCTTGTCCCAGTTTCTTTTCAGACAGATGTTTATGTTCTTAGTAGAGATTTCGCAGACTGATGTCAGATAGTATTATTCAGAAATGTTGCAGAACTTGACCATGTTTTCCGTAATCAGTTTCAATTCCACATTTTATTATGATTATGAATGTTGTGCATGATAACCAGATAGAGAATGGGTGTTCCGGGCCTTCATGGTTCGGGATGCTCGTCACGGCTAGGGCCTAGGCTCGGGTCGTGACACTATGGTATCCACGAGAGCCTCTAAATTCTCTACATCGATAGGTCTGACTCCTAAACTCACCAAAATATCGTGCCTTCTTGGCGCCTCCCTGAGATGCACTAAGAATATCCTCTTTCATCTTAGCATGATCCACAATACTCTGAAAAAAAGCCCCAAACACAACCATTTGAAGCATAGCCAACTGAAGTGAAAACCTCCAAACCCTTCATGAACTTTCAAACCTTCTTAAACTCGATGGAAATGCTATTATAGGAATATCTGGACAGGGCATGGAAGCGTGCTATATACTCTATAACTATCATGGATCCCTTCTCTAAATGATCAAACTCGTCCCTTATAGTATCTCTCAGACTGAAAGGTACAAATCTCTCCAAGAAGGCATCATTAAACTGATCCTAAGTCATATCAGGAGAATCACAAAGTCTATAGCTCACAAATAACCTCCACTAATATCTAGCACTATCTCTTAACTGATAGGTCGTATAAGCAACAACATCCGCACAAAAAGAGTGAACCACAACTTAGAACATAAGGAATGAAAGAACTTTGCATGATAAAGAATAAAATGAGGAAAGTTTCCTAAAGACGTCCTATAGCCTCTCATAGATACAGACGTCTACATACCGATCTGTGAGACTCTATTAGACATTTTGTTCTTACACCATTGAGACCAATGAAACCTGGCTGCTCTGATACCACTTTTTCATGATCCCAAAAAATTAGGGTCTATATGACACTTGTCGTGGCGTACCTTACAAGTAATCCTATCACCAAAACTGGTTCAAAAAGAGGAAAAAAATAGAAATATCCCAAGGTAAGTCTTCTAGAACAAAGCTGAACCATATAAGTAATCATAATAATGTGGAAAGAACTTATCCAAAATACAAATCATGCCCAAAACCAGGTGTCAATAGTGTAAGAACTACTAAACAACTAAGAAGTCAGATATATTAGAAAAATAACCACAAGGGAATAATATCTATCTCCAAATACTAGTAAAGACATAACTACTACAGAAAGATAGAGGTGAACTTTGGATGCATGAATGTCCAACCGCTACCTTGAAAGCTCCAGAAATCACCCGAGTCAAGCAAACTGAGGTGCACTCGAGCTAGGACCTACACCGAAAGGGTGCAGTAGGCATGGGTACGGTCCACTTGTACTTAGTAGGTATCATAGGCCGATCAAGCAAAGTAGTAAATAAAGCATACAAAATATACACTAAGGGCACGCCACCTGTAATAAAAAAATATCCCATAACGGTAGCCCATACCTCTTACACTAAGAGTTCTAATATATCTCACATATATTACAAAGTCACACCAAAATAGAAAAAAAGTATGTATTATATCACATATAAAAAGAATAAGGGGGAACATGCATATCCAAGATCATTAAATACAAGAAAAAAAAGATACGACAAATACATAAATGACAAGTCAATATGTCAATACAACACAATATAACACAATAAAGTAAGTACAATATATATATATATATATATATATATATATATATATATATATAATGCACGAGGTCGTCGCACAACTTCCAGGATCGTCGTACAATCCTCGTATACACCTACGGAGGCAAGCCTCCCAATGCAGGACCCATGGAGGGGTTCGTCAACCCTTACACAATCCACATATCTTATATCTCCTTTTCGACACATCCCTCGTAAAGGGTTTTATAAGTTATTACAATATCTCCTTCTCGGCACATCCCTCGAAGGTGTTGCCAGTGTTTCTCAGATATTACCACGGTAGTACCAATGTTTCATGAATGAGTATGATATGAGGATGTAATGCTCATAACCAATCACAATGATATATTTCCACAACCATGTAAGCCTATATCCACTCATTATTTTAGATTCATCCATGAATTTCCACATGTCTCATATGCCAAATAAAGTATGATTATAATCCCAATACACTAATGCTACCATATTAAGCATCTTAATAACACAATACAATTATTCACATGTATTCAAGGCAATTAACAACACATAGGACCCCATACGGTCACACATATTATATAATAACTCAATTTGTATAATTACATAAAATATAGGCCCCCACACTGCACAACACATAAATAGCCATTTTTCATGATTTGTTTCCACTCTTAATATGTATTATGTATCATCATGCACTACCCAGCCCAGTCTGAAAGAGTTAAGCCATAACTTACCTCAAATGCCGAAACCAATCCACTACACTTCAAACCCATGACCTTAATTTTCATGAACAATCTCAAACTCCACTAAAAATATCAAATATGGTTAAAAAAAAACCAACGACACCCATATTGACTACTTTTGGTTTGGGGTCAAAATGAACCCCTGATACGCCCAAATTACAACTCTCGTTAGAAAGTGTAAGCGGTCGCTGTAAAATATAGAACCCAACTGGGTTGGGTGTCGAATCCCACAGGGAATACTCTGGTCACTAAGTGTTGCAATTATTAGTAGACTGTTGGTCAAAAATTCCAAGGAAAAAGGGGGGTTTGGTTTAGGCGTGAACTAATATTATCAAAGTAACAATGGAACGATTTGCGTAGTAAGATTTAATCACAAAGATTGATAAGTTAGGGTTATGTCCACCTTATAAGTTCTACTTCTCTATTAACTATGAGTAACGCGGAATTTAGACATGCATGCACTTATAGAGAATCGTATTCTAATTCTAAATCCAAGTGTTTCTCAACCATCAAGGATTTATTTCGCTTTAGCTCTCTCGAGCCTAAAGTGTATAAAAATGGTACAAATTCTCCAAGAAGTTAATCCGGTTAAGGCATTAACGTGTAAATAGAGGTTGGAAACCCTATTTCCTTGTCACACTCTCTTTTCCAAACATGTAACTTTTCTCTCGAACAAGTTAATGCTACAATGGCGTATTCTCAATGTTTGCAACCATAAGAATTCAATCAAAACGAAGAGAGTAATGATATAAGTAGCATAACACATCAAGAATTCACAAACTCATAGTAATAGATAGTATCTTACAAGGTTTCCATAACCCTAACAGATAAGTTTAGCTACTCATGAATATAACGGAAATCAAAGTATACATCATCATCATACCAAAACTTAGAGAAATCTCGGCTATGGAGATGAAACATGTTTTCTTTCTCTGTTTCTCAAGTGAGCCGCTTTCTGTTCTCCAAACTCGTACAAAATCTTCGTATTGAATAATGAATAATGTCGAATGATAATGATGCTGAAAAATTCAGCAATAAGGTTTTTAATAGCATCCTTGTCTAATAAGTTGCTACTGCATCCTTAAGTATTTAAAAATACTGGGTTTGCCCGAGAAAAAGTTCCCATGCATCACATTCAGTCCAAAAGCTGCCTTCCCTCTTATGTGAAGTTTTCCTTTGCTGCCCACAGGTCCACAAAGTGCTGAAATCTTCATCATTAGTACCTGAAAAACATGCTAATCACATAGGTCAGCTCACTTAAAGGAAAATGGACTAAAAGTACAAGAATTATATATTTTATCCTCAAAACTTAGCCAAAACATGGGTAAATTATGGTGCTTAGACGTATAAATACGCCCAACATCAAACCCCAGAATGTTTTTTCAAAAAAGTAGGGAAAAATCAGAACTTCACTTTAAAAACATGTTCTCCATATATTTAGGAACCTACAACTGAAAAACTAAGTCAAATCGAGTAAAAAAATGAGGTTTAAATCAAAGAAAAATCATTTTTGAGCTTTACCGGGTAAAATCTTTGAAATCCAGGTTAAAATCAAGAATCAAAGTTGTTTTGAAGGTTAAATATGAAAAACTAGTAATTATAAGATAAAAATATTATTCAAGGGAAAGTACGTGAAATTGTGGTTTAAAATCAAGCCCTAAGATTTTTAGGCTGGGACCTTCTCATCATCCTCCGTAAAGAAATAAATTGCCTCAGTATGCATGGAGGTGATATCTAGACTACTAGGGGTATAAATAAGGGAGTGGATACTACGTGTATCTTTGTGAGAAAGTGTACCTCTGCTCGTAATATATGAAACTCCTCCCTTATCTGGGCTAGATCCAGTGCATCTATCTCTGTGAATCGGGTTGTAACTTATCTCTCAAACTCATTGAGCCGTATTTGGAAGTAAGCACCTAGCTCAGATAGTGCAACTCTTTATGTGGCCTCCCATCTGGCCTCTTCCTGCTCAAATATAGTCCTAAGCCCATTATTTCATCTGCTCGTAGATTGTAGTCATCTCTGTCTCAACAAACTTAACCTAGCATCGATGTCCCTGTAGCTATCTACTAAGCTCTACAAAAACTCACTATATATAGTTATCATACCTCTAACAGGAACTATAGTAGATGGCGAGTAGGATCTGAAGATACACCCACTAGCTATGAGTTCAAAGTGGGGGCTGAAGAAGAAGTAGCTGGTGTCCCCTCACCCTGTGTACTTGAATCTGGATCCTCTTTCTACTCTTCTATCTCCATATTAGTACTAATACCCACATCCTCTCCATGTGTACCAGCAGGCTCTTTGGAAATTATTAGGACCTCAGTCTAGGCCCTAGGTACTGCTGCTAGTTATATAGATCTCCTTGGAAGGTCTGGGGGTGACAGAACCTTCATAGTCTTTGTCTACGCAGTCGCCATAGTAAGTACCCTTTTTTCTACTTATAGTATCTCAATTACACCGACCTTATCACACAACCTCTGAATCATGCAAGGGAATGACAAATTAGTCAACTCCCCAAATGCTTTGTCATGTAACTCATACCGAAGAATGGCAACAAAATCAACTACATATCCGACCATCATACAATCAACAATTGTTGTTCCCTCTTAAGTCAACATATTATCCAAAGCAGTGGGTATCAGTCGGTATCGGACCAGCAACCAGCAAAACTTGGCCTCAAATTTCAATTGGCCCTTCTTGATCACACCATGACCCTCAATCCATAGAGCTGAGTCATCCAAAGATTAAATATAATTGGCTATCCACCTAGCCATCATAACCCTCTTTCATCAGTGCTTAGCCTCCCACATAAAATGTTGATCACATGTGACCCTCAGTCTATGGTCACACTCAGTTGTAGATGCAAGAGTAATGTAATCTAGGCCAAAGATAACTCTGTGGATAGTCTCTACTAAAAGATCAACTCTGACCCCTCTAACCAGTGTATGATTGATAACGCTCAATCTACAGCTCTCGTAGGAGTGTAAAACGGTCGTTTGTCAAATATAGAACCCAACTGGGTTGGGTATCGATCCCACAGGGAATAGCTTGGTCAGCAAGTAAGCGAAGATTACTACACTTTTAGTGAAAGTCTCGAAAAAGGGGGGAGTCTTGTTGTGCAAGTAATGTAACCAAATAGTAGAGAAAAAATGGAAATAGCAAAGTAAAAAGAAAGAATGTTTAGTAAGATGTAAACGATGAGAATTGAGAAGTTGGGGTTATGTCCACCTTATGAGTTGTACGTCTCTATTGGCTATGAGTTATGCGGAGTTCAGACATGCATGTGCTTATAGAGAATTGTATTCGATGGTAAATCCAAGCGTCTTTCGACCTGAACAAGGACCATTTCACTTTAACTCTTTCGATCTTAAAGCGTATCTAACGGTACAAATTCTCCAAGAGGTTAATCCAGTTACGACACTAACTTTTTAATAGGGTATGGGACCCTATTACCTTGACATTATCTCTTTTCCAGACATATAACCTTTCTTTCGAACAAGTTAATGCTATACTGGCGTATTCTATGCGTTTGCAACCACAAAGAATTTAGATTAAGATGAAGAGAATAATGATATAAGCAATATACGTGTCACGAATTCACAAACTCATAGCAATAGATAGTATCTCATATGGCTTCCATAACCCCAACAGAGAAGTTTAGTTACCCATGAGTGCGAAGGAAATCACAATAGACATTATTATTATACCACAATAAATATTTCGTGTAGCAAAGTGTGGTAGGCGTTAGGCGTGAATTCCTTGCAAAGTAACGTTTCTCTTGTTGCGGAAATTAAGAATTGATTAGATGAATAGAAGAAGAATAAAAAGTAGAATTAATAGAAAAGGTCTTGCGGAAGTAGAATAAGAATTGAAAAGTAGAATTAGAATTGTAATTCGAAGTATTAAAATCTCTAGCAAAATAGGGTATTTATAATACCCATATCCTATTCCTACTAAGCTAATGAATTACTTAACCCATCCTACTAGGTTAAGGTATCATTATCCTAATCCTAATAAGTTACTACTAGTCCCCAAAGTCTTCAGAATTGCTGTTTTTGCCCGGGACAGATTTTCCATGCGCCACTTTTGGTCCTTGGCATCCAAGATTTGGTTTCCTCCTTTCGTGAAGCTTTCTTTGGCGTCAAGTTATCCATAAAATGCTGAATTCTACATCATTTATACCTGAAAACTTGCTAATCATGTTCGTTAGCTCACTTACAGGAAAAAAGACTAAAAGTGCATGAATTATATAATTTGTCCTCAAAACATGGCTAAAATATGGGTAAAATATAACACTATAGGCGTGTAAATTCGCCTATCATCAACACCCCACACTTGAAGCTTTGTTCGTCCTCGAACAAAATATCATGTCCCTCTTAACATTTACTTAGGGTTTCACAGCAACAACACAAAATATTCGTCAAGACAAGCATAACAATTATCAACAAAGAGTAGTTTTCTGATCATTAGTAGAAACAATTCAGCCTCCAACATAGAATCGTGATGGTGGTCAACTCATATTCAAAAGTCAAGGCACAAAGAATCATACACGACTACCCAAAACTCATCAACCATGTGTGTCTCACATAAGATGTTACCCATAATCACTCATAAGTATTGCATTTTTCGTAACATGGGTATAAGATTATCCTTAATGTAATGCTCCACTAAATATCAGAATGCTAAGCTTATGATCAAATAGGTCTTTACAGGTTGTAATGTAGGCTAAGGGACGGGTAGGACTATTTTGGCCAGAAATAGTGACTAAGTTCCTAAGCGCTTTAATACATCACATTATGCCATTAACACTCTCTTTTAATCAACCCTGCTACCTTTCTTTCATCTATCACCCCTTTTCTCCTATTTTGCCATTCAAGCATAATTATCTTTTTATTTAATCATAAACACAATTTATCTTTTTGTTTTTTCTATTTCTTTTTCTTTTTTTTTCTTTTTTTTTATAACACACCTCCATGATAGCCACTTTTTTTCATAACAAATTCAAGTACCAATACACTCTAAGGCATCACTCTCACCCAATTTCCTCTTATTTTGTCACATGACTTCACAATTTAAAGCACTTAGGAATTTGGATCAAATTATGGTCTTGAAAAAAAATTGATTAGGCTTACATATGAGGTTGTCAAAGAAAATGGCTTAAAGGCTCAAAAAGGGTTGACTAGGATAATGTCCACGGGTAGGTAAACAAAAGGTAAACAATCACAGGTTGTCAAAGAAATGCCTAAATCATCTCCTAAACTCACACTCTTTATTTTGCTTTACACACACCAGGCAAGTTCTAGCATCAGCCACAAACATAGAATATACTATATCCTCACACACACAAGGCACATGGTCGACTTTATTGGGAGTAGTATAGACTCTTGACCCAGCAGATGAAGGAATTGAAGTACACAATTATCACATAGTGAGTCACAATTAGAGCCTAAACGTCTCAATAGTAATGGTTCTAGCACAAACTCTTGTCATAACACCATGCCGCCTATCAGAACAATTTCATGCATCAAAATCTACGACAAAAAAAAAAATATGACCATAAATGTAGGCAAAGAAGTACAGCAAACGAATACCAGCACCCCACACTTAGACGGGACACACTGCCCTCAGTGGAAAATAAATACGGAAAACCTGATTAGTCGGACTCCTCTTCTATGTCTGGGGTCATACCCCCTGCGTCGGAATCATCATCAGAGTCGTCATCCTCAGAGTTTCCTCAAATTGTACCCCACTTGATCCAAAAGTGCGTTGAGATATTTGTAGTGAGGAGGATTCAACTTGCTCTTTTCTTTCGCTTTCCTAACCTTTCTGTGAGGTGGATACTTTTTGTTTTTCTTGTCGTCTTTTTGAGGCCATTCTACCTGAGATCCTAATAGAGTCATGTTAGCTTCATCTCAGAAGATTCAATTGATAAACAAACAGTAATGGCACCACCCCACACTTAAGTTATTGGCACAGACTAATTAAGTGAGTGATGTCGACTACTCAGACTTCATCGTCATACATTTGGGCGATATGTTCCAACAATATGTTCGGCACAGTCATACTTTTATGTCGTCTTAACTATCCTTTCCAACTCTATTTCATGTAATCTTGATCATACTCTCATGTTTGGATTAATGCACTTTTTGAACAAGACTACTGCATAGAGTTCGTATCAAGTTATGGTATAGAAATAATCACAACATCTCATGCTTGTATTCAATCATGATCTTTATCTCGATGAATGAGTCATTCAAACATTCAAGCATTCAATTTTGAAGATTATGCAATTAACTTCACCATGTCGACTCCGCAAAAATATGAAAGTGTATACCAATCAAATACAAGTCGAAACAAAATCAAGAACACCCACACGTATTCTTTCACTCAACGAGATGTATCAACCACATTCAAATCACCAATACTACTTCAAGATTTAACAATTCATTATAGGCGTAGTAGTGTAGTACTTACGGAATATAAAAGAAGAACAAAGAAGTACTTACTTGGTTGATGGCCTCAGAAGATGTTCTTGCAAAGTAAAAGAGCAAAAGGAAAATTTTTTGAGAGATTTTGGAGAGGTAGGCGACACTTAGGTTGAATTTACAATGCATTTTTGTTCTAAGACTAAGGTTCTATTTATAGGACAAGCTTGGGTTGGGTTTTGACCCATTTGGAATCGGATTTGGAGGCCAAAAGTGACCATAGGCGGCGCCTAATGCTTTGCCTATGCTTGGCATAGGAGGCGCCTATTGCAAAGCATTGTTGAGCATAGGCGGCGCCTATGCCATGGCATTGTTAGTCATAGGCGGTGCCTATGCCATGGCACATGAGATTCAGAGACAAAATGCTTTTTCATAGGCGGCGCCTATGCTATGGCACACTTAGGCATGGGTGGCGCCTATGCTATGGCACACTAGATTCCGAGAGCTTAGGCCATAGTATAGGCCTTGCCTTGTTCGTGGCCTAGATTTACATAGGCCTTTCCTTGTTCTTTGCCTATATTTTCATAGGCAATGCCCAGCCCATAGCCTTTTGCTTCTTTAATCCTAACTTACCACCTTGAACATGCAATTCTTCCAAATCAAGATTTGAACTTAATCTCCTCCTTTATACCTCTTGCACCTACACTTACTCAAAAGCAACAAAAACGATTAGAACGATGGGTTGCCTCCCATCAAGCGCCTTAGTTTTGGTCGTGGCTCGACAAAATCTTAAGAAAACAAAAAAATTAAAATTGATGGGTTGCCTCCCACCAAGCGCTTGATTTATTGTCGTGGAACGACATAGCTATCTCGATTACTTAGACTTCATCGAGATAGATGGGGCATCATTTTCTGAATGGATTTAGACGACGTTGATGCTTACTTGTAGGCATGCAATCTTCTTCGATATGACTCTTGTGCATACATATCCCAGGAGGGATACCAATTATATCATCAATAGTCCAACCCATAGCTCTCTTGTATCTCTTCAGAGCAAAGATGAGAGCCTCTACGTGTTGTTCACTTAAATCATCTGCCACACTCACCGGAAGTGTATTTCCACTTTCCAAGAATGCATACCTTAGATAATTGGGGAGCTCTTTCGATTCTAGCACTGGGGGCTCTTCAATGGAAGTCTTCGTTGTTGGTGACGGTTGATTCTTAAGATCAAGGTCCGGCTGCTTAGGAGTATGAGAATAGGACCCTATTTCTGTTAGAGCACACATAGTTTCTTTATAATCTTCATCGTCCTCTTGCTCAACATTCAGTAGCGCAGCAGACAATGGCTCAACAGTAAGCTGTTTCTCTACAGATAATGCTTTCTTATCCTCATAATGAACATCAGCTACGGAGAACACATTCATATCACTGGGCTGCTTCATTGCTTTGCATATATCAAAGCGGACTACTTCGTCATTCAACCGAAATAAAAGCTCATTAGCTCTCATGTCAATAAGCACACTTCCTGGTTCAAGGAAAGGACGTCCCAAGATTATGGGAACTTCAGAATCCACCTCGCAATCCAAAATCACAAAGTCTGCAGGAAAAATGAAGGTAGACACCTTCACCAACACATCATTCAAGATACCCACAGGTCGTTTTACCGACCTATCTGCCATCATGAGCCGCATATTGGTTGGTGTAGGGTCGCCCAACCCCAACGTTCTGTAGACGGATAGTGGCATCAAATTGATGTTAGCTCCCAAATCACAAAATGCCTTAGCAAAATTCATAGATCCAACCGTGTAAGGAATAGTGAAAGCACCAGGGTCTGCCTTCTTCTGTACTAAGGACCTTGTGGCAATTACACTGCAATGATGAATATTATCTGCCGGCTCATAGCTTACTGCCCGCTTCTTTGTTAAAAGGTCCTTCATGAATTTAGCGTATCCGGGCATCTGCTCTAGCACTTCCACCAAAGGAACATTAATAGTCAGCTGCTTCAACATAGTCATGAATTTACTGAACCTGGTATCATCAGCTTTCTTCTTCAGTCTCTGCGGAAAAGGTGGTGGTGGAAGGGGAATTGTTTTCTCCACCACTTCTTTTTTATCTTGCTTCCGATTATCAACCTTTTCAGGAGTATCGTCAGCCTTCTTCTTCAGTCTCTGAGGAAAAGGTGGTGGTGGAAGGGGAATAGTTTTCTCCACCACTTTCTTTTTACCTTGCTTCCAACTATCAATCTTTTCAGGCTGCAAACGTCTAGGGGTGACGTCATGAACACACTCTTCAGCTTCTTCGGCCTCTTCACATTCTGCATCAATAACATTATCTGCTATATCATCAACCACCTGCTTGTCCTTGGATTGATTTTCCAACACTTTACCACTTCGGGTAGTAATAGCCATGCATGATTCGTCGTTCCTTGGGTTTTGCACCGTATGGCTGGGTAGTGTTCCAGCCTTTCTTTGGTTGAATGCCGCAGATAATTGACTCAATTGTTGCTCCAGCTGTTTTATTGAAGTGGAATGCGAGTCAACCAATTGCTTCATTGAGGACAGATCATTTATTACCTCAGTTACTCCTGTGCTGGTTGCCTCTACTCCTTTCAGCAGCTTAGCCATCATATCTTTCATGGATATATTTCTAGAACCAGATGCAGTGGCGTCACGTCTTCCAGGAGGAACATACAAACCACTCCTGTCGGTATTGTTTTTCCAACTACTTTGATCGCGGTCCTTGTATCCAGATTTATTATAATAGTTCCGACCTTGGTTTCCTTGGGCATTGCCTCGGAAACCCCCCTGATTATTCAAGTAGTTCGCTTCTTCCTCATAGTCGGATTCGTCTCTTCCTTTTGACGCAACTGCTTTGACTTTTTCGGTCTTCCCTGATAATAGATGCTTTGTAAGAAGATCCATCTGTGTTTTCATGTGCGCCATATCTTGATCACGTTCCTCTTGTGTACGCCTCTGCTCTGCAGTTATGCCAACAGATATGGTAGAGCTTGCTACCTCAGAATCCCTGGTATGCCAAGCTCTACTCTGCTTTGTCATACGATCTAGAATATCACTTGCCTCGAGAAAAGTAAGGTCCATGAATGACCCACCTGCAGCATTATCAACCACTGGCTTAGTCACTGAGTTCAAAGCCCTGTATACTATCTCCATCAAGTGGATGTTGGTCATCTGATGATTTGGGCACCGCATAAGCTTCTTCTTAAACCTCTCCCATGTTTCGTGGAGAGCTTCAGTTGGAAGCTGTCAAAAATTGCTGATCTCATCTCTCAACTGTGCTCTCTTGGATGGCGGAAAGAATCTTTCTAGGAAAGTGTCTTTCAGTTGCCTCCAATTAGTAATAGAATCAGGAGTCAGCCCATTCAACCATAGATTTGCCTCCCCAGATAGAGACAATGGAAATAAGCGCAGCCGAATTGCATTCTGTCCAACGCCTGGATTGTTGAATGACTTGCATGTAGAGATGAAGTTGATCAGATGCATATTCGGATCATCGCCTGCAAGTCCACCAAATAATCCCTTGAGCTGCAATAGTTGAATCATGGTGCTGGTGATATTGAACTTTGCTCCAGGTGCCAAGGGCGGAGGAATAATAGCTTCTGTAGCACCAGCTCCATCCAGATCATCATCATCATCATCAAAAGGAGCCTGCACAGCTCGGCGGTCAGGTCTCATTCTAGCTTGACGATATCTCCTATGCATAGGTGCCACCACTTCATCAGTACGCCTAGGATTCAGTAGCTCCTCATCACTCAGGTCCTCATCATCAGTATTTGTTGCACGACCTGGGTTATCAATATTCTGTTGATGCACTTGAGCAGCTACCAGTGCAGCTAGTCTAGCCTTCTCCTGGTGAGACGCTCTTCTGTCAATGTCACGTTGTGCATCCATTCTGCCAATAAGTTGCGGTTCGGGGTTTATGGGTAACAATGGTTGACCAGAACTTCGAGTATTTGGCATGCACTGAACAAAACCTGCAAAAAACAAAAACAACAACTAAAAGTAAAGTACGCGAATCTTTGACCAAAGGGTCTAGTAACTATCACAAACCTTGTTGACAACCGTATTCCCCGGCAGCGGCGCCAATTTTTTATAACGCTCAAACTACATCTCTCGTAAGAGTGTAAGCGGTCGTTGTCAAATATATAACCCAACTGGGTTGGGTATCGATCCCACAGAGAATAGCCGGTCACTAAGTAAGCAAAGATTATTAGACTTTTGGTGCAAGTCTCGTAAAAGGGGGGATTTTGTAGCGTGCAATAATGTAACAAAATAGTAGAGTAAAAATGGAAAATAGCAAAGTAAAAAGGAAAGAATGTTCAGTAAGATGTTTAACCAATGAGAATTGAGAGTTGGGGTTATGTCCACCTTATGAGTTATACGTCTCTATTGGATATGAGTTATGCGGAATTCAGACATGCATGTGCTTATAGAGAATTGTATTCTCTGGTAAATCCAGGCGTCTTTCGACCATCAAGGATTATTTCACTTTAACTCTTTCGATCTTAAAGCGTGTCTAACGGTACAAATTCTCCAAGAGGTTAATCCAGTTACGACACTAACTTTTTAACAGGGGTTGGTGCCCTATTACCTTGACATTATCTCTTTTCCAGACATATAACTTTTCTTTCGAACAAGTTAATGCTATACTGGCGTATTCTATGTGTTTGCAACCACAAGAATTTGCATTAAGATGAAGAGAATAATGATATAAGCAGCATACGTGTCACGAATTCACAAACTCATAGCAATAGATAGTATCTCATAAGGCTTCCATAACCCCAGCAGAGAAGTTTAGCTATTCATGAGTGCAACGGAAATCACAATAGACTTTATCATTATACCAAAATAAAGATCTCACGTGTAGTAGGGTTTGGTATGGCGTTAGGCGTGAATTCCCTTTTAGAATAGCGGTTCTCTTATTGTGGAAATTAAGAATTGAATAGATGAAGAGAAAGTAATTAATTGAAAGAGAATTGTTTTCGGAACTCCAGAATTAATTGTATGAATTGAGAGAGATAATAATAAAAACTTCAGCAACATAGGGTATTTATAACACCCATATCCTATTCCTACTAGGATACTGCATTACTTATCCTAGTCCTACTAGGTTACTGCATCATTATCCTAATCCTACTAAGTTACTTCTGGTCCCCAAAGTCTTTGGAAATCTTGTTTTTGCCCGGGACAGATATTCCATGCGTCACTTTTGGTCCTTGGCGTCCAAGCTTTCCCTTCCTTCTTTTGTGAAGCTTCCTTGGGCGTCAAGTTATCCATAAAATGCTGAAATCTGCATCATTTATACCTGAAAGCTTTCTAATCACGTTTGTTATCTCACTTACAGGAAAAAGGACTAAAAGTGCATGAATTATATATTTTGTCCTCAAAACTTAGCTAAAATATGGGTCAATTATAGTACTTTAGGCGTGTAAATACGCCTATCATCAGGACCCCTCTTCATACGGGGGGTCCTGAGCAGCAACCTGTGGAGTAGACTCAGAATTTGCCTCCTCCTCATCCTTATCATCATTAGGTGTCGGTTTGAAAAGTACAATTAGATGCCAAAGTCCACAACTTTCTATTTTTCATCCTCAAAATTTAAACTTTTCAACTTATTACTCAACTTACCGTGTGGGACTTGTGACTGTGATGGGTTGATCACACAACCCCCTTACATGAAAACAATGAATGTAGAAATTTTTACCATATTCTGGGTAAGTCCAAGGGCTAAAAACCTACAAAAAGGGAAAACAATAAAAATGTGAACACTAAAAATAGTGGATTGCCTCCCATGCAACTCTTGATTTAACATTGCAGCACGCCGTGGCTGTGTTGGTTACTCAGAATTCACCAACATGCCCATGGGTTGACTCCCGTGCTATGCTTGATTTAACGTCGTGGCACGACGCGAGTATCTTGACTACTAAAAATTCATCAAGATACCCATAGGTGTATTCTCCAGGGTCATCAATACAATCAATCACCAACACAAACCTCATTTCAGCTGGCTACTTTATTGACTTTTGGATGTTGAATGTTGCCTCCTCACCATTGAATCTAAATTTTAGCTCACCTTTTTTCATGTCAACCATAGCTCTACCTATTGTCATAAGAGGTCTTCTCAATATAATGAGCATCTTGGTGTCAACCTCACAGTCCCGAATGACAAAGTCAGTCGGGAATATGGAATTGTACACTCTCATAATCACATCAAAAGAATTGCCAACAGGTTTTTTCACCGTGTTGTTAGCCATCAATAACCGCATTAAAGTCGGCTCCGGAGGGTTCAAGCCTGATTGCTTGAATATGGCCAGTGGCATCAAATTAATGTTGGCTCCTAAGTCAAACAATGCTTTGGAAAATTAGGATGACCCAATACGGCTGCACATACTGATATACTGGGATCACTTGTATATGGGCACCATAAATACTATCACAAATTAATATTGAGTAAATATAAAGAAATTCATTTTTCTTTTCAAGAAGGATAATTAGAAAAAGTGAAAATTCATTTTACTTGTCAAGAAGGATAATTAGGAAATGTGACATTCTGAAAGAAATACATAAACTTGAACACGTTGATATAATTATGGTTAAAAGAAGAAATCAACAAAGATATGAATAAATAGGAAATTTAATGAATAATAATATTCAATAACTAATATAAAGTTAAAGCCGCAAAAAATTAATTATCTTTCTTTCATTTTTCTTGTCAAGAAGGTTATTATTATTACCTAAAAAGTCTATTTTATTGCACAATTATTGCTGAAGTTTTTCTTTTTCTCGCATGTTTGATTTTGTTTATAAGAAAATATTAAGTGAAATACATTTATATGTTTGTAAGGTGTACCTCAATAAATTTAAAATAGTAAAAGAATTATATGTGTGTACGAGAACTTTATTGTTCATCTTAACCTCTATAAACAAGTCAACATCTGACGATCATTCACAAAATATTTTATTTGTTTAGATTTAATTATTCATCATCGGAGTTTTATTTTTATATTATCGATATTTCTTATAAAAACATATACTATATGGCTCAAAGCACACATCCAACACACGTGCGGCAAAATTAGTATATATATATATATATATATATATATATATATATATATATATATATAAGAAAAAGAATATTTTCTTGGAAAGTGTAATTTTTAGACATAGAGTATTCAATTGAACTCCCTTTCATACGTGTGACTCCCTTAATTTATTTGTGGCAATAATCTATTTCTCGAATGATAAACAATAAGCACACATATGTGAGGAAAAACACATATATATCCGAGTTTTAGATATCATCTGAGATATACAAGTAGTGCGTCACAAATTGCAAGTCTAATATCGAAACATCTCGATACATGTGAAGTCTGAAGTTTCATATGGCCAAAGTCTAGGAACATATAACTGAAGTTTAGTCAATTTTGCCTGAATCTTCAGGCATATATGATTAAAGTTCACTCATTTTTACCTAAGTTTCAGTTATATATGTGGCTGAACTCAATCAATTTTTCTTGAAGTTCATTCATGTATATGATTGAAGTCGGTTATTTTTGCCTCGACATCAGATAAAAGTGAATTTTTTCACGTATTTGTCTAAAGTTCAAGCCTAACTTTAAATATCACATGTCTGAAATTGTTCCTAAGCGAATAAACATGCAAATTTTTTTAAAAAAATTGGCTACAAGTTGAATAATGATATCTAAATAGGCCAACACTTATAATGTCAATATTTCAATTTCAGATAATATACTTCAATGCTTATTGGGAAAAGGCTCTAATATACCATCGAACTATCAGAAATGGCTCATGTATGCCATCCATTAAAAGTTTGGCTCGTTTATGCCATCGTCGTTACAAAACAAGTTCATCCATGCCATTACTTATTAACGGTGGTTTTCCAAAAACAACTTTGCCACGTGTCGTCTTATTAGAGGTCCACAATTTTTAGAGTTTTTAGTTATGTATGACTTTTCATTCTAAATTTCTTCATTGGAACTTTTTTTGTTCTCAATTTGTTTTTCGCATTCAAATTTTAGTACTATAATAATAAGAATGGTGTCTTAAATTTTAGTACTATAATCAGATTTTTGGCTTATTACTCTTAAATTTTGTTCCTTTGATCTGAAGAGATCCTTAGTTTGCAATTTTATTTGCGAATTGAGTATCTGCACACATTTGTAGAATGAGTTATAAAATCGAAAAGGGTTTCTACCAACTTTTAATCAACATGTTGAAAGAAAAAGAAATTTAGGAATTGATGTCTCTGATTTCTCATTCATATCATGAAAAGTTCAACTGATTTTTTCATGTTCTTAGGATCAAAAAATACTATGTCTGATCCTTTGATATTGACGGGGAAGATTCATTCGAACGATGTTACTTTTGAAGAAATAGAGCCCTTTATTTTTATGCTCGTGGGACGTCTCCCATTCACTTCAGTAATAAATTTCATAAAGCTTTTGTTCTCCATTGAATTTGTTGAAGCCTTTTGTTATGTATGAGTCTTTAATATCAACATCATATCTAGCATTCTTATTATTGTAGTACTAATATTAGAATGCAAAAAGCAAATTTAGAACAAAAGAAAATGTTATATATGACCAAAAAGTTACAATGAAGAAATCCAGAATGAAAAGACATACATAACTGAAAGCTCTAAAAATCGTGGACCTCTAATAAGACAACACGTAGCGAAGTTGTTTTTTAAAAACCACTGTTAACAGATAATGGCATGGATGAACCTATTATGTAATGGCGGTGGCATAAACGAGCTAAACTTTTAACGTATGACATAAATGAGTCATTTTTGATAGTTCGATGGCTTATTTGAGCATTTTCCCTTGTTACTATATGTTTCTCTTTATGTTAATACAATTTTTAATAAGGTTTAATTCATAGAATAAATGTTTATGTATCATCCCACATTTTTGGGTTAGAATTCAAACTGTTGTTCCTAAGTATACAGACCTGAATCCAATGATTCTATGTCTATATGTGTGTGATGATAAATTATATAGTGTGAAAATGTCCTTTTATATCATTCGATGTCATAAAAATCTCCTAACTCAAAGACAAGTTGAGAACGCTTCTATTGATTAAAATTTTAGCGAACATTTCAGTTTGGGTCAAATTTCAACAGCTATTACTCCTTGTACATAATGAGTTACGTGGCCTACTATATACTGAAATAAACATCTTTGAATATTCTTTCCAATGCATTTGGTTTCACCTTAATTCGATATAAGAGTGGAAAGTTATACGCATTTTACTTCAGCATGTCTGTCTTTCAACGAAGTGACGACCTGAGTTGATAAGCTCGTTGACAAGCCGTCAGCTAAGTGATGACTTATCAGCCCAAGTCATCAGCCCAACCAGAAAACCATCAACGTCAGATTCCAAGTGACGACCTGAGTTGATGAGCCGTCACCTAAGTGACGACTTATCAGCCCAAATCGTCACCCATAATCAGTATGTGATAATTTCAGCCACAAAGTGATGACTTGAGGTGATAAGCCGTCACCTAAGTGACGACTTATCAACCCAAGTCATCACCCATGATCAGCAAGGGCCCAAATCCAACAATGAGTTGATGACTTAAGTTGATAAGTCATCAACTAGTTGATAAGTTATCAACTCAAGTCACCAACTAAAAATTTCAGCAATTCTTATTTAACTTCGGAGGGGTATTTTGGTCTTTTCCTCATCTCAAACCCTAAGTCTCCCATGACTTAAAGAATCATTATGCATTATTAGCCATTGCTTATTAGTTTTAGATGCCATTAACTCTCTCTACTCTCAAGAACAACAAAAAAATTAGGGTTTCTTCTTAAAGTAATCTCCCAAGAACTTCAAGAATCAATTACACTCTCTTCTAGATAATTAAGAATTTAAGGTTTCCAATCCAAGGACGTTCAAGAAAATTTAATTCTCTTTCAAGATTAAGGCGTTAAGGTATGTTAAATGATCATCCACGGGCCCTTTTCCACCCATGGAGTTCAAGAACCCAATTTCAAATTCAAAGCGATTTTTTACATGTTATTATGATTTTAACCAAGAATTCCCCATGAATTTTGATTTAAATCATGTTTCGCACGTAATTGTTATTGTTATTGAATCCCACATATTTGAATAGTGTTGTTCGCTGACTTAAACCTTAATTGGAGATGTTAGTATTAAAATCATGCTATTACTACAAGTTTTAAAACTATTCCAATGCTTAGCTTAAACCATGAGTTGCAAGTATTTGATGAAATTCCTACAAGAATGAGTTTTGAATAAATGCTTACATACCATGTCCTCAAAGTTTTAGTACAATATTGTTATTATTGCTATTGAGTCCTGGGGGTTTTGAATACCCGAACTTTAGCTGCTTACCTAGTTTTTCAGTATCTATAGAATGGTTTTAGAATAGATATGAGCATTATAGGTTCGGTCAGTTACCATAAATAGTTAAACCTAGTTCAGTCTAGTGATCAATGTCTTTTAATTAGGAGTAGTATTTAGCACCGAACGAGTGTAGGGATGGAATCTACCCCATCAGTTAGGCAGAGTCGTTAGTTGCAGTCTCTATATTGCAGAACTATGTAGCCAGCATAGGATGAGGGGTCACCCGTCAATTTAGGCTTAACTTCCTCCCCGGGGTCACCCGTCAGATTAGACTTGACTCCACCCAGGGATCACTCATCAGTTTAGGCTTGATACCCTGGTTCTTCAATATCTTAGTGGATCCATGCAGCTATGTGTTAGTAACCGTGGAACGGTACAATACCCTTCCAACTAGGGTTACAGATTTGACCCCAACTTGCTCATTACGGCATATCGGTTAGATGATAGCTCCCACAGTCTCAGTCCAGTATTTAGCTCAGTAATTCAGTTTTAGTTTTGCTTGACCATAGCATACATATACCAGTTATTCATTTATCAGTATTTAGTATTTCAGTTTATAGACTATATTCAGAACATGTTTTATGCTTGGTCATGCATTCTCAGCCTTAACAGATTTCATGCACTTTACTTAATACTTCATGTTATTCATTTAGTCAATTATTACTCATTCACATAAAACCATGCATATTATCCTGACCTTATTTAGCATACCAGTACATTCAAAGTATTGATCGCATACTCGTTTCTTGCACTATGATGTTTAATATCATAGGTTCAGATGCTCAGTTCCCTGATTGCGCATAGACATACCAGATTATTAGCTGTAGCAGTAGCGAGTCCTTATACTTTGAGGTCATGGTTTATTTATCTTAATTTACCTTATCAGTTAAGTATTTTGTATTCAGTCGGAGTTAGTTGGGGGTTTGTCCCATCAGCTCCATAGTCAGTCAGTAGAGGCTTTTCAGACTAGTACAGATAGTTAGTCAGTTTTCAGTCATTTTATCAGTATTGTTAGTATTATTTTACAGGCATTATCAGAACTATGTTTTAAAACCTTATGGAATTTTTCAATTAAATTTCGCATATGATATTTTGATATCAGTTATACTCAGTGCTCATAGTAGGTACCAGTCATGGGTTAGCTTGTGGTCTTTTGGGATCATAAGCACCGTGTGTCATCCATGGTGTACTCTCAGGGCATTAAAAACTCGGTATCAAATCCTAAGGTTTTAAAGCGTCCTATGGAGTCTGAAATTCGCATTGAGTAAAGTCTTATACATGGGTGTGAAGCGCGCCACACTTATGGACAAGAGGCTACAAAATGTTTTTAGGAAAAGTTTCCCTTCTTTCAATGTTTATGTCGTGCGAATGAGAATGATCTCTATTTAAAATCTCTTCCCAATCCATTCTCTATTTCTTTATAGACCATGACCTCCAGAAGGAACAACGAAAAGAGGAATATGAATCAACCTGCACCTCCGCTTGTTCAGCAAGAACCCCTAAATGAATATGTCTCCCACGCTGAACTCAAAGCTGTTTTTATTACCTTAGCTCATTTAGTAGCTGCTCAGAACTATCAGCAGGCTATTGTACTATTTAGACTTATGGTTGATGCTTAGCAAATTAAGGGGGAGGAGCATAGGGAGAGAGAGAGTAAGAGGGTTAGGACAGATAGTTTTATGCCAAGGTCAGAGGGTGGAAACCATTCCCAGTTCCATAAAAAATCCTCAGCCCTATCTCTGCCTTCAGCCAGTGCACCAGTGTCTAAGTTTAGGAATGACAGTCGAGATAGAGCACCGAGCTCTAAGTCACGGGGTAATGGGAAGAGAGTTTGTTCTAATCCACTTTGCGGAGAATGTGGTAGAAATTATACAGGTGTGTGTAGAGCCGACAGTGATGTGTGTTTTGGATGTGGCAATCCTAGCCACAGAGTTAAAGAATGTCCTATGGTTGATCCGTGGAGTTAGCACCGTCGTCATCCAGTTCCGTCCGACCACCCGACTCAGCAGGGTACCACTTCAGTGCCATCGGTGGCCAGCATCAGAATAAGATATACGCACTTCAGTCTCAACAAGATTAGTAAAGCTCTCGTGATGTGGCTACGGGTATGTTATAGGTCCTTCATCTTCATGTTTATACTTTGTTACACCCCAGATCTTCACTTTTTTTGTAACCCCTATATAACTGTCCATTTTAGAGTCAGTCTCAAAACTTTAGTAGAGCCTTTCACTGTGTCTACCCTAGTAGGTAAACCTATTCCGGCCAGACGGGTATATGGAAATTACCTGGTAACAATATTCCAGAAAATCACTTCAGTTGATTTCAGAAATAGAGTCATTCAGTTTCAGTTTCCTGATGAACTAGTCATTGAATGAAGGGGTAGTAGATTAGTGTTTAGGAGTCATACGTATTTTCTGATTCCTTCTCAAAATCCTATGGAAGCATATGATCTAGAATTAGAAACATGAAACCAGGAGTTTAGCAATCGTATTGGAGTAGGGATAGTGTTATTTGAATTTGAGTAGATTATAGTTCATGGGGCTAGTTTTATGAAAGATAAATTAGTAGGCTTGAAACAGTGTATACAAGAATTTAGTTTATTGATATAAAATTAAGTTTGATGGTGTGATTATGATTTAGAGATGTGATATTAGTAGGCTATGGAGGAAGTTAGTATGGTTCATTAAAGGTGTGGGGATATCCATGTTAAGTGTTAGAATCTAAGTTTGAATCTTTGAAGGTTGAGCTAATACAAAGAAGAGTTGAAAATTCTAAGTTAGTCAGTGTTTAAGTTGTTGTATGATGAATATTGAGGCTATAAAAGTCAATAGTTCTATCTCAGAAGGAAGTATCAGCAGTAGGGTTTTACACTTTCAAGTGCAGTCTTTCAGGGTGAGTTTAGTCTATACGAGTATTGTTATATCTCGTACTCAAGAGTAAAGTGGTTTTAGTTTAGTTTAGAGTTTATTAAGTGGTTCACGGACTTAGAATGATGGAATGAAGCTAAGGGGGAGATTATAGAACAATTAACCAAGTCAGGCTCTAAGATCCCATTAGTGATGCCAGTATATTGTAGAATAGCAGTAAGGGAAGAGGATGCCCAACCTATTCTTATCCCAATGTAAGGTTTTCAGTCATCACGATATCTACTTATGCCTTACATGTCATCTCTATGATCATATCTCACATTTATACATTTTCCATAAAAAATCATGTATACTTCCAATATCTTGTATGAGGAGTTCCAGTTCACTCAGTAGCAAGAATCATGTTCCATGGATTCAGAAACTCCAAACTCAGTTCATGCAGCTCATGACTCATGTATTCATGTTTTATAGTATGCTCAGTTCCCATAACTCATGCTATACTCCTAATAATCAATAAACTTCAGATTATGTCATGTATATACTCAGTTTAGGTCCCTGGATGAATCATGATATTGATATTCTATTCCTCGGGCCTCTTTTAAGTGTCAAGTTCTTTATAGTATTCATGGATGCTTCAGGTCCTCAAATTTTAACCTTTCAATGACCTCTCCTAATGAAATAATGTAGTGATGAGAAATTGCTTAGGTGGGAGAGTGTAAATGCTTCATGTTAAGGAAAGATTATTGCATTCTTGTTTTACACAAGGTTGTAGTTATGAAGATATGCTTGAATGTCATGTTGGTGTGTAAGTGGACAAATGCATTAAGCGGTAGTGAATGGCTAGTAAGGGGTTGTACTTAGTTGTTGAAGGGGAAATCAAAATTATTTAGGAGATGGGAAGTTATGTGCAGAGTGTATTGAATTCATGACTCAGACTAGTATTACAATGTTATGTGTGCATTTTGTTGATTCGAGTAGGCTTGAACATAGTGGGAGAATTTTGTTCAGCTCAGATTTTAGTAGGTAGAGTTATCAATGCCCATGTGAATATTTTCAGTAGTCTCAGGTGAAGTGCAGTATCAAGGTGGAAGGTATAGTCGAGGGATTAATCTAGGAGTATGTCTAAGATTGATAGTAGCAGATGCATTATCTAAGACATAACAATTCTATCCTAGCGGGGGTTTCGTAGGCCTATGTTTCATGTTACAGAATTATAGCCATGTTGGGATTCCTTATATAGATGTCTTATTTAGATCATGCCCAAGATTCCATGCTCTCTAATGCTATTAGAACTTCCAAGGAAGAGCATTAAAGAAATGCTCTAGTTGGGCATAAACTTTCAGTATGGGTTAGTCCGTATAGCCAGCAATTTAGATTAGCAGTTAGACAGACAAGTCCCTATGGTTTTTTTGTTTTCTGGTATGGACTTACTAGCTGAAGTTTCATGAATATGGCCCTTCCAAGAGATAGTTTTTTTGCATACATATGAACTGTGAATCTAGTTTAGTTCATGCATCATGCATTAGTTTTATAATCCAGATATTCAGTCACGATTCAGTTCATAAGTGTCTCGTGTATCATCTCAGTCTTTCCTTTGTAATTCAACCAAGCCAGTATTATTCGGGGGACGAAGTATCCCAAAGAGGAGGTGTTGTAATATCCCAAGTTTTAATGTCCTAAATCTCTCATATTTTCTTCAAGAAACCAGATCCAGCTGGAGGTAATGGTTACTCATAAGTTGACTCTCCCATTTCTATCTCAGCCTTATAACCATTCTCATGTCATTGCATGTATTCACAAAATCAATTCAGTCATGTATCATGTTTCATACTAAGTCATGTAATCATGATCCCAATCATATAGGTTTAGTATGTGCTCTCAATTACCCTAGTATAGTACTCTCAGTCTAACCAGTCTCATTCAAGGCCGAATGTTCCGAAGGGGGTGAAAATGCAACACCCCACATTTTCGGGCTAGAATTCAAACCGTTGTTCCTAAGTAGACATACCTAAACCCAATGATTATATGTAAATATGTATGTGCTGATCAATTATATAGTGTGAAAATATCTTTTTATATCAGTCGAGGTCTTAAAAGTCTCCTAACTAAAAGACGAGTTGAGAACGCTTCTATTGATTAAGTTTTAGCAAACATTTCAGCTTGGGTCAAATTTCAACGACCATTAATCCTTGTACATAATGAGTTATGTGGCATAATATATACAAAAATAAAGATCTTTGAATATTCTTTCCAATTTATTTGGTTTTATCTTAATCCAATATCGGGGTGGAAAGTTATACTCATTTTACTTCAGCATGTCTGTCTGTCAACGAAGTGATGACCTGAGTTGATAACCGTCATCTAAGTGATGACTTATCAAACCAACTAGAAAACCATCAACTTCATCTTCCAAGTGACTACCTGAGTTGATGAGCCGCCACCTAAGTGATGACTTATCAGCCCAAGTCGTCACCCATAATCAGTATGTGATAATTTCAGCTACAAAGTGACAACTTGAGGTGATAAGATGTCACCTAAGTGATGAATTATCAACCCAAGTTGTCACCCATGACTAGAAAGGGCCCAAATATAACGATGATTTGATGACTTAATTTGAAAAGTCATCAACTAGTTGATAAGTTATCAACTCAAGTCACCAACTAAAAATTTCAGCAATTCTTATTTAACTTCGGAGAAGTACTTTAGTCTTTTCCTCACCTCAAACCCTACCTCTCCCACGACTTAAAGCATCATTATGCGTTATTAGCCATCGCTTATTAGTTTTAGATGCCATTAACTCTCTCTACTCTCAAGAACAACAAAAAAATTAGGGTTTCTTCTTAAGGTAAGCTCCCAAGAACTTCAAGACTCTATTACACTCTCTTTCAAATAATCAGGAATTTAAGGTTCTCAATCCAAAAACGTTTAAGAAAAGTTAATTTTCTTTAAAGAGTAAGGCTTTAAGGTATGTTAAATGTTCATCCACGGGTCCTTTTCTACCCATGGAGTCCAAGAACCCAATTTCAAATTCAAAGTGATGATTTTATATGTTATTATGATTTTAAACATAAATGCCCCATGAATTTCAATTTATATCAAGTTTTGCACGTAATTGTTGTTGTTATTGAATCCCACACATTTGAATAGTGTTGTTCGCTGATTTAAACCTTAATTGGTGATGTTATTATTTAAATCATGCTATTACTACAAGTTTTAAAACTATTCTCATGTTTAGCTTAAACCATGAATTGCAAGTGTTTGATGAAATGCCTACAAGAATGAGTTTTGAATAAATGCTTACATATCATGTTCTCAAAGTTTTAGTACAATCTTTCTATTATTGCCATTGAGTCCTGGGGTTTTTGAATACTCGAGATTTAGATGCTTACCTAGTTTTTCAGTATCTACATAATGGTTTCAGAATAAATATGAGCGTTATTAGTTCTGTCAGTTACCATAAACAGTTAAACCTAGTTCAGTCCAGTATTTAGTGTCTTTCAGTTAGAAGTAGGATTTAGCATCGAGAGAGTACAGGGATAACGGTTTCCCCTTCAGTTAGGAAAAGTCATTAGTAGCAGTCCCTGTATTTCAAAACTATGTAGCCAACATAGGATGAAGGGTTACCCTTCAGTTTAGGCTTGACTTCCTCCCAGGTGTCACCCTTTAGATTAGGCTTGATTCCGCCTAGGTATCACCCATCAGTTTAGGCTTGATACCTCAGTTCTTCAGTAGCTTAGTGAATCCACGCAGCCATGTGTTAGTACCCGTGGCACGGTACTGATACCCTTCCAAATGGGGTCACAGATTGGACCCAACTTTCTCATTGGGGCATGTCAGTTTGATGATAGTTCCCACAGTCTCAATCCAGTATTCAGTTTCAGTTTTGCTTGACCATAGCATACATATACCAGTTATTTATTTATCAGTATTTAGTATTTCAATTTACAAACTATATTCAGAACATGTTTTATGTTTGGTCATGCATTCTTAGCCTTTATAGATTTTATGCACTTTACCTAGTACTTCATGTTATTCATTCAGTTTAAGACCCCATAAAGTTTCCTCATCGTCAAAGCCTTCGAAGCAAGTTAAAAGAAGCTTAACACTTAGAATTTTAGCTAAGTGTTCCAACACTTAGTTCATTTTTGAGCCCTCAAACTTCGATGAATTATTTTCCGACCTTTCCGACCTCCGTTTCTTGATTTTGTTGTTGCGTTGTGATGGGGCAAGGTCGTAAGGTATCTCAGGTGAGTTTTGGATTTTTTGAAATCCATTTAGGGCACATTTGGGGTGCCAAACCAGTAGTTAAAGGCTATTAAGGGGCACCGCCCAGCTTAGCTAAGCTATGGGTAAGGTGCCGCCCACCTTAGCAAAGGCTCTGGGCAAGGCGCCGCCCAGGCCATAGCCTTTGTGCCCTGTTTTAGCTTTCTTTCTCCATCTCATTTAGGATAAAGTTGGTATTTTCCCACTCCTTTATCATCCTTAACATGAGATTACACCCCAAAAATACCATATTATTCATACTTTCATCAAAAACCATCAAGAACCTAGCTTAGGGTTTCTACACAAACTTCAAGAGAACTCAAAAGTTAACCGTCAGTTTTCAATAATTTTTTGAGAATTGGAATCCCCATTCCGAGGGATACAAGAAACACCCATTAATTTCAAGAATAGCAATCCAAAGTCAAGAACTCACTCAAAGTTTTAATTTCAAGGTATGTGGGGTTTGAATAAGAACACTCTTTCGTTCTTGTGCCCAAAAGTTTTAGATTTTCTTGAAGAATTTCGTATTTCCAAGATGAATTCATATTATTTTTCTATATTTCAAGTTTATGAGATTATGGAATTGTTCAAGTCTTGAATTGCATGATTATTTTGTTCAATTATGATCTAAATTGAGAGTTCATGATATAAATTGCACATTCCTATATTGATATCATGTTTCCAAGAATTTCCAAGAGTTGTTGTCATGAGATGAACTTTATTATGAAATTGTGAGTCTTTGAGGATGAATTATTGATACTCCAAGAAGTGTACTTATATTTCCATGTTGTTGAGCTTTTAAAACTTTGATGAAAAGTCTATCAAGATTTCAAGAAAAGAATCAAGTTTTGATCCTAAGCTAAGAAAGAAATCCATATTATTTTTTTGATTTGAGATAAAAGGGAAGCATATTATCTCCCATTACATATTGTTGAATTTATTAAGGTGGATTTTCTTAAATTTCTGAGCTAAGTAAGGGAGTAGTATTTAGCACCGAGTTGGTCTTGATTCCAAGGTCTCATGCCCCAGAACTACGTGCCCCCATAGGTTTCTGATTTACCCTAAGTGGGTTTAGCTAGTGATCACTAAAAGTAAAGGTTCTACTCTGATGGAAAGGATAAAATAGCTCTCCCCAACATGGTCAAGACGTTGGACTCCATGTCAGCTCGCATGGTTTATGTTGGTTAGAAGAAACTCCCAAAGTTATATAATCCCGAGTCCCAAGTGTCCCAAAGTCTCTTAAGTTTTCTAGAGTCTCAAGTCTTAAAGTTCCTAAAGTATCAAGTTCTTAAGTTTTAAAGAAGTTTACTATCCTTAAGCTAAAAGTGTAAGTTTGAAGGTATATTGATTTTGAAAGCTATGAGCCTATGATTCCTAAAATTTTCAAGTGTCATGATTATTAAGTTCCCAAGAAGTTTCTTTCTTTCATGAGATTATAGCTTATGTACTGAAAGTTGATATTTTAAGATTTCATCTAATTTAGAAGTTGAGAACAAAGACAGAATACAGATCCAGAATAAAGTGAAATGACTCACGTGATTTCTATTATCTATTTCCTAACCACAATTTATGAGAATTTTATTCAAGCTATGTGAGTCATCTATTATAGCATGCATGTTTTCTACTAAGAGTTGTGATACTGATTATTTATTTGCATACACCCCCACATGCTCAATACATTCCCAAAGTACTGATCCATATATATGTCTGTGTGCTACATTGTCTCATAATGTAGGTTCAGGTGCTCCGTCCTAGCCTCGTCAGTGATCCCCGAGTTCCTTTATCTACATCTCCACAGTGGTGATTCCTCATGGTTTGAGGACTGGTTATATTCAGATATTCAGTTTATCTAGTAGTTGTTCATTTCTTTTCAATTGAGTATGA
Source organism: Capsicum pubescens (assembly GCA_030864215.1). Taxonomy (NCBI): domain Eukaryota; kingdom Viridiplantae; phylum Streptophyta; class Magnoliopsida; order Solanales; family Solanaceae; genus Capsicum; species Capsicum pubescens. Next base: position 268,191,571 of record CM061540.1, on the reverse strand, counting down.
GTCAGTTGGGGACCTGTCCCAATTTCTCTCTAGTTCTTGAGTAGTAGAGGCTTTGTCAGATTAGTTGTAGATTGTTAGTATGTTGAGATTTCCAGTGTTATGGCTGTTCGGACGAAGTATTTTCACAGTATTTCTTATGATTTGATATAATAGTGCCCGTGATTTGTCTATTTCATCTCTAAGCAAGTTATCATGTGAAGTAGCAGGCTCAAAGGGTTAGCTTGGGGCTACTTGTAGTCTTAAGCACCGTGTGACGCTTCAGGACCCATTTTCGGGGCGTTACATTCAGTTAGTTATTACTCATGCACATGAAACCATGCATATTAGCCTAACCTCATTTAGCATACCAGTACATTCAAAGTACTGATTGCATACTCGTTTCTTGCGTTGTGATGTTTAATATCATAGGTTCAGACGCTCAGTTCCTTAATCACGCATAGACATACTAGATTATCAGCTGTAGCAGTAGTGAGTCCTCATACTTCGAGGACATGGTTTATTTATCTTATTTTACCTTATCAGTTCAGTATATTCTATTCAGTCCAAGTTAGTTGGGGGTTTGTCCCATCAACTCCACAGTCTTTTCAGACTAGTACAAACAGTTAGTCAGTTTTCAGTCATTTTATCAGTATTGTTTTATAGACATTATCAGAACTATGTTTTAAAACCTTATGAAGTTTCTCAGTTAAATTTCACATATGAATTTTTGATATTAGTTATACTCAGTGCTCATAGCAGGTACCAGTCATGGGTTAGCTTGTGGTCTTTCGGGATCGTAAGCACTGTGTGGCATCCAGGGTGTACTCAGGGGTCGTTATAGTTTAACTAGTACTTTTTGGTTGGAATCTGTTCTAAGGAATATAGAATGAGATATTGTGTTATTAGATTTGGAAATTTATATAGAATGCATTAAAGGAAAACAAACAAGTATAAGAAAAAAAATGTACTTATATAAGTAAAGAATCTTTAGAGTTGATATATATAAATATTTGTGGTCTATTTCCTATGGCTTCATGGAATGATCAATAATATTTTTTTAACCTTTTAGACGATTAATCCTACTATGGATATCTTTATTTAATTAATGAGAAGTCACAATCTTTGGATGTTTTTAAGATTTTCATAGCTGAAGTTAAAACTCAATTTGGCAAAAAACCAAAGCTGTCAAATCTAATTGTCAAGGAGAATACTATAATATATACGATGGATCAGGTCAACAATGTTCAAGACTTTTTGCAAAATATTTGACAGAGATGGGATTGTACCTCAATATACCATGCCGAGGACTCCAAGTCAAAATGGTATAGCTGTGAGGCAACACCAAAATCTTAAGGATATGGTAAGAAGTATGATTAGTCATTTTTCATTACCTAAACCACTTTAGGGAGAATCATTACAGACTAAAGTTTACATACTAAATAGAGTTCTAAGAAAAGTGATTGCTAAGACCCTATATGACTTGTGGACCGATAAGAAGCCTAGTATTAGAAACTTACATGTCTAGAGATGTTTGGCTGAAGCAATGCCTTACAAGTCTAATGAAAAAAATTGAATTCAAGAACTGTTAGTTGCTTCTTTGTAGGTTACTCATAAAGATCAAGAGATTTGAAGTTTTATGGCCCCTCAAATAGATCCTTTTTCGAAGCAGGGAATGTCAAACTTATTGAGGATTTAATTATTGCGGGAGTAATCAAAATAAATAAATTCTTTTAGAAGAGGAATTTAATGATATCCCTTCTAGTATGAAAATAATAGGGCAGCTTTACCAAATATTTCCAACTTATAAATCAGGATTATGTTGTAAATGTTCAACAATCTCTAAAAGAAGTTCTTGTAGAGAAAGAAGAAATACAATTTTGAATGACTATATTGTTTGTCTCCAAGAAAATGATTTTGATATGGGATTAAAAGCGATCCTATAATGTTTGTCAAACAAAATCATATCAAAGATCTGCCAAATGGATCGAAGCCATGAAATATGAGTTGAAGTCTATGAAAGACAATATCATTTGTGATTTTGTCGAGTTACCATAAGTCAACATTGATTAGTTATAAATAAATTTTCAAAACCAAATTTGATTCGAAAGGTACATCGAAAGATATAAAACGCATCTAGTTGCTAAGGGATTCACTTAAAAGGAAGGCATATATAATGACCCTCTAGCTTTTCTCAACATTTTTTTTGTGTTTAGATCTTTCCTATAGCTTCCTCAAGTCATTTGTAACTTGTTGGGCCTAACAGTTCAATTATCAAACAATTTGTTTGTTTTAGAACTATTTTCCTATTTTGGAGCTTTAGCTATTAAGAAAAGGGCATCATGCCTGAATTTTAGGTAAACAACCTCAAATTCCAATTCAGACAGTTCTTTAGCTCCAAAATGCCAATTTTAGGCTAGGGGGACCCTTGATTTGGGTTTTGAGGCTTTTAGACTCATTTTGGAATATTGGGTGGATTTTGGTCAAAATAGCCCTTGAAGTATGGGGCTAACTTTACTTTTGATTGAAATAAAATCAGATGGAAATTTTGGTGATGCCATTGAGTCTGAAATGTTGAAATTGGTAAGGTAGCATAGTTCACTTATGTTTATGAATTTTGAATGAATCTTGAGGGTGGGTCTAACCAAAAACTTGGAAACTTTGCCAAATTAGTGATATTGGTGCATCTGGTGCAAGCCATAAATGGATTTTGCGATTGCCATGCCTTGGTCAGTTTTACTAACATCAAGGATTCTTGTTCTCCATGATCACAAGACAACCTTTATATTTGTGAAGGTTCAGCTAGCCGATTGGTCCAAATCTTTTCTTTGCAACTGCGGTGGACCGACCGCATTCACGAAGGCCTATTCAAGTTGGTTGTTTTGTTCACCTATTTTATTCTATTTTTATAAGTTCAAACACCATAATAACCCTGGGAAGCTTAGGAAAACGTGGGAGATTCATAAATCTATTTTCTCAGCTTTATTTTCATAAGTTTCCATTTTTATTTCTAATTTAATTCTCTGATTTAGCTTTAAATCCATAGTTTATTTGGGGATATTTTGAGAATGTGTTTATTATTAGATTCTACCCATTTTTAGGGTAAATAATCCTTGAGCTTAGAGGAATCCATTGTCAATTTTGATTTTGTGATTTTGCAAGCATGCCCCATAGATTATTTTTAGTTTGATTTTTGACCTGAATCATTTATATGTAATATGGATATTGATGTATCTCATCTTAATATGTAGATTATTATTTTGATAGCAAGGCAACATTTAGAGGATTCTCAGAAGGGAAAAACTTTGGAGTAGAGGACTTGGCGAGCTTTCAATGGAATCTAGGTAGGTTAGGCCTACTTTTCTTGTAGACTGAATTTTATTATGGTATTAGTGTAGTATTATGTTTTCTATGGATCGATATTTACGACCAAATTGATGATTTAGTATTTATTGATTAAGTTAGCCGATTAGGGGCCTCTTTGGATAGAATTCAGCCTAGTCTTTTGTTCATATTGGTTATGCTAAAACCTTAGGAATAGTTTGGACTTATTTACTATTTTAGGATGGATTGTAAAGCCTTATACTAGGTTTGAGTAGGTGCTTGATTTGGAATAGGTTTTTGAGGCTAGTAGTGGGCCCCGTCAGCACTTCTTTTAGTTGAATTGCATAAATTAACTCCTTGTTTACCTAAGAGGCCTTTATTAATTACCTTAGACTAAATACCAAGCCTTATATAACTTAATCACTTTAGTGAGTCTTGATTAGCTTTGATACCCGAGGTAGGATAATATTTGACCCTAAAAACATTATCCCTAGCATAATAAGTAAAAACCCCATTATTTATAAATTTGATCATTCGACTAGGAGTTTAGCACTAAATATACTTAAGGGAAACTATAATCTTTGATTGTCATTATTATTAATATAGTCATTAGTTCTGGTTCAAGTCCGGTAATTATGATCACACATGGTATATTTGTGGTTATGATACTATTGTCTACTTTTGGTTCAAGTTCAGTAGTTATAATTTATAGCGATATTTTTTTTCATGATCTTATTCTCTTTTTTGTTTCAATTTTGATACTTGTGTTCAAGGAGAAGTATCGGGTACATCATTTATTATTGGTTTAATTTATGTTTATTAGTGTCGATAATTTCATCTTCTTACTAGAGTGCTTCTTGTTTGTAGCCATCGGGCTTATGGGGGCTCAGTTGGATTGTTCTTTTATTGCTTTCACCTTCTGGGCTTATGGGGGCCCAATTGGGTTATAGTTAGACTATAATTTACTTCAAGTTACTTATTCTACATATTTATCTTAATCAATAGATTTGGAGTACTATTTTCATTTAGTCCCTTATTTTTGACTTTAGTTTACATTCTTATATTTATTATACTTTTATTTTAAATTAGCTCGGTTGACCTATGATGCCTATTGAGTTCTTTTATTTTTGGTACTTATACTATACTTCTACGTCTTTTATCTGATGCAAATCCAAGTACGAGCCACCGTCGTTGACTTTATCCTCAAGCTTGCTGCTGCTTCGGAGATTGGGTGAGCTTTCAAAGTCTGGAGCTGATCTTCTCTCCTTCTGCTTATCTTGAATAGTCTTTTGTATATTTTGAGACTATATGTATATTTTACTATTTATTACTCTAATTTTGATTAGCGGCTCATGTACCAACCTTACCAGGTCACGAGGATACTCTTTTGCACTTTTACTGCCATTTATTTGTCGCTCCGTACGATTATATTTATATATGTCATCACTTACTACTTCTATTGTATGCTTATATTCTATTGTTTTTATCTTCCATCATTTAGCCCATTACTTTTCATTTCTGGATATGGTTTGACTTACTTACTGGTGGGTTAAAGTAGATGCCATCATGACTTGATAAATTAGGTTGTGACAAATTGGTATCAGAACCTAGTATCACATATATTATTGGAACAAGAGCGAGTGTCCTTTAGAGTCCCGCAGGCCAGTATGATAACATCTGTATCACAACTTGGAGACTATAGGATATTCTTAGGAAAATCTTACCTTTTTATTCATTATCATGCTTTGAGTCAATATTGGCTTCTAAATTCTCATTTGTCTTACTCTTTCATTGATGGATAGAATGCGGGCTATGACAATTGGAGATAGAGACCTCGAGCTTGCATCTAGGGAATCTGTTAGAGGCTGAGGTCAAGCCAGAGGCCGAAGTCAGGATAAGGTGCCTTCACCAAATCTAATTATTGCTTCGAAGCCAAAGGTAGCTCCAGAGGTTCAGCTAGCCTTGACATTAGTGGGCCAAGGGGAATACCAGGCCCCACTGGGATTTATACCTTTCTCAGTTCTCAAAGATACTGGGTTAGTAGCTGGTATACTATTAGAATAGTCTTAGTCGATTGCCCAGAGTGTGATGATTTATATGTGCAACCTATAGCTGTGACTCCCAGAGTAGAGGTTTGCCTAGTATTGATGGTTCCACAATCAGTAGTATCTCATCTATTTATGATGATCGATGAGCAGAAGATGTTGGGACAATTTTTTAGATTGAATCCACCTAGGTTTGCTGGGGCCCCAGGCGAGGATTTATTCGAGTTTCTGACTAGTTGTGAGGAGAAACTTTATAATTTTAGCCTAGTAGAGTTGCATAGTGTGGACTACACAACTTTTCAAGGCATCCAAACAGTGGTGGAGAGGTTATATAGATTCTAAGCCAACTAGATCTTCCCTTATGACATTGACTCAGTTCTCTGAGGCTTTCCTGGAAAAGTAAATGCCTCACAGCATGTACAAGCATCTGAGGGACCAATTTATATACTTGGAGTAGGGTTCTATAATAGTTTATAAGTATGAGGTGAGGTTCCATGAGTTGTCCCGACATGCTACTATGATCTCACCTACTGAGCATAAGCATATTTTGTATTTTGTTATAGGGATAAAACTTTCTTTTTGCATGGCCACTCAGAATCTAGTTGCTAGTGACAAGTATTTTATAGACATTTTTTATTATGCTTAGACTATGGAGGAGATGCATTGCAAGGCCCAAAGGAGAAATAATAAGTGGCTGCATCAGTATGACAGTTATGGTGGGAGCTACAACAACTCCTGTTTCAATGGAAAAGGTTTTTATGGTAGGCACCCTTAGTATCAGTATTATTAACACCAGGGTCTATCTAGTCGGCTTATTTAGTAAGCACTTTAGGTTATTAATGGGGTCATCTTGGTTATAATGACTACATTATTCAGTGTAGTATTTAGTCTTCGAGGGGTGCACAGTTAGGGTCTTCAGGTTAAGGTAAATATTTTTGGTCAGTCAGACCTTCCAGACAGAGCATAATTCCTAGGGCATGTTATGATTATGGGGTAGTTGGTCATTTTTCTTGAGAGTATCCCCACCATCGGATGACATAGCCTATAGTAGAGTGTTTAACTAATTAGGTTAGTTCCACCTCTAGCTTGAGGTGGTACACAAGGTCATATGAGTGGTATTTAGGGTTTTACAAGAAGTCCCTATATAGGTAGTACAAGTGGTCAGTTAGTCTCCCAATTCGGAGATAAATAGGGTCACTTATATATTGTTATTACAGGTACAATTTTAGTATGCCATTAGCCAATAATTGCTTTATTTGATCTAAGATCCATATATTCATATATTTTAGCTTACTATAAACCATAATTAGAGTTGTCTTGTATGCCTTTATATGTTCTTTTATGTCTAGCTACTCCTGTGGGTAATTCTTTAGTAGTGGATTGAGTTTACAAATCATCTAATGTGAACATTTTGGAGAATGATACTTAAGTTGACCATATTATGCTAGATATGGTGGATGTTGATGTGATTGTTGGCATGGATTAGTTTTCCCATACCATACAGTCCTGGATTATTTTTCCAAGACAGTTACCTTAGCCATACTTGGCATACCCCCGGTTGTATGGTAGGGTTCTTTTACCCATGCACCGATGGGGATTATTTCTTATCTTTGATCTAGAGGATTGATAGCAGGGAGTTATGAGTCATATCTCACCTATATTCATGATATTAGTGTGAAGAGTCCTTTACTTGATTTTGTTCCTATTATTTATAAGTGTCTCGATGTTTTCCCTACCAACCCAACTGGCCTCCCCCTGAATGCATTATTGAGTTTGCTATTGACCTTGAGTTGGGCACCCAACCTATTTCTATGGAACCTATCGTATAGATCCTGTTGCTATTAAAGATCTAAATTCTCAACTTTAGGACCTTCTAGGGAAGGGTTTTTATAATACCCCATAAGATTCTAAGCTCGATTCAGCTTCTAGTTGCATGTTTAACGGGTCCAAGGCTTGAAATTTTCACTTAGTGTTGTGCACTTAGTCAATTTCAAGTCCTCAAGATTTTATGGATTTTTATTTGGCCTTCCTGAACCTGAGATGTTGGTTTTTGAGTTGAAACATGTTTTGGGATATTAAAGGTGTGTCTCAAAAGAGTTTCAAAAGGGATTCGGGGAATGTTTGGACCACGGAGGCAGTGAGCCTTTACGATAGGTCCGCGTTGCAGAGATTATGCCCCATGATAGGGTCTGCATCACAGAGTCTATACCCGATGATTAGGTTCGTAATGCGTAGGTAGTGTGTTACCAGTTTTATGAATAAAAGGGGCCAAGGGGTAATTTGGTCCTTTCCCCTCCACCCTAATCATCCATAGCATGACTTATAACACTCAAAAGGGAATTATTCACCCATTATGATCAAAATTACACACATAGAAACCCTTTTCCTTCCTAAGAACGAGGAATTTAAGCTTCTCATCCTAAGAATTCAAGAGTTCAAGTTTTTAAATTCAAGCCTTCTTCATGATTCTACCCATTGAGGTATGTGGGGTATTCATCAATGAGTTTCTTCCACCCATTGAGTCCCAAAAATCTTCTTTTTGGTTTGAGTATGAATTTTACTCTTTACTATGATTTAACTCAGTGAAAATCATGAACTTTTTCTATATTTCCTTATGAATCTTACATTTAAGCCATTCTATTAGCTTTTCCTTGTGAATTATGATTCGATATGATTTAAATTCCAGACTTCCAAGTCATGTTTGGTCAATACCATGTCAAGTTGTCAAATTCATGTATTAAGTCATGTAAACATGATATCCTCAAGTTTAACTTATCCCCATGTTGTAATTAGCAAGGTTAGCAGTTACTCAAATGCATTTTGTTTTTGGGTCCACCAAATTATGATTTACTACCATTATTTTAATGATGTTATCGTACTTAAAGTATTATTTAGTGATGGCGGGTTGTGAACACCCGATACCCATGTGTTTACTCATGTGTCAGACCTTTCAAGTAATAAGTTAGTTAAACCATGATTCTTATTATTATACCCAGCAGTTATGATCACGTTGAGCACTATCAGTTGAAATGTTCAGCTGAACTTAAGTCAGTACCAGTGTCAGTTTAGTTGGGAGTAGTATTTAGCACCAATCAAACCCAGGGATGGGGGATCACCTGCCAGTAGAGGGTGTGACCCTTAGTAGCAATCTCTAAGTTCTAGAAATATGTAGCGAGCATTGGTTTGAGAGTCTTCCTGCCAGTTGAGGGTTGACACATATCTTATAGAAGAACCTTCCAGTAAATTGTGACTCCTTATTCCTTTGGGACACCAATTTAGTGGATCCACACAACCAGTGTTAGTACCCGTGGCAAAGTAGTGACACCCTTCCAAATGGGGTTACAGATTGGACCCCAATTAGCTTAGATAGGGGAATATCGGTAATATGATACCTCCCACAGTTTCAATCCAGTTACTCAGGCTAAGTAGAGTTTAATTTTACATGTTCAAGTATACAGATATCAATTAATCAATATTCAGATATCAGTTAATCAATATTAAGGTATCAGTTATTCAGTATTCAGATATTAGTTATTTAGTATTCAGCTATCAGTAGTTAGTATTTAGATATTAGTTACTCAGTATACAAACATCAGTTATCCATTTACTTAGATTTCAGTCATTTAGTCATACAAGCATCAGTCATTCATTTAATCAGATCAGCTTATCATATATCTATGCTTATTTTTGTATTTATATGTACATGTTCATGCACTCATGTCTGTACTTACATGATTTAAATTAGTATCTACCCTTCATACCAATACATTCAAAGTACTGACTGCATATTTTCTCTTGTGCTATATTATCTCATAACATAGGTTCAGACGCACAGTTTCTCGACAGCTCTTAGCCAGCTCAGTACCCATCTTAGCAGTAATAGTAGTAAGTCCTCATTTATATAGGATTCTATGATTTTATTTATTTATAATAATTTTATTTATGTCAGTCAGTTGAAGTTAGTTGGGGGTTTATCCCATCAACTCCTTATGTTTTAGAGGCTTTTGGATGTTCAGACTAATTGTTTAGACAGTTGGCTTATCTTTCAGATGTTATTAGTTGTTATCAGACTTAACAGTTATATTTCGATTCAATATTCCATTTTTGGACCGAATTTCATCAGTATATCTTTTTTCACATGTTGTTTCAGTGCTCACAGTAAGTACCAGATCATAGGTTAGCTTGGTGTCACTTATGGCCGTAAGTACCGTGTTGCGACCAGGGCGTAATTTTGGGTCGTGACAAAACTTGGTATCATAGCCTGAGGTTTTAAAGTGTTCTAGTGTGTCTAAAATCTGCATCGAGTGGAGTCTTTTTCAGGGATGTGAAGCACGCCACATTTATGGACAAGAGGCTATGAGACATTTTAGGAAATGTTTCCCTTCTTTCAGTATTTGTGTCATGCGAAAGAGCACGAGCTATATTAAATTTCCACTTCTAATTCGTCCTTCATTCCATTTACAAAAAATGCCTCCAAGAAGAAACAATGGATGAAAGGACGGGGGTCAGCCCACACCACTACCTGTTCAGGAATATCCCCTAAACAAGCATGTTTCCTATGCCGAATTTAGAGCCATTTTCACCATTTTGGCTCACTCGGTAGCTTCCCAGAATCACCAGCAGGCTATAGCCCCAGCCAATCTAGTTGTGAATACAGCTGAAGCTAGAATCTGAGACTTCACTCGAATGAATCCCCCTTTGTATTTTGGATCCAAGTCTGAAGAGGATCCGCAGGAGTTTTTGGATGTTGTACAAAAAGTAACTGACATCATGGGTGTTACCTCTAGTAAAAGTGTATACTTAGATGCTTACCAGTTTCAGGGAGTGGCTCATTATAAGACCCTGGAAAATTCTCTCGTAGTCTGAGCCTTAGAGCGTGTTAAGTGAAGCATAAATCTGGCCTTAAAAGGTTAAGAAGTGTCTTCCAAAGTGAGAAATATTTTTAAATGTGTATAATTTACCTAATATCGACTTTTTATCATGCAAATCATTGAATAAGATTTCCATCGATACTAATTTTGTCAAAATCCGACATCGGACGAGGAAGTTATGGCCGTTTTACTGAAAGCAGTCGGAACTGCCTAGGTGCGACATCCAGGTTGATGGACCATCGAGCTTGCGATGGAACATCTCCTAGACCATTGCAAACAAGGCAGTGACTCCCTTTTCTAGCCCAACTACGACGGCCAGGACGACGGACCGTCGAGGCTGCGATGGACCGTCGCTGAGACTATCGCATTGAGGCAGTGTATTATTTTGCTGATTGATTTGCGACGGACGATCCGATGGACCATCAGGATGAGCGACAGACCATCACTTCGACTGTCGCAGACCCCATTCAGCATTTTTAACTCAATTTTAAAAGGGCTTTTTGGTCTTTTTCCCACTCTTTTCAGCCCTTATTTATATCCGATCAAGGCTCACAATTTCATTCTTCATCTTTAACATAAAAAACTAGGGTTTCTACAAAATCAAAACCTTTCTTTCTTCTTCAAGAAAAATCAAGAGAAATCAAGAAATCAAGAAATCAAGAATCTCTCCAAGAGCCTTCAAGAAAGAGTTTCCTAAGGTATGCAGATCTTGATTCTTGGGTCCCTTTCATCCAAGAAGCTCAAGAACCCTTTTCTAAATTTCAAAGATTCTTATGTTTATGAGTTTTCAAGATTCATGTGAATTGAAATTGGAGTTCATGCTATTATTGAGTTTTAATTCATGTTTTGTTTACAAGGTTTTCAAGCTTTGACCATAGTATGTGATATTCATGTGATGTTCATGATAAACCCTCTTCAAGTTGCTTGTTAAGTGATGTGTTCATGTCAATTAAGTGTAGGATTTGTTGAATAAGCAAAGCATGCTCCCCATATGTTTGATAAAATGTTTATGTGAAAGAATTAGAGCCATTGTAGCATGTTGACTAGAAATCCCCAATTGTGTGCCAGCCCATGCATACCTTAGTGAATAAATTGTAACGTGATAGCATGAAATTACCCAATTATGTGCTCTTAGATATATGCTAAGACTTTAATACATGCTAAGTGTTTGATGCAAGAACTTGTTGAATGGAGTATGAGCCAATAGCATGTCTCCCTAAACTATCACATGTTTATGATTTCTAAATGCTTGAAGAGATCCTTTAGTAATTATGATGGTGAATGAATGACCATGATCTTGATTATTCAAGAATGGCTATGTTTTACTTTTATGTCATCGAGCCCTGGGGTATTTATACCCGACAATTTAGATGTTGTCTAGAGCCTGTGTCAGTTTTCACGATAATCTCAGCCAAGCCACGATTCTTAGAACTCAGTGAGTTACAAAATTTAGAACTCTCAAACAGTTGCAGAACCTTAGAAATCCCAGAAATCTCAGTGATCTTAGTAATCTCTGTGTCTCTAGTATTCTAGCCTCAGTTCAGTACTCAGCTCAGATCTAGTAGTAATCAAGTGTTTAGTTCAGTCATCAGTAGTATTTGAGTAATCTATCTCGAGCTCAGTATCATTTAGCCAGATGATGAGATTCATTAGTATTTCATCAGATACGGAACCAAGTGAATTCAACATAACTCATTCATATCAGTCGAGAAACATGATTAGTATTAGATTCGGCTCAGTTTAAGTTCAGTTGAGAATCAGTTCAGAGTCTTTCAGTTAGGAGTAGGAGCTAGAACCGAGCAAGTGCAGGGATGGCAGCTCCCCGTTAGAGAGGCAAATTCGTTAGGAGCAATCCCTGAACACCAGAACTGCGTAGCCAGCGCAGGATGCAGGAGTCACCTATTAGAGAAAGGATTGTCACCCATTAGAAAAAGTCTTGACTATTATACTGCCTTAGGCTTGACTTCCTATGAGGGTCACCCGTTAGAGAGGCTTGACCAGAGTTGAGGTCTTTACCCGTGGCACGGTATTAACACCCTTCTATCTGGGGTTACAGGTTAGACCCCACTAGTTCAGATTCAGGGCATGTTGGTTAAGTGAGCACTCCTACAGTTACAGTTTCAGTATCAGTCTTCAGAAAAGAACTCAAAAATCAGGACTGTCAGATATAGTCATCTATCTCAGTGAGGAACTCAGATAGTTCCATTGATTCATGGGCTACTCTCTATATAGGCATAGTACCATATAAACTTATTCAGTATCAGTGTTATCAGATCCAGAGATTACCCACTAGATAGGCTTGATCTCATATTCAGTTGAGCATTCTTGTTATCAGATCCAGAGATCACCTACCAGATAGGCTTGATCTCAGTCTTAGATTCAGTTGAGTAATCTTATTATCATATACAGAGATCACCCACTAGATAGGCTTGATCTTAGTCTCAGATTTAGTTGAGTAATCTCATTATCAGATCCAGAGATCACCCGCTAGATAGGCTTGATCTCAGTCTCAGATTTAGTTGAGTAATCTCATTATCAGATCCAGAAATCACCCGCTAGATAGGCTTGATCTCAGTCTTAGATTCAGTGATTATTCTCATTATCAGATTCAGAGGTTTGATCTCAGATATAATCTTTTCTTACCATTGATAGTAGATTCCGGAATCATCCGTTAGAGAGGTTTGATCTCTGATGAAGTCAGTCGAGTGTAGAAAGCTCAAAATTCAGTCATTGTTATGAGTAGATTCAGTTAATCAGTTTTAGTATCATCGGTTTTTGAGATCACTCGCTAGATAAGACTGATTTCAACTCTAGTACTCAGTTATCAGTATCAGATGATCTAGTGTTCAGTATCTCAGGCGTTAGTAGTGAGTGTAGATGTCAGTAAAGCAGTATCCGAGTTTCAGTACTTCGAGTTGAGATGTTTTCAATTATTGTTTGTGCATTCATGCATATGTTCTCATTCATTATTCTTATGATTATTCAGTTAATTGTTCATGCATAATCCCTTGCATTTAGCCTTACCTTATTTTCATACTCGATACATTCTCATACTGACATATTTGCGCTACGGTATTTTATTTGATACCATAGGTTCAGAAACACGAGATCCAGAGTACCCTTAGCAGCTCAGTCCCAGTCAGCAGCAGTAGACATAGCAGTGAGTCCTCTTCAGTCGAGGATGATCCTTATTTTTTTATTATCGCATCAGAATTAGTTTATTTTTAGTAGACGGAGTTATTTGGGGACATGTCCCATCAACTCCACATCTTAGATAGTTTAGAGGTTTTTTGGACAGATGTATCAGTATTCAGTTTTTAGTTTTGAGTATTTTTAGATATTTTGAACCTTATGGATAGTTTTTGCATTTATTATCTATATTATGCAGTGCTCAGGTACAATTATCAGTAGAGGGTGAGCTTGTAGTACTTCAGGATCATGAGCACCTGTGACGTTCCAGTTGCAGAAAATTGGGTCATTACACTCATACATGGGTCATGAAGTGGATGGAGAATAGAGGCATTGAGGCATAGCCGATAGAGTGGGAGGAGTTTGTCACGACTTTCTTGGATAGGTTCTTTCTTCTGGAGTTGAGGGAGGCCAAGATTCAGGATTTTATAAACCTGAGATAGGGTAGCATAAGAGTAAGGGAGTACTCACTCAAGTTTATACAGTTGGCAAGGTATGCTCCTACTATGGTGGCTGATTCCAGGGCCAGAATGAGTACATTTGTGTTAGGAGTTTTGAAGGATGTGGTGAAGAAGTGCAGGATACCTATATTGGTTAGAAGTGTAGGGAAACTATGTTGGTTAAGGAGATGGATCTTTCTTGATTGATGGTTCATGCTTAGAAGATTGAGGAAGAAAAGCTCAAAGAAAAGAAAAGAAAGAATAAGAAGTCCAGAATAGGTAGTTTCAACTTTTCGCAACCAAGGTCAGAAGGTGGTAACCATTCTTAGTTCCGTAAATTTTTTTTTAGCTCTATCCCTATCTTCAGCCAGTGCTTCGATGCCTAAGTTTAAGTAAGACAATCGTGATAGGGAGCCAGGATCTCAGGCTCAGGGTAGTGTGAATGGTGGTCGTACCAATCCACTTTGTAGGAAATGTAGTAATAATCATCAGGGAGAGTGTAGAAAAGGTAGTAATGGATGTTTTAGATGTGGCAGTCCAGGCCACAAGATCTGGGATTGTCAGCGGTTGGTCAGAAAGGTAAGGATGTGCGTCAGTAGGGTCAGACCAACTTTTTAACAACTCTAGTAGGTCGCCCAACACAACAGGGTGCTACTTTCAGTGCCACCAGTGGGCACCACCAGAATAGACTATATTCTCTCCTGAACCGACATGATCAGGAAAGTTCTCTCGATATGGTTACAGGTATGTTATAGGTTTTCCACCTTCATGTTTATGCATTGTTAGACCCTAGATCTTCACTTTATTTTTTGACTCCTTATATAGTGTTACACTTCGGTGTCAGTCCCTAAACATTATTAGAACCTTTCTTAGTGTCTACCTCAGTGGGTAAGTCTATTACAGCCAGATAGGTATACAAAAATTGCCCGATCACAGTGTCTCAAAAAGTAACTTTAGTTGATCTTGTGGAGTTAGAGATGACTGATTTTGATGTCATTCTCGGCATGGATTGGATTCACTCATGTTATGCCTCAGTTGATTATAGAAATAGAATTATCCAGTTCTAATTTCGTAATAAACTAATTATTAAATGGAGGGGTAACACTTTAGTGCCTAAGGTTCAGTTTGTTTCCTATCTTAAGGTAAGAAAGATAATATCCAGGGGATGTATTTACCATCTCATTCGAGTCAGAGACTTAATTTCTAAAACTTTGAGTGTTGAGTCAGTTCTGATAGTAAATAAATTTCCCAATGTGTTCCCAGAAGATCTTCGTGGAATTTCCCTCGAAAGGGAAATTAACTTCGGAATAAATTTCCTTCCAGATAGCCAACCTATATTAATTCCACCTTACTGAATGTCTCCAACCGAGCTTAAGGAATTAAAGGATCAATTTAAAGATTTCTTAGATAAGGGTTTCATCAGGCCTAGTGTTTCCCCATAGGGCACTCCAGTCCTCTTAGTGTGCAAGAAAGATGGTTCCCTCAGAATGTGAATTGACTATCTTCAGTTGAACAAGGTCACCATCAAGAATAAGTATCATCTACCCAGAATAGATGACTTGTTCAACCAACTTCAGGGCGCAAGTTATTTCTCTAAGATAGACCTTAGATCTGACTATCACCAGCTCAGAGTCAGAGAATATGACATTCTGAAGATAGCCTTCAGAACTCAGTATGGTCACTTCAAATTCCTAGTTATGTATTTTGGACTAAGGAATGCTCCTGCAGCTTTTATGGACTTAAGGAACAGGGTGTTCAAGCATCCATAGTCTTTATTGACAATATCCTGGTCTACTCCCATAGTGAGAGTGATCATGCAGACCATTAAAAGGTTGTATTATAGACCCTTAATGATCATCAGTTATTTTCTATAGTCAGTAAGTGCAAATTTTGGTTAAGGTCGGTAGATTTTCTTGGTCATATCATTTCCGAAGATGGCATTCGAGTTGATCCTCAAAAGATTAAAGTTATGAGAAAATGGCCTAGACCCATCACGCTATCATATATTAGGATTTTCTTGGGTTTAGCTGTCTATTATAGATGGTTTGTTGAAGGGTATTGTTATATTGCTTCTCCCATGTCCAGACTAACCCAGAAGAAACTCAAATTTCAGTGGTCAGATTCCTACGAGAAGAGGTTTCAGGAGTTGAAGACTAAATTAACTTTCGCTCTAGTTTTGACCTTGCCAGATGGTTCAGATGGATTTTTAGTTTATTGTGATGCTTATAGAGTTTGTCTTGGCCATGTGCTAATACAGAGAGGTAAGGTCATAGCCTATGCCTCTAGACATCTTAAACCCCATGAAAGGAATTACCTGACCCACGATCTTGAGTTAGCAGCAGTAGTCTTTGCCTTAAACAAATATAGAGGCATTATCATTATGGGGTTCATGTTGATGTACTTACGGATCAAATTTTTTTACAGTATGTGTTCACACAGAAAGATCTAAATTTTTATCAAAGAAGATGGCTTGTGTAGTTTAAAGATTATAATATGAGTGTGTTGTACCATATGGGCAATGCCAATGTAGTGTCGGATGGCCTTAGTATATTATCTATGGGTAGTATTGATCATGTTAAGGATAATAGGAAGAAGTTAGCTTGAGAAATTCATCAGTTTGCGAGGCTAGGAATTCGGTTGGTTGATTCAGTCGAAGGTAGCATATGGGTTCAAAATGGATCAAAATCTTTATTGGTTGCCGAAGTAAAAGAAAAGCAGGACAGGTACCCTAGTTTAGTTAAGCTAAAAAATCTAGTCAAGGATCAGAAGGTAGAGGTTGTATACTAAGGGGGAGATGGTGTGATTCGTTGTCAAGATAGACTATGTGTTCTATGTTCTTATGGTCTAAGACAACAAATTTTAGATGAGGTGCATGGTGCGCAATATTCCATTCACCTAGGGGACACTAAGATGTACCGTAATTTCTGAGAAATCTATTGGTGGAGTGGTATGAAGAAGATATTGCAGAGTTTATGGATAAGAGTTTGAACTACCAGCAGTTTAATGTGGAGCACTGAAGGCCTAGTTAACATAGACTTTGTAATAGGTTATCCTTGTACACATCATCAACATGATTTGATTTAGGTCATTATAGCTAGATTGACCAAGTCAGCCCATTTCTTACCAGTTCATACTTCATATTCAGCTGAGGATTATGCTAGACTCTATCTCAAGGAGTTGGTAAAATTGCATGGGGTTCCGTTGACCATTATTTTAAATAGGGGGTACTCAGTTTACCTTTCACTTTTGGAAAGTTTTTCAAAAGGGTCTTGGTACCCAAGTTCATCTCAGCATATCTTTTCATCCTCATACAGATGTCCAGGCAGAGAGGACCATTCAGACATTAAAGTACATGTTGAGGGCATGTGTTTTTTACTTAAAGGGTAGCTAGGATGACCACTCACCTTTGATTGAGTTTGCCTATAACAATAGTCATCACTCCAGTATACAAATGGATCCTTTTGAGGCTCTTTATAGGAGGAGATGTAGGTCCCCCATTGCTTGGTTTAAAGTAGGTGAGGCTACTTTGATAAGGCTAGATTCAGTGTTTGCAGTGATGGAGAAAGTTCAGCTGATCCGTGATAGGATAAAGACAACCCAAAGCCGACAGAAATATTATGCAGATGTGAGAAAAAGAGATCTTAAGTTTGATGTTTATGACTTAGTGTATTTACAAATTTCACCCTTGAAAGGGGTGAAAAAGTTTGGCAAAAGGGGAAGCTCAGTCCTTATTATGTTGGACCATATATAATTTAGAGACGCTTTAAGAAGGTAACTTATGAGTTAAAGTTGCCTGTAGATTTGGCATCAGTACATCTGGTGTTCCATGTATCTTTACTACTGAAATACATTGGCGATTCAACTTTTGTTGTTCCTTTAGAGAATGTTAATGTGAAGGATAGTCATTCCTTCGAAGAAATCTAGTTGAGATCCTTGTCTGTCAAATTCGTACGTTGAGGAATAAAGAAGTTCCTTTGGCTAAGGTTCTATGGAGAAATCAGTCTGTTGAGAGAGCTACTTAGGAAGCAGAAGCAGATATGCGAGATCAATATCATCATCTTTTCTTTACAAATTTAGACTCAACTTGAGGTAATGGTTTTCTTTAAGTTGACGTTTTCTCATTTTTTGATTCAGCTATATAACCATTCTCATGTCACAGCATTCATTCATGAAATCAGTTCATCCATGTATCATGTTTTAGACCAAGTTATTTAATCACGTTTCAACTCATCAATATTCAGTATACGCTCTTAGTTTCCTTAGTATCTTAGCTTAACTAATTTCATTCGAGGATGAATGGTTCCAAGGGGGAGATATTTTAATACATCGTAAGATTCTAAGCTCAATTCAGCTTCTAGTTGAATGTTTAAGGGTTCAAGGCTTGAAATTTTCACTAAGTGTTGAGGACTGTCATTTTCAAGACCCCAAGATTTTATGAATTTTTATTTTTGGCCTTCCCAAACTCGATACGTTGGTTTTTAAGTTGAAACATGTTTAGGGATGTTAAAGGTGTGTCTCGAAAGAGTTTCAGAATTTTTAGATGGGATTCGGGGCATGTTTGGACCATAAAGGAAGTGACCCTTCGTGATAGGGCCCCATCATGGAGGCTAGGCCCCCCGATAGGGTTCGCATTGCAGAGGCTATGCCCCACGATCATGTCTGCGATGCGGATATGGTGTGTTTCCAGCTTCATAAATAAAAGGGGCCAAGGAGTAATTTGATCCTTTTGCTTCAACCCCAATTGTCCATAGCACGATTTATAACACTCAAAAGGGAATTATTTTCCCATTATCATCAAAATTACTTACATAGAAACCCCTCCTTCCCCATTCCCAAGAAAAAGGAATTCAAGCTTCTCCTCCCAAGAATTCAAGAGTTCTAGTTTTCAAGTTCAAGCCTTCTTCAATAATCTAACCATTGAGGTATGTGGGGTATTCATCAATGGATTTCTTCCACCCATTGAGTCCAGAAATCCTTTTTTTGGTTTGAGAATGAATTTTACTCTTTACTATGATTTAACTCAGTGAAAATCATGAACTTTTCCCATGTTTCCTTATGAATCTTACATTCAAGCCATGCTATTAGCTTTTCCATGTGAATTATGATTCTAAGTGATTTAAATTCTAAACTCCCAAGTTATGTTTGGTCAATACCATGTCAAGTTGTCAAATTCATGTATTAAGTCATGTAAGCATGATATCCTCTCAGGTTTAACTTATCCCCATGTTGTAATTCATGAGGTTAGCAGTTATTCAAATGCATTATGTTTTTGGGTTGCCAAAATTATGATTTACTACCAATGTTTTAATAATGTTATCATATTTAAAGTATCATTCAATATTGATGGGTTATGAAGACCCGATACCTATGTATTTACTCATATCTTAGACCTTTCAAGTAATAAGTCAGTTACACCATTATTCTTATCAGTATACTCAGTTGTTATGATCATGTTAAGAACTATCAGTTGTGATGCTCAGTTAAACTTAAGTCAGTACCAGTGTCAGTTCAGCTAGGAGTACGATTTAGCACCGAACGAACCCAGGGAAATGGGCTCACCTGCTAGTGAAGGGTGTAATCCTTAGTAGTAATCCCCGAGTTCTAGAACTACATAGCCAGCGTAGGTTTGAGAGTCTTCTTTCCAGTTAAGGGTTGACACATATCTCATGGGAGCACCTGCCAATAGAGCATGACTCCCTAGTCCTTCGAGATACCAGTTTAGTAGATCTACATAACCAGTGTTAGTATTCGTGGCAAGGTACTGACACCCTTCCAACTGGGGTTGTAGGTTGGACCCTAATTAGCTCAAATTGGGGTATGCCGATTACATGATACCTCCCACAGTTTCAGTCCAGTTATTCAGACTAAGGACAGTTTGGTTTTACATGATTAAGATATAGATGTTTGTTAATCAGTATCAAATATTAGTTAATAAGTATTTAGATATCAGTTAGTCATTATTCAGATATCAATTATTCATTATTTAGATATCAGTTACTCAGTATACAAACATCAGTTATCCATTCACTTAGATTTCAGTCGTTCAGTCACACAAGCATCAGTCATTTAGTTAATCAAATCAGCTCATCACATGTCTATGCTTATTTTTGCATTTATCCTTACATTTTCATGCACTTATGTTAGTACTTACATTATTTTAGTTAGTCTCTACCCTTCATACCAGTACATTCAAAGTACTGGCCGTATATTTTCTCTTGTGCTATGTTGTTTTATAACTTAGGTTCAGACGCATAGTTTATCGACCGCTCTTAGCCAGCTCGGTACCCATCTCAGCAGCAGTAGTAATAAGTCCTCATCCATCAAGGATATTATGACTTTATTTATTTATAGTAATTTCATTCATGTCAATCAGTTAGCATTATTTGGGGGTTTATCCCATTAACTCCTTATGTTTTATAGGCTTTCAGATGTTCTGACTAGATGTTCAGACAGTCAGTTTATCTTTCAGATGTTATCAGTTTTTTGCAATCTTGACAGTTATATTTTAGTTCAATATTCCATTCTAGACCGTATTTCATCAATATATCTTCCGCACATGTTACTTCGGTATTGAATTATTTAGTTCTCATAGAAGGTACCAGATCATGGGTTATCTTGGGGTCACTTGTGGTCGTAAGCATCGTGTTGTGACCAAGGGTAGTTTTGGGTCATTACAATTTTATCAGATTGAGTGTATCATTATAGGGTACTCCTATTTTGTTCATGAATAAAAATATTGGTTCTGTGCGTATGCATATCAATTATAGGAACCTGAGTAAAGTGACAGTGAAGAATAAATATCTTATGCCTTGTATCAATGATTTATTTGACCAGCTTCAAGATGCGATAATGTTTTCTAAGATTGATTTAAGATCCAATTACCATCAGTTGAGGATTCAGGTAGATGACATCCCTAAGACAGCCTTTAGGACTCACTATGGTTGTTATGAGTTCCTGGTGATATATTTTGTATTGACCAATACCCCAACAATATTTATGGACTTAATGAACTGTATTTTCAAACCTCATCAACACTCTTTTATGATCATTTTAATTGATGATATTCTTATCTATTCGAGGAGTAAGGAGAAACATGAGCAATATTTGAGGACTATGCTCCATATTTTGAGAGATCATATGGTTTTCACCAAATTCTTAAAGTGTGAATTTTGGATAGAGTCAGTAACATTCCTTAGACACTAGTGTCTAAGGATGGGATTATGGTGGATCTATCAAAGACTGAGGCTACTCGTGATTTGACCAAACCTACATCTTTGATCGAGGTTTGCAACTTTATTAGTTTGGCAGGCTACTATAGATGCTTCATTAAAAGTCTTTCTACTATTGCAGTGCCTACGACTAGATTGACTAGGAAGAAAGTTCCATTTTAGTGGTCTAGTGAGTGTGATTTGATCTTTCTGAAGCATAAGGACTTTATCACTTTAGCTCCTATTTGACTCTTCTAGTTAAGGGAGAGGGGTTTACTATGTAATATGATGATTTTGTGTTGGTTTGGGGAATTTTATGATATATCAAGGTCAATTTGTTGCTTATGTATTGATACAGTTAATGGTGCACGAGTGTAATATACCACTCATGATTTGGAGTTGGTGATGTAGTTCTTGGACTTACGATTTGGAGGCATTACTTTATGATATTCGCTGAAATATTTACCAATAATCATAATATTGGAGCTTAATTCAAGATAACATAGGTGTATTGAGTTGCTAAAGGACTATTAATCTCTATTCTATACCATCCAAATAAATGAATGTTATAGCAGACTCCTTGAACCAGAAGACGGTGAGTATAGGAAACTTGGCCTTTATTTCAGTTTCAAAGTGACCTTTAGTCTTAAACATTCAATTCTTAGTGAACATGATGATTCAACTTGATAATTTAGACCCCAAAAGTATTTTTGATAGTACTGAGGTTAGTTCTACCTTGATGGAGAAGATTTGGGGCCAACAATTTAAGGATAGTAGGCTTTGTGTGATCAAGTGATGAAGGGCTATCTTAGATTTTGAGGGTATTTTTAGATTCTATAGATGCATTTGCATTTTGAGGGTTGGAGGATTGATTTAGTAGATACTATGGGAGGCTCTTAGCTCCAGATATTCAATTCACCTTGAGACAACAAAGATGTATAGAGATTTGAGGCAACATTACTGGTGGAATGATATGACGAAGGATATGGAATACTTTGTAGCTTATTGTTTGTGTTGTTAGCAGGTAAAGGCCGAGTATTTGAGACCTGGTTATTTGATTTAGAAACTCCCATTCTTGAGTAGAAGTGGGAGAGAATTACTATGGACTTTATCAGTGGTTAGCCTCATTCTTCTCATGGTTCTGATAGCATTTGGGTCATCTTATTTTAGTTGACCAAATATGCTCATTTTATCCTATTTAGAATACCTTCAGTGCTGAGAGATTTTCTCATACCTATACTCGAGAGATGTTTCTCCTTCATAGGATACTTGTGTCTATTATTTCAGATAGAGGGTCTTATTTCACTTATAGATTCTAAAGAACTTTTCAAGAAGATTTGGGTACTCAGGCTGACCTTAGCATAATTTTTCACTCCCAAACTGACTAACAATTAGAGTGGAAAATTTAGGGTTTAGAGTATGTGCTCCACTCATGTGTTATGGACTTTTGAGGTTTGTGGGAGCAACATTTAGCCTTAGCAGAGTTTGATTATAATGATATCTATCATTTAAGTATTTAGATGGCACCCTTTAAGGTATTGAGTGATAGAAATTATTGATATTCATTAGGTTGGTTTAAGAATTTGAGGTTAGACCCCAAGGTACCAACTTGCTTCATGAGTCTTTGGACAGGGTTCAAAGTATTTAGGATAGGCTACGAGCAGCTCAGAGCAGGCAAAAAAGTTATAATGACTGTAGGCTCTGTTCTTTTAAGTTTAGTATTGGTGACTCAGTTTGTCTTCATGTATCTCCCATGAAGGGAATGGTGAGGTTTGGTTAGAGGTTCAAGCTCAGCCTCATGTTTATCGGTTTATTTAAGATACTTCAGATAGTTAGGGAGGTGGCTTATGAGTTGGCCTTGCCCCAGACTTTTTAACTGTCCATCCAGTGTTCTATATATATATGTTGCAGTGCTCTATTTCAAATAAGTCTCGCATGCTTAATTGGGACTTAGTTCAGTTGGATGAGAGGTTGACCTTTGTGGAGGTGCCAATTGCTATTTTAGCCATTTATGTTTGACAACTGCATTCCAGATATATTCGATGGTTAAGTTTTAGTGAAGGCATTTTCCAATTAAGGAGTCTACCTTGGAGATCGATCATGAGATGTAGTCCTAGTATCCCAACTTGTTCATGCCTTTCGGTACTTCTTGATCCTTTACTTTTGCGAATGAAAGTTCTTTTAGTAATGAATATTGTAATGAACCTCTAGGTTATTTCCTGCATTTTCATGCTTTTTCTGCATTTAGAGCTTTTCTATACCTTCCCCAAGTCATTTATGACTTGTTGGGACTGACAGTGCGGTCACTGATTAGTTTATTGGTTTTTAGAAATATTTTCTTATTTTGGAACTTTTGTTGTTAAAAAAAGGGTATTTGGCTTGAACTTTAGGTAAATGGGCTCGCATGTTAGTTCTGACAATTTCATTAGCTCCAAAATGTTAATTTTAGAATAGAGGGACCCTTGGTTCGGCTTCCAAGCTTTTTTGACTCATTTTGGGATATTGAGTAGATTTTTGCTAAAATGAGTCTATGAGTGTAGAGAACAACTTTGATCGAAATGACCTTGGATGAAAATTTTGATGGTGCCATTGAGTTGTAACTGCTGAAGTTGGTAGGGTAGCATAGTTTGTTTATGTTCGAGAGATTCGAATAAATCTCAAGGGTACGATCGAAAACTTGGAAACTTAGCCAATTTACTGATGATGGTGCATCTAGTACAGACCATAAATGGTTGTTACAATCGCAAGTCCTTGAATACATTCACTAAGGTTAAGGATTCTCAACCTTCACAATCGTGATCCATCCTTTGCATTCACAAAGGGTTACCAGATTGACTGGTCTAAGCCTCTTCTTTGTAATTGAGGGACTGGCGGCATATGTGAGGCCTATCTAGGCCGACCATCACAGTTGTGGTAGGGGTTTAAGACCCCGCAAAATTCTAAGCTCAACTCAGTCTTTTAAGCTTGCTAAGGGGTCCAGACTTAGAAAATTCTAGCTAAGTATTCAAAATTAGTATTATCTTGGCCTTCGTAAGTTGGCAACTCTATTTCACGACTCTTATGACCTTAAAGTATCAATCTTCAGATTGATTCATGATCAGAAATCTCAGTAGCTATTCTCGGATGAGTTTGGTATTTTTTGGACCTCGTTTGGACCATGTTTGGGAATCCAAAATAGTGTATCAACAGATCTCGGTGCGGCGCATTGGCCATCGCATTGATCAATATTTTTCCTTGGCTCCCAGTGGAAATTTCCAGTAAACTGACCCGAGCCGAGGCCCTGGCCGCAATGGGCATCCCAAACCATCAAGGCCCGAGATACCCCTGTAAATGCCCAACCCACTAGTGATATTGTCTGCTTTGGGCCCACGCCCGCACGGCTTTAAAATGTGTCACTAGGTAATAAGGCTTGCTTACTTTATACCCAACGTCCCTCCTATGTTTTTCCGATGTGGGACTCCTTATCCTAAGTTGGGGTGTTACATACACCCCCTTTATGGACTCAGCGTCCTCGCTGAGGTTTGCCCCACCGAATGGGATTTCCCTACACTCAGGACTGAGGTTTTCCTTGCCTTATCGGAATTTGCGTATACTTAGTATGAAATCTGGCCCACATCGACAGGGATGACACAAAAGCGGCTCTGATACCATTCTTTCATGACCTAAGCTGAGGCCTTGGCCTCGATGGGCATCCCAAACCATCAAGGCCCGAGAGACCCCTGTAACTGCCTAACCCACTAGTGATATTGTCTGCTTTGGGCCCTGGCCCGCATGATTTTAAAATGCGTCACTAGGTAGTAAGGCTTGCTTACTTAAATACCCAACATCCCTCTTGTGTTTTGCTGATGTGGGACTCCTTATCCTAAGTTGGGGTGTTACAAGGGGTCCCGCGCATATATGAAGGACCCCTGGGCATATTTTTTGTTATCTCACCCATTTTTCTTCCATTTTTATAAGTCCAAACACCATTTCTAGGGAGGTTATGAAATCATAGGAGATTAATTAGTGGATGTTGTGGAGGAAGTTCGATACATCATTGTACTTGTTTCCTCATTTTTATTTTCATAAGTTTTTGTTTGATTTTTAGTTCAATTCTTCAATTTAACTTTAAATCCCTAATTTACTTCCGGGTTGTTTTGGAGATGGTTTGCGCTTAGATTCCACCTATTTTTTAAGAATGATTCTTTAGATTAAAGGGACACATTATTGGTTTTAATTTTGTGATCCCTCAAGTAGGCTCTTCGAGGGATTTTTAGTTTGATTTAAGATTAGTGTATTTATATGCAATATAGGTTTCTATGTTCTCGTCCTAATATGTAGATTATTAATTTGTTAGTATGGCAGCATTCAGAGGCTTCTCAAAAGGGAAAAGCTCCAAAGTAGAGGACTTGAAGAGCTTTTGGCAGTGTCCAGGTAGGCTAGTCTTACTTTTCTTCTAGGATGAACATTAATATGGTGTTAGTATACTATTATGCTAGCTACAAGTTTGTATTTATGACTCTGTTGATGATTTAGTATTCATTGGTTAAGTTTGATGATCTAGTATTTATTGGATAAGTTAGCCGATTAGGGGCCTTTTTGGGTAGAATTTGTCCCAGTCTTTCTTCATATTGGATATATAGGACTAGTTTGGACTTACTTAGTATCTTATGATGTATTGTGAAACCTTAGACTAGGTTTGGGTAAGTGCTTGTTTTTGTATGGGTTTTTAGGACTAGTATTGGGCCTCGCCTATCCTTCTTTTAGGTCAATTGCCTAAATTAGATCCTTGTAGACCTAAGAGACTGTTATTCATTTCCTTAGACTAAATCTTGATCCTTAGGATGACTTAATCACTTTAGCAAGTTTCAATTAGCTTTGATACTCGGGGTAGGATAGTATTTGACCCTTAAAACCTTATCCCTAAACTTAATGAGTGAAACTCACATTGTTTATAGATTTGATTATTCGACTGGGAGTTTAGTACCAAATGGACTTAAGAGAAACTATAATATTGGATAATTACTACATTTAGTGTAGCCATTAGTTTTGGTTCAAGTCCAGCAATTATGATCCTCACACGGTATATTTGCGATTATGATACTATTCTTTAGTTTCGATTCAAGTCCATCAGTTATGATTTATATGTGGCATTTTCTATCATGATCCTATTCTCTAGTCCCTGTTCAAGTTCAACACTTATGTTCAGGGAGTGATATAAAAACAGCCCACTAAGATGACAAAACAGTCCACAAAATGTGAGAAGAACAAGCAACACAAAGGGATACAAGATGACAAACACAAAAACACACTGATTTGCAAAATAATGAAAGGATAGCTAGTGAGACAATAAATTATTACAAGATTAAGAACCAAGTGTATTTAAAAACTAACCCTAATGAATGTAATAATCAAAACCACACTCTTACGGTGACCGCCAAGGAAATCACTCACCTCAAGATCCACCATTTCCAAGCAAAGGTCAATATTGGCTTTTCCAAGCCCTATACTAAGGATGGCTTTTCCAAGCCCTAACTAAGCCAACACTAAGGTGGTATACTCTCAAGAGAGAGGATTTTCAAGTGTTTCATACATTCATCATCCAAAAACTAAAGAGAAAAGACCTAATAAGAGACTATATATAGCCTAGCTTATTACATAGTATAATGGACCAAAATACCCTTAATGAAAGGGGAGGTCATGTGTTGTTTCTTTAACATGTGCAATCCCCAAAATACCCTTAATGAAGGATGCTTATTCAATGCTCCAAAACTATGGGGTCACGCTTCAAAACTTGTAGTCTCGAGTTGGCATCAAATGTAAGCCCCCACGCAATCTTCCACACACGGGTTTGTTTAATGACATGCTCAAAACGGGTCCTCCATGCATTTTCTCGTATCCTCGAGGTGACCAAGTCTTGAGCCTCTATGTGTTGGACTCTAAAGATGTCATCAAGATATAAGATGACCATTTGTCCCGTATCATCCTCCCCTTCTTGAAAAGGATTTGACCTCGAATCTAAACCTTGCAAAACCGAAGAGAGGAAAAACAAATACAAACTCCTCATGGCATGAGGGTGAGGGTTAGAAAAACAAATCATCTCAACATGCCAAGGTTGTACATATTTGCAATATAACCAAGGATCCTTTGAATGAAATATTAAAAACTCAATGAAAGATGTACGAAGGATTTGGTTATGGAATTCACCAAGAGTGACACTTTGCTTGTCATGTAGGCCAAGCAACAATTTAGGTGCACCAATATCACCATTTCCATATTTGGCACCGGGGTAAGCTATACCATCTTTTTCACCACTAGGCTCATTAGGAGTGTTTATATCTCTTTAAAACAAGACATTATACCTAAAGAGTTCATGATCCAACCCACGGGCAGATTTTGAACAAGCTAGTTCCTCACTCTCTAAGAGATCAATATCAAGTTTCAAAGTGGTTTCAAGCAAAAGATTGTCCAAAGAATAGCACTCGGTTCACTCCCCTTTTGTTGACCAACTTTTTCAAATACTTCACTCACTTGAGTTTGCTTAATCACATCACACACATACTTAAGTGGTGGACAATTTTCACAAATAGGTTGATCAACACCAATTACACAAGACGATGTACTTCCATTCAACATATAGGCTTCAACACTAGGTGGACATAAATTGATCTTATAGGAAGAGACAATTTGGTCATCAATAGGATCAATTAGTGTATCCACACTCACAACATGTACATCATCAACAAAATTCAAAGAATCATTAAACTCACAAGTAAGTAAGCTACTACTCACACTCAATGGGCTACTAGCCACACAATTATCATTCAAATGCACAATAGTGTAAGAGTTAGCTATTTTACCTTGAAGTTCTTGAGTCGACTCTCCTTTTCTGTGTTGTGAAGGACCTCCACAATCTTGGGCAGCAACTTCACCTTGGCATTTCTCTCCTTCACTTTCCATGTCGATACCTACAAAATGTCCTTAGAAATAGAAGGACAAACAATGTTAGCTCGGTTTAGTGCCAATCCCCTCACTTCGATCCACACAACCTCTCCTTTTTCCACTCTCGAATTACCACCTTGCACACCTTTACTCCTCTCAATAATTTTTCTCTCATAAGCATTAGGATTGGAGTAAGTATTCACTTCTCTTTGCGGCTCAGGCAACATGTATGTCACGAGGTAATTTCCCCACCGGTCTCTTACAATATTTGGCCAATTTTGCACATTTGGAACTCTATGTTGTTCAAACTAATCGGCACCTAAGCATAAATGACTGTATGTAAATGGAATAATATCGCACCACACCTCCTCATGGTATTCAAATTGGGAGAAGACAACATTGACCCTCTCGATAACCTTAAATCCGTCCAAGAAGTATGGAACAAGTAAAGGATCACTAAACAACCCCAAGTAGTCAATCATGGATGGAACGGTGTAGTTACTATAGTACATATTATTTAACACAACGAGGCAGCCCGGTATCCCACAAATGGTCAGCTTTCCGGAGTGTACACTCCTTCTCAGATCAACATTGTAAAGAACACGAGTACCCCTCAATTTTAGAGATGCACACCCTCTTCTTCTCGTTGGACAACCTCCACTAGAGCTAGTATAACCATTCACACTATATCGACCTTGATAAGAAGTACTACAAGGTGGAGAATATGAATCTTCACACTCCTCATGTGTACTCTCATCATAGCTCTCATAAGCTTTGCGAACGAAAGGGTTATACCTAACACCAAATCTAGGTTCGGAGTGAGAAGTGTAAGACTCCTCACATGACCCAACGTCATCATAAGATCCATCACGAGGTCCTACATCATCTCCAAATTCACCATAAGTACTATGCACTTCATTCACCTCATTTTCCCCCTCAAAACCATAACTCTCAAATCTGCCCAAGTTTTGATCATGGCTATTATCATAGCCTCCGCAATCTCCCTCAACTTCGTAGCCATAAAACCCCTCACTACAATCATAGTCTCCCATGTTGTAGTCACAATAATCCCCGGCTATCAAAGACATGTTCCCCTAATATCACCTTTGTACCTACACAATGAACAAACAATATTAGTAGTAAAATCTCCTCACCAACACTCGTATACACCCACCATTGTGATTCTCACAATTTGAGCGGGGAATATTGAAAGTGGCTTATACTCCGGTAGTCAATAGGATGTCAATTCTACTTGGCGGCCGGAATGGATTTTTTTTTTATAGACTCAATACAAAAAAACAAAATTTACTTACGATCTTGAAACGAAGAAAATACTACAACTTATAAACGAGAAAAGCACAAAATACAACGCTTAACACGAAAGAAAATATACTCAAAAACTAATCTACAATCTAGTAGGTATTTACTAGTTTGCTAATTAGTACGAGAACTAACAAAATGGAAACCAATAGAATCAAAAAAGTGAAACTAGGAATTCCAACGTTCTTGAGCTATTGATGATGTGGCACTCGACTATTGGTCGATGGACAAAAAAATATTGTTGAAGTTGAGAAATTTTGTTCCACAATTTTAGTTGTTCAAATTTCACAAAGATGGGGGGAAATTTCGATTTTGGTAGGTTAACAAACAAGACTTTAAGTCCTTTTTTTCAAAATTCAAACCTTGACCAACTTTCACCTTTTTGGCAAGACAACCTTTTAGAGGTCTTGTCCCCCTTTCCTCTTTTGGCTTGTCTAGAAAAATGAACTTACTCCTTTTTGGTATGAAGACTTTTGGGAGGTCTTTTGTTTTTTTTCCTCTTTGGTAATGTCTTGAAAGTTGTTTCAAGACTAACAAGAGCCCACACTCTCTTCCCTTTGAATTTGGATCAAACAACAACCTTTTACAAGACTTCTTCAACACAACACAAGAACTTCAACAACAACAACAACAAAACCGTCCACTCTTCCCACAACAACTTACGATTTTTTTTTGCTCAAGAACTTGGGTTAGACTCAAGTAGTGTTAGAGATAAAGAAAACCAACATAACAAACAACAAATACAATCAACAAAACACCTAAATCTAGACACAAATTCGGCCAAACAACAACAACACTTCGGCCAAGACACCAAACCCGTAGAATAACTTCTTTTTATGAGATTTTCGACCTTGGACACCTCTTATAATGTTAGGAAATAAATATATAACACTAGAACACACAAAACACACAAAAATCACAAGAAAAATAGGATTCAACTTTTGTCCTAAACACAAAAACGTGGACCGATTACTATTTTTGAGTTTTTCAGCTTTTCAACAATTTTTTTTTTGAGTGACCAAACCCAAGATTGATCTCATGGGAACGAAATAAATGATTTATTTGATAGAAAATGATACAAAAACATCCCACCAAGATTCCAAAATAGTCCACAAAATATGAGAAGAACAAACAACACAAAGGGATACAAGATGACAAACACAAAGACACACAGATTTGCAAAATAATGAAAGGATAGATAGTGAGACCAAAATTATTACAAGATTAAGAACCAAGTGTATTTCAACACTAACCCTAATGAATGTAATAATCAAAACCACACTCTTACGGTGACCGCCAAGGAAATCAACTCACCTCAAGATCCACCGTTTCCAAGCAAAGGTCAATATTGGCTTTTCCAAGCCCTATACTAAGGATGGTTTTTCCAAGCCCTAACTAAGCCTACACTAAGGTGGTCTACTCTCAAGAGAGACGATTTTCAAGTGTTTCATACATTCATCATTCAAAAACTAAAGAGAAAAGACCTAATAAGAGACTATATATTGCCTAGCTTATTACATAGTATAATGGACCAAAATACCCTTAATGAAAGGGGAGATCATGGGTTGTTTCTTTAACATGTGCAATCCCCAAAATATCCTTAATTAAGGGTTATTATTCAATTCTCCAAAATCATGGGGTCACGCTTCAAAACTTGTAGTCTCAAATTGGCATCAAATGTAAGCCCCCACGCAATCTTCCACACACGAGTTTGTTTAATGACATGCTCAAAATGGGTCCTCCATGCATGTTCTCGTATCTTAGAGGTGGCCAAGTCTTGAGCCTCTATGTGTTGGACTCTAAAGATGTCATCAAAAGATAAGATGGCCATTTGTCCCGTATCAGGGAGATATTTCAGGTATGTGGTTTCTTGTTGTCTCACTTTATGTTTATTAGTGTCTATAATTCCGTCTCTTTGCTAGTGTACTCCTTGTTTGTATCCATTGGGCTTATGAGGGCTCAGGTGGATTATTTCTTTTGTTGTTTCTCCTTTTGGTCTTATGGGGACTCAATTAGATTATAGCTAGATTATAATTTACTTTAAGTTACTTATTTTGCATATTTATCATAATTGCCCAATTTGGAGTTTTACTTCCATTTATGTCCCTTATTTGTTACTTTAGTTTACATTCTCATATTTTATTATAGTTCTACTATAATTTAGATCAATCGACTTATGATGCCTACTGAGTACCCATTATTTATGATACTTACACTATACTTCTACATCTATTTCTTGATGCAAATCCAAGTACGAGCCATCGTCATTGACGTTATCCTCATGCTTGTTGCTGCTTCTAAGATAGAATGAGCTTTCATATCCCAGAGATGATACTCTCTTCTTCTACTACTGTAGGATAGTACTTTATATATTTCAAGACTATATGTATATTTGACATTGTCTAGTACTCTATTTTTTATTAGTGACTCTTGTATTGACCTTACCAAGTCATGGGAATTCTCTTTTGCACTTTTACTCTTATTCCTTTACTGTTCCATATGATCAAATTTATATATTTTGATGCTGAGTATTCTGTCGTATGCTTATATCCTTTATTCTTATATCTTCCATCGTTTAACCTATTACTTATCATTTCGGGTTATGATTTGACTTTTCTACTAGTGGGTTAAAGTAGGTGTCATCATGACTTGAGAAATTGGATCGTGACAATATAGATTTTAAAGAGTCTTTTTCGTTAGTTTCATTGAAAGAGTTCTCTATAATCATTATGACACTTGTAGCTCATTATTACTTATATCTACATCAAATGGACATAAAGGCTGCATTTTTCAACGGAGTCATTGATGAAATTAGGAACTTTTGAGTCTCAAGATCCAAAACACCTCATATGTAAAGTTAAGAGGTCCATAATGGTTTAAAATAGACATCCCATAAATGGTACTGAAAGTTTGATTGGGTGATAATTTCCTTTTGTTTTAAGGAAAACACCGTTGATTAGTGCATATATCTAAAGTTTAATGACAATAAATTTATTATTCTTGTGCTATATGCCGATGACATTCTACTAAAAAGTAGTGATGTAGGTTTATTGCATAAAACCAAGAAATTTCTATCTAGTAAATATAAAATGAAAGATCTTGGTGAGGCATTCTTTGTTATATGTAAAGATATCCATAGAGATCGTACTATAAACATTCTTGTACTATTGCAAAAGACTTACATGATAAGGTGCTAAGTAAATTTGGCATGCATAATTTCTCACTAGGAGATACCTGTGGTGAAGGATTATAAATTTAGTTTGTGCTAATGTCTAAATTTGGATATAGAGAAGAAAGAGATGGACAAAATTTTGTATGCATCAGTAGTGGAAAGTATCATGTATGCACAACTTTGTATGCATCCATATATAGCGTACATAGTATTGAATGTGCAATCTGCAAAATGGGTTATAGGAAACCTTCAAAGAAATACAGATTACATGCTCACTTATCAGAGATCGGATCATTTAGAGATTCATATTTTGTTGGATGTCTTGATAGTAGGAGATCCACATCAAATTATGTTTTCATGTTGTTGGAGGAGGTGTTTATAGAAAAGTATGAAGCAATCATTAATGGATTCTTCTACCATGAAAGATGAATTTGTATCCTTCTATGAAATATCAAATCAGGAAATTTGGCTGAGAAATTTTATCACTGGAATAAAGATAAATGGTGGCATACAAAGATCATTAAAAATTTATTATCATAATAAGTCTGTTGAGTTATGTTCGAAGAACAAACGAAGTTCATCTAAGTCAAAGAACATATACCTTAACATTTTAGTTGTTAAAGAAAGAGTTTTGAGTCATCTTGTGCAGGTTGAGCATATTGGTACAAATTCGATGATTACAAATCTGCTCACTCAGGGTTTTCAATCTGGAGTGTTTCATTAGCATGTAGCTCATATGGATGTTGTCAGATTTGATGATGAGCCAACTTAGTGAAGATTGTTTTTTTATTTATGCTTTTGGCATGTTAAAGTTTATGTTCTTTTTGAACTTCTTTGGATTGTCTTTCCTTGAGCCGAAGGTCTACTAGAAATAATAGAACTACCTTTGAGGTAGGCATAAGATATGTGTACACTTTATCCTTTCCAAACTCCATGTTGTGAGATTAAACTGAATATGATGTTGTTGTAATCAATTAAATATCCGAAGACATATACTGATCTATGAAATTACCTACATTGTGCAATAGTATGAATAATTACAAATCAATTACTCTGTTTCATAAAAAAATTTACGTATGTTCTCGAACGTATATGGCTAAAAATTCGACTATTGGACAAGAACTTCATAGGTGTTATGACCGAAATAATCAGGTGCGTGCAGAAGCTAAGAAAAAAAACTCAAAAAATGCCCAATAACAAGACAAAAGAGAAATATACCAAAAGAGACTAATTTAGCATCTTTCGATCAATCAATCTATAAGCACAAAAGGAGACGAGCAATCACTATATAAAAAAGAGTACAAAATGTCGAGTGAAATGACCACACAAAATTCACTCAGAATAAAAAGAGGTTCACACAACTGATAACATAACACTTGTGTCTATAAATTCTCCCCCTAAACAAAACACTCCAAACCCTTAGAACTACATTGTAGATGGTACCAAGTGAGAAGGAATGAACCTCTTTTTTATAAAGTGCGAAACCTAAGGATTAGCCAAACATGAAAAATATTTGTTTTCTGATTAGAAAAAGAAAAATCTAATCATGGTAAGAAAATTAGGGAAAACACCCAATGATTCTCCCCCTTGGCTTGAATTACTGACAAAAAAAATTTGCTTCACCTTCTTCACGTAATCTTCAATAGGATAAATCTCCATCTCCAAACCTTCTCCGTTGAATCTTTGTCTCTACACAAAGTAACACTTTGATAAAATTTCTCAAACAAAAATCTTTATTATCGTCAAATAGGTTGCAGATAGAACTAAATTCACCAAGAGGAACACCTATTTTGGATGTTGCTCTGTACTACTTTTTATGGCTGAAATAATCAGGTGTCATGTGTAAGCGAACAAAGCAAACCTCAAAAGACGCAAAATAAGAAAACAAACAGGAAATATACCAAAAGAGACACTAATTTAATGTGGTTCAGTTAATCGACCTACATCTACAAAAGGAGACGAAGAATCCACTATATAAAAGAGAGTACAAATTATCGAGAGAAATAGCCTCAGAAAATTCGCTCAAAATAAAAAGATACCCACACATTCAAGTGTTAACGTAAAACTTGTATCTCACCAATTCTCCCCCCAAAACAAAAGTTTAAATGCCCTTAGAATCATATTGTAAGTGCTACCAAATGATAGGAAATGAGTCCCTATTAAAAGAATGCAAAACCTTTTCCTATAGGAGAAAGGATTAACCAAACACCCAACACATAGGACATTAATCTAAACTTGAATGTAGGAATATCTAGTTTGTATTATGAAAACTTTTCTTTTAACAAAAGAATTGGTTGTACTGATAGCTCTAAATATTGATATTACATAGAATACTCCTCAAACCATAACCAAAAATAGATTAAATCAGTAAAATATTCTTAGCCTTAGTATAAAATTTGGATGCGAAAATACAAGAAACAATAATAAGATGTAAAACAAGGAAAAGATGCCTTACCCAACATGAAAAATATGGACCTGGACAGAGCTTCTGTAGTTGTCTTGAATATCTTATTGAATCTGCTTGGCAAAATTCCCAACAGATTCTGGACAGTTGCTTATATCTATAAGAGAAAGTGTCGTTATATCTACAAAATCTTGAGGGATTGAGACCAAATTCTAGCAACTATCAAGAAATAGGTGTTCAAGTCATGGAAAGTGATCACAATTGGCTCTCCAGTATCGAATGTCTAAATATTTTAGTAGCAAGAACTTTAAGAGAGGAAACCCTTCCTCAGCTAATTCTCACTCCTCATTTATGAAAGCTAAATTAGATATTTCAAGGGACTCGAGTTTGGGCAATTTACCAACAATGCTCAAATCCTTCTGATAAAGTATGAGCCTTACTGATTACTTATTTTAGCCTAACAGTTACCTATCAATGGAACAGGTTGGCTAATGTGTTCCTATGTAGCTAAAATAGTAAATAATTACACAGTGATGTTTACGTGGAAGATACCTGACTCAAAGAGGTGTAAAAAAACATGACCTATACCCTCTACAAGATTTAACCCCAAATCCTCTAAAACAATTGAGCCTCAACAAACAAAAAATTACAAGACTCTTGTAACCTAGGAATTAAACTCTAACTCTTAATTCAACAAAAATACAAACCTACCTAAGGTAAGTGTTCCCAAGTCTTCGAGTTCCCAAACTTGAAGACAAAGCTCCTAACTCAGTTTATACATCATTAAGACTATAAAACAATACAACTCGAGAACCAACCAAATACATAAAGTATAAGACTCCTTAACTCTAAGTAATAGGAGCAGGTTTAACTCAGCAGCTTCAAGCTTTGGAACTTCATGCAATTGTCGATATGTTTCTTTCTTTGTAAGTGTGTGAGAAACAAAGTGAGTTACTCTCTCGATATATAATGACCCTCCAAAGAGTCCTTCACTATGTGCTTTCTTTTGCAGCCCTTTTGACTCTTCAACTTAACAGACTTCTTTATTAAGTTGAAGTCCTTCTTCAAGTGAAACTTCTTGCTTTGGTAGAACTCCTTCTTCAAATTGATCTCCTTATTTGAGTGAAACTCTTCCTCCTCAGCTTATCAATTGAGTGTTGTATTTAATTACAAATTTATCACATGTGATCCATCAAGAGTGCAAGAGGGTTTATCCATTCCTTATCCATTCCTGTCCACTTTCCCTAGTGACTGTCTTCATGTGATTGGACTAGCTTGAGTAGCATGTTTTATTTATACATTAATCATTAAAACTTCATTGATCTAATATTCATTTAGTCATTATGTCTTCTTGCATCACTGAACCGAATTATGTATTTTTCTCTGCATATCAGTGGACCACTTCAACTAACATGTTTCAGATTTTCATGTTAATCAATAAACCATCCCAACAAGTTCCCCCTTTTTGGTGATGACAAATAACTGCTATATCACTGAATTGCTGACTTTTTCTGTAACCACCAAACCATGACTAAATATGAAATACGTAAGTTATGAGTTATAAAAATTGTATATACCAAGTTAACCAGGAAGTCTTTGAATTATGTAGTCCAAGTCTTCCTCCTTTTGGCATCATCAAAAAGGTATAAACCTCCAAAAAAACTATTCTCATCATGTCCACTTAGGCTATCACCAAGATAATCAATACAAGACTAATGTAATAAAGTAATATGGTAGTCAAGATAGTGATAAATGTAACCATAAGAAAAAGGTGATTTCATTGATATAGCAATCTATAATTTACAGTCAAATCACCAAAAAGAGTACATGAAGTTATCTAGGCATAAGAGACACAAAAAGAGAGAAACAGGTAGAGAATTAATCCTAGGAGCTCTAAGGAATATGGTTGAAAGGGAATGAATCAGGTCAGATAAGCTTGGTTAGTTTGCAGATGATATCAGCATTTTCAGCCCTTTCCCTGGCAAGATCCTCTTCAAGAGTTTATATCTAATCCTGAAGCCTTTCTCTCTCAACAACATAGGATTCTCTAACTTCATCAAATTCATCTAAATCATCAGCCAACTCATTTCTTACCCATTGTAGTGGGGTATCTACTTGTCGCATGGAAATAGGTAGAGCAACATGGTTTAATCTACCAATGATGTCCTTTGTAGTTTTGAGTGACCAAACCTGAATAGGCACATCAAAAGCCTTAAAAAGAGACCCCAACAAAAACTCATATGAAAGTGCATGTGCCTTTTGTCATCTTTCAAGAGTATCCTTTGCATATGTCTGATGATAAGGCTAGGAAGATTTATCTTGTCCTTTGTGTCAAGCAACTCCATTATAGTGAGATCAAGATAGCTAGCCTCATTTCTCCTATCCTTTATGGGAATGAGAATTTTTTACACTAATTCAAAGTAGAGATGATGAAGAGGAGACATCTCCCTCTTTAAAACACGTCTATGTTGATCTAACTTGGGATTTCCTAAAAATTTCCTAGTAATGGCCAAAGCAGAGGCCAAGTTGTCTAGAGAAGGTAATTCAAACTTCATGTAGTTATCCCATCCCCCAAGAGGAATGCCAAGAATGTGGGCAACATTCTCCGCACTTAAATTCAATGGAATACTACGAATAGTTATAGTGAAAAAGTTTCCCTTAGCAGATCCATTCGTGTAAAACTCATAGACTTCAAGGTAGCCAAATTTATGTTGAGTCTCTCCTTGAAGCAATAAGGAGGATGAACCTTGAAATTGAAGCGTGTTTAATAGAATTTCCATCTCAGGACCCCCATACCCAGTGATAACACATCTACGAATGAATTGTATCTTTTGGAAATGTAAAATGTGATCCAAGTGAGAATCCACAATTTTAGAAGTGTGAATATCAGTGTGGGAAGGAAAATCAAGCTCATCCTCAGGAGAGGAGACTTAGCATACTCAGTAGCTTCGAAATCAGAGGAAGGCACAGGTTGTGGAACCAGATTCTTGGATGTGGATTTTGAATAAGATTTGGATGAGGAACCAGATAGAGGAAGTTTGTTGGGAGTATATTTTCTTGAGGAGAAAGTGGATGGAGTAGATTTGGGAGAGTTAAATGTAAAAGGCTTGGGAATAGATCGTTTATAAGTTCTTCCTTTTCGGACACTACGAAGAAGGAGCCCTGAATCAGAGGGAGGAATCTGTGGAGGAGAGAAAGAAGATTTCTTCTTTTTTTTTGCTTGAAGAGCAGCTTTAGATGATGCTTCTTCTTGTCTTTTGTGATTTTGTGTGAGAAATGTGAATGGGTGTACGTTTTTGTGAATCCTTTATAACTTATTTAAAATCTTAAATGGGAATATGATCCCCAGATAATTTGACAAGACGAGAACAAGTTCTTCTCAGAGTAATAATTTTTGAATTGGTTTTTGAAATTAAAGACAAGGAATGTTTAGTTTCAAGTGGAAGTATCTGCAATGGAACAACATTCTGGACAATGTCAGAAGGGTTGAACTTTTGAAAATAAGCTTCTTTGTCAAAGGATTGGAACATGGGTTTGAAATTGTACCAAGCCCTAAAATCAGATAGCTTAATGAGAATAGAAGGGAAGATTTGAGAAACTGGTGCAAAATCAGGATGTATGATAAGAGAGGTGATATGAGTGGATGGCTCGATAGATTCGGTATTAGAGAGTAAAGAGGTTTTTTGGGAAGCCATTGATATGAACTTAAAAACTCTTTTTAAGAATGGACCAGGTAAGAGTAGTATGTAGAGAAAGATAGATGATCTTGGATAGTGGATGAATGGGATTTTATAATCCAATAGATGAATTGAATTTTGAATAGAAAAAGAGAAGATAAAGCGTGTAGGTATAATTGGTTGTGTTAGATGTATTTAAGTGGGAAAAGGAGATGTGACCATTGACAGAGGCGGCAACAACTTTTTAGAGAAAAGAAACTTTTAAGATTTTGGCGGTTACAAGTTTCCCTTCTCTTT
Source organism: Capsicum pubescens (assembly GCA_030864215.1). NCBI lineage: Eukaryota > Viridiplantae > Streptophyta > Magnoliopsida > Solanales > Solanaceae > Capsicum > Capsicum pubescens. Next base: position 268,152,727 of record CM061540.1, on the reverse strand, counting down.
TGATTTTGAAATTGAAAGAACCATATGTGCGTAGATGTTCCATAATACTTTCTTAATAAGTGACTGAAGTAAATCATACCTTGCCATCTCCATGATTTCCAATGACTTAGCTTCCTCTTTGCCTACACAACTAAAAACCACTACTTAATTAAACCATCATTATACTGGAATTGGGATACACAATTAGATGTGCTAGAATGATAAGAATAGGTGAAATATTTAGGAGTAGGATAAATGTTCTAGCCAATCATTGAGGGTGGTATATGCAATCTTAATCATCCCCAATATTAACCTACTTCCCTCAAGTTGTTCTCTACTCAGAGCCTTAATAAACTCATTAGTAATTTCATCTTTAATCAAAACATGATAGATACAAGACCTTTTTCAACATTATGTTCAAAAAAATGGTGTCAAGTAGTACAAATTCTTTGCAGATTTAAAGACACTTGTATTACCATAGAGGATAGGAACACAACTTATACTAACATACTAAGCCTCAGTATTGGATAGAGCTACTGAGTTTTGTTCTTCAGTGGACTAGGTTATTAGACAATATCCCTTAAGGTGAATGATTCCTGCAATGCTTTTTCCTATCTATAGAATAATCTACATAAACAACATCATAGTATCAAGTCGAAGGTTTACTCCCTTCAATACTCTTTTCACATTATTTGTAGAGTGTTGTGTTGTTGAATTAGTTTCTTTACTTGTTCCCCCTATAACTATACCTTCAGTATGCACAATGAAAAGGTGGTACAACTTGATCCTCTTACTCTCTCAGTTTCTTATCCTCATTTGTAATGAAAGAGGATTTCCCCTACTTCTCCCTTACACGAGCACTACAGATCTGACCATCCTTCAAAGACTTTTGTTCTAATTCTCCTAATCTTTTCAACTCTAGTAATGGTGCCCCTTTTTTTGCCATCTCCAAAAAATCCATTCTCCCTTTCAAATATGGTGAGTGAAAGCAACTTTATTTGTTTCCAGTCTTAGTCCTTGAGCAAGCTCTAGCCATGTATTAAGTTTGTTTTCCTCCTTTCACTCTCTACTGTAAAACAGATTAGTTGTTAACTTTAGGAACCCAAGCGAGCTTGGGTCCTTTCTTATGAGTAAAAGGTTGAATCAGATTCTCATGGCCCATCGAGGCAACAAATTGTGTGACCTGTTTCTCTGATCAGTTTTTCTTTTCATCCTATTTGTCTGTACTATCAAGAGGTTGGATTTATTTGCCATATTTGTTCTCTTGTATCTTCTTTTAGAAGCAAATGGACATTCAGTAGTTGGATGTCTATGATTACTACAAATCTATAATATATTAAAAGTATGAAGACCCTTAGAAAAGTAACTTGAACTTTTTGCCCTTCATTAAAAGACTCCACAATAGACAAAACTGTCATTTACCATATTACTAAATTATTATTTAATTATTTTGTAATATTTTAGGTGTCCCATTAAAATTTGGTTGTTAATCTTTCCTTATTTAAACATAATTAAAAATACTATTAATTTTCAAGGTTATTAATCTTTCCTTGTTTAAACATCATTAAAAATATTATTAATTTACATTTGAGGAACTAATAATAAATTAATCTTTATGTAAAAAGACATAACCAAATACTAATAGTTTTATTGATTAAGATGAAACACTTATAATGTCAAATTATATCTTTTAAATAGATACAACATTTATTTTAACTCAATTTCTATTTTTTTTATAATTTTATTTCTTTATATATAAGTATACTTATCAACACGAGACACACGTGTAAAGCACGTACACTTGAATGGTATAACATAAATCCTTAGTAATATTAGAGCTTTTGAAAAAACCCAATCCAGCCCTTTCACTATAAGTTTTTTCACCGAGTTGATGAACAATTCTTGAGGAATTTGTCCATCTGTTTGCCCTTTCAAGATCAAGTTTTAGTTTTGATACTTTCTGTCTTAATCTGTTCACCTTTTCCTTTTCATTACTATATTCTTGTTTGGATTTGGTCAATTTAAGGTCAGTATTTTCTTGTTCATCATTTTTTCCCTTTTTTAGAAAGAGTCAGTTTCAAGATTTCAAATTTTAAAATCAGGTTTGAAGAATCAAGTTGAATAACCTGTTCCTTAAGAGTGCTATTTTCCTTTTCAATAGTGTTCTTACGGGCTTCTAGATCAATAAAGTCAAACTTGAGACTTGCAAAGTTGTTGAATAACTCATCCCTATTAGAAGTTAATTCTTGAAAACCATCAATTAAAGCACTCATTGAGGAAACGAGTTTCCTTTTAGAAATAAATGTAATTTTTCTTTAAGCTCAAGAATACTTACCTCAGAAGTACCATCTTCCTCTTCTAAATCTGAATCTCCAATGTCCATAAGTGCAGTTTCATTACTCTCATCATCATTTGATTTATCTGAATCAGATCCCCAAGTAGCCACCATAGCATATTCTTCCTTCTCTCTTTTCTTAGCCTTTTCTCTTAATTCTTTCTCATCTCTTTCCTTTCTCTATTCAATTTCCCAAACAGGACAATCTATGGCTTGATGATCAGTTTTACAACACTTATAACACCAGTGGGATTGTCATTGGAATGTCTTTTTCTACCTGTTCCATTCTTCTTTTTAAAGACTTTGCTGAAATTTTTTGTTATAAAAGCCACCTGATCTTCAGTCAGTTCCTCTTCCCCATCACTGTCAGAAGCCTTTAGGGCTAAAGTTTTCTTAGGGGCTACCTTTTCATTCCTGGATTTATCAATTTACATCTCATAATTCTTTAGATTACCTACTAATTCATCCAAAAGTCATACAAGCTAGATCATTTTCCACCGTAATCGCAGTAACCTTGACATCCCATTTAGATTTTGGCAAGACCCTCAATAGTTTCTCTATTTGTTCCTCAGTAGTGATGACTTTTCCCAAAAGAGGTCAATTCATTTGTTAAATCAGTGAGTCTTGACATCATTTGATGAAGGGATTCTTTGTCCTTCATCTTAAAAGCTTCATATTCAGAAGAGAAACTCTGAATTTCCTCACTTGAGTGGTGCCTTCATGCTCATTCTCCAAGGTATCCCAAATTTTTTTGGCAGTGGTACAAGTAGACACTCTGTTGTACTCAATTGGACCTAGTCCACACACTAAGATGTTTTTTGCCCTTGTATTTTTCTTTAGTGCCACCAAGTCATCAACAGTAAATTCACTTCTCACCTTTTTAACTTGTTCTCATCTTCCAACTTCACTGGGATAGTTGGACCATCAGTAATCCTGTCCCGTAATTCATAGTCTTCTCCTTGAATGAGCATTTCCATTCTAGCTTTCCACCAAGCGAATTGAGTACCATCAAAAAGAAGAGGCCTAGTAGTGGATTGTCCTTCACCATGACCACTAGAAGGTGCGGAAATCATCATAGTGATCTTTTCTTAGGTGTTAACCTTATGTAAGATAACCCTGCTCTGATACCACTTGATAGAGTACGAGCCCTACTGGTTAATTTTGTTAGCCTAACAGTTACCTATCGATGGAACAAGTTGGCTAACGTGTTCCTATATAGCTAAAACATTAAGTAATTGCACAGTGATGTTTACGTGGAAAACACCTGGCTTAAAGAGGTGTAAAAAATCACGACTTGTACCCTCTACAGGATTTAACCCCAACTCCACTAAAATAATTGATCCTCAACAAACGGCAAATTACAAGACTCTTGTAAACTAGGAATTAAACTCTAACTCCTAATTCAACAAAAACACAAACCTACCCAAGGTAAGTGTTCCCAAGTCTTCGAGTTCCCAAACTTGAAGACAAATCTCCTAACTCAGTTTATGCTTCACTGAGACTAGAAAACGATACAACTCGAGAACCAACCTAATACATAAATTCTAAGACTCCTTAACTCTAAGTAATAGGAACAGGTTCAACTCAGCAGCTTCAAGCGTTGGAACTTCACTCAATTTGTCAGTATGTTGCTTTCTTTGTAAGTGCGTGAGTAACGAAGTGAGTTACTCCCTCGATATATAATGAACCTCCAAAGAGTCCTTCACTGTGTGCTTTCTTTTGCCGCCCTTTTAACTCTTCAACTTAACAGACTTGTTTGTTAAGTTGAAGTCCTTCTTCAAGTGAAACTCCTTGCTTTGGTAGAACTCCTTCTTCAACTTGATCTCCTTGTTTTAGTGAAACTCTTCCTCTTCAGCTTATAAATTAAGTGTTGTATTTAATTACTACTTCTTTTTATCACGCATGATCCATCAAGAGAGCAAGAGGGTATATCCATTCCTATCCTCTTTCCCTAGTGACTATCTTCATGTGATTGGACAGAGTAACATGTTTTATTTATATGTTAATCATCAAAACTTCATTGATCTAATATTCATTCAGTCATCGTGTCTGTAACACGTTTTATTTATATGTTAATCATCAAAACTTCATTGATCTAATATTCATTCAGTCATCGTGTCTGCTTGCATCAGTGAACCGAATCATGTATTTTTCTCTGCATATCAGTGGACCACTTTAACTAACATGTTTTAGATTTCCATGGCAATCACCAAAACCATCCCAAAACTTTCCATGTAAAGTAGAAAGTTCCTCTAAAGGTTAAATTATTAAGGTTTTTGCGGAAAAGCATCTGGAGGAGGTAGGAGAAAAGGTGGAACAGCAATTGCAGGAGATGACATTTTCTTCCAAAACCTTGGAGGATCTTGTGGAGTAGAACCTGATGGTGAAATGTTTTCTAGAAAGCAAGCAGGAAATGTATCAATTAGATTAAATTGCAATTCTTCGAGCTGATCTAAATAGCGAAAATCATAGAGGTCCTTGCGACTATAAAAGTCTTCTCTGACGCCACAAATTTGCAACTTCTTTAAATTGGGAAATAGTCTATAGGCAGAACCAGTACAATAACGAGGATTCCATCCAGAGAGACATTGCAAATTTTCAAAACCAAACTATTCTTTGTAGGCTCATAATACTGCAAGTAATTCCAGTCCAAATGGAGGTACCTCAGTTGCGGCATTGCCAAAATTTCCAAAGGTAATGTGAAAGGATATTTCCAGTTACTAAAGGAATATGAAAAATAAAGTGTAAAATTTTGCAGATAACACAGGCTTGATATCAATGGAGGAATGTCTATTATTGATGAGCAAACCTCTACTTCGGATCCTAGATATTTCTCCAAGCGAGGATAAACACATAAAGCTAGGTATCTCAAGTGAATTAAATGAAGTATTCCAATGGGAAAAGTTGGACAGCTAATTGAAGAAAGATCTAGTACTCTTACTAGCTTGAAAGGCAACTCCGGAATGGAGCATTGGAATTGACCAAACAAGATGATGGAATGAGCCTCATAGTTACGGCACCTAGACAATTCTTCCTCATTATGGATACCGGTCCTACCACGACTCTTAAAGAAACACTGCATGAATTGTGCATATGGATGTTGATCACTCTTTTCTCTGACAATACTAACAAAATTCAGGTTTCGAGCTTCCTTCAAGCACCGCTCACGGGTCACGTCATGCATTCCATAACTCTCAATTTTTCCATCAAACCTCAAAAGCTGGATGGAAATTAAACTTCTACCTGTAAGTTCTTTTAGACATGTTTTCGCCACCTCTTATATGCTTTTCATCTCTTCTACCTTCAAAAATCCAGCTTACCTGTGCTAGCATATTCACCAACTTCTACATTCCGAGTAGTCAAGAGTATTCGGCTTCCATTATCACAGTCTGGGAAACATAGTTTTATATCATCCCAAGCTCCTGTAGTCCATATATCATCAATGACTACCAAGTATTTCCTGCCTTTTAGAAGCTTTTGTAGTCGGTCCTCTAGTTCCCCATCTTATTGGTGCTCAAGATAATCATTAGTCTTTACACTTATATAAGAAAGAAGACCCATGACTACACTTCTAATGCAATACTTGTGCAAAACGGTAACTTTTGCACGAATATCAAATCGAGATATAGTGAATGGATCATTGTAAATTTTGGTAGCCAAAGTTGTCTTACCGATCCCCCCCATACCAACAATTGTGACAACTTCTAGTACCTTTCCTCCTCGAGCAAGTCGATCCTGCATGATCTCAAACATGTTTTCATGGCCAACCCTTACGTTCTCGGACTCGAAGGCATGTTGAGATGCACTGGGGAGAGTCAAAGTTTGTTCTTTAAGATGCTGGATGTTGTTGAGTCTGTTCTTCACTGCCATCCACTTCTTCATCTTTGAATCAGTCCATCCTACAACTTGTTTCACGAGGGAATAAAGTTTCCAAAAAGCTCTTCTTCGTTTTTTTTTGCATCTTTGGCCAAAAAAAACTTTCCTTGATTCCAAGTCAACCACATCGTCCTCTCTGTATGCTACCTCCGCGATTTGTGCTTCCTAGCTTGTCAATGCGTTGAACTCACCTGTTATATCGCAGGGCTTCTCCTGAATTGCTCTCATGGATTCTATCTCCTCATAGAACACTTGCAAGGAAAGTCCGGTAACTTGCATTGATTGTTGTATGGTACTCATAAGAGAAGTAATAGCAGCATACACCATATGACACTCTTTCTCTCCTATTTTCTCACATGTATTTGATCAAAGTAGGGAATTTCTGCACAAAGAAGAAGGCAGAATATCTCTCAGTATGACAATGGACGAATTTCCACAAGTTCTATAATTTCTCAATGTAAGAAACAGAAAGTCAGAAGGGCTTTCTCAATTTAGGAATTCATCTTATGGCATTACATTTATTGAAAGCTACTCCCTTTTTAAAACTCTTTTTTTATTTTGTCTCTGGCATTGATTTTTCTTTTCTTTTTATTTAATTACTGGAAGTAAACTGAAGTCTCTATTTCAACAAATTAAATTGAAGCCATCTTCTTTGACTGCTTCTCAAAGTTGGCAGTAGATTTGCTCTATTTTCATTCGTTCATTATCCTATGTTCTGCTCAGAAATCAGCACAAATGTTTGTCCCATTTTATATGTGGAATTTACAGAGTGATAAAGCAGTGACATGATCAGTGATGTGTTGCAAGGAAAGATGTTGAAAGTACAGTGAATAAGAATAAAGGTATCAAAATATAACTCTCATGTAACCAAGGGGACTAGACCATATACACACATTGAATCAGTATAAAAATATTGTGTCTTGTTTACTTACTGCCATTACTTTATTTTAATTTCTAGACTTTCTTGAATCCGAAAACTTTACAAGCTGTGAGCATTGATTAAATTCTGTCTGAAACATTGTATGATTCATCAGATGAATACGTAAATACTCCCACCATGATTAAATACTCACGAATGAAACAAGCCATAAAACAACAATACACATAAAGGAACTAATCCTTACCAAATGAACATCAATATAATACTCCTAACAACTTTCAATTAAAAAATGAAGTAAATTACAGCCCCTTTGAGCAAAGAAAATATGAAGGCCATCTTCTTCGACCGCTTTTTATTTCCATGTTGGCATCTCTCTTGGACAAAGTCAAGAAATAATAGAAAATATTGGGATCATTTGAACTCATTGACTATATGCTATACCCTCCACAGCTGCTACTTTGTTTTGTTTCCTAGAATTTTGGTCAATTCACGTTAACAATTATCTTGAGGGAGCTGTGTGTGCAAAATCTACTGATGCAATTAGTATACAAAACACAAAAGATGGTGAATAGAAGCATGGGTAGGTTTGAATGAGAATGACATGGCTGAAATCGCGAGAGGCCTTAACATTTTGACATTTTATCCTCCACCTCGAAATCATTAGTTGAATCCTCAATTTGGATAAACTGAAACTGCATTATGTATCTTTTCATCCAATCATCACATTCTCGGGCTCCAAAGCACATTCATATCTAGAGGCAAGAATCAGATTTTGTGTTCTAATCTTTCTTTTGTTATTCCTGTTTTTCAATTTGCCATGACGGAATCAGTGTGAAATATAGATTTTTTCAGAGAGAGCATTCTTGATTCCAATGTTCAACTATATAATCTGCGATTGCTCCATAATTTCAGGTTCTAAGCTTGTAAATGCCTCAATATTGCTGTTATAGTACAGGGTTTCTCTAGAACAGTTAATTAAGTCTAGGAAAATGCATTGATTGCTCATATGGGAAGTAATAGCAGCACCACCCAAAGACTAGTTTGCCACAATAACAAAGAAGCAGAACTCTGAACTTGATAGTTGATGAACATAGTCCTATCTGATATCTGTTGTGAAATTTCCGCCAAGCAGATTCCATATCTGTAAGGCTGTACGGAATGTTTCATCTGACCGTTGTTATGTGTATTCATGCATCATATTCCATATTACCGTTGTCACTCTCATCTTCTGCTTTCAATCAACAAAAAAAAACGGCCACAAAAAATGAAAAATGAAATGTTACATTTCCCAAAATTGAGGAACAAGAGGAAAATATATCAAGAATGAGCATCCAAGTATAATAAGTTACACGATATTGGAAGGATTTAAATCATAAAATGACAACGTAGAGAACCTATATACTATTGGTGCAATTTAACTTATTAAAACAGGTTATTATTCTATTATCTAGGTCATTTTATTGAGCTTGCTATGAAGAGTTATAGGTTGTTGCAGGTCAATGTAATAACCCAAACTTTTAATGAGGGGTAAATGAGTAATTTAGCCTATATTATTAATATTAATTAATAGAATTAAAGTGAGCAAGCCAAAAGATAAAACCCTCTCCTTTATTCTTGTGAATGCACGTTCTGATTAAGGAATAATTTTTTTTCGGTTTTCAGAAGCAGCAACACCTTTAGAGGAGTAGAAAAGAAAAGAATAGGGTAATTAATCTCTTTACGCTTGGAAGGGAACGAGTCAGCGACGTAGAATAACATTTAGCGAGCTACACCAGTGAACCATCATATTTATTAGTTATGAGCCTTGTTTATAATTCTTTAATGTGGAAACTGTGCACACAATTAGTATTTGAGAAGATTGGTTTTAATGATATTAAAGGAATTGAACGGAAACCATTGATTATGTACTGATGGAAGAGAAAACGAAAACATTATGATGATACAATGATTGAGAAATGAGTAGAGAGAGCAAAGGGAACATATTCCTTGTAGGACTTCTGATTGTGTTCGGATACTAATTGATTTTGAACATGTTAACTTCATGCACGTGAAAGAAAGATAAGAGTACTTTCTGCAAATATGCACATCATCTGTATTAGTGGCGTGTTGGATGTACAGTAGAGAGTGTCTTATATACTTGTGGCTAACTAGATCAAGGAGTTAGGTAATTGTAACACCCCGACGTCTTCTTAGCTAAGTTCCGTCCATGGAAAGTCTAAGCATTAGCTTCTAGAATGATCTAAATTATTTTTCATGTAGAATTTCCTAGATTTCAACCTTTCATTACGTAGATGACTGAATTAGCTTTCCAACGATATAAGATTCGTCCAAAATGGACCCTCGGTGAAAAAGTTATGAATAATTTAAAGTTCCAGTCGTAAACATCGTCATTTTGGGGTCTAGCGCATCGCGGAGAGGGTCAAATTAACAATCGTCAAATTCCAGTGGGGCTCCGCGATGGTGGCGCATCGCGGAGGCACCCAATTTCCCACTTGTCGAATTCCAGTGGACCACCGCGATTGTGGCGCGTCACGGTGGTACCCGAAATCGGGTTTTTAAGTTCAAATTTTCAGTTCTGTTCAGGAGTCATTAAGGGTAAATTTGACTTTTACCTAGCCTTTAAAACAATCCAAACAAAGAATTTAGGGTATGTTTGAGCAACTTAACTCTATTTTCATTAAAATCATCAAGAATCCTCTCTAGAGTTTCAAACAAGAACTTCAAGTAACCCAAGATTCAACTATGGGTTTTCAAAATCGATTGAAGATTCGAAATCCCCAGATCATAGGCTTCAAGAAGCACCCGCTAATTTCGTAAATAGAGGTATGTGGGGTTATCCTAAAATTCATTGGTATGTTTTCAAAAAGGAACTTACGCAAGACTTTAAATTTATAAAAGTACATATATGTTTTTACAAATGGGGGTTTTCAATTGATACAAATAATATGTTTTGATATATGATTTTGAAAGAACTATTGAGATATCATGGGGTTGTTTGTTTGAATGTATTTAAATGGTTGAATTGTGAACATGTGACCTGAAATTTCAAAAGGGTGCGATGTACATGAGTTGTGAATTTTTTAAATTCCCTATGATAATGTTTATACCCCATATTATACTAGTGTTAAAACCATTGAGAGCATGAGTTTTGCAATTGATATGACATTACTCATAAATGATTAAACTTCTTGAATAATTGCATGTTGAGAACCATGGTGTATGTGTTTTAATGGTGTGAATGTCATACATATGTGCATGTGATAAATGGTATGAGAAGTTGGAAAGTTGATGTGATATTGATGACTTGCAAGTCGGGTATGACGATACCCTGCAGAGTATGACATGTGATTGATTAAAAGGAGTTTAATTCATTGATTTTGTGAGATAGGTGGTTACCCGAAGATAGCATGAGTCAAATGACTCTACGCTGGAAACCGTGTTTGCCGACTCGGGAACTTGGTACCCTGTTGTGTGATCTTGTGTACCTGACATTATGTCATCCCAAATTAGGACTATGGTTAGGAGCCCTGCTTTATGATCTTGTGCACTACTATACTTGATTGGGTTGAGACACCCTGCTGTGTGATCTTGTGTCTCTTTTCCTCACTTATACTCTAATCTCGGCGGCAACCAAGATTTGACAGTTGGTGAAAATATGAAATTGTAGGGTGTACCACCTAGCTCAAATGTGTTGCATTTTTTGTTGAAAAATCATTATACTAAGCCCATGTATTTTCGAAATCATTTTGCAATAATATGCTTTATATCAGCTCTCATTTATTTTATATAAAAATATCTACTTTGTTTTGGATTATTCTGCGTACCAGTACTTTGTATTGACCCCCTTCCCTCCCAGGTTCGGAGGCACAGTCTAGGGGTCCAGAAAATCAGTAGATTCTTCAGATAGTTTTGCAGAGAGAAGTGGTGAGCCTTCTATATTCCGAAAGGCCTGATGTCTGGCAGTTTATTTATCATTTAATAGTTTTGGGTCTACTGGGGGCCTTGTCCCATTTTTCAGACAGTTGTTTGTTTTAGTCATGTAGTAGAGATTTCGCAGACGGTTTTCATACGCCGATAGATATTGTGGGACATTATTTCCCATTATTGATTTCATTGGACTCATGACCATGTTGCCGTAGTATTGTGAATCTTTCGCATTTCTTTTATCATATGAATTATGTGCATGATTACCAGATAGATAGGGGTGTTTCGGGCCTTCAAGGTTCGGAATACTTGTCACGGCCAGGGCCCCAATTCGGGTTATGAAAAACTTGGTATCAGAGCATGGTTCATGGTCCCAGGGTTTCTGCAAAATCGCGTCGGGTAGAGACTTATTTATTGGTGTGTAGCACGCCATACTTATAAGTAGGAGGCTACTAGGCGTTTAGGAAATGTTTCCCTTCTTTGTGATTTAGTTCGTTCTTCAGAGTCAAGTTTGTTCCTAATCAGTGATCTTTTGTCTTATAGAAATAACAGGCATGCCTCCTCATCGTAATACTAATCAGAGTGCTCAGAATGATGAAGTCCATCCCACTCATGGGATAAGAACACGTAATAGAGCTCCCACTCCAGACCCTGTCCCTACTCCGGGAGACCCTCCAGTCCCAACCAGTCCACCTAGGGCTCTACGGACCAATGTTAACCGTCCCCCGACTACTCAGATTGATATTTCGAATGCAGAATTCAGAAAATCTATTCATATGATGACACAGTTGGTGGCTAATCAGGCCCACCGATCAGAAGATGTTGGGTCTGCACCTGTTACATCTAAAGCTACTAGGGTGGGTCAGTTCATGAGAATGAACCCGTCTAAGTTTACTGGCACGAAAGTAGAAGAGAATCCGCAAGAGTTCATAGACAAAATGAAGAAGATTTTCAGAGTGATACATGTGGATCAGGTGGAAGGTGTTGAGCTAGCGATTTATCAGCTAAAGGATGTAGCAAACCAATGGTATAATGAGTGGGAAGAGGCGAAGGGTGACAGTGCTGAGCCCACAGTGTGGGACGAATTTATGAAAGCTTTTCTTGACCGATTCTTTCCTTTGGAGATGAGGGAAGCTAAAGAAAAGGAATTCATGAACCTTAAGCAGGGTAAGATGAGTGTTCAGGAGTATACTCTAAAGTTTAATCAGTTGGCCCGTTATGCTCCTGAGATGACGAGTAGTATGAGGGCCCGAATGAGGAAGTTTGCTTCCGGCCTTTCAGATGATCTGGTGCTTGAGTGTCAGAGAGCTATGCTGAACAAGGAATTGGACTTTGCTAGGATGACAGTTCACATGCAAAAGGTAGAGGAGAAGAAAAAGAAGATTTTTGAATCTAGGGAGAAGGAAAGATAGGCAAAAAGAGCCAGATCTGCCGACCAGAGTCTCAGTCAGCCTCAAAGTGGTAAGTGGGGAAATAAATGGTAGAAGAAGAAGAGTTAGAGTAATGCACAGTCTTTTGCCAGCGCCCAGACCACCGACAGACAGACAATCTCAGAGTTTTCAGACTCACCATGGATCCGGAGCCCCAGTTACTCAATCGCAGGGAAGTGTGGCCCAGCAGCATTGTACTTATCCGCGGTGTGAGACTTGTGGAAAGAATCACCCAGGGAAGTGTTATTTTGAGAGGAGAAATTATTATTCTTGTGGCAAGGTGGGTCACCTTCAGAGAGATTGCCCTTCTGCTGGAGGAAATAAAGGGGATTAAGTCCCAAGCCACCTCCACGGCTCCTCCTCCTAAGGGTGCCCTTTCAGCTGCCGGGAGTGGTCATAACTGGTTATACGCTTTGAATAACCGCCAGGAGGAGGAAGCTTCACCAGATATTACCACCGGTACGTTACGAATCTTTTCTCGTAATGTTTATGTATTGCTTGATCCTGGGTCTACCTTATCTTATGTGACCCCTTATGTGGCTGTTGGTTTTGGGTTTGAGCTCGAAGTTATTATAGAACCCTTCACTGTTTCCACTCCTGTAGGTGATTATGTTGTTTCTAGAAGAGTGTATAGAAATTGTGTTGTGTCTATTCTTAGCTGGAATACTGTGGCAGACCTTATAGAACTTAATATGGTAGACTTTGATGCTATCCTTGGGATGGAATGGATCCATTCGTGTTATGCCACAATTGATTGCAGAACCCGAAAGGTTACTTTTTCTTTCCCTAAGAAGTCACCAATTGAGTGGGCAGGAAATCCTATGGCACCTAGAGGTCACTTTATCTCTTATCTTAGAGCCCGAAAGCTCATATCCAGAGAATGTATGTACCATCTAATCCAAGTAAAAGATTCCAGGGTTGAAAGTCTTCCTCTTCAGTCAGTCCCTGTAGTGAATGAGTTTCCAAAAGTCTTTCCCGAAGATCTCCCAGGGATACCACCTGATAGGGAGATAGATTTTGGCATTGATGTATTGCCAGACACTCGTCCTATTTCCATTCTGCCATATAGAATGGCTCCCGCGGAACTAAAAGAGTTAAAAGAACAGTTCGAAACCTCCTAGACAAAGGATTTATTCGTCCTAGTGTTTCCCCATGGGGTGCACCCGTACTTTTCTTGTGAAAGAAGGATGGGTCCCTTCGTATGTTCATAGACTACCGCCAGTTGAATAAGGTCACTATTAAAAACAAATATCCTCTTCCTAGGATTGATGATCTTCTTGACCAGCTACAGGGTGCTAAGTGTTTTTCAAAAATAGACCTTCGTTCGGGCTATCATCAGTTGAAGGTTAAGCAGTCAGACATTCCTAAAACAGCCTTTCAAACCCGATATGGTCACTATGAGTTCTTAGTTATGTCCTTCGGGTTGACTAACGCCCCTACAACCTTCATGGATCTTATGAATAGGGTGTTCTATCAGTTTCTTGATTTGTTCATCATAGTGTTCATTGACGATAATCTGATCTATTCCAAAAGTGAGGAAGACCATGCCAATCACCTCTAAATTATCCTTCAGACCCTTAAGGATCATCAGTTATATGCTAAGTTCTCCAAATGTGAATTCTGGATGAATGCTATTACCTTCTTGGGGCATATTGTATCTAGTGGCAGGATTAAAGTGGATCCCCAAAAGATTGAGGTAGTGAGAAAATGGCCCAGACCCACGACTCCAACCGATATTCGAAGCTTCTTGGATTTGGCGGGTTATTATAGAAGGTTCGTAAAGAGTTTTTCTTCCATAGCTGCTCCGCTCACTAAATTGACTTAGAAAAAGGTGAAGTTTGTGTGGTCTGACTTGTGTGAAAATAGTTTTGAGAAGTTGAAAGACAAGCTGACTATTGCTCCTATTTTAACTCTTAGCAAAGGTGTAGATGGTTTTGTGGTACACTGTGATGCGTCCCGTGTGGGACTTGGTTGTGTATTGATGCAACATGGTAAGGTAGTAGCTTATGCATCTAGGCAGTTAAAGGTGCATGAGCAAAATTACCCCACTCATGACTTGGAGTTAGCAGTTGTGGTGTTTGCACTTAGGATCTGGAGGCATTATCTCTATGGAGTGCATATTGATATTTATACTGACCACAAAAGTTTACAGTATGTTTTCTCGCAGAAATAATTGAACCTCAGGCAGAGGCATTGGATGGAGCTTTTAAAAGACTATGATATGAGCCTGCATTACCATCCGAGCAAGGCAAATATTGTAGCCGACGCTCTCAGCAAGTTGTCTATGGCAATTTTTCTTATTGTTAAAAGGGGAAGAGAGAGATGGTGAAGGATATTCACCGCCTTGCAAATCTGGGAGTGCGACTCTTACATTCTGAAGATGGAGGGATGATTGTTCATGAGATAGCTAAGTCATCCCTTTGTGCTGAACTTAAAGAGAAACAGGTTGAAGATCCCATCTTGATGCAAATCAAGAAAGATGTGGGTCAATAAAAGGTAATGTCATTTGAAATTGGTGGTGATGGTATTCTGAGATATCAGGATAGGTTGTGCATCCCGAATGTTGATGGACTGCGGGAAATAAACCTTGATGAAGTACACACTTCGAGGTATGTTGTTCACTCGGGCTCTACTAAGATGTACCATAATCTGAAAACTTTATATTGGTGGAATAACATGAAATGTGATGTAGCTGATTTTGTTTCCAAGTGTTTGAACTGTCAGCAAGTGAAGGTAGAACATTTGAGGCTAGGAGGTACTTCCCAAGAGATAGCTCTGCCTTTATGGAAGTGGGAGATGATAAATATGGACTTTATTACAAGACTTTCAAAGTCCCAAAACCAGTATGATTCTATATGGGTAATTGTAGATAGGCTAACCAAGTCAGCACACTTTATTCCTGTCAGGACTAACTATTCAGGAGAGGATTATGCTAAGTTATTCATCGTAGAAATAGTTCGTTTGCATGGGGAACCTGTGTCCATTATATCTGACCGAGGTACGCAGTTTTCTTCTCAGTTTTGGAGATCTTTTCAGAGAGGTTTAGGTACCCAAGTGAACCTAAGTATTGCTTTTTGCCCCCAAACGGATGGGAAAGCGGAATGCACCATCCAGAACCTTGAGGATATGTTGAGGGCTTGTGTGATTGATTTTAAAGGTAGTTGGGTGGATCACTTTCCATTGATAGAGTTCACGCATAATAATAGTTTCCATTCCAGTATTAAGATGGCGCCATTTGAGGCATTGTATGGGAGAAGATATAGGTCACCAATAGGGTGGTATGAAGTGGGTGAGATGCAGATGTTTGGGACTGATCTTGTTCATCAGGCAATGAAAGATGTGAAGCTTATTAGAGAACGACTTAAAATAGCTCAGAGTCGTCAGAAATCCTACGCCGATGTTAGGAGAAGAGAGTTAGAGTTTGAGGTCGGAGATTGGGTATTTCTGAAGGTTTCTCCTATGAAGGGAGTGATGCGATTCAGAAAAAAAGGTAAATTGAGTCCTCGCTATATAGGACCATATCAGATTTTGAGAAGAATAGGTGGTGTCGCGTATGAGTTAGAATTGCCTGCCAGTTTGGATTCTGTCCATCCGGTATTTCACATATCCATGTTGAAGAAATGGATTGGAGACCATTCCTTGGTGTTGCCTGTAGAAGAGATCAATGTGACAGCCTCCTTATCATATGAAGAGGAACCTATTGTAATCCTAGATCGTCAGATCCAGAAGTTGAGAAGTAAATAAATAGTTTCAATTAAGGTGTTGTGGAGAAATCAGAAGATTGAAGAAGACACTTGGGAATCAAAAGACGCCATGAAAACAAGATACCCACACTTTTTTTACCCAGTAGATGGAGGAGTTGAAGGTACAAACCATACCTAAATCTTTCTATGCTTTAGTATGCTTGGAATTATGCTTGTCTATGTTCCGCATCATCATTCGGGGACGAATGATCCCAAGGGGGGATATTGTAACACCCCGACGTCTTCTTAGCTAAGTTCCATCCATGGAAAGTCTAACCATTAGCTTCTAGAATGATCTAAATTATTTTTCATGTGGAATTTCCTAGATTTCAACCTTTCATTATGTAGATGACTGAATTAGCTTTCCAACGATATAAGATTCATCCAAAACAGACTCTCGGTGAAGAAGTTATGAATAATTTAAAGTTCCAGTCGTAAAAATCGTTATTTTGGGGTCTAGCGCGTCGCAGAAAGGGACAAATTGACAATCACCAAATTCCAGTGGGGCTCCGTGATGGTGGTGCATCGCGAAGGCACCCAATTTCCCACTCGTCGAATTCCAGTGGACCACCGCGATTGTGGCGCGTCGCGGTGGTACCCAAAATCGGGTTTTTAAGTTCAAATTTCCAGTTCCGTTCAGGAGTCATTAAGGGTAAATTTGACTTTTCCCTAGCCTTTAAAACTGTCCAAACAAAGAATTTAGGGTATTTTTGAGCAACTTAACCCTATTTTCATTAAAATCATCAAGAATCCTCTCTAGGGTTTCAAACAAGAACTTCAAGAAACCCAAGATTCAACCGTGGGTTTTCAAAATCGATTGAAGATTTGAAATCCCTAGATCATAGGCTTCAAGAAGCACCCGCTAATTTCGTAAATAGATGTACGTGGGGTTATCCTAAAGTTCATGGGCATGTTTTCAAAAAGGAACTTATGCAAGACTTTAAATTTATACAAGTACATATATGTTTTTACAAATGGGGGTTTTCAATTGATACAAATAACATGTTTTGATATGTGATTTTGAAAGAACTATTGAGATATCATGGGGTTGTTCGTTTGAATGTATTTAAATGGTTGAATTGTGAACATGTGACCTGAAATTTCAAAACGGTGCGATGTACATGAGTTGTGAATTTTCTAAATTCCCCATGATAATGTTTATGCCCCATATTATACTAGTCTTAAAACAATTGAGAGCATGAGTTTTGAAATTGATATGACATTACTCATAAATGATTAAACTTCTTGAATAATTGCATGTTGAGAACCATAGTGTATGTGTTTTAATGGTGTGAAAGTCATACATATGTGCATGTGGTAAATGGTATGAGAAGTTGGAAAGTTGATGTGATATTGATGACTTGCAAGTCGGGTATGACGATACCCTGCAGAGTATGACATGTGATTGATTAAAATAAGTTTAATGCATTGATTTTATGAGATATGTGATTATCCGAAGAAAGCATGAGTCAAATGACTCAATGCTGGAAACCGTATTTGCCGACACAGGAACTTGGTACCCTGTTGTGTGATCTTGTGTACCTGACATTATGTCATCCCAAATTGGGACTATGGTTAGGAGCACTGCTTTGTGATCTTGTGCACTACCATACTTGATTGGGTCGAGACACACTGTTGTGTGATCTTGTGTGTCTTGCCCTCACTTATACTCTAATCTCGGCGGCAACCGAGATTTGACAGTTGGTGAAAATGTGAAATTGTAGGTCGTACCACCTAGCTCAAATGTGTTGCATTTTTGTTGAAAAATCATTATACTAAGCCCATGTATTTTCGAAATCATTTTGCAACAATGTGCTTTATATCATCTCTCATTTATTTTATATAAAAATATCTACTTTTTTTGGATTATTTTCCGTACCAGTACTTTATATTGACCCCCTTCCCTCCCAGGTTCGGAGGCACAGTCTAGGGGTCCAAAAAATCAATAGATTCTTCAGATAGTTTTGCAGAGAAAAGTGGTGAGCCTTCTATATTCCGAAAAGCCTGATGTCTGGTAGTTTATTTATCATTTAATAGTTTTGGGTCTACTGGGGGCGTTGTCCCAGTTTTCAGACAGTTGTTTATTTTAGTCATGTAGTAGAGATTTTGCAGACGGTTTTCAGATGCCGATAGATGTTGTGGGACATTATTTCCCATTAGTGATTTCATTGGACTCATGACCATGTTGCCGTAGTATTGTGAATCTTCCGCATTTCTTTTATCATATGAATTATGTGCATAATTACCAGATAGATAGGGGGTGTTTTGAGCCTTCAAGGTTCGGAATGCTCGTCACGGCCAGGGCTCCGGTTTGGGTCGTGACAGTAATTAATTGACATAAGATTATAATTGAGAAGTTAGGTTGGAAAGTGATAATTTTTATCTTTAATTCATGAGTTAAGGTGTGAGATATTAAGATTTAGCTCCAATCTTAAAAGTTAGGAATATTTAGACTTGATAGCGAATAATATAATGATATCGATAATTAATATTTTTCAATTGATTGAGGCTATTGATGGTCATTTGCTTTGTGTTCTACGTGTTGCAAGGTTGTGGAAAGCTTGTTGTTAGCGAGGTTAGTGAGACTTTAAGCTTTGAGTGCTTGTTTTTTAAATTTGTTTCAAAGTTGTGGTTTGTCTGCCCAATCCATTTATTTGGACGGGCTTGTGCTTGGCAGAATTGGTGGTCTTCAAGGCCAATCACATATACTTTATATTCAAGAATATTAAAATTCCTTTTATAAATATTATGTGATGTGATACGTTTGTGTGCTATGAGATTGGGGAATTGTGTATGCTTCCTCGTGTATTGTGTATGTTTCTTGGTTTTAATGGAGCATCGTGTATCCTTCCCTTGAGCATTGTGTATGCTTCTTGATTTGATATGGGGCATTGTGTATGCTTTCCTGAGTATTGTGTATACTCTTGATATATTTGGCGCATTGTGTATGTTACGCGGAACTCCTGGTGTTGGTTAATTATTTTAGTTATAAATTATGATAAGTACTTGGTATAAATTGTATTAAGATATGTAATTCCTGATGAATGATTGTTGGGTCTCGTTGATTGTCCTATTATGATATCTGTGTGTATTAATTTTACATTCTTGGTGTTGTTATATTTTCTAATAAATTAGCGAGTTGGGGATCTTACTGGGCTATATTTTATATATAGCTCACTCTTTACTTCCATGTCTGCAGGTACTATAGAAGAAGGTGAAACTAGTGGATGATGGCTCGTTTGTAAAGATTCTATTGTCGAGGTGAGCCTTCACATTGTTCGTGGAGGCTTTTATTTCAACTTTAGCTCTTTAGATTATATTTCTTTTCATTGGGTTTGCATGCCGAAAAGTTGAACTCATGTAACTCTATTTTAGATGCTCTATGGTCTTAGTGTGAGATTTGGGCTAGAAAATTGATTCTAAGCGATTGTTGAATTTAAGTTTGACTATGGATTTTTTTTGTTAAATTATTATTCGTTATTTATTGATGCATTGGAGTTGCACACATCGTATCATAGTGCTTATTAGCTGGTGAAGTGTAAGAAAGAGTGATTGTCCCAATGGGTAGTGATAGCGGGTGCCATTCATACCTAGGTACTATTTTGGGATGTGACAAAGTTGGTATCAGAGCCTAGGCTTTAGGTCCCGGGTCATGGAATAGTGTTTAGTAGATTCTTGTTCAAGGGTATATAGGCACCCATACTTATGAACTTGAGGCTACGAAACATCTTTGAAGTTTTCTCTTTTTCATTCATTATTCGTGCATGAGTTGAATTTATTCTAATCTCTAAATATTATTTTGCAGATGGTTTATAGACGTGGTTCTTTCTCTGATAGTCGTTTAATGCACCTGCTGGATGTGGTGCTGGACATGGTTCCACTCATGGTGGTGATCAAGTTAGGTTTCATTTATCTGGGCCTCAAATTATGACGCAGACCAGTCTTTAGCCTGGAGTTAGGAGTGAGGGTCATCCCCAAGTTGTGGCTCCGAAGTGAGTATATAATCAGGTGATCGGGATACTCCAGCTGCAGTACCAGTTGTTGTACTTACTATTGCATTATTTCCAGACATTGTGGTAAGAATGTTGAATGTACTTGAGGTATTAATGTGTAATCAGGGTCGAGTTCCAGCTACTCAGGCTACTTCACAAACACAGGCACAAGTTCAGTTGAATGTTACGACTTCTCAGGCACCTCAACCAGTTGATCATTCGCTTGCAGCTGTCGAGCAACTCAAGGATCTTAAGAATTTCATGGATCTTAAGCCATCGGATTTTGATGCTATACCATCTTCTATTGAGCCTCAAAAGTTTATAGATCGTTGTGAGAAGATACTGACTACCTTGGGATTGAAGGAGAATCGTGGTGTAGAATTTACCATTTTTCTATTCTCAGGGTCTCTCGATGCATAATGGACTTTTGTTTTGAGGGCCAGACAAGAAGGGCTACCACCGATCACTTGGCCAGAGTTTTCAGCCAAGTTTATGGACAAATTTATTCCATTGAGCAAACAAGATGACATGAGATGCCAATTTAATAAGCTATGATAGGGATCTATGATAGTTACTGAGTACGAAGCTAAGTTCACTGAGTTGTCCAGGTATGTTTCCATCTTTGGTTGCAGATTAGAGGGAGAAAGTAAGATAATTTGTGGATGAACTTGAGGCTTGTTATTATGGTCCAATGATACAAGATATGCGTAATGGATCCTATGCTAATGTGGTTGACACCACTCTCCGTTCTGAGTCCTATTATGAGATGAAAATGATTAATCGATAAAACAAGAAGACACGTAAGTTAGGTGAATTTAGTGGTGCTCAATCTGAGGTTAATGGTAGTTTTCATTATAGGCAGTCCAGGCCTACGCAGACAGAGTTTGTGGGGCAGTTTTCGAGAAATAGTTATTCAGCTAGACAGGATGAACAACAGATGCAGAGGTAGGGTAACAATTCCTATCAATCAAGTCAATATCCGTGGTGTTTTCAATTATGATAGAAATCACAGTGGTCGTTGTTATGGAACAAATAGGGCTTGTTATGGTCTAGCTACTACTCAGGTGCAAGGGAATATTGCAGGTGCACCAGCCCAAGCTCAGTTAGCTAAAGTCGCTCTGTATGGTGCTCAGGTTGCTCAGACAGGGGGTGGACCATCGAGATTCTTTGCTATGGCTAGACAGGATAGCAAGACATCTAATGCGGTAGTCACAGGTATTATATTGTTAATTCTCATGATGGATATTCTCTTATTGACTTTTGTGCTACAGATTCGTTTGTTACTCCATCTTTTGCTTTATTCTTAAAGAGAAGAATTGAGACTCTTATTGTGTCATATATGGTCATGACCCAGTGGGGAACATTTTATCAGTGGATAGAATTTATAGAGATTGTATCACATATGTTTAGCGCAGAGACACCATAGTTGATCTATTTGTGTTGCCTATGTTTGCCTTTGATGTAATTATGTGTATGGATTGGTTGACATCATATTATACTTTGATTAATTGCTATGCTAAGCTTATACGTTTCTATTTTCCTGGAAGAAACCTCCCCCCCTTAAATGTGGGAAGGTATGAATCTTGTGACTCAAGAAAAAATAATATTTTATGTAAGGGAACGTTGAATGGCTGATCATGAGTGTTTGAATTTTATTGCTATTGTCCATGATGCATGGGCTAAGAATGTTACTATTGGCAGTTTTTCTATTGTTCAAGAATTTGTTGGTGTGTTTCTAGATTTATTTTTGAGCTACCTAGGTTGTTCATAGTTCATCTTGTTTTTCACTTGTCCGTGCGAGTTATATTTCCTCACTTATTTGACGTTTCTTATATGATTGTCACGCTCGAGGACGAACGTTATTTTAAGTGAGGGAGAATGTAATAACCCAGGCTTTTAATAAGGGGTAAATGGGTAATTTAGCCTATATTATTAGTATTTATTAATAGAATTAAAGTGAGCAAGACAAAACACAAAAGCCTCTCCTTTATTCTTGTGAATGCACGTTCTGATTAAGGAGTAAAAGGTAGGGTAAATGTTTTTTTTTTTTTCAGTTTTCAGAAGCAGCAATACCTTTAGAGGAGTAGAAAAGAAAAGAATTATGGTAATTAATCTCTTTACTCTTGGAAGGGAATGAGCCAGCAATGTAGAATAACATTAGCGAGCAACATCGGTGAACCATCATATTAATAAGGTATGAGTCTTTTTCGTAATTCTTTAACGTGGAAATTGTGCACACAATTAGTATTTGAGAAGATTGGTTTTAATGATATTAAAGGAACCGAATAGAAACCATTGATTAGGTACTGATTGAAGAGAAAAGGAAAACATTATGATGATATGATGATTGAGCAATGAGTAGAGAGAGAAAAGGGAACATATTCCTTGTAGGACTTCTGATTGTGTTTGGATACTAATTGATTTTAAAAATTTTAACTTCATGCACATGAAAGAAAGATAAGAGTACTTACTGCAAATATGCAGTATTAGTAGCGTTCTGGATGTACAGTAGAGAGTGTCTTAAATATTTATGGCTAAGGAGATCAAGTGGTTAGGTAATTAATTCATGATATAAGATTATAATTGAGAAGTTAGGTTGGAAAGTGATAATTTTTATCTTTAATTCATGAGTTAAGGTGTGAGATATTAAGATTTAGCTCTAATATTAAAAGTTAAGAATATTGAGACTTGATTGCGAATAACATAATGATACCGATAATTAATATTTTTCTATAGATTGAGGCTATTGGTGGTCATTTGGTTGGTGTTCTACGTGTTGCAAGGTTGTGGAAAGTTTGTTGTTAGCGAGTTAAATGAGACTTTAAATTTTGAGTGCTTGTTTTTTAAATTTGTTTCAAAATTGTGTTTTGTTGTCCCGATCCATGTGTTAGGACGAGCATGTGCTTGGAAAAATCGGTGGACTTCAAGGACAATCGCATGTATTTTATGTTCAAGAATATTAAAATTTCTTTTATAAATATTTTGTGATGTGATACATTTGTGTGCTATGATATTGGAACATTGTGTATGGTTCTTTGAGTATTGTGTATGTTTCTTTGTTTTAATGGAGCATTGTGTATCTTTCCCTTGAACATTGTGTATGCTTCTTAATTTGATATGGAGTATTGTGTACGCTTCCCTGAGTATTATGTATACTCTTGATATATTTAGCGCATTGTGTATGTTGCCCGGAACTCCTGGTGTTGGTTAATTACTTTAATTATAAATTATGATAAGTACTTGGTAATAAATTGTATTGAGATATGTAGTTTCTGATGAATGATTGTTGGGTCTCGTTGATTGTTCTATTATGATATAATCTCCGTGTGTAATAATTTTACTATCTTGGTGTTGTTGTATTTTCTAATACTTGTCTCAGGAGTACTTAAAGTAGCGAGTCGGGGATCTTATTGGGCAATATTTTATATATAGCTCACTTCTTACTTGCATGTTTACAGGTACTATCACGGAAGGTGAAACTAGTGGGTGATGGCTCGTTCATAATGACTCTATTGCTGAGGTGAGCCTTCGTATTGTTCGTGGAGGCTTTCGTTTCAGATTAAGCTCTTTAGATTATATTTCTTTTCATTGAGTTTGCATGCCCAAAAGTTGAACTCATGTATCCCTATTTTAGATGCTCCATGGTCTTACTGTGAGATTTGGGCTAGAGAATTGGTTCTCAAGCAATTGTTGAATTTAAGTTTGATTATGGATTTTTCATTTTTGTTGAATTATTATTCGCTATTTATTGATGCGTTGGAGTTGCACATACCGTATCGTAATGCTTATTAATTGGTGAAGTGTAAGGAAGAGGGGTTCTCCCGACGAATAGTGATAGCAGGTGTCTGTCACGGCTAGGTACTATTTTGGGACGTGACAATCAACTTTAGCTAATGGTAGTATGCAAAACTTCAACTCTTATGGAACATGCCTGCTCGTGAAAGTATGGCTAAAAGAGCAGCAAACAGTTGACCTCTGAATCATTTTTTCTTTCAGAGAACTATCTATTTTCCGGATCATCTCACGATCATGAATTTTCTTTATACTACGAACAAATAAATGATGAAAATGAAATGCTAAAATTCCCAGAAATGCAGAAACGGAGAATTATAACAAGCATTGCTATGGAGGTATAAAAACTTTACATATTGCTAAACGTGGTTGAACAAGAGAAATATTTCAAGCTTTTGTTTTTATAATGGCCAATGGTGAACGATTATAAACTCGTGAATAATGGAACCACCCCTCTATCCTTCCCGACTTAAATACTGTAAAATACAGAGACAGTGGGTCCCTCTTCATATATTATTCCAAGAATTGGAGTTGTTTATTGTGTTCAAGCAAATCTATAAGGAAACAAAATCCGTAAATCCAAAATATCTCTATCTATGATTGTGCTATGTGCTATATGAAAATCTATGTCTATGTACATCCTGTTACAAATACGATGAAGCTTTTGTGTACGGCAGGATTCAAATTTGTGACCTCAGCTAACCCACACATTACACATTACGCTTTTACCACCAGACCAAATTGTTGGAGTTAAGTATTGGTGTAAATGAGAAATGGAGGGATATTCAACTTTTTTTTCAAGATTATCAAGTTAGACTTGGGGGAAATCTTGTTTGATTGTAATACTTTGACTAACATTTCTAGATCACTCATTCTCGAGTCGAGATTATATTGGTAACAACCACTTTACCTCATAAGATAGGGGGTAAAGTCAGCGTACACTCTATCCTCCTTAGAACCCATTTAAGGAATCACACTAGGTATGTCGCTGTTTGTTGTAATTCTACAGCAGCCAGAACAAGAAAGGCGCAAAATACAAGATTTTGGACACTACCAAATCTGTAGAAATTCCTCAAAGAAGAGTGTCACTCACTTCCAGAGGAATAGATTTCCACTACATTCTACTATTTGATAGAGAAATCAAGAAAAATAGCCAGAAGATCCATACTCTCATCATAAAGGGAGAACATTTATTACATACGTGAAATCCATAAAACAAAACAAAAAAAAAGTAAAAAGTCCAACAATAGACATGTACATGTCTTTTTTTTCGTTCGATATATGGTACTCATATTGAAGCCCGACTGAACCTAAACTCTTGACAAAAAGTAAGCACTCCCTAACAAAGAGGACTCTTGTTTCTTGCTCATTCCAATCCAAATTTCTTCCTGAGTTGGAGGACAAACTCACAAACTTTCTGAGGATCAGGAAGTGCCTTAGAGACACTATCCCTTTCCAAACACCTTTTCACCCATGAAATCAATTTGGGACATTCTGATTCTACATTAAATTTCCCAAATGTTTCATAGGCAAGAAACCAACTATAGTAACCAATCAAAGATACATCAAGAAATCCAAAACTGTCTCCTCCAAAATATGGTTTGTCACCAAGTACTCCTTCTAGCAATTTAAGTCCACCTAAAAAGTCTTTGATTGCTTGTTTTTGCTCTTCTCCTTTTGTTGCCCATGTCTTTCTTGCGTATTCATGTTCCTGCATTATTTTACACCTAAGAGTTACATGACTAATTTATCTGTATTTATTCTTTGATCTCTGATAAATGTTCACTTTATTACTGTTAAAGGTAAAGTTGTAAAATAAATGGTCGATTCTTTTTTAATTTTCTAAAATGAAATATCTTTCGAAATAATTATATTTGACAAATATGACAAGTAATTGGGAATGAAGGGTAAGCACATTTCTATATCGAAAACTAGAACGGTCTCCTGTGTTATGATAGGTGAATAACTTGTGAATAAAATAGTATTTCGGGGAGGAAATAATCTCTTACGCACACGTTACAACGATCTCCTATGGTGTTATTTACTCATCTCCTATGAAAAGAATCGAGGGTGGAGCTAGCGCTTTCCTTATAGGTCCAAATCATTTATTTGTATTAAAAGGCTTTGAACATATACAAATTAGAATTTTAAAAATCAATAACTTAAGCTTCAAAAAAAAAAAAATCATATTATTACTAATATAACGTTTGTAATGGACTATAAAATCAAATCTCTCCCTCGACTGCTGATAAAATTAAAGCAGAAAGAGAAAAACGAAGTTGTTTACATTTTTTGACTTACAGTATTGTCCATGTAATCAGACCAGAACCAAGCTTGAGCTTTCTCATAAGGATCAGAAGGAATAAGCACAGGACCAGTTCCTTTCCAAACATCATCTACATATTGAACTATAACAAGTGATTCACAAATTGATTTTCCATTGTGAATTAATACTGGAATTTTCTTATGAATAGGATTCATTTGTAAAAGCAAAGGACTCTTATTCTTCAAATCTTCTTCTTTGTACTCATATTTCACACCTTTTTCCGCAAGTGCAATTCTTGCCCTCATGCCATACATACTGCACCAAAAATCTAATAGAGTCACTTCTTCTGCCATTTTATGAGCAAAAATATATGAAGCTCAAGAAAAAATATTGAATACTAGAAATTTACTCTTTGGTAGTGTTATTGATGAGTATTGACTATTGGTATGAGGCCCTATATAAAGAGTTTAGGTAACTACAGTCACTTGTAAACAATTTTTACACCATCAGTAATATTTTCTGGTTGTATCAAATAACATATTTTTCAAATTTTTGAATAGTATATCTTAAGAAGGCTACTTGTAGATATTATTTGAATGACCTAATAGTATAAAAATTATTTAGGACTGACCATATAAAATATAGTCATATAACGTTGAGTCTCGCATCAGAATGTAGATTTTATAACCCTTTATATGGTATTTGGCAATATTTACTTTGTGAGCTAATTTTTGAAATTGTGCGAAGTTCAACAATTTTATCATGTGTCAAAGCCAAGAAAATTTCAATACTATTTTAGGGATCATTCAGAGTTTACATTATATCGAATTTCCATCTTATATTAATATTATTTAAGCTTCAAATATGCATCCTTAAATATGTTGTTGAGCCCCATATTAATGAATTACGTGCCTCTTTAATGTAATTTTGAACACTCCTTAGGTCTATCGAGTTTTTATGGTTAAATTCGACTCAAGATCCTTATTATTTGGACAATAGTCCTCTGAACTTTTATGTTACCAATGGTGTAATGGTATGGCGGGAGGGGTCACATTGTCACCAAGATAGCTACTTTAAAATATTTAAATATCAAATAGCCTTGCTGACATTTTTTTAATATCAATATCACCTAATCATATAAAATTGAATTTTCAATTTGTACTATATTCCATCGATTGCTTTTCGTAATTCTTTATAAAATATTTTATATAAATTATTCTTATTTTTATACATAAAATATATAAAAATAACATACAAAAAATCCTTGCAAGATCATTATCTACTAATTGATGTCGACATTCGTTTCGTCGTGTTTTTGCTTTTTACATTTGTTTAATGCAATCACTGATGACAAATTCAATCACTGATATTTTGCTTTTTACTACCCAAGCTTTGCGGGCACCAAGGGCTTATGTTGCATTCATGTTCATGTGCTAGCTATTGTTGGAAAAACAGCAAACTAGCAGTTACTCACATGACAAATTCAACTAAAAAACATAATTTGACTTACCAAAGTCTCCTATCAAGTAAATGTCAAAGTTGAAAGTGATGTAAGAAATAAAATTTGACCTAAGAAATTGATCAAAGAGCAGCAGTTGCGGTAACAACAACAACAATGGTCAACAAGAAGATTATGAAGAGGATAATGAAGTATAAGATGATGATAATGAAGCAGAAGATGATGAATAAAGCAGCAACAACAGCAATGAACAACAAAAATCGCGAAAAGAGAGAAAACAACAATAGATGAGAAGAGAGATAAATGCGTCTTCTTTCCCTCCGTTTTCCATTATATCAACTAACATTTAAATCAAAGTGTAAATTAAAAAACTTGTGGATTATTTTAAAATTTTTCCTTTCTTAACCCATAATAAAGTAATTGTCACCTCCACTCAATTATTAAGACTTGAGTCACTTACACCTCTTTTCAAACTCTTTTGTCACCTACAGCTCAAATTTTCAAACTTTTTTGTCAACTACAGCTCAAAGCCCTAAGAAACATTATTAGTTTCATCGGAATAAGATTCAAGAGGAAAGCATTCTCTAATAAGATTTTTTATATTCAAAATTTGTACGCAAAATCTTATGTGAATAAGGAGAAAAATCTAATTCATCCTATTATACTTCATGGATGCAAATATCACATCATAATCATTAATTATATTAAGATTGTCATTTTACAATCTCATATCTTAAAAAAAAAAATAGTTATTTTATGACATTAATTATGTGAATATTGTTTTCATAGAAATAGGTGAATCAAAAAATGTAAAATTTATGCTCATTTTGTATATGATATAAAAAAAAGGTCATATTGTGTGAGAGTAAATACATAAAAAAAAAACCCTAATCTTGTTCAAGTTTTGTAAAAAGGCACCTAAACTTTAACTTCGATCTATTACCTCATGATTCTTCTTTATTCCGTTACAAATACACCATGTTGACCCTCTGCGTGTATACACGGGCCACAGGCGCGTGAAAGGGCTCAAATTTGACTTTTTTGACCAATTAAAAGCTGTCACGTGTAAAGAATTGATATATAATTTATATTCTTTTTTGAAAAAAAAAATATTTAATTTCTTTTTAAAATTACCCCGTACCCCCTCTCCCCCCCCCCCCCCACCCAACCTTTCTTCTTCAACACAATGTCACCATTAAAGCTCATTCATTAAAGCTCCATTGAAGCTTTTTAAAAAAAAATTAAAAAATCATATCATTAAAGCTCCATTTTGCAGTTAAATCATATCATTTAACTACCCACCATTTCTTCTTCAATACAATGTTTTCTTCAACACCATTAAAGCTCCTCCATAAAGCTCCATTGAAGCTTTTTTTTTTAAATCATATAATTAAAGTTCCACTTTGCAGTTAAATCATATCATTTAACTATCTTTAAAACTCAATTCAATCATAAAACTATTTTTTGAAGTGGTTTGAATAAAAAAATAAAGAAAATTAGACGGGAAGATGCTGATGGAGTGGGGGGTTAGGGGGAGATGCTGACGGGGTGGGGGTGTTAGACGGAGGGTGTGGTTGCTGAATGGGGGTAGAGGATGGAGGGAAGCTGTTGGACGCGAGGGGGGTTGCTGGATGGGGTGGGGTGGGGGAAGAGGGGGTGGAGTGGGGTGATAATTAAATAAAAAGAAAAAAATTATTTAAAAAATAAATAAAATATGAAATTAAATATATTTAACACGTGGCAACACCTGATTGGTGCGTGCATTCACTCTCTTCCTTGTGACTGGAATTCAGCAAAAAATGATGTATTTGCAATGATTTAAATAAAATTCGTGGGATAATAGGTCAAAAGTAAAGTTTAGGTGTCTTTTTGAAAAAGTCGGCCAACATTAGGGGGTATTTATGTATTTTCTCATTGTATGAATTGTATCAGACATATGATATAATATATAGACTGAATAAATATACAGACCCCTGAACTATTTGACTTTTTCTGTATAGGCACCTCAATTAAGTCATGTACCTATTGAATCCTTTACTTCTTCACAAATCATGTCAATTAAGAACAATTGTTGACGTGGCACTGACATGGCGTGGCATGTGTAATACACTCTTCATTAGGAGAGTGAGAGACAATAATTAATCAAAAAAAATGAAACATAAAAACTCATTAAAAAATACATTAAACAAATAAAAAGAAAAAAAATAGTCATCATCTTCTTCATTACTCACCATTTTCATGGATTGACAGCAACAATTCACGCACAGACATACACACCGAGACCCCTACTTGAAATTGGAAGAGGATACACTCACATCTCACAGTGAACGATATCACACACAAAAATTGGAGAAAATCAACGTGAACAATAAAAAATGGGGTGAACAGTGAACATTGATGGCTGGAAAACCGTTGGGAGGCTGTCGCTGGTGATCCCCACCGGGAAACCACCAGCTCCATGTCGAAATCTCACCGGAAAAAACCGTTTCGCTGACTGCCAGTGGTCGCTGGAGCTCCAAATGGTAAACCTAACTCTAATTCCGATGAAACCCGCCGTAAAAACAATTCAACTTCATATACTTCAAATCACCATTACTTCACCATCGTTTTCCGGTAGTACTATATGTAATATTTAGAGATATGAAGAAGAAGAGGAAGATACAATTTTTTAATTTTTTTTTACTGATTTAATTATATTAAAAAATCATTTTTATAATTATTTTAAGTTAAAATATCATGTGTCGTTATTTGATTTGTCACTTTGCCACGCCATTGGAGTGTGTATTACACGCATTATAGATTTTTTGCCACATTAGCAGATTGTGCTTAATTGACATGATTTGTGAAGGAGTAAACGGTTCAATAGGTACCTGACTTAATTGAGGTGCCTATACGGAAAAAGTCAAATAGTTCAGGGACCTGTATATGTATTCAGCCTAATATATAACTCTTCAAATTTGAACTCCCATTACAGATCATATCATGAATGTTTTTCATCGTCAATATTACGAGTGCTAAGTCTGTTGTCATCGAAAGAGACAAAGCAACAGGTAAAACGAGTTGATCTAAATTACTTATAGTATTTTTTCGTCTCAATTTACATAACATTATTTGACTAGATATAAAAATCAAGCAAGAAGTTTTTTCAAAAATAATTTTTAAACATTTATATAACTATATAAGTCATTTTGTTAAAAATAAAATAAAGTTTTTAAATTTAACATTATTTTAAAAAAAAAAAAGTTGAGGGACAAAATGGTAAAAATACCACGAGCAATGGATGGATGAGTTAAGAAATTACTTGAAATTCGAAGACATAAAAAGATATAGATATCTGATACTGTTTGTATAATATTGAATATTGAAGCTTTTTCTTGACGTTACTTCCAAAAACAACTTAAATCGGTTCATAATATTGCTGGTAGGTGGTGTCGGCAAGTTGTGATATAATTGAGTGAATTAAAATACTTTTTTTTTTGGGTAACAGAACTAAAACACTATTACTACAGCAATAACATATTCATAATTTCATAAATTTATTAATTTGATGTAAAACCTCCACTGCAATAAGTTTTTACCAATTTGTTGAGTGAATTAAAATACTTTTTTTTTTGGGTAACAGAATTAAAACACTATTACTACAGCAATAACATATTCATAATTTCATAAATTTATTAATTTGGTGTAAAACCTCTGCGGCAATAAGTTTTTACCATTTTGACTTCCCCACTTTATCGTCGTAATTATAGGAATTTTCAATTTTTTCCTTACAGTTTTGAAGATCATTATACCTTTTAGGGGCGAATTTACACTAAAAATGTAGGGCACTTGTCTTTTTATCTCTTCATAAAACTAGATATTTTACTTGTAGGAACTCATGCTATAAAAAAAATTAAATGGTACACTTATTAAAAAAGGTTATATTGAGTTATTTACCTTGAGGACTAGAAATCAATTTTTATTAAATATGTTTTTCCTTTTTTTTAATAGTGCATTCATATTCTATAAATTCTAGAATCGCCTTTAAAACCTTTCCTACTTTATATATAGGCATCTAATAATCCATTTATCTTTTCCGTGAGGTGTTGTTGTTTTTTTAAAAAAACTGTATTATTAGGAAACAGAATGAGGAAGGAGGAGAGTTTTCAGTATTACGGGGGACTATAGTGTGCATGTGTATTATCTTTTTTTATCTTCTTTTTATCCTGTGAGTTTTTTCATCATAAAGGGGCAGCTCATGTGCAGAACTCGAAGAAAAGCCGAACCACAAAAAGAAATTGATAACATTAGCTCAAAAACACGGAAAGGAAGCTATTGTTTAAATTTCAATGAAACTGAGTTGGATGATGGCTGCAGCAAATAAGTTGAGAAACTAGAAGAAAATCAGTCCCTTTTTCAATGTCAAGCGTTTCCTCTTGGTTCAATTGTGCTTCTAATCTACTACAATATATATCAAAAGAGTTAATTTCTAAAGTATGACATGTAGTGATACAAATTTGATTAGCATATTATAATAGTTTATTATTTAATTATTTAGTATAAGAATTACACAAAATACATAATTAAAGGAAATTTGACTATTGTTAGGTTTTTAAGAGGTGTAAATGGAAAATGAATAGGTGTTTTCTTAAAAGACACCAAAAGAAAAGATGCAATTTAAATAAACATCTTTTAGTTTGGATGGTTATGGTCTTTCTAATGGGTTGTGACCTTTCAAAAGGGTTGCACCTTTATGAACCATTGTTTCTTTTCATGAAGCAACATCATTATGGCTATAAATACCTGATTTTTTCCTCAAGTACATACATGATATTTGAAAAAAAAAATACACTCATTTTCCTTGAAAAACTCTAGTGTGATTTGTTACTGTAGAGTGCGTTCGTAGTTCGACAGAGTTTGAGGTACCGCTATTCTGTTGAAGTGATTCATTTTATTCTGAGAGGATATATTCCAGAACCTCTGGTACTTGAGGGGAATAATTTCCTTAAGGACACACCGTGAATTCGGTGGACTTGAAACTTTCAATCCTCATCTCTTTCTAAACGTTTGATTTTTGCTATTTTCCAGAAAATACTTTAGACTTTATTTTTGGTTGTTCATAATTTGGGTTGAACTTATTGTTAAAAGTTCAAAGTTGTGAAAACAAAGTTACAAATTTATTTGATTGTTCATACTTTTGTCTGAACATGTGTTTGAAGTTCTTGTTGTAAAATACAGATTTTACTAAACCCGAAAAATAAAAATCTTAAGAAATATAAAAATATTTATTTTTGTTCGTGTTTGCGAAAAAAATCACCATTTATAATGTCACACCCCTTTTTTACGCGTACTCCAAAAGTTCATTTTTAAAGTTCGAAAGGGTTTTATTATTTACGTGACAAGAAATGAAAAATTTATTTCGGAAAAGGATTATTTACATTTTTTGCTCAGAGTCGCCACTTGGCATAATCTGGTGTGCCAAGTCACCATTGGAAAATCCTTTTCAAAACCATTTGACTCTTTAAACTGGTTTACGAACAGAGACTCCGGCTAAGGAATTCTGTTGGCCGAGGGGAAGGTGTTAGGCACCTCTCGATCCCGTGGTTCGACCACGGTCGCTTGGTGGAGTGTATAGACTATTTTGGCATTACAAATGTATAAACCACAGAAAAACACATAAAACAATCCATCAAACACATGAAACAAAACAAATCCAAATTTAGTGTCCAGTCCAATTATGCAGTCCCAAAAATAGGAAAATGCATAAAAATAAATCCTATTCTAAATTAATTCTAGACTAATGCTCTACCCGACGCCTCGGGCCTTGATCACGAGCATCCTTAGCATACAAAATTCTTCGGGGCATTCCCCGGTGAGTAAATACAAATTACCTCGGGGCATTCCCCGGTTAAATAAATACACTTTCCAAATACGATAAACTAGAAAGAAACATTCACACGCACATTCCAACATCCAACGAAACACTTATTACTAAATTTTGCCTACCCGAACCTACGATTGCCTACCCACTCGATCTACCATGATACTATCCAATTCGATAATATTCGATAATGAATCAAAACAAACAACCTTCAACTTATTCGATTATCAAATTTTGATCCTGAACCCCCAAATCAACAAATTTAAACCTCAAGCCATGGTTAACAAATTTCTCGATTATCAAACTACTCTTTTTTAAAAAAAAAATCTAAAATCAACATCAAATATATACATCCAACGAAGATTCAAGCATTTAAGCACACCACTCCCACATATCCACAACAACGATCAGCATTTTACTAAAAAATTCAACCAACCACAAAATCAAGGCATCAACCAAAATCCAAAAAAAAACAATGAAGGAGTAGAGTTAAAGAGATGGACCTTAATACAACTCGTTATTGTTGATAATAAAGAAATCTGAGACCGAGATCCTCGAACAAGGAACCCCAATGACGAACTCACCAAATCAATAAATTGAGAGTACCAATCGAACAAATATCAACCAAGAATAGACCCCGAAACAAGAACAGAATCGATGAATCCGTAAAGCTCAATTTCCGTCGACGAAATACAAAATCCGACTAACCCAAGAACCACAATACACGGCAGAACCAAAAGAACAGTGTAGCCTGAGCTCCGGTGAGCTCAGACGACAGCAGAAACGATGAGAGAGGGTTGATTCCGGTGAGTTTCGACGTTTTCAAACCGGAATTGTTCAGAAAAATAAAAAAAATCTCATTAAAAAAATGTTAAAATCGAACCTATCTACTGCTTCTTCTCTCGACTAACCTCAAAACAACCTCCATTTTTTCCGGCGAAGGAATGTTATTTCCGGCCAAGAACACTGGCCAGATCACGTTTTCGATCCTCCTCTCTCTTGAATTCTCACCATTTTTCTCCCTCATTAATTTCTCTCTCAAATTCCCACCCTCTATCACTCGATAATAACTTCTCTATTTCAGTGTAGGTATCGCCGTTGCTGTGCGTGTATGTGTTCTACCGTGTCTCCATGGGTGTGCGTTGCTATGTGTTTTAAGGAAAAAAAAAGAATTCTGTGTATTGGGTCTTTAAATGGAGAAGAAAGGAATTGCCTTTCTTAGTGGTCTCTTTTTTTCTCCTTTTGTTTTCGAGAATAATCCTGAGGTCCTCCTTATAGTGATTGGAACCATGTATATATGAGGTGAGTGAGTGTAGGTGGGGTACGGGGGTAGGGTGTGAGGTAGGGTAGGGTAGCTAGGTGTCCGCTTTTAATTGGGAAGGTTGTTAATTTGTTATCAATTGGGATTATGTGGGGATTTTGGGATAAGATTTGTTTAGAGTTGGTTTTGATTTTTGTCATTTGTGGAGGGATAATTACATGATTGAGGGTACACGGTAGGATAAGGTAAAAAATGGGTAAAAATAATATTGCGGAGGGACGAAATTAGGTGTCTACATCATGCCCCCTTTGAATGTAAACACGAAGTGTTTTCAGACAAAGAAGTAGACAACAAGACTGAATTTTATCCCGACCATTATTCAAAGAAAGAAATAGAAGAAAGAAGGACAACCGGGTCTTGACTTAAGACATCCTTCCTACCCAAATTACGAGAGAATCATGTCACGGGTATTTCAAAGGATTGGAAGAGGTGGACTATACCGAGTTGGAGAGTCGAGTGAGGTTCCGTCGAGGTTCTGGTCCGCAGCTCTGTTATTACATCAAAATGAAAATTACAAGTTAAAACATAAATGAAATTACAAAAATCCTATCTATACAACTTCTGTTGGTTCTTGACTCGACTTTTCATCACCCTGTTCTCCAGGCGGGCTCCTGACTTGCAATTTCTTTCCCTTTGTTGCTTGGCTTTCAATTGCTTCACTTTGTTGCTTGACTCTTTTGTTTCTTCACCCTATTCTCCAGGCGGGCTCCTGACTTGCTATTTCATCACTTTGTTCTTCAGGCGGGCTCCTGAAACTCAAAATTAAAACTAGAACGAAAATTATCCCAAACAAGAATTATAAATAATTAGTATTTCATTTTTGAAAGCATTGTCCCATTTTCCAGGAGGGTCCTGAACATAAAGTAAAATCCCATTCTTCAGAAGGGTCCTGAACCTAAAGTAAAATCCCATTTTTCAGGAGGGTCCTGAACAGAAAGTAAAGTCCCATTTTCCAGGAGGGGCCTGAACAGAAAGTAAAATCCCATTTTTCAGGAGGGTCCTGAACATAAAGTAAAATCCCATTTTTCAGGAGGGTCCTGAACAGAAAGTAAAGTCCCATTTTTCAGGAGGGTCCTGAACATAAAGTAAAATCCCATTTTTCAGGAGGGTCCTGAACAGAAAGTAAAGTCCCATTTTTCAGGAGGGTCCTGAACTGAAAGTAAAATCTCATTTTTCAGGAGGGTCCTGAACATAAAGTAAAATCCCATTTTTTAGGAGGGTCCTGAACAGAAAGTAAAGTCCCATTTTTCAAGAGGGTCCTGAACTGAAAGCAAATTCCCATTCATCAGGAGGGTCCTGGACAGAAAGTAAAATCCCATTTTTCAGGAGGGTCCTGAACAGAAAGTAAAGTCCCATTTTTCAGGAGGGTCCTGAACAGAAGGTAAAATCCCATTTTTCAGGAGGGTCCTGAACATAAAGTAAAATCCCATTTTTCAGGAGGGTCCTGAACAGAAAGTAAAGTCCCATTTTTCAGGAGGGTCCTGAACAGAAAGTAAAATCCCATTTTTCAGGAGGGTCCTGAACAGAAAGTAAAGTCCCATTTTTTAGGAGGGTCCTGAGCAGAAAGTAAAATCCCATTTTCCAAGAGGGTCCTGAACAGAAAGGAAAATCCCATGGATGTGCATTTCCAATGGTAGCTGAATCAAGTGAAACGAATTTGCCCCTATTTCAATCAAAGAAAAATTGGTCAGTTAAAAACTTAGTGGTGGCTTGCAGCTCTTGGCTTCTCAGGTATCTGCCCTAGTACTCGTTCCTTTCATCTTTGTTCCAAATTGCTAACACTTGCCCTGTCTTACCGCATCATTGACCAAGATTCAGATTGAGAGAGATGAGTTCTGACTCGAACAATGGGTTTCCATTTTTACCATGCCCCTGAGGTGCACTCTTTTCCCAAATCTGAATGATTCCACGAATCCAATAGCCTATCAGTTGGTAGACTCCCTTTGCTTCGTGTTGAATTACGATCATATTTCTTTCCTGTGTTGTTCCTTGGCTTTTCCTCATATAATTGGAAAGACTAGTAGTAAATTTTGAAATCCTTTCTCGCTTGTTTTGACACAGACTTGACTTAAAAAATGTAAAGAAATGATGGTGACTCTTGTTTTGATAAATAACATAAGAAAAGACAAAAACATGAATATGTAAATGAAAGAAAAGGGCAATGTCCCATATTCAAAAAGAAAACTTATTTGAATACGACAACCAACTCCAATGAGTATGACATGCATTTTGGATTGAGCTGCCTGATCTTCCTATCCAAGCTCCCCATTTGTTGTTGAGTTCGTGCCTTTTGCCACTGAGCCGCTTCTTCAAATCCATTGGACTCATACATCATATTCGACTGACGACATCTAAAAAGACTTTCGCCAACAAATCTCTTTCTTTTCACTTTCCGCCTTTCTCTTAAACTCTCCATCGCCCTACGGTGCCCATGAGGATTTTCACCAATAAGACTCTCATTTTTGTATTTCTCTCAACTCACCCATCGCCTTACGGTGCCCGCAAAGGTTTTCACCAATAAGACTCTCTCATTTTTGTATCTCTCAACTCACCATCGCCTTATGGTGCCTGTAAAGGTTTTCACCAATAAGACTCTCTCATTTTTATTTTCTAACAACTCACCATCGCCTTATGATGCCTGCAAAGGTTTTCACCAATAAGACTCTCTCATTTTTGTATTTCTTTCCTGATTTCTTATGCTGAGGGAGACAAGCGGTACTTCGCAATGTATCGTCATATCCATTGCATGCTTAGCCTTAACACTATCAAAAATTGATCTGAAGGACTTTCTTTGGGTTGTAACTTGGCTTTTGGTCAAGGTTAGAAAAGATGGTAAGAGGCTCAAACGATACTTGAAGTGGGGGTGGGACTTACGACTTTTGGAATCGACTCAAACAATGCATTAACTCATGCCCCAGTTTTTGTTGACTGGGTGAATCTTAAAATTTATTTGGTTGGACCGAGCCCGAAATAGGGCAGCCTACGTATCTCACTCTCGAGAGAGAAGAATCAGGTCGCACGTAGTTCCATCAGCTTGTCCTTTGCTTTGCTTTGATTTTTTTTTCTTTTATTTTCGAACTCTTTCTTTTATTCTTATTTTCTTGACATTTATCTTTGACTCTATTTTGATTCCAAAAGAGAGATATGAAAGAAAAATAAACGAGGCTCAAACGGGTAAACAAAAGATGACACAATGTTTGGATAGAAGAATAAAATGCCTTCATCATATCAATCTTCAAAAATGCAAGTACTAAACATGCAATAAACTCAACAAAGGATCAAATATCATACATAGTATCTTTTGACCGCGTCAGAATTGATAGCCATTTCTGCTATTTTGCCGTCAATATCTGTCAAATATAAGGCTTCATTGGGTAACACTTTCTTCACAACGAAGGGACCTTGCCAGTTAGGGGAGAACTTTCCTTTCGCTTCAACCTGGTGAGGAAGGATACGTCTTAATACCAACTGACCAACTTTAAAATTCCTGGGACGGACCTTTTTGTTATACGCACGAGCCATCCTCCTCTGATACAACTGGCCATGACACACGGACGTTAGCCTTTTTTCTTCAATCAAACTCAAATGTTCCAGTCGGGTTTTTACCCATTCATCATCATCAATCTCTTCTTCTGCAATGACTCGAAGAGAGGGAATTTCAACTTCTGCAGGGATGACTGCTTCTGTCCCATACACCAATAAATATGGAGTTGCCCCTGTTGAAGTACGAACAGTGGTGCGATAACCCAGCAATGCAAATAGCAACTTTTCATGCCACTGTCTAGACCCTTGTACCATTTTTCGCAGTATCTTCTTTATATTCTTATTGGCGGCTTCTACAGCACCATTGGCCTTTGGGCGATATGGGGTAGAATTTCGATGTGCGATCTTAAACTGTTGACATACTTCTTGTATCAAATGACTATTGAGATTGGCAGCATTATCTGTAATGATCATCTTAGGAATTCCAAATCTACAAATGATATTGGCATGAACAAAATCTACCACAGCTTTCTTTTTCACTGACTTGAAAGTTACTGCTTCTACCCACTTTGTGAAGTAATCAATGGCTACCAAAATGAATCTATGCCCATTTGACGCCTTCGGATCAATCGGTTCAATCAAATCCATTCCCCATGCTACGAACGGCCATAGAGCGGCCATTGCATGCAACTCAACAGGAGGAGAACGTATTAGATCGTCGTGCACCTGACATTGATGACACTTTCGAACAAACTGAATAGAATCCCTCTCCATAGTAAGCCAGTAATAACCTGCTCGAAGAATCTTCTTTGACAAGACGTGACCGTTCATATGCGACCCGCATACTCCAGAGTGTATTTCAACCATGATTGCCGAGGCTTCTTTTGCATCTACACACCTTAAAAGTCCCAGATCTGGGGTCCTCTTATACAAGATTCCCCCACTTAAGAAAAATCCACTAGCCAAACGCCTAATAGTCCTCTTTTGATCGTTGGTGGTATATGCTGGGTATTCTCTTGACTGAATGTACCGCTTGATATCCAAAAACCAAGGTTCTCCGTCGAGCTCTTCTTCAACCGCACTACAGTAAGCATGCTGATCATGACTCTGTATATGCACTGGATCGATGTAGGCTTTGTCAGGATGTTGGAGCATTGAAGATAGAGTGGCTAAAGCATCAGCAATTTCATTACGAATCCTTGGAATATGCCTAAATCTTACTGATACAAATCGTCGGCATAGCTCCTGCAAGCATTGTCGATACGGGATGAGCTTCAAATCTTGCGTCTCCCAATCGCCTTGAATTTGATGGACGAGTAAATCCAAATCTCCCAACACCAATAATTCTTGGACTCCCATATCAACAGCTAACCTCAAACCAAGGATGCAGGCTTCATACTCTGCCATATTGTTAGTACAGTAGAATCGAAGTTGTGCTGTTACCGGGAAATGTTGTCCCGATTCAGAGACAAGAACCGCACCTATTCTAACTCCTTTCATATTGACAGCTCCATCGAAGAATAACCTCCAACCTGGATCAGCATCTACAACGACTTCATCAACACACGACACTTCTTCGTCAGGAAAATATGTCTTTAATGGATCGTACTCTTCATCGATGGGATTCTCAGCAAGATGATCTGCCAAGGCTTGGGATTTCATGGCGGTTCGAGTCACATATACGATGTCAAACTCGGTAAGTAATATTTGCCACTTTGCCAATCGACCTGTCGGCATAGGCTTCTGAAAGATATACTTCAAAGGATCCATGCGGGAGATGAGATAAGTAGTATAGGATGAGAGAT
Organism: Capsicum pubescens; assembly: GCA_030864215.1. NCBI lineage: Eukaryota > Viridiplantae > Streptophyta > Magnoliopsida > Solanales > Solanaceae > Capsicum > Capsicum pubescens. The sequence continues at coordinate 268,112,582 of CM061540.1, read as the reverse complement.
AGTGCTTCAAATTTTGTGCTATCCAAGTTAGGGCACAACACGTCCTTTCAAGAAGAGTATACCTGGCCTCATAAGTGGTGAACTTCTTGCTAAGCTAATAAATAGCCTGCTCTTTTTTGCCTGTGACATCATGTTGCCCGACACACCCGAAAGAATTGTCCACGACTGACAAGTATAAGATCAAAGGCCTACCAGGCTCCGGGGGTACCAACACGGGCGGATTTGACAAATATCTTTTGATTCGATCGAACGCTTCCTGACATTCTTCAGTCCATTTTACCACAACACTCTTTTTCAGCAACTTGAATATGGGCTCACAAGTGGTTGTGAGTTGAGCAATAAACCTGCTAATGTAGTTCAGTCTACCAAGCAAAATCATTACCTCCGTTCTATTCTTGGGCGGGGGCAAATCCTGAATGGCTTTGATTTTCGAGGGATCTAATTCAATTCCTCTACGGCTGACTACAAACCCCAACAGCTTTCCAGATGGAACTCCAAATACACATTTTGCCGGGTTGAGTTTGAGATTATACCTGCGAAGTCTTTCAAAGAACTTTCTCAAGTCTTTCACATGGTCGGCCTAAATTTTTGACTTAATAATCACATCATCCACGTAAACCTCAATCTCCTTATGCATCATGTCATGAAACATAGTGGTCATGGCTCTCATGTATATTGCTCCAGCATTCTTCAAACCAAACGGCATCACCCGATAACAATAATTTCCCCATGGTGTGATAAAAGATGTCTTCTCCGCGTCTTCATAATCCATAATGATCTGGTGATATCCGGCATAGCAATCCACAAAAGAGGCAGCCTCGTGTTTAGCACAGTTGTCTAGCAAAATATGGATGTTGGGCAGTGGAAAATCATCTTTTGGACTTGCCCTGTTCAAATCGCGGTAATCAACACACACTCGAATTTTGCCATCTTTCTTTGGTACGGGAACAACATTGGATAACCACATGGGATAACGAGCCACTCGAATTACTTTGGCTTCAAGTTGTTTCATGATTTCCTCTTTGATTTTAATACTCACATCTGTTTTAAACTTCCTCAACTTCTGTTTGACAGGAGGGAATGCGGGATCCGTTGGCAATTTGTGAGACACTAATTCAGTGCTTAAACCAGGCATATCATCATAAGACCATGCAAAAACATCCTTATAATCCATTAACGTTTGAATCATTTCATCTTTTAGCTGGGGAAAAACATGTACACTGATTTTAGTTTCCCTAACATCTTCTTGATCCCCTAGATTTATTGGCTTAGTCTCATTCAAATTAGGATTCGGTTTGTCTTCAAATTGTTCCAACTCTTTGCTTATTTCTTCTAATGCTTCTTTTTCATCATATTCCTCATCCTGCTCCATTACATCTGGATTATTTTGGATTTTAAGATCAGGCTGAAAATTCTGCATGCATGTCATGTCATTAGAATCAGCATAAAGAGAACTGTGTAAAAAAGAAAAATAAACTATATTAGACACAAAACAAAAGGGACATTGCATTTCATTAAATAAAAGATAGAAGGGTTTAAACACAGACACCAATATAACATAAACAAACTAAAATCCGAATTACAATCCTGAAATAACCCGGATAAACAGAAAGGAAAACAAAATAAACTACCAAAACTCCCTCCTGACGGGGAGAGGAGTGACTTCCCAATTATTGAGCTGGATAGCTGGACCTATGAATTGCACATCTGTCATACTGGTACCTTCTCCTTCTTCAACCATATCAACTTTAATAAAAAGGTTCTGGAGGTCACCCACCAATTCAACTTCAGATTCCACATGCTTCGCGACATCGCTCTTAACAAATGACTCACTGAGTAGTGGCATTGGGCGAGGGAGTGACTATACTTCCTTCTTCCTTCCCCTGATTTTCTTCAGATCTTCAGCTGTAGGCTCAAATCCCAGACCAAACGTGCCCACGTTCTCACTCGGACATATGGGATGAACTATACCATGCAGAGATGCTCCCAAACCTTTTCCTGGGTCAAATCCGTATTTCCAAAGTTCACTCACCATCATGATAGAAGCAGAAGACAATTGCGGTCCCGGTATAGCTTGCCACTCAGGGATACGACTCACTGGCACTGTATTAAAAATTTGATAGACGAATGTCTCCTCTACGTTATTTGCTTCAATAAAGGACAAAGGAGAATTTTCGTAGGCTGATAAATCTCCTTCACCATGAATAACTACTTCTTGCCTGTCATGCTCAAACTTAATCATTTGGTGCAGCGTAGATGCAACCGCCTTGGCCTTGTGGATCCAGGGCCTTCCCAACAACAAATTGTAAGAGGATTCTACGTTCAATACCTGAAACTCTATGGCAAACTCAACAGGCCCTATGGTCAACATTAGTTCTATTTCGCCAATGGAATTTGATTTTGCACCATCGAAAGCCCTAACACATACATTGTTGGGCTTGATCCTATCAGCACCAACATTCAGTTTTTTCAAAGTAGAAATAGGGAAAATATTTGCACCTGAACCCCCATCAATCATAACATGAGTGACGTAGAAATCCTCACACTTCACTGTAATGTAAAGACCCCGATTATGCCCTGTACCTTCAACAGGAAATTCATCATTAGAAAAGCTGATCCGATTGACCTCAAAGATTTTTCCCACCATTTTCTCAACCTGGTTGATTGTAATCTCCCTTGGAACATATGCTTCATTCAATACCTTCAGCAAAACATCACGATGCTCCTTGGAGTGCAACAACAAAGATAAAAGGGAAATTTGAGCAGGGTTTTCTTCAGCTGGTCTAATACTGAATACTCTGGCAAATTCATCTTTTTAAAAAAATCTTTGGCTTCCTCCTCAGTGATAGGATTTTTGATAGACGACGGTCCACTCACCGTTGGCTTAGACTTTCTTAAGCTTTCAGGCACGAAGCATCTTCCTGACCTGGTCAAACCTCCTACCTCATCTACATCTTCCATAACTTCTTTCCCGTGATAGGTCATCACAGTCCGCCCATAATTCCAGGGAATCCTTTTCGTATCAACTATCGGAGGTTGGGTCACCGGTTTGAGGACAATAGGCGCTGCCAGTGCTCCTTTCACCGTCAAGATAGGCTGACTCAAAGCTCCCACCACTGTCAACTTAGGTTTATCCTGACTCGAATCACCATACCGTCTGGCGCCTTGTACTGTGATCAGAGGCTTCTTTGTGCTTTCTCGGGATTTATCCTCTCTCATTCCTTCCTGGCTCAATGACATTGCTTTCAAAGACTCCGCTACATTCACCGATTTCTCCTCAGTGGTGTGTATCTTGACAATAGGCTTATAACCCCTCGAAGACTCTTTCCCATCATATATCAATTCTAACATATTGGCTTCAGCATGGGTTGACAGCGGATTCTGGTTAATGTTTGGACCCTCCAGGGCTTAGACCAACATCTGATTTATGTCAATCAAATCTTGGACAGCTCTCTTTAAATGCCAGCATTTCTCAATATCATGGCCTGGCATATCAGAACAGTACGCACACCTTAAAGAATAATCGAGATTCCTTGGTGGTGGATTTGAAAGCCTTTCTTGAATTGGGCTTAAAACCTTCAACTTCCTCAACCTATCAAACAAGCTAGCATATGACTCCCCAAGAGGTGTGAATTGATTTTTGACCATTTTCTCCTGCTTATACTCAGGCCTAGGCTGAAAACTGGGTCTGGAGGGGTTTTGGTAATTTGGTGGAGCGAATGGGCAATTTTGTAAAGTTTGCGCGCGCCACTGCGGGTAAGAAGGGGTTTGGGCATATGGCTGCGCACTATATACTGGGTAAGGAGGTGGTGGAATAAAATATAAAGGGTTTTGTGGAGGGTAGTAATGGTGGGGAGGAATACATGGAGCTTGGGCGTAGACTTGGTCTTGGGATTGGGGATAGGGGCGAGGTGGTCTTTTAGGATAAGAATGGGTTCCGGCTACGACAATCGCAACGTCCTCTTTCTTCTTTTTGCCTCCAAATGCGCCAGATCCACCTTGAATCGCTTGTGTGATAGCTTTTAATGCAGCAAAACTCACTATTCGACCGGTCTTAATCCCGTCCTCTATCATCTCCCCCATTTTGAGGACTTCCATAAAAGATCCATAAAAGACTTTCCTATTGCAGGAAGTAAATATTGAAAATAGGTCTCATCCTGCGCCTGAATGAAAACTTCTACCAACTTACTTTCTTTCATTGGAGGTTTTACCCTAGCGGCCTGTTCACACCACCTTATCGCGTATTCCCTAAAACCTTCAATGCTCTTTTTCTTCATGTTGACCAAAGATTTTTCGTCCGGAATTAAGTCGATGTTTTACTGAAAATGTTGAACAAATTCAGAAGCCAAATCATCCCAACTGTTCCATTTATCGATATCCCGATCGATGAACCATTATGAAGCCAGATATGAAAGAATCTCACCAAAGAAGGCCATGAGTAGTTCTTCTTTTCCTCCTGCAGCCCTCAATTGGTTGCGATAACGTCTCAAGTGTGCAACAGGATCACCGTGCCCTGCGTACTTCTCGAACTTAGGCATCTTAAAACCGGGGGGCAGGTTGATGTCTGGGAACATGCACAAGTCTTTATAGGAAACACTTCTATAATCTCTGATTCCTTGCAAATTCCTCATAGCTTTCTCTAAACTCTTCAGTTTCCGAGCTATGACATCATGTTCCTCCGTTGCGATAGGTTTCTCCGTATCAAATGGAAATGCAGGCAGCTGAGTGTACCCATACGGTTCATTCAATTGCAGAGTAGGCTCCGTGGCATAATACTGACCATCTGAAACCTTCAGTACTGGCTCACTGGAAGACCGAGGAAGCCTCATTGTGGGACGCACAGCATATATGGGAGTTTCATGTGGTGGCGGGGCCACGAATACCGGTGTGATCGGTGGCGCTAGATGAGCAGCTGGTCTTGATTGGGGAGCTGCCAAGGGCACTCCAGAATTGCCATGATAATAATGTCGCGGAGTGAATCCTGGCGCGTGCTCAGGTGACTCAGTAGGAGCAGAGAATTGTGCCTGAGAGAGCGGTGGGCAATTAGAGATATTCCCAAGACCTTTAGGGAACGGAGGAGGAGGCATTCCGCTGGCCCATGCCCGGTGCAAATCTATCAATTGTTGCCTGAGCCTTACTACCTCATCATTGTGTTCTGAACTTTCTTCCCTGTGATCCTGATCCGGGTCAATGAGCGAATTTTCAATCTCCCTGCTAGCCATTGCGAGCTTTGCTTTGGATCTAGTGAAGTATGGGTGACTAGCCAGAGTGCTGCAAACCTACCACTGTTATCTGAAAGAACATGCTCATCAAAGACGACATCCGTTAGGATTAGGGTATACCAAAAGCATGGGAATCACATTGGTAAAATTGCCCTAAGTTCATGTTCATTTCTACCAACTTTTGAGGGTAGCGAGGTCATTTCAACATCATCCCAATTTTTATTTACACACCTTTTTTTTTGTATCAATATCTGTTCTTTTCCTCACGTTATCTACCTTTATTTTATCATTCTTTATGGCTTTTGTTTTCCTTAAAAGAGGAAAAATAATGAAAAACAACGAAACAAAATGATTAGATCGAACCCAAAAGTAGGCTGCCTACGTATCATGTTGTACATGAATCAGATCTTGCGTAGTTCGGGCAGCTTATGCATAAACATTACACAATTGAAGGTTTTTTTTTTTTTTTCAAGAAACACGAAAACAAGTAAACAAAAGAAAGACGTAACATCCTAACATTTCGATGAAAGATAGCAAAACATACAACGAATTTAAGACCACTTTAAAACTAAACAACAAATACAAAACAACACTTTAAACCCCTAACGATATGCATGCAATAAATACCCAAATATAAAAAACAACTTAACTCCAACTTAACACAGACACCAACCTACAATGACAGAAACACAAAAGACTCAAACTACATAAAGATAAGACATGTTCTTTCAAACTGGTGCTCTGTGTGATGTCCCCGGCTGAGATGAACCCATCTGTGAAGTCCCCATTTTTCCACTTAGACTTTGCAACATGTCCTGCAACGACGTTTTGATACTCGAAAACAAATTTCTTGCCCGTATCCCCGCCTCTTGGAGAGTACACCCGCAAAGGTTTCTCTGACACCCATCCACAGTTATGATCAAACGCGACAACTGAACTCTCAAAAACTCCACCTTGACACCCGGATCTTCCTGCTCATCATCTTCTACCATGATTGCTTCCCGTATTCACCCTCTAAGTTGGGCTGGTAAGGGTCTACTAATGCCACGGGGCAGAGATTGTAGCCAGATTTCATAGTTTTGAGTGCATCCTGGATTTTCCTCGAAAGTATCGACACCCAACTTTATCGCGTTATTCCAGAATTGCTCATATTTGCTTTCCCCCACGACTTGGTCTTTAAAGTACTCTACATCCTTTAGAAGGTCCATTATTGGGGGGACGTCTTGCATCCTACCCAACTGACGCATCACCCTTCTTGGACTGTAAGGCCTAGTGCAGTTAAGTCCTATCAAAACTAGAAAGAGTTGCATTTGAGATCCAATCAAGATTTTCTTAGGACAAAACCACATATAGCACCAAAGAATGTTGTTTGGAGTTCTTGATCCGAGAAATTCGATCCAAGAATTGACTCCCATAGGAAAAGAAAATTTGTCAAAATGCATTCTTTCTTGCATGGCTTGCACTCGATCATTCAGACAACGGTCGATCACATCTGCTCTAATCAAAGAAGGCGTATGCAAGTGCTCCATCATCCACAACTGCAATATCAGATTACTCCCCTAAAAAAATCATACCCCTCCTTTTACTTCAGTTAAAGCCTTATATATTTCTGTTAAGATCATTGGTACAATGGTGACCTCATCTTTTTTCTTGAATAAAGCTATCACCACTGATTGTAGACGAGTATTGATACACCTCTCATCTAACGGAAACACTAAGATACCCAACAAAGCCAGACAGAAAACCTCCAGACGACGTTGTTCTCAGATTTTTTTGGTAGTACAGAATTCATCCCAAAAACAGTTGAAACCCTCTAAAGACCCAAATCTAGCAAACAAATAGTCCAAGGAAATCCAAGATTGTTTGAGACATCCCAGATGCTTGTTGTCTTTTAATCCACAGAGTCAAAGGAATTTCTTACGAGTATGATTGCGGGCTAAAATCATCCGCTGGTCCATGTAAGTCAACCGAAACAAACAAGATATTTCTGCCAGGGTAGGAGTCAATTCACAACTTCCGAACCTAAACACCAAATTATTTGGATCCCAGAAAGTCAACGCAGCTTCTATTAAATCCGGACGAGGCGTGAGATCCATGAGTGTTACAAGATTGCCTAACACTTTCCTCACTTCGTGCTTTTCGGAGTAATTGAACGTGCCCCACCACTTGATCAACTTTTTGGGTACCTTGACAACCATAAGGACTCTAGACTTTGTGGACAGATCCATCCTCTAGTAGCAGATAAGAAATTGTCTCAAAATTTGATAAGAGCCAAAGGTTCCCAACCAATGGGAATTTGACGCGGACATACGTCGATGGGATAGACCGCTTCATGACTCCAAATCGCCGAACAGTAATGCTAAATAAAATCAGCCTACTTGGCTAACAACTCTAGGTTACGGAGTAAAAGACCTAGCCTAAGACTAAGACGAAGACCAAAACAAAGGTTACCGGACCCACCGAGGGTTGCCTACGTATCCCGCCCCGAGGGACGGAAATCAGGTATGCGTAGTTCGTCCAGATTGGACAATTAACGATTAACTAATAAATTGACCCTAACTTAAGAGACACAACAAAAAACAAACGAATAAAAACTATTTTTGGATTTTTCAATTAGACACTTTAACTAAGACTGACACCATCCATTATGGAAAAAAAAATCTTTTTTTTTTTTGCTTTTGACAAATACGTAGAAAAACTTTTTTTTTCTTTTTGAATTTACGGTACTTTGAGAAGACAAATGCAAAAATGTAAAAAAAAATCTTTTTGAGTTTTTGGATCGTGAAGAATAAAATCCATAAGGAATTCTAAAATAAACTACGACATTCCTTTTGATTCATTCTTTTCGACTCGCTTTTTATATATATATATTTTTTTAAATCAGTCCGTCAAATGACCACGTTACCCTTAAATATGCAACAGTTAGCACGTAGGGATGCGTTAAAGGTGAGTCTCCTACAAAAGACCGTGTAGGCCCCGGTAGGTCTCAATATGATGCACATAAGAATGACCTAAAGGCTGACCTACGTTGTGGTTTACTAACAAGGCCGTTCGGGGGAGCATATGGTCGATAGTGGCTACTTTGCTTTCCACCTACTCCATACATCCAACGGCTCCCCCCCCTAAAATAAAGGTGACTCAACTAGAGTTCGTGCGCACGACGTGCGCTCCGAGACTTGTTGCAGAAAGAAGGCCGAGGGGTGGACTCATGATGACAGATATAAAGCGGTAACACATAGGATAAATACTATAAACAAAGAGCACGAAAATACACAAAAGTGAAAACAATAACAAAACAATAATCACAAACAATGCTTATACACTCGTAATGCCAAACAAAGCCGATACGACTCAAAAATAAGCTCGAATTCTGAAAAGTCCCCAGCAGAGTCGCCAGAGCTGTCACACCCCTTTTTTACGCGTACTCCAAAATTTCATTTTTAAAGTTCAAAAGGGTTTTATTATTTACGTGACAAGAAATGAAAAATTTATTTCGGAAAAGGATTATTTACATTTTTTGCTCAGAGTCGCCACTTGGCATAATCTGGTGTGCCAAGTCACCATTGGAAAATCCTTTTCAAAACCATTTGACTCTTTAAACTGGTTTGCGAACAGAGACTCCGGCTAAGGAATTCTGTTGACCGAGGGGAAGGTGTTAGGCACCTCTCGATCCCGTGGTTCGACCACGGTCGCTTGGTGGAGTGTATAGACTATTTTGGCATTACAAATGTATAAACCACAGAAAAACACATAAAACAATCCATCAAACACATGAAACAAAAAAAATCCAAATTTAGTGTCCAGTCCAATTATACAGTCCCAAAAATAGGAAAATGCATAAAAATAAATCCTATTCTAAATTAATTCTAGACTAATGCTCTACCCGACGCCTCGGGCCTTGATCACGAGCATCCTTAGCATACAAAATTCTTCGGGGAATTCTCCGGTGAGTAAATACAAATTACCTCGGGGCATTCCCCGGTTAAATAAATACACTTTCCAAATACGATAAACTAGAAAGAAACATTCACACGCACATTCCAACATCCAACGAAACACTTATTACTAAATTTTGCCTACCCGAACCTACGATTGCCTACCCACTCGATCTACCATGATACTATCCAATTCGATAATGAATCGAAACAAACAACCTTCAACTTATTCAATTATCAAATTTCGATCCCGAACCCCCAAATCAACAAATTTAAACCTCAAGCCATGGTTAACAAATTTCTCGATTATCAAACTACTCTTTTTTTAAAAAAAAAATCTAAAATCAACATCAAATATATACATCCAACGAAGATTCAAGCATTTAAGCACACCACTCCCACATATCCACAACAACGATCAGCACTTTACTAAAAAATTCAACCAACCACAAAATCAAGGCATCAACCAAAATCCGAAAAAAAAACAATGAAGGAGTAGAGTTAAAGAGATGGACCTTAATACAACTCGTTATCGTTGATAATAAAGAAATCCGAGACCGAGATCCTCGAACAAGGAACCCCAACGACGAACTCACCAAATCAATAAATTGAGAGTACCAATCGAACAAATATCAACCAAGAATAGACCCCGAAACAAGAACAGAATCGATGAATCCGTAAAGCTCAATTTCCGTCGATGAAATACAAAATCCGACTAACCCAAGAACCCCAATACACGGCAGAACCAAAAGAACAGTGTAGCCTGAGCTCCGGTGAGCTCAGACGACAGCAGAAACGATGAGAGAGGGTTGATTCCGGTGAGTTTCGACGTTTTCAAACCGGAATTGTTCAGAAAAATAAAAAAAATCTCATTAAAAAATGTTAAAATCGAACCTATTTACTGTTTCTTCTCTCGACTAACCTCAAAACAACCTCCATTTTTTCCGGTGAAAGGATGTTATTTCCGGCCAAGAACACTGGCCAGATCACGTTTTCGATCCTCCTCTCTCTTGAATTCTCACCATTTTTCTCCCTCATTAATTTCTCTCTCAAATTCCCACCCTCTATCACTCGATAATAACTTCTCTATTTCAGTGTAGGTATCGCCGTTGCTGTGCGTGTATGTGTTCTACCGTGTCTCCATGGGTGTGCGTTGCTATGTGTTTTAAGGAAAAAAAAAAGAATTCTGTGTATTGGGTCTTTAAATGGAGAAGAAAGGAATTGCCTTTCTTAGTGGTCTCTTTTTTTCTCCTTTTGTTTTCGAGAATAATCCTGAGGTCCTCCTTATAGTGATTAGAACCATGTATATATGAGGTGAGTGAGTGTAGGTGGGGTACGGGGGTAGGGTGTGAGGTGGGGTAGGGTAGCTAGGTGTCCTCTTTTAATTGGGAAGGTTGTTAATTTGTTATCAATTGGGATTATGTGGGGATTTTGGGATAAGATTTGTTTAGAGTTGGTTTTGATTTTTGTCATTTGTGGAGGGATAATTACATGATTGAGGGTACACGGTAGGATAAGGTAAAAAATGGGTAAAAATAATATTGCAGAGGGACGAAATTAGGTGTCTACATATAAATCAAGTTTTTGCTTAATTTGTATTGGATCTGATTCTGTGGATACTAAAATCTTTTGATTTCTACTCCGTTGATTAGAAGAATATATAAAAAAAAATTACTAAGAAATTGGATTGAGAATTCGGTTCGAAGAATATAAAAACTCCACCGATTTGTTAAACTCCCTCTATTGGGCTCTGGAGATTAAAATCTATGATTTTCTGTTCTGTTTGAATTTGATTATGATTTGAAGAACACAAAAACTTCGCCAAATTTTAAAGTTCGTTCAGTCAACGATTTGACGACATAAAAATGTCATTGTTGACTAGAAATAAGTTGTTTAAAGATTAAGTCTTTACTGTTAGTATTCTAAAATACTAGAGTATTTGTCAAAAATTGACAAAAAAATGATGAATGAAACTAAAAAAACAAATTGATTTGATTGCGAATGGTTTTATCTCAATGATAATCAATGTTGCGTCATTAAGCTGTTCAGATGTTGCTCTAGCAATGGAAACAACAAAAAAATTAAAAAAATATTTTGGTTGTAACTTCAAAGAATGACAACAAATGATGTGCTTTTGGCTGACTAAACTTAAAATGAAAAGGTTCTTAAGTAGAGATTCTCATGTTCCTGAAAAAGGAACGTTTGAAAACCATTTGTCTGTATAAAATCTTTCTGATTCGTGTCAAGATAGAAGATGATAATGAGTTGAATGATAAACCACCACTGATACAAATCCTAGTATGGATGATGCCCCAAATAATAATAATAATAAGAAGAAGTCTTCTAGATAAGAGAAAGAACAGAACAAGAAAATGTTCAAAGGCAAGTGCTACAATTGTAATGAAGTTGACCACAAAGCTCTAAATTGTTAAGTTCTGAAGAAGAACAAGAAACAAAATCAGATAAACTAGGTGGAAGTAACTCAAAAGATTGAAAATATGTGCGTTATGATCACTGAATGCAATCTAATTGGAAATCCAAATGAATGGTGGTTTGATTCATGAACTACTCAATATGTTTGTGCAGACAAAGAAGCTTTCAACATGTTTGTGTGGACAAAGAATCTTTCAACATGTTTGTGCGGACAAAGAATCTTTTGTTACTTATATTACCGCTGGTTCTAAAAAAAGTGATCTTCAAGAAAAATAGTGCAATAGCCAAGGTTAAAGAAAGTGGAAAGATATTTCTAAAAATGACTTCTAACAATGTATTGACTCTCAAATGTTCTCCATGTTCCTACTATTAGGAAGAACTTAATGTCGACAAAACTTCTCATTAAAAACAAATTTAAGTGTGTATTTGTTTCAGAGAAAATTGTAATAAGAAAGAATAAAATGTATGTAGGAAAGGGCTACCTCAATGAGAGACTTTTCATACTTGATATAATGGATATTGAAATGAATAAAACTGAGACTTCTTCTTACTTGCTTGAGTGAAATGCTTTATTGGCATAGTCGATTAGAACATGCCAATTATAAAACCTTGTAAAAATTAATTAGTTTGGACATATTGCATAACTTTGAGTGTAATAAATCTAAGTGTCAAATATAAGTTCAATCGTAGTATGCTAAGCATTAGTATAAGTTCGTTGAAAGGAATTTCAATCCTTTAGACTTAGTTCATGCAGATATTTGTGGAATGAAGTCAGCATTATCACGTGGTGGAAAAAAGTATTTCATAACTTTTATTGACAATTGCACTAAATTTTGTTATGTTCATTTGTTGAATAGTAAGGATGAAGTAATAGAAGCATTTAGGAAGTATAAAACAGAGGTTGAAAATTAGTTGGCTAAAAAGATTAAAATGATAAGAAGTGATAGAGGTGGAGAGTATGAATCTCCTTCTACAGAGATATGTTGGGAAAATAAAAAATTTCATCAAACTACTGCACTATATTCACCTCAATCGAACGCAATTGCAGAAATAATCGAATGTTAAAAGAAATGATGAATGTGTTAAGTCCAAGTTTAGCACAAAACTTTAAGGGGGAGCTATTCTTACAATAAATTGAATACTTAATAGAGTGCACTATAGAAAGACACAATCTATTCAATATGAGAAATGGAAAGGTAAAAAACTCAATTTAAAATATTTCAAAGTGTGAGAATGTCTAGCCAAAGTTCAAGTTTCTATATCCAAAAGGGTGAAAATAGGTTCAGAGACTGTGGATTGTGTTTTCATCGGATATGCTACAAATAGTAAAGCATGTTGATTTTTTTTTCATAAATCAGAACATCTAGGTATCCATGATAACATGGTAATTCAATCAGATAATGTTGAGTTCTTTGAATACATTTATTCATATAAGACTAGACATAAGCTGTCTAGTGAAGAATTTAAATGATCTAGGGATGAATCAAAGGAGAATGTATTTAATGAAGAGAATCCAAGGTGTAGTATGAGACAAATGACGTCAACTTTCTTTGGATTAGATTTTGTAACATTTCTTCTTGAAAGTGAGCCTTAAATATCTAATGAAGCTATGTCATTTGCAGACTCGTTCTTTTTTAAGGAGGCAGTCAATAATGAAATTGATTCAATTATGAGAAACCATACATGAATGTTCGTTGATATTCCTCCGGAAAATAAATCTTTAGTTTCAAAATGTATCTTAAAAAAAATAAAAAATAATGGTACTATTGATAAATTCAAGACAAGACTTATTGTGAAAGACTTTAGAGAAAAAAAGACTTTGATTATTTTAACACATACTCGTCAGTAACAATGATAATATTAATTTGAATATTGGTTGCATTAGTAGCGGTATATGATCTTGAAATTCATCAAATTGATGGGAATACAACCTTTTTAAATGAAGAATTATAGAAAGAAACTTACATGAAATAATTCAAGGATTTTATGATTCCTGGTAAAGAAAGAAAAGTGTGCAAATTTGTTAAGTCACTTTATGGACTAAAACAAGAATCCAAATAGAGGCAGGCAAAGTTTGACCAAATCATGTTGGCAAACGAGCTCAAGATAAATGAATGTGATAAATGTGTTTACATTAAAGAAACTCCAAATCACAAAGTCATTGTTTGTTTATATGTGGATGACATATTGATCATCAGTAGAGACATTTCTGGCATGAATGTTATGAAATAAATTCTTAAGAGTAAGTTTGATATATAACACCTTGAAGTTGCTGATATGATCTTAGGGAAAAAAATTTATAGAACTCCACAAGGGTTGGCATTGTCACAGCCTCATTACATTGAAAAGGTACTTGACAAGTGTAAGTATTAAGAATTTAATATTGCTAAAACTCTATTAGCCATGAGTTTTTCACTTCAAAAGAATGAAGGTGAAAATTGAACTACGCAAGATTGTTGAAAAATTTGATGTATATCATGATTGTATGTGATCAGACATATCATGTGCTATTAGTAAATTGAGTCAGTATATAATTAATCCCAATCAAACTCATTGGATGGCAATGAAAAGAGTTTTGGGGTATTTAAAATATACTCAAGACTATGCTTTGCATTATAACAAATATCCTGTGGTGATTGAAGGATTTAGTAACGTAAATTGAATTGCTAGATCAAATGAAGTAAAATGTATGAGTGGATATGTGTTTACTCTTATGAGTAGTCTCTTAGAAATCATCCAAAAAAATATGTATTGTTTGCGCTACAATGGAATCTAAATTATTGTGTTAGATAAAGCTGTGAAGAAGCTAAATGGCTTCATAATTTCTTGAAAGATATTCCTTATTGTCCTATACCTTTGGCATCAGTATGCATACACTTTTGATTGCTAATCTGCAATAGGTAAGGCGGGGATCATGATGTATAATAGTAAATCTCATCATATAAGATGGAGACATAATACCGTTAGAGAAATACTCTCTAGTAAAATTACTTCAATTGATTATGTGAGGTCAAAGGATGATGTATAGGATTCACTTGCAAACTCCCAACTATAGAGGGAGTTGAGACATCATCGAAGAGTATGAGTTTACGGCTTAGGACAAGTCATAACGGAGGTAACTCTACTTAGTAGACTGGAGATCCCAAGAGCTAGACTTAAGAAGATTAAACAAAGTTGTGATTGATGGTTCAACATTATCAATATACTCAACCCATTCTAATGATGAAGACAATGTCTAGAAAATAAGTATAAGACTTATTATTTGAAGATTTTTAATGGTTTCTAAGTTTGGTAGGTTTGAGGAAATAGTTTGATCTATAGGATTAAATGTTTAGGAATCACCTATGTGATGGTGAAGTAGAATTCGCTTCAAGGATAATGACAGTAAAGGCCTATTCTCTAAGCTCTCATGAAATTAGAAAGTGTTCATGACCGAAACTAATAAAAAGTGAGAAACATAAAAGGTAAAAGGCTCATTGCGTGACTTGTGTTGTCTAGGTGTACACTAAAGTGAGACGGTTCAAAGATATCATATCTATCGATTGATCGAGTGCATCCAATAAAAGTTTAATATGGAAAGTTCAAAGGAAAATCTACTTATCCAGGTGCAATTAGTATTTTCTTGTAGATCACACAACTTTTTGTATATTTCTTGATAAAATAGTCATGTCTCATTCATGTGGGGGATTTTTAGGTTTTTAAGAGGTGTGAATGGAAAATGAATAGGTGATTTTTTGAAAAGACACCAAGATAAAGAATGTAGTTTGAATAGATGTATTTTATGTTTGAATGATTATGACCTTTCCAATAGGTTCTAACTTATCGAAGAGTTGCACTTTTTTTTGAAGAGTTGCACTTTTTTTTGAAGAGTTGCACCTTTATGAAGAGGTGAACCTTTCTGAACCATTGCTTCTCTTCATGAAACAATACCTTGATGGCTATAAATATTTGATTTTTTACTCAGGTACATACATGAAATTTTGAAAAAAAACACTCCTTTTTTCTTAAAAACCTCTAGTGTGATTTGCTATCATTGAGCGCGTTAGCAGTTCGACAGAGTTTGAGATACCGCTATTCTATCAAAGTGATTTATTTTATTTTGGAAAGATATATTCCATAACCTTGGGTTCTTGAGGTGAATAATTTTCTTAAGGACACACCATGAATTTTGTGGACTTGAATCTTTCAATCTTCATCTCTTTTTAAAAGTTTGATTTTTGCTATTTTTAGAAAAAAGTTTGAACGTTATTTTTGGTTGTTTATAAGTTGGGTTGAACTTATTGTTAAGAGTTCAAAGTTGTGAATACAAAGTTACAATATCATTTGATTATTCATACTTTTGTTTGGACATATGTTTGAAGTTCTTATTGTGAAATACAGATATTACTAAATCTAAAAAATAACTATATGTGGACGCACATAAGATTTTGTTTGGATTGACTTTTGGCTTTTTATTTATAAGCTAAAAGTCAATCGTTAAGATTTCAAATTTGTGACTTATTTTTATTAATTTGGCTTAAAATCAAATGCTTATAAGCACTTTTTTCACCCAAACACCGCAAAAATGCTTATAAGCCATTTTGCTAAAAAAAACCTTAAAATAATCCAATCTAAACATGCTAAAAAAATTTCGATTGAAAATCGTTTACACCTCGCAACTTTATCTTAAAAATTAAACTCCCTCTCAACTTTGAAAGTTAATCATTCTCTCCCCCCCCCCCCTCTTTTAAAAATTGACTTTTTTAAATGTCTATCCTACCCTTGCATTATCAACCTTAATTTATTCTTTTTTTTTTAAATTAAAACTTATTTATTCTTTTTTTACTTCTTTAAAATCATATATATATATATATATATATATATATATATTAATAAATTTCCTATAAAAATATTAATATCATCGAGAAAAGATAAGTAAAATATCATTGAGTATTTAAGCTAGTGATAGTCTTTAGTAAAATAAAAATTAATATTAATCAAATCTATAATGTGATAACCTTGTAAATATATTTTGATGCAAGAAATATAAAAATAAATAATAAAAATAAAGGTATAACTTCATAAAGTTTCTTAAAATATTATCTATATGTTGTAAATAAATATTAAATTATAATTTAGAAAAAAATTTCATTAATGACAATTACAATTTGTTTATCTATGTAAATAATAGAGAATACGATATAGACGACATTTAAATATGCATGAACATAATACATACATACATACATACATACATACATATATATATATATATATATATATATACACACACACATGTAATAATAAATAACAATCTTAAAAAAGTTATCATTAGATTTTGTAACAAACTTATAAAAATTATTCTACTTATATTGTTAATGAACTTAAATTAAATCTATAAATACATGTATTAAAAAATGTGATGACCCTCCGGGTCATTCCCTTTGTTTTCATACATTTTATGTGTTTAGAGCTTTCCTCTAGTTTTTCCGGGTCATTTATGACTTGCTGGGACTGACAATTCGATTACTATACAGTTCATTTGTTTTTTAGAGCATTTTTCTATTTAGGAGTTTTTGAAGTTAAGAAATGGGTCCGAGGCCACAACCTTAATTAAATAGCCTCAAGTGCCATTTTTGATAGTTTCAACAACTCTGGAACGTCAATTTTAGGCAGGAAAACCCTTGGTCTAGGTCTCGAGGCTTTCAGACTCAGTTTTGGCTGTGGGGTGGAATTTAGCAAAAATGACTCCTTAGGGTATGGGCCCTACCTTTTTTTTTTTAATTAAAATGACCTCGAATGGAAGTTTTTTCATTGAGTTCAAAATGTTGAATTTGGTATGGTAGGATAGTTTTTTTTGCATTCATGAGATTTCAAATGAATCTCGAGGGATCGATTGGGATATTAGCAACTTTAAAAGTTGTTGGTGCATTAGCACCTACTGCAGGACAAGAATGGCCATCGCATTTGTGAGGCCTTGGCCACGTTCATGAGGGCCAAAGATTTGGGACCTACGCATTCGCGGTCTAGCCTTCACGCTTGCAAAGAGGAGGCAGGCCAGGATGATCCAGCCTTCTTCTTTGCGATCGAGATGGATTGGTCGTGTTCATGAAGGTTTGTTTGGGATGGTACTAGGGTCACTATAGGGGTTCTGCGTTCACAAAAAAGGGACCCCTGGCAGTGTATGAGCTTCCTCCTTCATTTTTCAGCCCATTTTTCAAGTCCAACACACTATCATTGGCACTTTGAGCTCTGGAATTATAAGGAAATTATATTATTGTGCTGGGAAATTGCTAGGGAGCATGTTTGTCGGCTCCATATCATTGATTTCTCCATAAGATTTCACTAAATTTCTCCTTTAATTCTCTATTTAATTATTTATTTTAGGGTTATTTTTGGGGCTTCTTTGGGAATGTTTTAAGCTCAAAATTAGCTACATTTTTGTGACATTTGATCCTTGATCTGCGAGGAACACTGTTCTAGTTTTAATTTTGCAATTCCATAAGTGGGCTCCACATAGAATTTTAGTCCAATTTTTGACATAGAGAATTTATACGCAATGTGGGTATCATTTTTATTTGTGTTGATGCTTAGACTATTACTTTGATAGCGTGGCATTTCTTGGAGGCCTCTCAAAAGGTAAAAACTCTAATTTAGAGGATTTGGTGAGCTTCGACAGCGTGCAAGTAGGCTAGGGTTATGATATCTCTATATTCAGCTCATTTATGATATTAATGTACTCCTATGCTATTTTTGGGCAGGTAGTTTTAGCTCGGTTATTGATTTAGTATTTATGCCTTATTTAGTCGAGTAGGGCCCTATTTTGGTACATTTCGGGCCCGTTATCCCTTAGAATAGTGTAGTATCATCCCTTAGGTCTAGTATTAGTACAACTGGTAGCTTGAATGGGATTGGGAAGCTTTAGACTAGACTAGGTTAGGTTCTAGCCTAGATTTAGTTTTTGGGACCCATTAATGTGCCTACTACCATTTTTAGCTAGTATACTTGGCTTGGAGACTTTTTAGGCTTAGTTACACTCTTGATTACCAATTTAGGCTATTGCCTTAGGTTAGATTCGACCTAGGCTTGATTTTTGGCCTGTTTTGCTCCCTTTTCCCCTGAATAGATTAGTATTTCACTTGGATTGCTCTGTCTTGACCCAGTAATTAGGGACTCATCTTACCTTAGTGTACTTATCCACTTGAGATCGGTATTTATGACCTTATTGTCAAGAAATAGCCTTAGAAACCTTGAAGTTCTTTCCTTTATCTAGATATGCTTATAATTTCATAGACGCATTATAATTTTTATTTGAGTTAGAAATATGCTTTATTTTCATTATTATTATGAGCTTTGGCACAACTTTGGCATTGATTATGATATGATTTTGGTATCAGTTTTACAGTTGATATTGGTTGTTTATGGAATTACTGGTTTCTAGTTGCAGTATGGTTACTATGAGTTTTGGTCCGAGTCCGATATCTAGTTATAGTACAATCGAGGTATTCTGGTGTTTATTATAGTTGTTCTGTAAGTATTGACTATGGTTTTGAGTTTTCTTGTACATGATTTATGTGGCCTCTTGTTGTTACTTGCTATTTCTAGTTTGAGCCAGCGTCTAATCTCTCGTTATTACCCATTAGTGTTGGTTCAAGCTCACTGTACATATGGATAGTTTTATCATGGATTTGGGATTAGATGGTTACCTGATATTATTTCAGTTGTGGTTGCTTATGCTTTCTACTTTAATTACTTTTTGTATGCACCCACCAATTTATAGGTGCTTGGTAGGGTTAATTGTCTTCTTTTGCTTGTATTCTGGGATTATGATGCCCCAGTTAGGTTATAGTTAGGTTGTCTTTCTTACCGTTGGGTTGTTTATTTCCTGTATTGGGCTTATATATTTCCTTTATAGACCGTGCATAGATCAGTAGATATTTATATTTCTACCCCTATTTCTGCTAACTTAACTTACACTATCGCATTATATTTATGCTTTTACTATTTTGAGCTTAGTCGATTGATGATGCCTTCTGAGTTCCCGTTGCCTTGGTATACTATATTTCTACATCTTTTCTCTGATGCAGATCCAAGTACAATCCACTAGTATTGACGCTATCTTCGATCCTTACTGTTGAATCAGAGATGGGGTAAACTTTCTAGAGTCCGAGGATGGTCCTCTTCCAGCTGTTCAAGTTATAGTCTTTTGCATTCTAAGACTACTCTATGTATATTTTGTATTTTGTCCAATACTTTGATTTTGGGATGTGGTGGCTCTAGTACCGACCTTTCTAGGTCTTGGGAGGGATTCATTTTATTTATTTTGTCCTCTTCCTCTCATGTACAATATTCTATGTGACTATTAATTTTTTTCTTTTTCTACTTACTTGATATTATATTGATTTCTTTCTTGATTTTTCTTCTTTTTTGCCCGTTAGCCCATGACTTTTCATTTCGAGCTATGACTTGGCTTACCTACTGATGGGATAAAGTAGGTTCCATCATGACTCGAGCAATTGGGTTTTGAAAGCTTGGTATTAGGTCCCCAATTTTATCGGTATTATGTGTACAAGGTCTAATGTTTAGTAAACTCCTGCAAATCGACACTAAGACATCCATATCCTATCTTTGTGAGGCTACCAAACATTTTAAGAAAAATCTCTTCTTTTTGGTTTACTTTTGTGCGTTGTGTCTAAATTGGTTTCTAATATTTATCTGTTTCACTCTTTCACAGATGGCTAGGACATGGGGTGCAGCAATTGGGGATCAGGACCTCGAGATGGTTGCTAGATCTTCATTTAGTGGCAGAGGTAGACCCCAAGGTCGAGGGAAAGCTAGAGCTATAACCCTAATTTGATATCAGGCCAAGGAGCCTTCGTCATATTTTATTATTGCTCCTGACCCTGAGATAGATTTAGAGATTTTATCTCCACAGTAGGGGGTCGTCCAGGGGGCACCCTGGTCCACACTTAGGTTTATATCTTCTTGGTTCTTTGAGATGGATTGGTTTAGTTATTAGGGTTAGTTGGCACCTCATCGACCAATAAAGCTCAACCAACAACAGTGGACGGTATTTATATAAGGGAAATGCATGAAGCTGCGACCCTCAGTGTAGAGGTTCCCCCAGCATCGGTAGTCCTACAACTATTTCAGCCCAGCTAGTTATGTCTAAGGAGGAGCAGAAGACACTGGGCTGATTTCTTAGATTTACTACACCCATGTTTGTTGAAACTCCATGAGGATGCTTTTGAGTTCCTTACCAGTTGTGAGAACAGGTTAACATAATTAGGTTGGCTGAGTCACGTGGAATGGATTTTTTTACTTATCAGCTAGACACAATACCAAGGAGGCAGTGGAGAGGTTATCATTATTCTAGGCCAGTTGGATCTCCACTTGTGACTTGGACTCAATTCTCTGAGGCCTTCTTGCAAAAGTATATGCCTCACAGCATGCGTGTGCGCTTGAGAGATGACTTTCTTCTTTGATATAAGGTTCTATGTTTATAGATGAGTGTGAGGATTAATTTCACGAGTTATCCTAACATGCCACTATGATTCTGCATATAGATTTTAAGAGATTTGATGCTTTATTAGGGGGTTGTGAGATGACTACTTTGCAGATCTACTCAGATTTTGGCTACTTAGAGTTTGGTGACTTCAGGAAAGTCTTTTTTTGATATTGCAGAGCATGTATATTCTTTTAAGGAGATGGATCATGCAACCTATGGAGGTAGCGATAAGAGACCCCCTTATCAGGGTAGTTACTGTAGGAGCCACAATGGCTCACAATCTAGAGAATGAAGTTTTCAGAGTAGGTACCCCCAGTATCATCCTTATCAATGTCATGGTTAGCTAGTAGAGTCCAGTTCAGGTAGTGCTTCAGATATTTGATGGGGGTCAGTTGGGTTATAGTAGTTTGGTGGTCAGAGCAGTGGTTAACTACAGAGGGGTGTTCAGTTAGGGCCATCAATATGAGGTGGTCATTCCATATAAATCAATCCTTCTTGATAGAGCACGGTACTAATAACATTTATGATTATGGGTTCGTTGTTCACTTTTCTTGAAATTGTCATTGGCATGGGATGATTGAGTCTTCAATTCAGACTACACAATCGATCAGATTAGTGATATCATCTGTTAGAGGTAGAGCTTATAGTTGCAGAGGTGGTCTCCAGGGTCCAAGAGATGGTACTGAGAGAGGTAGGATAAGTGGTCGAGCAGGCACTAAGTCCAATAACAAATAGACCCATTTATATTCTATACTAGTTAGAACAAAGATCGAGGCTTTAGACGTTATGATTACATATATAATTTTC
Source organism: Capsicum pubescens (assembly GCA_030864215.1). Taxonomy (NCBI): domain Eukaryota; kingdom Viridiplantae; phylum Streptophyta; class Magnoliopsida; order Solanales; family Solanaceae; genus Capsicum; species Capsicum pubescens. The sequence goes on along the minus strand of CM061540.1, from coordinate 268,090,698 downwards.
ATATGCCATAGGCTAGCTTCTTCTTTAATTGATCTTAGATCCAAATTTTATATGTTTCTTTCTATTACGCACCACAGTTGGGTTTGTCTTTGGAGTCTTTATCTATTCCTTTTCATGTATCTAACCCATAGGTGATTTTTTAGTAGTGAATTAGGTATATAGATCATGTTTGGTGACTCTTCTGGAGTATGATACTTAGGTTGATCCCATTCTGCTGGATACTATAGATTTGGATATGTTCTAGGCATGGACTGATTATTCCCTATCATGTGGTCTTAGATTGCTTCGCCAAGATAGTTAGCCATGCTTGTCATACCATTAATTGTGTGGCAAGGTTCTTTTAGCCACACATTGATATGGATTTTTTCTTATGTTTGGTCTAGAATATTGGTGTAGAGGGGTTGCAAGTCTTATCTTTTTTAGGTTCTTGATGTTAGTGTTGAGAGTCCCTTACTTGATTCAATTCCTAATATTTGTAAGTTTTCTAAGGTCTTTCCTACTAACCCACCTGGCCTTCCTTTTGAGCGAGACATTGAGTTTGCCATTAACCTTGAGCTGGAAACCCGACCTATTGTGATGGCATTTAATAAATGTCTTTTTCTGAGCTAAAAAAGTTAAAATTTTTAGGATCTTACGGATAAGGGCTTCATCAGACCTAGTGTATATCCTTAGGGTTCTACTGGTCTATTTGCAAAGAAAAAGGACGACTCTATACGTATGTGTATCGACTACAAATAGTTGAATAAGGTGATAGTAAACAATAAGTATTCTCTTCCTTATATCGATGCTTTATTTTGAACAGCTTTAGGGTGAAGCAATGTTTTCTAAGATTGATTTAGGGTCTGGTTACCATTAGTTAAGGATCGGGGCTAAGGACATCCCTAAGACAACCTTGAGGACTCATTATTATCATTATGAGTTCTTGGTGATACCTTTTGGGTTAACTAATGCTCCAACAACATTTGTGGATTTGATAAATCACATTTTCAAGCAATATTTAGACTCTTTTATGATAGTTTTCATCGATGACATTTTGGTATCTTTGAGGAGTAGGGAGGATCATGGGCAATATTTGAGAATTGTACTCTACCCATTGAGAGATAATAGGTTTTATACCAATTTTTTAAAGGGTGAGTTCTGGATTGAGTTTTTTGGTTTCTTAGGGCATGTGGTGTCTAAGGATAGTATTAAGGTAGGCCCAGTAAAGTTTGAGGCTAGTCGTGGTTGGGCTAAGCCTACGTCTCCTATTGAGGTTCACAATTTTACTGGGTTAGCAAGCTACTATAGGTGGTCCGTCAAGATGTTTTCTTCTATTGTATCCCCTATGACCAGGTTAACTAGGAAGGAAGTTCCATTTTAGTGGTTCATGAGTTATGAGGCGAGCTTTCTTAAGCTCAAAGACTTGTTCATTTCAACTTTTATTTGGACTCTTCCAACTGAGGGAGAGGGGTTTACCATTTATTATGATGCTTCTGGTGTTACTTTAGGGTGTGTTCTAATGTAGCAAAGCCTTGTTACTGTATATTCATTGAGGCAGCTGAAGGTTCATAAGTGCAACTACCCCACTCATGATTTAAAGTTAGTAGTGGTGGTGTTTGAACTTAAGATTTGGATGCATTACCTGTATAGTGTTTATTGTGAGATCTTTACTAACCACTATAGTCTTCAGTACATTATCACCCAGAGAGAGCTTAATTTGAGGCTGCGCAAATAGATTGAGTTGCTAAAAGACTATGATATCTCTATTTTATATCATCCAGCATGGTGAATATGGTAGCGGATGCCTTGAGTTGGAAGGCCGTGAGTATGGGTATTTTGGCCTTATTTTAGTTTTGTAGTGGCCATTGGCTATGGATATCTAATCCTTAATTAACTTGATGCTTTGTCTTGATACTTCTGACCCCAGGAGGATTATTACTAGTGTTGAGGATTATTGCTATCCTGTTGGACCAGATTTAGAGTCATTAATTTATGGATAACAGGGTTTGTAGCATTCGAGGACAGGTGTTGAGAGGTGAGTCCAGGAGGGCTACCTTAAATTTTAAGGGTACCCTTAGATTTTACGATCATGTTTATGTTCTGAGGGTTGTAGACTTCATTTAGTTAATTCTTTTTGTGGCTCATAGCTTCAGGTATTCTATTTACCCTGGGATAGTTAAGATGTGTATGGATTTGAGGTAGATTTACTGGTGAAGTGGTATGCGAAGATATATAGAAAATTTTATGGCTTGGTGCTTTTGTTGTTAGCATGTAAAGGTCAAGCATCAATGACTTGTGAATTGCTGCAGAGGCTACCCATTCTCTAATAGAAGTGGAAGCGAGTTACTATGGATTTCGTAGATGGCTTACCTCACACTTCCCTTGGTTTTGATAGCATTTGGGTTATCGTGGATCGATTTACCAAATCTACCCATTTTATCCCTATCTATACCTCCTATAATATTGAGTGGTTAGATTGTGTCTTTATTCGAGAAGTGATTTGCCTTCATAGGGTACCCGTGTCTATCATTTTAGCCCGAACTTCTCAGTTTACTTCTAGCTTCTGGAGGACATTTTTGGAGAAGTTAGGTAGCAAAGTTTACCTTAGCACCACCTTTAATCCCTGGACTGATGAGAAGTTAGGTACCAAAGTTTACCTTAGCACCACCTTTAATCCCTGGACTGATGAGAAGTCAGAGTAGACTATTCAGGTTTTAAAAGATATGTTATATGCTTATGTCTTAGATTTAAAGGTTCGTGGGATCAGTTTTTAGCCTTAGTAGAGTTTGCGTATAATAATAACTTTTATTAGAGTAATAATAGATCTTATTTGAGTATTCATATATCCCCATTTGAGACATTATATGGTAGACAATTTCGATCCTTGGTTGGTTGGTTTGAAACTTCTGTGGTTAGGCCCTGTGGTATAGACTTACTTCGTGAGTCATTAGAATGAGTTTGAATGATTCAGGATAGGCTACGGGCATCTTAGAGCAGGAAGAAGAGTTATGCTAATCGTAGACTTCGTGGCTTGAGGTTTAGAGTTGGTGATTGGGTCTTCATAGGAGTATTACCTATGAAGGGCGTAATAAGGTTCGAGAGGAGAGGTAAGCTTAACCATAGGTATATAGGACCATTTGAGATCCTACGGACAGTTATAGAGGTAGCATATGAGTTAGAATTACCTCTTGCCTTTTCAGCCATTCACTCGGTGTTTCATGTAGCTATGCTACGACAGTATATTCCAGATGAGTCTCACATGCTTTGGTAGGACTCAGTTTAGTTGGATAAGCAGTTGACATTTGTAGATGAGTGTATGTCCATTATGGCTAAAGATGTTAGGAAGTTGTGCTCAGAGATATTCCAGTAGTTAAGCTCTAGTGACATTATTATACAATTGAGAAGGATACATGTGAGACTAAGTGTGATATGTGGACCTTGTATCCTATCTGTTCGAGCCTTCAGGTACTCCCTAATCCCTGATTTTTGCGGACAAAAGTCCTTTTGGTAATAGATGTTGTAATTAACCTCCAAGTTATTCCCTGTATTTTTGTGCATTTTCTATATTTAGAGATTTTCTATAGCTACCTAAGTCATTTATAGGACTTGTTGGGATGGATAGTTTGATTACTGAGTAGTTTGTTTGGTTTTAGATCCATTTCTCTATTTAGGAGTATCTGAAGTTAAGAAATGGGCCTTGAGCCAAAACCTCAGGTAAACGGCCTAGGATGTTATTTTTGATAGCCTCAATAGTTCTGATATGTCAATTAAGCTAGGTCACCCTTGGTCTAGGTCTCGAGGCTTCTAGATTCATTTGGGCTATAGGGAATTTGGAAAAAATGGCTCCTTGAGGTATGAGCCCCACCTTTTTATCGAAATAACCTCAGATGGAAATTTTAATGGCACGTTGAGTTTGGAATATTAGGGTAGCATAGTTTGTTTGCGTTCATGGGATTCCGAATGAATCCTGAAGGCCCGATCGGGATATTGCAACTTTGAAAATTAATGGTGTATCTGCACCTGGTGCATGATAGGAATGGTCTTCGTGTTCGCGAGGTCTATGATTTTGGACCTCTACATTGACAGGCTAGTCTTTGCATGTACAAAGAGGAGGCCAACTAGACTAGTCCAACCTTCTTCATCGCGATTGCATTGGATCGACTGTATGCGCAAAGGTCTACCTGGATCGACACCCATATTTAGGACAGGGTCCCGCATTCGTGAAGAAGGGTGTCATGGCAGTATATATGATTCCTCTATTTTTCCAACCCATTTTCAAGTCCCACACACCACTGTTGCCACTTTGAGCTCTGGAATTATAAGAAAATTATATTATCGAGATGCGAATTAGCTGGGGACCGTGTTTGTGGACCCCATATCATCAATTTCCTCGTAAGCTTTCACTCAATTTCTTCTTTAATTCTCCATTTGATTATTTATTTTGGGATTATTGTTGGGGCTATTTTAATCTCAGAATTTGCTATATTTTGTGGCATTTGATCCTTGATGAGTTGCGCGGGATGCTGTGACGATTTTAATTTGTGAATCCATAAGTGGACCCCACATGGGAGTTCTAGTTTGATTTATGACCCAGTGGGTGTATACATAATATAGATATCATTTTTCTCATCTTAACACATAGACCTTTGTTTAATAGTGTGGCAGCTCTAAAAGGCCTCTTGAAAGGGGAAAGCTCTATTTTTTTAGGATAAGGAGCGTTCAACAGTGTCCAGGTAGGCTAGGCTTATCCTATCTCAAGATTGAGATTATTTATGGTATTAGTGTACTATTATGCTAGTTTTGGGTGGGTAGTTTTAGCCCAATTATCAATTTAGTATTTTATGCCTTGTTTAGCCGATTAGTACCCTATTTCTATAGATTTCGGGTCCGTTATCCCCTAGAATAATGTAGTATCACCCTTTAGGGATAGGATTAGTACTATTGGAACCATAGCATAGAACTGGAAGCTTTAGACTAGACTAGGTTAGGTTGCAGTCTAGATTTAATTTTTGGGACCCCATAGTGGGCTCCACTCCCATTTTTAGCTAGTATTCTTGTCTTAAAGACGCTTTAGGATTAGTTAGACTCTTGATTACCTGTTTAGTCTATTACATTATGTTGGGTTTGACCTAGACTTTATTTCTAGCCTATTTCACCCCTTTTTCCAAGGGTGAAATAGTATTTGACCTTGATTGCTCTTCCTTGACCTAATAATTGGGGCCTTGACTTTCCTTAGTAGACTTATGCACCCGAGATTGGTATTTGAGACCTTATGATCTGGAAATATGCTTAAAACCTTTAGAGTTCTTCCCTTTATCTAGATATGCTTATATTTTCATTAATGCATTTCAATTCCGGTTTGAGTTCAACATATGCTTTTTTCTACTATTATTATGAGTTTTGGCATGGCTTTGGCATCAATTATGGTACGATTTTGGTATCAATTTTATAGTTGAGTTTGGCTATCTATGGGATTACTTGATTCTAGTTGTGGTATAGTTACTATAAGCTTCGGTTCAAGTTCAGTATCTAGTTTGGATACTATTGGGGTGTGCTCATGTTGATTATGGTTTTCCTGGGTGTATTAATTGTGGTAATAAGTTTTGTTGTACATGATCATGTGGCCTATCATTATTACATACTATTTCTAATTTACGCTAAGCGTTTGGCCTTTCGTTATTACCCCATTGGTACCAATTCAAGCTCAATGCATATTTGGATATTCTTCTTATGGATTCGGGATTAAGTGGTTACCTGAGATCAATTCAGTTGTGGTTACTTATGCTTTCTACTTTAGTTACTTCTTGTATGCACCCACCATCTTATGGGATCTTGTTAGGGTTAATTATCTTCTTTTGTGTACCTTCTAGGCTTATGGGGGATCAGTTAGGTTATAGTTAGATTTTCTTTCTTACCATTGATTTGATCATTTCCTTTATTGTCCTTATTTATTTCCTTTATCTCCAATGCATAGTTCAGTAGATACTTATATTTTTACCCTTTTTTCTACTGACTTAGCTTACACTCTCTCTTTCTATTTATGGTTTTACTATATTGAGATCAGTCAAATGATGCCTATTGAGTATCCCTTGCCTTGGTACTCATGTTGTACTTTTGCATCTTTTCCATAATTCATATCTGAGTACGAGCCATCGACGTTGACGTTATGCTTAGGCCTTGCTTTTGATTTAGAGATGAGGTGAGCTTTCTAGAATCCAGGTTTGATCTTTCTCCTTCTATTGTTGTTATAGCCTTTTGCATTCTGAGACTACTGTCTATAAATATGTATCTTGGATTCTATCTTGTTCTCTAATTTTGGAATGTGGTGGCTCTAGTACCGACCTTATCAGGTCTTGGGGGATTCATTTTATTTATTTTGTACTCTTCCCCTCATGTACAGTATTCTATATGACTATTTATTCTTTTCTTATTTCTGCTTACTTGATATTGTATTGATTTCTTTCTTGTCTTTTATCATTTTCCACGTGTTAGCTCATTGCTTGTCGTTTCAGGCTATGGCTTGTATTACCTATTAGTGGGATAAAGTAGGTGACATCATGACAAGAGAAGTTGAATTGTGACAAATAATTATATATAATATTAAAAAATATTACATATATGGAGGATAGAAAATGGCAAGAGTAGAATTGACATTGCATAGGATAAATGGGGGAGGATGATTAATTTTTAAAGTTGAGAAGGGAGTTTGATTTTTAAAGTAAAGATGGGGGTGGGTGTAAATGATTTTCACCCAAATTTTTCCTTTTATCCTTTTTGACACATAAATTGGGATCCTAGTTAAAATTAATTTGTTTAGTGTCTGTATAGTATATTTGTATCCATTTTATGAATTAATAAACAAACTGTATAGGAAAAGTAAATTCATTATTTTTGACCATTTAAAGTTCACTAATCCAAAGAAGAAAATATAGTATAAAAAGGAAGAAAAATGAAACATTACATAGTCTTTTTTCTAATAAAATTTTTAGTGGTTATTAAGCCCTTTTATTAATCAAATCAAAGAAAACAAAGTTAAAAGTTTGGCCATGGGCCAAAAAACAACAAAAAGAAAGAAAATGCTAAGAGCTGTTTGGCCAACCACTAAGAAAATGACTTGGTCCTCTGTAATAAAATGACCCTTCTACCATACTCTTTCCTTATTCACAGCCTTTCCAAATTCCTGAACAATCCTTAGATGTTTCCACCTGGTTGTCGTCAAAACTTCCATTTTCAACTCTTTCTCTTGTGGGTCATCCGTGACCTAGCTCCTTTAAGCCTATTGACCTTCCTTTTCACACAAGGATCTTATCTGTACCAAAGTAATGTCCCTCTCTTCAAACTTTGTATCATCCTTCTCTTCTCTTTTTGACCATTTATTCAATTAGGTGTTTGGGGTTTGATCACTATTAGGTGGAGGTAAAGGAGACAGTTATCCAGAGTTCACAGGTCTCCTAGCAGTAAGCGTATTCTTTTAATTTCTTCACTCTCTTATGCTTATTTTCCTATAATATCTTATTCTAACCTCCAATCTTCCCTCTCGTTAGTTGTACGTTGGAATGGAGATCCCCCCGCCTCTGTAGACTAGCACCGGAAGCTGACCTCTAGAAGTTAAAGGCATATCAGATGCTCAGATCCTTTGTTATTGGTGAAGGTTTTTGTAGGCTAACAAGTTTTAACAAAACTTTTTTTTGTAGCTTTAGTTTCTGTATGTATAGGGCATACATTTTTGTAAATATCTCTATTGTTGTTTCGTCTGTTCTTGAACTTATCTCTGTTTTCTTGCATGTGACTTCTATGAACACTCATGCTTGTTGTGGTTTAATCCTTCTTGTGCTTATCCTTATTATTTGTATTTGTAACTTGTCTTTATTAATGATCTTCCTACCTATAGTTGGTAGGTCTATGAAACTGTGAAAATCCATTGTAGTGTCTTCCTCATCTGTTATGTTAGCTAGATAGTAAGCTAAATAATTACCTTCTCTAAGAATATGTTGCAACTTAACATTTTGATTTGAAACTTCTCCTCTATTATTTCCCATGGTATTCTTTGAACTTCTTTGATAATTTTAATCATTGCAAGGGATTCAATTTCAAGTATTTTCTCTTGTGATTCAATACTCGACCAAAATCCTCAAGGAGAGCTTTAACTTCTGCTTCCATATTTGTAGCATGACCTATTGCTCCAGCTTGTGCATAGATTAAATCCCCTTTTTGATCTCTTAAGTAGAAGCCTTAAGAGTTAGGACTTTGGTTGCCCTTACTTGCTCCATTTGTGTTGCACTTTATCACTCCTAAGACTAGTATCTCCCATTTGACCACATGGTGGTGTAATGTTGGCTTATATCTCCCCAAAGTATTCATCATATCTCTTCAATTTTGCCTTTGAAGCTTTACTCTTGGATAAAACATTTTCAGCATCTGATGTATAGATGTTCGAATATGTTGCACCATTAAAGCAAACCAGGTATTTCCTCCATTCTTCCTTTTGTTCCTTCTCTTCCATGGTTCCCATAGGATTAAAACTAGAAGTGCCTTATAGACTTGTTGCAATTACTGGTGCTTTTAATATTTCATTAATTCTTGATCAATTGATATAATTGTAGGCCTTCAATCTCCATACTTGTACAAGTAGCAAACTGCTTCCATAGCCTTTTAACTATGGGAGATTTAAGAATAAGATGTATCACTGTTTCCTGATAATGCTCTTCATAACACCAACATCTTGGTACTAAATTTATTTCCTTTCCTTGTAGATTATTGTAATACCGTGTGTATTTAGGTGCCCATGTAAACCTAAAAACAAGCCTATGTGACCCCTAGATTGAGTACAAAACACTTTAGGATGGGCTCGGGAACATTAGGAGAAGTTTAACATAGAAAAACAGTCGATCATCTTGGGGGGACCATTGCATAATCGTCCCGTAAGGTGAGGGAACCCGCAAGGGGCTACTGCCTTGCCTGTACAATAGGATCTGCACTACGAGGGGCTACCATGCGCTACAATAGAACCTGCGAGGAGCTATTGTCTTTCCTATGCGATGGGCACCGCGCCACAAAGAGTGTTCCCCGTGATAGGACCCGTGCCACAAGGGTATCTCCCCTGCGTTGGGGATCATGTCGCGACCCCTCATTCCTTCATCAACGGGATTATGTTCTAAATTCTTATTAAGGGTGTTTAGGTATTTTCATACCTATTAAACTGTTCCCCCTTCACCCAATACATTTCTAAGTCCCTAAGTAGGACTAAAATTATTTAAAAAAGTCACTCTACTCTTCTCAAACAACTAGCAGCAAAGGGCTAGGGTTCCAAGCATAGAGCTCAATATTCTTGCTTTTATCAAAGGATTATCCATCAAAAAGACATATTGAACACTCCTTACTTTAAGTATCATTATTTTGTGTTAATTTTCTTTAATGGTTGGTTGCAACTAGGGTTGAGGAGGTTGGTTGTGAAAAGTCTTATATTAATTTTCCTCTTTTTTTAATAGTTTGTTTATGTATGAGTATCGGGTTTTGAAATTTCAATGTATCAGAAGAAAACGATGGAATTGCTAATATTGATTTACAATTTTAAGGACTTTTCATGATAAAAATAGCCCTCAACCCATTTTGAAACTTGTTTTTTAATGAGGATTTTATGGTGTTTATTCTGTTTCTAGAAATATTATATGGCATAAAAATGGTAAAAGATTTAACTGACTATTTCAAAGCCCTTGGGGGCTATGTTTATGACTTTTGAAAGCCCTTGGGGTCTATGATGATGTATTTTAAAATGGAATTTTTGGTCAAAAATGTTTTAGTAGAAATGATGGACAACTTTCAAGTCTTGGTATGACTATACCAATATGGGAATGGCTTAATGAAAGACTCCATGGTTAACTTATGTGCTATAGAAATATAGCACTTTTGACGCTCAAACTATGAAAATATGCAAGTTTCTTAGGTTGTTTTGTTAGATATGATGTGTTTTGGTATGTTTTGCAGGAAACTAGGTTTTCGATGCGAAGTTCAAGAAAAGTATGAAAAATTGAGTTTTTGGCTACTTAATTGATCATTTTTGGGTGTTCATGATACTTTTCAGATGTATGTGATCAAAACATATGTTGAAACTTGAAGTTTGAAAGCTTGGTTATAAGAATTGGAAGGACTTGCACTTTCCTATGTCTAAGGTATGAGACTAAGGTAAGTACCAGAATTGAAAATCTAGATGGCGAAAAATCTAAAAATGAACTTCCGTCACTTACCTATGTCAACATGCAGACCACATGTAGCACATGTGGACCACATGTGGGTACGGTAAGTACTAGAATTCCAAAGTCCAGAGAGTAGAAGGTGTAGAAAATTTTTCTGGCACTTACCCATGTCTAAATGCACCCAGGGTTAGGCCGCATGTGGCACATACGCCCAATGCCAGGCCATTTGTTAACACAGGTAAGTGGCCACTGACCTCTTTTTTGTCATTTTTTGTCCGAGCTTTGGTTTTAGGGTTTCCTCATGTACTATAAATACACCTTATGTATTTTTTTAGTATAAGTTATGCGCTCTTGATACTTACAAACATATTTTGATTCCGAGATTCGATTTTGGTCTTGGAATTCTCTTGTATTGATTTTGATTGATTAATTTAGTTAAAGTTTTGGGTTTTCAGTTGTGATTATTGTGATTACATCTTATGCTTTCAATTATGAATGTTGTTGATTGTTTCCCAAGCATGAGGGCTAAAACCCCTTAGCTAGGGTTGTGGAAACCTTGGCGGATTGACAAAGTAGGGGAAGTGATACATTGTTCTGAACTGTTACCCATGCCTGCATTTTATTATCTTTACTTTAATAGCTATCTTAGCATTTGTAAATGTTAGTATCCCTCCTAGATTATTGCTACTTACGCCAAAAGAGGAATAGTGACCAGGAAAAGATAATTACAATAGTAATTTGAAGTTTAGCTGTCGATCCACACTACTAGGTATTATCTAAGTAAGATGGTTAGTTGTCATATCATAACTAGAGACTCAAAAAGTAATAGCTAACTGGAATCTAGGATAAGGGTTAGTAAGGCGACATCCTGAGACTCAAAAGGTAAATGGTGAAATCCGTCAGTTAGTCCAAAAGGCGGTTGGTGGTACATAACTTATCAGATTCTTCATGAAGGTGTCAGGTTAGTTTAATAAAGAACAATAAGCCAACGGAGTTGAGAATCCAGGGAGAACACAATCCTAGTGTTCACCAACAACTAATTACAACCAAAGTTAATATTCGCTACTTTTTCGATGTTGATACTACAAACCCCTATTTACTTTTCCAGTTTTGCCTATTGAGTACTGCAGCTTAAAGCCACAGTTCCACGTATTCCCTTGGGATTCAACCCCAACCTTTGTTGTCTTACTATATTTGACAACGGCCGTATAATCTTTAGATTAAAGGTGTAACTTGTGCGTTATCAAAATTTGGCGTTGTTTTCAGGGAATATGGTGTTGAGTTATTAATCGAGGTTGTTGCGGTTTTTGGGTCTTTTTGTTTTTGTTCTTAATTGGGTATGTGTCAGTTTATGCCTAGCACACAGAGTAGATACAATCCCTTACTCCCAGTGAATCCGAATCCAGATAGGATCCTTCAAACACCTAGTAGGATGACAGAACCGAAAAGAGATAATATTCTTAAAGGGGTTCGTGATGATGTGCCTCCCCCTCCTTTTGAAGGGGTACAAGACATTATTGACCAGTAGACCGGGGTGACGTTAGCATAAGATGCTAATCATAAGAGGGAAGAAAATGCTAACTAGATAGCTTGGGAGAAAGATTTAGCTATGTAGAGGATGGAAGCAAACAATCGAGCAACACTCGATGGAAATTAGATCAGATTTGCAGCCATATGATGATGATGAAGAGGATCTGGGTTATGTTAAGCCAATAGAGTCTAGAGATATTGTGCCTCCTAAATTTTCCCCAATGTTAAGTTTAATATCTCTCATGCTATGTCCATCTCTTATACTTGAAGGGTGTGTTTGTGGGGTTGCCTAAAAATAATGCAAATATGCATCTGGCAAGTTTTACTGGGATCTGCACTGCGTATACCATTCTTAGGGTAAATCAGGAGGTGCTTAGATTGAGGTTGTTCCCTTTATCACTTACAGGAGATGCATCTTTATGGCTAGGGGAACTGCCAAGAGGATCTATCACTACATAGAACGAGTTGTGCAGATAATTCTTGAACTGATTCTTTCCTCCATCTAGGGTGTTGCAGTTGAAGGACAAGATTTATAATTTTTGGAAAATACAAGAAGTGTGTACGTACAAGGATTGGTTCAGGTTCAAGAAGAAGTTTAGCATGATGCCCAACCACCAGACTTCAGGGACAAGCTTGTTGAAGATCTTCTACAGAGACCTAACCATCAGCTCTAGAGCCATAGTAGACACTATCTTCAGAGGATCCTTTATGAGATTATGATGGGAGATGGCTTCTAGTATGATGGATCAGATCTCTTTAGCTAATCGGACGACAAACTTAGGAGGTTGAGAGAGGTTCTGACATTTATGCCAGGGGAGCTTCTGGTGAGTAGAGAGTAACTGAGGATGCATTAACGCAAGAGATTTCACTAATAAGGACTGATATTGGTGTGTTGTCCAAGCAGTTTGTGACAATGAATTTATAATAGGTTAATGCAGTAGGAGCATAAGGTATATCCTCTAGAGTTCATGATCCTGAAGTAGATGAGGAAGTGAAATATCTGTATTGTCAGTTGGCGGGTTTTAGAGCTCAAGGGGAAGGAAACCAAGGTCGAAACTATTACGATGATAAATATAGAGATGCTGACTGATGATGGAGAGATAATTACAAGAAAAAGAGAGACAAATACATTCCACCTGGCAGACGAGATGAGGAATCATAAATTGAAGAAATATTATCTAAACTAGTGAAGGATCAAGATAGTTAAGAAACTTGCCTTAAAGAACTTTAGGCTGATATTTCAAGATTGACCCTAAAGGTTGAGTCACATGCAACTACTGTCAAGCAGTTAGAGCAATAGTATGGGTTGATCTCTGCCACTTTTTCTCAAAGACAGCTAGGTACTCCCCCTAGTGACTCAGTGAAAAATCCTCCAAAACTTGTTCATTGTCTATCCATTAACACTCGGAGTGGCACCCTACGTGATGATCATTATGATCCCACTAATGATAAATCGAAGAAGGATAATATTATTGTTGATGATCCTTCTGAAGCCGAGTTTGAAAACTACCTGTAGTGATGATGATTATAAGAGTGAGGCTGGTGCTATTGGGTTGCAGATGAGCCCAAAGATAAGGTGCAACCTTTTAGCATGGTTTCTCTTGCACTATTACTATAGAATAATGGGGACCTAAGGGCAGTCACCACCTCATGCTCTATTGGGCATTTTGCTAGCAATCAGGCGCTATGTGATTTGGGAGTGATCATAAATTTAATGGAACTTGTTATATTCAAGGTATTGGGGTTAGGAAAACTCAAGCCTATATCTGAAAGGCTACTAATGGCTAACTCATCTGTAAAGGAGACAGTGGGTATTTTGCATAACGTTGAAGTAAAGGTGGCATCCTTTATATACCCAGTAGATTTTATGAATTTAGATTGTGAAGTGAATGCCGAAGCTCATTTATCTTGGGCAGATCCTTCTTATCCACTGGTCAGGTGTTGATTGATATGGACTTGGAGGAGATTACTTTCAAATGAAATGATGAGCAAATAGTTTTTAATGTATACATGACAGTACAACAGTCAGATGATATGAAGGGCAGTGATAGATTCTATGGAAAATGACGTGGTAGCAGTAGATGTGCCTATTGAGGAAAAATTAGGGGTATAAGCCTAAGAAGTAGTGATCATGAATTTTGAGAGTGATGGAATAAAGGAATATGATGAGTTGGTTAATGCATTAAATAGTGTAGGTTCTTACAAATATGCCCTTAAAAAACTTGATCTTGATTAAAAAAATAGAACTACACTTCTTGCAAAACCATCAATTAAGGATCCACCAGTATTGGAATTGAAGTCCCTCCCACCTCATTTGCAGTATGCATTCTTAGGTGGCCAACAATACACTATCGGTGATTATTATAGCAGATTTGATAGAATCACAGGTGAAAGCTTTAATATTGATGTTGCAAAAAGTCAAGAGAGCTATTAGGTGGACCATTATAGACATTTTGGGGACCAGGTATTTTCACACACAAGATACAGCTTGAGCCGGATAGCATTCCCAGTGTTGAGCATTAAAGGTGACTAAACCCTCTGATGTAAGAGGTGATGAAAAAGGAAATAATCAAGTGGTCGGATGTTGGAGTGGTTTTCCCCATTACAGACAACAAATAGGTAAGTACTAGCAAGTAGGGGTTCGTATTGTTTTATTGATGGGTTCTCAGGTTATAATCAAATCATGATTTCTCCCGGGAACTAAGAGAAGCTACTTTTACTTAACCCAAAGGTGGAGATGATGAGCATTGTGGAAGCTTATCATTTGACAGCGCCCAAGCACACACGCAAGTGTATGTGGTCTATCAAGTAGTAAAGTTTCCTTTAAGAATTCCAAGTATCGATCCCATAGGGACATGCTTCAACAATGATTCAATTTTAGTTTACAGTTTAGATTAATTTGATGAAAACGTAACCGAAAAGAGAGTTCTGAATTTGTAACTAAAGAAAAGTAAACAATGCATAAAGTAAAGATATTGAAACAATCAATAGGAGAATACCCAAGGTTAAAGCACTCTTAAACAACATACTATGTTGTTGTACTTCATTCGTTAACTTGCTTATCTTGGTTGATAATTCGTAAGGCAAATTACACAATCATGGTCTCCCGACCTCTAATCCTTTACCTAAGTTGGACCTTACAACTACATCGTTAAGAGGGGATGTAAGAATCCAATTTAGTTCTTTAAGCTATCATCGTACGTGTGAATCAAGTAAGGTATCTAAGTACATTACTGTCCTAGAAACTAATTTAAATTCCTTATTTCATAAAAGAACACAAACCATACTTTGTTCATCTCCATATTCTATCCCCTATTCCCTCTCTCGAGTTCAAAGGATAAAAACTTCATATATTTTCCGGGTGATCAATTGATCAAATAGTTAAATCAAAGATGAACGCATAACCAACAATGATAACCAAAGTTAAACGAACTTAATTCAAAACAATAGTACTCATGTTCTTGGCTTTAACCTCGAAAAGAGGGCGTTTAGCCACGCATAGTCATAATTGTAATCACAAGGTTGTAATTAACAACTAAGAACATGTATGAACTAAATTAAAATAATAAAAACCTAAAAGTTGAAGTTATAGCAGTCCCTTAATCCCCCAAGATGTCAAATATGTGTAAAAAATGTGTACAATGTTGTATTTATAGAAGAAGGTACGCCAAAGCTATGAGGAGTTGGAATCGAACAAGAATTGAGCAGTGGAGTGGAGGGGGCGCCGCCCTAGGTAGAGCACCTCTCCTGCCAAGGATCCACCTGCTGTAGAGCTCCGCTCCATCCAAGGATCTGCCTACTCTAGATCCCCGATCCATCAAGGGCGCCGCGGGATTATCTACGTTGTCTCTCTGGAAGTTGCTACCAAAATTTTGGCTAAGTGTTGAGTGCCTCATTCCATCCCTTGTCTTGTGGTGGTATTTCCCTTTAATTTCCAGCTTATTCAACATCAAAATATAATCATATTCATCTCATGAAGCTTCCTACATAATCACACACCATGAATTATAGAAAATCACAACACAATATTCATGACGATGAATCAAAATAAGAGCTAAGACTAGGCTAATTCGTATTGATCTTTAACTTTATGTTCCGACTCTTAATTTAATCAAATTGAACCTTGCACATTACCAACAAGTTATTCCACTCATAATTACACATTAAAACCATTTAGAACACATTAAACACAATAGAATCCACTAGGATCAACTAGACAAGCACTTAGCTCAAGCTAGTAATGCTAGTTTCCACTATTGAACTCTAAATGACTCCATCAAATACAAACTTGTTTGGAATTCACTTTGAACATTATAATCATGTACTTTAACACTTGGATGAACATTTATCTCATTATCAACCCATATAGCACACGAATCATCCTCAAAACAAAGCTAATAAGACTAGAATAGTGGCACTGGAATACATAAATACACCCAACATCACCACCCCACACTTAAAGCCTTGTTCGTCTTCGAACAACTCTTTACTCTAAGAATCATAGTTTAAGGATACTCTACACTTCTACTATATGTAAGACACTCAAGCTAGTTCTATAATGACTACACAGAATGCAAGTTTCTTCACTAAGAATGTTATATACACAATTGAAAGCTCATGAACACTACTCCAACACATCCTAGCTTCAAGAATTGACTCACCTAGTTGGCAATCTCATGCGTATTGTTCAATCCAGGACATAATAAAACTCACCCATATTCATCAAACATTTTCCCTCACAACAAGAGAGTTACCCATAATCACTCATATAAATACAAATTATAACACAATGGGTATAAGAATCAATTTACGCTCACTCTCACAAGGAATTCACAGGTTACACACAGTGAACCCATAGGCTTTCCCTTAGTGTAGTGCTCCACTAATATCAAAATGATGAACATAGGATCAATTAGGTCTTTTCCAGGTTGTAATGCAGGCTAAAGGACGGGTAGTCACTATTTAGTAATAATAGTGACTATCTTTCGTTAGCGCTTTAATACATCACTTTTTATAATCAAAACCAATCTCCAACAACCAAATTACACCATTTTGACTATCCCATTCTTTTGTTTTTCACCCCATCTTATTAAGCTCATTCACAACACTATGGTGGGAGTATTTTATGCACAACTCATTCAATTTGAACAATTTTTTTTATTCTTTTCATTACTCAACTTCCAACCACAACACATAACAATTCTTTTTGAACACCAATAACTATCTCTTTAGGGGCTTCAATTTCACCTTTTTCTTCGCCAATTTCACACTCCTTACTTACCTGATGTTCCATTAAAGCACCTTGGAGATTTGAATCAAATTATGGTCTATCCAAGAAGGGATTAAGCTACATATAAGGTTGCCAAAGAAAAAAAGTTAAGGTCTTAACGGGGTTGACTAGGATTAAGCACAAAGGTAGGTTAAAGGAAGGTATAAAACAAGGCTATCAAGGAAATGCCTATATCATTTCCTAAACCCACACTCTTTATTCCACTTTGCACACACATCGGGAAAGTTCTAGACATCACATGCAACAAGGAATATACAAATACCTCACACACACATGGCACATGCTCAACTCTCCACTACAAAAAAACCACGTTTAGCAACGGATTTCTAGCAATAAGCTCATTTTCATCTCTAATTAACGACGGAATTGCAACAAAATAGAAATTTTGTTGCTAAATAAATGAAATTAAAATTAATAGCCTAATTAGTGACAGAATATTAAATGTGTTGCTATATTTTGGCGGAAAATATTGGTGCCTTTATTTTGGTGACAAAATTATTGACATAAATGGGGGAATTTTTTTTTTCTGACATGGTGGAAACGGAAATAGCAACGGAAGTTTTGTCAGTAGAAGTATTTTACCATTCTTAGAAAATATATTAGGTATATTTTTAATAAATAACTAGCAACGCATTTATAATCCGTTGCCCGACCAACTAATAGTATATTTTTAATAAATAAGGAGCAATAAATTTTTATCAGTTGCTAAATCCATTATCCGACCAAATAAATATTAGGTCTAAGTCATTTATTTCACTTTGTTCTCAACGTTGTATCATCCGCCTCTCTCCAAAAAACAGTCTCCTTTCCCTTTTCTCTCAATTGAGAAAAGGAAATCACTCAATATCAGTCGAAAAGGATGTCAATCGGTGAATTTCAAATCGAAATTAGAGGTAATATTCTATATCTCATAATTTTAGTTGTTTCTCCTCTTTTAATTTCTTAATTTCTATGTTAGAAGTCACTTGTAAATGATAGGTTTAGGGTTTTTTGAGCTCTTTCACTTAGGATTGTTAGATTATTGTGTTAAAAAGCTTGATAAATAATTATTTACTCGAAATGGAAACTTTTTTTTCTAAAAATTTTTGTTTGTGGGGTTTTTGATATTTCCTGTTGCATCTTTATTAATCTAAAATTTCTTCAACAGATTTTATCTTTTTGTGGTTGAATTTTCAGTGTTTTGCGTACATTGATTATGTTAGGGTTTTTGATTTTTTCTCAGAAGTTCTATTTGTGGTTTGTTTGAGCTCTTTCACTTTGGTTTGTTAGTGGGATATTGTGCTGATAGGCTTTGATAGTATGGAAGAATTTTTGAGGTGAAAGCGCTAAAAATGAAATTGGTACTGATTTCTACACAATTAAAGCAAGAAATTAAAAGATTGGCTCTGCTCCTGGGGCATGTGCACAGTTATGTAGGTTTTAAAAGGGAAGTTTAAAGACTAGTTTTTTTGCTTTTTAGTGTTTGTGACATTTCTTCAAATTTAGTAACCAATGTTTAGTAAAAACCGAAGTGCATTTTAGCCAGGTATGTTGCTCCATCATTTTCGTATATATGTAAGAGTTGCTCGAATACAAGCTAAATTTAATAGTTTTGTTGGTGTCCTCGCTATTCTTTTTTTCTAAGTTGTTGATACTCCCTCCATTTTGATTTTACTTGTCACTTTTGACATGGCACACTCATTATGAAAATGATAATTGGTATAGTGATTTTACCACATTACTCATATTAATAGATATTTAGCAATAGGTATTGAAAAATAATTTGAGGAACAACTAATTAATGTTAAGTGTAAAATATGGAAACAAAATTTCGGCTTTACTTGATTTGTAAAAAACTACAAGTAAAAATAGAAATCAAATTAGGAAAATAGTGGCAAGTAAAAGCGAACGGCCGGAGTAACATTTTTTATTGTGCCAAGTAATTAAGGAATCTTGTGGATACATAAGTAAATTGATGTTATGGTAAAGTCCCAATTATTTTCTTTAAGGATTCATATGTATACTGTTTTGGAGATACTATATTTGTCCCAAGTTATTTTTTGTGATCTAATTTTTACTGGGAAGAGTTGATATAGCACTTGTTTTGGTTGATGATTATGTAGTGAAAAAACTACGTTTCTCCATCATCTTGTTTTCCACATAATGGCATCCAATCTTCGGGGTTATGTCGTGAACCTTGATTCTGCTGTCTTGACCCTGCCATTTGGTGAATCGACACTGTTCGATACAAGGAAGTCATGAAGAAATTAAATCTTGGGCCAAATGGAGGAATTCTTACTTCACTGAACTTGTTTGCCACAAAGTTTGATGAGGTAAATTTTGATGTGATCTGGTTTTTCTTTTACTGAATAGGCTGTGAGATGATGTTTCCAATCTTTCTTGTGTAAGTACATAGATAGCCCTTAAACTTTGCATAAATTGTCTGTTAGATACTTCGGTTTTGCTAGTGGTCGTATAGACACTTCAAGTAGGGAGGAATGTATTGCGTGAATATAGAAGTATGACATGACATACAACTTTATCACTCAATTTTAAGCACTTAAAAGGCTTAAAATGAGCTAACATAGAGTTTTTTCCCACACTTCTTTTTACTCTCTCTATTTTTTATCAAGTTGTGTAAAGGGGTGATAAGAAAATCAAGTCAGGGTGTTCATTTATTTAGTTGTGTAAAGGGATGCTAAGAAAATCAAGTTACGATCGTTTTCTTTGATAACCAAATTGCTACTGATTTCATAGAGAGGATATGCATGATTATATTTCTTGACTAAGTACATCAAAACTTATTATGCTCATTTTTATAGTCTTGTCCACTTTGCAGATGAGAGACTTAGGTGATGCAAGGATCATCACTAGAATGTAAGTCTCATAATCTCATGCAATTTCAGAATTTTTCTTGTTTACTATTTGTCTAAGCTTTTTCCTGGGGGATATATGAAAGGATTGATATATGTTAACGTTTCAGAGGATGCACAAAATCATGAAGTAATAGGTCAAAATACCCTAGCCCATGTTTTTTATTCAGGATGTAAAATGTTGATCGGGTGAAAATTTGTAAGATACTAATATTAAAGATCATTTGATATTCACAATAACAAGACGATTTTGTTGCTCTTTTTACTCCAGCCCACTGGAATAGGTCGACAGATTCGTTCCACGAGGCTACAACTCCTGATGGATCTTCGGTTATTTAGGATAGTGATCTTTAGCATATGGTATTAGACGTCAGCAAAAAGAAAGTAAAAATCTTCATATATTCAATGTCAAGATTATAGGTTGAACTTGTTGAGCCTGTAGTAAAAGGAACAGTTAATGTTTCGAAGGCATGCTCTGAGAAAATATTAAGAGAGTTGTGTTTGTATCTTCTGTTGCTACTTCTGTCTTGAACCCCAACTGGCCGAAGTCCAAATTGATGGATGAGACTTGTTGGTCTGACAGAAAATTCTGCAAAGCCACAAATATAGAGTTTGTGAATTTGACTTCTGTGTAAATTTAATATTATTATTCATGCTTCTTGCATACGATACGTAATGTTGGTATAGTAATATATGATTTGTATATTGATTACTTAATTACTTGAGCAGTGTGTTGTCTGATTGAGTTAGTCCTTATAATATAAATTCAGATTTGACTCTTAAGTGCTTATTTTGATAGAGAAGCTCCCTATCTAAATGTGTTTTGTGGTTCCAAATGCATGCAAAACTGGTACTGTTAGATGAGAAAGAAGCTTGATCATATGCAAAGCAAAGGGGAAAGGATATGGTAACTGTGCTCCCAACACTTGTTATAGAGTCGATGTTGTAGAAGACAACAAATACAAGTAATTTGGTTCTCATTAAGTTGCTGAAAGGTACCAAGAAATCATAGTTATACTTCACTATTTTAGTGTTTTTGCATCATTTCTTCTTCTTCTACATTTCTTGCATGAGTTGCTTTGGGAATAATCAGAATTCACTTTTCCGCGCAAGCTTCGTAATTATTTTTTCCTTGCAAGCATGAGCGTACATTTAGCATGCAAATTGTTATTTCACTTTTGTTCCTTCCAAAAAAATTGACAAAGGATGGTATTGTATCAGTTTCTTGAACTGAATATTAGATTGGAGGATATTAAGCTGATGTGTGTTAGCTAGATTGTTTATAGTCAAAATAACATTTTTCTCCTAATGTTTTGTTCAATTTGATAACGTTCCTGCTTGTAAAAATACCAAGCAAAAATCCTTTATGGTGGCAACTACAAATTCAACCAAAGTCCTAATAAGAGTTGCTTCTCTGCAGATAGCTTTTACTTTTGTTGTTTATCCATCATTAATTCTTGCTTATATGGGACAAGCTGCGTATCTTTCCAAGCATCACATTATTGAAAGTGATTACCACATTGGCTTCTATGTATCAGTACCTGGTATATTTGCATGTTCACACACATGGTCATTAAGGAAAATCTTTCGATGATGAACATTCCCGAATTGTCCATGTAAGACTAAATCTTAATGTAGTAGTTTACTTAATTCTTATTTTTTAGTTTAAAGTATTTTTTGGTATCTAATTATTTTTAAGTACAATCCGTTATAATTTCACTTCATCTATTACAGGAAAGATATGAAGAAATATTATGAGAAAAAACATTTTTAGAATATGATATTGATCAAATTGAAGCATATTACCAAGCTGTGGGGGGAGAAAAAAGCGAAGACTATTTGGTCTTGGATATGAAGCAAAAGGCTACTACTTTGGACGATCTTGATTCCTTAGTTGATGATTGCAATCTTGATCAGTTGTGATACTTTTGACGATCAGTGCATTGGTTTTTGATGGTCTATTTTGTTAAAAATGTTTAAAATTGTGCAACAATAATATACACTTGATGGATGTGGGTTATTTTAAGAATAGTTTGTAGATGTTTGGACATAATTGTGTTTAGATGGGTGTTGTGATACTATGGATGTTTTGGACATAATTGTGTTTAGATTTTGTTATCTTTGGTATTATGGATGATGTGGGTTCTTTTAAGGATAGTTGGTAGATGTTTGCAATGGATTGAGGAAAATAATCTTTTGTCACAAAAAATTGGGGACTAAATATAAAAAAATTTAGCAATGGACTAGCAATGAAATATTTGGTCACGAAATAATCAAAATGACGAAATACAATATGAAATTAGTAACAACATTTATAAATATAATAACGAATTTATTCGTTGCTACAAATGGCAACGGATATAGGTCGTCTCTATGACGTTGCAAAACTAGCAGCGGATTTTATTTTTTCCGTTGCTAACCATATAGGGCGTCTCTATGACGTTGCAAAACTAGCAACGAATTTTATTTTTTCCGTTGCTAAATGGTTAGCAACGACACATATTCCGTCGTTGATCCATTTCTAAATTGATATAGCGACGGATATATGTTGATTAGCAACGTTTTTGGTCTGTTGCTAAACGTGGTTTTTTTTGTAGAGCTCGTAGGATCATCATAGACTCTCAACCAAACAATAGCATAAATATAAGGTTAAGCCAAAAAGTACAAGAGTCAAAAACTTGATCCTAAGAGTCTCAAAAGTAGCAATTCGCTCATTTAACATGCTTTTACAAACAAAACACTTGCACCATGCAATCAAAATTAGCACCAACAAGAATATCTTACACAATTTTTTTTTAAATTGAGTCAAAATTTGGGAATTTTCCTACCCCACACTTCAAAATCTACTTTTTCCCCAAAGTGAACTTAAAAGTAAGAGTTCGAAATACTCCCTGACACCTCTAGGCCTAGCTAGTAGCATCTTTACACATAAAGAAGGTTTGTTGGACCCTACACGTAGTCTTTGCCATTCTTCTTAACTCAAGTTTTCAATACTCAGACGTTCCATTAACCTGTGAATCAATCAAAAATAAAAACTACGTGAAGTAAAAACTAAAAACTAAAAATAAAACATACCTACTTAACTTGGGTTGCCTCCTAAGCAACGCCTGATATAGTTTGGCGGCATGACCCAATTAACTACTTAGTCATTCTCTTTCCTTTTTGTCTCATGCTTGGTCTCCATCTTCTTATTTTTTTCACCCCTCTTGGGTGTGAACTCTTATGGGTAGCAGATTTTTCGACTTTAGCCTTCTTAGGCTCATCAATTTCCATCTTGTCAGGTTGTGGTGATAGTGGCATAGGCAACTCAATGAGGTAGTCTGAAAAGGTTTTTGGTGGATTAACCACCCCACACTAGTCCCCTTTAATTATGGAAATCATGCACAAGTCTTTATAGTTGGACAGTGTGTTAAGCGATTTGTAAACTTTAAATACCGCCTCTTCATCCTCTAACCTCATAGTGAGTGTGCCTTCTCTTACATCGATCAACTCTCCTTCCGTTTCTAAGAATGGATGCCCCAAGATGATTGGTACCTGTTCAACTACCTTAAAATCAAGAACGATAAAATATGTAGGAATAATAAATTTACCAACCTTTATGAGGACGTCCTCTATGATTCCTTCCAGATGGGCTATGATCTCGTTTGAAGCTACAGTAGTATAAAACTCAGTCTAGGTTTTCCCAAGCCTAATGTGTTGAACAAATATAGGGGCATCAAGTTGATACTTGCCCCTAAGTGACTTAGATCATGAACCACTTCACTATTACCTATCTGAATGAGGAGGGTGAACCTCCCTGGGTCCTTAAATTTCTTGGATATTTTTTCTATCATCACAACGCTACACTCTTCAGTGGGTGTTTTCGTTTCAACATCCTGCAACTTTACCTTATTAGCAACCACATCTTTCAAGTACTTAGCGTAATTGGGCATACCCTGCAAAATATCTAACAAAGGTAAGTTAATGTGAAGCTCTCTGAACATGTCAAAGAAATTCTTAAAACAACCATCCTCCTTTGCTTTATGTACTTTTGTGGGAAAGGGAGTTTCGGTATCTACTTCTCCATTACTGCAATAATTTCTTCTTTCGAGTACAAACTTCCTTGAATTTTTAGCAATCCTGACATTTACCTATGGGGGAGTCAAATCTGGATCAACCTCCTTTGTTGCCTTAGAAGGTTCTCGGTGAAGCTCTTTACCACTCCTCAAGGTGATTGCCATAACTTGTTTTGGATTTTCTATATCTGCTAGCAAACTACCTTGAGGCCTAGTATTTAATGGTTGTTGTAACTGCCCTAACTGTAACTCTAAGCTTCTCTGAGACATTTGCTATTTTTTTACATCTGCAGCCAACTGTGTTTGATTAGCTAGAACCTGCTTCATCATCTCTTCCAAGTTGCTAGTTGATGTGTGAGCTAATGCTAACACATTTGAGGCTTTTAACTAAGAATAATTGCAAAGTCTTAAGAAACTTTTGTCATTTTTGATTGTTTTATGTTTGATTTTGCAGAAGAAGCTAATATATTAGAGAACCAACAAGAATGGAAGCAAATGAGCTGAAATCTGAAGTAAATAGAGGAAAAGTGTGGCTGACGACATTTGTGATAAGTCGTCATCCTTGTGATAATCTATCAGCTTCATCGTCAGTAGTAGACAGAGAATTGGCCTAAGTTGAAAGCTGTGACGACATTTTGTGATAGGACATCAAGGAGGTGATAAGTTGTCAAGATTATTGTCAGCCTAAGGAAGAACATGAGAGCTGAGGAAAAGCCTTGACGACATTTGTGATAGGTCATCAAGGAGATGATAGGGCGTCATCATTTGTCGTCAGCATTAGGCAGCGAGTACCAACAGCATAAAGGAAGCTAACGACATTTGTGATAAGTCGTCATCCTCCTGATAGGCTATCACAAATGGCGTCACCTAATCCAAAGAATTTCTGAATTTTATTATTTTGTTTCCATAATTAGGGTGAACTATTTAAAGCCTTGTTTAGGGTTTTCTTAAGAGTTCCGAACCTTGAGTTTTGAGACACGATACTTTGATATTTTCTCTCTCTAACTTCTTGGCTTGAGAAAGCAATTACTTTAAAGAGATTATCATCATTATTTTAGGATTTTCTTTGGTGATTTAATCTGAGAATATCTAGTTTCTATTTATCTTGTGGTAAGTTTATCTTTCAAAGCATGAATTCATCTAGTTACTTCGATTATTACATCATGAGCAGCTAAATTCCTTTAACCTGAATTATGGGATCTAAGGGTAGGTCTTGATAAGGTGCTGAGTGTTCAAGATTCGCAAGGTGGTCGGACTCCTTGATAATTCTGATGTTTTAATTATTATCTGTTGGTTGCAAATGATAGATAACACCTTCTTTGATTTTCTTGAGAAAGAAATCAAATATAGTGGGAAGTGAATTATCAATGGGGAATTGGAAATACTAAAGATCCGTTTAATAATTAGCGTTGTAACAAGGTTGGTTAAACTAAGGTAAAATCTGGGCAGTGAATATAAATTTCCTAAGTCTGAGAGGATTAGGTAATTAAATGCTTAAGTAGGTTGAGAGGCATTTAAGCATAAATTCGATAAAGATAACTTATCGTCCTACCTACCGTGAGAATCTTGAACCACTAGTATCATCTGTCAAGTACCAAAATCCCTAGTGAACATAATTCTGGTTTTTCATAAACTCTTGATTACAAACATTTAAACTAAAGTTACCAACAATTACTTGTTAACTAAAACCCTCTTTTTCTGGAAACATCCAACTATCAGTTGATTAAATCGCAAACGACTTACGTTCACACCATATTCTCTGTGGGATTTTACCCTAACCTAGTTGGGTTTTATATTGACAATGATCGCTTACATTCTCGACTGAGAGGTGTAGTTTGAGAAATATGGTGTAGTTTGAGCATTATCACTAGTTGACTGATTTGGTTAGGCTTGTTGTTGCTGAAATTGTTATGGTTGTTGGGCGTTCCATGTCTGATTTAGTGGCTGAAATTTCCACTTCATGTTGTAGGCATTACCATAATTAGGGATCTAAACATTGCCTACATACATCACAAATTCTGGATTTGATGCACACATAGCAGCTGCATGGCCACTATTACTGCAAACTTCATACCAACATGCAGCTTGTTGGATTGTATTGACTGTGGCTGCAGGCTCTGCTACTCCCAACTTCAGACTGCTTATTTGATTTTGCAATGTAGAGATCTAAGCATATATCGTAGTGAATTGGTCAACCTCCAATACACCTGCAATTCTTTTCGTAGAGCTCCTCAAGTATGAATTTCATTCTGGATTTCCTTGGGCTATGCAGTTTAATAAATTGTACAACTCATCATAAGTCATCTCAAGAGCTTGACCACCTGCAGATGAATCTAACAATATTTTTGTATTGTGGTCAAGATCCTCTACAAAAGTGTGATCAAGTACCTCACTGGACTATTGATAGTGTGAACAGTCCCTAAGAAGATCCTTGAACCACTCCCAAGCATGATAAAGATTCTCGATTGGCTTCTGTTTGAAGTATACTATATCACTGTGAAGTCTCGCAGTCTTACCAGATGGGAAGAATCAAATAAGGAATTTTTTATCCATGTCATCCCATGATGTGATTGAAGTTATCGGTTCTACATTCAACAACTTTTTTGCTTCCCCAATCATTGAAAAGAGGAACAACGTCATCCTTACATAATCTAGATTCACTCCCGTAGGAATAAATGTGTCACTGATTTCAAGAAAATTTCATAAGTGAACTTGTGTATCTTCATGTGAAAGCCCTATAAATTTTCCACTTCTAATCAGAAGTTGTACCATATTTTGTTTAAGCTCAAAATTGCCTCCAGCTACTGACTTCTAAAATGGGGAGGTCAAATTGGTTGGAAGTGGTATTGCCACTTCTCTGACTACCCTGTGGGCTGCTTGTTCATCAGCCATAATGGCAGGATTCTCTTGGTCTTCTTGGATTTTAGGAATTTGGGGATAACTATTGCTTCTCTCCTATATTGATGGAAAAGTAACTCAGGTTCGGGGCTTGGTTCAACCAAGTCCTGATCCTTTGACGGCTTACTTCCTTAAAAACTTGTTTCCTACAAATACGAAACCAAGACCAGGTGTAAAAACACAAATAAATCTAAAAGTTAAACTAAAATAAATAGTTTCCAAATTACAAGTCTCTGGCAACGGTGCCAAAAACTTGACAGTGCCCAAGCGTACACGCAAGTGTACATGATCAATCAAGTAGTAAAGTGACCTTTAAGAAAGCCAAGTATCGATCCCATAGGGACTTTCTTGAACAAGGATTTAATTTTAGTTCACAGTTTAGATTAATTTGATGCAATGATAACGAAAAAGAAAGTTTTGAATTTGTTACTAAAGAAAAGTAAACAATGCATAAAGTAAAGATCTTGAAACAATCAATAGGAGAAAACCCAAGGTTAAAGCACTCTTAAACAACATACTATGTTGTTGGACTTCATTCGTTAACTTTCTTATCTTGGTTGATAATTCTTAAGGCAAATTGCACAATCATGGTCTCCCGACCTCTAATCCTTTACCTAAGTTGGACCTTACAACTACATCGTTGAGCGGGGATGTAAGAATCTAATTTAGTTCTTTAAGATATCATCCTACGTATGAATCAAGTAAGATATCTAAGTACATCCCTGTCCTAGACACTAATTTGAATTCCTTATTTCATAAAAGAACACAAACCATACTTTGTTCATCTCCATATTCTATCCCTTATTCATTCTCCCGAGTTCAAAAAATAGACAATTAATATATTTTTCGGGTGATCAATCCATCAAATAGTTAAATCAAAGATTAAAACACAACCAATAATGATAAGCAAAGTTAAGCAAACTTAATTTAAAACAATAGTACTCATGTTCGTGGCTTTAACCCCGAAAAGAGGGATTTTAGCCACGCATAGTCATAATTGTAATCACAAGGTTGTAATTAAAAACTAAGAACATGTATGAACTAAATTAAATAATAAAAGACTAAAAGTTGAAGTTATAGCAGCCCCTTAATCCTCCAAGATGTCAAAGATGTGTAAAAAATGTGTACAATGTTGTATTTATAGCACAAGGTAAGCCAAAGCCATATAGGAGTTAGAATCGAACAAGAATTAAGCAGTGGATTATAGGGGGTGCCGCCCTAGGTAGAGCACCACTCCACCTAAGTCTCTACCCACTATAGTTCCCTTCTCCAGCCAAGTTGCCTCCTGATCTAGAGTCCCGCTCCAGCGAGGGGGGCGCGGGCTTATCTACGTGGTACCTCTGGAAGTTGCTTCCAAAATTTTGGCTAAGTGTTGAGTGCCTCATTCCATCCCTTGTCTTTTGGTGTTGTTTCCCTTTAATTTCCAGCTTATTCAATATCAAAATATCATCATATTCAGCTCATGAATCTTTCTACATAATCACACACCACGAATTAGAGAAAATCACAATACAATATCCATGACAATGAATCAA
This sequence comes from Capsicum pubescens, assembly GCA_030864215.1. Lineage (NCBI taxonomy): Eukaryota > Viridiplantae > Streptophyta > Magnoliopsida > Solanales > Solanaceae > Capsicum > Capsicum pubescens. The sequence continues at coordinate 268,062,366 of CM061540.1, read as the reverse complement.
AACAAGAGCTAAGACTAGGCTATTCGCATTGCTCTCTAACTTTATGTTTCGATTCTAAACTTAATCAAATTGAACCTTGCACATTAACAACAAGTTATTCCACTCATAATTACGCATTAAAACCATTTGGAACACATTAAACACAATAGAATCCACCGGGATCAACTAGACATGCACCTAGCTCAAGCTAGTTACGTTAGTTTCCACGATTGAACTCTAAATGACTCCTTTAAGCACAAACTTATTTGAAATTCACTTTAAACATTTTAATCACGTACTTTAACACTTGTATGCACATTTATTTCATTATCAACCCATATAGCACATGAATCATCCTCAAAAAAGGCTAATAAGACTAGAATAGTGACACTAGAATGAATAAATACACCATCATCATCATTCATAACTCGTTGGGGTCACGGAAGTGGTATTCGTACAATCCACACAATTCTACAGTGTGATTTTTATGGGCCTACAATTTACAAAGATGCTCATATTTTGCATAAGCTTATGACTAATCTTAGCGGCCAAGGTAATATTTCACGGTGCCATGAACTCTCCATGATACCTATTCTGGTGTTGAAGTTATTCAATGTGTGGGGGATTGATTTTATGGGCCCATTCTTGAGCTCCTATAGAATGAGATATATTCTAGTAGCAGTTGACTATATGTCAAAATGGGTGGAGGCAGTTGCGCTTCCAGACAACAAAGGTAGAAGTGTCTCCACCTTTTTGAAGAAAAATATATTTTCTTGATTCGACACTCCACATGCAATTATCAGTGATGGTTGGTCTCACTTTTGCAACCTTCTATTTAAATCCCTGTTGGATAGATTTTGTATGAGGCATAAGGTGAAAATACCTTACTATCCTGAAAGACAAGCAGGCAAGCTAAGGTCTCCAATAGAGAGATAAAGTCTATACTGGCAAATACTGTGAATGCCAATAGGACTGACTGGTCTATAAAATGTTATTTAAATGATGCATTGTGGGCCTACCAGAGAGACTATAAGACCCACATTGGTACCTCCCCATATCAACTCATATATGGCAAGGCATGTTATTTACTGGTTGAGCTTTAGCATAAGGCATTATGGGCATTGAAAAGTCTAAATTTTGAGTGGCGTGATGCAGGAAACTTAAGGTTGAGCAAGGTTAATGAGTTATATGAATTCTGATACTATTCTTATGAGAGATCGGCTATATACAAAGAAAGAATGAAGTGTATCGTGATAGAAAAATTAATAAAAGGGTATTTGAACTGGGTGATTTGGTCTTGTTGTATAATTCAAGACTTTATTTTTTCCAGGAAAGTTGAAATCTAGGTGGATGGGACCATTCACTGAGGTTAGGTTATTCTTACAAGGTTCTATATCAATAAAGCATGAAGGTAAAATCACGTTCAAGGTACATGGGCAATGAGTGAAGAACTACATGGGAAACCTGGAGGAAGCAAAAGTCTGTGTTGATATAGACCTTAGTGAAGTTTGAGTAACCAAGGGAACTGAGACGTGCTGCGATAGTAAGTTAGGCACTTCTTGGGAGGAAACCCTAGGTACCTGGATGCTTAGTGCATCCTAAGTATGTTCTCATTCTCTTTGTTTTATATTATTTTAGTGCATTAGGGACAGTGCATAGTTTTTAGTTGGGGGTGGGGTATATCATAGTCACCGCGGGTTTTTATTGCCATGCATCTTTTCTTGTCGTCCACAATATGGTTGTAGAATTAGCATGTCTAGAGTAATTTGTGTCATATTGTGTTGTGTTTTTATGTAATTAGGAGATTTGTATGTGCTTAGGGCAGTTGTCATGTTTTTGATTGATTTTTGAGAAAAATGATACTCCTTCAAAATTTTAGAATTGTGTGAATGTATATATATGTGTGAACATTGTGGATCTTGTTATGGCATTAGGATTAGGGACATAATAATCACTTTCTAACAATTGCATGAACCAGATTAATAGTAGCTTATAATATTGACTCTATACCATGTGTGTTTGAGATGCTACTTAGTTTCCTTTGTGTGTAGAATTCAGTACTTTCCCGGTTAGTCTTACCTAAGTTTTAGGATAGTCGGTTAGTAAAGAATCATAGGATGTTTTTTATTTCAGTCCACTTTTAGCCTAAATGACCTTCCCAATATGAAATAGTATCCCTTGATCCCTGTTTGAGCCTTATAACCTATTTTTATTATTTCACCTGTCATCTTCCCATTCGTGTTGAGTAACCTATTTTGGCTTGTTCCTTCTTGGACTTTGTGCACCTCAACTCAGGTAAATCGCCTAAGTTGAGAGTGGCTATCATAGGGTATGGGATGTAAAGTAGGTATGTAGAAGGGTAAAATGAGAGAAAAAGATAGTAGGGCTAGGTGAGGTAGAAAAAGAAAAAGAAAAAAAGAAAAAAAGAAAAAGAAAAATTTTGAAAAGTATAAAAGAAAGAATAAAAGACCACACCCAACCTGAATGTGCGATAAAGAATAAAAAGGATAAAATAAGGGTGGAATAAAAAGAAAAGATGATTTATGAGTGGACCCCAAAGTTAGTGTAGTGTCAAGGAGGCTTAGTCACTTGATATGTCAAAATGTACTATACCATCCCCCAAGCCTACATTACAAGCTGAGAAAAGTCCTATAGTGATCCTAACTTGACCGTCTGATTATTAAAGTGTCACGACCCGAGCCTAGGCCCTAGCCGTGACGAGCATCCCGAACCATGAAGGCCCGGAACACCCATTCTCTATCTGGTTATCATGCACAACTTCATAATCATAATAAAATGCAGAATTGAAACTGAGTACGGAAAACATGGTCAAGTTCTGCAACATTTCTGAATAATACTATCTGACATCAGTCTGCGAAATCTCTACTAAGAACATAAACATCTGTCTGAAAAAAAACTGGGACAAGGCCCCCAGTAAACCAAAAACATAATAAATAAGATAATGCCTGACATAATTAGGCCTTCCGAATAATAGAAGTCTCACCACTGTGAGATCAAGTCTGCAAATCCGAGAATGTCTACTGAGTAGCTGGACCCCTAGACTGTGCCTCAGAACCTGGAAGGAGGGGGGGTCAGCACAAAAGTACTGGCACGCGAAGCAATCCAAAAAAATAGTATAATGGAACATACATACATATATATATATACAGATTAAGTGAAAGCAATTTTTCATCAAGACACCGTGTATAAAACTGTTTCTGTAAAATACATGGGGACTTTCTGAAAACATGTAACCTGTCTTTTCATTTCAAATCATGATCTGTGTTTTACTTCTGAGTTAGGTGGTATTCCCCTACAAGTCTGATATTCCACGGGCTGTATGGAATCCGCCATTGACTCGGCGGGGAAGCCCCCAACCCAAGTGTGCGGCAAGGGTTGGAGTGTCTGAGTCTGATACGCCACAGGACATTTAAGTCAGCGCATAATAGTATACCCGGGTCGGCAAACCACGGTTTTAGGCAAAGGAGTCGCTTGAACTCAATCCCTCTTCGGGGAACCACCTAACATCTCTGTATGCCCATTTTTAACCTTTTCTGTACATTCAACATTCTGAATGTCTAAAATCATGAAAGTCTGAAATGTCTGTTAGTCTGAGTCTGATATGGCATTAGTCTGAGTTGGTATCGTCATACCAAGACTTGCAAGTCATGATTTTTCTGAGCCATAATGTATTAAGCAAGATCTTTCATTCAAAACATAGTTTAGACCACCAAAACATGTAACTAATGTAAAGGATTTCATATTCCGAAACTTAAAGTTCAATTCATGCAGAAATTTCATGAAACACCTGGTGGTCAAATGTCTTTAGCAAGTTCATGTATTAAAAATTGAAACACATTCATTCATATAAGTATATAAACTGTCAAATCGCTTTGGAGATGGTCAAAAGACCAAAACAATGATGTTAAAACATCTTATACATAAATATATATACATAATTTAAAACCTCATTCTAAAACATGATTTTTCTATGCCCATGAGAATTTAGGAAAACCCCGCGTACCTTGTTCTCCACGAATTTTGGGTGTCTATCGAAGCCTACGTCGAGAGGATTCCAAATCTGTAATTTGTTTCACGAACCCGCGGTAGAATCTTGAGTTGCTTGGGTTTTAATGTTGAAACCCTAGGGAGAGTGCTTGAGCAATTTTTGGAAAAGTATGTGTATTATGGTGTTTGAGGGATTAAATCCCGTGTTGGTGGTATATATAGGGGTGGAGGATTACCAAAATACCCCTAAGGAACAATTAAGGTCAAATCTGTCCCTCAGTTGACAGTTTGGTAGACTGGAGTAAATCGATTATAACTTTTTACTCATATACTCAAATTGGATAAAACCAACTGAAATTGAAAGAGGACTCGAAGATATTTTGTTTGATATATTATAGATCACACATTTTATTATATACAGGGAGTTATGATCGTTTGAAATTGACCCTGAAATGCTGAAAACTGGGCAATAGTCTATGCGTTTTGCTACTGTTTTTAAATCTAAACGCAGCCTTATGCGTTCCGAAAAATTCCAAAACTTATCCGAGATGTACTATGAGATTTCCCGATCATAACGCAACTTGAAAATCTAAAAGCGGATGTCAGGAAGGTTGAAAAGTTGTATCCCGAAGATTGCCAGCTAAAATGACTCTAAGTCCTCATTACACTTAGAAAAATTTTCATGTTTTTAAGTCTAAGGGCACTCTATTAAAGGCTAATCCATGCACGACTTTTACAGGGTGTTACATTATCTCCCCCTTGGGATCATTCGTCCTCGAATGATGTGTAGGAACTTGTTGAAGCCTTAAATATATGGAATAACGCGGACATGACATGTCCTCTAATAAAAATACACTGATCTGAACATTTGGAATCTGAATTTAATGCATGAAGCATGAACTGGGCTATACTCGTAACTATTGGTATACTCTATCTTCGACTAGTAGCATGTCTGAGATTTCGAGTAGCATGAATAAGTGCAAAGACAAGAAAACAAGTCATGCGAATCTGACTGCTAAACTGACTTATTGGCCATACAGACTGAATTATACTACACCCTCATACTTAACTGGAGTATTCTCTTCAACACTCTCTCTAAGGAAGCTCTAGCAGTAATAGGGAACCATGAATCTTGTGTATGGATTACACAAAACATCCCACTGAGGAAATCACAACATTGACACTACTCTGCAGTCTGGAATATAGACATATAACTCCTAAATTAGGATAGAATTTTCAGACCTTTGGCAATAAAACTTCTTACTTTAAGGCTTAGAGCACTTCCCGAATATCCCTTAACTATACTATTCCCTATAAATATCATATTCATTCAACTCAGCTTAAAATTCTCATATGAGCATTGATAATGTTTTTTTTTTCTACTAATGTCTAAAATATCTTAATCCTTACCCCGCGATCAAGCTTAACTCTAAATCACAAAAATACAACATGCTACACCATGCTATTATTCTAAACCATATGATGCCACCTTCTATACCTCTTTTAAAAATCACATCCTAAGCATAACATGCCTTACCACTTCAATGACTACACTGAACTCTTAATATGAAGTCGCTAATGCATATGGCGACCTTCCACTACAATCCCAAAACGTCGTTCAAGCCTAATTTATAACCACATGTTAACTTCAAGGCAAACACCCATAAGTAGATAGTTCACATAGTTTCTAAACTACTATCAATATCTATCCTAAAAACATACACACACAAACTTTTCCACTAACCATCACATGTATCAAAGACTTGGCCCCAAATCTTACTTCATACTTATGGCCTTATCTAAACAAGCATACTATGATCTTCCATCAACAAGAACATTTACATCAACACCACTATCATTACATAGGAAGGGTCACTAAAAGGTTAAAAAATAAGACCCTCAAGCGTGAAAAAGATCTTTATATGGGACTGAGCACACTATAAAGAGTGAGTATATGCGTCATGAGTTGCATGACCTCAACTAGAGTTCATAACATAAGGAATATGATTCCAACTACTTGAATGAACTAGAACTCATTATCTTGGAATTGGAAGAGTACGTGACTCTCTATCATATACCGGAATCATGAACTATTATCACGGAACTGCATCGTAAGGCATGAGTAAGCATCCGGATAACAAAAAAAAATATTGAGGTAGGAATGGGTTGAGATTCACCCTTACTTTCTGATGTTCTAAATCACACTGCATCACTACTAGAATCTGAGAGCCTTACTTGGTTATTCGTTCTATCATCTCCCACTTAGCTTCAAGTCATCATCTCGCGTTTGGGAGATCCTTTACCAGATTCTAACTGAACTACACTTACTGCACTCTAGGGTCTGAAAAATTGACAAAACATGCATATCATAGAACTCAACCCGAATGACTACCTTCTGGGATACACTCTATCTTTCCATAGCCACCAATAGTCAAAGTATAATGCTTGCACACTTATTTCTATCCGTTCAACCTTCAAAACTCAAACTTAGATTCTAACACTTAACATGGATATCACCAAGCCTTTGATGAACCATACCACTTCCGTCCTAGCATACCAATATTGCTACTCCAAACTTATATCTCTCTACCATGAGAATCGAGATCACATCAATAGGCTCAACACTATCAATCAAGGCTCCTTAACTTGGCTATCTAGAACACCATATATCATCTAACTAGTCTTTTTCCAACTAGCAACTCCATGGTACCACTAGTCACACACAACATGTAATAGTCTTAGAGAAATGCCACAACTCCATATCGCCTTGGGCATACTTACACACCATACCCACAACATTATACTTCATTACGAATCAATTTAAACTTAAGCCATTTCACACACCGTTCAAGCCTATTAGATCACTTTCATATAACTAACATCATTGATCAAGAAATCATCACATCCACCTTTATGAACTTCAACTATTCAAACTTAATATCTAGTGCTATGCATGACTTACAACCCAACCTTACACAAAATTTTTACTTGGAAACTATAAGTAAACATCACGAAACACTAGTGCACTAGAACTTCATAACCACAATAATCGATCATGACCTAACGGTTTACCTTATCATCATTCCGTTAGCATGTACTATTTCAGCACCTCAAGCCTACTAAATTAATCCCATAAAATTTGCATCAACAAACTCTTGCCACTATTTACCACCACACCATTTAAATTCAAGCCTATAGTTTAGTATCAATCATCTACCACCAATGAAGAATGCAACATAATATAAATACACTAATCCATAAAATTGGGATATTCTACCCAAATATCTCAAAAATCTACTACATACCTTCTCACAAGTAGCACTAGTTTACAACTACCAATGAAAAGAGGGTCAAGGGGGTTAAAGCCTCATAATAGACATGGTCAACCTTAATCTTATATTATAACCCCGTACAATTGTATCTACTTATACGGATTTCTCACCTCATACTTACTCATTCATTCGTACATTTAGACTGCCTTCAAATTCCTCAAACAACCATGAGTCTATAATCATAACTTACTCGCTAATATAGCCATTTCCACATTCAAGCAATCAACAAATCACCCTGACCAACAACTCCTTCTCTACCTTCAACTAATAATACACAAGGATGAATCACTTCATTACCAACTCTATCTCATGCAAACAGATTCATCCATACATATATTAAACCAATGAAAGAACAACAAGTTGGACAACAAGTTGCTAGTGAATCGAAACAGGCCTCACACGGCTTCACTAGACTTTGGTTTTGTATTTTGAACAAGAAAATGAGATGGATGACAAGGCAACTATGCTAGTGAATCGAAAGAGCCCCACACGGCTTCACTAGACTTTAAATTATTTTTTTTCAAAAACATCATGATAACAAGATTACATATTACAAGGGATAGAAAATTGACACCTAATATTTAATGGTCTAAGAATATACATATTATTTTGTATAAATAAAAATCTGAGTAAAACACTTCCTCCATGGACTACTATACAATCCACACATGCTGCTAGCTACCACATTAGTTTATCACTATAAAGGGGTAAATCATCCTCAAACATCGATTATTCAACTGAAATATTCATTTACACAAAATCACCATCACTCTGACTTCTAACTTTGTGACTTTACATCACCAACTTCTTGGTCCAATATCACTACCAATAGGTCATGAAAACAACACTTTAACTTATGCTACTATTTGGGTAGAAATATAGTTCCAACATTCTGCTATACATTGTCCACAACTGTAACAAGATTTTGAGAGGGACAATATACACTTAATACCTTAAGCTGGAATGCACGATTCCATCAGGATCAATATTTACATCAGAATCAGCATATATTGATGCACTAACAGACTCTTATCGAGCTTTTCCATAATTTTTAAAATCTTATAAAACGTAATCGAAAAGGACTATATCATGTATACTCTAAAATTTTTGCACTTGAATCAACCCAATAATGGGACAGTTTAGACTCTGAAGCACGAACTAAATCACAAAGAAGGGAAACATTCCTAAACGCCTAGTAGCCTCCTGTTTATAAGTGTGGCGCGCTACACACCCATAAAAAGAACTCTACTCGACGCAATTTCGCAGACACCCTGGTACCATGAACCGTGCTCTGATACCAAGTTTGTCACAACCCGAGCCTAGGCCCTAGCCGTGACGAGCATCCCGAACTATGAAGGCTCGGAACACCCATTCTCTATCTGGTTATCATGCATAACATTCATAATCATAATAAAATGCGGAATTGAAACTGAGTACGGAAAACATGGTCAAGTTCTGCAACATTTCTGAATAATACCATCTGACATCAGTCTGCAAAATCTCTACTAAGAACATAAGCATCTGTCTGAAAAGAAACTGGGACAAGGCCCCCAGTAAACCAAAAACATAATAAATAAGATAACGTCTGACATAATTAGGCCTTCCGAATAATAGAAGTCTCACCACTGTGAGATCAAGTCTACAAATCCGAGAATGTCTACTGAGTAGCTGGACCCCTAGACTGTGCCTCAGAACCTGGAAGGAGGGGGGGTCAGCACAAAAGTACTGGCACGCGAAGCAATCCAAAAAAATAGTATAATGGAACATACATATATATATATATATACATATTAAGTGAAAGAAATTTTTCATCAAGACATCATGTATAAAACTGTTTCTGAAAAATACATGGGCACTTTCTGAAAACATGTAACCTGTCTGTTCATTTCAAATCATGATCTGTGTTTTACTTCTGAGTTAGGTGGTATTCCCCTACAAGTCTGATATTCCACGGGCTGTATGGAATCCGCCATTGACTCGGCGGGGAAGCCCCCAATCCAAGTGTGCCGCATGGGTTGGAGTGTTTGAGTCTGATACGCCACAGGACATTTAAGTCAGCGCATAATAGTATACCCGGGTCGGCAAACCACGGTTTTAGGCAAAGGAGTCGCTTGAACTCAATCCCTCTTCGGGGAACCACCTAACATCTCTGTATGCCCATTTTTAACCTTTTCTGTACATGCAACATTTTGAATGTCTAAAATCATGAAAGTCTGAAATGTTTGTTAGTCTGAGTCTGATATGGCATTAGTCTGAGTTGGTATCGTCATACCAAGACTTGCAAGTCATGATTTTTCTGAGCCATAATGTATTAAGCAAGAGCTTTCATTCAAAACATAGTTTAGACCACCAAAACATGTAACTGATGTAAAGGATTTCATATTCTGAAACTTAAAGTTCAATTCATGCAGAAATTTCATCAAACACTTGGTGGTCAAATGTCTTTACCAAGTTCATGTATTCAAAATTGAAACACATTCATTCATATAAGTATATAAACTGTCAAATCGCTTTGGAGATGGTCAAAAGACCAAAACAATGATGTTAAAACATCTTATACATAAATATATATACATAATTTAAAACCCCATTCTAAAACATGATTTTTCTATGCCCATGAGAATTTAGGAAAACCCCGCGTACCTTGTTCTCCATGAATTTTGGGTGTCTATCGAAGCCTACGTCGAGAGGATTCCAAATCTGTAATTTGTTTCACGAACCCGCGGTTGAATCTTGAGTTGCTTGGGTTTTAATGTTGAAACCCTAGGGAGAGTTCTTGAGCAATTTTGGTAAAAGTATGTGTATTATGGTGTTTGAGGGATTAAATCCCGTGTTGGTGGTATATATAGGGGTGGAGGATTACCAAAATACCCCTAAGGAACAATTAAGGTCAAATCTGTCCCTCAGTTGACAGTTTGGTAGACTGGAGTAAATCGATTATAACTTTTTACTCATATACTCAAATTGGATAAAACCAACTGAAATTGAAAGAGGACTCGAAGATCTTTTGTTTGATATATTATAGATCACACATTTCATTATATACAGGTAGTTATGATCGTTTGAAATTGACCCTGAAATGCTGAAAACTGGGCAATAGTCTATACGTTTTGCTACTGTTTTTAAATCCAAACGCAGCCTTATGCGTTCCGAAAAATTCCAAAACTTATCCGAGATGTACTATGAGATTTCCCGATCATAACGCAACTTGAAAATCTAAAAAAGGATGTCAGGAAGGTTGAAAAGTTGTATCCCGAAGATTGCCAGCTAAAATGACTCTAAGTCCTCATTACACTTAGAAAAATTTTCAAGTTTTTAAGTCTAAGGGCACTCTATTAAAGGCTAATCCATGCACGACTTTTACAGGGTGTTACATAAAGTAAAGAAAATAAGGGCAAGCCTATGGTATTTAATGCACATTGATTGGAAATTCTCTTCTGAGTGTGAGTATCTCTTGATTGTCCCTGCATTGACATGCATTCTTTCATATTAGTGAGTGAGACTTAATTGTTGTGAGGGCAATGAGTCAATATTGCTAGTTGTTTATGTGTCTGGGTAGTGTAACTTGTACATATGCATAGATGTCTGTTGATAATGTAATGACATACCTTGATCCCATTGTTTCATATTGAAAGAATGTTGATTCTTTCAATATTGTTTCACATTGTTGTGGTTGATTGACTACCTTGAATATCTTAGATTCTCCTAGTTGAGTATCATGTTTTATTTTGATTGTGGTTCGTGAAGACATACAAACATTCTAAGTTTAGGGTGTGGATGTTCTATAGAAATATAGCACTTTCGACACTTAAAACTATGAAAATATCCAAGTTTCTTAGATTGTTTTGTTAGATATGATGTGTTTTGGGTATGTTTTGTAGAAAACTAGGTTTTGGATGCAAAGTTCAAGAAAAAGATGAAAAATGCAGTTTTTGGCTACTTATTTGATCATTTTTGGGTGTTTGTGACACTTTCTGGATGTACATGATCAAAGCATGTGTTGAAACTTGAAGTTTGGAAGCTTGGTTACAAGAGTTGGAAGGCCTAGCACTTACCTATGTCTACATGTGGACCACATGTAGCACATGTGGTCTATATAAGACTAAAGTAAGTACCATAATTGAAGATCCAGAGAGTGAAAAGCTCAGAACAAACTTTCTGTACTTACTTATGTTAACTTGCGGACCACATGTAGCATACATGGACCGCATGTGGGTAAGATAAGTGCCAGAAGTCCAAATCCAAAGAATAGAAGGTACAGGAAATTCTTTTAGAACTTACCTATGTCTTCATGCGCCAGGGTCAGGTCGCATATGGCATATGCGCCCAAAGTCAGGCCACATGTAGACACAGGTAGTGGTCACCGACCCTTCTTTGTCCTTTTTTGTCCGGGATTTGGTTTTAGGGTTTCCTCATGTACTGTAAATACCCCTTATGTATTTTTTAGTATAAGTTGCATGCTCTTGATACTTACAAACATATTTGATTTTGAGATTCGATTTTGGTCGTGGAATTCTCTTGTATTAATTTTGGTTGATTAATTAAGTTAAAGTTTTGGGTTTTCAGTTGTGATTATTGTGATTACATATTATGCTTTCAATTATGAATGTTGTTGGTTAATTATGAATGTTGTTGATTCTTTCACAAGCGTGAGAGGCTAAAAACCCTTATCTAGGGTTGTAGAAACCCTGGCGGATTGATGAAGTAGGGGAAGTGCTACATTGTTCTGAACTGATACCCATGCATGCATTGTATTATCTTCACTTTAATAGTTATCTTAGTGGTTACAAATGTTAGTTACCTCCTAGATTATTGCTACTTACTCCTAAAAAGGAGTAGTGACTAGGGAAAGATAATTACAACAGTAATTTGAAGTTTAGCTATCAATCCACACTACTAGGTATTATCTAAGTAAGATGGTTAGTTGTTATCTATTAACTAGAGACTTAAAAGGTAATAGTTAACTGGGAAATAGGATAAGGGTTAGTACGGCGCCATCCTGAGACTCAAAAGGTAAAGGGTGAAATCTGTCAGCTAGTCCAAAAGATAGTTGGTGGTACTTAACTTAGCAGATTCTGCATGCACTGTATCAGGTTGGTGATGATAGGCGAATTTACAAGCCTATAGCACTATATTTTGCCCATATTTTAGCCTAGTTTTGAGAACAAATTATATATTTCATGCACTTTTAGTCCTTTTTCCTGTAAGTGAGCTAACGAACATGATTAGCAAAGTTTCAGGTATAAATGATGCAGAATTCAGCATTTCATGGATAACTTGACGCCAAACAAAACTTCACGAAAGAAGAAAATCCAATCTTGGACGCCAAGGACTAAAGATGGCGCATGGAAATTCTGTCCCGGGCTAAAACAATATTTCTGAAGACTTTGGGGACAAGCCGTAATTTATTAGGATTAGGATAATGATACATTAACCTAGTACAATTGGGTTAAGTATTTCATTAACTTATTAGGATTAGGATAATGATACATTAACCTAGTACAATTGGGTTAAGTATTTCATTAGCTTAGTAGGATTTGGTTAAGCATTTCATTAGCTTAGTAGGAATAGGATATGGGTATTATAAATACCCTATCTTGCTAGAGATTTTAAGACATCTTCTTACATTCAATTCTATTCTATTCTACTTCTAAGACATTCTAGTTCTAAACAATCATTCCTCCATTAATTCTATTTTTCTTTTGCTATTCATCTATTCTTAAATTCCACAACAAGAGAAACGTTACTTTGCTAAGGGATTCACGCCTAACGCCTACCACACCATTACAAACGTGAAATCTTTATTGTGGTATAACAACAATGTCAATTGTGATTTCCTTCGCACTCATGGGTAACTAAACTTCTCTGTTGGGGTTATGGAAGCTGAATGAGATACTATCTATTGCTTTGAGTTTGTGAGTTCGTGACACGTATGCTGCTTATATCATTATTCTCTTCATCTTAATCTAAATTCTTTGTGGTTGCAAACGCAAGAATACGCCAGTATAACATTTAACTTGTTCGAAAGAAAGGTTATCTGTCTGGAAAAGAGATAATGTCAAGGTAGTAGGGTCCCATCCCCTATTAAAAAGTTAGTGTCGTAACTAGATTAACCTCTTGGAGAATTCGTACCGTTAGACACGCTTTAAGCTCGAAAGACTTAAAGTGAAATAATCCTCGAATAGGTCGAAAGACGCCTGGATTTACCATCGAATACAATTCTCTATAAGCACATGCATGTCTGAATTCAACACGCTCATAGTCAATAGAGACGTATAACTCAGAAGGTGGACATAACCCCAACTCCTCAATTCTCATTGTTTCACAACCTACTAAACATTCTTTCTTTTTACTTTGCTATTTTCAGTTTTTGCTCTTATTTTGGTTACATTACTTTCACAATACAATTCCCCCCTTTTTACGAGACTTACAATAAAAGTCTAGTAATCGTTGCTTACTTGTTGACCAAGCTATTCCCTGAGGGATCGATACCCAACCCAGGTTGGGTTCTATATTTTCTAACGACCGCTTTACACTCCTACGAGAGCTATAGATTGAGTGTTATCAAAAATTGGCGCCGCTGCCGGGGAATACAAGTGTCAATTAAGTTCGTAATAATTACTAGACCCTTTGGTCAAAGATTCTCGTACTTTTACTTTTAGTTTTTGTTTTTGTTTACTGCAGGTTTTTATTCAGTGCATACCCCATACCCAAAGTTCTGGTCAACCGTTATTACCTATCAATCCTGAACCACAATTTATTCGCAGAATGGAGGCACAACATGCAATTGAAAGGATGGCTGCTCAACAGGAACAGGCGAGACTAGCTGCGATAGCCGCCGCTCAAGTGCATCAACAGAATATTGATAACCCTGGGCGAGCAACAAATCCTGACGATGAGGATCTAGGTGATGACGAGCTACTAAACCCTAGGCATGCCGCTGAGATCGCAACACCTGCCAACAGAAGATATCGTCAAGCTAGGTTTAGGCCTGAACGCCAAGCTATGCAGCCAGCTTTCGACGATGATGATGATGATCTTGATGGAGCCGGAGCCACAGGAGCCATTATTCCTCCACCATTGGCACCCGGAGCCAAGTTCAACATCACGAGCACTATGATTCAGTTATTGCAACTCAAGGGATTATTTGGTGGACTAGCAGGCGATGATCCGAATATGCATCTCATCAACTTTATTTCTACATGCAAGTCGTTTGACAATCCTGGAGTTGGTCAGAATGCAATTCGGTTATGCTTATTTCCATTGTCTCTGTCTGGGGAGGCAACTCTATGGTTGAATGGGCTGACTCCTGATTCTATTACAAATTGGAGGCAATTGAGAGACGCTTTCTTAGAAAGATTCTTTCCGCCATCCAAAAGAGCACAAATGAGAGACGAAATCAGCAACTTTTGTCAGCTTCCAACTGAAGCCCTTCATGAAACATGGGAGAGGTTCAAGACGAAGCTAATGAGGTGCCCAAACCATCACATGACTAATGTTCACCTAATGGAGATACTTTATAGAGCCTTGAATTCAATAACTAAACCAGTTGTAGATAATGCTGCTGGAGGATCATTTATGGATCTCACCTTTGGTCAGGCAAGCAATATGCTAGATCGTATGATGAAGCAAAGTAGAGCTTGGCATACCAGGGATTCTGAGGTAGCAAGCCCCACTTTATCTATAGGCATGACTGCAGACCAAAGGAGAAGAGAAGAAGAACGTGATCAAGATATGGCGCACATGAAGACACAAGTGGATCTTCTTACAAAGCATCTATTATCAGGATAGACCGAAAAAGTCAAAGCCATTGCGTCAAAAGGAAGAGACGAATCTGATTCGGAAGAAGAAGCCAACTACTTAAACAATCAGGGGGTTTCCGAGGTAATACCTAAGGAAACCAAGGTCGGAACTATTATGATAAATATGGAAACAAGGACCAAGGTAGTTGGAAGAACAAGAATGACAAAAGTGGTTTGTATGTTCCCCCTGGAAGACGTGACGCCACCACATCTAGTTCTGGAAGTATGGAAGACATGATGGCTAAACTACTGAAAGGAGTGGAAGCAACGAGCGCAGGAGTAACGGAGGTAATAAATGATTTGTCCTCTATGAAGCAATTAGTTGATTCTCATTCCTCTTCAATCAAGCAAATAGAGCAGCAATTGAGCCAACTTTCAGCAGCACTCAATCAAAGAAAGGCTGGTACTTTACCTAGCGATACTGTGCAAAACCCAAGGAATGATGGGTCATGCATGGCCATCACTACCCGAAGTGGTAAGGTGCTGGAAACTTCAGAAAAAGGCAAGAAAGTGGTTAACGAAGAAGCGGAAATTGATGATAAGGTGAAAGGGGAAGATGCCGCAACAGCCGATCCTAACGTCCTTAACGTCACTCCTCATGACGTGCAGCCTGAAAAAACTGAAAAACGGAAGCAAGAGGAGAAGAAAGCCGTGGAGAGAACAATTCCATACCCACCACCACCTTTTCCCCAAAGATTGAAGAAGGTGGCGGATGATACGAAGTTCAGCAAATTCATGACTATGTTAAAGCAGCTGACCATTAATGTTCCATTGGTGGAAGCACTTGAAAAAATGCCTGGGTATGCAAAATTTATGAAGGATCTTTTGACAAAGAAGCGGGAAGCAAGTTATGAGTTGAAAGATGATGTCCATCATTGCAGCGCAATCGCTACCCGATCAATAGTTTAGAAGAAGGCTGACCCCGGAGCTTTCACTATTCCTTGCACCGTTGGATCTTTGAATTTTGCCAAAGCATTATGTGATTTAGGAGCCAGCATCAATTTGATGCCATTATCTATCTATAAAAAGTTGGGGTTGGGTGATCCTACTCCAACCAATATGAGGCTCGTCATGGCGGATAGGTCGGTAAAACGACCTGTTGGTATCCTATGTGATGTCTTGGTAAAGGTTTCTTCATTCATCTTTTTAGAAGACTTTGTTATTTTGGATTGTGAAGCGGACTCAGAGGTTCCCATAATCTTGGGACGCCCTTTCCTTGCTACAGGAAGTGTGCTCATTGATTTGAGAGCTAATGAGCTTTCATTCCGAATAAATGACGAAGTGGTTCGCTTTGATGTTTGCAAATCAATGATGCAACCCAAAGATCCGAGTGTATTTTCGGTGGCTGATGTTTTCTTTGATGATCCGAAAGAATTACTTAAAGAAGAGCAAATTATTGCTGACCCTTTGGCGGTTGTGCTCATGAATGGAGAGAGTAAGGATGCTGAAAATTGCAAAGAAGCTATTTGTGCTCTATCAGGATTAGGGACATATTTCTATGCTCCCAAGAAGATGGACCTTGATCTCAAAAATTGACCCACACCACCAGCTAAGACATCTATTAAAGAGCCACCCACGTTAGAATTGAAAGAGCTGCCAAGTCATTTAAAGTATGCATTCTTAGGAAGCGGAAGCACACTTCCAGTCATTGTGGCAGCAGATTTGGGTGAGCAACAAGTTGCAGCTCTTATTGCTATTCTACGGAAGTATATTAGAGCCATTGGATGGACTATTGCAGATATTATTGGTATTCCACCTGGGATTTGTACTCACAAGATTCAGCTTGAAGAAAATTGCAAACCAACCATTGAGCATCAAAGACGTCTAAACCTACCTATGCAAGAAGTGGTGAAGAAAGAAATTATCAAGTGGTTAATCGCAGGGGTTGTGTATCCAATCTCTGATAGTACATGGTTAAGCCCGGTATAATGTGTTCCCAAGAAAGGAGGCATGACGGTGGTCGCGAATGAGAAAAATGAACGTATTCCACTCAGACCCGTCATTGGATGGAGAGTATGCATGGACTACCGGAAGCTGAATTCTTGGACGCTCAAAGATCACTTTCCAATGCCATTTATGGACCAAATGCTAGATCGATTAGCGGGGAAAGGATGGTTTTGTTTCTTAGACGGTTATTCAGGCTATAATCAGATTTGTATTGCTCCCGTAGACCAAGAGAAGACAACGTTTACATGACCATATGGTACGTTTGCCTTCAAGCGTATGCCATTCGGGCTATGTAACGCACCAGCCACCTTTCAACGCTGTATGATGTCTATTTTTTCTGATATGGTTGAAGACACTTTGGAGGTATTCATGGACGATTTTTCAGTTGTTGGTGAGACTTTTGAAGCATGCTTGACAAACCTAAGTATAGCGTTGCAAAGATGTGTAGAATTCAACCTAGTGCTGAATTGGGAAAAGTGCCACTTCATGGTAAAAGAAGGTATTGTTCTTGGGCACAAAATCTCCGAAAGAGGAATTAAGGTTGATCGAGCGAAAATTGAAGTCATTGAGAAGCTACCGCCTCCAATTTCGGTGAAGGGTATTCGTAGTTTTCTCGGCCATGCAGGTTTCTATCGTCGGTTCATCAAAGACTTCTCCAAAATTGCTAGTCCATTGTGCAAACTCTTGGAGAAAGATGCGAAGTTTGACTTCAATGACGATTGCTTGAAGGCATTCGAATGCCTCAAAGGAAAACTCATTGAAGCCCCTATCATGGTAGCACCAGATTGGTCTCTCCCGTTCGAATTCATGTGTGATGCTAGTGGTGTAGCCGTTGGTGCTGTACTTGGTCAGAGAAAGGAGAAGCTATTTCATCCTATCTACTATGCGAGTAAGGTCCTAAATGAAGCCCAAAGGAACTACACTATTACTGAACAAGAGCTCCTAGCGGTTGTGTATGCGTTTGAGAAGTTTCGTGCCTACCTATTGGGTACTAAGGTGATCGTTCATACAGACCATGCAGCTCTTAGGTATCTAATGACAAAGAAGGATGCAAAACCAAGACTAATTCGATGGTTATTGCTGCTGCAAGAGTTTGATTTCGAAGTTAAAGATAGAAGAGGTTGCGAGAACCAAGTGGCCGACCATCTCTCTAGACTTGAGAACGAGCATGTGGCGCAACCTGAAATCGAGATTGATGATGCATTCCCTGATGAGGAGATCTTAGCCACGATAATAGAAGAGTTACCATGGTATGCCTACTTTGCAAACTTTGTGGTGAGTAATGTGATACCTGCAAATTTATCTTACCATCAAAAGAGGAAGTTTATGCATGATGTACAGCACTACTTTTGGGATGAGACATATTTGTTTCGACGATGCGCGGATAGTGTTATCCGACGATGTATATCCCATGAAGAGGTGCCAAATATATTGGAAGCATGCCACACTTCCCAAGTTGGGGGACATCACGCAGGTAATCGGACGGCAAGAAAAGTATTGCAAAGTGGATATTATTGGCCTTCCATATTTAGAGATGCTCATGACTTTGTTAGAAGATGTGACCAATGCCAGCGACAAGGTGCTATTTCGAAACACCATGAGATGCCCATGTCAAAAACTCTCGAGGTAGAACTCTTTGATGTATGGGGCATTGATTTCATGGGTTCATTCGTGAATTCATTTGGAATGAAGTACATCTTAGTTTCTGTGGATTATGTCTCGAAATGGGTTGAAGCTGTAGAGTTGGCCGACAATGAGGGAAAGCATGTTGTAGCGTTCTTGAAGAGGAATATCTTCTCTCGCTTTGGAGTACCACGTACTATCATAAGCGATGGAGGATCTCACTTTTGCAACAAGCTATTCAAGTCCGTGTTGGAAAAATATGGTGTCAAGCAACATAAGGTAGCCACGCCTTATCACCCACAAACTAGTGGACAGGTAGAGGTTTCCAATCGAGAGATCAAGCAAATCCTTGCGAAGACGGTAAATTCTAATAGGAAGGATTGGTCTCGGAAGCTGGACGATGCACTATGGGCGTACAGGACTGCATTTAAAATGCCAATTGGCATGTCTCCTTATCAACTAGTTTATGGGAAGGCTTGTCACTTACCCATTGAGCTCGAGCACAAGGCATTGTGGGCGCTGAAGCGATTGAATTTGAATTGGGATGATGCAATGAAGCTGAGGATGGAGCAACTGAACGAGATGGATGAATTCCGTCTACATGCTTATGAAAGATCAGACCTATACAAGGAGCGGATGAAAAAGTATCATGATCAGCGAATTGTTCGTCGAAACTTTCAAAAGGATGATATGGTACTTCTCTTCAACTCCAGATTGAAGCTCTTCCCAGGTAAGTTAAAGTCCAAGTGGTCTGGTCCATACAAAGTTATCCAAGTCTACTCGTCTAGAGTAGTTGAATTGGAAGAGAATAATGGTGTTATCTTCAAAGTGAATCGCCAACGTGTGAAACCTTATATCGGTCCTCTTGATTCGATAAACTTCATGGCCATCACTTATCTCGACGAAGTCTAAGTACTCGAGGTAACTATGTCGAGCCACGACAATTAATAAGGCGCTAGATGGGAGGCAACCCATCGTTTATCATTTATCGTTTATCGTTTATCGTTTTACATTTTTTTGTACGTGTTTTGATAAATAAAAAAAATCCAAAAATAAGAGTCGTGCCACGACCAAAACTAAGGCGCTTGATGGGAGGCAACCCATCGTACTAATTGTTTTCATTGTTTTGAGAAAATGTAGGTGCAAGAGGTATAAAACGAGGAGATTGATTTCAAATGACGATTTGGACGTATTGCATGGTAAAGGTGGTGAGTTAGGAATGAAGATGCATAAGGCTATGTATTGAGCATTGCTCATGACAAAATAGGCATCGATCAAGGCTAGTCCTAGGTAAAACTAGGCCACGAACAAGGCAAAGCCTATACTATAGCCCAAGGTCTCGGAATCTAGTGTGCTATAGCATAGGCGCCGCCCTTGCTCAAGTATGCCATAGCATAGGCGCCGCCTATGCTAAAGCATTTGGTCTCTGAATCTCATATGCAATGCTAAAGCCGCCGCCTACGGTCACTAAAGGCATTGAACTAGGCGCCGCCTATGCTAGAAAATGCTTTGCATTAGGCGCCGCCTATGGTCACCATAGGCAAAGCTAAACGCGCCGCCTATGGTCACTTTTTGTCTCCAAAACCGATTTTAAATGGGTCAAAACCCGACCCATTCTTTTCCTATATAAAGGAGACTTAGTCTTGAAACACAAACACATTGAAAACTTGACCTAGGCGCCGCACATACTCTCCAAATCATCTCAAAACTTTTCTTTTTTCTCTCCCACTTCACAAGAACATCTCCAAAGGCTTCAATCACGTAAGTACTCTTTTGTTCTTCATCTATTTTTCGTAAGTGCTACGTTGCTATGTCTATTATGAATTGCTACATCTTGAAGAAATATTGGTGATGTTAATGTGTTTGAATTGTTGATACAAAACCAAGTGAGTGAACATGTACGTTAGGATACTCTTAACCTGTTTCCGACTTGAATATTGATTTTGATGCAGTGTTATACTACTTGTGGAATTTCTATAGTCATGAACATTGCATAATCTTGTCACTAGAATGCTTACATGTTATAATGTCCCGTTCATCGGAATAAGACTTATAGTTGCCTACCGACATAGGAGGTTGTGATTATTGATAGAAACAATACCATGATGTAATCCCTATGTAGCAGTCTTGATATATCTAACATGAAAATATTTCAAAGGTGTCAAGAAGTGATACATCTATGATTTTCTTGTTGGAGTATAGCTCCTCCAACGTATGTCGATGAAGTCTAAGTAATCGACCACTTTCACTTCACTAATTTGTATCAACAAACTAAGTGTGGGGTGGTACCCCTACTGCTTATGTATAGATTGTATCCATTGAGATTGTGCTAACGTGAACTCTATTTCAAGTCTCAGGTACAATGGCACCCAAAGCGAGACAAGTCAAGGAGAAGGCTACCACTTCCCAAAAGGGCAAGAAAAGAGGCCGTAAGGAGCAAGGAGAATCATCCTCAATGCAATTACCACGCCGTATGTTTGGAATAAAATGGGTTCTTGAGGAGGAAGCCAAGGAATGGTATAGGAACAACAAGGAAAGAAAATATGTTCATGTCGACTTGATAAACAAGGAAAGCCAAGCGAAGAAGGAGCCGCGCATGTTGGCGAAGATCATGGCATTAAATCTGGATTTCATCTTCCGCGACATGGGAGAATGTAATCTTGATTTGACAAGAGAATTTTATGCCAACTGGTCGCCGAAAACCACAGGCAGCGAAGTCAAGATTCGGGGCCAAGTTTTACAACTCAATACGGATTTGATCAACTCCTATCTTGGCTTGCCTTTAGTCGATCCAGCACCATTCAAAGAGCTGTACAACAGACCTCCTTATAGAGAAATTCGGCACACACTTTGTGGAAGTTGATCCATGGCACGCTGGAGTAGACACAAGGACACTGGTCGACACAACACTTTCCCATATGCTTCTTTGAATAGGGAAGCAAGGATATGGTTGCGCATAGTCAACTCTTGCCTCATTCCAGGGACGCAATACACAAAAATAACAAGAGATAAAGTGTGCTTGGTATACACATTGATGAAGAATGTCCCTATCAACATTGGGGTAATCATCCGATCTACAATGCGGAAGGCTAGGCTACACAAGCGGTCCCATTTCAGCTTTGGCAATCTGTTGACTGCAATCTTGAGGAAGGAAGACATCGAAGAGGAACCAGCTGATCATAAACTCCCACACAATCCGAAGAAGGTTGACCTCACAAAGTTCAAAGATGCTGAATCAACACATGGAATCAACCTTACTACGGCAGAGAGACATGCTCGGGATGAGAGTTTCTCCCGCCATATGTACGACATGATGAGGTTTACAATGATGAGCGGAGGTCGTGTTCCAACTGCTGCAGAGCTCCAACAGCTGGACTATGACTACCCAATGAATGAGCATGCGAAGGCCATGTGTGGAGTAGGGGTATACTTTGAGGAACCTCTTGATGACGATGTGCCAACCGATGATGATCGCAGAATGCCAAACTCCGACATGGAGGAGAACTCTGATGGCGACGACTCTGATGATGATTCCGACGAAGGGGGTATGACCCCCGACATTGAGGAGGAGTCCGACTGACCAGGTTCTTCTTATTTATTTTCCACTGAGGACAGTGTGTCCCGTCTAAGTGTGGGGTGCTGGTATTTTCATGCTATAATTCTCCATCCACATTTGCATTTATTTATGTTTGTTTGTAGTTAATTGTTTTTTTAGCTTAGCTTCGCATGAAATTATTCTAATAGGCAACATGAGATTATGACAGGAGTTTGTGCTAAAATCATGACTATTGAGACATTTAGGCTCTAATTGTGACTCACTATGTGATATTGTTTGGTTTAATTCCTTCATCTGTTGGGTCAAGAGTCTATACTACTCCCAATAAAGTCGACCATGTGCCTTGTGTGTGTGAGATAATAGTATATTCTGTGCTTGTGGCTGATGCTAGAACTTGCCTGGTATGTATGTAAAGCGAAAATAAAGAGTGCAAGTCTAGGAGATGATTTAGGCATTTCTTTGGCAACCTATGATTATTTACCTTCTTTTTACCTACCCATGGACATCATCCTAGTTAAACCCTTTTGAGCCTCTAGCCTATTTTCTTTGACAAACCTCGTATGTAAGCCTAATCCATTTTTTTCAAAACCATAATTTGATCCAAATTCCTAAGTGCTTTAAAGTGAAAAAGTCATGTGACAAAATAAGAGGAAATTGGGTGAGTATGATGCTTTAGAATGCATTGGTGCTTGAAATTGCTATGAAAAAGAAGTGCTATCATAAGAGGTATGTTATGAAAAGAAAAAGGAAGAAAAAACTGAAAAGTTAGTCATGTTTAAAATCGAAAAACAAAAGAGGAGAAAAAGGGTGGTAGAATAAATGAAAGAAAGGTTGTTAGAAAGAAAAGTGTTAATGACACAATGTGATGTATTAAAGCGCTTAGGAACATAGTCACTATTTCTGGCCAAAATAGTCCTACCCGTCCCTTAGCCTACATTACAACCATCAAAAGACCTATTTGATTCTAAGCTTAGCATTCTGACATTTAGTGGAGCATTACACTAAGGGCAAGCCTATGGTCATCATTTGCTACATATGAATTCTTTGTGAGAGTGAGAGCAAGGATATTTTGATACCCATGTTTGAAAAATATGCTATACTTGTGAGTGATTATGGGTAATATATTGTGAGACACACATGGTTGATGAGTTTTGGGTAGTCGTGTATGATTCTTTGTGCCTTAACCTTTGAATATGAGTTGACTACTATCACGAGTCTATGCTAGAGGTTAAACTGTTTCTACTAATGATCGAAAAACTACTCTTTGTTGATAATTGTTGTGCTTGTCTTGACGAATATTTTGTGTTGTTGCTGTGAAACCCTAAGTTGATGTTTAGAGGGACATGATATTTTGTTCGAGGATGAACAAAGCTTCAAGTGTGGGGTGTTGATGATAGGCGAATTTACACGCCTATAACACTATATTTTGCCCATATTTTAGCCTAGTTTTGAGAACAAATTATATATTTCATGCACTTTTAGTCCTTTTTCCTGTAAGTGAGCTAACGAACATGATTAGCAAAGTTTCAGGTATAAATGATGCAGAATTCAGCATTTCATGGATAACTTGACGCCAACGAAAGCTTCACGAAAGGAGAAATGCCAATCTTGGACGCCAAGGACTAAAGATGGTGCATGAAAATTCTATCCCGGGCTAAAACAACATTTCTGAAGACTTTGGGGACTAGCAGTAATTTATTAGGATTAGGATAATGATACATTAACCTAGTACAATTGGGTTAAGTATTTCATTAGGTTATTAGGATTAGGATAATGATACATTAACCTAGTACAATTGGGTTAAGTATTTCATTAGCTTAGTAGTATTTGGTTAAGCATTTCATTAGCTTAGTAGGAATAGGATATGGGTATTATAAATACCCTATCTTGCTAGAGATTTTGAGACATCTTCTTACATTCAATTCTATTCTATTCTACTTCTAAGACATTCTAGTTCTAAACAATCATTCCTCCATTAATTCTATTTTTCTTCTGCTATTCATCTATTCTTAAATTCCACAACAAGAGAAATGTTACTTTGCTAAGGGATTCACGCCTAACGCCTACCACACCATTAAAAACGTGAAATCTTTATTGTGGTATAACAACAATGTCAATTGTGATTTCCTTCGCACTCATGGGTAACTAAACTTCTCTGTTGGGTTTATGGAAGCCGAATGAGATACTATCTATTGCTGTGAGTTTGTGAGTTCATGACACGTATGCTGCTTATATCATTATTCTCTTCATCTTAATCTAAATTCTTTGTGGTTGCAAACGCAAGAATACGCCAGTATAACATTTAACTTGTTCGAAAGAAAGGTTATCTGTCTGGAAAAGAGATAATGTCAAGGTAGTAGGGTCCCATCCCCTATTAAAAAGTTAGTGCCGTAACTGGATTAACCTCTTGGAGAATTCATACCGTTAGACACGCTTTAAGCTCGAAAGACTTAAAGTGAAATAATCCTCGAATAGGTCGAAAGACGCCTGGATTTACCATCGAATACAATTCTCTATAAGCACATGCATGTCTGAATTCAACACACTCATAGTCAATAGAGACGTATAACTCAGAAGGTGGACATAACCCCAACTCCTCAATTCTCATTGTTTCACAACCTACTAAACATTCTTTCTTTTTACTTTGCTATTTTCATTTTTTTCTCTTATTTTGGTTACATTACTTTCACAATACAATTCCCCCCTTTTTCCGAGACTTGCACTAAAAGTCTAGTAATCGTTGCTTACTTGTTGACCAAGCTATTCCCTGAGGGATCGATACCCAACCCAGGTTGGGTTCTATATTTGCTAACGACCGTTTTACACTCCTACGAGAGCTGTAGATTGAGCGTTATCAGTTGGTTCAATAAATCATGATAAGCCTACGGAATTGAGAAGCCAGGTGGGACATAATCCTAGTGTTCACCAACAACTGATTACAACCCAAGTTAACATTCGTTTCATGTTAGATATTGCTATTGAAAACCTCTATTTACTTTTCCAATTTTGCCAGTTGATTACAACAGCTGAAAGCTGCATTTCCATATATTCCCTTGGGATTTGACCCAACCTTTATTGGTTTTTGTATTTGACAGTGACCACATAATTTTTAGATTAAAGAAGTAGCTTGGGCGTTATCATTAATGGTTTATAATTTGTTTTAAATGGGCTTAAAGAGGAATTGTGTATCTTCACTGAGAAGGAGTACGTCCTCATGACCAACTCTCAAAATCTATGTATTGCTGACATAAGGATATCGTACCTTAATTGGATGATGAATGGTGTCCTTAACATGAGGATAATATGGTGGCCTTAGATTATTGGTGACTTGTACTTATCTTAGTACTTTCACAAACCTGGACTAAGGCCTCGCCGGTTAGGGATATTGGACCCATATAGCCTATGGGATACTGGAGGTCGGTGAAAAGCTACATAGTTTAGGACTAAATTTTAATGGTCATGTCTTTATGTCCCGTGTCCCCTTCCCTTTATTATTATTATCATTATTATTATTATGGGTAAAAAATATTTGTTTTATGACTGGTTATGATAAAATAATCTTTTTATCCCTTTCCCAAGGTTGCATTCCAGTACTTGTTGTACTGAGCGTCCCCGGGTGCTACATCATTTCAGGATGTAAGTTGGGAGGAATTTCTCATAATTTTATGCAACATTAGGGAACTCATATTCTCTCTTGTCAACTGGTGATAAGTGGTGATCCCTCCATCATCTGAAAGGTAATTGTTTATTTCACTTATGCTTCCATTCTATCATTTTATGGTTTTTATGGTAGGCAGGGCCATGTCCCAACCTAGGAGTTATTCTTAAAGTTACAGTCTTCGTAGATGGTTTTGGGAAATTTTTTATATTTGGTTCTTAAGACATAGTTATTAATTTCTTTAAAATATTGAATTTCTTCTTACATGGGCTTATTTTCGTATCTTGAATACTACTATGCTTATGATATAATGCTAAGCGGTCATCCTGGTCCTTCATTGGTTTGAGATGCTTGTCACAGCTAGAGACACAATTCAAGTCATGACAAACTTGGTATCAAATAATGATTCAGGGTCCTAGGGTGTTTAGGAAACTATTTCAAGTAAAGTCTTTTTATGGGTGTGTAGTGCACCACACTTATAAGAAGGATGATACAAGGTATTTAGGAATGTTTCCTTTTCTTTGTGTTCTATTTTGTTCTATATAGTCTAGTTATAATGGGTTTTTATAACTCCTGAGCTTCCTGTATTTCATATCATGCATCCATGAAGATCTAATGGCCAAAGAAATTCAACTGGAGCCTTCATCACCACTGGGGAAAATACTGAGGAGGTCCCCACTACTCATGGGATACAAACTTAGTATAGAGCCCATGCTTTTGATTTAACTGCTCCTCTAGGGTTCCACCAGCCCAAACCAGTCTGTCCTGCACCCTTAGGATCGGAGCCACCCAAACCCAATCACCTCAAGGAAAGGTCTCTAATGTTGAGTTCAGACAGACCATCCATATGCTGGCTCAAATTATATCGTCTTAGTCTCACCAATCAGATAATGTTGGTTATGGTAATGCTTATTCATATACTACTCGAGTTAGCCAGTTTATGCAGCTGAAACCCTTTACCTTTACTGAGTCCAAAGCTGAGGAGGACCCTCAAGAGTTTGTTGATGAAATGGAGAAGATCATTAGGGTGATGCATGCTAGTGGTACTAAAGGGGTAGATTTTGTGGCTTACCAGCTGAAAGGGGTGGCTTATCACTGGTATGATAAATGGAAGGTGATTAGGGGTGAGGAGGTTGAACCAACTATTTGGGAGGAATTTTCAGATACATTTCTCAATAACTTCTTTCCTTGAGAATTAAGAGAGGCCAAGGCTAAGGAGTTTGTGAATTTAAAACAAGGTAAGACGAGTGTGAAGGAGTATGCTATGAAGTTCACGCAGTTGTCTTATTATGCCCCTAAGTTGGTATATAACATGAGGTACAAAATAAGAAAGTTTGCTTCTGTCCTTTCAAGAGACTTGGTATTAGAGTTTAAGGGTGCCATGATAAATACTAATATGGTCATATCCAGGTTGGTGGTGCATATGTAGTAGTTTGATAATGAGAAAAAATGATAAGCAGAGGCAGATGAGCAACAGAGTAAAAAGGCTAAGCAGTTAGATCACGATACAGTAAGTATAATAATGGGAAACGGGGTGCTCAATGGTTCAAAAAGAAATCTTAGAGTAACTCTCATATATCAACTAGTACCCCAGCCCCTAGTCCTTTGGTTGATCATGATTGCAGCCTAGAAATGGACCTCGGGTGCAGAAGGCACAGACTCAAGAAAGTGTAGCTCAGTAATCCCTATCTTACCCCTCTTGCCGTGCTAGAGGAAAGCTTCATTGTGTCTATTGTCTTATGGAAAGTAACTTGTTCTTTGGTTGTGTACAGCCAGGTCATATGCAGCGAGACTGTCCCTTATCTAGAGGCGTATTTATATAAAGAGTGCCACTTCAGGGATGGGAAATAGATGTAATAGTCTATATGCATTGTTAACTCTTCCGAATTTTGAGGCATCTCTAGATGTTGTCACGGGTATGTTACAACTTTTTTGCTGTGATATTTATGTATTACTTGATCCCAGTTCCACCCTATCTTATGTGACTCCTTAGTGGTTGTACATTTTGGTTTTGGTCTTAAAAATATTTCTAACCCTTTCTCAGTCTCTACCCAAGTGGGTGAGTCTATTATGGCTAGGAAAATTTATAGGGGTTCTGTTGTGTCTATCTTTCATTAAGAGACTGTGGTAGATTTGGTAGAGCTTGGTATGGTGGATTTTAACGTGATCTTAGGGATTGATTAACTTCGATCATGCTATGCTACCTTGGACTCTAGAACTTAAAATTTCATTTTTCATTTTTCTAATAAACCGGTGATAGAATGGGAGGGGAGTTCATAAGTGGACTAGATAGACTACTAAGATTTAAGGGTAGATTTAGGCTATTTAAGAAATGGCCTAATATTTTAGGATTTATCCAATTCTATTTAAATAATTACCAAATCAGATTCGAATAAGGCGAATTATATTGCAATTGTGACCAAATCAATTCTAAATATGGTCACGTTAAGCCATTGAATTGAACATTAAGAACTTAAGATGAATTGAAAATTAATATAATTTTGATCATCTTGATTTAAGAAAATCTAAATAATTATCTTCTAAAATGATTTATTTTAAAACAAAATATATTTAACCTAATGGGAAGTTCATTTCTTATCTTAGAGCCCCAAAATTGATATCTAAGAGGTGTCAGTATCATATGGTCTGAGTCAAAGATTCTAACTTTGGAAGACCCTCCTTACAGTTTATTCTTGTGGTTAATGAGTTTCCTGAAGTCTTTCCCAATGACCTTCCTGGAATTCATCTTGATGGGGAGAGAGATTTTGGGATTGATCTTTTACACGATACTCGTCCTATATCCATTCCTTCATATAGAATGGACCCCGTGGGATAAAAAGAGTTAAAGGAACAAAATACCTCTTTGATAAGGGTTTTATCTATCCTAGTGTGTCTAATTAGGGTGCTCCTGTGCTTTTCATGTGAAAGAAGGATGGGTCCCTTCTATGTGTATAAACTACCACCGATTAAATAAAGTCAACGTGAAAAATAAGTAACCTCTTCCTAGAATTGACAATCTCTTTGACCAACTTTAGGGTGATAAGTGTTCCTCAAAAATAGATCTCCGTTTGGATTACTACCAGTTAAATATTAGGGAAACGGATATTCCTAAGCTTCTTTTCTAACCCGTTATGACCACTATGAAATCCTTGTCATGTCCTTTGGATTGACTAATGCTCTTATTGCTTTCATGGACCTTATAATAGGGAGTTTTGACAATGTTTGGATTTGTTCATCATAGTCTTCATAGATGATTTCTTGGTATACTCCAAAAGTGTGGAGGATCATGTCAAGCACCTCCAAATTGTAATGCAGGCCCTTAAGGATCAGAAGTTATATGCAAGATTTTTTAATTGTGAATTTTCGTTGAGTGCCGTGACTTTCCTTGGGTATGTTGTTTCTAGTAAAGGTAATAAAGTGGATCCATAAGAGATTGAGGCGGTAAAAAATAAGCTAGACCCACAATTCCAACCAATATTAAGAGCTTTTTGGGTCTAGCAAGATATTATAGGAGATTTGTGGAAAGTCTCTCATCTATAGCTCCTCCACTTACGATATTGACTTAGAAAAAGGTAAGGTTTATATGGCCTAACACTTGCGAGGGAAGCTTTGCAAAATTGAAGGATCGTTTGACTACTACCTTATTTTGATACTTTCTGAAAGTATTGAAGGGTTTGTTATTTATTGTGATACATCCCGAGTGGGACTTGGTTGTGTACTCATACAACATGGGAAGGTTGTCTCTTATTCTTCCAAACAACTTAAGGTGCACAGGAGAAATTAACCAACTCGTGATATTGAGCTAGCGGTTGTGGTATTTGCATTGAAAATTTGGCATCATTATTTGTATGGAGCGCATGTGGATATCTACTCAGATCACAAGAGTTTGCGATGTGTATTCACCTTAAAAGAATTGAAACTCAAGTAGAGAAGGTGGCTTGAATTGCTAAAGGATTATGACATGAGTCTGCACTACCACCTAGGTAAAGCTAATGTTGTTGTTGTTGCTCTGAGAAGGTTGTCAATAGGAAGTTTATCTTATGTTGAAGATGAGAAGAGGGGTTTGGTGAAGAAAATTCACCAACTAGCTCTTTGGGAGTTTGAATTTGGTACTCTGGGGATGGGGGAGTGGTTGTTTATAAAATGGCCAAGTCATCTCTTGTGGCCGAAGTTATGGAGAAATAGGTTCATGATCCTATACTTATGTAAATCAAGAAAGATGTGGGTCAAAAAAAAGTTATGGCTTTTGAATTTGGGGGAGATAGTGTTCTAAGGTACCAAGAAAGATTATGCATTTCCAATGTAGATGGTCTACAAAAAAGGATTTTGACCAAAGCTTATGTGTCTAGGCATAATGTTAATCTTGTTCGATATAGATATGCCATAATTTGAAGGAAATGTATTGATGGAATAACATGAAGGGCGATGTTTCTAACTTTGTTGCAAAGTTTTTGAATTGTTAACAAGTTAAGGTTGAACATTTAAGACCAAGTGGTACCTCCCAAGAGATAGCTTTACCCATGTGGAAGTGGGAAATGATTAACATGCTAAAGGTGTCCTAAGTTCTCATTCAGAGATCAATGATCCCAATGGGGTGATAATGTAACACACCGAATGTTTAAGTTCCCAAGTAAAGCTAAAAATGAGCTTACGTGCCCCCTAGATTATGTATAAAACACTTTAGGATGGGTTTGGGAGCATTAAAAGAAGTTTAGACGCATAAAAATGGTCGGGCATCGCGAGGGGACAATCGCGTGATGTCCCCATGCCACAAGGGAACTCATGAAGGCTACTGCCTCATTGTGTGGTGGGCCCCACATTGCAAGGGGGCTACCCCGCGATGGGCCTCATGCTACGGTGGTAGCTCCCCTGTATTGGGGATCACAACTTAACCCTTCCTTTTTTATCGATTGGATGGTATTTTCAAGTCTATTAAGGTTGTTTGGGTATTTTCATACCTATTAAACCGTTCTCCCTTCACCCAATACATTTCTAGGTTCCTAAGTACTAGTAAATTCATATAAAAGGTTCATTCTACTCTTCTGAAACACTTAGAAGCAAAGAGCTAGGGTTCCAATATTAGAGCTCAATTTTCTTGCTTTCATCAAGGGATTATCCATCAAAAAGGCATATTGAATACTCCTTACTTTAACTATCATTGTTTTGTTTCAATTTACTTGGTAATTATGTGTTCTTTAATGGTTGGTTAAAACTAGGGTTGAGGAGGATAGTTGTGAAAAGTTTTATATTGATTTTTCTCTTGTTTTAATTGTTATTTTATGTACAAATATTGGGTTTTAAACTAAAATGTGTCACATGAAAATGATGGAATTGCTAATATGGATTTACAATTTTTAAGGACTTTGCATGATAAAAATAAGACTCTCAAACCATTTCAAAACTTGGTTTCAATGAGGATTTTATGGTGTTTATTCCATCTCTTAAAATATTGTATGAAATAAAAATGGTAAAAGGTTCAAATGACTCTGGGTTATGTTTATGTCTTTTGAAATCCCTTAGATTCTATGGTTATGGATTTTAAGATGGAATTTGGAGTCAAAAATATTTTACTGGAAATGGTATGGCATAACACGAATGACTTGAAAGTCTTGGTATGATGATACCAATATGGGAATTCCTTAATAAAAAATCCATGTCTAAGAGTTTATAAAATGTTATAATTAGGCTTAAATGGGAATTATGTAGCCTCACCGAGAAGGTGTACGTCCTCATGACCAATGCCCGAAAACCATGTTTTGCCGATATAGGGATGTCGTACCTTAATTAGATGATAAATGGTATCCTTAACATGGGTATTATACTGCGGATTTAGACTAGACTTGGACTAATCTCAGTACTTATGGCAAGCCTGGAATGAGGCCTGGTCGGTTGGGGATACCGGACCCATATAGCCCGTGGGTTACTGAAGGTCCATGAAAAACTACATAGTTCAAGACTAAATTTTAATAGTCAGGTATTTATGTCCCTAGTCCCTTTCTCTTTATTATTTTTATCATTATTATTATTATGGTTGAAGAATATGTGTTTTATGATTAGTTTTGGTAAAAGATTGTTTAATCCCTTTTCCTGTATTACATGCCAGTATTTGTTCTGCTGACTGTCCCCAGATGCTACAGCGTTTTATGATGTAGGTTCGGAGGGATTTTCCCATAATTCTGTGCAGCATTAGGGCACTTATATTCTCTCTTGGATAACTGGTGATAAGTGCTGAGACTTTCATTATCTGAAAGGCTATTGTTTATTTCAGTTATATTTCCATTCTAGCATTTTATAGTTTTTATGGTATAGATAGGGCCATGTCCCGACCTAGGAGTTACTCTTAAAGTTAGAGGCTTCATAGATAGTGTTGGAAATTAATTGGATTTGGTTCTTAAGACATGCTTACTTTAATTAAAATATTGAATTTCTTCTTACATGGGCTTGTTTCTGCATCTTCAGTACTTCTATGCTTATGACATAATGCTAAGGGGTAATTGATGTTGGGTGTAATGATATAGAAAATGCCCAAGAAATTAAGAGATCTGGGGAAGTTTACTCTACCTATCCAAATTAGGAGTAAAGTGGTCCATGCATTGAGTGACTTAGGGGTGAGCATAAGTTTGATGCCCCTATCTTTTTTTGATGCATTAGGCTTGGGAAATCCTAAATCGACCAAGGTGGTTTTGCAGCTAGCAGACGGGTCCATGGCTTATCCGGAAGGAATTATTGAGGATGTACTCATAAAGGCTAGTAAATTTGTTATTCCTGCTGACTTTATTGTTCTTGATTTTGAGGTAGATGAACAGGTGCCAATCATCTTGGGGCATTTATTCTTAGCAACTGGAGGAGCGTTGATTAATGTTAGAGAAGGCACGCTCAAAATGAGGGTAGAGGATGAAGAGGTGGTATTTGATGTTTACAAAGCACCCACAATAATGTCCCATTATAAAGATTTGTGTATGAATAATTTTATTGAAGGGGACAAGTGTGGGGTGGTTAGTCCACCAATGACCTCATTGGACTACTTGATTGAGCAGCCTAAACTTCTACCGCCTAAGACTGATTTGATGTTAATTAATGAGCCTGAAAAGGCTAAAGTTAAGGAATCTGCTGCTCTTGAAAAGTCACACCTAAGAGGGGTGAAGAGAATAAGAAGATGGAGACCAAGCGTGAGAAAGAGAAGAAAAGAGAACGACTAAGTCATTAAGATGGGTCGTGTCGCGACACTAAATCAGGCGCTACTTGGGAGGCAACCCAAGTTAAGTAGGTATGTTTTATTTTCAGTTTTAGTTTTTATTTCACGTAGTTTTTGTTTTTGATTGAGTCATAGGTTTATGGAAAGTCTGAGTACCGGAAACCTAATCTAAGAAGCATGGAAAAAACTGAGTGTGGGGTCCCATGGATCCCATTAATGCAAAAGATGCTACTAGCTAGGACTAGAGGCCTCGGGGAGTATTCCTATCTCTTACTTTTAAGTTCACTTTGGGGACAAAGTAGATTTTTAAGTGTGGGGTGGGGAAATTCCTAAATTTTGGCTCAATTTAAAAAAATTTGGTGTAAGATATTCTTGTTGGTGCTATTTTTTATTACATGGTGCAAGTGTTTTGTTTGGTAAAAGCATGTGGAATAAGTGAATTTCTACTTTTGAGACTCTTAGGCTCATTTTTGTGTCTCTTGTACTATTTGGCTTAAATTTGAATTTGTGCTATTGTTTGGTTGAAAGTCTATGATAATCCTATTGAGTTGAGTATGTGCCACGCGTATGTGAGATTTTTGTATATTCCTTGTTGTATATAATGTCTAGAACTTGCCCGGCGTGTGTGTAAAGCAAAATAAAGAGTGTGGGTTTAGGAGATGATTTAGGCATTTCTTTGATAGCCTTGTTTTATACGTTTTCTTTGTCCTATCCTTTGTGCATTATCTTAGTTAATACCCATTGAGCCTTTAGACTTTTCTTTGGTAGCCTCATAAGTAGCCTAATCCCTTCTTTGATAGACCATAATCTAATCCAAAAAGCTCCTAAGTTCTTTAATGAAAAATTAATGTAGTAAGGAGCTTGAGCAATTGAAGAAGAAAAAGGTG
Source organism: Capsicum pubescens (assembly GCA_030864215.1). NCBI lineage: Eukaryota > Viridiplantae > Streptophyta > Magnoliopsida > Solanales > Solanaceae > Capsicum > Capsicum pubescens. Next base: position 268,028,379 of record CM061540.1, on the reverse strand, counting down.
AAATTGATGCCCCAAGGTAATAGTTATTGGTGTTTATATTTAATGTGTGGTGGTTGGAAGTGATATAATTTATGCTGGAAATATCGCCATGATTGTGAAAAAAGAGAAAAATTGTATCTTGAAGGACTAAACAATACACCCACCATGTGTTTGTAAAGATGCTTAAAAGAAATGGGGCAAAAAAACAAAAGATATGGGTGGATGAAAAAGTGAAATTTGGTTGTTGGAGATTGGTTTTAAATGTATAATGTAGTGTATTAAAGAACTTAGAGAGGTTAGTCACTATTACCAAATAGTTCCTACCCGTCTCTTAGCCTACATTACAACCCCGGAAAAGACCTATTTGATCCTATACTTGACATTCTAATATTAGTGGAGCACTACACTAAGGGCAAGCCTATGGTTCATTGTGTGTAACTTGTGAATTCCTTGTGAGAGTGAGCTTAATTTGATTCTTATACCCATCATGTTATAAATTGCTTAATTGTGAGTGATTATGGGTAACTCTCTTGTTGTGAGGGGCACATGTTTGATGAATGTGGGTGATTTGTATTATGTCCTTGATTGAATGATAATCATGAGTTTGCCAACTAGGTGAGTCAATTCTTGAGGCTAGGATGTTTTAGAGTAGTGTTCATAAGCTTTCAATCATGTTTGTAACATGCTTAGTGTAGAAACTTGCATTCGTGTAGTCATTGTAGTACTAGATTGAGTGTCTTGTATGTATTAGAAGTGTAGAGTCTCCATATCATGATGTTTATAGCGAAGAGTTATTCGAGGATGAACAAGGGTTTAAGTCTGGGGTGGTGATGTTGGGTGTATTTGTGCATTCTAGTGTCACTATTCTAGCCTTTTTAGTCTTGTTTTGAGGATGATTTGTATGATATATGGGTTAATAATGAGATAAATTTGTATATAAGTGTTAAAGCATATGTTTACAATGTTCAAAGTGAATTCCAAACAAGTGTGTGCCTAAAAGTTTCATTTAGAGTTCAACCCAGAAAACTAGGGTTACTAGCTTGAGCTAGATGCTTGTTTAGTTGATCCCATTGGATTCTAGTGTGTTTAATGAGTTTCTTATGGTTTAAATGTGTGATTATGAGTGTAATAACTTATTTATAGTGAGCAAAGTTCAATTTGAATGAGTGTAGAGCTGGAACAATAAGTTGAAGATTAACATGAATTAACTAAGTGTAGCTCTTGTTTTGATTCATCGTTATGAGTAGCGTGTTGTGTTTGTCTCCTAATTCGTGTGGTGTGAGTTTTTAGGATGATTTGGGATCTGAATATGATGATATTTTGATGTTAATAAGTCTGCAAATCCATGGGAAAGATACCATAAGACAAGGGACTAAAAGGGGAGACTCAACACAACCAAAATTCAGAGAACAACTTCCAGAGGCTCAAGGCGATATGGAGGCGCCGCCCCACCTGGAGAAGGGCTATGGGCAGGACACAGCCTTTCCTGGAGCGTCTATCAACCCAGGGCTCAGCCTCACCTAGAGCAGGGCTATATCCACGGCGGCGCTCACTCCATTTTGGTTCTCAATAACTAAACGTTTCCAACTCCAACACGGACTTGGCTTACTCCTATACTATAAATACATGTTATATCACGTTTTTACATATATTTGGACATATTTTTGAGATCAAGGGCCTGTTACAACTTCATAATTAGGTTTTTATTATTTTAATTTAGTTCATACATATTTTTAGTTGTTAATAACAAGGGAAAAGGCATCATTTCCACCCCATACTATACAAGAAAAGTCTAAGCCACACCTAAATTATATAAGTGACCTATTACACACCTTAACTATATAAAAGTGATATTATTACCTCCCCGCGACCCCCATTCTAAGATGCGTGTGTTACACTAATTTTAGGGGCGTCCATCCTATTAAATAGCAAAAGTAAACGGCTAAAAACATTAAGGGAAAAGGCACCGTTTCCACCCTAAACTATAGTCGAAAAGTCAAATCCACACCTAAACTATATAAGTGACCTATTACACACCTTAACTATAAAAAGGTGATACTTTTTACTGACGTGGTGCTGACATGGTAGCGCGTGTAAAATACTATAGCACATGCAAGTAGTGGTAGCCTGACAGGGTGTAAATAGTTTCGCTTTTTTATAGTTTAGGTGTGTAATAGGTCACTAGTATAGTTTAGGTGTGGCTTCGACTTTTCGGGTATAGTTTGGGGTGGAAACGATGCCTTTTCCCTTAATAACAACTTTGTGATTACGATTATGACTATGCATGGCTAAACACCCTTTTTCCGGGGTTAAAGCCAAAGACATGAGTATTATTGTTTTGAATTAAGTTCATTTGATTTGCTTATCATGATTGGTTGTTTGTTTATTCTTGTTATAACTATTTTAAGGATTTTTAACCCTTAGAATAAATCTATTGTCAACCTTGTGAACTCAGGAGAGAGAATAAGGAGATAGAACATGGGAATAAACAAAGTACGGTTCTTGTTTATTTATAAAATAAGGAATTTGAATTAGTATCTAGGAAAGGGATGTACTTAGATACCTTACTTGATTCAAATGTAGGATGCTGGCTTAAAGAATTTAAGTGGACCATTACATCCCCACTTAACGATGTAGTTGTAAGGTTCAACTTAGGTAAAGGATTAGAGGTTGGTAAACCAAAATCATGGGCTAACCCTACGAATCTGCAACCAAGATAAGCAAGTTAACGAATGAAATTCAATAACATAGTACGATTTTTCAAAGTGGTTTAACCCTGGGCTTTCTCTTATTGATTGTTTTAAGATCTTTAATTTCTGCAGTGTTTACTTTTCTACAATTTACAAATTCTAAACTTTCTTTTTGGTTATGCTTGCATCAACTGAATCTAAATTGTGAACTAAAATAGAATTGTTGTGGAATCAAGTCTCTGTGGGATCGATACTTGGCTTTCATTAGGCCACTTTACTACTTGATAAGACCATGTGCACTTGCATATGCGCTTGGGCACTATCAGTAATCATGGGCCTTCATTAGCTTGGGATCCCCATCACAGCCATGGCCATGGTTTGGGTCGTGATGATTATCATCTATAGGAATCCTTTCCTTCCAAACTCTCAATATGAACAAATTACTCTTAAAGGGTAGCCCTTTTATCCATATTTGTTTATACACTTCATATTCATCTTTCGTATTTCTAATCATATCCCAAGATGATTTTATTGAGAATCTCCCATTAGTATTGTCATGACCCAAACTAGGGCCTAGCTGTGATAGGTATCTAAAGTTCACCGTGGACCGGAGACCACCCTTTTTCCCTAACCAGAAATAACACAGTACGGCTAACAATGGATAGATTTCTAATATATAACAAGATAGAATGTGCAATAATAATATTGTTCAATGAATCTATACTACCAACTTACAATGTATAGTAATATACAAAGCCTCTAAACATACCAAAACCAATCTAAGTTGGGACACGCCCCCGATGATAGACAAAAAATCTAATTGAAATAGTCTAAGTCATAGATGAAACAAGACTTCGAAATGATAACCCTTCTGGATAATGGAAGCTCACCACTTCAAAGCTGACTGTTGATAACCCAGAAATCCCATCACAATGTAGGAAAAGTAGAAATGTCTTTGTTCCCTACATCGTGTGATGTTACAACATTCGTAGACGGTTAGCGGGGTGAGCGCTATCATGTAACTCAAGAAGGGGGTAAAATAATGCCAAGTCAAAACCATAGTAAAATCCACATGCACACAGTGTACATATATATATATAACATGCAAGGATAAGGAACAAGGCTTAGCATGAAAGTAAAACATTATCCTGAACTGTATAGTTCAACCGTCATAAGAACACCCACGATCTATATGGGTCCAACTCCCCCTACTGAAAGGGCCAGTACGTGTTAGCCACACGAACCAGAGGTATAAAAAAAGAGCAGGGAATGCCCCAACCCTAATTCAATCTAGGATAAAAATGTATATACAAAGTGTGACACACGCACATGGTCATCAAGTCTAGGCCTCAAGTCGAAAAATATTTGTTTCAAGTATTAGTCCCCCCGGGACCTCCACCTTCACAACCTAGCTACACAACCCTCTTTAAGCCCAATTAAAATATTAATACATTACCGTTCATTAAATTGAAGACCATACATTAAGACACACACTATTGGTATTGTCATACAAATTTCTCTTACAATCTTATCATTATACGAATATAATTTCATTATCCTGGGAGAATGCCTTGACCCTCTTTGTTCATTAAATCAAATTGGGGATTGCCTCGAACCCTTATTTTAGTTTATCAAATAAACTTGGGAGAGTGCCTCGACTCCCTTTGTTCATTAAAACAAGTTTAAGAACGAAAACTTGGCCAACAAGGACTTTAAAACTCTTTTCATCCTTTTAACTATTTATGCAATGCAATGGCTTAGGTGAGTAAGTCAAACCATGTGAAAAATCATATACCGGATCCAATTATTCAAGTGGGTTGAGGGAACACAATTTCTAAAACCAAATTTCAAACCAAAATCATCAATTTGGGTGAATGCCTCGACCCTTTTTTCAGTTCCCATACCCATGCACCCAATTAGTTCAAAAACTATTGATAAAGCATGAACAATGCATAAAAACTCATGGGAATCCAATTTAAATAACATTCATTTCAAAACCCTTAACCCATATTCAAATTCACATGAACAACCATTTAAACACATGTTTTAAGTAAAACAAGTTTAAAGGAAGAGTAACATACCTGAGATATCAAGAATCATGGAGAAAATCAACCCTTGAAAGCTCTAATTGCCAATTTCTTAGAAACCCTAGTGTTCTTGACGTAGGGATTTGAGCGTGTTTGAGAGAGTGTTTTGATTTGTTTATTAATAAAAATAGCCCCTTTCTGGTGTTTTATGTATGTGGGGTCTAAGTAGGGAAGGGAGAAATTATCCAACGTGTCTTTACTTAAAAGTTGAAATTTTTTTGCTGGTGACAACGGGTCACCCTATGATTAGTGGGGAAACTTTATGACTTTCACCTTGAGTCGTAGTCTTGATGGTAGCATATGGCTCCCAAACTTATCTAACTACGAGTCGTACCCTACGACTCATGCTCAGACCTTACGACTCGAGAGGTTCAATAACATGCACATCATAAATAAGGAACCATTACACTAGTTTGTCTATGAAAGGGACTATACAACTTGTATAGAGTCCTTATGACTCGTGACCCCCTAGTTGGAATCACAACAGAAACTTCAGCCTAACACTCTTTTCAGGCTACGATTGGAGTCTTGAGACCCGTAAGGTGACCTTATGACTCGTAAGGTAAGTTGTAGTCAGGGCTGTGAGTTCAAAAACTCGAGAATTTTTCAGGGACAAAATCTAGGGTGTTACAAGTATTCCCCATCCACCATGCTTTATCATAGTCCCTTTCATAAACTAGGGGGTTTATGTTTTCATAAATATGATCCACCATCTCAGTTGAGATATATTTTTCTAGTTTATTTCCATTCAACCCTCTGTATACTACAAAATATTTCACTTATATTTCCTTCTCACCTAGTCTATCCTCCTCAACATAGTAAAATGAACCCATTTTTGTTCGGTTATCAAACCAGAAGCTAGCATCACCTGACTTGCCTTGCCAAAAAATATTGTTTTCTATATATTCTCTCATCATAATCATCTTCCTATAAGAATGAGATACTCTAGATACTTGTACTAAGAATGGATGCCAATTTTTACAATACTTGTTCCATAAAAAAGCACTCCACAATGAATTTATGGATTTTCTAAAGTTGTATCAAATTTTTCAAAAAAAACATCTACAAGATGAAGTAAGGATCTAAATCCAGTCCCTTCTTCTTCTTAAGCAAGCAGGGTGAATCATATGCTACCTAATATTTTCTATTGAAGCCACCGTGTATTACCCCAAAAACATTTGGCCACTATCCTATATATCTGATCTATTACATTTTTTGGTGGATTTATTATTGACAGAGAGTTTATAGGAATTGATTGGAGCACATGTTTTATCAATATATATTTTCCTCCATATGTACGAAACTTGTTTTGCCAAAGCATAACTCTTCCTATAATCTTCTTTACCAAACCTTACAAGTACACTTTCTTTTTCCTCCCATAGAATATGGGGCAACATAGATAGGTCAACGGGAAAATTCCTTGACCAATACCTGTAACCCTTCTTAGTCTCTGCCCCACCACTATAGGAACCTTCTCACATAGATATAAAAATCTCTTGGATATATTAATCAATTGACCCGACACATTTTCATATTCTCTTAAAATCTTTATCATCTTCTTTACTCAATTCCTTTATCCTGAGAAAAATAGAATAGTGTCATCTGCACAGGATAGATGATTAATTTTTTCACTCCATTTGGGAAGGCCAAATCCAATGAACTCTGTATCCCTTTTTAGATTGTTAAGGCCTCTTGCAAGGACTTCAGCTTCAATGATAAACAAACTGGGAGACAGGATATCCCCTTATTTTAGTCCTTTACTGGATGCAAGGAAACCATAGGTCCATTAACTATTATAGAGTACTAGCTATTGGAAAGAAGTCTCCAAATCATATCTATCATTCTTTCTCCAAAGTCAAACTTTCTCAGTACTTTTGTTAAATATATCCATGACACTTTAACATTAGATTTTTTTATGTCTAATTTAACAACAACATTGTGGTGCTTGTTTTTTTTTTATTTATATCCCTGATTATCAAGCAAAACATTATCAGCAATACTCCTCATTTTCATAAACCTTATTAGGCTATTTGAGATTATTTTAAGAAAAATCTCCACTAACCTTCCATGAATTACCCTAGATATAACCTTATTCATAAATGTACTCAGATTGATAGTTCTGAGATCTAAAAATTTACTCATTTGCTACTTCTTTGGAATGAGCACCATGTTTGTATGAGTAATATCTCTAGATTGCTCATATACATAAAAAGGTTCATTACCATTTTCAAAGCATCTATCTTTATGATCTCCCAGCTAGACTGATAGTACTCTTCTAAAAATCATCTGGGCCACAAGCACTATCCAATTCCAGAACTAAAAAATGACTTCAAAAACCCTAGCCACCTTCACCTAAAAACCCTAGCCAATAGATGGCCATTATGGCCAATGTGGCCAATGTGGGTGGTGGGACTATCCCACTGGATGAAAATAATAAATAAAATACTGAGGTGAGCAATAATGAGATTCAAAAGGGGAGTTGTAGCACAAAATTTGCAGATCTTTTGAAACCTACTGTAGTAGATAATAATAGTATTAGGATTCCACCTAAACCTGTAATAATGCTGCATGGAGAACCTACGATAACGTGGAAGTCACCAGAAATTCTTAATTTAATCGTACAGGAGAAACTCCAATAAGCTATAATGGGAAAAAATTTCTTTTACAAGCCTCACATTGATGTAGTGAGAAAAAAGTATACCATCTCAATGAAGGATCACAGGTCATTGTACAATCGGAGTATTGGATGCAAGGCATATAATAATAAGGCTGGACATGTTAGAGGACTATGTACAATTATTGTTAACAACAACATACTATATTAAATCGACGAATATATTATGGCAGATGAGGACGTTAAAGTGGGATCCATGGTTCGAGCCTGATATTGAAACAACGATTAGAGTAGCTTGGATCTCCATGCCCGACTTACCACCGAATTTCTTTGCTAGGGATGCAATATTTTCTATTGCTTCAGTAATAGGAAAGCCTTTGACAGTAGACATGGCTACTAAAAATCATACCAGGCCCAGCTGTGCAAGAGTTAAGGTGGAGGTAGATTTAGTTGCAAAATTACCTCAACAGATTCGAATCAATGAGGAGACTGATTGTACAGGGGAAATAAAATCCAAGTGGATACAAATCCAGTATGATTACATGCCAAAGTACTGCAAAGATTGTTGTTTGCAAGGGCATGATGAAGATAGTTATTGGAACATTCATCAAGAATTATATGACAAGAAAAAAAGAAGAGAGAAAGAAAGTAGCAGCAAAGAAAAAAGACAATGAGCAACATAAACAAAGGCAGCAACATCAGGAGTAGAGTAAGGAAAGGAAAGAAAACACTAATAACCAACAATGGCTAACATAGAGGAACAGGTACAAAAGGGATAGATATGGCCATATTTTTGGAGAGTTAAATAAGAGAATGAAAAGAAAGTGTAGGTATCTAATTTGTTTGATGCATTGGAAGCTCAGGATGATGGTGACAAAAATAAAAAAATAGAAGCAGTGAATGTTAAATATGTTAAACAAGTGGAAGTTGAGAAAGTCAGCACAAAGCATTGGGTAAACAAAAACTTTGGCAAAACTTCAGATTCAAAGCAACCCTTAGAAGGAGCAGAAGATTTAACAGGATTATAGGACTCAAGTAAGAACATTGAAAAGATGAGGCCAATTGGGAAAAGGTGGTAAAACAAAGTGATGGTAGGTAGCAAAGAATAGATAATCAAGAGAATCAGAGTCAAAGCAAAGAAGATTATCAAAAGGCAGCAGAAGACATACAAATGCAAGTGTATGATAAAGAAGCCAATGAATTATGGTACTAAAGGGGATTTTACCCATTGCTACACAAACAGAGAACTTATTGGAAAGTTGTAATAAGGCTAAGGAAGATCTAGATAGGACTGACTTGGAAGATAACATCAATCAAGTTGATAAAGTGGATGATTTGTCACAAAAAGAGATAGAGTCACTGAAAGCAAAACAAGGAAGAACAAAGAAAAATAACAAGAGTACCAGTACCAGTTCAACCATAACGCAGACAAGGAGTCGCACGTCAAAAATAAAGATAAGATGAATGCACTGATATGGAATATAAGATCAGACAATACACAAAAAGCTTTTACAAGACTGATTATATTGTAAAGGAGACACCAATTTTACTTTATTGGCCTCATGGAACCATTTCAAGAAAGTCACCACATAGAAGATTATAGAAGGGAGTTGGGGATGAAACATGTTGTGGTGAATACATCAGGAAAGATATGGGCTTTAATGGATGAAAATTTAGAGTATAGTATTATCAAAGATGAGGAACAACAATTATCATTAAAGCTTGCAAATAAACATGCAGATGTTTCTCTGATAGTTACATTAGTATATGCAAAATGCACACCAAATGAAAGAATGATGTTATAGGATTATTTAACAAACTTGGCTAACTCATATCAGTTACCATGGTTGATAGAAGGAGATTTCAATGTAATAAGAAATGAAGAAGAAAAATTGGGGGGCTTACCTATTACACTTAATGAAACACATAATTTTAATTAGTGTATTAATTTGTGTAATGTGGAAGAACTTCAATTTAAGGGAAGTAAATACGCATGTTGGAATGGAAGAACATAAGAGGATTTTATATTCAAAAGGTTGGATAGAATACTATGTAATGACAAGATGCAAAATGTGTTTCAGATGATGGAAGTGGAACACCTATCTAGGAGTGGCTCTGACCACTCTTCCTTATTAATTTAATGTAGAAAGAAAAGAGAGCACATAGTTAGAGCCTTTAGATTTATAAATTTATGGATAAAGGAAGAATCATGTATAGAGGTGATTAAACAAAATTGGAAGTTAGAAACAGAGGGCAATGCATTTATAGTTCATCAAAATCTGAAGAACACAAAATCAACTCTCACAAGGTGGAGTAAAGAGAAATTTGGTAATATATTCTAGGAAATTGCTACACCAAAAGATATTATCAAAGTAAGAGAGAGGCAATTTGAAGAGAATCTCAGTGGAGTAAACAAAGAGAATTTGTTTAAGGCTTATGCTGAGCTAAACCTTAAACTTAAAAGAGAAAGAAGAATTCTGGAGGCAGAAAGAAGAATTTGAATGGTTTAAGGTAGGAGAGAGGAATACTAAGTTCTTCTATACCATTGTTAAAGGAAGAAGAGGAAGTCTAAGGATCACCAGAATTCAGAATGAAAAAGGGGAATGGATGGAAGAAGCAGAAGACATAGCTGATTCAGCTATAAATTTTTTCTAGAAGCAGTTCATAAAACAGAAAGATACAGATGATTTCTCTTTGTTATATGAATTACCTAAGTTGGTAGTTGATGATCAGAATAAGAAAATTATGAGAATACCAACAGAAGATAAAATAAAAAAAGATGAAATGGGGCTGAATAGGAACAGTTCAGGACGTCCTAATGGAATGACATGAGATTTTTATTAAGATGCATGGGAGATCATTAAATAGGACATACAGAGAATGGTCACATCTTTCTTTTGTGGATTTCAACTTCCCAGTTTCATTATCCATACTAATTTGGTATTATTACCAAAAAAACTAGTAGTGAACAACTTTTCTGACATGAGGCCTATATCATATAGTAATTTTGTGAATAAAATCTTTTTAAGAATTATTCATGAGAGAATTAAGGGGCTACTTCCTCAGTTGATATTACCAGAGCAGGCAGTATTTGTCCAAGGGAGGAGCATTGATGAAAATGTATTGATGGTACAGGAAATTATTTTAGAAATAAGAAAAAGAGGTAGACCTCCAAACATGTTTATGAAGCTAGATATGATGAAAACATATGATAGGGTGGAGTGGATTTTTTTAACCAAGGTCTTGAGAAAGTGTGGTTTTTTTGAAGTTCTTATAGACTTGGTGTACAGACTTTTGGAGAATAATTGGTACTCAATTCTCCTTAATGGTCAGCCTAAAGGCTTTTTCAAATCTTCAAGGGGTTTGAAACAAGGGGATCCCTTGTCACCTACATTATTCATAATAGCAGCAGAGGTATTATCAAGGACCCTAAAGAAAATGATGCAGAAAAAGGAGTTAAAATTGTTTGGTATGCCAAGAGGAAGTCCTAAACTAAATCATCTAGCTTTTTGAGGATAATATGATTATCTTATCTAAAGATGAGGTGAAAATTCTATAGATGGTGACTGAAGCTTTGGATAGTTATGAAGAAGTGTCAAGATAGAAGATAAATAAAGAAAAGAGTGCAATTTACTTGCACAAAAGTGTTTCAAATGGAGTTGGAGTAATGGCAGAAGTAGCCACTGCATACTGAGGAAAGAATTCCCTTTTATTTACCTTGGATGTCCCATGTTTTATATGAGGAAAATAAAGATTACTACCTATGGCTAATGAATAAAATAACCAATAAGTTTCAATTATGGAAAGGAAAACTGTTGTCATATGGGGGGAGAGTTGTGTTGATTAAAAATGTCTTACAACGCATCCCTATTCACTGTTTGTTAGTGATGAACCCACCTTTTAATGTGCTAAACTCCATCCAAAGAGGTTTAGCTCAATTTCTTGGTGTAGCAAAATAGGGGAAAAGGGGACACACTAGGTAAAATGGCAGACAATGTGTTTACCATAAAAGGAAAAATGATTGGAATTAAGAAGGTTAACTGATATATCTATGGCTCCTTTTGCAAATTATGGTGGACTTTCAGAACTACAAAGTCCATTTAGAGTGAATACATGTACAACAAATACTATAAAAAGGAGCATCCAAAATTGGCCATGTGGAAAACAGGTGCAGGTGGTTCACAAGTGTGGAAAAAGATATTAATTGCTAAATACTTGGTGGAACACTTGATTGTGTGGCAACTGAGGAAAGGAAATTCTAATATTTGGTTAGATAATTGGACTGTTCAAGGTGATTTATATTCTTTGGTTGAGGATAGATGTACTGAGTATGGACAGTATCAGTAAGTAAGAGATCTTACAAGAGCAGGCAGATAGAATGAACAGGTGGTCAAAAATATTTTTGATAAGGAAATGGTTGAACATATTTTTTCTAAAGTAAAACCCCCAATATAGGAAGGTAGGGATTATCCCATATGGAGAATTGACTCAAAAGGAATGTTTACAGTTAAGTCAGCTTGGCAGTACATTAGGAATAATGAGCATATAAATAACACATATAAAAGTATTTAGATTAAGGGTCTGCCTTTTAAAATATGCTTTTTTATATAGAGATTGTGGAAAAAAAGAATACCAGTGGATGACAATGTAAGAAGATGGGGGTTACAGAAACCTTCAAAATATTAGTGTTGTGAAGAACCTGCAGTGGAGACACTTTCTCATATCTTCAGAAGATTTTTCTATGCTAATAGGATCTGGTCCTACTTTTTTTCTTTTGCAGGTATACTTACTCAGGACTTGAAACTAAGAGGTACAGTTCTTAGATGGTGGAATGCTAAGGTAATGAAAAGAAAACAACCATACTTTCATGCATTTCCCAGAATCATTCTTTGGGAACTATGGTGGAAGAGAAATAAGAAAAAAAATGACAACAATGACACCACTGGACTAAGGATCATTTACAATATTACAAGGAATCTAAGGATGCTTTTGAAGGTGAGAAAACCAGCAGTTGAATTCCCCAATGAATGGCAAAAAGTAAGATGAAGGCTATCAGAGTTATATGGGAGGTACCTAAAGAGGGATGGGTGAAGTACAACACTGATGGAGCAGTCAGGGAAGAAGAAAGAGGAAGTTCATATGCATTCTACTTGAGAAATAAGAAAGGGTATGTACTATATTCTAAATGAGAGCCACACCAGTATGCAGACAGTATTCAGGTAGAGGCAAATGCTATCCTACATGCAGTCAAACATTGTAAACAAACATAATACAACAAAGTAATCATTCATATGGACTCACTCATCATGCAGAAGGTACTAACAGGATCATAGTAGTGCCCATGGAACATAGCAACCATAGTCAGACAAATACAGCAATGCATGTAAGATAAACAAGTGAAATATCAACATATATATAGAGAAAGTAACCAGTTAGCTAATCATCTTGCTAATTTAGCCATAGATACAGGAACATTTGCTATTACAAGCTTTCATCATCTAGACAAAAGAGGAAAATTCATCATAAATAGTGATAAATAGCAGAGTCCATACTTGAGGATTACACCTTCAAAAGGATAAGGGGCAGGGGAAGCTAAAGCTGAATAGTTTACATGCAACATATGTACAATCCAAAGAAGCATAAAAAAAAGTGCATGTACTAGCTAGCCTAATCTATTTCAGTCAACAAAAAGGACTCTCAGCATCATGGGAGGGTCTATGGGTTGATTTGAGCTTGATAAACCTGGGAATAAGACTGCTAACCGAATACTCATAGGTCTAAGCATCCCAATGTCTTCTTCCCTACCATATCTGTGGAGCAAAAGCAAGAGAAGTTATAGTCAACAATATTAGATCCAGAAAAAATGGAGGAAGAAAGAAGAGGGTTATCTCACTCAGATATAAAATCCTCTCTCAGATGACTAGATCTCTCTAAGCTGGTATAAAAAGTATTTAAATGTCCCATCCTCCGGAGAACACATCTACAAAAGGAGAAGCATTAATATTCTAATAAATTAAAGGTATTAATAGCTAAATAAAGAAAGGATCTGGTACTTACTTCTTTAAGCTGATATCATAAAGAAGCCATGACAATGGAGGCACAATATTGATCACCCAGAGAAGCAATCGATGAAAGATAGAGTTGGTGAAGGAGATCTGTATTTTGGAAGGAGGAACAAAAGAAAAAAGGGTTAGGAAACTTAGTTCATTTTGAGAAACCCTACTGAGTTTATATATTTTAAAATTGGACCTGGCTTAGACCGGGTCAGTAGAATAGTAGTAGGCTATTATTTTGTATAATGGGTTGGTAATAAAATACTGGTAAATAAATACTAAAAGTTGAACATTTTTTTGTAATAATATAGTCTGAAAAGCCTCTAACTATCTGAATATGGAGTTGATGGGACAAGTCCCCAACTAACTCCTACTACTGAAAAATAAACTAAAATACTAAAAAAACAACTATGTCCTTGAACTATGAGGACTCACCACTAAATCTTCTTCTGATAATCTTGGTTGCTAAGTACGGTCAGGAGCCCGTGTGTCTGAACCTATGATATAAGACATCATAGCGCAAAAGAAAGGTATGCGTCAGTACTTTGAATGTACTAGTATGCTAATTGAGGTAAGGCTGAAAGTATGGGTTCATATGCATGAACAATACTGGCTGAGTAATATGAATATAACTGAATAAGAGTACATGTATATATGAAATGACTGTAAATACTGATTATGCAATACTATGCATATAACTACGTATACTGTAACTGAGATCATATTAACACTGGGTACTGAGTTCTGATAACTGAATGAATGATATTTGAGTTTACTTATAACAGTATTACTGCTAGCTAGGTGACTGTATCTGACAATCCTGATTTTGTAGAACTAAACTGAGTTCTATACTGAGTTGGGTGACTGTTTCTAACATCTTGGTGTTGTAGAACTGAACTGAGTTCTACACTAAGACTGAAACTGAAAGTATGGAAGGTAATCATCTAACCGACATGCCCCTCTCTAAAAAGATTGAGGTCCAACCTGTAACCCAGTTGGAAGGGTGTCAGTATCGTGTCACGGGTAAAGACAATTTGTTGAGTCACCCTTATTTGGAAGGTGCTCTGAATGAGGATGGTGGCACCCTCAAATAGCAGGTAAGACACCTCATCAACCCTTAACTAGTAGGTTGATGTCTCAACCTGGAATGGCTATGTAGTTCTGGAATTCAAGGACTACTTCTAAGGATTACACCCTCTACTGGCAGGTGAGTCCCCATCCGTAGGTCCAGTCGGTGTTGAATCCTACTCCTAACTGATTAGACACTAAACTAATTGCTAAACTATACTAGGTTGGACTGAACTGTTACTGATCATGCTAACTAACTGAGCTAGATTAAGTTCACTGAGTTTTGTTAACTATCTGAATACACTGAATTCTATAACTGACTAAGTACGACTGTACGTGACATTACTGAGACTATTCTATAGCTACTGAAATTCTAAGTAAATAGCTAGATTTCGGGTATTGAATACCCCCAGGACTTGATAGCATTGAAAGTAAAACATATCTAAATCTTGAAAGCATGATAACTAGTCACTTTGTCACAATTCATCCATTGAGGCATTTTATCAAACATGCATGGTATAAACTTGTATACATACTAACATGTTATGATTTCTCTATTAAACCCACAAGAACATTTTATCAAACACTTGGGGAGCATAATTCATGCACATAATGATAATAAATATGTAAGCATCATGATTTTCATCCAAACTCATAATTTCAAGGGTTTTTAACATGAAACCATATAACAACACACACATGCTATTTATTTCTCATGAAACTTGTAATTAATCATGGATTATAAACCCAACTAACATCATAATCATGAATACAATTTAATTCAATATGGAATTCATGAAAGCAATCATCTTAAAATTTAAAAAGAGGTTCTTAAACTCCAAGGGAAGAAGGAAACCCAAGGATGAACACCTAACATACCTTGATTGTAAATTTTGTAGAGATAGGGGTGAGTTCTTGAGGCTTGATTCTTGAACTTGATGAAGCTAGGGCTTGTTCTTGAGAGGATTTTGTGAAAAGGATGAGCAATTTTTCTATTTGGGGATTTAATCCCGTGTTATGGAGCTATTGGGTGAAGGAAAAATTACCCATTTGCCCTTAAAAACATGAAACAAAATTGCAGAATTTACCAGGGCCGAACTGTCCAGGGTGCCGCGGGCTTTGGAGCACAGCTCTGGGCAGGGTGCCGCAAGCTCTGGAGCGCCGCTCTGGGCAGGGCGCCGAGGGATCTGGAGCGTCGCGGGCTCATCGCCTCGAGACACTATTTTAGAGTTTCAAACATGCCCCTACTCTTGTCTAAAAATTTAGAAACTCACCCGAGATGTACTATTGACTTCACCGATCATGAATCAACTCAAAAACTAACTTTCTATGGTTGGAAAGGTCGTTAATAAATTTCTCAAAGTTTGAGGGCTCTAGAAATGACTAAGTCCTAACACTTAGCTAAAATTTTCTAAGTCTGGGACCTCTTTAGGCATGCTTTAAAGGACTCAAACGATTAGGATTTTGTGGGGTCTTACACAGACATGCTTGAAATTGTTGATGTTTTGATTATTAAAGCGTGTATAAATGATTATAAATTTACTTGATGGAATTTTTTATGACTCTAAGTGTACTTGTTAACTTGGTACATTGTGTTGTATGTTGTGGGGTTGTGTAAATTTGATATTGATAATACTTATTTATGTTAGATCGGGTACCATATTGGTATGAATATGTATATGATGGATCGGGTACCACGTCGGTACGGATATATATATGTTGGATCGGGTACCACACCGGTACAGATATGTATATGTTAGATCGGGTACCATGTCGATAGATATATATATATATTGGATCAGGTACCATACCGGTACGGATATGTATATGTTGGATCGGGTACCACGCCGGTACAGATATGTATATGTTGGATCGGAAACCACGCCAGTATGGATATGTATTTGTTGGATCGGGTACCACGCCGGTACAGATATGTATATGTTAGATCAGGTACCACGCCGGTACGATACGTGAACACAGATTGTTCCCTATAGGTCATGACTATTTGGGAAAAAATAAGTCTCATAGCATATGTGTACATATTTGTCTTAAGTGTGTGGATGTTTATAGGATGATTGATACTCTTGATGGTTATGTGGCTTATTTGTGAGCGTTGTTTGATCTGTTATTGTTGTCTTGTTTATTCATTGGGTATTTTATTGTGTACCGGGCATAGATTGTAGTAATCCCCACCTATTCAGATTAACTTGATGAGTGAATTTAATTGTACTTTGATAAGTGTCTGGCATTATTTTCTCTTTCCAATATCCATTCCAAACCACCCATATTTTATCTGAGAGTTCACTTCTGTATTTTTTATATGTAGCTTTTTTCTATACTTATTTAACTCATAAGGGCCCAAGAAATAGTCTAGAATGGAAATATAAGAATAATGGTGCCTCTTATTTAGATCAGTTACCCTCTTAAAGGAATTTTAGGTTTGTACTTATCTAATATTCAAGAAAAAAATATTGCCTACCATTATCGACTTTGGGTTGGTTTAGCAGAACTAGACCTTGTTTGCATTTGACTTTCATTTGTGTAGTTGATCTACCCTTCTTCTCTAATTCTTGAGCTTCTTTGTGTGTCTTGGTGACAGATCCCCCTTTTTACTTACTTCTTTACTGTTCTCTTAGATATCTTCATCATTTTTCTTCTCTGAGCTTGTCCTGAAATTTGTCTTGGTATCTTTTGCACTATTGTATTAATTAGGAGTCTTGTCTATATGTTTTTTTGTTTATCAGGCTCCTTTGGTAGGATCTTTGTACCTACTGATTTAACTTAATTTTTCCCTATCACAAAGCTCTCTTTCTCTTCTGATTTCTTCTTGTTTGGACTGACAGTTGTTGATTGTTTATTGATAACATAATGCTTTTCCCCAGTAGACTCCTTGTTTGTATTATGTTGCCCCTTTTTATTGGTATTCTCTCATAACTTCTTAGTTTTTGTGTCTGCCACCTTCTCTACATTGCTCTGCTTTTTTTCTTGTTCCTGATTTCCTTTCTCTTTCCTAACCCATGTGTGACCATGTCATCCTTATTTACATTGATTTTATCCCTGTTGCTACCAAAAACATCTTCTACCTATTTTCTAATAGACTCTTATTTCATAATTTTACTCCTTTCTACTTGATCCTTATTGTCGGCACCACCCTGATTATACACCGTGTCTTTATTTATATTGAGAGAATCAAATTTGTTCCAAGTAGTTACCCCTTCTTCTTTTTGGCTTTCCCTTGGGTTCCATCTCTACATAAAGACTTCTCTATATGAAAAATCTACCTCTTCTTGCCTCATTCCTCTACCTTTGTTTCTGATAGTTATGCTCTGTCTTATCTGGATTTGATAATAGATTCATATAATCTTCTATCTGCACAACATGAATTAAAATGTATTCATTACATAAAATCCCAATATTAATGTCACCTTTCAATTCACATTATTTAGGAATCACCTTCTTAAGATCCAGTATGTCGGTCCATCTGTATGAGAATTTTCCCACTATTGCAAATTCCAATTCCTTATTTGCAACCATCTGGGTGATCTTCTCTTCTTACCTAACTACCCTAGGTTACCCATGCAAATTCATGATCAATTTCATGGGTAGAGGAACATTTTTAGAGATTGTTGGTTGTAATTTTTCTACATAGTTCATTCATGTATCATTCATAGGGTTCAGTACTGTGGTTGGTAGTTGATCAGCATCCACCAGAAGCTACCCAATTTCCATTAAGGCCATATTTGTCGTCAATAATAGTAGGCAATTTTAGGTTTCTTGCCTAGAGTTTTGAGAGCATTTTTTTCAAAAGGTGTGTCTGATATAGGTTGATCTGGATTTAAACATTACATAGTCGAAAATTTTATACCATCATATTTAATCTCCTTATGAGGAAACGGACTCTATTCAGTTCATTTTTTCTTTAAGGTAAAATTTTTTACATCTTTTTACTTTTGGGATTGTATATTGCATTTGGTGACATGTCATAAAATATACCATCAGGCCTCTCTACAACGGTCTTTTTCTATAACAATATTTCATTAAAGTGTCATGACTTTCTTTGAAATTGATTTTCATTTATATTTTCCTTCTCTATAACGACATTCGACCTAGCAATAACATTTATTATAGTAATATACTCTTTGTAAAATTACCTCTTTATAATACCATACACAAATATTATGTAATATTAATATTTCTAAAATAAAAATATTATGTACTGTATAAATAAATATTAAAATATTTATGATAATCATGATTAAACTAAGAAAATTGTAAGCTTTTTTAAGTTCTTCAACCCTAGCATTTCAACATAACTTTAGTGTCTTAGGTTTTCTTAATCTCATGAGTAATTACTTGGGGATAGAGACTCGCACTATGACAAGGTAAAGAGAACAAAGATATTATGGAAAATACTTCATCAAGAACACTTGCTGGGAATTCTGATAGCTTGAGGCCTGACTATTTGCACTGTCCTTAAGGATATATATGTAAGCAATAAAATTTTTATTAAATTTAAATCCGTAAAAATTTCAGATAATATTAAATTTAAAATATATTAGTCCCAAATAAATATTGTGGATTACCTAAAAATTACACAAATACACAACTTATGTTTTCAATATTACAAAAAATTCCAACTCCCTAAACATATTACAAAAATCCCACATATACACATAATGTTATGTATATGTCGGCTATGTTATGTATATTAATAGGGAGAGAGAGTAAAGTAATTAAAAAAGTGGGAGAGAGTGTAATTACTTTTAAAAGCTTGGTATTTATGTTATTTATACATGTATTAAAAAAGTGGGAGAGAGTGTAATTACTTTTAAAAGGTTGGTATTTATGTTATTTATACTTAATGTAATTGGATCAATTATTTAAATCCAAACATGTATGGATTAAATTAAAGTCCAATTTTTTTTAATTGGGCTAGTCTATTAATTTGGGTTAAAATGATTAGCCCACTCTAGCAAGCCCAAGATGTCATCATATTAATTTGGGCTACAAATGACTAAGCCCAAGATGTCATTATGTTTTAGAGGCCCGATTTGGTGTCACATGTCAAATGATGTGGCATGCTAAGTAAAGTAAAGAGCCAATGGGACCATGCCACATGTCAAAATAATGCAGTAAATTAAAAGCCCATAAGAAATATCATGTCACTTAAATCTGATTAGACAAAGTAAGTTCATATTTATCAACCATGTCACTTAAATCTGATTGATCAAAGGAAGTTCATGTTTATCATGACACTTTACTTCCAATAACTATAAATAGGGGCCTCGGAATTTAGAAAAGGGACCAACAAATTTAACAAGAAGCAAAAGAGAGCTCGTTGATCAAAGTAGTAGATTTTTCTACAAATTCAAGAATTCAAGATCAGTTCATCAAGTTTCAAGATCAAGAGTTCAAAGTTCAAGAACAAGCTCAAGATTTCAAGATCAAGAGTTCAAGATTCAAGAACAAGTTCAAGATTTAAGATCAAGACTACAAGATTCAAGAACAAGCTCAAAGGCCCGTGAATTCAAGTACAAGTTGAGATTAAGTTCACCAAGTCCTTAAATCAAACTCAAGTTTAAGATCAAGATTGCAAGATTTAAAAACAAGCTACAAAGCCCTTGGATTGAAGCACAAGTCAAGGTCAAATCCATCAAGTTCAAGATCAATCCCGAAGCCCTTGAATTTATAGTTGAAAAGAGAATCAGAGGACTCATAGAGATTGTAACACTCACTTATTGAAATTAATAAATCAATTGTTGCAGTATTTTTTTTGTCTCGATTATTATTTTTGATTTTGAGAATTTTATTGTCCAACAAATTCTGGCACGCCCAGTGGGACGATCTCTACCTCTTATCTCAACTTTTCAAACTTTGAAGATTAAGAACGCCAAAATGACTTCTAAGAAGACCAACTCTCAATCAACTACTTCCAAGGTTGTTGATTCAAAGTTCTCTACTGAAGTAGAAAACATCCTTGGTGTTACTTTCGGAAGCTTAGGATCTGTCACAAGGAGCAAGGCAGGCTTGCTAGGACAACAAACACATCCAGTGTCGTCCATGCCAACTCTATTTTTTGGATCTTCAACCCCAAAAGGGGCAACATCCAATACAAGTGATGTGTAAGGAAGAAGCAGTGTCGCGGAATCGCTTAAGAAGTCTCTGGCTCTACTTGAGCAATTCGGTTCCAAATACTCTGGCGGAAAGAGCGATGGTCGTTTAACAAATGTGTCATCTCCGCTTACATCGCATAAGATGGGTCTTTTAAAGATCAACTTATGCAATAATCCATGTTACTCTCTAATATCTCCAATGATCATGCAAGTAATAGTGACTGATGCCTCGTCTATGGAGGAGCAGCTGCTGAATCTGAGAAAGGTAATTGAAGGCCTGGCCAAGTATGTTCAGAATCAAGATGCTAGGATTTATAAGACAGTGGATAGGGTGGAAGGCCTAATAGATAGAGAATCTATCCATGCACTGGGAAAAGCTCCAAAGGATCACGAGACAGAACACCCTGTGAAGTAACACCACCGACTAAAGAGGTACGAGTTTCTTCTGAGGGGACGATCCCGATTGAGCAATTGAAGGAATTCATCGAAGGGACCCTCAAATACAAGTATGATGTTTCCACCAAGTCTTACCTTGTATATGCCAAGCCCTACACTGGGAGGATATATTGTCTCAAAATGACTACCGATTATCAACCGCCAAAATTTTAACAATTTGAGAGCAAAGGGAACCCGAAACAACATATCGCACACTTTGTTGAGACATGTAATAATGATGGAACTTATGGTGACTATCTTATCAAACAGTTTGTTCATTACTTAAAGGTAAACGCCTTTGATTGATATACGGACCTTGATCCTAACTCCATCGATAATTGGGAGCAATTGGAACATGAGTTCCTGAATCAATTTTATAGAACAATGCGTACAGTGAGCATGGAAGATCTCACAAATACTGGAAAAAGAAAGGATGAGATAGTCATCAACTTCATTAATCAATGGAGAAATAGGATCCTAAATTACAAAGATAGGCTCAGCGAAGCTTCTGCCATAGAGATGTGCGTCCTAGATATGCATTGGGAGTTCCTCTATAGCTTGCAAGGCATTAAGTTAAAGTCCTTTAAATAGTTAGCTACGTGTGCTCATGACATGGAATTGAGCATGTCTTCTGCTGGAAAGGGAGGAACGTCTATCCATGACCCTCGAAGGGGAAAAGATAAGCAGGAACCCAAAAGATGGGGTAAGTTTATCCCCAAAAATGATAACAAAGAATCCATGAATGTTGACGTGTCTCATGTGAAGGTCACTACAAAGGTGAGCAAGAAGCAAACCATGAAGAATACTTCTCGACCATGTCTAAATCAGAATTTAACTTTGAAGAAAATGCAAGAAAAAGAGTGCCCTTTCCTTGATTCTGATGTAGCCGAGATTTTTGATGAACTTCTTGAGCATAAGCTCATTGATTTACCAGAGATGGAGCATCTCGATGAAGATGGAAGGACCAATGACCCAAATTATTTTAAGCATCATAGCCTTGTTGGTCACCCTTTGGAAAAGTGCTTTGTCTTTAAAGACAAAGTCATGCAATTAGCAAACAAAAAAAAGATCTTTCTCGATGATGAGATGGCCAGTTCTCATCAAATCTCTATCACTTTTGGATCGCTCGATCCGGTCAAAATATGTGTCAAAGAGCATAATAAGAGGCTATTAGAGCATGATAAGTCTTCAGTTGGCGAAGGCGATGATGAAGGTTGTACTCTAGTAACCAGGTGCAGATGGAAGAAGACGAGTCCACGAAATGAGTCAGTCGAGCAACCAACTAGGAGGAGGATGGTAAAAGAATCAACAAAACAAAGGTCGATCGAGCTTCCAAAAACTATGAGGGTAATAGAGCTCCACCACCAAAAACCTCGGTGTCCAGTGATTTTAGAGAAATTCTTACCAAATTGGTTCCGTGTAAAGACTGCCCAAGTCAACCTTAAGGCATCTTGTTTTAATACTGCCAAAAAGGGGGGAAAAGGGTAAAAATGTGCCCATATAAGTTCCTTCATCCTCTGAACCGCTTGTTGAACCTCTTGGTCAAGAGGCACATGTATGTGATACAAAAATTAAATTAACAAATAACGATCTTTTACTTGGTGAGTCCCTACACTACCGTCCCTTATACATGGTGAGTCAAATTTTAGGAAAGAAGATCAATAGAATCTTGATAGATGAGGGATCCAGAGTCAACATCCTGCCTATCCGTATGATAAAGGAACTTGGCATCACTACTGACGAGCTGGATGAGAGTCATATAATGATCCAAGGCTTCAACCAAGGGGGAAATAGGGCCATGGGATCTATCAAGTTGGGGATTTGTATGGATGATTTTCAATCAAATGCATTGATGCATTTGATCGATGCCAAAACTTTATATAATATATTGCTTGGTAGGCCTTGGGTGGACGGGAACAAAATTATCTCATCCTCCTACAATCAATGCTTGAAGTACCTCGAAGGTGGAGTGGAAATAAATATAGTAGCTAATGAGAATCCATTCACTGAAGCTGAATCACACTTTGCCGATGCAAAATTCTACTTGAAGAACTATGTCGAGAATGAAAAAAGGGTTGATGATGTCACCAAGATCAAGTGTGATGATCTTGCATCCAAGAAGGTTGTAGTGACTGTTGAAAAATTCTCCACCAATAAGCCTCTCTTCACTTCAAATAAATAAAGTGTCACTCCTATGAAAAGAAGGCAAATTATGTTCTTCGCTACGTACCGAAGGTAAAGAAAGAGAAAGATCGCCCATCTGATGCCCAAGATAATGTGCTAAAGAGGATAACTTTACCTATTATGAAAATTGACACAATAAATCCAACCTTAAGGTTACTTGGAGAAGCTATGGCTCAAAATTTTCCATAAAATATGACACTCCCTACGAAGCGTACAAAAGAGGGCTTCGATCCAAATGCATACAAGTTATTTGTAACGGCTGGATATAATCCTAATAAGCCATCAAGGTTGGATAAACTTCCATAGGAAGGTACAACAAGGCAGGCATGTAAAGGCCTGGGATACACACAGCCAGGGGTGTACAAACCAAACCGTTAAGTCAAACCGAACCGATGAATCAAACCAAATCGAGGAAAAAACTGACTTATGGTTTGGTTTGATTGGTTTGGTGCTGGCAAAAAAAACTTGATCATTCTTGGTTTGGTTTGGTATTAGTAAAAATAATATCAAACCGAACCCAAATCGAACCGACATAATATATATATATATAATTTTAATTTTTTATATGTAAAAAATTATTACTTATAATCTACTTTCTAATTATTTTTATTATTTTTTTATATTCAGAAAATAGATATATATTCTTGGGTCTTTAATTATAATATTTGTCCATTAGTAACAAATTAATACAATGCCCAATATTAATATAAAGAGGAAAAATTATATATTATAGACAAAATACTATATTAATTACATGGTACGGTTAATGTTTTAAAAAATTATAATTCATAGTTATTTGGTAGTTTAAAATCATTTTTTTTGTTCTATTGGCTAAAAAAAGGCAACAATGGGAACATCAAAATGCACAATATTAAAGATATCTTCTTCAACTTTTTTTTTCTTATTTTTCTCTCAAAATCACTCTAATATCCTTGATTTTAGATTGAAGATACAACAACATTGGCAACATCATAATAGTGTTCTTCAAGAGACTTTCTTCAACTTTTTTTCTCCTTATTTTTTTCTCAAAATCACTTTAATATCACAAGATATCATCCTTGATTTTAATTTGGAGAACCTTTTTTTGCGGATTTGTCACCACATAAAATCCGTTTAGAATATTTATTGAAGATTTGACGTAATCAGTATTTTTGATATTAGATTTAATTTATATATATATATATATTGAAATCCTTTATATCATAAATTTTGATTGAGATAACTTAGTTCAATCATTATTTTCTCAATTGAACTAAATTGTTATCAATTATATATTATGTGTCAATTATATATGTGTATATGTATAAGTTGTATATTAATTGTGTATATGATGTAATTGTATAAGTAGCATATGTGTAAGTCAATTGTATAAGTCATATATGTCAATGATATAAGTCATATATGTATAAATTGCTAATTGTATATGTATATATATGCGCATATGTATAAATTGTATATTAATTGTATATATGATGTAATTGTATAAGTTGTATTGTATAAGTCAATTGAATAAGTTGTATATGTATAAGTCATATATGTCAATTATATAAGTCATATATGTATAAGTTGTTAATTGTATATGTACATTTTTTTTCAATTGTATATCTGAATTTATTATAGTGTATATTAAATAACTATATATCTGTATATATACAGTTTGCAGAATTTATATTGAGTGTGTACATATACATTTTGCATAGTTTATATACAAATATACAATTATTGAAATTATAAAAAATAAAACAATGAGAAAGAAGGGGGGACCAATAGAGGGACGGGAATGAAGGAGGGGAGAGAGAAGGAGGAGAGAGGCGAGAAAGAGTGAGAGAAAGAGAGGAATTTAAGGTATATTTATGTTTTGTAACTATGAAAACTTTAACCATATCTTGTAATTATGGACTAAAAGTTACCTATATCTGAATTTTTGCTATATAAAAACCTAAATCTCTTCATTGCTTCACTTTACATTTTGTTCATTCGTTCGTCAAGTTGTGATTTAGGTTTGTTTCTCTTCTTTCTCCCTTTTTATGGAATTATGTTATAGTTAATTACTTTATGGAGTTAAGCTTTTAATAAGTTGTCTCCAATTCTTCATTCTTTTGTATGCTCACATTTTATGTGGAGGGAACTTTCAGACAAGGTACTGTGACTAGTGACTAAGAAATTGAACCACTAGGTATCTACTTAATATTACTTTGAGAGATAGTAGTTTAGACGTCTTAGTAATTTGCCAACTTAATTTTAATTGAAACTACTCGATGACCATTATTTTTTTTTAATCTTTTTAGTGAAAACATTTAATTTTTTTCTTCAATCACATTATAATTGTAAAAAAACGAGAAAACCAAAAAAAACTGACTAAAACCGAAATTAAAAAATCGATTGTATATTGATTTGATTTGGTTTATAGATTTAAAAAATCGACATTATTGGTTTGGTTATATTTTAATGAAAAAATGAGCCAACCCGACCTATGTACACCCCTACACACAGCCACCTCCCATTCGCATCTCCATAAGAAGGGTGGTTAGTAACTACATCACTGTAGAAGAGGAGTCTACCGCATCCAAAAAAAGGCCTTCTGTCTTTGACCGACTTGGAGAACAAGAACTTATGTGTTCGAGAGGTTGGGTCCTCTAAATAAGAAGATAAGTAACAAGCTTCGGAGAAGTCATCAAAGTACAATAATACACTCCTCACCTAAGATCCAGAAGGATTTCCAAAGTTTGATTCCTTCTAGAATGAGGCGACAGACGAAACTGGTGGTTTTATACAACAAGGTGTTAAAAGCAAAGTCGCATACTGTTGTTTATACCAAAGAATGTGAGGAATATGAAGAAAGTGTTAGCTCCTTGTATTATGTTACGGCCCATAATGAGAATGAGGCCTTATCTCAAATAAAGGTTGATGAAAAGCTGGTAGATACTTTTTGGTGTCACCATATATCCATCAACGACGATAATCCTCAAGAGAAGGAAGATGCTGGAGATGTTCCATCTCAACTTGAAGAAGGAGTGAAGGCTACAATAGATCCCTTGAAAGAAGTTAATCTTGGAACCGATAAAGATCCAAGACCAACTTACCTGAGTGCTTTTCTAGAGATGGAGAAAGAAATTGCGTATATGGATATACTCAAAGAATATATGGATGTCTTTGCTTGGAGTTATAAGAAAATGCCTGGCTTAGATCCAAAAGTAGCGGTCTATAGATTGGCGATCAAGAATGGTACTCGTCATGTTAAGCAAGCCCAAAGGAGCTTTAGGCCGGAGTTGGTTCCATTAATCGAAAATGAAGTTAACAAACTCATTTAAGATGGCTTTATTCATGAAGTCAAATATCCCACGTGGATTTCAAGTATTGTTCCAATACGGAAGAAGAATGGCCAAATTTGAGTTTGTATCAACTTTCGAGATCTCAACAATGCATGCCCTAAGGATGATTTTTCAATCCACATACCAGAGTTGATGATTGATGCCGCCACTGGTTATGTGACAATGTCCTTCATGGATGGTTCATTCGGCTACAATCAAATCCGCATGGCGCTAAAAGATGAAGAGCTCACTGCATTTCGTATGCCCAAAGATGTTTATTGCTACAAGGTGATGCCTTTTGGTTTGAAGAACACTAGCGTCACTTATCAAAGGGCTATGCAAAACATCTTTGACGGCCTACTCCACAAAAACGTTGAATGCTACGTGGATGATCTAGTGGTGAAGTCAAGAAAGAGATATAACCATTTAAAAGACCTAAGAATGGTGTTCGAGTTACTTTGAAGATATCAACTTAGGATGAATCCATTGAAGTGTGCCTTCGGAGTTACTTCCAGAAAGTTTCTTGGCTTCATTGTGCGACACCGAGGAATTGAAATTGATCAAGCCAAGGTCGATGCAATTTTGAAGATGCCCAAGCCTCGAAACTTTCATGAGTTAAAAAGCCTTCAAGGAAGGCTAGCATATTTAAGGAGGTTCATCTCAAACTTGGCCGAAAAATGTCAACCATTTAGTCATCTCATGAAGAAGGACACTCCCTTCGAATGGGACCAAGCTTGTAGTAATTCCTTTGAGAGTATCAAATCATACTTCATGAAGCCACCAGTTCTTGCGGCACCCATACCTAGGAAACTGCTGATACTCTAGATCGTGGCACAAGAAAGGTCAGTCGGAGCACTATTAACTCAAGAAAATAGTGAAGGAAAAGAAAACTCTCTTTACTATCTGAGTAGAACGATAACACCAAATGAGATAAAGTATTCTCCGATCGAAAAGTTATGTTTAGCATTGACTTTCTCAATCCAAAATATGAAATACTACTTTCAAGATCATGTTGTTCATCTTGTGTCCAAGAAAAATCCCATCAAGTTTGTGACGTCGAAACCAGTCCTCAGTGATCGACTTGCAAGGTGGTACCTTTAATTTCAAAAGTTTAAGATTGTGTACGTTCCCCAAAAATCTGTAAAAGGACAAGCATTGGCTGACTTCTTGGCATATCACCCAATACCTAATGACTGGGAACTGAGCAATGAACTTCTTGATAAAGATGTAATGGCGGTTGAAGTTAGATCCCCATGGAAGATGTTCTTTGACGGTTCTGCACATCGACATGGAGCTGGTGCTGGCGTAGTATTTGTCACTCCACAAGAAGTGGCATCCTCTACTCTTTTACCTTGATGAATAGTTTCTCCAATAATGTTGTTGAATATCAAGTTCTCATGCTCAGACTTGAGATGGCTGCCAACATGAAGCAACTACAATTACAAGTTTTTGGTGACTTCTAATTGGTGATCAAGAAGCTTTTGGGAAGCTATGAAGTCCAAAAGCCTGAGTTAAGACCATATCATGATTATGCATATAAGTTGATGGGATGGCTTGGAGAAGTAACCCTCCTGCATGTGCCAAGGAAAGAAAATAAGCAAGTTGATGCCCTAGCTGCTTTGGCTTCAACTCTAACTCTTTCGAATCAGACACGAGTTACTATCCGCGAAGAATGGGTAGTACCAACATCAAGTGAGGATGAGGACATAAAAGGTAAGGTTGAATACCTCGTCGCTGTGGATGAAGCTGTAAAGGAGGATTAGCGACAATCTATCATTGACTACTTGTGTTATGGGATACTTCCAGAAGATCCAAGGAGAAGGAATGACATTCGTCGTCGTGCACCTCGCTTCCTTTACTATAAAGACACACTATATCGAAGATCCGTTGAAAAAGTACTTTTATGGTGTTTGGGAGAGGAAGAAGCAATTTAAGCTTTGCAAGAAGCGCACTCGAAAGTTTTTGGATCGCATCAGTTTGGACCGAAGCTCCATTTTCACATTAAAAGGATGGGATATTATTGACCAACGAAGGTGAAAGATTGCTTGGACTATGCTAGAATATGCAAAGTTTGCCAATTCCACGCAAATTTCATACATCAACCTCCAGAGGTACTACACCCAACTGAAGCTCTTGGTCATTCAATGCTTGGGGAATGGATGTTGTTAGTCCACTACCAAAATCTTCTGGTGGACACTTATACATCTTGGCCGTGACAAATTACTTCACAAAATGGGCCAAAGTTGTTGCTCTCAAAGAAGTAAAGAAAGAAAATATTGCAAACTTCATCCGAGTGAACATCATCTACCGCTTTAGAATTCCTTAGTACATAATAACTGACAATGGAAATCCATTTGATAACAAGTTGATGAAAAAAATCTGTGATCTCTTTGGTTTTAAGTAACGCAAGTCTTCTATGTACCACGCTGCCACCAATGGTGTAGCTGAAGCATTCAATAAGATTTTATACAACTTGTTGAAGAAAGTCATCTCTAAATCCAAAAAAGAATGGCATGAGCGAATGGAAAAAGCTTTATGGACGTATAGGACAACTTACCATACACCGACGCAAACAACCCCATACTCACTTGCTTTTGGAGTTGAAGCAGTCCTGCCACTTGAGCGTCAAATACCTTCTTTGAGACTGGTCATTCAAGAAGAGCTCACCAATGAAGAAAATGCTAAGTTGCTTCTTGCATAGTTAGAAGCTCTTGATGAGAAGAGGCTGGAGGCTCAACAAAATCTTGAATATTATCAAGCCCGACTATCTCATTCGTTCAACAAAAGGATTCGCTTGAGGTGCTTCCAAGTTGGAGATCAAGTCCTTGCAGTAAGAAGGCCCATTATTACTTCTCGTAAGTTTGGGGACAAATTAACCCCGAAATGGGATGGACCATATGTCATACAAGAAGTATATTCAAATGGTGCTTACAAGCTTATCGATGCAGATGACATGAGCATTAGCCTCATCAACGCAAAGTTATTGAAGAAATACTATCCTTGATGGAAGATGATACTCCTTAAGGCACGAGTATAAACTTCTTGTCCACTCATGGCCTGCAAGAGTATAAACTGTGAACGGCTCAAAAAAAATTCCACTATGATGAAAACCTCGAAAGAGGCGGCCTAGGCAAAAGTTAGGACGTAAAAAAAAATACTCATCCTAGAACTACGTTGTGACTTGATATTTTTCATTGAGGTACGTAGGCATTTGGAATTTTATTTTGAGTTCAGTTACATAAGTGTCAAAAAAATACATGTCCCTGCTTGATCCGTCATATGAAAGTTAAGTCTGTATGCATCCCAATTAAGTCTTGGACTTATGTCAAATACTAGTGGCTCAATGGGGTCAACCCATCAAAAGGAAGAGAAGTTCTTTAATAGGATTTAGGATACCTAAAGCCTACAGTTTGAAGCGTAGATCTGCCAATCGTGCAATCGTTAAATTTGAAAATCTAAAGCCTTAATCTTTAAGGCTTCCAAACTGAAGTTTCAAGTCTAAATCGATTGTGAGACATAGACGTGAAGCCAATAGTCAACAAATTTGAAGAGAAAGCCAGAGTTTAGTACTAAAACATAAGCACATCAAAAAAGGCAAGCAATTCTTGAAGTCAAAATTCAAAAGAAATATTAAGAGAAAGGTGCAATATAAAAAGGAGTTTCTATTACAACTAATAGATTCAACTACTCAATAAAAGGCTAAAATAAAGTGACAAAAGAGTTTGAAGAAAAGAAAACATCTCCTAAGTCTAATCTAGACATAACTTGTAATTGATTAAGTCTTGGCGCATAGCTTCTAGACGCTCTTTCTTCTAATCTACACCATTTGATAAGTTTGTGTCAAAGCTTGCATCAAATTCCTTGGTTGGAACAGAAGACTCTAGCCTTGCTTCCTTGGCTTCATTCTCAGCTTTCGCTAAAAGACCCTTCAAAACCTGCGACTTTCTGCACAATTCTTTTATCTTCTTCTTCATGTTCTGTAGTGATTGCCGAATGGAGGATGCTTCTCTAACCTTCTCGTACTCTTCAAGCATGGCATTTGAGAGGTGTCCCCCTGCTACATAGAATAATTATTATCTTATGGCTTCCTCATTCATATCATGAAGCATCGATCGTGCTTGATCATAGGAAATAGCAAGGTCAAAGAAGTCGTGCAGCAACTTTCTCAATGGGGAAATATCCACATCCTTACAATACATCTCCTTGATGATTACTTGGACTTCATCTTCAAGGGAAGAAGAACAATCAACATCGCACTTTGAAAGCTTATCTTGAATTACGGTCCAAAGAGAGGAGATATAGTTTTTTTGAGCATCTAGGACAACCTTCTTTCCATCAAACACCGACATAACAGCTAATAGAGGCTTACATACATCAGAATCCAAGGTTGCTTTAACCATGTTACAAGAAAAAAAAAGTTGGCCCTTCTCTCATTTTATCTATGGAAGGTGGTTCCATCAGATATGGACCAGATACTCGTCACTATCATGTGACCCTTCACGCTGCAAGGTTGTAATATTAGTCAGCTGCATAAGAAAAAAAAAGCTTAATTAAAAAAAGGTTATTAAGATACACTTAGTAAAATAGATGTCTTAACCATACCTCCTCGGCAGGAGGTGATATAGTCGTCAAAGGATTATCTTTGTCATCGTGAATTTTAATCATTGGTGGAATAGTACCCCTCGCATCGTCGAAATGTACCTTTACTCTTTTTCAGCAACGGTCTCTACTACTACTCTCACTTTCATCTTGGGACAACCTTTTAGAGATATGAGTAGTTTGAGTAGGGGTCTTTTCCTCGTATACCATCGGAGGCGTGTGAGATCTCTCATTTTCATGTTGATTTGGCAACTTGGCATTCGAAGGAGGAACATCAGTGATAAGGGCCTCATTTATAGGTACATCAGAATTCCCCAAATATGTGGCGATAGTCGAACCAGCGATGTTCATCAATGTCTGTAGGTGATGTACAAGGAAATCCCCATGAGTCTTTTTCCACCAAATCTGGTAGCCGTTTCCTAAGAACTCGCCTACATTAGGCGAAATTGAAGGAAAAGTTTCTCGTGAGAATGATCGGCTCAATGTGCAAATCCTCAAAAATGTTAGTCCTTTGTCTAAAGAGGCAGTGCAAATGTTATTCTTCATGATGCCCGAAATATTATGATAAAATTCAAATTGTTGGCTGAAGCAGTGTGGACTATATGTCTCAATGATAAATGAGTTTCTGCATCTAAGTGTGAGAAAGCTGAAACGAATACTCATAAAGTAGCTCATCTCCAATGCTGGGGCATTCTCAGTATCCACATAAAATTAAGGATACATTTTGTCCTGCATGGTAAAAGTCCAAACCGCACTCTCCCCACTATGGATATACTTTCTTGCATAATTTTTGTCAAAATACTTTGCACCGCCCTATTCGGAGTATACAATCATAGTAGGGACGGACGACCCACTGGCAAATGGATAATGGGTCCTGAAATAATGAGCAATCCAACCATACACATAGTGAATAGGAAAACAAACCTTGATTTGATCGAGTTGCGCTGAAGAAGATATCTTGTTTAGTCCAATACCAGAACCAGTATTGCAAGGCCGACCTTCTTCCTACTCGCCATCATGCATGCCATCTTGAAATTCCCAGGGCGAATGAAGTCACCTTTCGTACTTGGAAAAACAAAAGCGCACAACCAACAAGACAAGAAAGCTTCCAACTATGTATCATAATTTTTGTCGAGTTCACCCCAAGATAAAAAATACCTTCTCTTCAGCATGTGACCATCTTAGCGTATCAGGCAAAACCCCACTAGGGTTGTGTATCAATTCAGAGCGAGCAATTTTCTTTTCCTACCTTGGTGGAGCAGGGTCGTACTTCGAAGGTTTCTTGCACCAGAATGTTATCCAATCACTGACTAATACTTCTTGGCTAGCATCCCACATATTATGAAAGGCAGCAAACAAGTACTCACAAGTTTAGGAAATATACCTTACCTTCTTTGTATCTAAACCTGTAAGTTCTTTGACCTCAATTACTACTTCTTCATAAATAATACCCTGAATCAGCAAGCCTCCAAGAACATGCAAATCCCATAAAGAAATAGATAATTCCCCGACAGACGTGAAAAATATATTTGTCTTGGGGCACCAAGATTCACAAAATGCCTAGAATATGTCTGAGTTACGATTGTAAGTAAAAAATGATGCATAAACCACATCATAAATCTATACCTTGCTCAGAGTTTCTTGGTTCCTACCAAGTATATCTTTTGTCCACTCCCAATACACAAAAATATAACGGTACTCTCCCGCAAGTATCATCGCGTCTCCCCAACATATCTTTTCTAAAGCTATATGATGACCCAATCTTGGGAGTGGAGTTGCGTTATTTACATGATGATGATTCGGCGCTTGAAGAGAGAACAACTTGAATGACTGATCAGAATTAGAGATTTGTACGGAAGTCCAATTCGTCATGGAAAATGGGTTCTTGAAAGGAGGCCATGAACTTACATACCGACCAGTCAAAGGAGTGTGAGTCAAAAGTCGAGTCTGTTGGGCCCCATCTTCAGTTTCGACTATAACATACTTGGATTTGGTGGAAGGGGAGGTATAGTGTCTGAAAATCACCATCTCTTCAAATTGCAAAGAAAAGAAGAAGGGTTAAATCCATGGTGTACAACAATAGATACAAAAAAATCTTGACTAAGTCATCCCTATGCGCTGTAAGATTACCATAAAGTTACCTTTTCTTATGGCGGGGACGAGTAGTCATCCCTATGCGCCATAAGATTACCATAAAGTTACCTTTCTTATGGCAGGGATGAGAAGTCCTCCCTATGCACCGTAAGATTACCATAAAGTTACCTTTCTTATGGAGGGGACGAGTGGTCATCCCTATGTGCCGTAAGATTACCATGAAGTTACCTTTTCTTATGGCGGGGATGATTAGTCATCCCTATGTCCCTATGTGTCGTAAGATTACCATGAAGTTACCTTTTCTTATGGCGGGAACGAGTAGTCATTCCCATGCGCCGTAAGATTATCATAAAGTTATCTTTTCTTATGGCGGGAACGAATAGTCATCCCTATGCGCCATAAGATTACCATAAAATTACCTTATTTATGATAGGGAGCAAATGACTATCTCTTTGCATCATATGATTATCGCCTTTGCATGAAAGGCATTATCTTAAGTAAGAAGTTTAATCGTGCATGAGCTATTATTAAAAAAAAGGGGTGATAAAAAAATAAAAATAAAAGAGAAAAATACTTCAATATTAAATTCTTGAAATTCGGACGAGAGGTTTCTCCAATTGACCTTGCAAATTGTTGATGCTTTTCATGGTACAATAAAAAAAGTATACATGGGGTATTTATAGGTGTATAGGGGCGGTGGATGTTGGCCTTGGTAGAGTCATAGTTTAAGTCAAAATGATTTAATATAATCCAACTAGGATTCTAAGACTACTGAAGGCGGCGACAACAATTGCAAATTCTTTTGTTTTGCTGTAGGCGACCAAACAACCATCAAGAATAAAAAAAAAAAAGGGTTGTAGGAGACCAATGGCTGGCGAGTGGCGAGTAAAAAGAAAAAGAAAAGTCAACATCATGGTTTCTGTTGTTTTGCTTATGATTGTCATGTGGAAATAAATGGATCTAAGAGGATTTTTATGCAAAGGAAATATGCTATTATGAAGTGTATTGGTCCGTGAATATTATCATGTACATATATTTTTTTACTTCAAGCCTAGTCAAAAACTTTAACAAGTCTTGAAGTAGGGGCACTTTATAAGCAATAAAATTTTATTAAATTTAAATTCATATAAAATTCGGATAATATTAAATTTAAAATATATTAGTCCCAAATAAATATTGTGAATTAGTGTAATTGAATCAATTATTTAAATCCAAACATGTATGTATTTAATTAACGTCCATTTTTTTTTTAATTAGGCTAGTCCATTAATTTGGGTTAAAAATGATTAGCCCACTTTAGCAAGTCCAAGATGTCATCATATTAATTTGGGATACAAATGACTAAGCCCACTTTGTCAAGACCAAGATGTCATCATATTTTAGAGGTCTGATTTGGTGTCACATGTCAAATGATGTGGCATGTCAAGTCAAGTGAAGAGTCAATAGGACCATGCCACATGTCAAAATGATGCAATAAATTAAAATCCCATAAGAAATGTCATGTCACTTAAATCTGATTGGCCAAAGGAAGTTCATATTTATCAAGACCATGTCACTTAAATCTGATTGGTCAAAGAAGTTCATGTTTATATGACTCTTTACTTCCTACAACTATAAATAGGGGCCTCATAATTCAGAAAATGGACCAATAAGTTTAACAAGAAGCAAGAGAGAGCTCGTGGATCAAAGCAGCAGATTTCTCTATGAATTCAAGATCAGTTCATCAAGTTTCAAGATCAAGACTATAAGATTCAAGAACAATCTACGAATTCAAGATCAGTTCATCAAGTTTCAAGATCAAGACAACAAGATTTAAGAACAAGCTCAAAGACCTTTGAATTCAAGTACAAGTCGAGATCAAGTTCACCAAGTCCTCAAATCAAGCTCAAGTTCAAGACAAGACTGCAGATCAATTCATCAAGTTTCAAGATCAAGACTACAAGATTAATAACAAGCTCAAAGACCCTTGAATTCAAGTACAAGTCGAGATCAAGTTCGCCAAGTCCTCAAATCAAGCTCAAGTTCAAGATCAAGACTGCAAGATTCAAGAACAAGCTACAAAGTCCTTCGATTTAAGCACAAGTCAAGATCAAATCCATCAAGTTCAAGATAAAGCTCAAAGCACTTGAATTTATAGTTGAAAAAACAAATCAGATGACTCATAGAGATTGTAACACTCACTTATTGAAATCAATAAATTGATTGTTGCAGTATTTTTCTTGTCTCAATTATTATTTTCGATTTCAAAAATTTTATTGTCCAACAATATATTTTACCTTGTATGGGTGTATCTCCAGGATTAAATAAGTTCTTCAAGTATAAACTAGAAGTTAGAATCTAAGAAAGGTTAACAAAAGTAAATAAGAAGAAAAGAAAATTGTTCTCTGTGTTTTTCACTCCTTCCTCTAAGAATAGTAGCAACATATAAATAAATAGACAAACCAAGTCTTGCCAACGTGAAAATCGTTTTCAAGTCCAGAAATTGTCCCTAAATTAGTTAAAACCATTAAGGCATATTGAAGAAGGCAAATTTATTAAGGAAGGATGCTCGCAACAATCATTTTTTTGACCAAAATTAATTATTTATTGTAAATTTTAATATTGTTATATAATGAGAATTTATTCAAGAAATAATAATATTCTTTTTGAAATATCCGACAATCCGCCACATATTTTAAAAAGAATATTAATAAATATAATGAAATACGAAATTTTCCTTGATTTACACGAGTAAAATGCATCGAGCTGGTATTGCATCGACTATGAATCAGAAATATATAAAATAAGATTAAACTTACATAACAATTATCAAAATTTAAAACTTCTATGAATCAGTAGTTCTTTTGTAAATCCATGGTCTTCTTCTATCACGTTATACCAGGACAATCTTTGTCGTTATGACAATTTTGCGCTACGAAGTCATGCGCATGTCCTGAT
This sequence comes from Capsicum pubescens, assembly GCA_030864215.1. NCBI lineage: Eukaryota > Viridiplantae > Streptophyta > Magnoliopsida > Solanales > Solanaceae > Capsicum > Capsicum pubescens. The sequence continues at coordinate 267,992,215 of CM061540.1, read as the reverse complement.
ATTCATAAGTGCTCTAGAAACTTATCACAATTTCATAGGAGCAGTGCCACTCCACACACATATAATTCCAGTCATCAAGTGTATTTTGTAAAGCAATACACCACCTATAAAGGATATGAATTAGATTAAGAATATATATAACTCAACTCTCATTTTGCCTTGCAACACTACACTATATTCACACATCATTGGAGGGACATAATTTTGTAGTGATTACTTAATTAACTAATAACTTATTATTACACATATGAACCTAATGAATGGAATTCCAATCAAATAGATTGGGTTATCAGCATTGTTGATCTTCTTAAATTGACTAAAATCACTCTCCCCTCATTGTTTCTCTTTTAATTCCATAAAAGTAATCAAATTCACCTCCAACTAACAATCGCTTACTTAAATAATGCATCTCAATGTTGTGTTTAATTAAATTTAAATGTATATATTTTAATCGATGAATTTTTTATTTTATTTTTTCCCCACAACTTTTGTTGCTCGACAACTACAATTTATAAACAAAATAACTTTGGCTTTATTTCAATAGGAATCTCACAATGAAGTTTCTTAATCTCTCAGCCTCATTACCTGTCAACTCCAAAACAACAAAGTATTATTGGCAGTTTCATGCTATGACTCCCCCACAAAGGATAATCATATAATCATTGATGAATTTTGAGATTCACTTGGCATCGTTGTACCCTTCTACTACAATAAATATATAATTTACTTTATTTAAAATCATTATTGTATCTCTTATATATCATTAGGAACTTCTTTCTAAAACAGTGCATCAAGAAACAACATCATTTTTAACAAGATAAAGTGGAAGACCATCATTAATTATTTTTGTTTCAAACTGTAATGCTGTGCTCAATCACTTCACATCTAATAAGAAGTTTATATGCACCAATATTTTCAACAAATATTTGAAAGTATGGGGATATGTTTTCAATTTTGTATCGGATAATACAAATTTGTACCTCAAAATATATCAAAAGTTTCATCATCTTAATTTTCAAAATCATTTTGAATGACAAGACTAATTGAAATATCACTTTAAAAAAATTGCTTGACATAATTCAAACATGACACCGTAACTCCCCCATTTTAAAAATTCTTAAAGTAGGAGAATGATATTTCTATAACCCAAAATTAACATGCCAACATTTATTAACATATAATCAGAATTCTAACAATGCAAATAATCTAAGAAAAAACACAAGCATGTGATTTTATAGTTTGTCTACTTTGAATTAAAATGTACAAGTCTAAGATGTCACAAATCATATGTATCAATCAAGTAAATATAAGAACTAGCATTATTAGCCACAAATAAATCATACTTACAATATGCATTACTCACAACAACACATTATTTTTCACATCTGATCAAACTCAAATAAAATTTTCACTGAACTTTTCTAAATGATCTCATAAACATCAAGTTGTTTCAAATAGTACCACTTTTATACCACATCAATTAATTCCAATATTTTTCATATGTGATTTTAATTAGAAGATATTTTCATTCAATGAACTTTAGTAGTTCAAGAATCACCAACAGATACAAATCACTCTTCGTCTTTAACTTGGATGTGACACACCAATTTAGTTTTGTTGCTTAGTAGCACCAAATTCTAACACCCAATCTTTCACATACTAGTCACAAGATTCGCTTTTAAAAAATGTCCCCAATAATTATATCATTCACTTGGCCAAAAATTATATTAACATAGCGGGATTATTATTTCTCCGAATCTTCTCCCAGATTGAGGGGTGTAATGACATAATTTGTCAAACATAAAAAATAATTATTTCTTATGAAAGATTCTCTAATCAATTTAAGCTTAACATAATTATTTCTTCATAGTAGTTATGTTAGAAAACTTATGCAAACAAAGTTTTCTTCCCATTTAATTTCAGAACTTATCTTAGATAGAAAATTTCAATTAGCTTGAGCACTACTTTGTGAAGCCAACCCATGAGGTGGTCATCAACTCCCACACTTACACCAATTCCTCATAGAAGAGGCAAAACTGAGTACTATTGCTATTGATGGTAAAACAGTACTCCGTACCACCATTATTAATTTTCCTTAACCTGGGTTACCAAAATTTGCTGAATGTCCACCATCATCTGCTTGCCCATTCTTCTTATTAACCCCCTCCCCCCCCCCCCCCTCTCTCTCTCTCTCCTACTACTACTTTGGGTAAAATTATTGGGAGGATAAATAGTGTTCGTAAGAAAAAGAACAAAACATGTTTAAGATTGTTGGAAATCTTCCGAAAAATTCTTTATCAAGAAGACTTATTCATAACATGCGCCATGCCTTTTGACACTGTCCTTAAGGATATTCACCTTGTATGGGTGTATCCCTAGGATTAAATAAGATCTTTCAATATAAACTAGGGGCCAAAATCTAAAAAGGATTAACAATAGAAAACCAACAAAAGAAAATATGAAGAAAAGAGAATTGTTTTCTATGTTTTCCACTCCTTCCTCTAATAATAGTAGCAACATATAAATATATAACAAAATCAAGTATCAACCCCATCCTCAAGAATGACACTCTTCTGTGTAGCTTAGCCTAGAGGATGCATTCATACCCATCCTCCCTTTGGGTTCCTGTTCTTACCAATAAGTAAAGTAACAACCCTATCAGCCATTCCCCCTATACCTCTAGAGTTTGGAGGAACATCTCTAGGAGCTGGAACTTTTGTAGGAATTCCATCCAGTGGGGTGTTTATGATGGCACTAAGGTGGATGTCTGGAGAGATAGATGGATCCCAAACTGTCCCCCCCCCCTCTTGGTTAAATTATCCAGGGTCCTCTTCCTACCCCCTACCCCCTACCCCCTACCCCTACCTCTCTCTCAGGTCTGGCACCAAGGGGTCTGGAACCTGGATGTAATCCCCTTTGAGGTTCCCTTAGCTATCAAGCATACTATCCTTCATACTTTCTTGCCCAATCCGAGACTGAAAGCTGATTCCCCCCTTTGGATCTTAAATGAAAAGGGGTCCTTCTCTTGCAAGAGTGTTTATTTATACCTTAGCAAGAAAAGGTCTACCACAGCACCCACCTCCATCTCTTGGAATTGGATTTGGCATAGTAGCATTCCTCCCAAATTATAATTCTTTCTTTGGCTGATGCAACATCAGAGCCTCCCTACTAAAGCCACCATTGCTCATAGGGGAATTAATATTAATCCCATCTATGGGTCATGTAATCATCCCTGTGAGGACATTCCTCACATTTTCTTCTATTGTAGTAGTGACTCCTCCTTTTGGACAAAATTTGTTCATGCCTATAGAGGCAACCTCACCATCACTAACCAACTCTTCTCTCCCTATGACGGGCCTAGCACTTAGAAATACCTCTTTAACACCACCTTTGACAACTTTATTCCTTAGTCCACTCTCCTACCATAGTATCTTTGGCACATCTGGAAAAGCAGGAACAATAATCTTTTTAATTATCTTCATGGTCAGCCTAGTTTTAGGAATGCATATTCTAATGCTGTGGAGTTCTTTCATTTATCCAACCACAACTCTCATGCCTCGCGCCTCTTTATTCCTTGTGTTGTCCCCCTCCCCTCCAAAAACTTATTACCAGCTTAATACTAATGGATCTTGATAGGGTAATCCTGGAAAAAAAGGTATTGGGGGAGTCATTCGAGATTTCAGTGGGAATTGAATGAGAAGTTTCTTTCAAAGCTTCCATCACACTACTAACATCAACATAGAGATTTTGGCCTTACATAAAGTCCTGGCTCTGGTTTATGATCAACACTGGTTTCCTATTGAAATCACCACTGATTCTCAACTAATTATATATGGATGCTAAAGTAAGTCCACTTATTATATAATCTCATTCTTGATTCTTGCAGATCCCTGATAAGAAGGATGGGTGGTCCACCAGTTCGTCATAGCTATAAAAAGTAAAACAGGGTTGTAGATACGTTGTCCAAGGAAGGAGTGAAGCGTAACTAGTTTGCTTATTGTATGTTTTTGGATGCCCCCCCCCCCCATTTTGTATGCAGTGAAATTTGGGCGGATAAGATAGGAACTTGCTATCATAGAGACTTTTTGTCAACTGTACCTTCCTTTGGGCATAGCCCATCTGTTTTTGTACTTGAGCCAGACTAGGTTCATGAACTTCTCTAACCTTTTTAATTAATGCATATATCCTCTTCATAAAAAACATACAAAGTTGTTTTTAAGTCGGTAAAGTAACCATAAAGTCAACAACATTAAGGCATATTGAAGAAAGACAAATGAGTTGTGGTAAAGTGGATGGGCTGCTTCACCTTTAGCCAGAGGTCGAGGGTTCAACCCTGAGTAGGGAGAAAATTTTGTTGGGAGCGCTGTCACCTTAATGGGCCCTGCAATGCGCGATCCAAATTAGTCGGGGCTCCAATACGGTCATCGAACACTGGATGGAAAACCAAAAGACAAATGTATTAAGGAAGAACATCGGCAACAACTACTTTTGATCAAAATTAATTATTTATTATAAATTTAATATTATCACATGATGTGAATTCATTCAAGAAATATTAATTCTTTTTCAAATGTCCAACAAAAAGCAATTCTGTGGAACTTCAGGTCTGTCAAAATTCAGTAGTTCTCTAATAGAATTGAATGTTGAATCGACATCACAAGTTTTTCCTTATTGTATTATTAGAACCTTTTCAAGAAGCAAGACATATTTGGAAACACAAAAGAGGATTGAGCATGCATTATGCTAACTATAATTAGAATGGCAAAATTTTGGTCTTTGTTCAAGATGAGATTAATATGGTGGTGTTCATAGACTAAAATCAGTCGATCTCTTTAAAGTTAGAGTTTCTAGACTCTGGCAAGTTCTTGATTATTACTCTGATTTTTGCTAATGATTACTGTAACACCTCGCATTTTGGGCTAGAATATAAACCATCATTCCTACGTGTAATAGTTCCAAAATCTAATAAATCCTATGCATATTTAGTGTGTTAATTAATTATATAGTGTGGGAATCTATTTGAGCATGAATTGAGGTCATAGAGGTCCCTTAACTCAAACACAAGTTGAAAGCTTTCCTATTGATTGAGTTTTAGTGAGTGTCTAGACTTGGGTCAAATTCCATCAACCATAACTTATTGTATATGAACTACAAGACCTTCTATATATCAAATTAAAGGTCTTTGAGTCTTCTTTCCAATGCCTTCAACTGTTTGTTAATCCGGGTCCGAAGTAAAAAGTTATGAGTATTTGAATGAGACACTATCCAGGCTTGGAGATGGCTTAGGCGCTGTAAACTTTAATGTTTTCCATAGGTTTTACGACGCTAACCTTAAGTTTTACCATGGGGTTTACGCCGCAAACCCTATGTTTTACGGTGTAGTAGCTCTTTTTTTAGTATTTCAAGGGCAAATAAGTCTTTTTACATTCCAAAACCGTCCCTAAACATCTATAGATGAAATTAGGGTCATTATTAATGTTTTAACTCTCTTAAATCCCTAGTTCATCATCTAAGAACACAAGAGGAGAAGAGAGCTAGGGTTTGAACAATCAAGCTTAAGGTCCAATCTTTTTAAAATTTCTTCGTGAATTCTTCAGAACTAAGGTACATGGGATTTTCCTGAAACTACATGGGCATGGTGAAATTATTTTAATGATGAATAAATGTTTAGAAATCATGAATTTACAAAAGGGTTTGGATTTACAATTACAGTTATGTATTATGAAACCATATTGATGATAAAGTTTTGGTCTTGAGGCCTTTCCCCCTTAAATTTGATTTTTGTTCATATATGTTCATATGTGGGTTGAATGTTTGAAAATTGATTTGAGAGCACGAATATTTATACTCCCTCTCTCATTATGAATTATTCAATTGCATATTGAGAAGCATGACATAAATGTCTTTACTATTATTTGTTGACTTGGTTTTGATGATGACTTGAAGAGAGTTTCTTTCTTAATTACATAAATGAAAGTGATAATTTTAAAGAGAAGTTAATGATTTGTTACAAGATACTTGACCACCATGTGTTTGTGAATTGAATTGAGGATCCTTGACTCTATTTTCATGAATTTCACTATACATATCCTCTTATACTGTTTGACTAGTTTGATGGTCTGAAAATAATGTTTTGAAAGAGAAGATGGTAACATGATATTGTATGGCTTAGAAATATGACTTGCAAGTTTTGGTATGACGATACCAATACAGGTAATGCCATGGTAACACAAAATAGAATAGAATACAGATTTTTATTTAGACTTCCAGATTTTGAATTCAGAAAGATGAATGTTTATAAAACGTTAAAATGGGCTTAAATAGATTTAGATGATTACCCGAAGAAAGTACGAGTTGAAAGACTCCCTGCTAGAAATCGTGATTTGCCGACACGGGGTTATGGTACCATGTTGTGTGGTCTTGTGTACCTTGATTTATGTCGTCCCACTTTGGAACTATGGTTAGGATCCATGCTTTGTGGTCTTGTGCACTACCATGACATATTTATTTGATTAGGGATCATGGTACCATGCTGTGTTGTCTTGCGTGTCTCCCTATACTGATACTCCAATCCTTGCGGAAAACATGGATTGGAGGCTTGGCCGCCGAGTCAATGGAGGATTTCATATAGCCCATGGAATTACAGATTGTAGGATGTACCATCTAGCTCAGAAGTAACATAAAGAGTCATTTATGATTTTCAAATAAATATTTCCAAGTCTTTAAAGTGTGCCTTTGTGTTTTCATATATTATATGTAAAATGTTTTATGAATTGCTCTCACTTATGTTATATATATAAATACATTATTTTGGATTGCTCTGCGTACCAGTACTATTGTATTGACCCCTCTATATTTCAGGGTCTGAGGCTCAGTCCAGTGGCCCCCCTAAGTCGTAGATTTTTTAGACACAAGTGTGCAGCTAGTGAGGCTTTTTTATTTCAAAAGTCCTATTTTTAGCACATAGTTAGTTCATTTTGGTTTTAGGGCCGACTGGGGGCCTTGTCCCAGTTTCAGACAAGTTGTTAATTTCTGATGTATTAGAGATTTCGCAGACTAATGTAGACGTTGTCTAGATGTTTATGTATTTATTTCCATATTGTTAGATTGAACTCAGAACATGACCATGATTCTGTTTGTTTACTTTCCACATTTTTCCTTGTTGTACATGAATGGTGTTCATGATTGCTAGATAGAAAGGGGTGTCCGGGCCTTCATGGTTCGAAATGCTCGTTGCGGCCAGGGCCCCAGCTTAGGTCATGACAATTACCTATAAAGATTAAGTCTTTGGGATAACATTTATGAAATAGATAATGACATAGGTCATCCTTGGTTGGTGGGAGGAGATTTCAATTTCATATTGAATGAAGAGGAGAAAATAAATGGTCTTCTTGTTTATCCTCAAAAATATGAATACTTTGTATTTTGTCTCAACTTTTGTGAATTATTTGACATCAACTTCAAGGATAGTTCACTCACTTGGTAAATTATTAGAGCTAATGATTAGTGTATTTTTAAATGGTTTGACAGAATGGCGGGTAATCAAGATTTTTAGAACTATTTTGACATTTCAGAGGTAGAACATTTATCTTGAACTAGTTCATATCATGATCTCTTACAATTGTTTTTTGGGGTTCATGCTCATAGGGTTGCAAGACCCTTCAAGTTTCTCAATATCTGTACAGAAAATGAAGAGTTTATGAAAGTGGTTAGAGATAATTCGATAGCCAATACAGAGATTGATAATTTTATACAATTCAAGTACAAAATGGAGAATACTAAGGTTTTTCTATCTAAATGGATAAGATCTTGCTTTGGTAGTAGTTTCAAGCAGTTGATCATTGTAACACCCTGCATTTTTGGGCTATAATTCAAACCGTCGTTCCTACACATATAGTTCCGATCCCAATGATTCCATGTTAGTATATGTATGATGATCAATTCAATAATTTTGGAATACCCTTGAATGTGAATTGAGGTAACAAAAAAATCTCCTAACTCAATGACGAGTTAAGAACTTTTCTAACGACTAAGCTTTAGTAAATATTTTAACTCGGGTCAAATTCCAATGATTGTTACTCCTAGTATATAATGAACAACGTTTCCTACTATATACCAAATGAAAGATATTCGAGTCCGATTTCCAATGCAACTGGTTTTACCTTCATCCGATATAGGAGTAGAAAGTTATGCTCATTTTACTTCGGAGTGTCTGACTGTCAAAAAGTGATGACGAAGTTGACGAGTTGTCAACTAAGTGACGAATAAGTTGATGAGCCGCCAACTAGGTGATGAGCCATAAACCCTAGTCATCAGCCTCAACCAGAAAAGAGAAAATTCCATCTATAATTGACAACTAGGGCGACGGGACGTCACCAAGTTGATGGCTCGTCAACCTAGTCATTAGCCAAGGAAATCCAGCATTTTTGTTGGTTTCTCTAGGGGTGTTTTGATCTTTTTCTCACTCCAAAATCCTACCCCATGAATTAAATCATCCAATAATCATTATTATTCATCCCTAATCAATTTTAAACATCTCACAATCCTCTCCTCTCAAGAACAAGAAAAAAATTAGGGTTTCTTTCAAGGCTAGATTTTAAGCTAATTCAAATTTCTTTTCATCAAAAAAGGTATGTGGGATATCCTAAATCTCATGGGTGTAATATTTTAATATTTTTACAAGCTTTAGAATATATATGTATGTACGTATGAAAAAGGGTTTTGGAAATTGTGTTGATAGAATACATTGGGAACCCTAATTTATGATGAAATCTTGTCTAAACCATAGGGTTTTTTCCTAAGCTTGAATTATGTTAATGTGCATGGATGTTATGAGTATGAAAAGTTGTATGAAAGTAAGATTTATGTATTTTGTTCTCTTGTTATGAAACCCATTGTCTTAACAATGTTATGGATTATTTACTCGAATGGTTAAAAGTTGAGTTTAAATGTTTTACCAAAGTTTATGGATTGTTATTGTCTTCGAACGAATGGAGGGGGTTTTTTCCTTATTTTATAAATGCTCATATTTCCTAATAAAGGACTTTCATATGATTGATAAAATCTATGATCACACTTTGTCAAAGTATTGAAACGAGAATATTTTGCATGGGTTTCATATGTTTTGAAATAAGAACTCTCTTGCAGTGTTTAAATATTTTTGGTATTGAAATAACATGTTTTGATTGAAAGGACTAAGGCATGATATGATATGGATTATATATGACTTTCAAGTCTTGGTATCACGATACCAAACAGATGAATGCCATGACATATTCAGAACAGATCAGTATATAGACTTATTCAAATTTTGATTTCAGTAAGATGCATGTTTTAAAAAGGTTTAAAATGGGCTCTAAGAGAGTTAGGTGGTTACCCAAAGAAGGCACGATTTTAGATAACTCATTGCTCGAAATCATGTTTTGTCGATACGGGTTTTATTATGTCCTAAGATAGGTATTATACACTGGACCTCTTCTCTTTGGCGTATCAGAATCAGAAACTACTACTCTTGCGGCAAAATTGGGTTGGGGGCTTGGCCATCGAGTCAAGGGAGAATTCCATAGAGCCCATAGGATTGTAGAATTGTAGGGTGTACCACCTAGCTCAGAAGTAAGACAAAGAGTTGAGTCGTGATTTATAGAAGTGTTGAAACTTATTGATTATACCCATATATTTCTAAATATATTATGATAAGTTGGTTACAAAATGCTCTCACTTATTTTACATAATATATGTGTTATTTTGGGTTGTTATATGTACCAGTACTTTCGAGTATAGACCCCCTATATTTCAAGTTTTGAGGCCCAGTCCCATGATCCTATAAACTAGTAAATTATTTCAAGAGTTCCGAGTTGGTGAGCCTTTCGATCTTTGGAAGATAGTCAATTCTTATGTTAGTTCACTTATTTTATGGTCTGGCCAGGGGTCTTGTCCCGGCCTAGTCTGTTAGTATTCAGTAAAGGATTTGTAGACGAGATGTAAGTATTATGTCGTCAAAACTTTTGGACACAGTTTGATTATAAGTTTTTATTGGACACTATCATATCTTCCGTATTTTGATGTATGTATGGATTATGTTCACGATAGCATATTATGGGGTTTCTTAGGCCTTTGTGGTTTGGGTTGCCCATTGCAGCTAGGGCCTCGGCTCGAGTTGTTACAAGCTTAGTATCAGGGCACGGTTTATGGTACCAGGGTGTCTACGAAGTCGTGTCAAGTAGATTCCTTTTTATGAGTTTGTAGCGCACCACACTTATAAAGAGGAAGATACGAGGCATTTAGGAGATGTTTCCTATTCTTTCATAATTTAGTTCGTGCTATTGTGTTGTACTTATGAAAGTTATATGAATTTCTTACTCGTTCTAATTCTATTGGTCATGTCTCATTATCGAGATGATACAAGTTCAAAAGCTTAGTTTCTATGTGATATGGTCCTTTCTGATTTAGTCATCAATGAGGTTATGAAGTTGCACGAGGAATTGAGTGGAGTCCGTTAGTGCTTCAAAATTGATTGATATAAGCTTATAACCCTATCTATATCAATCATGCATTTGAGCCTGAGGTACGAAGTATACTCAATTCCTTTCAAAATCTTTATTGCAGATGTCATGCTTAAGGGTATAGGTATGTAGCAGAATATCGGAATAGTATTTCCACCCGAGTGGTAGTATGTTATAAGATGTCATGACCTATTGGTAGTAAGATGGTCCATAATATAGTGATATGAAGTCATAAGTTTAGAAGTCAGAGTAAGGATGACTTTTATGTAAAGAAGTTAGTTTTAGTTGTATAACCATTGACCGAGGGGTGGTTTGCCATTTTATAGTGATAGACGAATGTGTAGCAAGAGTTATAGATTGTACAGTAGCCTGTGAGGGGAGTGATTGGCTATAATTTTTAGTTATTCAAAATAGGGAAGGAGCCCGGTGTGGATAGTTATGGTAGTTAAAGAAATCATTTATAGATGGTAAATGGAAAAGGGTAGGTTAACCAATAAGTTATAAGAACAAACTAACTTGGGGAATGTTAGGATGATGTAAATATTGTATATATTAATGTAACCATATATTGTGGTATATTAGAGAAAATTACATAGATTTGATTTAGTAGTTAATGAGAATAATAGTGGTTTTAGTAGAGCAGATTTGGTGGGATAGAATAGTGGATTTAGAGGGATAGGAAGACCGATCTTTAGGGATGTAATCATTGAATATTTTCTATTTAATGGCAAGACTCTCAATATTGAGAGGCATTTAGTAGAAAATTGACATGGTAACAGAGACTTCTTTTGGCTGTCTTGTTTCATAGAGTTCATTTGTGGTTCCTTTCAGTCTTTTTGGAAAATTTTGGTTTTTTGATGATTGTTCGTCGGTAATTAACACCTTGAACTTTGATCTTGGTCACTTTGGTTATTCTTTTTGAGTCAGTGTCTCTAGTTTTCATAAATTGACTTCATATCTGTTTGAATCATTCAGTGTTCATTTCACTGGAAAGAATTTTTCATCATGGGAGTTTCAGTTTTAGTTATTTGTCACTATAAAAGAACTATGGGGTCATATAGATGGAGCTGATCCTGCTCCTACTGATCCTACAAAATTAGGCGAATGGAAGATTAAAGATTCTTGGGTAATGACATGGCTTTTAGGGTCAATTTACCCTCTTATTGTTCTTAATCTCAGGCCTTACAAGACATCTAAAGCCATGTGGGATTATTTACAAAGGGTTTACAACCAAGATAATAGTGCCCGACGCTTTCACTTAGAGTATGAAATTTCTAATTACTCTCAAGGAAGTCTTTCTGTTTAGGATTATTTTTTTGGATTTCAGAACTTATGGGATGAATTTACAAATATAGTTTATTCTAAAATACCTGTCGAATCTCTCTCTGTAATTCAATAAGTTCATGAGAAAAGCAAGCGAGATCAATTTTTGATGAAGTTACGCTCTGAGTTTGAGAGTATTTTCTCCCACTTGATGAATTATGACCCATCTCCCTCCTTGGATGTTTGTTTTAGGGAATTACTCCGTGAAGAGCAGCGTTTTGTCACATAAAATAATTTCAAGCAAGTTGATAATATTGTTATTCCATTTGCTGCCCAAGGTAAAGAAAAAGGTAGGGATATGACTAGAACTCAATGCTACAGTTGCAAAGGATATGGTCATAGTGCTAGCAATTTTGGCAGGAAGTTTTGTAATTATTGCAAACAACAAGGACACATTATTGTAGAGTGTCTCACATGCCGTCAAAACCATAAGTTTAATGCTTTTCAAGATGGTACAAATGGTTTCACTACTGAGAACTCATCTTCGGGACAAGTTCTTACTCCTGAAATGGTAAGACAAATGATCATGTTAGCTTTTGCAGCTTTAGGGCTACAAGGTAATGATCTTACATCTAATTTTTGGCTTGTTGATTCGGGAGCTTCCAATCATATGACAAACTCATCTAGTATGCTAAAAAATATTCATAAATATCATGGTCCATCACAAATTCAAGTTTCCAATGGTAGTAATTTACCCATTATCAAGGTTGGGGATATTACTAAAACTTTCAACAATATTTTTGTGTCACCAAAGATCTCCACTAGTCTTATTTTAGTTGGACAATTGGTAGATAACAATTGTGATGTGAATTTTTCTCGTAATGGTTATCTTGTGCAGGATCAGGTGTCGGGGACGGTAATTGCGAAGGGGCCTAAAGTTGAACGATTGTTTCCTATACACTTTTCTATTCCTTGTAATCTATCATTTTCTTGTACTTCTACACTTGGTAAGACTGAGGTATGGCATAAGCGCTTAGAACATCAAAATTCTATTGTGTTGTCTCATTTATCAAATTAGGGTTTATTGGGGAACAAAAATCAATTTTCCACTGCATTCTTTGATTGTTCTACTTGTAAATTAGGCAAGAGTAAAATTCTTCCTTTTTCTAATTTTTGCAGCCATGCTACAAAGTGTTTTGATGTCATTCATAGTGATGTTTGGGGTATTTCACCAATTATTTCTAATGCTTATTTCAATTACTTTGTGACATTTATAGATGATTATAGTCGATTTACATGGGTATATTTTCTTCGTTCCAAATCTGAGGTATTTTCCATATTCAAGACATTTTTTGTCTATGTTGAGACTCAATTTTCTACTTGCATAAAATTATTAAGATCTGATTCTGGTGGAGAATATATGTCTTATGAGTTCAAAAAAAAAATCTTGAAAAAGGAATTGTCTCACAATGCTCCTGTCTATATACAACACAACAAAATGGGGTTGTTGAACGCAAAAAACATCATCTTTTAGATGTCACTCGTACTTTATTGATTGAGTCCTCTATTCCATCTAAGTATTGGGTGGAAGCTTTGTCTACTGTTGTTTACTTAATTAATAAACTACCATCTAAAGTCTTAAATCTTGAATCTCTATATTTTCGTCTTTATCACAAAAATCCAAGCTATGATAATTTTCATACATTTTGTTGTACTTGTTTTGTGCATTTTCCTCCTTCTCAGCATGATAAACTTTCTGTTCAGTCTACTAAATGTGTTTTTATGGGTTATAGTACTTCACACAAAGGTTTTCGCTTCTATGATCCATGTTCTAATAAATTTCATGTTTCTAGGAATGTTGTTTTCTTTGAGAAACAGTATTTTTTCCTACTCATGTTGAGTCATCTCCTGCTTCTCTTCTGCTTCCTACTTATGAGGTTTTGTCATCTTCTTCTAAGAGGTTCAAACCTGGATTTATGTACGAACGTCGGTGGCCAACTTTACCCCCTCCTGATATTGATCCGCCACCTGAAACTGCTCCACAACTAGAATCTGAGAATTCTTCAAGGCCTGCTCCTCTTGAGCCCACCCGGCGATCTACGAGAGTATCTCAAACTCTTAATTGGTATGGCTTTTCATCTACTTTATCCACTATTTCTATTCCAACTTATTACTCACAAGCTTCCAAGCATGAATGTTGGCAGAAAGCAATGGAGGAAGAATTTTTGGCTCTTAAAGAAATTGACACATGGGATATTGTGTAAAGTATTGAATGTAAAGTATCGCAGGGAGAAAGATGATCTTCTTCCTGATCCAACTATATTTTGGCAATTAGTTGGGAGCTTAAATTACCTTATTATTACCAGGCCTGATATCTCTTTTGCAGTTCAACAAGTTAGTCAGTTCATGCAAGCTCCTCGTCATCTTTATTTGGTGGTTGTCCGTCGCATCATTCGATATCTACGAGGAATATCTAATTGTGGATTATTCTTTCCTAGTGGTTTGACTATTCATCTTAATACTTTTAATGATTCTGATTGGGTGGGATATTCTAACACTCATCGTTCGGTTACTGGTTGGTGCATGTTTCTTGGAGAGTCTTTGATATCTTGGAAGAGTAAGAAGCAAGACCGCATGTCAAAATCTTCAACAGAGGCTGAATATCGAGCAATGTCTACTGCTTTCTCTGAGATTGTGTGGTTTCTTAGATTACTTGCTGAGATTGGATTTAGTCAATCTAATCCTACTCTTCTCCATGCTGACAATACAAGTGCTATTTAGATTGTTACTAATCTGGTTTATCATAAGTGGACCAAACACATCGAAGTATACTGTCATTATATATGGAAGTTGTAGATAAAGGTGTCATTACTCTTCCACACATGTCCAGTGATCTTCAAATAGTTGATGCATTTACAAAATGGCACAACGATGACATCAGTTTCTAGTCGACAAATTGATACTTTTTGATCTTCCAGCATCAATTTAAGGGGGAATGTTAGCATGATGTAAATATTGTATATATTAATGTAACCATATATTGTTGTATATTAGTGTAATTACATAGATTTGATTTTGTTGTTAAAGAGAATAATAGTGGCTTTAGTAGAGCAAATTTGATGGGATAGAATAGCGGATTTAGAGGGATAGAAAAGTTGATCTTTAGGGATAGAAAGATGGATCTTTAGGGATGTAATCATTGAATATTTTCTATTTAATGGCAAGACTCTCAATATTTAGAGAAATTCAGCAGAAAATTAACATGGAAGACTTAGTAGTGTTTATGGAATTTGAAGATAGTGGGCATGTATATATGGGTAAGTAAAATAGGATGTGAGAAAGTAGAATATGTTCATAGATTGTAATGGGTTATCTTATGAGATTAAGATCGACTATCCTTATTATGTGACCTTACCCCCCTCCTTTTATTGTCTTCTCTCTAGTAGTTGTTAACTAGTAGTATATGTGAGAAGGTGTGTAGTAGATTCTAAAGTGTAGTAGTAATGTCATGAAGGGGATGTGATTGTAAGTCGTAGTTGAGTGAAATGAGGTATCCAGGTTTTTTTCCTAATTTGATGGATTAGTAGTATGTGGCATGCTTTATCAGTGGTACATGAATGATGCTAGACTATAGGCTTGAACTTTAGATGTAGAGTATGGTGGTAAGCATAATAGCTTAAGATTGATAATGCATGTTTTGTGGGAATAAATTAGTGGGTTTGATATAATGAGTGAAATAGCCTAGGTTGGAAACTCGTGGAAAAGGGAGTAGATAATTGTGGTTGAGTCATTAAGTGGATAAAGGCGTAAGTATATAAGATTAAGTTGAACCTCCAGGTAGCATGTTGTTAGATAAGGTTTTATGTGTATGAGTGTCATGTACACCTATCCTGTATTCGCAAGTTTCATAGTATGGAGAAGTCTAGGGAGATGTTATATAGTGTTCTTTAGAGCTGAATTGAGGAAAATATAGATAGGCATTGTGCGCCTTTGGTAGTTCTACAAACTTTATTAAGTTTTGAGTTATGCGATTGGATGTTTAATGCAAGTATGTTAAGTAGTGGAGGATGAATTTTTATGTGATAAGGAGTGTAAATATGTTTGCTCATGAGAGTGTGAGTTGTAGGGTGATGGCTATAGAGGCTAACGAAAGTTAAGAGTAGCATTTTTAGAAAGCAAGGCGTTCAGAGTATAGTTTATTGGGGGGAGTTTAGCGATTATGTATATGGTGATACGCCATTGTGTTGAGAGTATTGGTTATATATTTAATGAGAGGTTATGCCCGCAAGCTTAGGATTGTGACTTTGATCTAAGGGGGAGATGATAGACTAAGGTAGCTTTTGAATTTTCTCATAGTGGCAAGTTTCGGGGAAGAGTCATGGTAAATCTATTCCTATTCAAGAAAGCTCCTCCTAGTTCAATTTAAGAGGTCATTCTACTAATGTCTAATGTTATGCATTCAAGTCATGCATGTGCCTATGATTCGAGTTCTCTATGTACATATATCCATGTTCTGACCTCCAGACTAGAAGAAATAGTGTCTCTCAGTAATCCAAGCTTTCAAGTATTCAAGCTCTATGTTGTGATGTTCATGACCCACAGATCCATGTCTCATATCAAGTTTAGTTCTAAGGAAATATGCTTTCTATATGTTACTGATTCATGTTACATTGGGATTAGCCAAAGTTATAAGGTTCATGTAAACTCATGACTATCTCAGCTCTTAAAATAAGAAGCAATAGCTTCAAGTGTTAACCTTTGTCCCAATCGTTGACTTCATGAATTTAGGCCTTTTATTATACAACTCATGATACATGCACTTATGTTTCTCACCATAAGCTCAGTCCTATAAACTTATATTGTACTATGTATATACTCGAACGACTCTCTATCTATGATCTAGACATTTGGTATAAGAAGCACTTCATGCCTATTGTATCGTGTCTATGTCTCGTGTCCCATCTTGAGTAGTGCAATAAGTATAAGTTATAATTAAATATTTTTACTCCCATTAATGATGCTTATGCTCGGGTCTCTCAATGACCCTCCATATGTTAGTATGGTGGTGGTTGTGGAAGTGCAGTAATATTTTAGGCAGGGGAGTATAAGTTCTTGAATATGAAAATTTTGATGTGATTTCTCGAGTTAAGGTAATAGGTGAAGAGGTAAAGAAGGAGATGAACTTTCATTATGTGAAATATCTAGGAAGGAGATATGTGGCGAAAATCTTTGTGAGAATGATTAAAGTTGCTGGTTTTAGTGGGGAGATTTACAAAATGGGTGTAGTAGGGATAGGCTTGAATTTTGTAATTGATGGATACTCAAACTGATGTGTTATATGGTCAGTACTCCATGATTTAAGACCTGAGGCTGTTAGATTATAGTGATAATATGGAGAAGTATTCTTAAAGGGATGTAGAGTATAGAGCACCATAGCTTAAGCAAGCACCTTTTTACGCCGGGTTAGGCTTCAACATGGAAATTTGATGCAGTTAGACTCAAGATCTAGTGGTTATGTATTTAGTAGGAGAATTATAAGATTGAGATATTGAAATGTGATATTCATAGCTGAAAGCATAGTGGAGAAGTGTCGCAAAAATGTAAAGGCTATTAGACGTATTATTTGAGGTAGGGAATGTTCCTATTCTATTTTTATGTCCCACGAGAATCTCAGTTACATATTCATGTGTTGTACCAATCTTAATTAGTCCCAAGATTCTTAGAAATATTCATGCTTTACAATGTTATGATCATGTACCATATAACACATGCCAAGATCATGTCTATGTCAAGTCTAGTTATCCCATGATTTATTCTTACATGATTTACTTGGTGATGTCATGAAGATCTTCTTAAATGCCTATGTATGTTTCATGGTGGAAAATAGAATTCCAAATGTGATGTTACTTCCTTTATTTCATACTTCTATAGCTTCAACAAAATCCTACCAATCATTCGAGGATGAAGGATCCCAAGGGGAGATAATGTAACACCCTGCATTTTTGGGCTAGAATTCAAACCATCATTCCTATATATATAGTCCCAAACCCAATGATTCCATGTAAGTATATGTATGATGATCAATTCTATAATGTTGGAATAGCCTTGAATGTGAATTGAGGTCACAAAAAAATCTCCTAACTCAAAGACGACTTGAGAACTTTTCTAACGACTAAGCTTTAGTGAATGTTTCAACTCGGGTCAATTTCCAATGATCATTATTGATAGTATATAATGAACTATATGTACTACTGTAAACCAAATGAAATATATTTGCATCCTATTTCCAACACAATTGGTTTCACCTTAATCCGATATTGGAGTAGAATGTTATGCTCATTTTACTTTGGAGTGTCTGACTGTCAAAAGGTGACGGCGAAGTTGACGAGTTGTCAACTAAGTTGACGAGCCGTCAACTAAGTTGACGAGCCGTCAACTAACGAGCCATCAACCCTAGTCGTCACCCATACCAGAATGGAGCAAATTCCACCTATAATTGACGACTAGGGTGATGAGACGTCACTAAGTTGATGGCTCATCAATCTAGTCGTCAGCCGAGGAAAATCCAGTTTTTTTTGCTGATTTCTTTAGGGGTGTTTCGGTATTTTTGTCACCCCAAAATCATCCCCCACAAATTAAATCATCCAATAAGCGTTATTATTCATCTCTAATCAGTTTTAAACATCTCACAATCCTCTCCACTCTTAAGAACAAGAAAGAATTAGGGTTTCTTTCAAGGCTAGATTTCAAGCAAATTCAAATTTATTTTCATCAAAAAGGTATGTGGGGCTATCCTAAATCTTATCGACGTAAGATTTTAACATTTTACAAGCTTTAAAATATAAATGTATGTACGTATGAAAAAGGGTTTTGGAAATTGTGTTGAGAGCATGCATTAGGAACCCTAATTTATGATAAATCTTATTTAAACCATGGATTTTTTTTTGCTAAACTTGAACTATGTTAATGTGAATAGATGTTATGAGTATGAAAATTTATACGAAATCAAGATTTATGTAATTCCCTCTCTTGTATGAAACTCATTCTCTAAACAATGTTATGGATTGTTTGCACGGATGGTTAAAAATTGAGTTTAAATGTTTTGCCAATGTTTATGAATTGTACCAAAGTTGGAAATGTATGACAAATAGGCAAAAGATTAAATAGAACTAAGGCAACAAAAAATCATCGGGAAGAAAGTTTCTTTGAAAGCTCATACTCCATTTGTATTTTTTGAGGTGATCAATGTTATGCATGTAAATCAGTCTTTAGTAAATGTAAAAATCCTAAGGAGCGAGTATCCTTGTGCAACAAGACGTATTAATTTAATTTAATAGATTTCATAAACATAGACCAAATGAGTATTTGGTAACAACTTAATTAGATTAGAGGCAATATAGTATCGAGGGGAGAAAGTCATTGTGAGAGTTCATTATCAGCTTGACTATTTAGGCAGATAATTTTTGAATTATTACGGGGTGGGTATCTTAGACGACAATAACGTAAATGACTAAAATGATACGAATTGTATCCGTGAAGTTGTAAAATAAGTTGAAAGCAAATATGAGAATGATAGTAGGAGTTAAAAGATTGAAGGGATAAACTTACAACTCTTTTACAGGAGTGTAGAAGTTGCTTAATATCTGAATGACACACGAACAAAGCTGGTAGTGACAAGAAGAAATAAGTAAGTTCTACATTCAGAAAAAATAGCATATATGGCTGTAATTTTTTATCTGACGAAGAAACAATAAATGTTTACAGAAGATTTAACAATAAACACACTAGGAATAGAAGTAGTAAAACATTTTCCTGACAAGTCTTTTAGCCAAACTACACTTAATGGAGCCGTATATTTTCCAAAGACAAATATCTTTGGCCCATTCTTTAAAATAAGTTAGGTCCTAACGTTATAAGCAAGAGCACTTAAGCACGACAAATGAATGGAAAGTGGCTAGTGGCTACAACGTACAATTTATTATTAATCCAAAGTTTATTGTATAGCAAATGGACAGATCATACAAACTACAAAAAATCATTGTATAGAAGTGTCTACAATTTTTTTTATTGTTGTAGATACTTCTCGGTGGCAGGTTATAATATAATGTACAGTAGATGCACTGAAGAAGAGAGTATAATAGATCATCATAACCAAAAATTAAATCAAACCATGAAATTTACAGATCAAACATAAGTATAACAACAACACGATTTGTGGCGTGTTACAAGAATAAAATGATTAATTACCAAATTTTCAAACAAATGTAATAAGCAACAGAGAAGAGATTTGAATCTGTAATATTATGCATAACAAGAAATACGCTCTTACTAAAACATGTTCAACAATAGTAAAAATAGAGGGGATACATAGATGAGACATATTCTCGAATAAAAAAGGTAGTAGTAGAGTAACAGGGCATAGTTGTTTGTTGCCGAAGAAATTTTATTTCTTGCACACTTATTTTGTTAAATTTAACATGCAATAAAAATTGGAGTCAACGCTCTTGGGTAAACAACAAAGTGATTCGTCAAGTTTCTGAAGAACGTGAATTTTTCAACATTGTGAATACTTGGGATACACCCTCTGATTACAAGAAATTAGTAATAACAATATTGTTATTAGTGTCTTCCTTCCCACATTTTTTTGCAGTAGAGTTACTTATCATCATTGAAATCTTTTATAACCAAGATCTGTAATAACATTTTAGATTAACACCCTGTTCATCATATAATTTGGTGTTCTACAGGTGAATGGAATTTGATAATTGACTGAAACTTACCATTTTATTTTGATGGAAAAATATATCACAATGAACTTTGATAACCAATTAGAGTAGCAGATTTGATGTTGTAGAACAGATAATTGTATAATGATTGACGCGAGAAACCTTTTCCAAAAGCCAAAGGTGGTATCTAATTCAATTATTAATGTTTGTAGACAGAATGAAGTCTAATGATGATATTTCATCGTGTTATTTTTTTAAGGTGATGAAATGTTATAGAAGGCACTGTTGTGGAGGTATCATTTTGGATGTGATGCAACTGAACAGGGTAGTTATGAAGCATTAGGTTGCCTCTCATCTGGATATAACGTATAGTATTCTTAATTTAATTTTTAGTTTTTGTTTCTTAACTCTAATTTGAGGGATTTAAAACTAATTATAATTTTTGGGGTTTGATGGTCATTGTAGGGCAATATGAGCATCAAGATTTTTAGATATTTAGTTAGAGATATTTATTCTTTAATAAGTCATTAGACGATAAATTCTTAAATTTGTTTGTTAAAACATGAATTTGTCGTCGTTCTGATTGGGAAGTTTATGACAATAGTCCTATTTACAAAACATATATCGATTAGTCTCACATTCTCCATATAAGAAGTTGCTGAAAGAAACTACACTGTGATTAAATCGAGCCTAATGTATGGATAGTGACCTTAAAATTCATACTTTAAAGAACATTTAATAGATGTTTATTCATTTTCTGATTGTTACTGGATAATTACTATCCTATTACATTACAGTGGTAGATAGAGTATAAATAATTAATAGTAGATGCCAACATCATATGTTAGTGTTGTGAACCACACTAATTATATTGAACCGGTATAGTATTGGACAGATTTATTTGAGATCTATGCCCAATAACCAAATGAAGTGGTTTGAAAGATACTTGATGTTTGGCAGGTGATTTTAGGTAAATTTTGTCAAAACTGTCGCTTATTCTGGATCATCTCCCTTCTTAATTGTAGTTACAATGTATCTTTTTTGGAAGATAATTTTATGGGAATTATGTCGAGGCATTTACTTTATATTGTCTCTCATATCTCTTATTAATTATAGTTACAACGTAACTCTGTATAAATGCCTATTCCATAAAAAATACAGAGACTTCTTCTCCATACAATCCTTACTTCATCGTTTAATCCGTGGGACTTGATTTAATGTCATCGGTCAAATATTTTTCTTGTGTTTATAAATTTGGTGGTAAGTTACAACTCGCTTGTTAGGTTCATTTAGTTATGTGCATCTGAAGAAAATTTTAAGTTTGGAATCAGAACATTATACATGAAATGATAAGTATGATAGTTCATATTCATCGCACAATCATAACTATATATATTATAATACAAAAGATTCATAAATAATCTGAAATCACACTTAACAAATATAATACATAGACTATAAAGGGAAACTATATTTTTTTTACTTTAATTTTCTTATTATTATAGGTAGTTGAGTGTCGTGGATTTTTTCCCCTCTTCCTGCACATCCTAATTGATTTAACTTCCTCCTCCACCACTATTCGGACTGCATCTTGAATTTCCTATATCTCGTGAATAATTAGACTTCTTCTTATGTTAAAGTTATTCATATCGATCCTAACCAGAAAGTTGAATAGCTTCTATTTACTTAACACCAACTTGCGGTAGTTCCTACTTTCTTCCTTCTATAATAAGTGGAAAAAAATTGGATATGTTAGTAATCATAATTAATAATTAGTAATTCGATATGTTAGTAATAATAATTAATAACTAGTTAGTATAAGTAGTTATAAATATAGTTCCTACCTTTACAGAAGTTGATTCAATGTACTCTTTGACGTTGTAACCAAGGAAAAATCTTGCCACTTCAAAAAGTATAACCCTTGCACATCATTCTCCATCGGAAAATTCTAGCCTTAATGAGTATCTAAAAGAGGTGAAAATATTTCATATATATAAGTTAAATATGGCTCACATATCTGGCAATATTTAAATCCCATAATTGTGAATCTCGCCTCATTTCATAATCAACATTTTCAATGCTACAATTACTACAACTTGCAGTATCTTGTATAACTTGTACTATCTTGTGGCATTTGTTGCAAGAAGAAAACCCCGGCTCATCTTTATTGAGAATCTCTAAAATCGTTACTTTGAACTTGTAAAATGATTCCTATTCAGTGCCAATAAATAATAGTTTACATTATATTATAGCATATCAATGATCCGTTGGAAAATGTTAAAGTATCGGTGAGTAGTACCTGTGTTTCAGGCAGCGACCCATCCATAATATTCTCCAATTTCACTTTTTTTTCTTTTTTTCATTAACTTACTTTGCATAATTGCAAGATCTTGTTTTTCGGCCTATATGATATCACGCCTGCAATTCCTATTAGGTTAGTTAAATGTGATACCAAATTCGAGTTAAGTATGTTTAAAATATATCTGTAGATAATTGTAATATAAAAAAATTCATGTCTTGTACTAGATTCGTAGATCAGTAGCTTTTTCAAAGATTGGATTGATCAGCACACTACTCACAGGTATAGTGATATCCTATAAATTCCTAGTTTCAACAAGTTATATTAAATTCTTTGAATGGTTGTTACATGAAATATGTTTTTATATAAAAACACAAAATCGGATGAGGGTTGCCTTTATATATTTATACTCTTACATCACATAAATCAAGAATAGGTTTATCATCTTTTAGCTTTTTCATAAATGCACCATCATTTACCACGAAATCTCCCCATAGAGTAACAGTTGTTTTCTCCTGGCTGAATTTTTAGTTAGAATAGTATAGTAAATAAGTTATGTATAGTTAAACATGAGTAAGTATAAATCACCTTTCATTGCTATCAATAATCACTCTTCTTTCGTTGTTTCCTTTTTCGATGATTGGATTTACTGCAAGTAAGATGCAAACCAAGTCTACAAATTGTGCACTTAAATTAGAGATATGCATAAGTAATTAACAATGAAAATAATGGATAATTCATGTGAAGCGTTACCAAATAAAGTCCCATTTGAAAGTTTTTCGACAAGCTCCAATGATACAAAACCATTAGAGAAGTTGTTGGTTAAGGCGTCATGAACAGACTCTTTTACTATGGTATTATCTGTAAAATACAATTCAAATTCTTTGTGAACTGAAGAGTAGTTGGGGTTGACGCGGTTCAACCGACCATTGGCAATGTAGTAACTTTTATTGGGCTTCAACAAGTCCTTCCATGTTTCAATATGCTTATTGAATAAGGTTGCCTGAATCTTTGTCCCCTAGTATTGATTTAAACAACATTTTATGTCATCAATAAAAGCAATCTAAATAATAGTATAACTAATATAACATATAAATGATATTACCTCTTCTCCGATTAATATTATAGTTTTGAAAGAGCCTTCATTCCTTGCATTCCTATAAGGTATTACTGATCCCCTTCGAATAACTAATACTTTCATAACCCAGTCAACGGAGTATTTGGGTATCTTGTTAATAGATACACTTTGTATAGATAGTTCGTTTCGGTCGGCATATTAGATAAACCTGAATGTTTGAAGTTCATAGTTAAAAAATAAATTTCTTAACAAAGAAAATTAAAATGTCAGATATTTGAATACCACTGATTTCTTATTGCAAACAGAAAGGAAATTTGTACATGTAAAAATTACAGAGTGAACAAAATCATATAGAATAATTATATATGAGGATTCAAACATACTGAAATATACTATGGTTTTATATATATATATATACATATATATATATATATATAATAGATTGGCTTTCTATTTGTACAAAATTGTGCATAGCCAGCAATGACTGCTATTATACTTTCATGAGTCTTAGGTATTGACGATAAACTCATATACTTATGGAAAGAATGTTCTTTAAAATGTTTGCTACAAGTAACGGGTATAGATCTATGAATCAACAACTATTTTTAGCATGATGTACATAGAAAAAGATTTGTCCATTATTTATGATATACGGTTGAAGATAATATTGTAATTAATTCTTTAGGATGGAGGTGAAGATAACATAGGTGAAGAGGTTTTTGAATACATCTATACATTAATAGAATTAAATGAAACTTACAATTTTTTATTTATGGAGGTCGTTGTTGCCAAGAACTCTAAAAGTTGCGCCGATGTAGAAAACAGAGGCAGTCGAACTGATGATCTGGAAAGCTATGACGCGAATAGCCTGCTGCCAAAATCAAGCTCTATTAGAGTCTGTAACTTTAATTAATTAGCAATGATGGGTATATCAATAGTTGTAAAGTGAAAACACTGAGAAGGTGCAAGAAGAAATTAGTCGGACCTTAAGATATTCACAGAAGATGAAGTTTGATGAAGAATTTTTATGTGGAGCATTGTTTTATAGATGGTGAAACAAAGTGGTAGCATTGCTTCGAAAGAGTATCGTTTCCCACAAAGTATGTAACTAATGAGGGGAAGGAGATGTGTGCGAAGCATTGCTTTACGTCTGATGGTTGTCTTGGATTTTGAAGCATTTTTTTTAAATATTGCGTAATTTTAGTAGGTTTTATTGGGTAATTATATTTTTTAGAGTAATTAGGATGGTAAAATTATAATTTGCTATTTAATAAATGGGCCTTCCCGTACAAAAGCTTGTCTCTTATTGTTGTTGTTGTTGTTGTTGTTGTTGTTATTATTATTATTAGTATTATTATTAGTATTATTATTATTATTATTATTATTTCAGCTTAAATTAATTAGTAGGGTTGTCTTTTGTCGAAGACCAGTAATTTTTGGCTTGACTTCCACCTGTACCACTAAGTCTGCATTGTATCTATGTATACATTATTCAATCGATGGTCTCGTGGACTCGTCTTCTTCACTCTTTCATTATCAACCTCGAACGATGTTGCATAGCTACCTTTTAAATGTGTACTTTAATCCTCGACCCCAATGCTCTTCTATGTAGGGTATACTACTTAGTGCGGTGAAGATTTGAAAAAATATACAAAATATGCAATGGGAAGATGTCATTTTTAGTTTAAAGAAGTTCAAGAAACAAAATGTACTGTGTTAAAGATGAGCAGAATGTATGGATTGTCACCTTCAAATTCAAACAATAAAGAACTCGTTTTACATGATTATTCCTTTTTACAGTTTTAGTAAAATAGTTACTATCTTATTGCAGTGATAGATAGAGTATTAGCCAGAGATGTTGCCCTTAGGTATTAGTATTCTAAACAAAGTGAATTCTATTGTGTCGCTTAAGTTAAATGGTTTGATGTTCTGCCAGGCCACCGCTGAATTAAGAAATTTTAAAGGAACATACTAAGTAGCATATCCCTGAATGCTAACATTTCATGTTCTCATGTGTTTCTTTGTCTGGTTTTATACAATCAAACAAGAACTGTAAATGATTATCGATTTTGGGGACTGATCTCGGTAAGTTGTTTGAGTATAGTTAGTCGTCCAAATAATTTGTCAAATTATGAACTCTGCAACTTTGGCGTCATAATAGGGGAATGGGGCAAACACATTTGATCATATTGTTATAAGAAAAATTACATTAATATTATTTTGTTTGAGATGAATTTTCCTACCAGTTACTTTTTTATATTGAGGCGTAGAGTAGATTCCACACTAAGGAATTTAAGGAACAGAAGTATTAAAAATTATTCGTTACAATAGTTTTAACGATTAAACACATCTTATGTTCAGAACTAAGTGTAGTTTCGGCAAAAGAACACATTATCGAAATAAAAAGAATGTGTAATTTTGGCAAAAGAATACATTATAGGGATAAAAACAACTACAGAGTGTGCAGTACAACTCTTTTACAGATAGCAGACAAGCAATATTTAGCATCGACTCTGTTTTACACAAAAGAACACATCATATGTTTATTCATGGGATTTGAAATACTACTTCATAAAAGTTGATTTCATAATCGAGGCTATTTTAATCGAGCATTTGTCTTAGCGAAAGGAAAATCTTATGTTCATTTAGGTAGTGTAAAATTAATTCCATGTGTTACGAAAATGTAAAATCAATAAATTATACAGAGTGATATGATGGATCTTTTAAAGAAAGTGTATGGTTGGATAGTCACAAGGCATACCTGTTTGTTATCGTCAAAGTTGAATATTTGGTGACAAAAATAAATTTTGGGCGTTAGTCAACGTGTTTACGTGGATTATATCAAAGCTTTGGCTTTCTTTTGTCTCTCATCTTAGTTTTAGTATCATCCCCTGCTCCTACTTACCTTCTTTTAATATTCCTCAATATAGTATTTCTATAGCAGTGTAATTATGATTCCAGTATAAAGTGAGTTGTGTTCCCTAGTGGTTACACATTGTGGAATTTGATAGACACGAAATAGTTGTTGATAAAGATTTGTGGGAGAAGGGAATCAGCACAGACTTTGTTAGACATATTTGTGAGTTGATGTTTGCTAATCGAAAATATATTTTTGTGGTTGTTGTCGGTAGATCTTCTAAGCTGAATATCGTGATATAAGAAAGCTTAAGTGACATCAGTAGGTGCTTGAATATTTTGGCCGCATATAAAATTATTACACATCGTTGTCCTATAATTGTATACAAGTTGATTATTGTCCGGAATGCAAACAAGAGGGAAGAGGTCGAGTCTGGAATATGTTGAGCTGCCTTCTAAAATTATGGTATTGCCCTTCAATAATTTCACTTGTTGTATCCAAAGAACTTATGCGAAGTTACAAAATCAAGTGCCCTGACATAAACCTTGAGGACAAGTTTACCTTTAAGGGCTGGAGTATTGTTGTAAACAAAGCTAATTCAATTGGGCGTGTAAAAGTGTTCATGAAGGTCGAGTAGAAGCGATGTTTCAGTGTTGGGTTTGTTTAGTTAGGAGGGAAAATTAGTAAATTAAGTTTAAGTTATTTGAGTTGGTGCTTTGAAGGTAGTATAGATATAGATATATATGGTAATAATTTTGCAGGAATTTAAACAACTAAGGTAGTATACGTGGGAAAAGTTTAGATGTGTTTTTGACTATAATTTGTAAAAAAAAATACCTATATAATTTTTTTAATAGCGTGTTAACATGTTAATAGTTATTGAGCAATACGCTAGGACTTCTACAACTAAGACAGAGTTATCTAACATGCGATGTGTAAGATAAATCCTATAAACCTTCTGTATTTCCAGGGCATCATTGAAACATAACACTCTCATTCCAGCCATCACGCCATCACGAGAAACTTAGGCATTCAAATGTTGTATACAAGAAAGTTGATGATTATGAGAGTAGAGCATAAAAGTAACACACAAATGTTGTTACGACAAAGTTGCATACAAGGATTTATGACATTGTTCATCTTTTTATGGATTCACATAGTTTAGATTTTTACTTTTGAAGTGATTTATTACAGTACAAAAAAAATCTAAGTTTGTTGTTTCTGTAAATTATCACATAACATAGTTAGAGATGACTGTAAAATATTCGCACACAATTATTATAGAAAAAAATGGTAATTACAACGAATTTAATAAACATTTCATATTCAAAAGGTATACATATGTCAACATAATGTTCGTACATAAATGAATATATTGACATTCATTATTTGAATGATGGATGTAGGTGTGTCCAAATTGTGTGCCCCTTAGGTAGCACCTTAGCTGTTTCAACCAGAACTGTGAAAATGTGCACACTCCTTAACAACAGTGTTACTTGTAATGTCAGTTCAAATTGTTTGTGCACTGAAGAATATTTGGAGTTGACACAATCCAAGAGACCATTGACAATGTAGTAAGAATTATTTGGCTTCAAGAAGTCCTTCCATATTTCGATATGCTTATTGAATAAGGTTGCCTGAATCTTTGTCCCCTACTTTTGATTTAAGCAACGATTGATGTCGGGAATAAAGTAAATACAAATGATAGTATAATGGGGTAATAAGTTAAAATGATTTTATCTCTTTGTCGACTAATAATGCAGTTCTCTAAGTGCCATGATGCGTCGAGGTCTTATAAGGTAGTATTGATCCCCTTTTAAGAACTAATACTTTAATAATACAGCCAGTAGAGTAAGTAGGTATATTGTTAATAGGTACACTTTGTTGTGATAATTCTACATCGGTCAGCATGTTGGACGAACCTGAATGCTAGCATACATTGTTACAAAGTAAAAATCATAAGAAAGAGATATTGATGTTGGAGTTACAAGGTTAACTTCAACTCTTTGAAGTGAAAACAAAGAAAGAAAGAAGAGAACAAATAATTTACTGCACAAAGGTTGATTTTTCATTAATCTAAAGTGGTGCTTAAATACTAAAAAAATGCAATAACTAAAGCCTATAATTAAGCCACTACTTTGTATATGATTCCATGATCATCAATATCCACTAATAAAACTAAGTTAACAGAACATGGCTTAAAAAATGGATAATGTCCAACATGGCTAAAAAAACTAGATAATGTCCAACAACTGCTTCAACTTTTAATGCAGTAACTGAGGCAATTAATCAACACTACTCTTTGCTTCAGTTGCTGCAAATTCTAAGGCTTTCTCTGAGAAATTCAAATCTGTTCTTTGACAAGGCTTTGGTAAACATATCTTCCAGTTGAAGATCTGTCTTGCAGTATTCTTTTCTCATCCGGTGTTCGATACCCACATTAGAGTCCAACTAATCCAGATTCACACTGTGTAGGGACCCATTCATGGAGAAGCGTTTCCTTTTGAGTGACAGAGTTCGGTGACGACCAGTCAGATCTTTGTGAATTAATTTTAGCTTTTCAGTGGCTCTCCAGGTTGCTTTCTTGAAAGAAAGTCTTGCTTGCTTGCCAAATTGACAAGTTCTGCAATTTGGTATTTTGGCTTCAAGATTAGGTAGCCCTTGAACTAAGTTTGTGAGTTAATCACAACAGCATGGTTAAAATGTCCGAGTATTTTATGCAAAACGTGTGCATTGATCTTAGTTGCAGAATAAGTTTTTTGCTCATGATCTAAAAGATCCAATGTAAAGATCCTTTCCTTCATCATTACCTTCAATAAGTTTCTGCCATCTTCATCCTTGATTTGACAATAATTGCTTTCAAAGAGAAGTTTGAAACCATTCTCAAGTATCTGTCCAACACTTAACATACTATGACTAATATTAGGCACAAAAACACATCTTTGATTAGTTTTGTACCTGAGGAGCATTTCATTTCCACAGTACCTTTACCTTCAACAGGAATATAGTCTTTATTACCAACTTTTACTTTGGAAATTACTGAAGTATCCAATTACTTGAAGATATCACGATCAAATGTCATGTGGTTTGTGCAATCACTGTCAATAAGCCACTTGTCACTCGAGCAGCTAGTTGCCAAACATGTCGTTATAAAGAGCTATTTTTCATCTTCCTGATTAGCTACCTATACAACATTAGTTTGCTGAGTGTTGTTCTTGCAAACCTTCTGATGATGTCCCATCTGCTGACATTTCTCACATTGGTGGTCTGGCCTTCTCCAGCATTTGACCGATGGATGACCCTTCTTTCCACAATACTTGCAACAAGGAAAATCATGTTTTGCTCCCCTATTGATCCCAGGAGAATGAGAACTTGAGTTTTCCTTCTTGTTCAACTTCTTATTTCCTTTGTCTCCCTGGTTTCATTGAACTTTTGCAGGTAGTGCACCCTAAACCGATCTTTCGAACCACATAAGTCTTCTTTATTCTTGTGCCTGCAAAGCATTCAATAGTTCTGCCAAAATAATCTATGACAGATCCTTAGAATTTTCCAGCGAGGAAATAGTTGTTTCAAACCTTTCGGGAACTATTAGGAAATTTTTTGAACTAATCTAGAATCAGAAAATTCAGAGCCAAGTAATCTTACATTGTTGGCAATGTTGAGTAATCTGTCAGAATACTCTTTGATTGTCTCTGAATCCTTCATCTTCTGAAGTTTGAATTCTCGGATCAGGTTAAGAGTACGCATACCTTTGATCCGTTCATCTCCTTCATATTCTTTCTTTAGGAAATTCCACATCTCAAAAGTTGATTTCAATGTCATAATCCTGACAAAGATTTCAAATGAGACTGTAGCGAATAACGTTGCTCTAGCCTTTGATTTTCTTGTTTTGTTTTCTTTGTGATTCCTCATCTGTGCCATGGTTGGATTTTCAGGCAAGGGAGAAACTTCGTAGTCCTCCTCAACAGCTTCCCACAAATCATTTGTCTCCATTTGTGCCTCCATTCTTGCTGCCTAGACATGATAGCCTTCACCTTTGAAGACAGGTGGTGCTAGTGCAGTGAAAGGAGTCTTTGAATCCATAGAAGAAAAAAACAAGAAGAGAAAAATATGTTTCTCTCAAATGCATGTCCCTCAAGAAGAGAGCTCTTGATACCAATTTGTTGGAGTTGTAAGGTTAACTTCATCTCTTTGAAGTGAAAACAAAGAAAGAAAGAAGAGAACAAATAATTTACTGCACAAAGGTTGATTTTTCATTAATCTGAAGTGGTGCTTAAATACTAAAAAAATGCAATAACTAAAGCCTATAATTAAGCCACTACTTTGTACATGATTCCATAATCAGCAATATCCACTAACATCTAAAAAATAACCACTAAACTAAGTTAACAGAACATGGCTTAAAAAAATTGGATAATGTCCAACATGGCTAAAAAAACTGAATAATGTCCAGCAACTGCTTCAACTTTTACCGCAGTAGCTGAGGCAATTAATCAATAATTGAATATCAAATATTTAGGATTTTCCAAGAAAGTAGTTTAAAGCTGTGGAAAGTACAATTACATTACAAAAGTAGATAAAAATGAATGACAGATTTGTATCAAACCAGAACTACGCTCTTACTAAAACATGTGCAATAAGTAGTGAAAAAAATGATTCAATCCGCGGTATACAAAGTATGGTGACTTGCTTTAACAAGCACAAGGTTTATTATTGGTCGTAAAAGTGCAATATGATCGAGATACAATATGATTTGAATATGTGATTTGAAATAGTCGATAAGCTGTAGTGACAACAAAAAATGGTAAAAACAGCATGAAGAAGAGAACTTTGGATTTTATTATGGAATAGTAAACATGGGTGAAGAGGAGTAAGCCGGAATGCCTGTTTGATGGATCTGGATATGTGATCTGAAATAGACAGAAAACTAATTATGACAAATGAAAAATAAGTAACGTGATAGAGCGACAAAGGGAAAATAATCAGAATAATGTGAAATCAAATGATGTAGATGGCTTGCTTAAACAAAAAGTAATTTTTGTTATTGAGGATTAAGGATGCTAATTGGGTCTTACCGGAGAAGTTGATGGCGGATAGCAATAGGTGTTTCTGTATCTATATGTGTAAAATAGAGCAAAGTGAGACCAGAGAAGTTCATAGCGGAAAACGGTGTTTCTATTTGTATATACAGAGCAAAGGGAGAAGGTGCATATCTTCAACTGTGGAAAGCAGCATTTCTGTATGTATATTTATATGTATAAAACAAAGCAAAGTGAGAAGGTGCATATCTTCAAATGTGGTGTCTATTAAAGTAGAGAGAGGTGGAAGACACGACCGTTGGTGAATTTGCAGGAGAAAGGATGTTTTGACGTTGTTTTTTATTAGCTCGGGGGTAAATGATGTTGTTTGGGTGGGAAGTGTGCCCACAGAACAATGACGCATAAGTTAATTTTCAAACAAATGCAATAAACAATCTAGAAGAGATAGAACATAAATAATTTTTTTGCATAATCAGAACTACGCTCTTACTAAAACATGATCGACAAGAGTGCAAATACAGTGTTACAACATAAACACCATAACAAAGAGATATTCAATATCACAGATTAAGGATTTCTAGAGAAAGTAATTTGAAACTGTAGAATTTACAATTACAATAGAAAGTTAGATAAAATGGGATGGCAGATTTGTATGACATGCTGCTAGCGTACTGAATTATACTATGGTTTGATATGTGAGACCGGCTGTTCTTTGGGTTGGGATTGTGCCCACAAAACAAGGATGCATAAGTTAATTTCAAAACAAAAGCAATAAAAAACATAGAAGACATAAAACTTTAGCAAGTTTATGTATAATCTGAACTACGCTCTTACTAAAACATATTCAACGAGTAGTGAAAAAACTGAGTAAATCCGTGGGATACAGATAATGGTGGCTTGCTTTAACAAGAACAAAGTTTATTATTGGTCGAAAAAGTGCAATATGAGCGGGATACAATATGATTTGAATGTGTTATTTGAAATAGTTGATAAGTTGTAGTGACATCCAGAAATGGAAAAAATAGCGTGAAGAAGAGAACGTTGGATTTTATTATGAAACAGTAAACATGGGTGAAGAGAAGTAAGGCAGAATGGTTGTTTGACAGATCTGAATAAGTGAACTGAAATAGACGCACATCTGATTGTGACAAATGGAAAATAAGCAACGTGATGTAGCGATAAAGGAAAGATAACCAGAACAGTGTGAAAGCAAATGACGTAGATGCCTTGTTTAACGGGAAAAGTATTTTTTGTTATTGAGGAGTAGGTATGCAAATTCGTGTCTTACTGGAGAACTTGATGGCGGATAACAGAAATAGGCGTTTCTGTATGTATATGTAAGAATTAGAGCAAAGTAAGACTCGATAAGTTGATGGCGTAAAACGACAAATGGCGTTTGTGGTTGTATATACAGAGCAAAGCGAGAAGGTGCATATCTTCAAGTGGAAAACAAAGGTGCATATCTTCAAGTGGAAAACAACATTTTGTATGTATATCTATATGTATAAAATAGAGCAAAGTGAGAAGGTGCATATCTTCAAGTTTGGTGTCTGTTAAAGTAGAGAGAGGTGGAAGACACGGCTGTTGGTGAAGTTCAAGTAGAAGCATGTTTCAACGTTTGTTTTTTACTGAGTGGGTAACTTAGTAACTTCACTTTAAGTTTTTTGAGTTGGTGCTTTTAAGGTAGTATAGATATAGATATAAAAGGTATATTTTTGGTGCAATGCAACAAGTCTGATGTTAGTGGTAGAATTTCTGATTGTTTTATTATTGAAAATACACTGCCATAATTTCTGATTGTTTTATTATTGAAAATACACTGCCATATATACATACAGATCACGTAAGAGTCCTAGACTAATCAATGTACAGAGTCCAAGACTAAGTCATGTACCGAGAATAACAATCCTATGCAAACTAAGCCACAATGAACGTTATCCTTCTTCATTCCTCCTCAAGTTGAGCTACGGTCTGGACCACCTTCAACTTGGATTTCAACGCAAGACACCGAGACTTTGACAATGGCTTCATCAATAGATCTGCAACTTGATCATGAGAACTAACATGCCGAACTGAAAGATTCTTAGCACGGACCTTGTCTCGAACAAAATGAAAATCAATCTCCATGAGTTTTGTACGAGAATAAAAAATGGGATTGGCTGTTAGGTATGTCGCACTCAAATTGTCACACCAGAGAATGGGAGTAGAAGAGGTAAAACAACCAATTTCTCGGAGCAAAAACTCCACCCAAGTGATTTCTGAAGTTACAGCAGTTAGTGCTCTATACTCTGCCTCAGTACTTGACCGAGATACCGCTTTCTACTTCCTTGATGACCATGATATCAAATGATTGCCCAAGTATATAGCAAAACTAGTGGTAGACTTTCTGTCATCCATATCTCCCCCCACCCCCACCCCACCCCCGCAATCAGAATTTGTATACCCATGAAGCAATGTAGTAGATCGACGTGAAAAGAACAGACCATGAGCTAATGAACCTTTGATATAGAGCAATATACGTTTCACTGCCACCCAATGAATATCCATAGGACAATGCATGAATTGAGAGACCATATTTACTGCATACGCCAAATCTGGATGCGTGAAGGTCAAGTACTGTAACCCACCAACTATGCTACGATACGATGTCGGATCATTGAATGGAACACCACCAGATGCTGAAAGTTTGGAACATGGGCAAATGGGAGTGCTAACAGGACTGCAAGACTCCATCTGGACACGTCGAAGGAGCTCCTCAACATATTTCCTTTGAGATAAAAATAAACCTTCACTAGTCCGAGTTGCAGCTATACCCAAAAAATAGGAAAGATTCCCCAAATCACGTACATCAAATTGGGATTGAAGTTGCGCAACCAAGGACATAATACGAGCAGGATTATTGCCAAGCACCAAAATATCATCTACATATATTAGGAAAAATATTTTGTCACTCGAAATAGCCATACCAGGCAGGATCTGCAAAGGTATCTGAGATACAGGAAGCTCGGAATTTAGAGGCTGACCTGGTTGAGACTGATTTGGTAAAGGAGTCAGGGAAGAGTTTGAAAGAGAATTGTTTGGAGATGGATGTATTGTAAGAGAAAGAGGTATCTGTATGGTGAGAGGATCTGCAGGGTTGTTGGTTGATTTCATGTGCACCACATCACCCTGCGAAGAAAATGGAAACATAGATTCATCAAAAACTATGTGACATGATACAAAAATTTTGAGGAAAGAGGATCATAACATTTATATCCTTTATGAATTTTACTGTATCCCAAAAACACACATGGTTTAGATCGAGGTGTTAATTTGTCCTTGGTGTAGGGACGAAGCCAAGGGAAACACAAGCAACCAAAAACACGTAACAGAGAATAATCTGGATCCTTTTAAAAAAGTGCAGAAAATGTTGATTGATTTTTCAACCGTGGTTTGGGTAATCTGTTAATAGCATACACGGCAGTTTCAAACACATTTGTCCAAAAATGAGAAAGAACATTGGCATGGTGCAATAATGCTCTACCAGTCTCGACAATATGCCTATGTTTACGTTCTGCACAACCATTTTGTTTGGGAGTGTAAGGACAAGAAACACGTTGTGTAATTCTATTATCACGTAAGTAATTAGTCAATGCTTGAAACTCCCATCCCCAATCAGCTTGAAAGCATTTAATAGGATGACCAAAGTATTTTTCAACAAAGAGTGCGAAATTGAATAAAAACAGAAAGAACATCAGATTTAAAGCGAAGAAAATAGATCCAAGTGTATTTACTAAAATGATCAAAAAAGATCACATAATAGTGATAACCATCATTAGAGACAACCGGGGAAGGTCCCCAAACATCCGAACAAATTAAATCAAGAGGGCCATAAGCTTGAAAACTAGACTCACTAAAGGAAATCTTATGACTTTTACTAACGGCACTAGTAGTGCACAAACTAGGAGATTTACTGGACTGCAAAAACAATAGATGGTAATGCTTGATGAACGGTAGGATAAGCTGCATGGGCGAGACGAGCATGCCAAACACCAAGAGAAGCTGCAAAGGAAGCTGGAGAAGCTAATCTTTTCACAGGAAGTGAGTATAGGCCTTTGTTAGTCCGCCTTGTGTGTAGTGGTACCCTCGTTGCCAAATCCTTAATCAAAAAATGGTTAG
This sequence comes from Capsicum pubescens, assembly GCA_030864215.1. Lineage (NCBI taxonomy): Eukaryota > Viridiplantae > Streptophyta > Magnoliopsida > Solanales > Solanaceae > Capsicum > Capsicum pubescens. The sequence goes on along the minus strand of CM061540.1, from coordinate 267,956,293 downwards.
GAAAGAATTCAACAGAAATATTGTTAGATGCAGTAAAAGAACTAATGGAAATTAAATTTTGAGTAGCAGTTAGAACATGAAGGATATCTTCAAGTTTGAATTTTTTGTCGGAAGCAACAATAGAGCTTGCACCTATATGAGAGATCGGTAATTTAGTGTCATTACTTAGAGTTACTTCTTCGGGACCTTGATATTCAGAATGAATTCCAAGTTATCAAGATCAGATGTTAGATGATGTTTGGTGCCACTATCCATCAACCAATTTTGGGTAGGTGAATTTTGGGTAGTTGCTAGGTTGGAGACAGGTCGTCCAGAAACCTGAGTGCCATTAGATGTCTTGGCAGATGGGAAAACTCGTGCGATATGGCCTTTTCCTTCACAATTATAACAAATAATTATTGACATGTCTGGGGTTGAAGGGATATTGGAGGATTGTGCGGTGCTCTGGAAACCACGTTGTTGAGTACTCTGAGAATAGCCATGATTTTGAGAGCCATGATTTTGAGAACTTCCACGACCCCTATTACGTCTACCTAGACCACGACCACGATTGGGGGTAAAGGAACTGTGAGTGTAGTGTGTTGTGGGTGCTATGACATTAAGAGTCTCATCTCTCTTTAGTTGCCGTTCTTCATTCAACAATAATCCATATAAAGCGTCAAATGAGATATCCTCTTGGCGCGTTTCAAGAGATCTTGTAAAGGGACGATAAGCTGGTCCTAGTCCAGCAAGGACGAATTCGACTAATCATTATTAGCATCAGGATGTTGCAATGCAGCCAACTTGTCCGCAATTCCTTTCGCCTTTTGGACTCGATACTGGTATTTTCTCTCTACAATGTGTGTAGTTGTGTCTTCAACTCATGAATTTGAGGCTTCGACCTGAAGCATAGGCAGCAACCAGTTTGTTCCAGGTTGTTTGAGCCGTCTCAGCACTAACTAGTTGGGCTAATATTCCTTCAAATACGGAAGCGACGATCCAACTTAGCACATCTTCTCTCAACTAAACGTGATAGTTTGGGTTAGGTAGTTGATCGGACAGAAACTTATCCAGAATCACCTGACTACCAAGTCCACAACCTCGAACCATCAGAAGGAATTGCGTCTTCCATAGCAAAAAATTTGATGATGTAAGTTTAAGTGGTAACTGATGAGCAAGACTAGGAGATGGTAGGGTGGAACTCTGTATTCCAACAATTGTTCCCGACAAAGAGGGAGTTGATGATGTGGTGTCGTCCACCATTGAAGCTGGAGTAAAGCTTCTGTCTCTCTAGCCGTAGGTTTTCTTTTTGGGTTGTTTTAACCTCTTAGGGCACTGATACCACGATAGAATTTCTGATTGTTTTATTATTGAAAATACACTGCCATATATACATACAGATCACGTAAGAGTCCTAGACTAATCAATGTACAGTCCTAGACTAAGTCATGTACCGAGAATAACAATCCTATGCAAACTAAGCCACAATGAACGTTATCCTTCTTCAGTTAGGAGTTGACGACCATGAATGTTGGGCACGTGCATGAAGGAAAAGGAGAAAGGCAGCATTGGTGTTCAAATACAACAACAACAACAACAAACCCAGTATATTCCCACATAGTGGGAACACAACAGCATTAGTGTTCAAATATAGGGTATAAGTGTTACTACTTACACTAGCTTAAATGGATGCGATGACCGGGATCCATCAGGAGAAAGGGGTTCTACTTTAATTTGTGAATGTGTTACCTGTGTGACCTGTATGCATTAATCAAAATCATACCTTATTCCAAATGATCAACGCACAAATCAACAAATCGCTCAAGCATTTACATCAATCAACACCGAGTACATCAAACAGTTACAATTCTTTCAGCAGATGATAAGCATCATACAAACAATTCACAGACCATCTTTTTCTTTAAATTCCTATGGTTTTTTTTTTCAGTTTATCAGTGCTTGCTGCATGCGTGCAAGCAAGAAATAAATAAACAGAATCATAGAACAGCTTTGTTGGCTGCTCCAATATTCCATCTTTGCTTCTGCTGATTCTCTTTTGGAACTCTTCTAGCACTACCAAGGACTCTTTGAGCCATCCTTCCCCTGCTACCAATGGAGATCCTAACTTTCTCCATTGCTACGTTGACGCCAACTCTTCTGACGTTCTGCTGCATAGGGGACTTGAACTGCATTTTCTTCTGAAGACTCCTTCTCAAGACACTGCTGAGCTTCTTACTTGCTGTCTTAAGCTCTTTCGGACTATCCTGTGCTGTTGGTTCAGGTAAGCATTTTGAACCAGCATCATCACCATCCTCCTCTACCTCCTCTGATTGAATTGGCCTCAATGGAAAAAGTGAAGGCGGCAACTTGGGTACAGCTGATACAGTGCGCATAGGGATTAGAGAGTTACGGCGTGGAGCAGGTGTAGGCAGAATCCTCTGTGCAATAGTGCACATAGAAGCTCTACCCATCCTCTTTGGAACAATTGGTTGTTCATCAATATCCGGATTGTTTTCCTTGTTTTCTTTTTCTGTCAGGTCATTGTGCTTCACAGGACAATCCACAGTAGCAGAAGCCACCGGGAGTTTGTGGGAATTGTTCTCAGTAAGTGGTCGAGTAATATTAAGTGGATACTTATTTTCATCATAAATCTTTGGAGCAAAAAGTTTGCTGGCAAGTGGTGGCCTCATAGGTGCAGCATCTTCCTCCTCGTTCTGTTGTCTCATATGCTGTTGCTGAAACTGTTCAGCAATTTTAGAGTCAACGTGTTGTCGAGCAAGTTTTCTCTCAACAAGAAGTTGTGATTCTAGTTCTTTAATCTGCATCATATTGACAGTCTAATCAGCTAAAATGTAATAAGTCAACGCAAGTTGCATACTTAACATTATCTGAAAAAGTTCGAGTTCAAACCTTGTCCTGGAGGCTTCTGTTTTTCATATCCTTCTCTTTCAATTTAATATCCAAACCATGAACTGTATCCTCCATCTTTTTCATCTGAAAATCTTTGTTCTTCATATCTTGTTTGCCCTTTTCAATCTGACAAGGTAAATAAAATTTCCGAAAGGCAGGGAGATTAGTTTAGAGGAAACTTTTAAAAAAGTATGTAAATTTCGAAACAGAAATTATGCTACCATCTGTTTGTATTTCAGAAGCTCCATACTATCCACTTGCTTCTTTGCTGGACCTAACTCTATACCTCGAACTCGACTAGCAAAATTTAATGAGCAAAGAGTCTCACTCAAGTCATTCGTATTTGGACTGATCTGTACAAACATCAGCGTCTTTGAATCTCCTCCTGCAAAATAAAAAGTCTATCAGGTCCTAGTTGTTTATAGTTTGTTCTGAAGTTCATGAATCAAGCAAGTCAAAGAGCAATACCTAGAGAGTCTTGGAGCAAATGAGTAAGTTTCGAGTTCCTGTCAGACGATGAGAAAAAAGGTAATCAGAAAGGAGATATTACACCAAATAAAATTGAGAATGTGCACAAAAATATTGCACGTACCGGAATGGAATATGTGCGCTTTTTGTTGCAAGTGAAGATATCACATCTCCAAGGGCAGAAAGAGATCTGTTTATATTTTGGGTTTCTTTTAGCCTTTCACCCTGTACTTCTGTCTTTGCTATCCTCTCACTTCCTGCTAAATCAACTAGCCACAATTTGCTTCTTGTACATTCCCCATTTAGTAAATTCTCCCCCTTTACCATTACACAATGTATGCTACATGCAAAAAGTACCTGATTAGTAATAGTGACATAATGTGTAAGCAAACGAAAATCTACCATAAATTATGATGCACAAACCAATGTGATCTGCTGCTGTGCTCATTTGCATTGGTTGATCCGATTGCCCTTGCATTGCTACCAGTTCGTAAGGCTTCCCAAACCTCATTCATATTATTCACATGGGCCTCAACTAGTCCAGGAACATGATGCATTCCTTCTCCATCTTGCTTGATTTCAAGTCTAAAATGAAATCATGGAACCAACATGAAATTGTCATATGGAAGTCCACCGTAAGGAGAAACAGATTGATCATTCTCAGCAATACAAGTTAAACTGACAAACAATCAAACTTTAGTGAAATCCATCGACTTGAAATGAAGCCATCAGCAGTGGGAAAACTTTACCTCTACTACAGTTGCAAGATGGTCTGCAATTAGACAATAAGGTATTCACTAGCTACAGGATTTTTGTTTACTAGCTACAGTGTTCTCTTGTTCTTAACAACTTGACAAGTGTTAGAAGTACTACTCCCCTAGCTTGTAAACAAAGTGAGCAAATTATTTTGTAGCTACCTTTTCATGCCTTGTTGTGATCCTGAAACTAGCAAATCTCGAATCTGCTCATTGTATACTTCCAATACGCTTACTGATATTTCAAAATGAACTGCATTCTTTCGCTCCTCAATAATGCGGAATAGCTCCTCCAGAGTCCGGTAATTGACCCCACGAGATTCTTCTGTGCCTTCCATTGTAAATGTCTTGCCGGTACCTGTCTGGCCATAGGCAAATATGCAGACATTGTACCCATCTAGAACTGAGGTCGCCAGGGGAGCAGTGTCCTCAAAAACTTCAGCTATGGTAATAAGCAAGAGGAAATCGTGTAAATATGGAGAAAATGCACCTCACCAAAATAATTGGTTCCTATGCGTGATTATTGTTGCTGTATCTTAGATAATTTGGTCACAACTTATTTTATCTTTTTGGGTGCTTACACTTATCCAGAGCATTATAATGAATCCTTTTCTGTACATGCTATTGGGACACTAACTTCAGATATGTTTATAGAAACTGTTATAAAGTGTTGGACAAGAGGTGCTCCACATTTCTGCTTCTTTCTCATGATCTGTAGGAGTTTGCCATAATTTCTTTGTCCTGCGAGATTTCTACGTTTATAGGTTAGCAATTTACTTCTAAAGAATTTCAAATAACAGATCCTTGCTTGATATATTAATATATGAATTTTGAGTTTAGACTAATGGCCGCTATAAATCAAATTATTATGTTTTAGATCAAGGACTTGTTTTCTTTAATGCCTCCAAATTGGATGTTTTTCTAACTCTGTGAACTCTTTTTTGTTGAGAACTGATGTCATTTCTTGGATTCAAAACCACTAGTCAAATCACATGTTGACAACAATCATAAATTTAGATAAAGTAAAAGTCTAGCATTACTCAAAAATTAGTCCCTTAGACTTAGAGGGTCTTTTAGTACCATTGAAGATTGCTCCCTGAGATCAACAAGTACTCATTCTAGCACTACTCTTTCAGCAGTTTTCTAACTTAGCACCACTGTGCTCCTTAGCTAAAGTGATTGCTAACACTAAACTTAACTTACATCAAGACTGATTGGCCTAGTTACCTTGGTCAGCTTGGGGGCTAAAAATGGCATCAAATTTGAAGGCCTTTTTAAACATGCCGTTGGACTTCACAGTGAGTTCCCCATCCTTTGCAGCTTCAAAGTCAATTGCCATTGAAGCTCCTGCAGCTGTCTCTTCGGCGTTCAAAGGCCTACATCGGCAAAAGACCCTAATGTTTCCTGAAGAAATCCAATAGAGTTAAGCAAGCATATGATAATGAATTAATTGCTCTTATAAGTGATGTAACGTACTGATCCCTTACCTTTTAAATCCAAAACCTTGTTATAAAGTTCCTTCTGTTCCTTAGCACCCTTGATAAACTTGATCTTGAGATCTTCATGCAATTCAACTTGTTGCTTTACTGTGATCATAAGAAGAGGAATAATTAGCACATCAACTTCACTTCAATGAAGCTAAAGGATCTTATTTTTAACATAAATGAACTGAGTGGCTAAAACATATTTACATTTGTTCTGAATGGTTGAGCTCATATCTGCAAAATCTGCTAGGAATTGCCGCTTATATGATAAAGCTTCTTCAGAAACTTTAATCTGATCCATTTTCAGAATCTGCAAAATAAATTTGGAACAATATCAATAACTTTACTTAATTGGTACAAGAAACATATGAAACAAGCATTAGTTACCTTCAAATTCCTTGTCAGGTCTCTCAAGGATGAAAACCACCTGCTCTTTTCTTTCACTTGGCCCTCAATTGCAAAAGCTATAGACAAAGCAACATTAGCATATTTGTTTTGGAAAAGTTTAAGCAGTTCAATTGAAGAGAAGTAATTTCTGTACCAAGTGATCCAACGTGCATTGACTTGCGCATGAGCTCATTCTGAAGCTCATTTAAGGCCTTCCGAGCTTCAGCACATTCTTTGCATTTTAGTTCATTCTCTCTTTTAAGTTCCTCCACGTGCCTCGTTACTTCTTTCAGTTCTTTTTCCTGAGATACATTTGTTAATTGAAGCTCTCCGTCTGCCTCAATATCACCGTTTACCTGGATAATAGCAAAACAAGCATATTAATTCGAGCTTCTAATGATTCGTAACCACAACTCCTCTTTTAATAATGAATAAGTCATTAAAGATTTGAACCTCTAGTGAGTTTCTTTGCCGTAAATTTTCAGAAAATTCAAGTAATTCAAGCTCTCCGGTACCTGATATACAAGCATTCAAGTTACTCTAGTTTATCAATATGTAAAGTAAAAGATGGCATGTGAATCAAATCACAAGATGTTAAAAAGTAGCTACACATTCTAATAGTTTCTCAACTTACATCTTGAAGAAAGTTTCCTAATAGAAATGCCACAAACAATTGGCATTCCTATTACCCCTTCAAATCTTATGAAAATTCCTTCTTCACCATCAACACGAGCTTCAAGGTCAGATATTAGCAGGGGTGTATTTGCTCCCACACGGGCAAAGATGTCTAATGACGAAATAACCTACACAAAGTTTCAGCCCAAATCCAACATTAAAACTGCAGCATTTTGAATAACATTAAAGACAATAATTAGACTAAGAAGACTGATTCTCACCTTGTGCTCTTGAATAAAAACATCAAAGACTCTCAATCCATGAGAACCATCAGTTAACACTACCTCCGCAAAATGCAGATCAATTAGATAAAATCCAGCACCTATATTGTTAAAGTGGTACGAAGAATTTCCAACGCGTGCAGTTTGGTAAACACTAGGAGATACACTCTCCTCAATTCTAGTCTCAATACTCAGAACATTGCCTCCACAGAAATATTTATCCTCCGAAAATTGAATGCCACTTTCAGAACTGATGCAATCTGTCGATCCCACATTAATGCTAACTATAGGTACTGAATGATCTGATGAATTCTCTTCAACCCCTGGTGGAGAAGGAAGCTCAAAATGATCTGGCAGACACAAATCTTCGTCCTTCAATCCCTGATAATCTGTTGACAAGTTTGAAGCAGCTTGGGCCTCTTCAGAACCCTTAATTCCATTTTCTAGAGAAATGGAGCAACCCTTCAAAAATTCGGGTGAATTTCCATAGCTTCGCGCAGGAATATCTGGTGATCCAGTACAGATCACCAAATCAGGAGATGTTAATGAAAACCCCAATATGTCTCTGCCTAGTAAATTTCAAGAAACAGTCACCTTGATGAATTCAAAATCTTGAAAACCCCTATGATAAAGAAAATCAAATCTTTTACAAATTTCTCACCATTAATCACACTTCCTGCAATTGGGTCCTTGAAACTTTCAGCATTGCACCCTTCCAAGAAACAAATCAGAATACAAAAAACACAATCAATCGAAAAATCTCCTTTTTCAAGAATTGCTCTATTGCACCTCTTTTTTGTTGATAACGAATTGCTCTATTGCACCTCTTTTTTGTTGATAACGAATTGCTCTATTGCATCTAAAATGAATGTAATTCAAAACAGGGTTGCACAATTACCAACAACAACAACATACCCAGTGGATTCCCACAAAGTGGGTTCTACAAAGGGTAAAGTGTACACAGACCTTACCACTACCTCTATAAGGTAGAGAGGTTGTTTCCGAAAGACACAACTCAATTGAGGGTTGCATAATTACCCTCAACTCAAAATTTTGGAACAACCTAAGACAAACAGAGAAAAAAAATTCAAATCTTTAACAATTTTCCCACCAATAATCACATTTTCTGCAATTGGATTCTTGAAATTTTCAGCATTACACCCTTCCAGGAAACAAATCAATACACATAAAACACAATCAATCAAAAAAAAAATCCCCGTTTTCAAGAATTGCTCTACTGCGTCTAAAAATGAGTATAATGCAAAAAAAGGAGGTGCTTTATTACCCTCAATTCAAAATCTTGAAAACCCTTTTTTTCAAGAATTGCTCTAAAACTGAGTGTAATGCAAAAGGGGTGATAAATACCCTCAATTCAAATCTTGTAAAACCCCTTTTCGAGAAAATCTTCTCATTTTCAAGAATTGCTCTACGAATGAGTGTACTACAAAAAGGGGTGCATAATTACCTGGACTCTTGATTGGGCTTGAACAATCAGAATCTTCTTCCATCAATGTATTTCCTAAATCACGCGACGACAAAAAGGGGTCTGCCAAAATACAATAGTAACACAATAATAATAATAATAATAATAAGCTACAACTCAATATAACAATTGACATAATTTGTATATACCCGAAATCAAATATCTTACAGTAATTGTGGGAGCTAATTGATAGTTGTTGTTGTTGTTGTTGTTGGGAAGAAGAAGAAGCATCAGTAATAAGAAGTGGATCATGCCACTCATCAACATCCATTGATAAAGTGGGAAGAGAGTTTTGAAATGAAAAAAGTGTAGTGGGGGTAATCAAATACACTGCAGATTTCAAAGGCAAAAAGGGTAAAAAGGGATTCAAGAAAAAGAAAGTTCCATTTCAAAGGCCGGTAATTTCTCCATTTCCAGTGTTATGATGAAAGACGAACGTTGCTCTTCTTTTGAAATTTGAAAATAACAGACCGGGCCAAAATAAAATGTTAAACATAAGAATTTTCAATTGGGCTACCTTTAGGACTCTGTTTGCCTTGCATCTTGTTACACAATCTATGGGAAAAATTTCACAAAACCATAATTTAAGATATTTAAATTATTAAAAAAAAATCTTCAATTAATAAGAATTATAAAAATCTCTTATTTAGATTCTCTCTCTTTAAAAACTCTAGATACATAACTTTTACCTAAACAAAAAAGGGGTAAAAGTCATAAATGGCCACTCGGCAAAAACAAATGACACGGAAATGATCAATGTTTCAAAATTCCAAAATCTAGTCATTTTATTTGCTAATTAGGCGGTTGACTCCTTTTGGACCACTGCTATCCTTTTCTAAAAAGAAAAAAAATTGCTTCCTATTAATTTTTTAAAAAAATTGTTCTCTATTATTTTGGACCACTGACCATTTGCTAAATTTTTCTTCTATTTTATTTGATTTTTCTTGTTATTCCACTATTATTATTTTTTCTTGTTGTTGTGTTTTCTTCTTTTCCCCCTTTTTTGGTTGTGCTCATTTTTATTCTAAAAAATTGATATTTTTATTTATTTTTTAATTCTATCAATAAAATAATCAAATACAAATTTATAATATCGTAATCAAATAAAATTTTATAGTTTTTAAAAATATAAATTTATAATATCGTAATTAAATAATTGTATAGTTTCTAACTACAATAATTATTTAGATATAAATTATATACCACATTTATACAGTTTATATGCATCCTATACATATACATATTCTATACAACAATGATACAAATTCTATAGAGATCATATATATAAAAAAATATATTCTATACAATACTTATACAATTGTTTTATACATTCTATACAACAATTACTCAATTTTTATACACATTCTATACGATCTTTGGCTACAATAATTATTCAGATACGTATTTTATACAACAACTACACAGTTTCTATAAACATTCTATGCATACGTATTTTATACAATAACTATACAATTTCTGTACACATTCTATACATTTTTTATCTATTTTTTATACACATACATATTTAATATAGCTATACAATTTTTATACATATATCGTATATAGGTACATATTCTTTACAATAATTATAACTTTTTAATATAATTTTATTTAATTGATATTTTTAACACATTTTGTACAGGTTCCATAATATCTTATATTGATACATATTCTATTTAATAATTATATATTTTTATCAAATTATATTTAGTTATTATTTCTTTTAAATAAAAAAGCAGATTTTTTTAGTTAAAAATTTTATACAATTTTTATACACATTCTATACAACCTTTAGCTGCAATTATTATTCGGATATGTATTTTATACATCAATTATAAATTTCTTTACACATTCTATACAATTTTTAATATATATTTTATACATACATACATATATATATCTATAATATATTAAAAGTGTGAAGACCCTTAGAAAAGTGATTTGAACTTTTTGCCCTTCATTAAAAGACTCTCCTTTAGACAAAACTGTCTTTTCACTTTTTTTTTAATTTATTATTTAATTATTTTTATTATATTAACTAGACTCCTAAAATATATGGAACTCCTAAAATATATGAAAGTAGAATCAATTAATATTTTTCTTTGTACTGATCAATTAGAAAAATACTCCCAAAATAGGATAGAATAATATTCCTAAAATAGGACTCTATTAAGGAAATACTTCTATAAATATGATTGATACTTATCTAACTTAATTCGGTTGCATGTCTAGATTGGTGGATGCTTAATTTTCTAACCCAACATAATAAAATTCAACGTGTGCGTATATATATGTGCGTATATATATATATATATATATATATATATATATATATGCATATATACATATATATATCTTCTTTGTTTTCATTCAAGTCATTCTTTAGTGTCAAAATTTTCGCTCAGACAAGAATTATTTTTATCAAAATTAAAGCTTTGTGATCACTATTGTACTATTTTGTTATAGTTTACAGGTTGTAGATGAATTTACAGGTGATAGATGAATGTCGGTCGGCTTTGAGAAAATTTTTTAGGTAAAGGTTAGGTTTGTTTTTATATCTCTGTTTTAAGAATTTTTTTTTGTGTGTAAAGGTAAAGTTTAGTTGTATTATTTTGATATCTCTATTGTCGTATTATTTTGTTATAGTTTACAGGTGGTAGATGAGTGTCGGACGGCTTTGAGAAAATTTTTCTGTAAAGACTTTGAGAAATATTTTTGGTAAAGGTTAGGTTTAATTAAATAAATTCTCCAAAAGATGTTGAATTTAATTATGGAAATTATTGTATTCATCTTTATTATTTAAACAAATATCCTATTTAGTGTAACATTTGAACTCAATAAAGGGAGGTACACGCGCGAAACGCGTACACCTAAACTAGTATATATATATATATATCTAATAAGAGGCGAAAGGCAAGAAAAGTAGGCAACTCTCCGTCAATATGCTTGTTTCTCCTGACTACTTCATAAGTTGCTTCCTCCGTGATTTTCATTATGTGATCTTTAATTAATTATTATAAATTATTTATGTATTAAAAAATTAATAATATTTAATAAAAAAGTAAAATAAATATTTATGATCCTGCCTGCTTCATAAGTTGCTTCCTCCGTGATTTTATTATATCATCTCTAATTAATTATTATAAGTTATTCGTGTATTAAAAAATTAATACTAACATTTAATAAAAAAGGTAAAATAGATATTTATAACTTGTCTGCTTCAGGTGCTTCACCCGAGTATTTTTGTATAGTAATTTTATTATATCACTTCTAATTAGACGTGTCTGCTTTGTTGTTTTAATCGTGATTTTACTATGTCACTCCTAATTAATTATTATGACCATTAAAATTCTTCACAGGTATTTTTTATAGTAATTTTGCTATATCACTTCTAATTAGTTGTTGTGAGTCATTAAGACATGTCTGCTTTGCTTCTTCAATCGTAACTTTACTTTATCACCCATAATTAATTATTATGATCATCTAAGTATTTGAAAATTATATAAAAAATATTATAAATAATAAAAGTTAACAACTTAAAATATCTAAAAATAATAATATGTTGTACATTTTAAAAAATATGTAAAAAAATACTACAAATCACAATAATTAAGATAAATTTTTAAAAAATATTTGTTGGGATTAGTAACTAGTAAATATATATATATATATATATATATATATATATATATATATATAATAGAACTATACAATTTCTATACATATATCTTATATAGATAGATACATATTTAATATAATAATTATATTTAATTATTATTTTTAAACAATAACAAAAGCAAAATATTTTTCGGTTAAAAAATTTGTAGTGAAAAAAAAACTGAGTAAAGGGTCGAATGGCCCATGGGAAGGGCCGAAATTGGCCAAATGGCCCAATGGCCATAAAGTGTCCTTTTTTTCTTCCGACAGGACACAGATGTCCATATGCTCAAACTTGGGCTATTTTTTTTAAAAAAGGTTACACAATGTCCTTTTGCCTAAAAAATTAAGATATATTTACTGCCCCCTAAAATTTTATCTTAATATCTTCTCGTCACCAATTTAATACTATTAATGTCTAATCTCCTACTCCTTCAAAGTATTTTTCAAAAAAAATTTGCTTTCCTATTCTCTGCCGGAGTATCCAACAGAGAAACACGAAACAACAACGGTGTACGGTGTCTCGGATCACCGTCAATCCTTAACCCAACAAACAACGATTCAATAGACAACTAAGGATGAAACTCTGTGAACTCTGTTAACCCATTCTGTCAAAGAAAAGAGAATCTGACACTTCTAAACGAAAAGGTGTTGTTTCAAAAAGAAAATTTGTTGAAGTTACAATGAGAGACATCTTACTAAAGATTTTCAATTTTTGTATCTGAGCATTTTAATTTGAGATATTTTTTATTTACTGAAGATACATAATTTAGCTTGGTTCTATATGCATGTTTCAGGTGCATATTTTTATAATTGTACGCCTGGAATATTTTTTTGATATGTATCTCTTTCATATACATGTATACAGTTTGAAGGTTTCTGTATGTGTCTCTTTTAAATTATGTATCTCTGTACCTGATACATTTTTTGTATTGTGTATCTCTTATACTTTTGTATTTTAAATCTCATTTTTTATACTGATACATCATGTCTTACCATGATATGTTTTTAATCAATAGTTGTATCTCTTTTTTCAGGGTTTGAAATTCATTGCAAAAAGTTGAAAAAGGGAAATGACACCAAGAGAAAAAAGAGAAAAGCTAAAGAAAAATGAATCTGGACGTTGAATATGTAGAAGAATATTTCAAAAAAATTACATTATTAACTAAGTACCATTTTTGGGGGATATTTAGATGTTAATTAGAAGATCCGTAGAGTAAATTACTCCTTAAATGAGTTAACTACTGTTACTTTTCATAATTATAGTGAATTAGTTATTTCTTTAGATGTAACATCAATCATGTAACTCTTTTAATATTATGTATCTGAAAAAATTAAAAATTAAAATTTTATGAAATTTTGAAAATAAAAATTAGGATATGGTGTAGTTATGGGTAAACTAGTCTGAATTTATGTAAAAATCTCATCTATCATGTAGTTAGGGCACGTTTGGAAAAAAAATTATTTTGAAATTACTTATTTCGAATTAGTTATCAAGATTAGCTATCTCGTTCTCAAGTTGAGATAAAAATAACATTATAATCTCGGAATAACTAATCATCGAATAACTTATCTCATGCATTTTATCCATGCATTTTATTCTAATCAAATATGGGATAAGTTCTCATCCTAAAACTAATCCCGATATTAGCTATCCATTATCCCTTGTACCAAACGTTCGCTTAAAGTTATAATTAAGGTGAATTTATCTACTTCCTCCATCTATCTTTACTTACCCACTGTTGAGTTGGCACATTCCTTATAAAATAATAAATAATAGGGGTATTTTTACTATATCACCCTTTTGAATATGATAAACTCATATTAGGCAATGACTATAGTTAATAACTAAGAGTAAAATGGACAAAATGATAAATTATCCATAATTTTAAAAAAATAAAATTGGACAGATAATGTTGAACATCGATTTTTGGTAGCATGAAGAAGTAAAATGAACTCATGAAGTATTAATTAACTACTTTGATTTATGGTCATTTTAGTCAATTCTTTAGAAAGTTCAACGTGTTCCTAAGGAGTTCCTATTTAGAGAATTAAGGAGTATTATGATCAACTTTTTAGAAACAAAATAAATAGTCCTGTTATTATTTTTGAGTATGGCACGATCTAAAAAGGGGTCATGATAGCTTTTGTGATGACTCAACATTAATAAGTAAGTCAATCATCCAAATCGATAAGTAAAATCGAAAACAACAACAACAATATAATTCAAAACGAGACTTCTAAAATGAAGTCAAATCTATACAAGTATAATAATAGCGGAAGTTTGAAAGAAATGCCATAAATCACTCCAAACCCGGTGTCATAATGTAAGAGCATCTAGTATAATATTCGAATGTTAAAAATGCACATTTGTCTCTGAATAAAAAATAAAGACAAGTAAGGATAGATGAGGTCCGAATCAGCCCCGAACTCTAGAGCAAATCAGTACCTCAAAAATCTGAAATCCCTCATAAAATCAAACGTCATGTGAGGTGCTCGTCCTAGAATCTGCATCGAAAGGGTACAGTAGGGGTAAGTACGATCTACACGTACCCGGTAAGTATCATAGGCCGACTGAGCAAAGCAGAAAATAAGAGAAGTAAAACAAAACTATAAGCACGTCATCTGCAAGCAGAAAAATCTCAACGGTAGCTCAAACCATCTCCACTAACAGTTTTAATATATATATAGAGAGAGAAAAATAAAAACAATACAGATATACACAAAAATGTACTGAAACTAAGTGCAAGTAAAGGAAACTAAAGAAACCATGAAAAATGGGTATGTAAATACAATACAATACAATACAATACAATACAATACAATACAATGTGGATGGGATGAATGGTGAAAGCCATCACATGATTTTTTTATATACACCCATCAAGCTCGCTTCTCCCAGGTAGGATTCATGGAGGGTCCGCAAATCCATATACTATATCTCGTACATCAACCTCAACTCATCGCTTAACTCGTGTTCACGGAGAGGATTTTCATAAAAGTGTCTCATTTTCTTTCAAAAATAGTATTTCTCAATGCTACTAGTACTCGTGAATGTATGTGCATGGGGTGAGGATGTAATGCTCACAATCAACTCAATATAATTATATCTAATCCATCGAGCCCGCACACATACACACATATATAAATGAGTGTAGAAACAATTCACTATGTCAACAATTCATGATTATCAACTCTAATTAGGCACCATCGGAATAAATATGCATGTAAGACATCATTAATATCATATTAGTGCCTAACTCGGATATTTCTATCATGACAGAGAAGCCAATGCTCAATAATGCCTATAGCAAAATAATCCCCCCCACAGGTATTATATTTAGAATGAAGCCATTTAAATGCATAGATAAGGACAATAATATCAAATAAAGCCCCACACACGGGCAACACACAATATCAGATATCAAAAGTCAACGACAATAGAGTATAAGCTCCTACGCAGGCATACATCATTAATAAAATTCTCGAAATGTAAATCTCATAGCTATTTTCCCCAACCCATAGCATACTTTACTTATATATTAACTATCCAATTCAATCTAAAAGAAGTTAGTCATAACTTACCACGAAACAATGAAATTCCAGCCTAAAGTGCTTCCATATGGAGTCTTCTCCTAATGAACATGCTCAGAATCAACTACAACATTCAAATATAGCATCTACGTGTTAAAAGAAAGCCAATTACACCCATATTGTCCATATTCGAGTCGGATCCAAAATGGATTCAAAAAATGAGTTAAAAAATGAAAGAAGTAATATCGAAATTTTATTTTAAAATACATTTCCCAAGGTTATAGGAATTTATAGGTGAAAACCCACACAAAATGAATTTAAAATAAGGTCCAAATCGAAGAAATAAATTTTTTTGAACTTTATCGGTAAGAACCCCAAATTTTCATTTTGAAATCATGATTAAAGATGTTTTTGATGATATCATCGATGAAAAATAATTGAATTAAGTTTTTGGATCTTATCCAAGCCCAAATGGTAAAGAAATCCTTAAGAATTGCCCAAACTCAAAGTTCAAAGGTCCAAAAATAAAGAAAAACGTAAAAATAGGGCTTTTATTCTGTTCAGTAAATAGTGTCTTGCGTACGCGGTCAATCCTTCACGTTCACAAAGGCTAATACTGACCAGCCAACTAATTTGACCTTCACATTCGCGAAGGTCCATGACTCCAATCCTCACATTCGCGATAGTCCGATTGCGTTTGTGGAAACGGGACTGAACCGACCTAATACGATTACCATTCGCAATCACGGCCACCACCTCACGATAGCGATGAAGGGGATTTTTCTTCTCCATATTCGCAAATAAGGTTTTACACCTGCACCAGATTCAGCAAATTAGTTGATTTGCATGGTTTCCAAAAATTTCAAACGGACCCTCAAATTTGTTCGGAATCCGACAAAAGTAAATCAAATATGCTACTAAGCTAATTTCAATGTTCTGAACTCAATAGTGATATTGAATTTTTGAAAAGAATTATTTACACTGAAATGACCCTCGAGACCCCTTTTCACTATTTTTTAAATGAAGGATCGAAATGGGATGTAAAGGTTCTGAAATCGAACAAACCACGGTACTAATATAAATTTAACATTTCGGATTTGCTGGCGCAGTTCAAATTGTCATCCGACGCTCAGATCATCATATATTTATCAAAGTCAATTCTATGGCTTTTGAAGTCTCTAAAATCCTCAAACTCATCCTAAATATTTTCGATCGCATTGGAAACCATGCCAATCATCCCTACACCTCAAAATCAACATGTAGTAACTACAGAAAGGCAAAATAGTCAAAACACATAAAAAGTAAATTTTCACAAATCAAGTCATTACAGCATCGACCACTAAAACTCTAGTTCGTCCTCAAACTAAAAGGCAAGAAAATACCTAAATTAGTAAAAAGTTGAGGGTAACTACTACGTATATCAGACTCGACTTTCCAAGTACTCTCTTAAATGGAACGATGTCTCCGTTAAACCTTAACCATAGGAATATCTGTAGAACACGACTATCTAAGACACTGGCTCCTCGACAAAGCTCAATATCTCATCCAACTGAACTGAATCCCTACGAAGTGTATGAGGCTCGTCCAAAATATAACATCAGAGCATAGATACATGAAAAACATAATGAATGGATAAAAAGTTTAGAGGTAAGGCCAACTCATAATCAACTTCCCCAAAAGTCCAAAGAGTCTCAAATTGTCCAATGTCCCTCGGGCTAAGCTTGCCCCTCTCCAAACCTTATCACGGTCTTCATAGGTGACACGCGAAGGAAGACCCATTCACCAATCTCAAACTTCAAGGCATGAAACCTGTAGTTGGTATAACTATTTTGCCTACTTTGGGTGCTCGAAGCCTATCGAGAATCACTCAAACCCTATCCAAAGACTCGTGAATCAAAGTCAATACCACGAGGCCTAACCTCTGAAGTCTCAAACCAACCAATATGAGATCAACAATACCTACTATACAACGCCTCAAAAGGGGTCATCTCAATACTCGAACGGTAGTTATTATTATAAGCAAAATTTGCTAAGGCCAAATGCTACTCTCCCTGACCTCCAAAGTCCATAACACGTGCGCGGAGCATATTCTCTAAAACTTGAATAGTCCGCTCCAACTGACCATCCGTATAAGGGTAGAAAGTCATGCTAAGGTTAACCTGAGTACCCAACTCCTCCTGGAAAATCCGTCAGAAGCTAGAAGTAAACACTGAGCCTCTACCTGAAATAATAGACATGGGTACCCCATAAAGATGAATTATCTCATAAACACAAATATGGGCCAACTTCTCAGCACTAGATGAGATCTGAATAGGAATGAAATGGGCTGATTTGGTCAATCGATCCATAATGACCCAAATACTATCAGAACTATGAGAAGACGAGGCAACCCACTCATAAAGTCCATAGTGATCCACTCCTACTTTCACTAATGAATGGGGAATCTATGAAGCAAACCCCCCAATCTCTGATACTCGATCTTCACTAACCGACAATGCAAACAACGAGTTACAAAATCTGCCACATCTTTCTCCATACCACACTACAAGAAAATTGCTTTAAATCATGATATATCTTGGTCACACCTGGATGGATAGAATATCTAGAACAATATGTCTCCTTTAAAATCAACCTCACCCATCCACTAACTCTCGCACATAAACTCAGTCTCCAACCCTCAAACCTCCATCAAAATCAATAGATATCGCCCTAGCCTCACCACTCAACACCTTATCTCGATCACCCTTAACTTTCATCATCAAACTGGTAAGCTCAAATATGCTCCATCAAGGAAAATTTAGCATCAACAAAGGCTAAAACACACTCGAGTGTCAAAATATCAAGCCTAACTATATGGTTAGGTAAAGACTAAACCTCCAAGGCTAATGTCCTCTCCTGGGTCAAGATATGAGTTAAACTCTCCATACTATTTGACTTCCAACTCAAGTTATCTACAACCACATTAGCCTTGTCCGAATGATAAAGAATAGTGAGGTCATAATCCTTAAACAACTCAAGCCAACACCTTTGCCTCATATCAAGATCTCGCTGACTGGAAAAGTATTCAAGGCTATGATGGTCTGAGAAAATCTCGCAAGAAACTCCATACAAGTAATAATGCCATAACTTCAACACAAATACCACAGTTATGAACTCCTAATCATGGGTAGGGTAATTTCTCTTATGTGGCTTCAACTGACGAGAGACATATCAATCACCTTACCTTCTTGCATCAACACCGTACCTAATCTAACACCAAAAGTAACATAAAACATGATAAAACACACACCCTCCTTGGATAAAGTTAAAAATAAGAGTCGAAGTCAACAACTCTTTGAGTTTTTGAAAGCTGTTTTTAATATATTCGACTACTGAAATACCAATTTTTTTAGTCAACTTGGTCAAAGAAGCTGCAATAGATGAGAAACCCTCTACAAAGCAGCGATAATAACTTACCAAACCAATGAAACTCTTAATCTAGGTCTAGCCCAATCACAAATCGCTGCTACCTTGGTCATATCGACCATAATACCATTATTGGTCACCACATGACTGAAGAAAGATATAGAATCCAACCAAAACTCACACTTGAAAAATTTGGCATACAACTTCTCATCATGCAACCTTTGAAGTATAATCCCCAAATGCTTCACATAGTCGGCCTTATTCTTGAAATAAACTAAGATGTCATCTGTAAATACAATCAGAAAGTAGTCGAGATATGGTTGAAATACCTAGTTCATCAACTCCATAAATATTGCAGGGTTATTGGTCAACCCAAAAGACATGATCAAGAACTCATAATGAACGTATCGAGTCTGAAAGCAGTCTTCAGAATATCCAAAGACCTAATCTTTAACTATTGATACCCAAGTCTCAAATCAATCTTGAAAAACACTGAAGCACCTTGAAGCAGGTCAAAAAAAATCATTAATGCAAAAAAAAAGATACTTGTTCTTAACTATCATTTTATTCGGCTGCATATAATCAATACACCTATGTATAGAATTGTCCTTCTTTATCACAAACAAGACAGGAGCACCCCAAGGAGATACACTAGGTCTGATGAAATCCTTATTCAATAAATCTTGAAATCGCTCCTTCAATTTCTTTTATTCAGTCGGGGCCATCCAATAGGGAAGGATAGAAATAGAGTTGGTGCTTGGCTCCATATCAATAGCAAAATTAATAGCATGATCCAGAGGCATACTAGGTAAATTCATTGGAAATGCATCCATGAACTCGTGAAAAAACCCAAATAGAATCTGTGGGAGGCGGTGAGGCAACATTAGTATCATGAACTTGGGACATATAAGATAAACACCCCCACTCTATCATACGACAAACATGCAAAAAATATACAACGCCTTTCAAGCCTAAATTAAGCATACTCTTCTAAGCTACCTCGACACATCTAGCGTACTAAGGTCACAATTTTGGCATAACAGTTCAAAATAGCATGATAAGGAGCTAACTAATCCATACCAAAGATAACATTAAAATCAACCATATTTAGGACAAACAAGTCTACCCAAGCCTCACAACCATCAAAGGTAACCACAAAAGGTCAGTACACCTGATCCACCACTGAAGAATCTCCTATGAGGGTAGAAACATGAAGAGAATAGCCAGGGGCTCACATGAAACATCAAAGCCAAAAGCAAAATATGTAGACATATAGGTGAATGTAGACCTGGGATCAAATAACACGCAAGAAGATTTGTATCAAATCGAGATAATGCCTATAATAACTATATTAAAAGCCTCTACCTCAGGTCTCTTAGGTATAACATAATACTACCACATCTGTTTTCGGACTAAGTAACCCCGCGACCACTGCCACGAGCACTCCTACCTCTACCTCTATCACCTCTAGCACCAGTAACACCACCCCTACTACTCACTGAACTACCTCTCATTACAAAAATCAAAGTAGGGTAAAACTAAAGCTGAAATTCCTCTTGAGTGAACCCATACACACGTCAAGGGAAATCTTTGGTTATATGGACAAACCCATCACATATGAAACATCCTTTACAGCCTGACTCAATATGAGAAGGTGTGGATGAACTAGAATAATCTCCCTAACCTGAAGAATAAATCCCGGAACCTTCATCTGTATGACTTGATACCTGGCTACCAAAAGTCGTAGAACTTAAATGTCTATCAGCTGATCCCTGTAATACAGCATGAAAAGCCTACCATAATAACCACGAGAACTTGTACTAAAGAAATATCTACCTCAGTAGACGTGTCCATTAACCTCACTTTGATGAGCACCTTCTTGGTGCCTCCTTGAGTAACCTAGTTAATAGACTCAATTATTTTGGTATGCTCAATAATACTTTGAAAAAAAAAACCCTTAAAACTACCATCTGAGATATAACCAACTAATAGGTTCCATCTAACTCCTTTACAAACTTTTGAATCCTCTCAAAATCGATGGAGATATTAGTGGTTGAATATATGAGTATGGTGTAAATGAGCCTCATAATCTACAATAGTCATAGAGACCTGCTCCAAGTGATTAACTCATTACACATCTGATATATTAAGCTATAAGACACAAATCTCTCTAAGAAGGCCTCGGAAAACTGAGTCCAAGTTATAGCAGGTGAACCTAAAGGTCTAAAACTAGTAAATGACCTTCACCAATCCCTAGCCACATCCATCAACTGATAGGTATTACAAGCAACTCAATGAAACTTAAGGGATCCAAGATTATGCAACTTTTCTTGGCAATCGATCAAAAACCCATAGGCATCCTTACCAATAACACCACTAAACTTGGAGGAATCTAAGTGAATAAGCCTTTCAAATCTCTTCGGATCATTGAAAGACAAAATTGTACCCAAAATAACTAGAGAAATAGTGCGACTGGTAGGCAATGAATCCACGCATAGTGGTACCATAGATGATAGTTGTACCCCAGAAGTAGGAATACTATAAGCAAATGTCGGCACTAACATCACTCGAAGACTGAAGAATACCAAGTACACTTAAGGAAACACGCTCCAAGTGACTCAAGAGACGAACCAAAATACCTTGAAGCACTGGGTATCAACTGACCCCTATGGGAACTAAGTTGGCTCTTCATCTCCTATATGATCATCATCCCTAGAATACACAACCTTGAGCTTGGGAGAGGACTTTCTAGCATGTCCTCTGACTAAGAAAGCTCCTTATGCTTATCTTCTACCTTTGGATCGACCAGGACAACTGTCTCATCCTCTAGTCTACGCTCCATCCTCGGTTACTGACTCAGCATCCCTAGTCTCTCGAGATCTAATCCTCACCATCTGCAAAGAAAAAAATAGATCACAACTTAGAATATTGGGTAGGAATAACCCACACGACTAGAAATCAAAATAGAGAAGTTTTTCCTAAGGACATCTTGACCTCTCAAAGACAAATACGAACGTCTATGTATTGATATGCGAGACTCTACTAGACATCATGCTCTTACACTTATAAGACCAGTGAACCTGACTGCTCTGATCCAATTTTTTCATGACTCAAAAATAGGCCATGATGGCACTAATTATGGCTCAGCCTCGATAAGTAAGTCAATCACCCAAATCGATAAAGTAAAACCAAAAACAACAACAATATAACCCAAGGCAAGACTTCTAGAATAAAATCAGACACATACAGTATAATAATAGCGTTAAGTCTGAAAGAAATATCATAATCACCCAAAACCTAGTGTCATAATATAAGAGCATCTAGTACAATATTCAAATTAAAAATACACATATGTTTCTGAATTATAAATAAGGAAAAGTAAGGATAGATGAGGTCTCAGGCTCAAACTCTAGAAAAAATTAGTCCTAAAAAATTTGGAATCCCATACAAAATCAACTTCCACGTGAGGTGCTCGTACTAGGATCAACATCAAAAGGGCACAGTAAAGATAAGTATAGAAAGAGACAGGAGACGACAGATTTAGTTGTTGAGTCTTCTTTAGGGGGAATGGTCCACCCGTATTCAATAAGTATTAGAGTACGATTGAGTAAAACAAAAAATAAGATAAGTAAAATAACACTGAGCACGTCATCTATAAGTAAAAAAATTCTAAATGATAGCTTACACCTTCTCCACTAATAGTTTTAATATATATATATAGAGAGAGAAATGAAAACAACACAAATATATATATGAAAAATACACTGAAACTAAGAACAAGTCAAAAAAACTAAAGAAACCATGAAGAATGCATGTCCAAATGCAATATAATGCAATATGAATGGGATGAATGGTGAAAGCCATCACATCACCAAGCTCGCAACTCGCAGGTAGGACCCATGGGGGATTCACAATCCATATACTATATCTCATATCTCAATCTCACCTCAACTCTCAGCTCGTGTTCACAGAGAAGGTTTTAATAAAAGTGTCTCGTGTTCTTTCAAAAATAGCGTTTCTCACTGGTACCGATATCTCATGAATGTATATGTATGGAATGAGGATGTAATGCTCACAATTCATATTATCAACTCTAATTAGGCACCTTCACAATAATATACATGTAAGACATCATTAATATCATATCATCCCCTAACTCAGGTATTTCTATCATGATAAGGAAATCAATGTTCGAATAAAGCCTATATTAGTAAAATGAGCCCCTACACTGACATTATATCTAGAATAAAGTCATTTAAATGCATAAATAAGGTCGATGATGCCAAATAAAGCCTCCACACTGGAAACACACAATATAAAATCTGACAAGTCAACAACAATAGAGTATAAACCCCCACACCGGCATACAATAATAATAAAATTCTTAAACTGTAAATTCCATAGTTATTTTCCCCAACCCACAACGTACTTTACTTATATATTAACTACCTAACTCAATCTGAAAGAAGTTAAGCTATAACCTACCTAGAAAATAATTAAAAACCAACCGAAAGTGCTTCAAAATAGAGTATTCTCCCTATGAATGGCCTCAAAATCAACTACAACATGCAAATATAGCATCTAAGTATTAAAAAAAAGCCAATGATACCCATATTCGAGATGGATCCAAAACGAGTTAAAAAATGAGTTAAAAGGGAATAAAACCAAAATTTGTTTTAGAAATACCTTTTCCATGATTATAGGAATCTACAGGTGAAAATCCATACAAAACAGATTAAATATGAGGTCCAAATCGAAGAAAAAACTTTTTGAAACTTTACCGATAAAACTCCAAAAAAAAATTTGCAATCATGATTTAAAGGTGTTTTTGATGATATAATCAGTAAAAATTAATGAAAATAAGGTTTTAGAGCTTACCCAAGCTCAAATGGTGAAGAAATTTTCATAAAACGCCCAAACCCAAACTCAAATGTCCAAAAATAAAGGAAAACATGAAAATGAAGCTTTATACTATTCTGTGAATAGTGTCTCACAAACACCATCAACCCTTTGTGTTTGTGAGAGTCTACATTGACCGGCCAATTAATTTTTCCTTTGCATTCCCGAAGGTCTAGACCTGGACCCTCGCATTCGTGACAATTCGATCGCGTTCGCAAAGAAGGGACTGACCCGACCCAACCCAACCCAATTACCCTTCGTGATTGCGGTCACCACCTCGCGATTGTGATAAAGGTGACTTTCCTTCTCTATATTTGCAAAATAGGTTTTACACCTGCACTAGATTCCGCAAACCAGCTGATTTGCATGGTTTTCAAAATCTTCAAACGGATCTTCGAAATTCATTTAAGATCCGAAAAAAGGTAAATCATATATACTAATAGGCTAATTTCGACGTTCCGAACTTAGTAAAGATATCGGATTTTTTTAAAAAAATTATTTTTACTAAATTGAGCCTCGAAACTCCCTTTTCACTATTTTCCAAACGAAGAGCGAAATGAGATATAAAGGACCCAAAATCAAACCTACCACGCTATTATCTCAAACTTCACATTCCGGGTCTGCTGGCGCAGTCCAAATTATGGTCTGGCAATTGGATCATTAAATATTAATTGAAGTCAACTTATGACTTTTGAAACCTCTAAAATCCTCAAACTCATCCAGAACATTTCCGATCGCATCGAGAATCATGCCAATCATCCGACACTCTGAAATTAACATGAAGCACCTATAGAGAAGGTCAAAATGGCCAAAATACATAAAAAGTAAATTTTCACAAATCTGGTCACTACAGAATAGTACCAAAATTATTTTTCATAAGATGAAAAAAGTGTATTTCCTTCTAAAAGGTGTTATACATAAAGTATTGACTTTGTATAAAAATAATTTTCATATTGATTAGCCTAACAAAAATTTTTACTCTGTAAAAGTTCTTTTTAAAAAAATACTTCTACTAAAAACATCTTTTAAAATCTGCAGATTTTGAAAGTTTGGCCGAACAAATTAAATTTGTGATAAAAGTATTCCTTTGTCCATTGTCTTGCCTTTCCTTTGTCCACTGCCTTGTCCGCTACTGATTTGTCCAGTATTCCTTTGTCCATTCTCTTGCCTTCCCTTTGTCCACTGCCTTGTCCGCTACTGATTTGCCTATGCCCGTTGATTTGGCTTTGCCTACTGATTGGTCTTTCTCTGCTGATGTGCCTTCGTCTGCTGATACAACTATCATGATTTTGTTTGTTGATACAACTCTCATGACTTTGTCTGCATCTCTAATACCTTCGTTATTCACCGCACCTTTTTCAACATCTTCAGCAACAACAGACAATTACTGAAGTTTTACTTTGATAAAATCATACATTTTCTCATTCCATTCGGATCCACTCTTGACTTAAGACTTAAAACTCCTCCATTAAAGATTGAAAACAACCACCATGAGTAGCAAGGAGAGCCTCATATAGAGTTCTATATATATCATCTTCATTGCCATCATCGAAATAAAGGAAAAATGGTCAATACACAAGCTTGTCCTTAACACCCTCACATTTCACTAAAACTTCAGCTTTATTTATGTTTACCAACACCCAAAACTTTGTCATCGACACAAAACACAACCTCTACACCATTTTTTTGTAAACAGCTTCCCTCCTATACTCTCATCACCTCCAATCATTGTCTTTCCCTGATTAGCTTCCTTGGCAGTGTCAACATTCCACTTTTATTCAACAAATAGGACATCAGCTTCTGACAAATCAAAGAACTTATCGTAGATCAAATGTGTCACTCCCATTAGTTAAAAGCTAGTAGTTCTCATTTTCAAGTTAGTCATTTGTGCAAATATCACTATCTTGGTTTTTGTTGTCAATAACATTATTGACAAATATGAAAATATGAGTAGTTTATTCAAAATTTAAAGATTAGACAAAAGAACATAAAAGTTAAAATTTGTTAGATGGATTGAGTTATGAGTTATTATAAGTTCATATTCATTCAATTAATTTCAGCTCAAATACTTTATGGACGAATCATTTATTGATTTAACTCATTTTTATAGGCATAAAGCCACTTACTGACTGAGTTAATCCATTCTGATATGCATAATTTTAATCTAGTTCATTCATTTGACACTCCTAATATTATTTTCAGAAAAATAGCATCATTTTCTTTATTTCAATTTGCTTGTCTTTTCACATGAATTTTACTAAAATAAAGAAGACCTTTGCTTCCGTGCATCTTGTGGTCTTAAACTAAATGTGTGTAATCTAGCTAAATTTCCTTTGAATCTTGTGAATTGTGATCTTAAACATGTCATGTATAATGTTGAAAACAAAGATTTACCGAATATACAAATTGATATTTTTTTTCTATGCCTACTAAAAAATTAATATTAACAGATTAAAATGGTGGGAGTATATTTTAGTGTGCGCAAGCTTTTGGCATAGCATTTGAAAGTTGAATTAGCCAAGATTTGCAGCAAGTGATATTTTTCTGTCAATATTGATCCTAGTTGATTATGCAACAGTCCCTTTTTAGGCCTCATTTAGAGTTTATTCCTATTTTTATAAATTTTTAAAGTATAACCCTTTAGAAAATTATTCTTTTGTTAATGGTAAGTTTGGGTCTAATATTTATATATTTCTTAAATTTATGGATAAACTTTTAGATGGTTATTTGACATTTATAACTAAAAGTGTTTAGATTGTGATCTAACATTTTCTTATAAAACTTTTGGTTTCTCAAAGGAGATCTATAGATGAGAATTAATGCATGAATTGTTATGTAAAATATGAATATCTTCCACCTCAGCTCTCGTGCTCGGATAAAATTGCCTCACAAGAGCAATTCTTCGAAGCTAATTTGAAAACAAAATATCTCCGTGACGTGAGGCTCATCTTAAAACTTTGAAACTATAAGAAATTATATTCGGCCACAGTGAAAAGTTGCTATTATGATATGTATCAAGTGTTTATTATAGGGAAAAGGGTCAAATTTGTCCTTTTATTTTAAGAAATTGGCTCAATATATCCTTCGTCATCTTTTGGGATCAACTTTACCCTCACTGTCATACTTTGGGAGGCCAATTTTACCCCTATACTTTGAAAAATTGGTTAAATATACTCTCGTCATACTTTGGAGCCAAATTTTACCTCGATTTTATACTTTGGGGTCATATTTACCCTCATTGTAAACAAACTTTTCACTTGTACCCTTCCTTTAACAGAAAAGTCTAAATCAACGTTAAATTACCCAATTTCTTAAAATAAATCACACCCTAATCTAATTCGCTCGATCCGACCTACAAAAAAATACACAAACAAATATATTCCTCCCTCAGTTCTGTTGGTCGAATTTTTTCAACAAATAAAAATACTTCTCTTTCAACGTGCAACGCTGGTAGGTTTGTTTACAAATAAACAAAATGTAAAATGAAATGGGATAATAGAGAAGCATGGAATAAGAGAAAATGTTTATTACAAACTTTGCTCTTGTTCGATTATGTTGAAATTTCAAAATATTGGTATGCAATTTTATATACATTTAGATTCTAAAATCGGTGAATAAATTTTCTAAGCAAATGACATGATGAAAAATTTGTAATCTAAATTGCATATAAAGATATACGAATGAAGATATGTCGCAATTGGCACATAGCTAGGGAGACCTCTTAACTTAATCATCTAGAGAAATATCCAATGAGCTTAATCTATTGCATTTGGCTGTCAAGTGTCATTTTTCATGAGCTCTGCACTGATGTTGATCCATGAACTGAGAGAGAGATATTTCTTTGTGTTTACACTAATAAATATCAATTTTTCATGAGCTATGCACTAATTGTAAATATTCAATGGTTTAATCTCGTTGGAAAAATTTGACCAGCGGAACTGGAGGAGATATAATTATTTATGTCTTTTTTGTGGCTCGAGCCGAATTAGGCGGGTTAGATTAACGTGTATTTTATTTTTTAAAAATGATCATTTAACGTTGATTTAAGCTTTTCTTTTGAGAAAAGGTACATATAAAAAGTTTCTTAATAGCGGGGGGTAAATTTGACCTCAAAGTATGATATCAAGGGTAAATTTGACCCCAAAGTATGACGAAAGGTATATGTAGCCAATTTTTAAAGTGATGATAAATTTGGCCTCAAAGTATGACAGTAAGGATAAATTTGGCTTCAAATTATGACGAAGGATATATTTAGCCAATTTTTTAAAATAGAGAAGTAAATTTGACCCTTTTTCCTTAATAATACTAGAATAACTTTGGAGATGAATGGTGTTAAACTTTTGACTTCACTTGGCTTATGGGCAAAACATCAGCTTTAACAAGTTTTACCTTTTAAGCTTGAAGGTTTGCATGTTGGAAAGGGGGCTTCAAAAGTTGAAGGCAACCCATTTTCAAGGTTAAAGAGTGTAATTTCCTACTTTTTTTTGGCTTCCTACTCAATATCCGATACTCACATTGAAATTCGACAAAATTTTGATTCGCGCTGAAAAGTACCATATTGAAAGGTAAAACACTCTATAACAAAGATGACTTTATACCTAAAAGGACTTTAATCTGAGATCTCTGATTAAGAAGGAGAAAGTAATTACTACTTTACCACCACCTTTGTTGGTGTGTGATATCCTACTTGCCCCATCAATATGATCATTGAAAGCCTAATTTAGACCCTTAAGTTGCTTCTCAACTAGGTAATTTAAATTTGGGTAAACAACATAAATTTCGACAGTTTGAAGCTTAGTTACAGAAAATTCCTACGTTTTGCATAATTATTGAAAATTTTGATTTTAGGTCTATTAAGATACATAATTAGTTCCGGATACTTATAAAGATATATAATTACCCCCCTACACATTTTTTTTTTCGATTTTGGGTATGTCGAGATACATAATTAGTTGAAATTTTTATAATTATTTTATAAGAATGGAGATTGTGTAAATATGGTAAATTAAGGTGCATGTTTATGTTATTTTCCCCTAAAACGTTGACATTTTTCATTGGAGTCAAAAAGGTTACCTATTGGCCATGAGGACTAGTTTCTATAATAGATTTTTGTTCCTCAACAAACAACCTTATTTGGTATGATAATCACTCTAATGTAAGTAGATTAATTTATTAAGTTTGGTAATTTTATTAACCTTTAGAAAGAATTAAGGGTTCTAATATTGCACGAAATAGGTTGTAGTCTGAAATGAATTGAGCGAACAAATGAGAAAATTGAACAAATCATATTTTTATAGGCTGATTTTGCCATCTCTACTCGAGCTATTTCGATTGCACATTTTGCAACCTCCACTGAAGCTCTATTCCAGTCTCCGAAGGAAAATATTTTCGTGGAACATTTATATATAATCTAAAAAGACATATAGGGGTGGAATGAGGTGGGAAGTGGGAGTTTGGGTTAGGCGGGGTTGGAGTGTTGGGTAGATGAGAAGGAAACAATAAAGTTGGAATGTCACTCATGAAATTTTGTTTTCCCTACTTCAAGTAATCATTTTTTTCATTTTTAAGAAAACTATTTTTCAAAATATTTTGATAAACTATACATGAGAAAATTGGCAGAGTCTCCTAACTTACCCATAATATGTAGAGATACCGACCTAATTTTATATTCATTTGGTCCGAATGCAGCATGAAATAGATAAGTCAAATAACGAAAATACACCCATAATGCCAAACTTCTCGGAAGTATTTACTAAAAACTTTTAAAGACAGGTACCATCTGTCTTTACTCATCTTTAAAAATAAACTAGTACTAATTTTGTCTTAATCTAATAAAAAGCTATAGGTGGCATATCAATACTTGAATAATATATCATCTTTTGCATGGAATTGCGGGAGAACTTATTATCTAACCTTGTATAATTTTTTTTAAAAAATAATTATGGCTTTTGACAAAATATTTTTACTTTTTACACATAAAAGATCTTCATTTTATGTATAAGAGATCCGATAAGATTATTTTCATCTTTTCATTTTGTACGAGAACAAAATATCTCATTTCCTCTTTTCAGGGTTGCAACTAGAGCATTTGAAAACTTATTTATGCATCTAGGAGTGTGTAAAATATCACGACCCAAATCGGGGCCTTGGCCGTGACGGACATCCCGAACCATGAAGGCCCGGACGTCCTACTCTAGCTAGTAATCATGCACAACATTCATATAATAAAAGAAAATACGGAAATATAATTTAATACGGAAACATGGTCAAAACTCTTGGTTCAGTTTAACAATAAGGAATGAAATTCGAAATCAACTAAACAACATCTGGAACAGTCTGCGAAATCTCTACTACATAATCAAGTGACAACTGTCTGAAAACTGGGACAAGGCCCCCAGTAGACCAAAACAAATGGAATAACATAATCTGAAATAAACAGGCCTTCTGGAACAAAGAAGGCTCACCACTGCACAGATCACTTCTCTCTGAAATACTCTACTGCTTAGCTGGACCCCTAGATTGAGCCTCCGAACCTGAGAGGTAGGGGGTCAATACAGATGTACTGGTACGCAGAGCCAATCCAAAATAATAATTTATATTCAACATATATGAGAGAAATTTAAAATAGTTCATAAACATATCGTATAGTAAGAAATCACATGGGCATTTTGAAAGACTCTGTAAAATCATATGAACTGTGTGACACTCTTTGTTTTACTTCTGCGCTAGGTGGTATACCCTATAACTCTGAAATTCCATGGGATATATGGAATCTTCCATTAACTTGGCAGCCAAGCCCCCAACCCAAGTGTGCCGCAAGGGTCAGAGTTTCTCAATCTACAACACCACACGGTCGTCGCCAGCGTACAATAATAATTTACCCGTATCGGCAATAATATGAGTACGATCACATAGATGGACTTATGAGGGCGTATGTTAGACTCGAGGCTTGGTGTGTGCAATGAAGTGCAAAGGAGCACCTAAATGGACAGCAAAACAGTCCACTATATACACTAAATGGGCCAAATCAGTCCACTACATATACTAGAGGGGTGCCCCTTCACTAAGGGGCCTTTTGGTCATTTTTATTAGGGAGATTTTGATGAATATTATGAGTTTATAACATTTCTTCTCTAAGGAGAGAAGACCACCAACCCGAAATTGTAACTAGGGAAATCAACTTGAGTGTGGAATCGCTCGTGTTGGATTCAAGTTTGGAAACGTTGGATGCTTAGGAGATCGGGTTCACTCTTGTGCCAACGTAAGATTTAGGTATTTGATGTGTGTGATATTAAAGGTCCAAGAGTGGGATAGGATTTTGGGTTGTTAATATTATACCTTCAATTTGTCTAACTATCTATCCTTTTGTTTCTTTGTAATCGTGTAGTAGTGTTGATGTTGTAACCGTGTGTTTGTGTTGTTAATGTAGAATCCAAAATTAGTCTATTATTCATCTTGTTCTTGTTGTGTTGCTACTATTTGGTGTTATTACGCCATTGTGCCTTGTTTTCTTCTTGTTGGTAGCAAATCCGAGAGGGGTCACCAAAAGAGGTCCTCGGTTTCTTGGCTAGTGGACTGATTTTGGTGTTTATTTTGTGTTTCTCTTGTCTTTTGTGTATCATTTGGTATCAAATCATGGCTAGATATTGTTCCTACTAGATCAATCTTGGGCTTGCTTGTTAGAAAATTCAAAAAAAAAAGTTGAAATCTAAAAATTCCAAAAAGAAGCAAATCTGTCCATTTTTGTGTCTTGGCCGAAATTGTGTTCTTGTTGTGTATTGGCCGAGATTTTTCTTATTATGAGTCTATATCTATGAGTCATTTTTTTTTTGTTATTTCTAGTGTTAGCTTCTTCACCTCTAACACTAAAGAAGTCTAGATCTAGATTTGAGCTTTAATTGTTGATGTTGTTGTTGTGAACCTAAACTTTGGCCGTGTGATTGTGTTGGTATTGTTGTTGCGGATTCAAAGCTTGGACGTGTGGTGTGTTGTTGGTTCAAGGTTTGAATATGTATGGTGGTTATTGTGTTGTATTTTTAAGCTTGGAAAGGTGTTGTTGATGTTTGGGGTCCAACTTGAACCTTAGAACTTCAAGATTAAAAAAAATGTGTTCTTGGTGTTCTTCACATCTTCATCTATTGTTGAAAAAAAAGTGGATGTTTGATCTTGGAAGTTGAAGATAGAGAGTGTATATTGTGGTAGTCTTGAAAGACATTTACAAAATTTAAGACCTCTCAAGACTTTTACAACCAATTCCAACCACTTTTCCAACAACCTTCCCTGATTTAAGGACCATGTCTTGAGGAGAAATGTCAAGTCTTGCTTTTTGAATTTGAAAGAGGATTTCAAGACTTTTTTTCTCTCCTTAACTAATTTCCACCAATTCCAAATTACAATTGGACCAAGACTTGAATTAGAAAATAAAATTTGATAACAACCGCAACCAATACGTGGCTGCCACATCACGTTTTTACTGTTCACCGACAATTTTTAAGCTCAAATTTCAGATTTCTTAGTTTTATTTTATTGTTTTCTAGTTTCGTTTGTTGGTTCGAACACTAATTAACAAACTAATAATCTCCTACTAGATTGCAAGTTAGTTGTAGAATTCGTTTGTTCGTGTCTACGTTTGTTGTGTGCTTTTATCTTTTGTGAATTCGATGTATCTTATTGGTTCAAGTCCGTAAACAAATTTTCTTTGAGTCAACTCAAACTAAAATCTATTCCAGGCAAGAGTAGACTCGACCCTCAATCACTCGCGAAGTACAAGCCGACTTTCAACACTTGTGAAACCAAGTGTGAGGTAAAAATCGAGAGTGAGAGTGTGGTGAGGCATTTTTGAGCTAACAAGTTTGTTTTTTTGTTGTTCGTTGTTGTCTTTTCTTTTAGGTACCATGGCTTCCACCAATCTCGATGCCACATTTGACCGCATCACTGATAACATTGAAGACATGAAAGGGCACGTTGAAAGGCTACGCCAATTGGTATCCACACTTATCCTAATAAATACAAAACCTAAGGTCCAAACACCTTGTGGTGAGAGCTTCCCGAAGAAAGTTGATTCCCAGACTTGTGAAGGACTTTCACACCGAGGTAAAGATGAACATACTCATGAACGTCAAGGAAAAATAACTAACTCTTATACTTTGGTACATGTGAATGATGAACATGTGACTAATAAACCGTTGAGTGTGAGTAGTATCTTACCTACATATGAGTATATTGATTTCTTACCACTTGTGGATGATTTACATGTTGTGCGAGTGGATACACTAGTTGATCCTACAGATAACTGAATCGACTCTTCTAGTATGATCGATTTGTGTCCACCTAGTGTTGAAGCTATTGTGTTGAATGAAAGTACATCATCATATGAAAATTGTGTTGATCAACTTATGTGTAAAACTTTCCCACCACTTGAGAATATGTATGATGTGATTAATGAATCTCAAGTGAGTAAAGAATTTGAAGATGTTGGTCAAGGACAAAGGAGTGAACCTGTGAGCCTATGTTGTTGTAAAGATTCTAATGTTTGCTTGGCTCATAGGGTTAATCATGTGCTTGACATATCTTTGAAAAATGATTTTGCTTGTACTACTTTGCATGACACCCCACTCGTGTTTGACAAATATGGCGACTTGAATTGTGATCCCTTTGATATTAATAGTTGTTTGTGTCTACTCAAGGACCGTAGGGCAAATGTATCATTGTCTCTTTGGGGTGTTGCTCATACCCTTACATCCATGTTTGACACACTTGTATTTAAGTTATGTGAACCACAACTTGAGAATGCCAAGTTGTATTTTTGTTTGTGGAAGGGTCCAAGGATGTTAAAGACTTCTTGTCACCTTCATGGGGTTGGACAAGTTGAAGTATCTTGTAGGACTCTTGGGTGCGTGCTTCACATCATTTGTAGAGGGAAGTAGAGTTCTTGGGAAAACTACTTACCTTGGATTAGATTGTTGCATGGTAGTTTCCCTATTCTCCCTATTGGTATAACTCCCTTGATGGAATGCCTTCCCTCGGTAAGTGGTTGGAAGGAGAGAGGTCCCACGTGCTTGCAATGTCCCTTTGTCTCATTATGTGTTCCTACTTGTGGATACATCTTAGATGAGAATTGTATCTTTGGTGCCTTTCTTCACTACCTATATGCATATGATGATATTCATGATGTTGTTGGATATATATCGTATGAAAGGCGTAGTCTCAGTGTTTGTCCCTTAATTCTTGATGTTCATTCGAGCCCTTTCGTTTGTGATGTTGTACAAAATCTTTTCATAATAAACACAAAGGATCCTTGGTTGTACTTCAAGTGTGTACCACCGTGGCATGATAGTGCTAATTGTATATTTTTCTAACCCTAACCCTCATGCCATGAGGATGTGTACTTGTTTGTTTCCTCTTTGATTTTGCAAGGTACGAATTCGAGGTCGAATCCTTTTCAAGAAAGGGAGGATGATATGAGTACGATCACGTAGATGTACTTATAAGGGCATACATTAGACCCGAGGATTGGTGTGTGCAATGAAGTGCAAAGGAGCACCTAAATGGACACCAAAATAATCCACTATATACACTAAATGGGCCAAATCAGTCCACTACATACACTAGAGGGGTGCCCCTTCACTAGGGGGACTTTTGGTCATTTTCATTAGAGATATTTTGATGAATATTATGAGTTTATAACATTTCCTCTCTAAGGAGAGAAGACAACCAACTCGAAATTGTAACTAGGGAAATCAACTTGAGTGTGGAATCGCTCGTGTTGGATTCAAGTTTGGAAACATTGGATGCTTGGGAGATCGGGGTCAATCTTGTGCCAACGTAAGAGTTAGGTATTTGATGTGTGTGATGTTAAAGGCCCAAGATTGGAATAGGCTTTTGGGTTGTTAATATTATACCTTCAATTTGTCTAACTATCTATCCTTTTGTTTCTTTGTAATCGTGTAGTAGTGTTGATGTTGTAACCGTGTGTTTGTGTTGTTAATGTGGAATCCGAAATTAGTCTATTGTTTATCTTGTTCTTGTTGTGTTGCTACTGTCTTGGTGTTATTTTGCCATTGTGCCTTGTTTTATTCTTGTTGGTAGCGAATCCGAAAGGGGTCACCAAAAGAGGTCCTCGGTTTCTTGGCTAGTGGACTAATTTTGGTGTTTGTTTCGTGTTTCTCTTGTCTTTCGTGTATCAGGAAAATACGATTTTAGGCTAAGAGTTACTTGAACTCAACCCTTCTTCGGGTAACCACCTAACCCTCTTTATACCCATTTTTAACTCATTAAAACATGCATTCTCTGAAAACATACTCTGAAAATATACTCTATTATGGCATACATACTTATGGTATCGTCATACAATTGACTTGCAAGTCACATCTCTGAGCCATTGTTAGTTTATTATAATCTTTGTTTTCAAAACATAAGGTTTGGGACCACCATATCGATAAATCAGTTCGAAGAACCCTTTTTTTAAATACTCATGTAAACACATGTATGCAACTCTCTTTGACAACATTTCAATGATACAAGGTGGTCATGTAAAAAATTCTTAATCTTATGAAAATCTTTCTCTCTTTAACAAAACACATTTATGTCAAGAAACTCCCTCTCAAAATCTCTAAATCATGCTAAAAAATACTATGGCATTTGAGTAAACTATTTTCAAGCCATAAGTCATGCATTTCAAATCCTTCACATTAATATCATAAACTTAAAGTTATCAGAGAGGGATTTCATAAGTTGTTCTCTCAAACATTCTTCAATCTAAATATTCATACATATACATATACATGTAAATCAATTTAAAGGGGGAAAAAGGCCTAAAGACCAAATAAACAGTACAATTAAACATAATGTATAATAAAATCATGTATTTCAAAACCTCTTTTCTAAATTCATGCTTGATAATCTTTAAATCATGTTCTAGTGTTTACAAGCCCATGTAGTTTTTAGAATAAACCCCACATACCTTAGATTATGAACTTTGGATGAACACTTGCTTTTGGGACTCTATTTGTGCTTTTGATGGATGATTCTTGAAGATCTTAGTTTGGGGGTTCTAATTCTTGAATCAATTTTGGAATTTAATGGTGAAATTTTGAGGGATCTTGAATCTTAGGTTGAGGCCCTAGGGTTTGGTTCTTGAGAGGATTTGAGAGAAAGGAGTATATTTTTAGTGAAATGGAGGTTGAATTCAGTGTTTATGGAGTTATGGGGTGAAGGAAAAATACCAAAATACCCCTCCAAAACCTTTTAGGAAATGCTGAATTTTAAAGGTGACGACCTTGGCTGACAGGTCGTCACATATATGATAACTTATCACACCATGTCATCACTCAGGCTGATTTTTGTGAGTTACTGCCTTGGGCTGACGACATGGCTGATAGGTCGTCACATATGTGATAACATATCAGCTCAGGTCGTCACTTGTCGATAGATAGATATGCTGAAGTAAAATGGATATAATTTTTTTTTCTGATCTAAGATTTGGGAGAATTTAGTATCGTTAGAAAGATAATTCGTAGATATTTCATTTGATATATAGTAGGACACACAGTTTATCATATACAAGGAGTTATGGTCGATTGAATCTGACCTAAGTTTCGACACTCACTCAAACTCGAACGATAGGAAAGCTTTCAACTCGTCCTTGAGTTTGGGGACCTCTATGATATCACTTTATGATCAAATAGGTTCTCACACTACATAATTAATTAAAATTCCAAATTTGCATAGGATTTATGGCTTTTGGATCATGTACGCATAGAAACGATGATTTTTAGTTCTAGCCCAAAATGCGAGGTGTTACATTATCTCCCACTTAGGATCATTCGTCCCCGAATGATGGGTAGGAATGTTGAAGTCTTAAAGGTATGGAATAACGTGGAAATGATATATCTTCTAAGAAAGAATATAGCCGAGCTGAAATATTTAAACTTTTATCATGAAACTGAATTCCGAGTTGACTTGACTTTAGTTGCTTTAAGGAGCTGATTCATGCTGAGAGTTTAGATTTCCTTGAAGTGTTCCTGATCCAATCATATATATTAAATTGAGAAGTGATAACTTATGCAAGTA
Source organism: Capsicum pubescens (assembly GCA_030864215.1). Classification (NCBI taxonomy): domain Eukaryota; kingdom Viridiplantae; phylum Streptophyta; class Magnoliopsida; order Solanales; family Solanaceae; genus Capsicum; species Capsicum pubescens. The sequence goes on along the minus strand of CM061540.1, from coordinate 267,919,365 downwards.
CGAACCATAAGGCAACATGACTTAGATCATACCAGGGTACTGTACTGCCTGAGCTAAAATACTTGGAAGTATTTGAAATTATGCTCTGAACTCTTATGAACTGAGTCATGACTAAGTAGCTGAATCTGAAACATGATGCTTTGACTGAACTGAAATAGCAACTTACATGGATGGAACATATTATCTCTTGGGATGGTCATACGCATGAGACTTCGTATAGTAGGACTGGGTGAAAAGGTAGAAAACTATAGTAACTTGTCTATCTGACTGTTAAACTGAATTACTGGCTATACAGACTAAATTTTGCTAGACCCTCGTACTTAACTGGAGTATCTCTTCAACACTCTTTCTAAAGAAGTACTAGTAGCATTAGGGAGTAAAGAATCTTGGGCATGAGTTACACAAGACATCCAACTAAGGAATCACAAAAATAACACTACTCTATAGCATGAAATATAAACATATAACTCATAAACTAGGATAGAATTACCAGGACTTAGGCAATGCCACTTCTTACTTTCAAGCTTAGCACACTCCTCGAATACTCCCTTAACCATACTATCCCCCTTAATTACCATACTCATTCAATTCAGCTTAAAATTCTCATATGGGCATCGATAAATCTTTCTACTAATATCTAAAGTAGCTTAAATCCTTTCTCCGTGATCAAGCCTAACTCAAAATCACAAAATATAACACGCTACACCACGATATTATTCTAAACCATATGATTCAACCTTCTATATTTTTTTATCACATCCTAAGCATAATGTGCCCTACCACTTCAATGACTAACTCTGAACTCTTACTATGGATTCACTAGCGCATGTTGTGTTCCTCCACTTACATCCCAACATGTCATTCAAGCCTATCTTTATAACCACATATGAACTTCAAGGCAACATTAATCAAGACGTACTTCATATATTCTCTAAACCACCATCAATACAACTCCCACGCGCTACCCCAAGAACATACACATACAAATTTTCCATTAACCATCATATGTATCAAAAATTTGGCCCCAAATTTCACTTCACACTTATGGACTTATCTAAAACAAGCATACAATGATCTTCCATCAACAAGAAACATTCACTCATCACCACTATCATTACATAAAGAGTCGACAAAAGGTTAGAACATAAACCTTGAAGCATGGAAGGATATTATATGAGACTTGACACTTAACTGAGGCCTAAGGAATAACAAATCAACATCAGGGATTTATCAAAGTAAATCTGAATTGAGGGCATACATGACTATAAGCTGAATTTTTGTCAATCATTAGGAGTATAGCATTATTTATAGGAACTGAGCACACTATAAAGCGTGAGTACAAGAGTTATGAGCTGCATGACCTCAATTTGGAGTTCATAGCATATGGAATGTGATTCCGACTACTGAATGAACTAGAACTCGTCATTTTCGAATTGAAAGAGTACATGATTCTCTATCATATTCATGAACATGAACTATGATCATAGAACCGAAATGTAAGACATGAGTAGGTATTGTGATAGCTGAAAATTACAGAGATAAGAATGGGTTGAGTCCCACCCTTACTTTTTGATGTTCTATATCATACTGGCAATACTATTAGAATTTGAGAGTCTGACTTGGTTACTTGTTCTATGATCTCCTCCTTAGCTTTAAGCCATCATATTAAGTTTGAGAGATTCCTTACTAGACTCTAAATTGAACTACACTCACTGCACTCTGGGGTCTGGAATGAGATAATACACGTAATTAATAGAACTTAACCCAAATGATCACACTTGAAAGTGGAAAACCCACTGCTAATACTACCTTCTGAGATACACTCTATCTTTCTATAGCCACCAATAGTCATCATATAATACTTGAACACTTACTAACTTCGAATCTTCATGAATATCCCCATAGTTGAAGTGCACACCCTCTAGTGCTTCTACTCTTATTTCTATTATTTCAACCTTCAAAACTCAAACTTAGATTCTAACACTTAACATGGATATCACCAAGCCTTTGATGAACCATACTTCTTCCGTCATAGCCTACCAATATCGCGACCCCAAACTTATATATCTCTACCATGAGGATTAAGATCATATCAAAAGGCTCAACACTATCAGTCAAAACTCCTTAACTTGTCCATTTAGAACACCATGTACCATCTACTAGTTTTTCTCTACCTAGCAACTAAACGGTACTACTATCCACACACAACATGTAGTAGCCTTAGAAAAATATCACAACCTCATATCACCTTGGGCATACTTCTACATAATACATACAACATCATACTTCATTACGAATCAAATAAACTTAAGCTCTTGCATACACCGTTCAAGCCTATTAGATCACTTCCATATAACTAGTATCATTAACCAAGAAATCATCACATCCACCTTCATAGACATCAACTGTTCAAACTTAATGTCTAGTGCTAAACATGATTTACAACCCAACCTTACACATAATTCTTGCAAAACATACATCATTAATCTTAATCCACTATTCTTACAACCACATTCTACATTTGAATTCAAGTCTATAGTCTAGCATCAATCATCTACCATCAATGAAAAAAACAACATAATTTACTAGCCCACCAAATTGGGACATCCTACCCAAATACCTTATTTTATCTAGCTACTACCCACGACTAAAATATCTTTATGACATTGCTACTATACCTCAAGAATCTACTACATACCTTCTCACAAATTGTACTAGTTTACAACTACCAACGAAAAGAAGGTCAAGGGGTAAAGTCATATAATAGATATGGTCAACCTTAATCTTATATCATAAACCCATACAATCTTATCTTCTTATACAACTTTCTAACATCGCATTTACTTACCCAAGCGTACAGTTAGTCCACCTTCAAATTCCACAATCAACCATGAGTCTATAATTATAATTTACTGACTAATGTATCCATTTTCATACTTCAAGCAAAAATAATTCACCTTAACTAATAACTCCTTCCTACATTTTACTAAACTAACACACAAGGACGTATCACTTCATTACCAACTCAATCTCATGCAAAAAAATTCGGCTATACAGATATTCAATAATCCGCCTTTACCACTTTTCTTGCCATTACGCCTCTAAACCCCCAGTTCCAACCAACACAAGAACAACAAGATGAACAACAAGTTGCTAGTGAATCAAAATAGGCCTCACACGGCTTGACTAGACTTTGATTTTGTGTTTTGATCAAGGAAATGAGATGAATGACAAGGCAACTATGCTAGTGAATCGAAAGAGCCCCACACGGCTTCACTAGACTTTTAGTTTCAACAACACTGTGATAACAAGATTACAAAAGATAGAAACTTGACACACAATATTCAATGATCTAATAATACACATCTTACTCTGTATAAATAAAAATTTGAGTCAAACACTTCCCCCACAGACTACCATACAATCCACACATGCTACTAGCTACCATATCAGTCTGTCACTATAAAGGGGTAAATTATCCTCAAATATCGGTTATCCAACTAAAATATTTATTTACACAAAAGTCACCCCAACTTTGACTTCTAACTTTGTGACTTCGCATCACCAACTTCTTGGTCCAATATCACTACCAATAGGTCATGACAACAACACTTTAACTCATACTACTATTCGGGTGGAAATATAGTTCCAACATTCTGCTACACATCATTCCCCTTTTTAGGCATGACATCTGCAGTATAATTTTTTTGAAATGGGCCAAATACACTTAATACTGCAGGCTGAAAAGCACGATCTCATCAGAATCAAAGCTCACACTAGAATCAGTACACTCTGAAGTACTAACAAACTCTTCTCAAGCCCTTACATGATTTTTAAAATCTTATATGACTCAATCAGAAAGGACCATACCATTTAGACTTTAAACTTCTGCACTTGAATCATCCCAATAATGAGACATATCTGAGCACATCAAAGTAAGAAAAGAATTGGGATAACTTTACTTTCATATGGGCGACACCATAGCACAAATTAGAGTATAAAAGAGGAACATTCTGACTCCATAGCACAAATTAGAACATGAAGAAAGAGAGACATTCCTAAATGCCTTGTAGCCTCCTGCTTATAAGTGTGGAACGCTACAAACCCATAAATAATACTCAACCCAACGTGATTTTGCAGATATCCTGGGACCATGAACGTGCTTTGATACCAAGTTTGTCACGACCCGAATCGGGGCCCTGGCCGTGACGGACATCCCGAACCATGAAGGTCCGGACGTCCTACTCTATCTGGTAATCATGCACAACAGTCATTTAATAAAAAAAATATAGAAATATAATTTAATATAGAAAAATGGTCAAAACTCTTGGTTCAGTTTATGTAACACCCCATATTTTGGGCTAGAACGAAAATCATCATTTCTATGCGTAGACGATCCAAAAGTAATAAATACTATAAAAATATGGAATGTTAATAATTTTAGTAGTGTGGGGAATTGAATGAGCTTTTTGTTGATATAAGATTCGCCCAAATCCGATATCCAGGCAAGAAGTTATGGCTAATTTAAGTCCTAGTCATAAAACACCGTTATTTTGGTGCTTGGCGCATCGCGGAGGGAGTCTATTTAACAATTGTCAAATTCCAATTGCCTAGAGATATTATGGCGCATCGCGCTGAAGTTCCAGGTCCCAACCAGTGGGACAACGCGATGGCTCCGCGTCGCGGTGACCCTAAAAATCCCATTCGTCAATTTCCAGTGAGCCACTGCGATAGTGGCACGTCGCGGTGGCCTATTAAATTGGACTCCCAGTTATATTTTTATTCCATCTCATTTAGGGTATATTGGGTATTTTTCACCCCTTATCATCCTAAACACGGGATTTAATCCCAAAGACACCATAATACATTCACAATCATCCAAATTACTTAAGAATACTTTCTAGGGTTTCAAACTAAAAATCCAAATAACTCAAGATTCAACCGTGGGTTTTCCTTAATTCTTTAATATTCGAAATTCCCATTGCTAGGGCTTCAAGAAACACCCATCAATCGTACGTATAGCATACCAAAAGCTAGAGATCATTCAAAAGCTTCTAATTTGAGTTACGTGGGATTTATCCTAAAAACTACATAGGCTTGTAAACACTAGATCATGATTTAAAGATTATCAAACATGAATTTTAAAGGGGTTTTTGGAATCTATGTTTTAATTATGCATTATAAATATTTTTATGATATTGTTGATATGGCCTTTAGGTCTTTCCCCTTTGAATTGATTTACAAGTATATGTATATGTATGGAAACTGAGATTGAAGATTGTTTGAGAGAACATATTATGAAACCCCTCTCTTATGCTGAGTTAAAGATTATGGTTTTATCGGAAAAGAGTTGAAATGCATGCCTTGTGATTTGAAAGTAGTTTTCTCAATGTCATAGCAATTGAAATATGATTTAGAAATAATGAGAGAGTATTTCTTGATGTTACTATGATGTTCTTATGTTAAAGAGAAAGAAATGTATGTAATTGAGAACTTTGACATGACCGCCCTGAATTCTTGAAATGTTGACATAGAGAGTTTCTTGCATATGTTTACATGAGCTTTAAGAAAGAGTTTCTTGAAATGATTTATTGATATGGTGGTCCCAGATTTACGTTTTGAAATAGAGATTATTATATGCTAATAATGGCTCAGAGATGTGAATTGCAAGTCAATGGTATGACGATACCATAAGTATGTATGCCATAACAGAGTATGTTTTTAGAGTTTGATTTCAGAGAATGGATGTTTTAAAGAGTTAAAACTAGGCTTAAAGAGGGTCAAGTAACTCTTAGCCTAAAATCGTGATTTGCCGATCCGAATATATTATTTTTACACTAGCGACGGCCGTGTGGCGTAGCAGAGTCAGAGAATCCAACCCTTGAGGCACACTTGGGTTGGAGGATTCCCCTCAGAGTCAATGGCAGATTCCATATAGCCCGTGAAATTTTAGAGTTGTAGGGTATACCACCTAGCGCAGAAGTAAAACAAAGAATTTCTCAGAGTTCACATGATTTTCTTTCAGAGTCTTTCAGAAATACCCATGAGATTTCTTACTATATTATATGTTTATGAACTGTTTTAAATTTCTCTCATATATGTTGAATATAAATTATTATTTTAGATTTGCTCTGCGTACCAGTAGATCTGTATTGACCCCCTACCTCCCAGGTCTAGAGGCTTAATCTAAGGGACTAGCTAATCAGTAGAGTATTCTAGAGAGAAGTGATCCGTGCAGTGGTGAGCCTTCTTTGTTCCAGAAGGCCTGTTGTTTTAAATCATGTTATTCTGTTGTTTTGGTCTATTGGGGGCCTTGTCCTAGTTTTCAGAATAGTTTTGAGATGTAGTAGAGATTTCACCAACTGAGTCAGATCTTATTCAGATGTTTTGAATTGCAATTTTCTTTCTTATGTCTTGAAACCCAGAGTTAATGACTATGTTTCCATATCAGATTATATTTCCGCATTTTCTTTTATATATGAATGTTGTGCATGATTACTAAATAAGATAGAGTAGGACATCCGGGCCTTCATGGTTTGGGATGTCCATCACGGCCAGGCCCTAGTTCGGGTCGTGACAGTTTAACAATAAGGAATGAAATCCGAAATCAACTAAACAACATCTGGAATAGTCTGTGAAATCTCTACTACATAATTAAGTGACAACTGTCTGAAAACTGGGACAAAGCCCCTAGTAGACCAAAACAAATAGAATAACATAATATGAAATAAACAGGCCTTCTAGAACAAAGAACGCTCACCACTGCACAGTTCACTTCTCTCTGAAATACTTTACTGCTTAGCTGGACCCCTAGATTGAGCCTCCAAATTTGGGAGGTAGGGGGTCAATACAGATGTACTGGTATGTAGAGAAAATCCAAAATAATAATTTATATTCAATATATATGAGAACAATTTAAAATAGTTCATAAACATATCGTATAGTAAGAAATCACATGGGCATTTTGAAAGACTCTATAAAATCATATGAACTCTGTGACACTCTTTGTTTTACTTCTGTGCTAGGTGGTATACCCTACAACTCTGAAATTCCTCGAGCTATATGGAATCTTCCATTAACTCGGAAGCCAAGCCCCCAACCCAAGTGTGCCGCAAGGGTCGGAGTTTCTGAATCTACTACGCCACACGGCAGTCGCCAGCGTACAATAATAATCTACCCGTATCGGCAAATATGGTTTTAGGCTAATATTTACTTGAACTCAAGCCTTCTTCGAGTAACCACCTAACCCCCTTTATGCTCATTTTTAACTCTTTAAAACATGCATTCTCTGAAAACATACTCTAAAAACATACTCTGTTATGGCATACATACTTATGGTATCGTCATACCATTGACTTGCAAGTCACATCTCTGAGCCATTGTTAGTTTATTATAATCTTTATTTTCAAAACATAAAGTTTGGGACCACCATATCGATAAATCAATTCGAAGAACCCTTTCTTTAAATACTCATGTAAACACATGTATGCAACTTTCTTTGACAATATTTCAATGATACAAGGTGGTCATGTCAAAAATTCTTAAACTTATGCAAATCTTTCTCTCTTTAACAAAACACATTTATGTCAAGATACTCCCTCTCAAAATATCTAAATCATTCTCAAAATACTATGGTATTTGAGTAAACTATTTTCAAGCCATAAATCATGCATTTCAAATCCTTCACATTAATATCATAAACTTAATGTTATCAATAGAGAGAGATTTCATAAGTTGTGCTCTCAAACAATCTTCAATCTAAATCTTCATACATATACATATACATGTAAATCAATTTAAAGGAGGAAAAAGGCCTAAAGACCAAATCAACAGTACAATTAAACATTCATAATGTATAATAAAATCATGTATTTCAAAACCCCTTTTCTAAATTCATGCTTGATAATCTTTAAATCATGTTCTAGTGTTTACAAGCCCATGTAGTTTTTAGGATAAACCCTACGTACCTTAGATTATGAATTTTGGATGAAAACTTGCTTTTGGGACTCTATTTGTGCTTTTGACGGATGATTCTTGAAGATCTTAGTTTGGGGTTTCTAATTCTTGAATCAATTCTGAAATTTAATGGTGAAATTTTGAGGGATCTTGAATCTTAGGTTGAGGCCTTAGGGTTTGGTTCTTGAGAGGATTTGAGAGAAAGGAGTGTATTTTTGGTGGAATGGAGGTTGAATTCAGTGTTTATGGAGTTATGGGGTGAAGTGAAAATTCCAAAATACCCCTCCAAAACCGTTTAGGAAATGCTGAATTTTAAAGGTGACGACCTTGGTTGTTAGGTCGTCATTTATGTGATAAATTATCACACCAGGTAGTCACTCAGAGGCTGATTTTTGTGAGTTACTGCCTTGGGCTGACGACATGGCTGATAGGTTGTCACATATGTCATAACTTATCAGCTCAAGTCGTCACTTGTCGACAGACAAATATGCTGAACTAAAATGGGTATAGCTTTTTTCTCCGATCTCAAATTTAGGCGAAATTGATATCGTTGGAAAGCTAATTCGAAGAGATTTCATTTGATATATAGTAGGATACACAGTTCGTCATATGCAATGAGTTATGGTCGATTGAATCTGACCCAAGTTTCGACACTCACTCAAACTCGAACGATAGGAAAGCTTTCAACTCATCCTTGAGTTTGGGGACCTCTATGATCTCAATTTATGCTCAAATAGGTTTTCACACTACATAATTTATTAACATGCCAAATTTGCATAGGATTTATGGCTTTTGGATCATCTATGCATAGAAACGATGATTTTTCGTTCTATCCCGAAATGCGGGGTGTTACATCTTTATACAAGTAATAATGTCGTGCACCGTTCATTTGACAATATAATCCTATACTTTATCTGAGAATTCAGGATTTCTTATGACCACCATAATTTCTCTGCTCTCCACTAGCCCCACTCGACACTTTGGTGGCCTATAATTTATCCCTTATTTGCCACAGTACTTCTCTTGGAAAACTGTGTTTATTCTTCACAATTTTTTTTGGGGTTTACGAAAAATTTACGAAAAAAATGGAAACACAGGCATTGATATCTTCTTCATCTATTACCTCCTCAGTAGAGGCTGCCAGACAAATTCTAGGAGCAAGACATTTTCAACCAATCAAGAAGGCTTCATTCGTTGTAAGGGCTACTGCCACTCCACCTGTTAAGGTAACCACCTTTATTGTTCCTTTCTATGTATAAGTAAGGGGCACATTGATACATCTAGCACATTGCTCTTCATATATATAATGATAGTGGTGTTCGAGTCAGATTTGCATTTTGACTATTCAACCGGATACTATCACCCATGAGAACAAGTACCGTGTACTTGTACCCAACAAAGCTTATATAGATGAGATGAAGTCACCATGCACTATTTGCTTCTGTAGGGGATTTTCAGCCACTTCGAGGTCGTTTGGTTGGGAAACAAGTTATATTTGGGATTAGTTATGCTATGATTAGTTGTATTGGGATTACTTATCTTGGTATTACATTTTTGTAGTTGTTTGGTTTGTGGTATTCAAAATAATATGCATTGCTTTCTTTCTAAGAATAGTTAGTTTGTTACAAAAATACTCTTCATCTTATTTAGCTTAATTATTTTTCTAATATTAAATCATACAAAAGAAATTAAAAGGTTACTAATTTTTATTTAACCTTATTAGTTTCTTTTTCCTAAAAATACATGTTAGGAAATTTATATTGATATTTCTTAAAGAAATTTAACCGGGGGCAGACGCTGATCAATACAGACAAGGACCTCATTTGACAAGAATTTTAGGATAATGTCTGACCAAACAAACAGAATAATGCAATAAATACATTATTTTTCCTTTCTTTCCTTTCTTTGTGATGACAAAGAATGGCTAGAGGCAACAGTTTGGAACTCGGTGGATACTGCCCCTCTCTACTCTTCTAACCTTTACCTTATTTCTCCCTTTCTTTATTAAAGGATACTCAGGTTGGGTGCAGTCTTTTAGTCTTTCATTTTCTTTTTTTCACAACTTTTCTTTTCTTATTCTTTTTCTACCACACCTAGCCTTGCATTCATTTCTCTTATTTTACCCATCTTTATACTCACTTTACATCACGCATACCTATGATAGCCATCCTCAACTTAGGCTATTTGCCTATGTCAAAGTGCACAATGTCCAAGGAGGATCAGGGGCAAAACAGGTTCATTGTGATACAAATGGGAAGGTGATAGGTTTAACAAGAAAAATAGGCATATAGGCTCAAAATCAGGATCAAGGGGTGTTATTCACACATGAAAGGTTATTTAGGCTAAGACTAAACTAATATAAAAAATGGCCTATGATCCTATCCTAACCACTATCCTACAACCTCAGTAAGACTAGCTGGGCAAGTTCTTGATTTAACACATAGAGGGAATTTGGTAATATCTCATACACACTTGGCATAAAGGTACATCACAAGCTATTACCTATCCGGTTTATGCAATTGTTAGCAATGATTATCGTGTTCCTAATACTAATGCCATAAAAAGATTAACAATAGTCACATCTAGATACATATTACACAGTTGCAAACTATATACTTGGAGAGGTATTTATCATTTATCCCTACTGCCATATATACCTATTTTTCTCTTAGTTAACCTTAAAAACATCATGAAATAAAACACAAACACAAAATGCAAACACACAACAAACCTAAATATCTATTGAAAGTACCCTCACCCCCATAGATAATAACATGCATTTCCCTCAATGTACAACTAAAAACTTAAAACAGCAAGGGGTAGGATATATCTTCCGTACTTCAAACACGTGAATCATGAGTTGATGACTCTTCTATTGCATCATCAACTATAACAATCATATCAATAGCATCAGATTGTGCTGAGACATCTGCCACAGTGGTTGGTGGAGTGAAAAACTCCCCAATATTCTCTCCAACATTCAACGAAGGCCTACTAGTCGAGTCTCCCATATCTCTCTCTCTTAATGCTTCCTCCACTGGCTCACCCTCCATTTTCGATATTCGGATCGCTTTTTTTATCTTCTCTTTCTCTGCCTTCTTCTTCGCTTTCTTTTCTTCATCACTATCAGTTCTTTTCCTCTTGCCTTTATCTTTCTTATCGCCCTTTTTTTTCTTTTTTTATTCATGGTTTTCCAGTGATATCAAATAGTAGATCTTCATCTTCAAATTCTTCAACCCCAGGGTCAAAAGATATCAAAATTTGGTGGGGTCGTAATGCCACAATATTATCTTTTGCTTGTCCAAAGCTGCTTTGAAATCTGGCAGGTCCGGGGTTGTCATCTCACTCAATCGTGCATTAGGACAATTCTCCAACTCATCAACACGTCCATGCAAAGTTTGGAAAGGTTCAAGTGCCACCTTAATTCCTTTTTCCAAAGCAGATTTAAATTGACTGGCAAATAGCTTCAATTGTACATCAAACTTTTTCCCTTGCTTCACCATCTTCCTAAAATTAAGAGGAGCAAAAGCATACTCTGACACCGATGCTGCATTTACCGGATTTTCTTCACTCTTAGGAACTGAAGTTTCCCCTGCAGAAGATGCTACTTGTACAACTTTGAGAACTTACACCTCCACATTTTTCTTTGAACCAGTAGCAGCTATTTTCCCTCCATCAATCCTAACTTGATCACTTTCAACCTCCACTTCTTTGCCTAAAACTAGCATAGGATGATTTTCATCATACTTGATAGAATTGTGAGTTTTTTAACATTAATCTCCTGATCCAAACCAGTAATCTCAGGTACATGAGCAGCCTCATACAACCTCATAACCAAACAAGGAAAGGGATATGCAGTGTTAGGTCTTGTTACTCGAATCTTCATTTTATCAACAATAATTTCCCCAAAGTTCAAGGGATAATTTCCCCAAGGAAAGGGATATGCAGTGTTAGGTCTCGTTACTCGAATCTTCATTTCAATCTATATCGTATGACACCCTATTAAAATCTTGCCTCCTGAGTCATTGAGGCCTTAAAGATCCTTGCACTTGTATTTTTCTGCCATTTCGGCTCTCCTTCAGCTATAATATTTGCCAACCAAGGGCGTTGTTTGTCCCTTTTCCTCATCCTATAGTAGAATTCCAGAGAAGTGGCTTAAAGAGTGAAGGTTGGGTCATGGAGGAATCTGCTGATAGTGTTGTCCGAAAGATCCACCATTACACCCCTTACTGGAATCTTGTTCAAGTTGGGCATGTCCGCAACTTTTTCTCCTTTCTTACACATGTTCTCCAGTGTAGCCTGATAGTTTGCATAAAACTCCCGGACTAGTGTTGGGCAGAATGATTCTCCTCCCTTTGTAGTCCATGCCAAATCATAGTCTTTGAATGCCTTCTCCACCTAGGGGTACCTGTTCAATCCAGTAGTGATGATCCTCATTTCTTCACATACTGTTCTCTTAAAACTTCTTCTCTTTGTTCTTATCAGTCCATCATGGTAAATTCTGTCTGCTCTGAGAACCTTCCATCTGACACATTCTCGAAAACCAGGATTCTTGTATTTTATCACATCTCCCCTAATCTGAGGATCTTCACCAGCTGGGTGCCCAGAAAAAAGGGTGTTCTGATGAAGGTTCCTCAGAGTTGGGCTTCTCTGAGAAGGTGTTCTTAGATGGAGAGGAATTTTCTCCTCAGCTTCTACTTCCCCAACCACCTCTTACTCAGTTTATGGGAGAAGTTTTGTTATCTTCAGACTTTGCCTAGTTTTGCATCTCTGTAGTTGTGGTTCCTCTTCCTCACTTTCGAATTCGTTGACGAGTCTATGAGTTAAGTTCTCCTTAGTCATCTTATGAGCTATTTTCTTTGTTTTTCCTTTAAGAGGCATGAACAATTTTTCATCAAGTACAAATAGTCATTTAATATCCAAGAACAAATAAGAAAGAAAAATTGAATCACTTTCAGCAACATATGTCTGACGACATGGTCTGATAAGTTGTCACTTGAGTGATGGCTCGTTAGCCACGTCGTCAGCCTTAAACAAATTCCACCATCCTTTTAAATCAGTTGATGACTTAGTATGTTAAGGCGTAACTTGTGTGATGGCTTATCAGCTACATTATTAGATTTAAACAGAATGTAACAGCCTCCAAACTCAATTGATGACATCATCTGATAAGTCATTAGCCATATCGTCATCTTACAACAGAATTCTGAGTCCTTTTTAGTTTTGCTTTATGACTTATCAACTTCATGTCCATCACTATTAATTTTCACTAAGCCATTCTTTTCAATTCTTGGGCTGAAATTTCAAACTTTATTGCTCAATTAAGAACTTATAATCCTACTTTCCAATTTCAACAAGAACTCATACCCAAATTTAACTCAATAAGATTGAAAATCTAGAGTTCAATGAATTTTTACCCAACAATGGTACCATTTTTCAACTTTAACAAGTATTTGTTCATGAACACTTTTAGTTATGCAGGATGTAATTGATCTTGGGTGATCAATTCACTATACATTACTTAAAGTTGGTATGAACATTTCAAAGCCTACAAAATTTACATTTTTGGGTAATCATTACTCACCAACGAAAAAGAGTCAATCTTGAAACATACCTCTTAGTCAACTCAAGTTATGGGCTTTCCTCTGTGAGGGTTTTCGCATTGCTCAAACAAAAGCGGGTGAGCTTGACTGATTTCTTTGAGAAGGAGAAACAGAATTTTCGCAACCTTTTTCATTTGGTTTAGAGAAGATGAAGAGAAAGTAGGTTATTGGCTTTAAAAAGAGACCAACAAGAAAGGTGAAGTGATTGTACTTACGTAACCTATTTTTTTTTATAATTATCTACTAAGTAATAAATGAAAATCAATTAAAAATAATAAACTCATATTGGAAAGAAAATAAACTAAAGAAAAGTAAAATGGGACAAGGTTCTTTTTGGGAATTCCAAAAGACTCGGGTTGATGGATTTGGGTCGGATCGGATCAGACTTGCCGACATGGGCCTCATCTTAAGTGACGGCTTATCACATGTATGATAGCACGTCACTTATGTAGTCACTGTAAGGCAGAATGTTGCCCATTTTTGGCTCTTCTGACGACTAGGTGCAATGACTTATCACATATGTGATAGCTGATCAACTCTGGTCGTCATCTTTACCTAGATTGCATCTCATTTTTTATGCAAATTGACGACCTCACATGACACCTTATCACAAAAGTGACAACTTATCATATATGGTCATCACCCTTATCCAGAATGGTGCCTATTTTTACTTTAGATGATGACATCAAGTGACACGTTGTCAACTCACTGATAACCCATCAAATTTGGCCGTCGATTCCACTTTTCTGATAGCATCAATTTCATTTTTTATCCCTGCACACCTAAACAACTTATCAAGAACACAAAATTTAAAACAAAAAAATAAATACTTACAATATAACAATTTGTGTTGCCTCCCAATAGCGCTCAATTTACTGTCGCGGCACGACTTGGTTATCTCGACTACTCAGACTTCATCGAGATACATAGTGGACAATAGCTTGGCATCATCCATTGGACCAAATAGATCTTGACTCTTTGCCCATTAACTTTGAACGGACTTCCATCTTTACCTTCAAGTTCCACCACACCTGATGGAAAAAATTGACTTACTTTGAACGGCCCTGACCATCTTGATTTCAATTTGCCCGGAAAGAGCTTAAGTCAGGAGTTGAACAATAACACCAATCACCAGCTTGAAAATCCCCTTTTTCTATTCTTCAGACATGGTAATTCTTCATCATTTTTATACAGATCAGCTCTTTCGTAGGTTCCAAGACAAAATTCGTCCATCTCATTTATCTGACCCAACCTTAACTCTGCCTCTTCTTTCTGGTTTATGTTCAGTCATTTAAGAGCCCACAAATCCTTGTGCTATAGTTCAACTGGAAGGTGACATGCTTTTCCGTAGACCAGCTGATATGGTGACATCCCTATAGGTGTCTTGAAAGCAGTTCGATATGCCCACAAGGTATCATCAAGCTTTCGAGACCAATCTTTTCTACTCGCATTCACCATTTTAGCCAGAATTGCTTTTATCTCTCAGTTTGAAACTTCCACTTGCCCACTGGTTTATGGGTGATATGGAGTAGCAACATTATGCTACTTCACACTGCATTTCAACAAAGCAGCCCAGAATGTTTTGTTGCATAAGTGGGATCCCCCATCGCTAATAATAGTTCTTGGCACTCCAAAATGGGAGAAGATGTTCCTTGTCAGAAAATCCATCACTCTCTTACCTTTGTTATCAGCCAAAACAATTGCTTCAACCCATTTGGACACATAGTCCATAACTACCAAGATATATTTTAGTCTATAGGATCTCACAAATGGCCTCATGAAATCGATACCCCAAATGTCAAATAGTTCAACTTCCAACATCTTCACCATGGGCATCTTATGATGCTTCGATGTTGACCCTTGTATCTGGCACTGGTTACATTTCCTCATGAACTCATAAGCGTCCTTGAACAGGGTTGGCCAATAGTAGCCACTCTGCAACACCTTTCTTGCAGTACGATCACCTGCATGGTGACCTCCGACCGGAGAAGCGTGATAAGCTTCTAGAATACCCAGCATATCCACCTCTAGGATACACCGCCTAATAATGTTATCCGCACACCTCCAAAATAAATACAGCTCATCCCATAATTATTGTGTAACATCATGAAGAAACTTCTTTTTTTGGTGAAAGGAAAGATTCTCTAAGATAATCTCACTCACCGCATAATTTGCAAAGTTCGTGTACCAAGGTCTCATTCGAGAAGCCAAGATTTTCTCATCCGGAAATGTATCATCGATTTCGAGCTTATCCTTGACTGCTTGATCTCCCTCAAGTCTAGACAGGTGATCTGCAACTTAATTTTCGCATCTTTTTCGATCTTTGACTTCAAAGTCAAACTCTTGAAGAAGCAGCACCCACCTGATTATCCTTGGCTTTGCATCCTTCTTTGCCATCAAATACCTCAAAGCAGCATGGTCTGTATGCACTACCACTTTAGTCTCCAATAAGTAAGCACGAAACTTCTCAAATGCATAAACCACCGCAAGGAATTCTTGCTCAGTCACAGTGTAATTCTTCTGGGGCCCATTCAATGCCTTTCTTGCATAGTAAATGGGATAAAATAGCTTATCTTTATTTTGGCCAAGAACATCCCCAAGCGTTACTCCGCTTGCATCACATATGATTTTGAATGACTTTGACCAATCTGGTGCAACAATGATTGGTGCAGCAACTAACTTCTCTTTAAGGCAATCAAATGCTTTCTTGAACTCATCGTCAAACATGAACTTGGTCTCCTTCTCCAAAAGCTTGCACGTTGGGTTTGTAATTTTTTAGAAGTCTTTTATAAATTGCCGATAGAAGCCTACATGACCAAGGAAACTCTGCACTCCTTTTACTTAAATAGGGGGTGGTAGTTTATCAATAACTTTGATTTTGGCTCGGTCGACTTCGATTCCCTTAGATGAAATTTTGTGACCAAGGACAATGCCCTCCTTCACCATGAAGTGGCATTTCTCCCAATTTAACACCAATTGAACTCCTCACATCTTTGCAGTGCTCTACTCAGATTAACCAGACATAGCTCAAAAGAGTCACCACCACTGAGAAGTTATCTATAAACACCTTCAAGGTTTCCTCCACCATATCGGAAAAGATAGATATCATGTACCACTGAAAAGTGGAGGGTGCGTTACACAAACCAAATAGCATCCACTTGAAAGCAAAAGTACCATATGGGCAAGTGAAAGTCGTCTTCTAATGATCCTCTGGAGCAATAGAAATCTGGTTGTAGATGAATACCCATCCAAGAAACCATACCAACCTCTTCCCGCTAACCGATCAAGCATTTGATCCATAAAAGGCATCGGGAAGTGGTCTTTCAGATTCCATGAGTTGAGCTTACGATATTCCATGCAAAATCTCCACCCTGTAACTAGCCTGAGTTGAATCAACTCATTCTTTTCATTTGCCACTACAGTCATGCCCTCTTTTTTGGGTACACATTGGATGGTGCTTACTATTTACTATTCGAGATGGGATATACAACTCCTGCATCGAGCCATTTAATGATCTTTTTCTTAACCACTTCTTGCATTGGTGGATTAAGGTGATGTTTGTGCTCAATTTTTAATGTGCAATCCTCCTCAAGATGAATCTTGTGAGTGCAAATACCGGGAGAAATACCAATGATATCAGCAATAGTCTAACCAATATCCCTTTTATATCTTCTAAGCTTAGAGATAAGTGCCTCAACCTGGTACTCAACCAAATCTGTAGCAATAATCATAGGTAAAGTGTTTCCACTGCCTGGAAACATATACCGTAAATATCCTGGCAACTTCTTCAACTCCAACATCGGTGGATCTTCGATAGATGGCTTAGCCGGTGGTGTTGGCCAATTTTTCAGGTCTAAATTCAGCTTCTTAAGAGAATATGAATAGGATCCCATTCCCATCAAGGCACACACTGTCTCTTCATACTCCTCAATACCTTCACTATCAAAGTTCATCAAGACTACAGCCAGAGTTTCCACAACAAATTTCTTCTTAATTGGAACCTCATGATAGTCTACATAATAAACATCAACGATGTAAAATACACTTATCTCCTTGGGTTGATTCATAGACTGGCACACATCAAGGCGAACTACCTCATTGTTAGGCCTAAACAGTAGTTTATTAGCTCGCAAATCAATAAGCACACTTCCAGTTACAAGGAAAGACCTACCCAAGATTATGGGTACCTCAAAGTCCACGTCATAGTCCAGAATAACAAAATCTAGAGGAAATATAAAGCTGGACACCCTTACAAGCACATTATACAATATCCCCATTGGCTGCTTCACTGATATATATTCCATCACCAATCGCATATCTTTGGGTGTAGGATCCCCTAAACCCAACCTCTTATAAACAACAAACGGCATCAGGTTAATACTTACTCCAAGATCACATAAGGCTTTAGCAAAATCAAGTGACCTTATAGTACAAGGAATGGTGAATGCTCTTGGGTCTTCTTTCTTTTGCACCAAAGACCTGGTCGGAATGGCCATGCAATGGTGAATATTATCCACTAGTTTGTAGCTCACTATTCTTTTCTTCGTCACAAGGTCTTTCATGAATTTAGCATATCCGGCATCTACTTCAGTTCCTCAACCAAGGGCACATTCACTGTCAGCTGCTTCAGCATTGCCATAAATTTACTAAACTTTGTGTTATCTGCCTTTTTTTTAAATCGATGAGGAAAGGGTGGCAGTGGTTTTGGGAGAGTAGTAACCACTGCCTCCTTTTACTTTTTCTTCTCTTTTTCTAACTCATCAACCTGCTGGTGATTAAATGTGCCCGCATTACCATATAACTTCTCAAACTCTACTGGATGGGTTTCATCATCTTCTGAACTATCTTCAATCATATCATTAATCTTCGCTTTGCCCATAGAAGGGCCAGGTAATACTTTACCACTCTGAGTGGTAATTGCCATGCAAGAGCCATCATTCCAAGGATTTTGCACTGTGTCGCTCGGCAATGTACCGTTATTTCTCTAATTAAGTGCTGCTGAGAGTTGGCTTATCTGGTGCTCCAACTATTTGATAAAAGTCGAATGCACATTTACTAGCTGACTCACGAAAGATAAATCACTCTTCATCATCGTCACCCCTATATTGGTCGCCTCAACTCCTTTTGATAGATTCTCCATTATGTCCTCGATGGATCTTTTGCCTTACTGGTAGCAGCATTATCCCAATTTCTAGGGGGTACATACAGTCTACTCCTGTCATTCTTATTCTTCCAACTTCTTTGTTCCCTATACTTGTAACCATCTTTGTCATAATAGTTCCGACCTTGATTTCCTTGGCTATTGCCTCAAAAACTCCTCTGATTATTTAGATAGTTGGCCTCCTCCTATGAATCTAAATCAGCTCTACTCTGTGACCCAACAACTTTCACCTTCTCAGTCTTCCTGGATAATAAATGTTTGGTAAGCAGATACATTTGGGTTTTTATGTATGCCATGTCTTGTTCACGTTCTTCCTCTCTCTTGCGTTGCTCTGCAGTTATTCCACTAGATATAGTAGAGTTTTGTACCTCAGAATCCCTAGTATGCCAAGCTCTTCTCTGTTTGGTCATCCTATCAAGCATTTTAGAAACTTCTGGAAAGGTAAGATCCATAAATGCTCCTCCTGTAGCGTTATCGACAATCGGTTTCGTAATAGAATTCAAGTCTCTATACAGAGTCTCCATCAAATGCACATCAGTCCTTTTGTGATTGGGATATTGCATCAATTTCTTCTTGAACCTCTCCTAAGTCTCGTGAAGAGTTTTAGTCGAGAGCTTCCTAAAATTACAGATCTCGTCCCTCAACTTTAACATCCTGGATGGAGAAAAGAACCTTTCTAGGAAAGCTTCTTTCAACTGCCTCTAATTTGTTATAAAATTAGGAGTCAACCTATTAAGCCATAGTATTGTCTCCCCAGACGTAGACAACGAAAATAGGCA
Source organism: Capsicum pubescens (assembly GCA_030864215.1). NCBI lineage: Eukaryota > Viridiplantae > Streptophyta > Magnoliopsida > Solanales > Solanaceae > Capsicum > Capsicum pubescens. The sequence continues at coordinate 267,899,866 of CM061540.1, read as the reverse complement.
CAGCTGGATGGAATTCTTCCTTACTCTTGGGTTATCAAAAGACTTGCAAATAGTGACAAAATTCACTAAATGCATATTCGGATCATCACCCAGAAGTCCACCAAATAGCCTTTTCAGATGAAGTAGTTGAATCATGGTACTCGTGATATTGAACTTAGTTCTGGGTGCCAAAGGTGGAGGAATAATAGCTCCGGTAGCACCTGCTCCATCCATCTCGTCGTTATCCTCCTCAAGATCAAATTGCACAGGCTGTCGATCGAGTCTTGCTCTGAAAGAAAGATTTTTGTTCACATTACGGTTCACAGGTGCGGCCATATTCTCTGCACGCCTTTGGTTAGCAGGATCCAACAAATCATCATCTCCCAAGTCCTCATCATCTAGATTAGGATGACGCACTAGTTGACCATCATTTTGTTGATTCAGTTGAGCCCTAGACAGAGCGGCTAGTCTATCATCTTCTTGTTGATCTGCCATTCTGGTAATCAACTATGTTTCGTATTAAAAGCTAATAGTGGTTCCCCTGACCTTCTGATTCATGGCATATACAACACAGAATCTGTAAAAACCAAAAACAATAAATAAATGTAAAATTTAAAAAACTTTAACTATAATTTAATTATTACAAATATACTTAATTGACGACCGTATTCTCTGGCAACGGCGTTAGAATTTGATACGCTCAAATTACACCTCTCTTACGAGAGAGTAAGTGGTCGTTGTCAAATATATATCCCGACTAGGTTGGGGTTGAATCCCATAGGAAATATGGAGTTAGTTTAAGTCATTCATTAGTCAATCGACTAATAGTTAATAGCTTCATATAAATGGGGGGTTTTAGAGATTAAACAAAAGTTATTGTTCACTTTGATTTAACAGCTTGCAACTAATATTTCAATGTATCAAATTAATGTTAAGGGTAAACCAGAGTTGTGTTCACTATGAATATTGGCACTTGATATACACTAGTTATGGCTCAAGATTCCTATAACATGTAGGAACAACAAACTATCAATATCAAGCACTATCTAAATGTCTCTCGGCATATTTAGACATTCAATTACCTAATTCTTTCGAACTAAGGAAATACGTATCCTTAACCAGATTTTGTCTCAAGTTAATTAACCTTGTTATGGCATTAATCATTAGATGAAATTTTAATGCTTCCAAATCCCCGTTGATAATTCACTTCCTATTAGATTAATTTCTTACTTCAAGAAAATCAATAATTAGGTCTAATATATTGTTTGTAACCAATAGACAACATGCACAACCGAAGAATTATCAAGAAGTTCCTATTGCTTTGAGAATCTTGATCAACTAATGAATTTACAAGACCAAACTCATACTTCCCACAACTCGGGTTAAGAAAATTAGCTACTCATGGTATAGAAAGAAACAACATATATTGAATTCATAATTCGATAGCTAACAACTTACAAACGATGAAGATATATGATCGCTCTTCCTTCTAAAATCACAAGAGAATTCTCAAAACCATAATAAATATCCCAAAAACTTCATTCAAAAAATTCAGAGAAAACTTTTAAAAAGCTATTGTTCTACGTAAGTTTCAAGATGTCTGTAAAAACCTAACACTTTTCCTTAAATACTCAAGCTAATTTGGAGTCAAATTTTAGATCCCAGATTTTTCGCACATAGCTGACGACCTTCTCTGATGGCTTATCATGGATTTGATGACTTATCAGACCAAGTCATCAACTCCTCTTTTGAATCCATGTTTGCTGCTTACAGTTGATAACCTGATCTGATGACTTATTAGGAAGTTGACGATTTATCATGTTAAGTCGTCAACTCTTCACTTCATCTCTTGTACACTGTCTTCAACTGACGACTTTTCTGACGGTTTATCACAAATTTGACGACTTATCAGACAAGTTGTCAACTGTAATCTTCGTATCTACTTTCTCAAAATTCATCCTTCGTAACGTAGTTGTCGTAGGTTTTCATGCATCTTGACTTACCTACAATATCATAGAGAATATAATCAAAAACAACAAAAGTTACTTAAGAATTTACAATTTTTTCAAATTAAAAGCCTTAAATATGCTAGCACAAAACTTGCACATTATCGACCCTCGGTTTGAAAAATTGTGATTTCGAGTTTCAGGGGGTCAACTTTGTGAAAATAATATTTTTTTTGAAAATATGATTTCTCCATCGCGTCCGAAACGTCGAATTTAGTGTGGTTGCATAATTTTTTTGTATATATCGTACTCCGAACGAATTTCGGGCACCCCATAGAAATACGAGGTGAATTTGAGTGCAAAAATATGGTGCAAAAAAACAGAAAAACTACCATATAAAACCCTTTTTTGGTCTATTTTTCTCATTTTTTTCATCTTGCTTCTTGAGAGCTAAACCCTAAAATAGTATGGGAGCTAAAAAGTGAAGTTTGTGGGAGCTTGGGATGCTTGGTTTTATTATGGATTTAAAGTAAGAATTCACCCTTTTCTTAGTAATTTTTTGATTAACTTCTCAAAACCCCAAAAATTTTAGGGCTTGATTTTAAACCTTAATTTCACTTCTTTTCACTTGAATAATATTATTATCTTATAATTACTAGTTTTTCATCAATTTAACCTTCAAAACAACTCTGATTCTTGATTTTAACCTGAATTTCAAAGATTTTACCCGGTAAAATTCAAAAATAATTTTTCTTCGATTTAAACCTCATTTTTTACTCGATTTGATTTGGGTTTTCATTTGTAGGTTCCTAAAAATATGGAAAACATATTTTTAAAGTAAAGTTATGATTTTTCCCTTCTTTGTCCAAAACCCATTCTAGGGGTCCATTTTGACTTCGAACCAAAAGTAGTCAATATAGGTGTCGTTGGTTTTATTTTAACCCTTAGATTTCATATTTGATATTTTTAGTGGAGTTCGAGATTGTTCGTGGAAAGTAAGGTTGTGGATTCAAAGTGTGGCGGATCAATTTCGGCTTTTGAGGTAGGTTATGACTTAACTCTTTCAGACGGGGTTGGGTAGTACATGATGATACAAAATTCTTGTTAAGGGTGGGAACTAATCATAAAAAATATCTATTTATGTGTTGTGCCCATGTGGCGGCCTATATGTTATGTAACTGTTGAAATTGAGTTATTATGTGATATGTGTGACTGTGTGGGGTCCTAAGTTATATTAATAAGCTTGAATACATTAGTGAATAACTGTATTGTGTTGTTAAGATGCTTAATATGGTACCATTGGTGTATTGTGATTATATTCATACTTTAACTGGCATATGAGACATGTGGAAATTCGTGGATGAAACTGACATAATGAGTGGATATTGGCTCTTATGGTTGTGGAAATATATCATTGTGGTTAGTTATGAAAATACTCATTGTGTTTGGTTGTGAGTATTACATCCTCATAACATACTCATTCATGAAATGTTGATACCACCTTGGCAATATTTGAAAAACACTAGCAATACCTTTTTAAAACCCTCCCTTGAGGAATGTGCCAAAAAGGAGATATGAGCTATGTGGATTGTATACGGGTTGACAAATACCCCATGGGTCCTGCATTGGGAGGCTTGCCTCCGTAGGTGTATACGAGGATTGTGCGATGGTCCCGGAGGTTGTACGATGACCTCGTGCATCATCATCATCATCATTATCATATACATGACACTTAATTTATTGTGTTATATTGTGTTGTATTGCCATATTGACTTGTCATTTATGTATTTATCGTATCTTCTTTTATTTGTATTTGATGATCTTGTATATGCATATTCCCCCGTGTTCTTCTTATATGTGATATAGTACGTACTTTTATTCTATCTTGGTGTGATGTTGCAATATATGTGAGATATATTAGAACTGTTAGTGCAAGCGGTGTGGGCTACCATTATGGGATATTTTCTGATTACAGGTGACATGCCTTTTGTGTATATTTTGTATGCTTTATTTACTACTTTGCTTGGTCAGCCTATGATACCTACTGAGTACAAGTGAACCGTACTCATGCCTATTGCACCCTTTTAGTGCAGGTCCTAGCTCGAGTGCGCCTCAACTTGCTTGACTCAGGCAATTGCTGGAGCTTCCAAGGTAGCGGTTGGACATTCATGTATCCGAAGTTCACCTCTATCTTTCTATAGTAGTTATGTCTTTATTAGTATTCGGTGACAGATATTATTCTCATGTGGTTATTTTTCTAATGTATCTGACTTCTGAATTGTATTAGTAGTTCTTACACTATTGACACCTGGTTTTGGGCATGATTGATATTTTGGATAAGTTCTTTCCGCATTGTTATGATTATTTATATGGTTCGGCTTAGTTCTAGAAGCCTTACCTTGAGATATTTCTGTCTTTTTCCTCTTTTTGAATCAGTTTGGGTGATAGGCTTACTTGTCAAGGTACGCCGCGATAAGTACTATCATACCTCTTTTTTTTTTGGTTCATGACAGTGCCAAATCCAAAAAAAAACAAAAAAAAATCCCCTTTGAAATATGGCTTATCTCCTAACTCTCTTTCCAATAACTCTAGGTACTTGATGAGTTCTTTCTTGGATGCTTCTTTATCTTTTCCTTTTGTATCCCGTATTCTCTTTCCACTTTCATAGACCTGTAAACGAGAAAACATTCTCTATATTAAGTATTTTTCCAATGTTCTCTCTTAAGCATTTTTCGATGTTCGTTCATTTCATAATAACCTCAAACATGTGTCCAAAGTTAGATAACATGCTATCTAAAATTTTATATAACTAAAGTTCAGACATTTTTGAATGAATTTCAGGTAGAAGTGGCTAAACTTTCACCATATATGGATGAACTTCAAGCAAGAATGCAGTATACTTTAGACAAAGATGTACGAAGTTCAGGAAAAAATAATCAAATTCAGCCACATATAACTGAAGCTCGGATAAAAATGACTGAACTCAGATAAAAACAGCTGAACTTTAGTCATTATGTTAGTCATATGCTTGAACACCTAAGCGAAAATCCAAACCCTACCACTGATTAGACTATCAAATCTTTATCTAATTGCATACCATTTTGTCAATAAAATCAGCCCAGAACCTAGCTTGATTTTATCAGGATCAGATGGCATCAAAGGAGCCTTGTCCTTCCAAACATCATCTATTTATTGAACAATTATAAGACTCACAAATTGTTTAAATTGAATTCATTTGTAAGAGAATTGAACTTTTATTAGTCAAATCTTCTTCCCTATATTCATACTGAATTCCCTTTTCAGCTAGTGCAATTCTGGCCCTTATACTAAATATGCTCACATAGGCACTCAAAAGAACAACTTCATTAGTCATTTTTGCTAATTAAAAGATGGTACTAGATGAAAATGTAACAAGAAAATAAAGACTTAAATAGGGAAAAAAGGAGGTGATGAATGACTATAAATAAAATATGATGAGTCATAGTTTATTGAACTATCAAGAATCTCGAAAAAATTGAAGGAAAGGTGTCTTTTAAGTCTTGAATGAAGGATTGGTGACATTGACCAACTTAAAGGGTCAAACATCATTAGGAAACTTGATTAAGTTAATTGTGGACTTGATTAATATTTTCAAAACTTTCTAATATTTTCAAAAATACAAATCAACCCAACCCACAACCCTATTCAATCCAAATCAACCACACTCTCTCTCAACAGCTTATCTCAACTCTTTCCCAACCAACAGTTCTGCAAATTTTCTCCCTTCAACCTTCGGTGACAAATAGTCAGGCAAGTTCCTTTTCGACTTTCAACCATCAATTGATGTGAAGACTTCTCTAGCGACAACAACTTTGAGTTCTTCGTTGTCCCATTTGTTTTTTCACAGGTTAAAAATTATGAAGAAACAGAGGAACTTGAGCCAAATACTCTTCTAGTATTGAAATATTGACTGAACAGAACCCTAATTTTTGGCATTTCTTCTTCTTGTTGTCGTACTGTTGATTCGAATTTGTTGGTGATTTTTTATCACAGTTGATATTATTAGTGTGTATGTGTGTGTGTGTGGTGTTGGTGTTGCTGGGTTGATTTGTTGTTTGTCTTGGTAAAAACGGTGTTACAACAGATGAAACATCTGATGTAACAGATGAAACATCTGATGTGAAGACTTCTCCGGTGACAACAACTTCGAGTTCTTCATTGTTCTATTTCCTTTTTCACAAGTAAAAAATTATGAAGAAACTGAGGAACTTGAGCCAACTACTCTTCTAGTAGTGAAATGTGGATTGAATAAAACTCTAATTTTTGGCATTTTTTCTTCTTGTTGTCGTACTGTTGATTCGAATTTGTTGGTGATTTTTGGTCATATTTGATATTCTTAGTGTATGTGTGTGTGTGTGTGATGTGTTGGTGTTGCTGAGTTGATTTGTTATTTTTCTTGGTAAAAATAGTGTTGCAACAGATGAAACATCTGATGTAACAGATGAAACATCTGATGTGACAGATGAATACATCTGATGCAATAGATGGAAACATCTGATGCAATAGATGAAAATCTGATGTAATTATGAAAATCTTATGCAACAGGTGAACAATCTAACTAATCATTCATCTGTTGTGACAGACGGCTCTTATGTTTGGAAGAAATCTAAACAATATTGATCCAACAAATAACTCATTAGTGATCTATTTTTATTCTTTCTAATGGTTTACTCTTCATTTTGCAACCGATTAGTGATCTGTTTTTATTCTTTCCAACAGTTTACTCATCCGTTGCAACAGGTCGGTTATATGTTGCAACAGATAATATACCTGGTGCAACAGATTAGTGATCTATTTTTATTGTTTCCAATGGATTACTTATTAGTTGCAACAGGTTAGTTATATGTTGAAACAGATAAACTACCTGGTGCAATAGATTAGTGATCTCTTTTTATTCTTTCCAATGGTTTACTCATTCGTTGCAACAGGTCAATTATATGTTGCAATAGATAACATACCTGGTACAACAGATTAGTGATCTATTTTTATGGTTTCCAATGGATTACTCATCTATTGCAACTGGTCGGTTATATATTGCATCAGATAAAATACCAGGTGCAATAGATTAGTGATTTGTTTTTATGGTTTCCACGGATTACTCATCCGTTGCAACGGATCGGTTATATGTTACATCAGATAAAATACCAGGTGCAACAGATTAGTGATCTATTTTTATGGTTTCCACAGATTACTCATCCATTGCAATAGGTCAGTTATATGTTGCAATAGATAACATATTTGATGCAATAAATTAGTGGTCTGTTGGAACTATTATATTACTGTTATGCATTAATCAATTATAATCTATGTTATGTTCCTGTTAATTTAAGATAATATGGCTCCCAAAATAAATAAAAAATAGAATCAAGTCCAAGTAAAGGAACAAGTGCAGTAGCTCGACTACATCCACCACTCTATGAGCTTGCTTTACAAGTGTTATCTCAATCAGGAGTAGAAGATAATGAACATGGGGAGGAGAAATCTTTCACAAGAGATGATCCAAATGCTAATAGCCCTTTCGTCGAAGAGTTGATCAAAACCTTCAGCATTGATCATTATCCTGTGAGAATGCAGTGCAATGGTGCCACAAATTTAATGGGTGATCTCGTGGTTAAGTCAGTCATGGGAAAATATTTTGACACCTTCAGAAAAATACTTTGAGAACAAAAATTGGATTCTTATTTCAGGGAAAGCTGTTTTGGATAATATCTTAATTTGCCGGAGGACAACAATACTCGTTTCCAGATGAAAATGGTATATGATATTCTCAAGAGCAGGTTTATGTATGAAAACAAAGATAAGATGGATGAGGTGTGGATAAATTATTGTGGCATGCCTTTTTGTTTTGGTTGGAAGGAGTTTTCCATAGTTACCGTACTAAAATATTATCCTCCTCCTTCTCAAGTTATATCAACTCTGACCCAAAAAAAGCACCCCGCACACCCAAAAAAGGCAAAGGCAAGTGGAGTGATAGTGATGGACTGGTGTCCATTATTGGTCCAAGCTTCAAAAATAAAAACTCGATAGAAGCGTTGTAAGGTAAAGGACTTTCAAAGAAGCACAAGCAATCATTGTGCTTGGTTTGGTTTGTACATAATGTTCTTTTGGCGAGAGACGTTAACAACAATATAAGCCTCGGTTTAATAAATATCTTCGAGGATCTTGAGGCATTTAACAGCTATCCTTGGGGCTATGAAAGCTTCAAATGACTGTCGAATATTTGTTGACTCCGTTAACGCCAAAAATAGTCAACTTATATGGCTTTCCATGGGCCTTCATGGTAAATATTTCTTTTATCATGATATGATTCATTATTTTTTTATTCAATAATGCTTTTGATTTATTGGCGTTATGTTATAGGCTTGGGCATTTGAAGTCATTCCTTATTTGAGACAACAAGTGAACTACCAGTAAGAAGTTTCCTGTCTAAGAATTCTGAGATGGTTGTCGGCCAAAACCGATAAAAATGTAAAATTTCTTGATCTTTTCAATCCCCCCCAATGAAGCAGTAAGTCCAATTCTAATCAAGTTTTTGTTTTAATTAATGATTAAATAATTTTATCATCATTCTTAATATATGTACCGATTTATTTTAGATTGTCCATCCATGGTTTGTTCTGACCAACCGAGAGTTGAAGATGCCATTTTTTCTTACTTTACGGTCTGTGCAAACTTTATCGGAACCTAAGGTTGTTGATGGAATAAAAATGGAATTGTTTGGAGCAACAACCATCACAAGAAAAACAATTTTGGAGGGTGGGGATAATGATGCTCCTCTTACAGTTTTTGAAACAACAAGCCATTATGATTATGATCATAATGGTTATACAGATTTTTCTCCAGATTTTGCCACATCTAGTGAATGTTTTGCATGCAAATGTCAAGACTGCAAGGTGAAACATGATGGAGTGATTAATGCTATTAATGAACTAACTGCTTCTGTAAAGGAAATGACATCTAAGAGGGGTGTTATTCCATCAAAGAGGATTTCATATCCAGACACTCCACTAAAGATCAAGGCGGCTAAGAGGAGAAGGAAAGATACTTCCAACGCATTATCAAGCATAAAAAAAAGAAAGATTGCAATGCCTCTGTCTTTGTCTTGCACCGATGTTCAGTGTGTAAGGGCCACGGGGGAGCAGCATGAGCTAAAGAAAGTGAATGTAAATCATCTGTTCCAAAAAAAAATAGGCACATATCTGTTTCAATAGATAATACATCTACTGAAAATTATCAAATAGATATATACATTTGTTGCAACTGTTGTCTAACTTGTTGCATCAGATTCATTATTTTTTTCAACAGATGAGTCTTATGTTGCAATAGATGGATTATCTGCTCAAAATTATCGTACTGCTCTAATTTACCTATTCGAATTTGTCCCAATAAATAATTCATCTGATGCAACATAAGACCCATCTGTTGCAATAGATAGATAATCTATTGCAACAGATGGATAATCTGTTGTATATCTCTACTTAGCATTGACAATTTTGGCTTTCCAGGTGGATGTCACAGTAGAAGCTACTGCTGAAGAGCATAATATCACAGTTGCTAATCCATCAACTGCTTCCAAAGAAGAAGAAAAAATGGAGCCTATCAGTTAGGGAGAATGGAAGAATTACCCATTTGAAGGGTTTCAACATCTTGGACGAGGCTCCAAAAAAACTAACACAGTTGATCAGTGACTATTCAGAATGGATTACCTATGGGTTGTTAAAGCATCATGCCGGTAGGTACATAAATCAATTTTATAGATATTGGTTTATACAATTATTGTTATAAGAACCTGGCATTAACACATATAAATAATCATGTAGAAAATAAAATGACGAGCGCTACAAAGTGAATAAATCAATTCTTGGTTTTGATATGTTCGACTTTGTTATTGCACATTCCGAAATGAAAAATTGGTTGTATTGATGTCACAGCCCCAAACTTGCTGGAATGATGAGGTTTAAATGGCATATATATTACTATTAATTAATACTTTGTTTAATTAATTCTGCGTATTTATTTTTTCATCACGTAATCCAAAATGTTTGATAATATGTGCAGCACATCGATGTCATTTTTTACTACCTCCAAAAGAAGGCCAAGTTGCAAATACAAGAACAATACAAATACATGACAGGCAATTGTTTGTACAAAGTTTACATCAATAATTCCTACGATAGGTATTGTCAACAACAACCGGAAGTTTCACGAAATAAGAAATGCTTAATCAACATTATCAAAGGTTTTAGCATTCCGGCTGGCTTACCTTGGCATTTGGTTGACGAAGTGTACATCCCAATCAATTTTGGTGATGAATTCCATTGGGTGTTGGTTGTCATCATTCTAAAAGAGAGGCGCATCTAAGTTTATGACTCGATGTCACAAAGGAGACGTTCCGGGTCATTGTCTGAGATACAAAAGCTGGCCAAAATATTGCCTACTTACCTTGATATGAGCGGCTTTTTGGACCAAAAGGTTCTTACTGATTGGTCAACGATTGAAGCATATCGGGATAAAATGGCTAATCCATTTGATGTACAATATGTTGAAGGAAATGCTCAACAAACCATTGGTAGCCTATAAGTTTAAGTGTCATGATTTAGTTTCATTTCACAAATTTCACAACACTTGCATGAACTGCAAGATATGGATTATCTATTTTTTATAACATAGGAATTGCGGTCCTTTTATTGCCACCTACGCCGAGTATTTGAGCGAGGGATTACAAGTACCAAATGATGGACTTGATGCCAGATTACTCCACAAAAGATATGTTGCTCTTTTATGGAAATATGGAGAAGCGAAAGCTCAGAAGCCGTGCGCAAGCGACGTTAAAGATCCACGATGACCAAAGTCGAATTTCGTAGCATCGGATGAATAACAACTTGTCCATATTGATTAGATCTTTATAGATTGAGTTTGACAATGAAATAACCTATCCTCCTTGGTTTAACTTGTTGATTTATTTGTAGAGTAGATCGTTTGTACCCATAATCATTTTTTTTACATTTCATTTATTTGTTGAGTTATTTCATGTAATTTTTGAAGACTTCGATTTATTTTACACTATCTATGAATACAATTTAATCCTTAGTTTTGAACATGTTAATTGAAATGGAGTACTAGATTCAAATATCGCAACAAATAATACATCTGCTGCAACAGACGACATATCTTATCAAATAGATTTAGACATATGTTGCAACATGAAATACAACACGTAGGTCATCTGCTGGAAATTATATAACAGGTCTTCCTACTTTTTTATTTGCTCCAACAGATTACCGATTTGTTGCAACAGATAGATTATGTATTACAACAGATCGTATATCTATTACGACGGACAGACTGGGAACATCTGCATAATGCAATAGATGACCAACCTATTCCAAAAGATAATCAGTCTGTCACAACAGGTACTATATTTGTTACAACAGATATAAAATCTATTGTATTATAAAAATTCAAATTGGCCAAACATAAAAATTATTGCCACTACATGTAAAGTGAATTGGCTTAAAATGAAAATTTGTTATCGTGTTCGTTTGTCTTTGTACATGTTCTTTTTTATACACAGACTCCAACCATTTAGTTAGTACCCCATATGCCCAGACCCATTGCATCTTTCCCACAACTGCGTTGTATATATCGGTCATTTGTGTGCCAGTTAGTAAACACTCAATGTATGCAAGCGAGTATGGCCCGCACGCTGCACCGGTTGTATTTTTTGGGAGTTGGATGTTCTTATTTCGAACTTCAAAATCCCATGATTCCTTCATCAAGACTTTAGCCAACAAATGATCCATCAGCTTACTCTGCGTCAACAACTTGGGAAACAACTTCAAGAGTGGCTGTATGTGGGTTAAAAATGTCTTCTCGCTGAAGACAGGTAAGTTGCAGTCATAAACCTTAATATTTCCCTCATATAGTAGTATTTCAACAGTGAGAAAATGTTTGACTTCCACATTCATGACTGCAAGGATTCTCTTTGCTTTGGTCCAGCTCTTGCCGTGTAGATATGGCCTCTTCCCTCTAACATATTTAATCATTTTTCATCCCATTGGAACGCAAAAACTAACTCATCAAATCCTAGGCTACTGGAATTAGCTAGCTCACAGAGATTAGCGTACCTATCCTTTAAATTATTATAGAAGTTGAGGTCCATTATCCTATCGGCAGCAACATAAGCATCCGGGTACGCTAATTGCCTGCCCCTCATGAGGCAGAGAATTTCATCAACATATTATTGTTTAAGAAGACAATTTTTAAATAGGTTACTAATTTTAAAGAATAAAAACACAGTGGAAAGAATTCAGTGCAAAGGGTTCTCTAAATCAGTTCATAGATTACCCAGCCAATGCAACTTATGCAATAGATGTGTATTATGTTGCAATAGAATACCAAGTTGTTGCAACAGATTACATATCTGCTGCGTAGATTCTTCTTTATGGAGTAGATTGGATGGCTAGGTTAGCAAAAGTAAACTTACATTGTCCCCGTACCATACGCGCATATTTGTCATTTTCGAGAAGTCTTTGGCGGCAAATCAATGCATGGTGTATTCTTTTTGAACCTTCATTTTCATGAATTCTTTCAGTCCCTTCTTCTTCTCCTTGCCAAGCGCCGCGAATATGTCCACCTTCTTAAGCGGCCCCTGAACTTCAACAACTCTTAGAGCGGGAGGAGTTGCAATTTTTGTTGATTTCAGAATGGAGAGAATTTGTCTAATTTTTATTCTCCTCCTCCTAACCTCCACAGTAGGAGTGTATGGATCCCTCACCTCGTTGGATGGTATGACACCCCTCCTGGATTTCAACTCCTCGGCATCTTCAGCAATATTCTCTAGTTTTTCAAGGATTTTATCCTCTCTGTCCTTGCATACTTTGCATTTGCAATGAGAACATAAAGGTGAGGAGGGGTGAGAGGGACCACTGTAAGGGTGGGAGGGACCGGTGTAGGGGTGAGAGGGAGGACCTGTGCAAGGGGTGTTTTCAAAAGTATTTATTTTTTACTGAGCACTAACATGCTTATAATCATGACTGGCAGTAGCAGCAGCATCAGGATGGCTTCCACCATCACAAATAACTCTACAAGCAACACCCCTAGAAGAAGCAACCGGATCTGTTGCAGTTTGAGGTTGGTCATAAAGAGCTTCAACATTAGGCTGACCTTGCCTAACTGCTCTTCTTATGGATGTTGCTCCAGCCAATTCCTTCTTTATTAAATCCATCGTTGGGTCTTCTTTTGTATCAACAAGACCCAGAGTAAGAAAACAGTCATTTCCAGCTCATCAATGGTAGGCACGATCCAAGGATGCACAACCTATAAAAAAAGACAGAAGGAATTTAAATCATATAATAATAATTTACAGTTAGTTGGGTTACATGGGGCTCAGGTTACATAGATATTAACACAGCCAACTTATGCAACAGACGATCTAGCTACCGCAATAGCTGATCTGTATGTTTAAACTGATTGATAATATATTGCATCAGACTACCCATCTATTGCATAATTTGCATAGATGGGTAATCTGTTGAGTGGGGTTCAGAGAACCAGAGCAACAAATGGTCAATCTATTGTGAAATATGGATCGTCTATCACAACAGATTACCATTTGTTCTACCAGTTACAGTTGATGGGTGATCTATTGCAACAGACGACCCATCTGTCGTAATAGATGGAACATCATTTCAATATCCTTGAGGCAAATTATTTTAGTTGAAAGAAAACGTACTGCATCATCCGAAGGGTTAAAAAGATCAGCCTCGTTAATAATTTTTTTGCTGCTCTCTGCTGCAGCTAACCACCTAAGGATCCTTGGATGAGAAACCTTATTCGGGTAATCCTTGAAATGCTTTCGGAGAGGAGGAATGGCTTCACATGCCCAAGCCTAAAAATTGTAAATAGGAAGCAAGCAACAAAAAAAAAGTCATAACTATATTCAATATAAATTAATGAATGAGTAAAAATAGTGATCAATTTTACCTTGAAAGCCCAAGAAAAGCTGTATAATGAGGACGTCTTTGGCTTTAGCGTTTTCAGTAAATATTTGACAGTCAATTAGTAGCTGTCGTATCCCCAGGAATAATCGTTAAATTTCCCAAAATCATCAACAAGCGCCAACAAATCATGTTCTATGACTTTCCTAACGTCTCTTTGATAACGCTCAAATTACACCTCTCTTACGAGAGAGTAAGCGGTCGTTGTCAAATATATAACCCAACTAGGTTGGGGTCAAATCCCAAAGGAAATATGGTGTTAATTAAGTTGTATGCAGATTAGTTGACTTTTAGTCATTCGTTTCCATAAAATAAATAGGGGGGATTTAATTCAGTTCACAAATTAATGGTTTCAGTTTAACAAGATGAAATATGTGTAGTAGTATTCAAATTCAAAGAAATAGCAAGCTAGGGTTATGTCCACCTTGTAGTTTTCAATACTTACTAACTATGGGCTTTATGAATTCATACATGTATTGTGTTTACAGAGAAACGTATTGTATTAATAACATAATCCAAGTGTTTCTCAACCATCAAGGACTAATTCACTTTAGTTCTCTCGAATCAAAAGCATTTACCAAAAACAATACGAAATCTACAAGTAGTTAATCCTGCTAAGGCATTAACTTATAAAATAGGGGTTGGTAATCCTATTTTCTTGTCACTACTCTCTTTTCCAAACATCAACCTTTCTTTCGAACAAGTTGCGTTTTAAGGCATATCCTCTATGTTTGCAACCACGAGAATTCAAGATAAGCGAAGAGAGTATGATGTAAACTAATCAACGCATAATGAATTCAAAACCCAAAGTGATAGATTGTATGCTACAATGTTTCCATAACCCTAACTAATAAACTTAGCTACTCATGAATAAAACGAAAATCACAATAGAAATATTCATCATACCAAAAACTAGAAGATGATCTTCGTGTGGGAATAGTGATAAAACAAGAGAGAAAAATGTTTCTCCCTCTCCTCAAGCTAAGCCGCCACTCTCCCTCTTTAAAAACTAATACAGAATAATGAATAATGAATAAAAATTCAGCAATTAAGTCTTTTAATAATCTCTTCTCTCATAATTGCCTTCTAAGTCACTGAACTAATTATAAATGACAAATTAGACTTGGACATAGTTTCTAGGCGCCACATTTGGTCCAGTCTGCTACTCTCTCTTGTGTCATATGCCATCTGCATTCCATAGTCCCAAAATGTCTTCATCTACCTCACTAATACCTGAAATCATGCTAATCACATCGGTTAGCTCAATTACATAGAAGTAGAGTAAAAACATAAGAAACTAGGCACTTTGTTCTCTAAACTTAGCTAAAATATGGATAAATTATGGTGCTTAGGCGTATAAATACACCCAAGATCACCACCCCACACTTAAAGCTTTGTTCGTTCTTGAACAACATATCTATTTATGCATACTACACAAGCCTTAGCACCCACAAAGGAAGACAAGATGCTCAAATAGGCTCACACAACAATTATGAACAAGAAGTAGATTTAGGAATCATTACTAGAGACAACCTACCCTCAAGAATAGACTCATTAAGTTGAAAATTTCATGTATATCGTTTAAGCATAGAAATCATATAAATTACCCAACCTTCGTCAACCGTGTGCCCTTACAACAAGAAAGTTACCCATAATCACTCACAATCATGCAATTTCTAAAAAATGAGTACAAGAATCAAGTTGCGCTCACTCTCACAAAGAATTCTCAAATTACAACTGATGACCATATGCTTGCCCTTAGTATAATACTCCACTAATATCAGAATGCTTAGATTAGGATCAAATAGGTCTTTTACAGGTTGTAATGCAGGCTAAAGGATGGGTAGGAACTATTTTTGGCCAAAAATAGTGACTATCTTCCCTAAGAGATTTAATACACTACATTATGCAATTAAGACCAATCTCTAACAACCAATTTCCACTTCTCCTATCTTCACAGATTTGCTTTTCACCCCAGCTCGTTAAGCTTAATTAATAACACTATGGTGGGAGTATACAACCCTTTCAAATTTTTTATTTTTTTTGTACCCTTTTCATGTTACCTACCCCTATAATAGCCACCCTCAACTTAAGCAATTTGCCTTAGTTGAGGTGCACAATGTCCAAGAAGGACCATGTCCAAAACAGGTTCATTGTAACATGTCCGGGATAAAATTTGGAACTTTTTCAACAATTTTTGCTACTCCCAACGACATCAATTTCACACGCCAATAACTAGACTTTGGGGCATCAATTTCACCTTTTTCCTCTAATTGTCAAACTCCTAACTCAAATTGATTTTACATTAAAGCGCTTAGGAGCTTTTGGATCAAATTACTGTCTATTAAAGAACGGAATAGGCTACATATGAGGATAACAAAAGAACAAGCTAAAGGCTCAACGGGGCTAGATAAGATAATGTACAAAGGTAGGTCAAAAGAAGGTATGGGCAATGGTTATCAAAGAAATGCCTAAATCATCTCCTAAACTCACAATCTTTATTTCGCTTTGCATACACACCAGGCAAGTTCTAGCATCAGTTGCAATAAGGACTATACAACAGTCTTACACACTCATGGCACATGGTCAACTCAATTAGGTGCATTATATATTCTAGACCGAACAATTACATGAATTCAATTAAAACCAACAATCACAACAAGAGTCACAACTAGAGCCTAGGTGTTTCAAACGTAATGATCCATCATATACTTATTTTATAATGTCATGTGATCCACAAGAGCAGTTACATGTAATTAAAAGACTGCTTTTGTCTTAAGAAGGTCTTCATCCATCCATCATCGAGAAAAGCACCTAATTATGACTAAATAACTAACAAAATGAATAAAATAACTAATCCTATCCAGAAGTATACTAAGGAAAAGGTCCTATTTTCTTACAAAACAAGTAGCAAAGTAACCAGCCACCCCACACTTAAGCTCAGCACTGTCCCCAGTGCAAATAACAAAATAAAGAACCTGGCTAGTAGTACTTCTCATCCACATTAGGAATCATGCCACCATCATGGAGATCATTATTGGAGCCATTTTTCCTGTATTCATCCTATCATTCACGACAGCCACACATAATGAAACTAACTATAATTAAGATGAGGGTGGTGAAGTCACCACCCCACACTTAATTTGTTAGTATCAACCAATTAAGTGTTATTGTTGGGTACTCAGACTTCCCCAACATACACTTTGACATGGTGCACCACGTTAGTCACAATACAATTTAATCACTTCAATTTCCCCAAGTCTATTTCAATGAAACACTTTTTGAACAAAATCATACCCTACACTTTCAACCATATCAAGATATATAAAACACCATCACTTTCACAACATAGCCATGGCAAGAATTTAATTCATAATCCTCAAGTGATTAATTAATAACTACAACATAAAGTCAAAATACCTAAGGATTAAGAAAAGAACACTTACCTTGAAGATGAAGGATTAAAGAAAGTGAGTCGATGTTCTTGGGTTTTGAAAGTGGTGAAGAGCTTATGGAACAAAGAGTGTGTTGAAGGCATGGTTTTTAAAGGATGAAATTTGGGTTAGGTTACCCCAATTTAAGGTCGGATTTATGTTGTTTGGACTAAGTGTGCATCGCATAATATATCACACACTTGATCAGTGGGCATCTGCGAAGATGTATGCGATGCATACCCTATCGCACAACTTTAAGAGTGCGGCGCATAGGGTATCGCACACTTGAGGCAGTGAGCATATGCGGAGAGGTGTGCGATGCAAAGGTTATTGCATATGTTAAAGTGTGTGACACATACGTTATTGCACACATCAAGGTGTGTGGCGCATTGTGCATCGCATAGTTGGTCCAGTGAGCATGTGCGATGGGATGTGCAGCACACTCTTGGTCAGAAAGGTCCATACCTCATTGAAAGTCACAAAATAAAGTCGCATTGCGAAGCTTTTTGGGTCGGATTAACATAATTTGAGGCACGACTCTAATGCAAATCATACTTGCGCCTTATACATTTGACCACTCCAGCTTACCTGTAATGTTCCCATCACTCCAAAACTTACCACCATTGACATAGCTCAATTCCAAATTAAATTTTGGTACCAATCATCTCCTTAGTACTTCATACACCTACACTTAATCAAAAACAACAAAAATGATTAGAAGGATGGGTTGCCTCCCACCAAGCGCCTAATTTAGTGTCGCAGCATGACCCAATCAAATTTTTCCTCCACCTTGAGGATATGAATTCCCCCCCAACATCACATCCATCTTTTTGCCTTGCTCATACAGGGGTGGTGCAAAAATTAAGAAATTGAGTAATGGATTATGCATGGTAAACAAATCGTTCTTAAAGTGAAGTGTGTTTTTATGTTGCTTATCAAGTGTAAAATAAAGAATATAGGATTCTTGGTCCTCATCTTCACACTCTTCCACTATTTTAAATGATTCCACGAACAAGATATCATCTAAACATAATGTGGAAAAATGCTTTGAGTGAGGCCCAACTAATTCTACTTCAAAATTTACACTATCTACTACACACCCACTTTTACTCACCTTCTCGACATCTTCTCTTGGAATTGGACTAGAGTCTTTATTAGATATTTTCTTGGTTTCTTCTTTTGCCTCTAGCACCAAGTCCTCAATCTTGGCATCATCTCTAATGGTTGGTTCGGTTATTTGGGAAGTCACTAAGGGTTGTTCAACATCAATATAGGGTTCTAGCTCCTCATCTTCACACTCTTCCATTATGTTAAATGATTTGACAGATAAGATATCATCTAAGTATATTGTAGAAGAGTGCTTTGAATGATTGACCTCTATATCCATCTCCTCATGAATGATTGGCCTCATGCCATGACGCATATCACATATGATATCGTATGTTTCTTCCTGGAGATCCAACATTTCTTGAAACATAGTTTCAATGCCACTCCTTCCGGTGCTTCGTTCTTCCTTTTCTTGACCATAAGACCTGTTAAACTCAAAAGAAGAACTAGAATTTGGGTTAGCGCAATGGGGGGAGGGTACATTAGGGAAATCACTCCAATGTACATCTTGACCACCATATAAAGAACAATCATACTCCCGGTAGGATGGAGATGGTGCACACATCTCTCTCCGGAGAGCATATCTATAATCTTGCCAAAAGTGAGGTCCATCACAATTTGGACATGGATCATCAAGATAAGATTTCCAAACGCCAAGCTCATGTTCATTCCA
Organism: Capsicum pubescens; assembly: GCA_030864215.1. Taxonomy (NCBI): domain Eukaryota; kingdom Viridiplantae; phylum Streptophyta; class Magnoliopsida; order Solanales; family Solanaceae; genus Capsicum; species Capsicum pubescens. The sequence goes on along the minus strand of CM061540.1, from coordinate 267,880,689 downwards.
CGATGCCATAGTAATAAGTAAACTAAAATAAAAATCTACCTAACACAAGAAATAAAAGAAAACTAAAAACAAATATTTACAAGTTTGAATTCAAGCAAGTAGGCTAAAATTCCAAACCAACTCTCTTAAACGTAAAATTAATAAACTTGACTAGCAATCAATTAACACACAAACTCAATCGACAACCATATTCCCCGGAAACGGTGCCATTTTTGATAACGCTCAAATTATACCTCTCTTACGAGAGAGTAAGCGGTTGTTGTCAAATATATAACCCAACTAGGTTGGGGTCGAATCCCACAGGGAATATGGTGTTAATTAAGTTGTATGCAGATTAGTTGACTTTTAATCATTCGTTTTCGTAAAATAAATAGGGGGTATTTGATTCAGTTCACAAATTAATGGTTTCAGTTTAACAAGATGAAATATGTGTAGTAGTATTCAAATTCTGAGAAATAGCAAGCTAGGGTTATGTCCACCTTGTAGTTTTCAATACTTACTAACTATGGGCTTTATGAATTCAGACATGTATCGTGTTTACAGAGAAACGTATTGTATTTAATAACATAATCCAAATGTTTCTCAACCATCAAGGACTAATTCACTTTAGTTCTCTCGAATCAAAAGCGTTTACCGAAAACAATACGAAATCTACAAGTAGTTAATCCTGCTAAGGCATTAACTTATAAAATAAGGGTTGGTAATCCTATTTTCTTGTCACTACTCTCTTTTCCAAACATCAACCTTTCTTTCGAACAAGTTGCGTTTTAAGGCATATCCTCTATGTTTGCAACCACGAGAATTCAAGATAAGCGAAGAGAGTATGATGTAAACTAATCAACGCATAATGAATTCAAAACCCAAAGTGATAGATTGTATGCTACAAGGTTTCCATAACCCTAACTAATAAACTTAGCTACTCATGAATAAAACGAAAATCACAATAGAAATATTCATCATACCAAAAACTAGAAGATGATCTTCGTGTGGGAATAGTGATAAAACAAAAGAGAAAAACGTTTCTCCCTCTCCTCAAGCTAAGACACCACTCTCCTTCTTTAAAAACTAATACAGAATAATGAATAATGAATAAAAATTCAGCAATTAAGTCTTTTAATAATCTCTTCTCTCATAATTGCCTTCTAAGTCCCTGAACTAATTGTAAATGACAAATTAGTCTTGGACATAGTTTCTAGGCTCCATATTTGGTCCAGACTGCTACTCTCTCTTGTGTTATATGCCATCCGCATTCCATAGTCCCAAAATGTCTTCATCTACCTCATTAATACCTAAAATCATGCTAATCACATCGGTTAGCTCAATTACATAGAAGTAGAGTAAAAACATAAGAAACTAGGCACTTTGTTCTCTAAACTTAGCTAATATATGGATAAATTATGGTGCTTAGGCGTATAAATACACCCAAGATCATCCTTGCCACTAAAACGGAATGGACAAACCAAACTAAGCACAATTTCTTCCTGTAGTTCTTTGGTATGTCTTTATTCTTGAGATCCGCCATCAAATCCTTCACTCTGTAGCTAGGTCTTACAATACCCAACAACCCATCTTTTTTTACCTTGCATTTGTTGGACCCTTTATGAGGTGGTTTCTTGATGAGAGGTTCTCCTGGACGATCACATCTCAAGCCCGTCACTATGGCAAACTCTTTCATTCCAAAACAAATTGGTATGCCACAGTAGTTGATCCAGACTTCATCCATCTTTTTTATACCCTCCTTCGGACCTCCATCATCCCCCGCATACTTTATCCTGTTCTTGAGAAGGCCATATATCATGATCATTGAGAAACGGAGAGGGAGGCCCCCAGAAAGCTCAAGAAAGTATGCAAAGCAGCTCTTCTTAAAAGTCCATTTATGTTTTCCTTTTTCATAATACTCTTAAAAGGTTTTCCCAACTGACATTTAAGTACAATATCATGAAATGTTGTGTTAGGATTACTCATCGGCATCGTAACTCAAAACCCATCGATACTAATAGTTTTGACAAAATCATGTTGGGATTTCGATGTTATTTCATGCCCCATTGGTGAGAAGGAGTTATCACTTTCCTTAGCTTTATTTTGCCCTGACTGAGATTGTTCTGAAAGTTTCTCCAAATCTATCTGTAGTCTAGCCTTTTTTGTTGGGTGGTTAGAAGTTGATCCACTTTCAGTTTCTTTTCTTTTGGGAGACATCTTTTAACTACAAACAATAGAAAAACAAAAAAAACACATTGCATTTGATGTCTGCATAATTTTTTAAAAAAAGGTAAGACAAATTTTAATAAATTATTCTACGCCATATAACAAAAAAAATACTCCAACGGACAACCCATCAGTTGGAACAGATGGGAATCTATTTGAAGACCTATTTAATATCTCCCAATAGATATTCCACATGTTGAAACAGATGGACAAATTTTAATAAATTATTCTAAGCCACATTACAAAAAAATACTCCAACGGATAACCCATCAGTTGGAACAGATGGGGAATCTGTTTGGAGACCTATTTAATATCTCCCAACAGATCTTTCACCAGTTGCAACAGATGGACCACCACCACCACAACCAATGCTACCACCAATGCCACCAAGAGCACCACCAATGCCACCAATACCAACACCTAAACCACCAAAACCACCGCCAAAAAACACAAATACCAACACCACCAACAATAGCCACCAACAACACCACAAACACCATCCTATAAAACCACGACAGTCAGCAAAACACTGAGATGAAAACTAGGGTTATCTCAGGTGCTTCCTACTTTTTTAGCATCAAAACTCAAAATTGTTAACCCATTATCGAAGATAATACAACTAAAAGTCTTATTTTTCATCAGTAACTAAAAATCCCTAATTTTTAGAATAAAGAACAAATGTAGAACTCTTCTCGAACTCTGTTACCTATGAAGATAGAGAAAATAACAGATACAAGAGGGAATGAAGTCAAAAAAATAACTATATGTGGTCGTAAATGGGAAGAAAATCAACCTATTTTGAAGGGTTGAGCAATATATTGAGTAGTTATTATTTGTATTATTGAGAGAGAGGGGAGACCCCAAGAGAGAGAGAGAGAAGAGTAAGAACTTCAGATTTTAAATGAAAAGTTTTTCACGCAAATGGATGATTTATATGGGTTGATTTATAATTTTGGAAAAGAATTACAAGTTTTGAAATTACTAATTTGGTTCGAATTGATCTTAATTAATTTTAAAAATTTTAAAAGATATAGTTTTTAAAACATTGAGTTGATGAGAACTCATTTCAACTCAGAGTGATCGATCGATGACTCAGGTCGGGATGAACGCAATACCAACGCCATGCAATTACAAATACTCGATTGGATTTGTAGTTGACCCTGTGAGCTCATTCATTCATCCCTAGTTCCACCTAAATTAACTTAGGTACTATCACTATCTTAACATTGAGTTGATGAGAACTCATTTCAACTTAGAGTGATCGATCGACGACTCGGGTCGGGATAAACGCAACACTAATGCCATGCAATTGCAAAGACTCGATTGGATTTGTAGTTGACCCTGTGAGCTCATTAATTCAGTCCTAGTTTCACCTAAATCAACTTAGGTACTATCACTATCCTAACATTGAGTTGATGAGAACTCATTTCAACTTAGAGTGATTGATCGATGACTCGGGTTGGGATGAATGCAATACCAATGCCATGCAATTGCAATGACTCGATTGGATTTATAGTTGACCCTGTGAGCTCATTCATTCATCCATATTTCCACCTAAATCAATTGCAATGAAATTTGTTGCAACAAATGAATGATCTGTTAAAATTTTTCAAACAGATATTCATATCTGTTGCAACAGATGACATATCTGATTTAATTATTAAATAGATATTTACATCTGTTGTGACAGATGACTGAGCAATTGAAAATTTTCAAATAGATATTTATATCTGTTGTAACATATGACACATCTGATTTAATTAATTAGCAAATGAATATTTCAATAGATGACATATCAGATTTAATTATCAAATAGACATTTGCATCTGTTGTGACAGATGACTGAGTTGTTAGAAATTTTCAAACAGATATTTATATCTATTGTAACAGATGACATATCTGATTTAATTAATTATCAAATGGACGTTTTCATCTATTGTCACAAATGACTGAGCTATTGGAATTTTTAAATAGATATTGATATCTGTTGTAATAGATGACTGAGCTGTTCAAATTTCTAAACAGATATTAATATATGTTGCAACAAATGACATATCTGTTTGAAAATCTTTTTTACTCTTTTAATTTTAAAGCAAGCTTTTGTCCGAGTAGATAATATCAAGTAGTACTTACTACTAAAGGCGGTAAAAAATATTTCTTGGATATCTCAAAAGTGAGTTCATTGAGCAGTCTTGTCTTGTCTTTTCAATGTCACTAGTCTTAGTCTTCCTCGTGCCCCTCAAATTATTAATGAATATTAATTAATGAATATTGAAAACCCCCACGTCTACATACACAATACATCTATAGAAATTATCTCATCTCTCTTTCTTCAGTTGTAGTTTATTTTATTCAACTCTCATCTTTTTCTTTCTCTCCTCTTTAGGGTTATCACAACCTTTTTTCTCTCTTTTCTCTTCTCTTCTCATAAAGATTCTTTTGGATCTAAATCGATCCATATCTTTCCTCGACTGAAATTGCTGTTTTGATCCCCTTTTTAACATTAAGGTATGCTTCATTGTTACTCTTTCATTCTCGTCTTCTTCTTTGCAAGTTATTTACATCTATTTTTTATTTAATTACTATTTAACCATATCATATTTAATAAAAATATTTTGAAGAAATTTTTAAGTGTTGAATAAACAAACCGAGAATTTTTATTATAATATGCAAAAAAAGTCATTTGTTAGGAGAAGTTTAAAATCCTTGTTGGCAGTATCATTTTTTTGTATGTATTTTATTTATTTCTTTATTGTTGATGCAGTTATTGATGTTGTTGGTGGGGTTAGCGTTGTTGAAACGTGTGGTGTGGTGTTGTTGATGGTTCTGGAACAAAGGATGTTGCTTCTTTGTTGTTGATGATGTTGTTGGAACAAATGTTTTTGTTTTTTTGTTGTTGATATTTTTTATTTGTAGTTTATGCTGTTGTTGATGTTGCAACAAATGGAGAAACTGTTGGAACAAATCAAATCACCAGAAAGGCTGGTTTGATGTATTCCAACAGACTCCACATCTGTTGCAGCAGACTCCACATCTATTGCAACAGACTCCACATCTGTTGCAAAAGACTCCACATCTGATGCAACAGACTCTACATCTGTTGCAACAGATGGATAATGTTTTTTCTGTGACATCAATTTTTTTCCTCTTCTTTGTAGATATAGGGAACTGACAGTTGATCAACTTTTGCCGGACCATCACAAGAGGCTGCAGTAAAGATGGGTTAGGAGGAATAAGTTTCATGCAGATGGAACCACTTCATATGTGGGAGGTATGTATTACTAATAATGTTATCGTGGAAACACACATAGAGTGCACTGATTTTTTAAATGTTGTTTTTACTGATTAGTCATAGATCATTCAAATAAAATGTCTGTAATTTTACAGTTAAGTTTGGTAGGTCTGAACTAATAAGGCTGAGGGACCATGAATATGGTTCTGATGCCCTGTTAATATTTAATGTCGGTTATTGCTCATGTTTATTTGTCAAGCATTGTGAAGGGATCTAGTTTTGGTGTCATTGTAAAGAGATTCAATAGCGATTGGACTAACTTTTAGGGTGCATTGGACCCTTAGAGGTCCTTCAAAGCTTAGCACTACATCTAACAAGAATGGAAAACCAATATAGTTATTGTTCTAGCCCAAATTTATATGGTTGGGTTGCTCGGAGTGATGATAATACGCCAGAAGTTGCGGTAGGAGAATGCCTTCGAGGGAAAATGGATGGTTGATAGAAAACTATATCATTTAAGATCTAATTGAAGAAGATACATAGGGTAGAAAGTAACTTCTGGTGAATCTGGCCGATGGAATTATCTTAAAAGATGTGAAATCTGAATCAAGTGCAAATATAAAAGTGTATTCGGTAATGTAATTTTGTATGTTGTCTCTCTAAAAGAAAAATAATGCAGATGGACACTTTGCTAGGGATCTATGTGGTCGGGATTATCACCTAGATAAAAAATAGGAGAAGACCAACAAAGCAACCTCACGGGCATCGAGGGTTGAAATGATGTACAACAAGTCTAGAAAACTTACGCCAATAACAACTGCAGTTAAAATAAGGAATCTAAGCAAAGGCGGAAATTTTCGAATTTTAAATTTCATCACATGCCTTCTTGTTTGTGTTTCCGATCAGGTCCACTACCGTTGACCTGATCGGAACCACAAACGAGATTGAAAGAAAAATTAAGTATCATTGCTTCCTTAGCAATATGGTTATAATTGATTGTGTTTTCTTGCCTTAGCATGATTTCAACATTCCTTGGAGAAGATCAGATGCTTTTTGTAGTATGTGAATCCAGATATTTTTCAAGCTTGCCTCCAGCTTGCTGATTCTGTATTCAAGATGGTCGTTGTCGTCTTCGAAGTTGGTCAAGAGTTCCTCATCTCTTGTGAGCTCGATAAGGGACACCACCTTCAAAGTTGTGGCATTTTAGGTGCCTTTCAGAACACTTTCTTCAGAAGCCTTAAAGGATACATGGAGGGTCGCTGTGTTTGTTTTAGGTCAAAATGTGTTGATGCACACTGAAGATATGGTCCCAACAGTTGAACAACACACTTTTATTGAGCATTGCTCAATGCATCTTGCTCAACCAATTTGATAAATTAATAAGTATGGAGTTACGTAGCGTGTGATCTAAACCGACTCTACCAAGCCTATCAAACTTTACATAACTCCAGGCTCATTACCCTATAAAAAATATGACCGAGTTAGTGCACAAATCAAATGAGCTCAATCTCTCAGGCTTTCTGCTGATCGCTCTTCTCCAATATAGATGACAAGATATCTGCTATGCAAAAGTCTACTCTGTTGCCAGACATGCTTGCCAGGGAGTAATTTTTCAAAAGGTATCAACAGTAATCTCTCAATATCAAGTGATATTGAGAGATTCCTAGTCATGACTTCCCAAGAATTTCTGTTGATGACCAGATATCCGCCATGCAAAATTCTACACCAGATGGGCACTTATGTTGGATTCATGATCGGGGTTCTATCCATTGTCATCTGGTGTAGACTGTCGCATGGTGGATATCTTGTCATCAGCAGAAATTCTTGTCGTAGTGAAAGTCTTGGGAAGTCATGACTAGGAATCTCTCAATATAACTTGATATTGAGAGATTAATGTTGATTCCATTTGAAGAATTGCTCCCTGGAAAGCATGTTTGGCAACGGTGTAGACTTTTGGATAGAAGATATCTTGTCATCTATATTGGAGAAGAGTGATCAGCAGAAAGGCTGACAGATTGAGCTTGTTTGATTTATACACTAACTCGGTCATATTTTTTTATAGGGTAATGAGGTTAGAGTTACGTAACGTTTGATAGGCTTGATAGAGTCGGTTTAGATCACATGTTACGTAACTCCTTGCTTATTAATTTATCAAATTGGTTGAGCAAGATGCCTTGAGCAACGCTCGATAAAAGTGTGTTGTTCAACTGTTAGGACCACATCTTCAACGTGCATCAACATATTTTGACCTAAAACAAACACAGCGACCCTCCATGTATCCTTTAAGTCTTTTGAAGAAAGTGTTCTAAAGGGCTTCTAGAATGCCACAACTTTAAAGGTAGTGTTCCTGATCAAGCTCACAAGAGATGAGGAACTCTTGACCAACTTCAAAGATGGCAACGACCAGCTTGAATACAGAATCAGCAAGCTGGAGGCAAGCTTGAAAATTATCGGGATTCACATACTACAACAAACATCTGATCTTCTCCAAGGAATGTTGAAAGCATGCTAAGGCAAGAAAACACAATCAATTGATCCATATTGCTAAGGAAGCAATGATACTCTATTTGCCTTTCAATCTCGTTTGTGGTTCTGATCAGGTCAACGGCAGTGGAACTGATTGAAAACACAAACAAAAAGACATGGGATGAAATTTAAAATTCAGAAATTGCCGTCTTCACTTAGATTTCTTATTTTAACTGCAGTTGCTATTGGCATAAGTTTTCTAGACTTATTGTACATCATTTTAACCCTCGATGCTCGTGAGGCTGCTTTGTTGGTCTTCTCCTATTTTCTATCTAGGTGATAATCCCGACCATGCAGCTCCCTAGCAAAGTGTCCATCTGTATTATTTTTCTTTCTAAGAGACAACATATGAAATTACATTACCAGATACACTTTCATATTTGCACTTGATTCAAATTTCGCATTTTTTAAGATAATTCCATCGGCCAGATTCGTTAGAAGTTACTTTCTACCCTATGTCTCTTCTTCAATTATCTCTCAGATGATATAGTCTTCCATTAACCACCCATTTTCCCTTGAAGGCATTCTCTCTACCGTATCTTCTGGCGTATAATCATCACCCCGAACGAGCAACCCAACCATATAAATTTGGGCCAGGGAAATTTCTATTGGTTTTCCGTTCTTGTTTGATGCAGTTCGAGGCTTCGAAGGTGTTCTCAGAGTCCAATGCACACTTAAAGTTAAGTCCAATTTCTATTAGTTATCTACAATGACGACAAATGTTGATCCCTTCTTAAAACTTGACACGCATAAACACAAGCAATAACCATCAGTAATTCATAACAGGGTATCTATACCATCTTCATGAGGTCCTCTGCCTTATCAATTTTGAACCCATAAAACTTAATGGTACAATGCAGGATCTTGTTTGAATGATTAGTGTCTAATTGGTTAAAACTGCATTCACAAAAATATTGTACTTTGTGTGTGTTATACCGGTGACCTTATCAGTAATATATACTTAACTTCCACACATATGATAGTGGATCCATCTGCACGCACCTTATTCTTCCTAGACCATCTATTGCTTAAATTGAATAAATAGATGACTAACTAGTTGCAACAGATGTCACATCTGTGTATATTATCAAACAATTGGAGACATCTGTTACAACAGATGATCAACTTGTTACAACATATAACGTATCTGTTGGAGAAATCAAACAGGTATATACATCTGTTGCAAAAGATTGCCAGTATGTTGTAAGTTACCTAACAGAAGAAATATATTTTCCAACAGATTACCCATCTGTTAGATTTATTTTAAAGCAATTTTCTTTTCTTTTCGAGACACAATAATTTATAAATAGGTCCCTCCTTACAAATACGGATGATCCAGATTTGTACAATAATATTTATATCGAGTCCTTGCGTGAACTTCAAAGGCAGTTTGATGAACTCCAGATAGATTTGGCTGACTTCGGAGCAAGGCTGAGGAGCAAGGCTGCCGGATGAAAAATGTCTGATTGACAATAATAATAATAATAGTAGTAATAATAATTAGGTAATGTTTTTTATTTTAGCGTATGTATTTTCCTCCTTTTGTATATCGGATCTACACAAGGGATTTAAAAATCTATGTTTCATTTGGTGGTCGACTTTGAATTTTTAATTTTTATTTAGTATTTTATAATCATTCTGTTTATTCCTTGTTCTCAACATGTCGACGGTTGGTGGTAGGGATTGAGAAATTTGTGTCAACAGAGGTTAATCTGATGCGACAGATCGATCATATGTTGCACCAGGCGGTTATTAATAAAAAAGGATTATTGTTGTTATTGAGAGGGTGAAAAGACATGACTTTCCGATTATTTAATATGAAAAATATTTCGTAAATAAATAATAAGGAAATAAATGATAAACACAATTTATAATCGTAAAAGAACGGTTATTTAATTTTAATAACTGATTGTGACTTTTCACCATTTTTGTTTTTGAATTTATTTTTTAAAATTATTTATTATATAATAAAAAAAAGTCACAATATTGGATTAATTAACTTATATGATGATTGTTAAGAAAACAAGGTGAAGGTCGTGAATTTTTATCTAAAACAAAAACACATACATTCAACAGTGTTGTTGATGCATCAAATTCCCCATCTGTTGCAACTGATGCATCAGCTGTTAGAAGAAATCAAAAAAGATATTAATATAGAACGTCTATTTGTTGCTACAGATGGTATATCTGTTGCAACTGATAGTTTATCAGATTCAATAGATATACAATCTGTTCCCAGAAAATAAAAATGGTTATTATATTATTAAAAGAATTTGAAAAGGTGTTTTTTTTAATTTATTAAATAAAAAAGTCAGCAAATTTGGATTAATGATATGATGATAGTTTTTTTTTTAAAAAAAAGTAGATTATATATTTCAACAAATATATTATCTGATGCAACAGGTTCACTATTGTTGCAACAGATGATATATCTGTTGTCCCAGATGATTTATCTGATGCAACCGATATAGAATCTGTTGTCACAACTCAATAAAAATGGTTCTTGGAAAGAACTAATTAATAACAATAATTTGAAAAGTCATGAATTATCACAATATTTCTTAATTTAATTAAGCCATTACTTTTATCACAATATTTCTTAATTTAATTAAGTCATTACTTTTCACAGTAATCAAAAATATAATTAATAAATGGAGGTGAACAGTTAGATTATATGTTGCAACATATAGGTTATCTGATGCAACAGATTTTATATTTGTTGCAACAGATGATATATCTATTGTCACAGATGTGTTATCTGATGCAACAGATATAGAATCTGTTGCCTTAACTCAATAAAAATGGTTCTTGGGAAGAACTAATTAATAATAATAATCTGAAAAGTCATGACTTGTCACAATATTTATTTTCTTAATTTAATCAAAAATATAATTAATGAATAGAGGTGAGTAGTCGCGCCTTTTTGCCTCTCATTCAAATTCAATCCTCTATAAATAGGCTCTTCCTTACTCAATCGTTCATTCAACTACTCTCTATTTATTTATTGCATCTCATCTTTCATATTACACTCTAGAAGATTATGGATGACCCAGTGTGGGACGTTACTTTTTGTAAGACGCCGTGAATGAACTTTGGAATCAAGTTCGTGACCGGCAATGGGAACTGGGAGGAGTTAGAGCAAGAATGCTCTGCGAGATACGCAGGCTGGGGAGGGACTTTCTACTTCCGGTTGAAGATTGGTTGGCTGGCAATGATGATGCTAATAATAATAATAATAATAATAATAATTAGATTATTATTTTTCTTTAAGTCTATTATATGTATTTTTATTTATTTTTGTTTAATAAAAATATTATGTTTGATCTTGGATGTTTTAATCCATATTTAATTTTCATTTTGTCTATTATTTTCTCAACAAACATGTCGACGATTCGACGTAAAAAGAAATAATTTAGAATCCAGTAGCAATAGCAAGAATTTTATCTGTTGGGTTTGTGGCAGGGGCTGATGTGTTGTTCAAAATAGATTACTAATATGTTACAACAGATAAGAAGTCTGATGCAATAGATAAATAGTCTGTTTCAACAGATGACTAGTTTGTTACTTGGCTCTGACGTTTTAATTCGTACTCGCTCCATCACAAATTACTCGTCCCAAATTGAGATGCCACGTTGATTAACAAAAATAATTAATAACATGTCTAGTTTACCATAACCCACTGATCAGTTGGTGAGACAGTAGACGTGTTTGAAATAGTCATTGATTACTATTCAATTGAAATTTCATAAGAGAAGAAAGCTTTTAACGTCAGTCGGCGTATAGTCCCCTTATTAAATGATGTTTCCATTTTAATTTGAAGAAAAAGTGATTAATGCAAAGGGTAAAACGTGGATTTTTTTTAATCTTTTCTTTATTAGTGAAAAAGACAAGTAAAATCAAAAATCGAATTAGGAAATTTGGGACGGTTAATTGGACGTAAGGAATAATTTTGAATCCAGTAGCAATAGCAAGAGTTGAAACATATTGGTTATCTATTGGGTTTGTGGTAGGGGCTGATTTGTGTTGTTCCAAACAGATTAATCATTCATTGCAATAGATAAACATTCTGATGCAACAGATAATACGTCTGATGCAATAGATAAACAGTCTGATGCAATAGATAAATCTTCTGATGCAACAGATTACTCATCTGATGCACCAGATGATTGATATGTTTAAATTGTGGGCACTTATGTTGGATTCATGATCGGGGTTCTATCTATTGTTGGAAAAATAGAAGTGTACCCAGATGACAAATACGAAAAAAATCATAATTTTACTTACCAAAGTCACCTATGAAGTAATGTCAAAGTGGAAAGTGATGTAGTAAACAAAATTTGACCTAAGAAATCGGTCAGATAGCAACAGTAGCGCTGTACCAACAACAACAACAACAACAACAACAAATGGTCAACAAGAAGAAGATGAAGATGATAATGAAGTAGAAGATGGTGATAATGAAGCAGAAGATGAATAAAGCAGCAGAAACAATGAACAACAAAAATCGCTAAGAGAGCGAAAACAACAATGGATGAGAAGAGAGAGAAAGACTCTTTTTTTCCCTCTGTTTCCTGTTATTTTAGGTAAACATTGGGATCAAAGTGTAAATTTAAAAACTTGTGAGTTATTTTCAAACTTTTCCAACTTTCTTAATTCATAATAAAGTAATTGTCAACTCCAACTAATAATTAAGACCTGTGTGACCTACACCTCATTTTAAAACTCTTTTGTCACCTGTGGCCCAAAGCCCCAAGAATCTCCCACTTCTTTCTTGGACCTTATCTTTTAATCTGGAAAGGAATTTTTAAAATTTTTTTAAGTAGATTTAAATTCAATTTGAAAAGTTCTACATTCGAGATAAAATGCTCCCAACTAAAAATTATACTCTTTTTGTTTGTTTTACTTGTCACTAATTTCTTAATTAGATTTTTATTTTTACTTATTATTTTTGATATTTCAAAAAAAAGATAATTTTTTTTCTATTTTATAGCATTAATTATTTTTTCTTCAAATTAATTTTACAACACAATATAAATATTATTTAATGGAAATATTATGATAAAATAGTTATGTTATTAATTATTTTTCTCAATAAATGTGTTAAATTAAAATGTGTCAAGTAAAACCAAACAGAAAGAGTAACTGAAAACAAATTCAATTGATCATCACTGTCTTAAGATATGTGTCTCTTTAGGACATTCACAAAATAAATGAGTGTATAAGTTGGTAAGGCTTTGATGAGAATGTCTCGTATTGGATCGAGAAAGGATTTTTAATTTTTTTTATATTAATAATTAAGGGTGTGTAGAAATCGTATCAATTAATATATCGAATCTATTAGTTTATCGTTATTGGGTAACTGGGTTAATAATTTTTTAATAATTTTATAAAAAAAATTATTAGATTATTGATTCGATTTTAATTTTTTCATATTGGGTTATTGGGTAAACCGATAACCCAATAAGAATCTACTATATTGCTATTTTACCTCTACTTATATGTATATATTACTTACATTTACTTAATTTCAACAAACCTATTCAATTTCCTAAAAACCTATGCACTTCATTATGGAATTTGGCTCTGCAAAGCATATGTATTGCTTCATTTTATAATATTAAAAGGACGTTTAAGGTATTTTTGAAATTTATCATTAAATCTACTTGCTGCATAATTAGTGAACAGGATGATCGACCTTTTATTTTGTAAAAAATAAATCTACTTGTTTGCTGTTTATTTTGTGAAATTTGGCACTGCAAAATATATGTCCAATTAGCTGCCATGCTTTTTATTTTTTGAGTATTCTTATTGATGTCATGTTAATTGCTATTGCTACACGACATTGAAAATCATTGCGTCAAATTGACATTCCTTTTATGAGCATTTTTTATTGGTTAAATAAAAAGTTGATCCGTTTATAAGAACCAAAAATCAATAAATCAAAAATTGATAAAAAAATATCTTATTGATTTAGCACATTTAAAAATCGAAAATCAATAAATCAATCGATAATACATAAAATCGAACCTAATCGACTGATACACACCTTATAAACAATTATTTTTTTTCCTTGAACCAATTTTTATAACACAAGTTAGATTAAAAGTTCATTTATTATGATATTAAAGTCGAATCCATTAACTTTAATGTAGGAGCTTCTGGAAACTCCTTATACGACTTGGGCATTACCCTTCCCGCACAATCAAGAATGTCCCATATTTTTCTGGACTTTCTCTTTTAATCTTGAAAAGCAAAAAAGAAGTTCCAATGGATCATCACTATCCTATGTTATATATGTCGTGTCCCTTTAGGACATTCCCAAAATAAACAATCCTAAATACTTTGTCTCAATTTGGTGATGTACTAATTCATATCAAGTCAAGAAAAAATAAGATGGAAAGTAGGTGTAAATTCTAAAGGATGCGTTATAATGCATAAAAAGGATAAAGGATATTGTATAACACTTTTTAAAATAAATAGTCCAAGTTTTATATCTTTTCAAATAGTGATCAGTCGAGTATACTATTTTTACTTTATAGTCATTTCCTAATTTGGGTCATTTTGGCCCACGTAGTTCAAATACAATCCATATACAATATTGATACAGTACATATACAATATTGATACAGTTTCAACTTGGGTCATTCGGCCCTTTTAAAAATATTTCAACATTTTTTTTTTTGCTATAAATTTTTTAGTTGAAAAAATATTCTGCTTTTTTATTGTTTAAAAATAATAATTAAATTTAATTATATAAAAACGATATAATTATTATATAGAATATGTATCGATATAAGATATATGTATCAAATGTGTATATGTACAATATATATATAAAAATATATAGAAAGTGCATAAAAATTATATAATTGTTGTATAAAATGAGTAAAAAAATGTACAATTATTGTATAAATTGTGTATCAAAACTGTATAATTTTCGTATGGAATATTTATATGTACAGAAACTGTATAGAAGGTGTGTAGAAACGATATAGAACAGGCCAGCAAATTGAAATGGCTAGAAACTGGAATTTAAATTCCATGACCATTTTCGTGGAAATACTTTAATTTGAAGTGTCACTTCTGTCCTTTCCCGCATAAATAAGGTTGTACAATATCTATATAAACTAGATATCGAAGGCCCGTGTCAGCACGGATCCAATATATGTTATTTTTTTATCTTAATTTATGTGACATAAATAAAATTAGATAATTAATTATATTTTTATTATGTTTTTAGATTTTTAAAGTTGTTAGCTATTGTAATCTATAATACTTTTTCGACATTATAATTAACTATTTTAAGTTGTTTGCTATTGTAATTATAATACTCTTCTTGTTCAAACTTTTGTAGTATTGATAGTCAATTTAGATTTTAAAAGTAGTTTAAGATTTTAATTATTGTGATTTATGATATTTTTCTATTTCAATTTAAGCAATACTGATATAATTTCAAGAGTCAACTAAATAACACGATTGAAGTAGAGAAATCGGCACTTCTTGAATGAGTCATAGTAACTAATTAGAAGTGATATAGCAAAATTGCTATAAAAAATACCTGTGAATTTATTTTAACTGGGCTCATATAAGATGTCAAATTAATTTAAGACATCAGGAGTTAATTTATCGTTGTATATTTATTTTATCTTTTTTATTAAATATTATTAATTTTTTAATACTTAGATGACCTATAATAATTACACAAGGACGATATAGTTAAATTACGGTTGAAGCAGCTGAAGCGGACATGTCATAAATATCTATTTTACTTTTTTTATAAAATTAAATTTTATTAATTTTATAATACGTAAATATCATATAATAATTAATTAGGGGTAATATAGTAAAATTATGGAGCAAGCAAACAGCTGAAAGCAGGCATGTCGACCGTCTGCTGCCTGCTTCTAGCTGCCACTCGCTATTTTATATAGTAAGAACTAGATATCGAAGGCCCGTGCCAGCACGGGCCCAATATATGTTACTATTTTAAGTTGTTTGCTCTTGTAAAAATAAATATTATTATTTTTTAAATACTAAGATGATTCATAATGATTAATATAGTAAAATTACAGTTGAAACAACTGAAACAGATATGTCATAAATGTCTATTTTACTTTATAAATGTCTATTTTATTTTTTTATTAATTTTTTTCGAGAGTCAACGAAATATCACGATTGAAGTAGCGATACCAGCACGTCTTGAATGACTCATAATAACTAACTACAAGAAATATAGCAAAATTGTTATTGTAATTTATAATACTTTTCTTGTTCAAACTTTTTCGGTATTGATAGTTAATTTAGATTTTAAAAGTAATTAAAGTTTTTAATTATTATTATTTATAATATTTTTTTTCTATTTCAATTTAAGCGATACCGATATAATTTCGATAGTTAATCAAATATCAAGATTGAAGTAGCAAAACTGGCACGTCTTGAATGACTCATAACAACTAATTAGAAGTGACATAGCGAAATTGCTATAAAAAATACTTGTGAATTTTTTTAAGTATGCCTCATATAAGATGTCAAATTAATTTAAAACATCAAAAGTTAATTTATCATTTTATATTTATCTTACCTTTTTTATTAAATATTATTATTTTCTTAATACTTACATGACTTATAATAATCACTTAGAGGTGATATAGTAAAATTACGGTTAAAGCAACTGAAAACAGACATGTCATAAATATCTATTTTACTTTTCTTTAAATTAAATTTTATTAATTTTTTAATATGTAAAATGTCATAATCAAGAGTTAATTTATCACTTTATGTTTATTCTATCATTTTTTATTAAATTTTATTAACTTGTTAATACTTAGATGACTTATAACAATTACTTAAGGGCGATATAGTAAAATTATGATTGAAGCTACTGAAGCGGACATACCATAAATATTTGTTTTATTTTTTATTAAATTAAATTTTATTAATTTATTAATACGTAAATTTCATATAATAATTAATCAGGGCGATATAGTAAAATTACGGAACAAGCAGGCGGCTGAAAGCAGAAATGTTGACCGCCAGCTACCTGCTTCCAGCAGCTGCTACTCGCACTTCTATGTAGTACTAGATGTCGAGGGCCCGTATGCTATTTTTTTCTCTCAATTTATGTGACGCAAATAGAATTTAGAAGTTATTAATTGTTGTAAGTTATAATACTTTTTATGTAATTTTTCAATATACATGTTACTTGAGAAAATTGAAGGAAGGTGTCTTTTAAGTCTTGAATGAAGGATTGGTGACATTGACCAACAAATTGGGTCAAACATCATTAGAATACTTGATTAAGTTAATTGTGGACTTGATTAATATTTTCAAAACTTTCTAATTTTTTTAAAAATACAAATCAACCCAACCCACACCCCTCTTCAATCCAAATCAATCACTTTCTCCTTTCTCTCCAGCTTCTCTCAACTCTCTCCCAACCAACAGTTCTGTAAAATTTCTCCCTTCAACCTCCGGTGACAAATAGCCGGGCGAGTTCCATTTTGACTTTCAACCGTCAATCGACGTGAATATTTCTCCGATGACAACAACTTCGAGTTTTTCGTCCTTCCATTTTCTTTTTCACAAGTAAAAAATTATGAAGAAATAGAGGAACTTGAGCCAACTACTCTTCTGGTATTGAAATGTGAACTGAATAAAACCCTAATTTCTGGAATTTCTGCATTTTTTTCTTGTTTTCGTACTGTTGATTCGAATTTGTTGGTGATTTTTTTATCACAGTTGATGTTCTTAGTATGTGTGTGTGTGTGATGTGTTGGTATTGCTGGGTTGATTTATTGTTTGTCTTGGTAGAAATAGTATTGCAACAGTTGAAATATTTGATGTAACAGATGAAACATATGATGCAACAGATGAAAATCTAATGCAACAGATAAAAAATCTGATGCAACTATGAAAATCTGATGCAACAGGTGAACAATCTAACAGATCATTCATCTGTTGCGACAAACGACTCTTCTGTTTGAAAGAAATCTAAACAATATTGATCCAACAGATAACTGATTAGTGATCTATTTTTATTCTTTCCAATGGTTTAATCTTTATTTTGCAATAGATTAGGACTGTTTTTATTCTTTCCAACGGTTTACTCATCTGTTGCAATAGGTCGGTTATCTGTTGGAATAGATAACATACCTGGTGCAACAGATTAGTGATCCATTTTTATTCTTTCCAACGATTTACTCATCCGTTGCAATAGGTCGGTTATATGTTGCAACAAATAAAATACCTGGTGCAACAGATTAGTGATTTATTTTTATGGTTTCCAACGGATTACTCATCCATTGCAATGGGTCAGTTATGTGTTGCATCAGATAAAATACCAGGTGCAATAGATAGTGCTATTTTTATGGTTCCCAAGAATTACTCATCCATTGCAACAGGTCGGTTATATGTTGCAACAGATAACATACCTGGTGCAACAGATTAGTTGTCTGTTGGAACTATTATATTACTGTTATGCATTAATCAATTATAATCTATGTTATGTTCCTGTTAATTTAAGATAACGTGGCTCCCAAAAGAAAAGAAATCGAATCAAGTCCAAGTAAAGGAACAAGTGCAGCAGCTCAGCTACATCCACCACTCTATGAGCTTTCTTTACAAGCGTTATTTCAATCAGGAGCAAAAGCTAATGAACACGGGGAGGAGGAATCTTTCAAAAGAGATGATCCAAATGCTAATAGCCCTTCCACCGAAGAGTTGGTCAAAACCTTCAGCATTGATCGTTATCCTGTGAGAATGCAGTGCGATGGTGCTACAAATTTAATGGGTGATCTCGTGGTTAAGTCAGTTATGGGAAAATCTTTTGACGCCTTCAGAAAAATACTTCGAGAACAAAAAATGGATTCTTATTTCAGGGAAAGATGCTTTGGGAAATATCTTGATTTGACGGAGGACAACAATGCTCATTTCCAGATGAAAATGGTATATGATCTTCTCAAGCGCAAGTTTATGTATGAAAACAAAGATAAGATGAATGAGGTGTGGATAAATTACTGTGGCATGCCTGTTTGTTTTGGTTGGTAGGATTTTGCTATAGTTACCGGACTAAAATGTTATCCTCCTTCTCCTTCTCAAGTTATACCTACTCTGACCCAAAAAAAGCACCCCGCACACCCAAAAAATGAAAAGGCAAGTCGAGTGATCGTGATGAACTGGTGTCCATTGTTGGTCCAAGCTTCAAAAACAAAAATTTGATTGAAGCGTTGAAAGGTAAAGGACTTTCAAAGAAGCACAAGCAATCATTGTGCTTGGTTTGGTTTGTACATAATGTTCTTTGGGCGAGAGACGTTAACAACAACATAATCCTCGGTTTAATAAATCTCTCCGAGGATCTTGAGGCATTTAACATCTATCCTTGGGGTTATGAAAGCTTCAAAATGACTGACGAATATTTGTTGACTCCGTTAATGCCAAAAACAGTCAACTTATATGGTTTTCCATGGGCCTTCATGGTAAATATTTCTTTTATCATGATATGATTCATCATTTTTTTTATTAAATAATGCTTTTGATTTATTGGGGTTATGTTATAGGCTTGGGCATTTGAAGTCATTCTTTATTTGAGACAACAAGTGAACTACCAGGAACAAGTTTTCTGTCCAATAATTCTGAGATGGTTGTCGGCCAAAACCGATAAATATGCAAAATTTCTTGATATTTTAAATCCCCCCAAGGAAGCAGTAAGTCCAATTCTAATCAAGTTTTTGTTTTAATTAATGATTAAATAATTTCATCATCATTCTTAATATATGTACCGATTTATTTTAGATTGTCCATCCGTGGCTTGTTCCGACCAATCGAGAGTTGAAGATACCATTTTTTCTTACTTTACGATCTGTGCAAACTTTATCAGGCCCTAAGGTCATTGATGGAATAAAAATAAAATTGTTTGGAGCAACAACCATCACAAGAAAAATAATTTTGGAGGGTGGGGCTAATGATGCTCCTCTTACAGTTTTTGAAACAACAAGCCATTATGATTATGATCATAATGGTTGTACAGATTTTTCTTCAGATTTTGCCGCATCTGGAGAATGTTCTTCATGCAAATGTTAAGACTACAAGGCGAAACACGATGGAGTGATTAATGCTATTATTGCACTAACTGTTTCTGTAAAGAAAATGACATCTAAGAGGGGTGTCATTCCATTAAAGAGGATTTCATATCCAGACACTCCACTAGAGATCAAGGAGGCTAAGAGGAGAAGGAAAAACACTTCCAAGGCATCATTAATCATCACAAAAAGAAAGATTCCAATGCCTCTGTCTTTTTCTTGCACCGATGTTCAGTGTACAAGGGCCACAGAAGAGCAGCATGAGCTGAAGAAGGTGAATGTACATCATCTGTTCCAAAAAACAAACAGGTACATATCTGTTTCAACATATAATACATCTACTGAAAATTATCAAACAGATATATACATCTGTTGCAATTGTTGTCTAACCTGTTGCATCAGATTCGTTATCTGTTTCAATAGATGAGTCTTATGTTGCAATAGATGGGTCATCTGTTCGAAATTATCGTACTACTCTGATTTACTTATTTGAATTTTTCCCAACAGATAATCCATCTTATGCAACATAAGACTCATCTGTTGCAACAGATGGAAAATCTGTTGTATATCTCTACAATTCTGGCTTTCCAGGTGGATGTCATAGCTACTGTTGGAGAGCATAATATGACAGTTGATAATACATCAACTGCTTCCAAAGATGAAGAAAAAGTGGAGCCTGTCAGTTTGGGAGAACGAAAGAATTACCCATTTGAAGGGTTCAAAATCTCGGACGAGGCTAAAAAAAAACTAACACAGTTGATCAATGACTATTTAGAATGGATTGCCGATGGCCTGTTAAAGCATCATATCGGCAGGTACATAAATCAATTTTATGGATATTGGTTTATACAATTCTTGTGTTAAGAACCTGGCATTAACACATATAAATCTTCATGTATAAAACAAAATTATGAGCGCTACAAAGTGAACGAATCGAGTCTTGGTTTTGATATGTTCGACTTTGTTGTTGCACATCCCAGAACGAAGAATAGGTTCTATTTGATGTCACAACCCCAAACTTTCTGGAATGATGAGGTTTAAATGTCATACATATTACTATTAATTAATAATTTATTTAATTGCATCTGCGTATTGATTTTTTCATCACGTAAACCGAAATATTTGATAATATGTGCAGCACATCGATGTCATTTTTTACTACCTCCGAAAGAAGGACAAGTTGCAAACACAAGAACAATACAGATACACAACAGGTAATTATTTGTACGATGTTTACATCAATAATTCCTACGATAGGTATTGTCAACAGCAGCCGGAAGTTTCCCGAAACGAGGAATGCTTAATCAACATCATCAAAGGTTTTAGCATTCCGGATGGCTTACCTTGGCATTTGGTCGACGAAGTGTACATCCCAATCAATTGTGGTGATGAATTCCATTGGGTGTTGGCTGTTGTCGTTCTAAAAGAGAGGCGCATCCAATTTTATGACTCGATGTCATGAAGGAGACGTTCCGAGCCGTCGTCTGAGATACAAAAACTGGCTAAAATATTGCCTACTTACCTTGATATGAGTGGCTTTTTAGATCAAAAGGTTCGTACTGATTGGTCAATGATTGAAGCATACCGGGATAAAATGGCTAATCCATTTGATGTACAATATGTTGACAAAATTGCTCAACAAACCATTGGTAGCCTATAAGTTTAAGTGTCATGATTTAGTTTCATTTCACAAATTTCACAACGCTTGCATGAACTGCAAGATATGGATTATCTATTTTTTTATAACGCAGGGATTGCGATTCTTTTGTTGCCGCCTATGCCGAGTATTTGAGCGATGGATTACAAGTACCAAATGATGGACTTGATGCCGGATTACTCCGCAAAAGATATGTTGCTCTTTTATGGAAATATGGAGAAGCGAAAGCTCAGAAGCCGTACGCAACCGACGTTAAAGATCCACGATGACCAAAGCCGAATTCTATAGCACTGGATGAAGAACAACTTGTCCATATTGATTAGATCTTTATATCTTGAGTCCGTCAATGTAATAACCTATCCTCCTTGGTTTAACTTGTTGATTTATTTGTAGAGTAGATCGTTTGTACCCATAATGATTTTTTTTACATTTCATTTATTTGTTGAGTTATTTTATGTAATTTTTGAAGGCTTCGATTTATTTTATTCTGTCTATGAATATAATTAATTCTGAGTTTTGAACATGTTAATTGAAATGGACTACTAGATTCAAATATCGCAACAGATAATACATCTGCTGCAACAGATGACATATCTTATCTGATAGATTTAGACATATGTTGTAACATGAGATGCAACACGTAGGTCATCTACTGGAAATTATATAATAGGTCTTCCTACTTTTTTTATTTTCTCCAACAGATTACCGATCAGTTGCAATAGATAAGTTATATGTTGCAACAGATCGTAAATCTGTTGCGATAGACAGACAGGGAACATCTGCATAACGTAACAGATGACCAACCTATTCCAATAGATAATCAATCTGTCATAATAGGTACTATATCTATTTTGACAGATATAAAATCTGTTGCATTATAAAAATTCAACTTTGCCAGACATAAAAATTATTGCCCCTACATGTACAGTGAATTGGCTTGAAATGAAAATTTATTATCGTGTTCGTCTCTGTCTTTGTACATGTAGTTTTATACACGGGCTCCAACCATTTAGTTAGTACCCCATATGCCCATACCCATTGCATATTTCCCACAATGGTGTCGTACACACCGGTCATTTGTGTGCCGGTCAGCAAACACTCAATGTATGCAAGCGAGTACGGCCCGCACGCTGTACCGGTTGTATTTTTTGGGAGATGGGTGTTATTATTTCGACCTTTAAAAACCTATGATTCCTTCGCCAAGACTTCAGCCGACAAATAATCTATCAGCTTACTCTGCGTCAACAACTTGGGCAACAACTTCAAAAGTGGTTGCATGTGGGATAAAAATGTCTTCTCGCTAAACACAGGTAAGTTGCAGTCATAAACCTTAGTCTTTCCCTCGTATAGTAGTATCTCAACAGTGAGAAAATGGGTGACATCCACGTTCATGACTGTAAGGATTCTCTTTTCCTTGGTCCAGCTCTTGTCATGTGGATATGGCCTCTTCCCTCTAACATATTTAATCGCTTCTTCATCCCATTGGAACGTAGAAACTAACTGATCAAATCCCAGGCCACCAGAATCATCTATCTTACAGAGTTTAGCGTACCTATTCTTGAAATTATTGTAGAAGTTGAGGTCCATTATCCTATCGGCAGTATCATAAGCATCCGGGTACGCTAATTGCCTGCCCCTCATGAGATAGAGAATTTCATCAACATACTATGGTATAAGAAGACAATTTTTAAATAGGTTAGTAATTGTAAAGAATGAAAACAAAATCGAAAGAATCCGATGCAGAGGGTTCTCTGAATCAGTTCACAGATTACCCAACCAACGCAACTTATGCAACAGATGTGTATTATGTTGCAACAGAATACCAAGTTTTCGCAACAGATTACACATCTGCTGCGTAGATTCTTCTTCATGGAGTAGATTGGAAAGGTAGGTTAGCAAAAGTAAACTTACCTTGTCCTCGTACCACACGCACATATTTGTCATATTCGAGAATTCTTTGGAGGTAAATGAATGCATCGTGTATTCTTTTTGAACCTTCATCTTGATGAATTCTTCTAGTTCCTTCTTCTTCTCCTTGCCAAGCACCACGAATATGTCCACCTTCTTCGGTGGCCCTTAAACTTCAACAACTATTGGAGTGGGGGGAGTTGCAATTTTTGCTGATTTCAGAATGGAGAGAATTTGCCTAATTTTTCTTCTCTTCCTCCTAACCTCCACTGTAGGAGTGCATGGCTCCCTCACCTCGTTGGATGGTATGACACCCCTCCTGGATTTCAACTCCTCAACAGCTTCAACAATAGCCTATAGCTTGTTGAGGAGTTTATCCTCTCTGTCCTTGCACACTTTGTATTTACAATGAGAAAATGAGGGTGAGGAGGGGTGAGAGGGACCATTGTAAGGGTGGGAGGGACCGGTGTAGGGGTGAGAGGAAGGACCTGTGCAAGGGGTGTTTTCAAACATATTTATTTTTTGCTGAGCACCAACATTCTCATAATCACGACTAGTAGCAGAAGCAGCAGTAGAATGGCTGCCACTATCACAAACAACTCTACCAGCAACACCCCCAGAAGAAGTACCTGGATCTGTTGCAGTTTGATTTTGGTCGTGAAGAGCTTCAACATTAGACTGACCTTGCCTAACTGCTCTTCTTATGGATGTTGCTCCATCCAATTCCTTCTTTATTAACTCCACCGTTGGGTCTTCTTTTGTATCAACAAGACCCAGAGTAAGAAAGGAAGTCATCCCCAGCTCATCAATGGTAGGCACGATCCAAGGATGCACAACCTATAAAACAACGACAGGAGGAATTTAAATCATATAATAATAATTTGTAGTCAGTTGGGTTACATGAGGCTCGGGTTATGTTAACACAACCAACTTATGCAACAGACGATCTAGCTACCGCAACAACTGATCTGTATGTTGAAACATATTGATAATATATTGCATCAGAATACCCATCTGTTGCATAATTTACAGTAGATGGGTAATCTGTTGAGTAGGGTTCAGAGAACAGAGCAATGTATGGTTAATATGTTGCAAAATATGGATCGTATGTTGCAACAGATTACCCATCTGTTGTACCAGTTACAATTGACGGGTAATCTGTTGTAACAGATAGAACATCTATTTTAATATCTTTCTTTGAGGCAAATTATTTTAGTTGAAAGAAGACGTACTGCATCCGGAGGGTTAAAGAGATCAGCCTCGTTAATTTTTTTTTTGTTGCCCTCCTTCGGACCTCCATCATCCCCCGCATACATGATCCTACACTTGAGAAGGTCATATACCAAGATCATTGGGAAACGAAGAGGGCGGGGCCTAGACAGCTCAAGAAAGTGTGCAAAGCAGCTCTTCTTAAAAAGTCCATCTATGTTTTCCTTCTTCATAATACTCCTAAGTTCGTCAAAAGGATTCCCCAACTGACAATTAAGTACAAGATCACCAAATACTGCATTAGGGTTATTCATCGGCATCGCAACTCAAAACTTGTCAATACTAATGGTTTTGACAGAATCATGCTAGAATTTTGATATTATTTCACGCCCTACTGGTGAGGAGGAGTTATCACTTTCATCGACTTTATTTTGCCCTGACTGAGATTGTTCTGGAAGTTCCTCCGAATCTATCTATACTCTAGCCTTTTTTGTTTGGTGATCGAAAGTTGATCCACTTTCTCCACTTTTAGTTTCTTTTCTTATGGGAGACATCTTTTAATTACAAACAAAAGAAAAACAAAAAATACATTGCATTTGATGTCTGCATAATTTTTTTAAAAAAGGTGAGACAAATTTCAATAAATTATTCTTACCACATAACCAAAAAAAATACTCCAACGGACAATCCATCAGTTGGAACAGATGGGGAACTCGAATCTGTTTGAAGACCTATTTAATATCTCCCAACAGATATTCCACCTGTTGCAACAGGTGGAGAAATTTCAATAAATTATTCTATGCCACATTACAAGAAAATACTCCAACGGATAACCCATCAGTTGAAACAGATGGGGAATCTGTTTGAAGACCTATTTAATATCTCCCAACAGATCTTTCACCCGTTGCAACAGATGAACCACCACCACCACAACCAATGCCACCAAGACCACCACCAATGCCACCAATACCAACACCAAGATCACCGACACCACCGCCAAAAAACACAAATACCAACACCACATACAACACCACAAACACCATCCAACAATACCACGATAGTCAACAAAACACTAAGAGAAAAACTAGGGTTTTCTCGGGTTCTTCTTACCTTTTTAGCATCAAAACTCAAAAGTGTTAACCCATTCTCAAAGATAATATAACTAAAAGTCTTCTTTTTTATCATTAACTAAAAAACTCTATTTTTTAGAATAAAGAACAAATGTAGAACTCTTCTCAAACTATGTTACATGCAAAAATAGAGAAAACAACGGATACAAGCGGGAATAAAGTCAAAAAAACAACTATATGGAGTCGTAAATAGGAAGAAAATCGACCTGTTTTGAAGGGTTAAGAAATATATTGAGTAGTTGTTATTTGTATTATTGAGAGGGAGAGGACACCCCGAGAGAGAGAGAGAGAGAGAGATAAGAGCAAGAACTTAAGATTTGAAATGAAAAGTTTTTTGCAAAAATGGATGATTTGTATGGGTTGATTTGTAATTTTGGAAAAGAATGACAAGTTTTAAAATTGCTAATTTGGTCAGAATTGATCTTAATTAATTTTAAAAATTTAAAAAGATATAGTTTTTCAAACATTGAGTTGATGAGAACTCATTTCAAAGTGATCGATCGATGACTCGGGTCGGGATGAATGCAATACCAACGCCATGCAATTGCAAAGACTCAATTGATTTTGTAGTTGACCCTGCGAGCTCATTTATTCATCCCTAGTTCCACCTAAATCAACTTAGGTACTATCACTATCCTAACATTGAGTTGATGAGAACTCATTTCAACTCAGAGTGATCGATCGACGACTCAGGTCGGGATGAACGCAATACCAGCGCCATGCAATTGCAAAGACTCGATTAGATTTGTTGTTGACCCTGCGAGCTCATTCATTCATCCCTAGTTCTACCTAAATAAACTTAGGTACTATCACTATCCTAACATTGAGTTGATGAGAACTCATTTCAACTCAGAGTGATCGATCGACGACTCGGGTCGGGATGAACGCAATACCAACACCATGCAACTGCAAAGACTCGATTGGATTTGTAGTTGACCCTGCAAGCTCATTCATTCATCCCTAGTTCCACCTAAATCAACTTAGGTACTATCATTATCCTTACATTGAGTTGATGAGAACTCATTTCAACTCAGAGTGATCGATCGACGACTCGGGTCGGGATGAACGCAATACCAGCGCCATGCAATTGCAAATACTCGATTAGATTTGTAGTTGACCCTGCGAGCTCATTCATTAATCCCTAGTTCCAACTAAATAAACTTAGGTACTATCACTATCCTAACATTGAGTTGATGAGAACTCATTTCAACTCAGAGTGATAGATCGATGACTCGGGTCGGGATGAACATAATACCAATGCCATGCAATTACAAAGACTCAACTAGATTTGTAGTTGACCCTGCAATCTCATTCATTCATACCTAGTTCCACCTAAATCAACTTAGGTACTATCACTATCCTAACATTGAGTTGATGAGAACTCATTTCAATTCAGAGTGATCGATCGATGACTCGGGTCGGTATGAACGCAATACCAACGCCATGCAATTTTAAAGACTCGATTGGATTTGTAGTTGACCCTGCGAGCTTATTCATTCATCCCTAGTTCCACCCAAATCAACTTAGGTACTATCACTATCGTAACATTGAGTTGATAAGAACTCATTTCAACTCAGAGTGATCGACCGATGACTCAGGTCGGGATGAATGCAATACCAACGCCATGCAATTGCAAAGACTCGATTGAATTTGTAGTTGACCCTGCGAGCTTATTCATTCATCTTTAGTTCCACCTAAATCAATTGCAATAAAATCTGTTACAACAAACGACTAAGCTGTTGAAAATTTTTAAATAGGTTCATATATGTTGCAACAGATGACATATCTGATTTAATTATCAAATAAATATTTGCATCTATTGTTACAGATGACTGAGCTGTTGGAAATTTTCAAATAGATATTTATATCTGTTGTAACAGATGGCATATCTGATTTTATTAATTATCAAATGAATATTTTTATTTGTTTTCACAGATGACTGAGCTGTTGGAATTTTTAAACAAATATTTATATCTGTTGTAATAGATGACTGAGCTGTTCGGATTTCTAAACAGATATTTATATATGTTGCAACAGATGCTATATCTATTTGAAAATCTTTTTTTCTCTTTTAATTTTAAAGCAAGAAGCTTCAGGTCCGAGTAGATAATATCAAGTAGTAGTACTTACTACTAAAAGCGGTAAAAAATATTTTTTGGATATCTCAAAAGTGAGTTCATTGAGCAGTCTTGTCTTGTCTTTTCAATGTCAGTTGTCTTAGTCTTCCTCGTGCCCCTCAAATTATTAATGAAATTAATGAATATTGAAAACCACCATGTCTACGTACACAATACATCTATAGAAATTATCTCATCTCTTCCTTCAGCTGAAGTTTATTTTATTCAACTCTCATATTTTTCTCTCTCCTCTTTAGGGTCACAACCTTTTTTCTCCCTTTTCTCTTCTCTTCTCATAAAGATCTTTTTGGATCTAAACCCATCCATATCTTTCCTCGACTTAAATTTCTATTTTGATCCCCTTTTTTATATTAAGGTATGATTCATTATTGCTCTTTCATTCTCGTCTTCTTCTTTGCAAGTTATTTATATCTGTTTTTTATTTAATTACTATTTACCCATATCATATTTATTAAAAAAAATTAAGAAACTTTTAAGTGTTGAATAAGCAATCCGACAATTTTTATTACAATATGAGAAAAAAGTTATCTGTTGGGAGAAGTTTAAAAGCCTTGTTGGCAGTATCATTTTTTTTGTATGTATTTTGTTTGTTTCATTATTGTTGATGCAGTTATTGATGTTGTTGGTGGGGTTGGCGTTATTGGAACTTATGGTGTAGTGTTGTTGATGTGGTTCTAAAATAAAGGATGTTGCTTCTTTGTTGTTGATGATGTTGTTGGAACAAATGTTGTTGTTTCTTTTTATTGATGTTTATGTTGCAACAGATGGAGAAACTGTTGGAACAAATAAAACCACCAGAAAGGCTGGTTTGATGTATTCCATCAGACTTCACATCTGTTGCAACAGACTCCACATCTATTGCAACAGACTCTACATCTGTTGGAACAAACTCCACATCTGTTGCAACAGATGGATAATGTTCTTTTTGTGACATTAATTTTTTTCCTCTTCTTTGTAGATATAAGGAACTGACAGTTGATCAACTTTTGATGGACTATCGCAAGAGGCTGCAGTAAAGATGGGATCGGAGGAATAAACTGCTTGCAGATGGAACCACTTCATATGTGGGAGGTATGTATTATTGATAATGTTATCATGGAAACACACACAGAGTGCACTGATTATGTGAATGATGTTTTTACTGATTAGTCATAGATCGTTCAAACAAGATATTTGTAATTTTATAGTTAAGTTTGGTAGATCCGAACTGATAAGGCTGAGGGACCATGAATATGGTTCTGATAGCCTGTTAAGATTTAATGTCGGTTATTGCTCTTGTTTATTTGTCAAGCATTGTGAAGGGATCTAGTTTTTGTGTCATTGTAAAGAGATTCAATAGCGATTGGACGAACTTTTAGGGTGCATTGGACCCTTAGAGGGCCTTCGAAGCTTATCACTACATCTAACAAGAACAAAAAATCAGTATAGTTCTTACCCTGGCCAAAATTTATATGGCTGGATTGCTCGCTCGGGGTGATGATTATATACCAGAATGTTCGGTAAGAGAATGCTTTCAAAGGAAAATGGGTGGTTGATGGAAGACTATATCATCTGAGAGATAATTGAAGAAGAGACATAGGGTAGATACAACTTCTAACGAATCTGGCCGGTGGAATTACCTTAAGAGATACGAGATCTGAATCAACTGCAAATATAAAAATGTATCCGATAATGTAATTTCATCTGTTGTGTCTCTTAAAGAAAAATAATACATCTAAACACTTTTCTAGGGAGCTGAGTAGTCGGGATTATCACCTAGATAGAAAATAAGAGGACCAACAAAGAAGCCTCACGGGCATCGAGGGTTGAAATGATGTACAACAAATCTAGAAAACTTATGCCAACAGCAACTACAGTTAAAATAAGGAATCTAAGCGAAGGCGGAAAATTTCTGAATTTTAAATTTTATCCCATGCTTTCTTGTTTGTGTTTTCGATCAGGTCCACTGTCGTTGACCTGATCGGAACCACAAACGAGATTGAAAGGTAAATAGAGTATCATTGCTTCCTTAGAAATATGGTTATAATTGATTATGTTTTCTTGCCTTGACATGCTTCCAACATTCCTTGGAGAAGATCAGATGCTTGCTATAGTATGTGAATCCCGATAATTTTTAAGCTTGCCTCTAGCTTGTTGATTTTGTATTCAAGCTGGTCGTTGCCGTCTTCGAAATTGGTAAGGAGTTCCTCGTCTCTTGTGAGCTCGATCAGGAACACTACCTTCAAAGTTGTGGCATTCTAGAAGCCCTTCAGAACACATTCTTCAGAAGCCTTAAAGGATACATGGAGGGTCTCGGTGTTTGTTTTAGGTCAAAATGTGTTGATGCACTTTGAAGATGTGGTCCCAACAGTTGAACAATATACTTTTATCGAGCGTTGCTCGATGCATCTTGCTTAACCAATTTGATAAATTAGTAAGTATGGAGTTGAGTAGCGTGTGATCTAAATCGGATCTACTAAGCCTATCAAATGTTACGTAACTCTAAGCTCATTACTTTATCAAAAAAATATGACCGAGTTAGTGCACAAATCGAACGAGCTCAATCTCTCAGCCTTTCTGCTGATCGCTCTTCTCCAATATAGATGACAAGATATCTGATATGCTAAAGTCTACACTATTGCCAGACATGTTTGCTTGGGAGCAATTCTTCTGAAGATATCTGTTGATGTCTTCTGAAGAATTGCTCCCAGGCAAGCATGTCTGGCGATGGTGTAGACTTTTACATAGCAGAAAGGCTGACAAATTGAGCCTTTTTATTTGTGCACTAACTCGGGCATATTGTTTTGATAGGGTAATGATCTCGGAGTTACGTAACGTTTGATAGGCTTGGTAGAGCCGATTTAAATCACATGCTACGTAACTCTATGCTTACTAATTTATCAAATTGGTTGACCAAGATGCATGGACCAACGCTCTATAAAAGTGTGTTGTTCAACTATTGGGACCACATCTTCAACGTGCATCAACATATTTTGACCTAAAACAAACACAGCGACCCTCCATGTATCCTTTAAGGTTTGTGAAGAAAGTGTTCTAAAGGGCTTCCAAAATGCCACAACTTTGAAGGTAGTGTTCCTGATCGAGCTCACAAGAGATGAGGAACTCCTTACTAACTTCGAAGATGGCAACGACCAGCTTGAATAAATAATCAACAAGCTGGAGACATGCTTAAAAATTATCGGGATTCATATACTACAGCAAACATCTGATCTTCTCCAAGGAATGTTGAAAGGATGCTAAGGCAAGAAAACACAATCAATTAATCCATATTGTTAAGGAAGTAATTAAACTCTATTTTCCTTTTAATCTCGTTTATGGTTCTGATCAAGTCAATGGCAGTGGACCTGATCGAAAACACAAACAAGAAGGCATGGGATGAAATTTAAAATTCAGAAATTGCTGCCTTCGCTTAGTTTCCTTATTTTAACTGCAATTGTTGTTGGCGTAAGTTTTCTAGACTTGCTGAACATCATTTCTACCCTCGATGCCCGTGAGGCTGCTTTGTTGGTCTTCTCCTATTTTTTACCTAGGTGATAATCCCGACCATGCAACTCCCTAGAAAAGTGTCCATCTGTATTTTTTTTCTTTCAGAGACACAACAGACGAAATTACATTATCGAATACACTTTCATATTTGTACTTGATTCAGATTTTGCATCTATTAAGATAATTCCATCGGCCAGATTCATTAGAAGTTACTTTCTACCCTATGTCTCTTCTTCAATTAGCTCTCAGATGATATAGTCTTTCATCAACCACCCATTTTCCCTCGAAATCATTCACCTACCGCACCTTCTGGCATATAATTATCACCCCGACCGAGCAACCCGACCATATAAATTTTGGCCAGGGCAATAACTATATTGGTTTTCCATTCTTGTTTGATGAAGTGCGAGGCTTCGAGGGCCCTCTAAGGGTCCAATGCATACTTAAAGTTAAGTCCAATCGCTATTGGTTCTCTGCAGTGACGACAAATATTGATCCCTTTTCAAAACTTGACACGCATAAACACGAGCACCAACTGTCAGTAATTCATAATAGGGTATCTGCACCATCTTCATGAGGTCTTCAGCCTTATCAATTTCAAACCCATCAAACTTAACGGTACAATGCAGGATCTTGTTTGAATGATCAATGCCTAATCGGTTAAAAACTGTATTCACAAAAACATTGTACTTTATGTGTGTTGTCCCGGTAACCTTATCAGTAATACATACTTAACTCCCACACATATGATAGTGGATCCATCTGTATGCACCTTATTCTTCCTAGCCCATCTATGGCTTAAATTGAATAAACAGATGACTAGCTTATTGCAACAAATGACACATCTATTTATATTGTCAAACAATTGGAGACATCTGTTACGACAGTTGATCAACCTGTTGCAGAAATCAAATAGATATATACATCTGTTGCAAAAGATTGCCAGTAAGTTGTAAGTTATCTAACAGAAAGAATATATTTTGCAACAGATTACCCATCTGTTAGATTTATTTTAAAGCAATTTTTTTTCTTTCCGAGATACAATAATTTATAAATAGGCCCCTCCTTACAAATATAAATGATCCAGATTCGTACAAGAATATTCATATCGAGTCCTTGCGTGAACTTGAAAGGCAGTTTGATGAACTCCAGAGAGATTTGGCTGACTTCGGAGCAAGGCTGCCGGAAGAAAAATGTCTGATTGACAATAATAATAATGGTAGTAATAATAATTAAGTAATGTTTTTTATTTTAGCGATTATTTTCCTCCTTTTGTATATCAAATCTACCTAAGGGATTCAAAAATCTATGAACATTCATTTCATTTTGTTGTCGACTTTGAATTTTCAATTCTTATTTAGTATTTAATAATAATCATTCTGTTTATTTCTTGTTCTCAACATGTCGACGGTTGGTGGTAGGGATTGAGCAGCAATTTGTGTCAACCGTTAGAGGCTAATCTGCTACGACAGATCGATCATATGTTACACCTGACGGTTATTAATAAAAAAGGGTTATTGTTATTGAGAAGGTGAAAAGAAAAAGATATGACTTTCCGTTCCGATTATTCAATATGAAAAATATTTCGTAAATAAATAATAAGGAAATAAATGATAAACACAATTTATAACCACAATTTTAATAACTGATCGTGACTTTTCACCATTTTTTTTTGAATTTATTTTTTAAATTATTTATTATATAATAAAATGGTTAATATTTTATTAAAGAATTTGAAAAGGTATTTTTTTTATTTATAAAATAAAAAAGTAAGCAAATTTGGATTAATGATATGATGATAGTTATTTTTTTTTTTAAAAAGTAGATTATATGTTGCAACAATTAAATTATCTGATGCAACAGGTTCACTATGGTTGCAACAGATGATATATCTGTTGTCACAAATGATTTATTTGATGCAACCTATATCGAGTCACAACTTAATAAAAGCGGTTCTTGGAAAGAACTAATTAATAATAATAATCTGAAAAGTCATGACTTATCACAATATTTCTTAATTTAATTAATTCATTACTTTTCACATTAATAAAAAATGTAATTAATAAATGGAGGTGAACAGTTAGATTATATATTGGAACAGATATGTTATCTGATGCAACATATTTTATATTTGTTGCAACAGATAATATATATGTTGTCACATATGTCTTATCTGATGCAACAGATATAGAATCTGTTGCCACAACTCAATAAAAATGGTTCTTCGAAAGAACTAATTAATAATAATAATCTGAAAAGTCATGACTTATATAACAATATTTATTTTCTTAATTTAATCAAAAATGTAATTAATGTATGGAGGTGAATAGTCGCGCCTTTTTGCCTCTCATTCAAATTCAATCCTCTATAAATAGGTCCCTCCTTACTCAATCGTTCATTCAAATACACTCTATTTATTTTCATCTCGTTTTTCATATTACACTCTAGAAGATAAGATTATGGCTGACCCAGTGTGGGACGTTGCTTTTCTGCAAGACGTCGTGAATAAACTTCGAAATCAAGTTCGTGATCTGCAATAGAAAATGGGAGGAGTTAGATCAAGAATGCTCCATGAGATATGCAGGTTGAAGAGAGCCTTGCTACTTCCGGTTGAAGATTGGCTGACTGGCAATGATGATGCTGACAATAATAATAATAATTAGACTATTATTTTTCTTTTAGTCTATTATATGTATTTTTATTTATTTTTGTTTAATAAATAAATTATGCTTGATCTTTGACATTTTAATCCATATTTAATTTTCATTTTGTCTATTATCCTCTTAACAAACATGTCGACGATTCGACGTAAAAAGAAATAATTTAGAATCCAGTAGCAATAGCAGGATTTATCTGTTAGGTTTGTGGCAGGGGTTGATGTGTTGTTCAAAATAGATTACTCATGTTGCAACAGATAAGAAGTTGATGCAACAGATAAGAAGTTGATGCAACAGATAAATAGTCTGTTTCAACAGATGACTAATTTGTTTCTTTGCTTGGCTCTGACATTTTAATTCGTACTCCCTCCGTCTCAAATTATCCGTCCCAAATTGAGATGCCACATTGATTAAGAAAAATAATTACTAACATGTCTAGTTTACCATAACCCACTGATCAGTTGGTGGGACAATAGACGAGTTTGAAATGACCATTGTTTGCTATTCGATTGAAATTTCATAAGAGAAGAAAGCTTTTAACGTCGGTCGGCGTATAGTCCCCCTATTAAATGATGTTTCCATTTTAATTTGAAGAAAAAATTATTAATGCAAAGGGTAAAACATGGATTTTTTTAATCTTTTCTTGATTAATGAAAAAGACAAGTAAAATGAGAAATCGAATAAGAAAATTTGGGATGGGTAATTGGACGTAAGGAATAATTTTGAATCCAGTAGCAATAGCAAGTGTTAAAAACATATTGGTTATCTGTTGGGTTTGTGGAAGGGGTTGATTTGTGTTGTTTCAAACAGATTAATCATTCATTGCAACAGATAATTAATCTGGTGCAACAGATAAACATTCTGATGCAACAAATAATTAGTCTGGTGCAACAGATAAACATCCTGATACAACAGATAATACGTCTGATGCAACAGATAATACGATGATGCAACAGATAAACAGTCTGATGCAACAGATAAATCTTTTGATGCAACAGATTACTCATCTGATGCACCAGATGATTGATCTGTCTAAATTGTGGGCACTTATACTGGATTCATAATCGGGATTCTATCCATTGTTGGAAAAATAAAAGTGTACCCAGATAACAAATACGAATAAAAATCATAATTTTACTTACCAAAATCACCTACGAAGTAATGCCAAAGTGATGTAGTAAACAAAATTTGACCTAAGAAATTGGTCAGATCGCAGCAGTAGCGCTGTAGCAACAACAACAACAACAACAACAACAACAACAAATGGTCGACAAGAAGAATATGAAGATGATAATGAAGTAGAAGATGATGATAATAAAGCAGAAGATGATGAATAAAGCAACAGAAACAGAAACAATTAACAACAAAAATCGCTAAGAGAGAGAAAACAACAATGGATGAGAAGAGAGAGAAAGACGCCTTTTTTCTCTCTGTTTCTCGTTATTTTAGGTATACATTGGGATCAAAGTGTAAATTTAAAAACTTGTGAATTATTTTCAAACTTCCCCAACTTTCTTAATCCATAATAAAGTAATTGTCACCTCCAACTAATAATTAAGACTTGTGTCACCTACACCTCATTTTAAAACTCTTTTGTCACCTGTGGCTCAAACCCCCATGTTACTTTTCTTGTTCAAACTTTTGTGGCATTGATAGTCAATTATATTTTTAAAATAATTTAAATTTTTAATTATTAAGATTTATAATATCTTTTTTCTCTTTCAATTTAAGTGGCACTGATATGATTTTGAGAATCAACCAAATATTTTATATATTTAAAATTTTATAGGTTGTTAATTATTATGATTTATAATATTTTTTTATGTATTTTTTTGAAATATATAACAAATTAAATATTTTTTCTTGATATTTTAAGTTGTTAACTATTGTAATTATATTAATTTTTATGTAATTTTCAAATAATAAATATTACTCTTCTTTTCCAAATTTCTGTGTCGTTGATAGTCAATCATATTTTTAACAATTCCAATTTGAGCTAAACTGATAATTCCGAGAGTCAATCAAATATTTTGTATTTTAATTTTTTTTAAAGTTGTTACTTATTGTGATCTATAGTATTATTTATGTATTTTTCTAAAATATATAACAGATTATTTTTTTAGATATTTGTAAGTTGTTAAATATTGTAATTCAATTTAAGTTCATTGATATAATTTCGACAGTCAAACAAATATTTTATATATTTTAATTTTTTTAATTTATTAATTATTTTGATTTACAAGTTTTTTTAAAACAATATATAACAAATTAAAAAAATAAGAAAAATAAATTAAAATGGACAAAAAAATGAAGGCAAGGGAAAAGACCAATGAAGTTGTGTCAAAGCATACAGATTGACCTTTAAATTTTTAAAGCTGTCATTTATTGTGATTTATAATATTTTTATGTATTTTTAAAAAAATATATAACAAATTAAATTATTTTTTAAATATTTTAAGTTGTTAACTATTGTAATTTATAATACTTTATATGTAATTTTCAAATAATACTATATGTTACTCTCTTTATTCAAAATTTTGTGGCATTAATAGTCAATTATATTTTTTAAATAATTTAATTTTTAAATTATTGACATTTATAATACTTTTTCTTCTACTCTGATTTAAGCAGCACAGTTGTTAGATGACATAATAATTAATTAGGGATGATATAATAAACTCATTATTGAAGCAACGAAAGAGACATGTCTTAAATGACTTATAATAACTAATTAGAAGTAATCTAGCAAAGTTATTATAACAAAGTATTTGTGGGAAAAAATTAAGTAGGCCTCATATAAGACGTCAAGTAAATTTAATAATAAATATTATTAATTTTTTAATTCTTAAAGGACTTTATAATAATTTATTATAAAAAAGTATTTGTGGAAAAAAATTAAGTGGACTCATATACGACGTCAAGTTAATTTAACGATAAATATTATTAATTCTTTTAATACATAGATAAATTTATAATAATTTATAATATTAATTTTTTAATACTTAAATGACTTATAATAATTGATTAGAGGTGATATAATAAAATTACGATTGAAGCAGCTGAAGCAGACATGTCATAAATGTCTATTTTATTTTTTATCAAATATTATTAATTTTTTAATATTTAAATGACATATAATTATTTAGGAGTGATATAGTAAAATTACGGAGCAAGCAGCTAACGATCGGCAAGCAGCATGACCCTAATCCGCTCTCTCATTCACTCTTATATTATAGAGTAATTTATAATATTTTTTCTTCTACTCCAATTTAAGTAGAACAATTGTTAGATGACAACAACAACAACAACAACAAACCTAGTGTATTCCTACCAAATGGGGTCTGGGGAAGAGAAAATGTACGCAGTCCATACCGCTACCTCCGAAGAAGTAAAGAGACTATTTTCGATAGACCCCCGGCTCAAGATAAATAAGAGTAATATGAAAATAAGAAATAAGAAAAGGACACCCACCTAGTAATAGTATACACTAGCAGCTCCTACCAATGGACACAGTCCTAGGGTTACTAACCCGGCTACGTAAGAGCTCCCTAACTACTAGATACAACCCACCCTCACACTAGCCTTCTACCCTTATCCACGACCTCCACACCTTTCTATCTAGGGTCATGTCCTCAGTAAGCTGTAATAGCTCTATTTCATGTCTAATCACTTCTCTCCAGTATTTCTTCGGCCTACCTCTACTCCTCCTGAAACCATCCAAAACTAGCCTCTCACACCTATGAACTGGGGCATCCATGCCCCTCCTCACACATGTCCAAACCATCTCAGCCTTCCCTCCCGCATCTCATGATTGAAGCAACAAAACAGACATGTCTTAAATGATTCATAATAACTAATTAGAAGTAATCTACCAAAGTTATTATAAGAAAATATTTTTGGGAAAAAATTAAGTAGGCCTCATATAAGAAGTCAAGTTAATTTAACAATAAATACTATTAATTTTTTAATTCTTAGATGAATTTATAATAATTTATTATAAAAAAGTATTTGTGAAAAAAAATTAAGTGGACTCATATAAAACGCCAAGTTAATTTAACAATAATTATTATTAATTTTTTTAATAATTAGATGAATTTATAATAATTTTTTAATATTAATTTCGTAATACTTAAATGACTTATAATAATTGATTAGGGGTGATATAATAAAATTATGATTGAAGCAGTTGAAGCAGACATGTCATAAATATCTATTTTATTTTTATTAGTTATTATTAACTTTTTAATATTTAAATGACATATAATAATTATTTAGAACTGATATAGTAAAATTACGGATCAAGCAACTAAACAGTCGGCAAGCAGCACGACCCTAAGTTGCTCTCTCATTTACTCTTATATTATAGTACTAGATGTCAGGGGCCCGTGCCAGCACGGGCCTAATATATGTTATTGTTTAGTCTCAAATTATGTGACATAAATAAAATGTAGATAATCAATCATAATTTTA
The DNA here is from genome assembly GCA_030864215.1 of Capsicum pubescens. Lineage (NCBI taxonomy): Eukaryota > Viridiplantae > Streptophyta > Magnoliopsida > Solanales > Solanaceae > Capsicum > Capsicum pubescens. The sequence continues at coordinate 267,841,994 of CM061540.1, read as the reverse complement.
GTATGCTTTGAATATTCTAAATTGTTAACTATCGTAATTTATAATACTTTTTATGTAATTTTTAAATAATACATATTACTCTCCTTGTTCAAACTTTTGTAGCGTCGATAGCCAATTATACTTTAAAAATAACAACAACAAACCCAGTGTATTCCCACACAGTGGGGTCTGGGGAGGGTAAAATGTACCCAGTCCACACCACTACCTCCAGAGAGGTAGAAAAGCTATTTTCGATAGACCCCCAACTCAAGACAAATAATAATAAACAAATTCATAATAAAACATGAAACAAGATGGAATAATAAAAATAAGACTCTCACACAGTAATACCCTATACTAACGAACCAAAGGCACCCCCACCCTTATACCCCAACCCCAAAGCTCTCCTAACTACTAACTACGATCCACCCATATGCACTAGCCGTCTATTCTAATTCGAGTCATCCAAACCTTCCTATATAGTGTCATGTCCTCAGTAAACTGTAACTGCTCCATGTCACGTCTAATCACCTTTCTCCAATATTTCTTCGGCCTACCCCTACCCATCTTGAAACCATCCAAAGCAAGCCTCTCACACCTACGAACTGAGGCATTTGTGCCCCTCCTCATCACATGCCCAAACTATCTCAACTGAACTTCCCGCATCTTGTCCTCCACTGAAGCCACTCCAACCTTCTATCGGATAGTCTCATTCCTAACCCTATCACTCCTAGTAAGCCCACACATCTAATGCAACATCCGCATTTCTGCCACCTTCAATTTTTGGATATGAGAGTTCTTCACTCGTCAACACTCCGCTCCATACAGCATGACCGGAAGGACTGCCGCTCTGTAGAATTTGCCTTTAAGTTTGGGAGGTACCTTCTTATCATACAACACTCTTGAGGCGAGCCTCTACTTCATCCAACCTGCCCCAATACGGTGGGAGATATCCTCATTAATCTTTTCATTCCCCTGAATCATGAACCCGAGATACTTAAAACTATCCCTCCTACAAACAACCTGGGAATCCAACCTAACTACCACCTCATCCTCCTGCCTCAAGTCCTTAAACTTGCATTCCATATACTATGTCTTGATCTTACTCAACGTGAACCCTTTAGACTCAAGGGTTTGTCTACAAACCTCCAATTTATCATTCACACCTCCCCGCATCTCATCAATCACTACTACATCATCCACAAAAACCATACACCAAGACACATTTCCTTGAATAAGCCACGTCAACACATCCATCACCAATGCAAACAAAAACGGGCTAAGAGTCGATCCCTGATGCAACCTTGTCAAGACAGGAAAATGCTTAAAAATACTTTAACTTTTATAATTATTGAGATTTATAATACTTTTTTATTTCAAATCAAGTAGCACTGATATAATTTCTGTAGTCAACCAAATATTTTATATCCTTACAATTTTTTAAATTATTAATTATTTTGATTTGTAGTACCTTTTTAAGTTTTTTTTGAAATATATAACAAATTATTTTTTTTAGATACTTTAAACTGTCAACTTTTGTAATTTGTAATGATTTTAAAAAAATACATGTTACTTTCCTTGTCCTAACTTTTGTGGCATTGATATTCAATTATATTTTTAACTATTCTAATTTAAGTGGCACTGATATAATTTTGAGAGTCAATCAAATATTTTATATCTCTTAAATTTGTTAATTATTATGATCTACAGTATTTTTACGTATGTTTTAAAATATATACTAATTTTTTTTTTAGATATTTTAATTTGTTAAATATTGTAATTTATAATAAATTTTATGTAAATTTCAAATAATATATGTTACTCTCCTTGTTCAAAATTTTGTGGCATTGATAGTTAATTATATTTTATAAATAATTTAAGTTTTTAATTACTGTGATCTATAATACTTTTTCTTCTATTCCAATTTAAGTGGCAATGATATAATTTTGAAAGTCAGTCAAATATTTATATGTTTTGAACTTTTAATTTATTAATTATTGTGATTTACATAAAAAGTTTTGTATTTTTTTTTTAAATATATAACAAATTAAAAAAATTAAGACAAACAAATTAAAATAGATAAAAAAAATGAAGGCAAAGGAAAGGACCAATGAAGTTGTGCCAAAGAAGGTAGATTGACCTCTAAACCTTTTTAGTTGTTAATTATTGTGATGTATAGTATTTTTTACGTATTTTTGAGAAATATTTGACAGATTAATAATTTTTTTAGATATTTTAAAATGTTAACTATTATAATTTGTAATACTTTTTATTATACTCTCTTCATCCAAAATTTTTGGGCATTTATAGTAAATTATATTTTTTAAATAATTTTCTTTTATTATTGTAATTTATAATTTTTTTCCTTTTATTTCAATTTAAGGGGAACAATGCTTAAATGACCATAATAATTAATAAGGGGTGATATAATAAAATCACGATTGAAGCAGCGAAGTAGACACGTATTGAATGAATTATAATAACTAATTAGAAGTGATATAAAAAAATTAATATAAAAAAATATTTTAAAAAAAATTTAAGTGGATCTCATATAAGACGTCAAGTTAATTTAATATTAAATATTATTATTTTTTAAAACTTAGATGACTTTATAATAATTTTTTAATATTAATTTTTAATACTTAGATGACTCATAATAATTAATTAGGGATGATATAGTAAAATTACGCCGAACCAATTGAAGCTGACATGTCAAAAATGTTTGTTTTATTTTTTATCAAATATGATTAATTTTTAATACGTAAATGACTTATAATAATTAATTAGGGGTGATACATTAGAATTACGATTGAAGCAACTGAAAAAAAAATTCGAATAATAATAAGTGGAACTTTGAGGAAATTAGTAGCCATTTTGAAAACTATCCTTTTATTAAATATTATTAATATTATAATACTTAAATGAAATAATTTATGATAATTAATTAGGGGTGATATAGTAAAATCACGCTTGAAGCAGTTGAAGCATCCAGGACGACCCTAAGCTGCTCAACATTGCCGGTTCTATTATAGAGTAATATAGTATATATTTCTTTTCTATATATTAGAAAGAGTTGTTTCAACATGTCAGCTATTTGACATTAAATTCAAAAATAAGGGTATTAAGGTCCTCAAAGAAAATTGTAAGGTAAGATTGAAATTTTTTTGTGCTACTTTTTGTGGACCTATCAAAAGTTCTAAAACAAAGTCCACTTTTTTCTCATTAATTACAAACAATGTCATGTAAAAAATTTACCATAAATGCCATCACATGTGGGATCTTTAGCCTTGCATTCATTTCTAGAGGTGGACCCTTTATCTGTCATCTATTTTTCATTTTTAAATTTTTTCCTGAAAAGATAGTAATTATTCTATAAATAGTATTTCTCATTGTATTTAGGATGAAGGTGAGTATCTACTTGCTACTTCTATTTAGGTTAGATAATAATATGAAATTGTTTCAAATATATTATGTTTAATTTATTGTAATAATTAATATGATAAATATAATCAAATGTATTTTATTCTTTATTTGCATTTCATATCAAACATATAATTTGCTTTCTTCCTTATTTGTTACATGAAATAAAAAGTTTGCCTAATTTAAATTTTTAATGTATAATTAATAAATCTAATTTAATAAAATAAATTTTAAATAAATATTTTTTTAAGATTTGTCCCAAGTCGACATATACCAACAAAAAGAAACTAAAGGAAAATACCTAACAAGATTTTACTTATATAAGGTTAAACATAATTCGTTACTAAATAGTAATAATTTGTTATTTTTATATATGCAAATCATATTATCCGTATTGGATTAAGTATACTATTCCAACGAGTTAATGAATTTTTTAATTAAAATTTTGAGCATTAATTACTTGTTGGATTGTAGTTATTTTAATCACCTCAAACTCAAAGCAAAAGTTTTAATATTTTATTTTTAAAAAACTTTATATATAAAATGTATTTTACTCATATAACTTATTTGATTAATTCGATATTTTCTCGATTTATCTAAAACCTACCAAATTATGATTTTAACTAAATAAACCTAATAATTAGTGTTTCTTTGATTTTTAAAAATTCACCAACATTCCTATATCACCCTTGATTAATTATTATTATAAGTCATTTATATATTAAAAAATTAATAATATTTAATTAAAAAATAAAATAAACATTTATGACATGTCTTCTTCAATCATAATTTTACTATATCACCTCTAATTAATTATTATCAATTATTTTTATATTGTAAAGTTAATAATATCCAATCCGTGATTTTATTATATCATCCCTAATTAATTATTATAAGTCATTTATGTATTAAAAAATTAGTAATATTTAATTTAAAAAGGTAAAATAAACATTTATGACATGTCTATTTCAGCTGCTTCAATCGTGATTTTACTAAATCACCCCTGACATGTCTATTTCAGCTATTTCAATCGTGATTTTACTATATTACCCCTAAATAATTATTATAAGTCATTTATGTATTAAAAATTAATAATATTTAACTAAAAAAAAGTAAGATAGACATTTATGACATGTCTGCTTCAGCTGCTTCAACCATAGTTTTACTAAATATCACCCCTAATTAATTATTAGAGAAAATACCCAATTACCCTCCTAAACTATACCCAAAAAGGCTATGACACACCTCAACTTAAAGGGGGTCCTATTACTCCCCTGAACTAATTAAAAGTGTAATTTTGACACCTTTAGTGCCTATGTGGCACATACGTGGCGCACACGTGTTTAAGTCTGAGTCTCCTCCCGCCGTCCTCACCTGAGTTTTCGCTACATCATACATGTCCTTAATTGCTCTGATATATGCCAGCGGGACTCCACTCACCTCCAAGCATCTCCAAAGCACCTCCCTGGGGACTTTGTCGTATGCCTTCTCCAGGTCGATAAACACCATGTGCAGGTCCTTCTTCCTTTCCCTATACTGTTCCACCAGCCTCCGTACCAGGTGAATTGCCTCCGTCGTCGAGCGTCCAGGCATAAATCCAAACTGGTTTTCCGAAATAGACACTATCCGTCTCAGCCTCACCTCGACCACTCTCTCCCAAATCTTCATAGAGTGACTCAATAACTTAATCCCCCTATAGTTATAGCAGCTCTGGATGTCACCCTTATTCTTATAGAGAGGGATCATGGTACTCCACCTCCAAGCCTCGGGCATTTTTTCCGTCTTGAAGATTTCGTTAAACAATCCAGTCAACCACCTTACACCAGCCTCTCCAGCGAACTTCCAAAACTCCGCCGGTATCTCATCCGGCCCTGTCGCCCTACCCCTTTGCATCCTGCGAACAGCCTCTCTAACCTCTTCTACCTTAAAACGTCTACAATAACCAAAATCCCAACACTCCTCTGAGTGCTCCAGCTCCCCTAACACAATAGCTCTATCCCCTTCGTCATTTAAGAGCCTATGGAAGTACGACTGCCATCTATTCTTAATGTGGCCGTCCTCCACCAACACTGTACTGTCCTCCCCCTTAATGCACCTCACTTGGTCGAGGTTGCGACCCTTCCTCTCCCTAGCCTTAGCGAGTCTAAACAACTTTTTCTCCCCTCCTTTCCCCTATAACCCTGCATACAAGCTCTCAAAAGCGATTGTCTTAGCCGCCGTAACTGCTAACTTAGCCTCCTTCGTAGCTAGCTTGTACTCTTTCCTATTTACCCGCTTCTCTTTTTCGTCCTTACTCTCAACCAACTTAGCATACGCCCCTTTCTTGGTCCCCAATTTCTTCTTAACCTCTTCATTCCACCACCAATCCCCCCGATGATGCCCGGCCCGGACCCTAGAAACACCCAACACCTCACTTGTATTCTCCCTGATGCACCTAGCCACCCTAACCCACATACTATCCACGTCCCCCCTACACTCCCACACCCCCATTCCTGCCAACTTCTCCCCTATCTCCCATGCATGCACTGGCGTCAAGCTGCCCCACTTAATTCTAGGTCTACACTCCTTACCCCTTCTCTTTCTGTTCTTCTTTATATCCAAATCCATAACCAAGAGCCTATGCTGGGTCGAAAGATTCTCACTCGGGATGACCTTACAGTCCTTACACAACACCCTATCCCCTTTCCTAAGCAACAAAAAGTCGATCTGTGTCTTGGCTATCGCGCTTCGAAAGGTGATCAGGTGATCGTCCTTCTTCGGGAAGCTCGAGTTCACCACCACCAGCCCAAAGGACCTCGCAAAGTCCAAAAGAGTAGCCCCCTCTTCATTCCTTTCCCCAAAACCAAAACCACCATGCACATCACCAAAGCCTCCCGGTAACGCCCCGATGTGCCCGTTGAAATCTCCTGCTACAACAATCTTCTCTGAGCTAGGCACTACACACGTTCAGGGTAAACCCCCGAATGACCAACTTAATAGTCATCAACCTATCGTTGACCCTCTTCACCTCTACTACCTGATCTCTAGGCTCTTCATCTACTAAGATGCCAACTCCATTCCTACGCCTCTCACTCCCAGAGTACCACAGCTTGTAACCATCCACATCCCTAGCCTTAGACCCTACCCACTTGGTCTCTTGAACACACGCAATATTAATCCTCCTCTTTCTAAGAATCTTCACAAGCTCTATGGACTTACCCTGAAGGGTCCCTATATTCCAAGACCCAACCCTCAGCCTACCATCACTATCCACACGTCCTCCTCTACCACCCCTGAGGCCAAACCTTGGCCTTCCTCCCACTCCCGCCCTTTCCTCATCCCCCGCCCCCACAACAATCCCACGCCCCAACCCCCTCGGACATGACCCTATCCGACCATCACCGCCCACAGCCACTACTACAAGAAAATATAAGAAAATATAAACAGTGGTAGATCAATAACAATGAAAATAATAATAATAATAATAATAATAATAATAATAATAATAATAATAATAATAATATATAATAATAATAATGCAACACTAATGTATTTGCAAAAAATGTGAGTGTGCACAATTACGTGAAAAATAATCTATTAAATAATAATAAAATTACATAAAATATCATATTTGAGTTTAAAAATTTTAAAAAAAATACTAAAAGATAATAAAATAATTTGTGCAATTTTCTAAAATAAAAATGTGACACATCAATATGTATTTAATATAAGAATAACGTGTAAAAATATTAATAATTGAAATTAAATGATTTTGATAAAATAGCAGCCTAAAAAATGGTATCGGGAACACCCATATAACAATAGTAAAGATTATCTAGGCTAATAGAGAGCCAACAATTAATCAAGCAAGTTTTGAAATCTAACAAAAAATATGATGTCTAACAAGCAATCAAAAAATATGATGTCTAACAACTTGTCTCACTGGTGGCTGTCATTACCAGCGTGAATGGAGGGAGCTGGCGGCGGTGGCTTGAGGGATTTAGCCGGTGAGCATCGTTTGGTGATTGTTCTCGCTGGTGTCAATGGAGAAGAGGTAGTGGAGAGGGAAGAGTGAGGGACGTGGTGGCTACATTATTGGTTCTTCGCCGGAGAAGGAAAGGACGACGGTGGTAGAAGGGCAACTGGTGGTTCTTGTTGGAGAGAGAGTGGAAGAAAGAAAGAGAAAGGAGAAGGAGATGGAAAATGCGGTTGTTGTGGGAAATTAGGGTAAGGTTTGGTTTAAAAGGAAAGAAAATAGAAATGTGATCTTGGCCGTCGGATCGATTTTGATCGACGACTGAGATTAGAATAATTTTAAAATGGGTTAAAAATTAAAATTAGTGTCAAATTGGCTGAAATTGACATTAATTGAAACAAATTGGCTATAATTTAAATACATAAGAGAATAAATTGAAATCGACTGCTATTGTAACAATGACGAAAGAAAAAAATAATGAGACATTGATGTAAAAATTAATGTTACGTAAAATAATAATAATAATACTAACAACAACAACAACAACAACAGCAACAACAACAACAATAATAATAATAATAATAATAATAATAATAATAATTTATTTGTAAATTGTAAGTGTGCCTATTTACGAAAATAATTTAATAAATGTTATAAAATTATGTAAAATATCGTATTTGAGTTAGTAAATTGTAAAAATGATACTGAAAGGAAATAAAATAATTTGTACATTTTTTTTTAAATCATGAATGTGGCGCGTCGTTATTTATATGATACAAGAATAATGCGTAAAAATATTTTGTATGTTTTTTAAATCATGAATGTGACACGTCAATATCTTTTTGATACAAGAATAATGTGTAAAAAATATTAATATTTGAAATTAATAATTTTTACAAAACAACAACCTAAAAGGAGTATCTAACTGTCAAAATTGGATGTCAAATACGTACTATAAACATCACATGCATACACGATTTCACGATCCCATAATAATATACAATGTATTTCACATATAATCAGATGAATTATCGTTAGATTATCTTATGTCATTAATATACCTTCACTATATAATATGTATATACTATATATATACCTATACATACACACGCATATAAACACCATCAACTATATCAAGCTCTAAGTATGTACTATATACATCACATACATACACGAGTATATGATCTAATAATATAATGCAACGTATTTCATATACATACTCTGATAAGTGATCGATTAATTTGATCAGCTTACATTAATATAACTTCAACGTACAGTATATATTATTACTTCTGTCATTTCAAATCAAGGTATTCAATATGTTTGGATAGATTCTAATAGGTTTTGACTACATCGTTCATCAATCGATCATTATATATATATATATATGGACTCTTGAATGCGTACTATATACATCACATCCACAAGTATATTACCTTATAATAGAACACGTTCATTATATTCTGGTGAGTTATCAGCTATATATTACATTATTATGACTGCAAATACGTACTATAAACATCAACTTTCAAATGCGTACTATATAAACATCAGTTTTCAACTTTCAAAGACGTACTATAAACATCATTTTTCAATTATCTGTCCTAACGACATGATATATATACACATATTCATTATATAAAGATTATGCATGTTTAACGTCATTTAATGTATATATAAAGAAAACTATTTATTTTATATATTGAAACATAAGTAAAAGATAAAGATTGCGTTTAACGTAATTTGTATATTATATTTGATATATTTTTTAGTGAAAGTTTTTTCACAAAATCTAAGATTTATTGATTTTTATTATTATTATTATTATTATTATTATTATTATTATATTATTATTATTATTATTATTATTATTATTATTTATTGACTACGTGTAATCAATATAATTTTAAAAAATAATATATTAGATTATTTTTTAATAAAATAAATATATTAGATTATATATAATCTAATATTATTTTTACTACAAATAATAATTAGATTACATAAAGTAAATATTAGATTATAATTTTTATTTAAAAATAATTATTTAATTTTTTTCTTTTTTCTTTTTAATTCCAAAACTGACCACAAGTGGTTGGTTTTTAATAATTATTTTAATTAAAAATCGACCACAAGTGGTCGTTTTTTATTTATTTTTTATTTTAATGAAAAACTCACCACATGTGGTTGGTTTTTAATAATTATTTTAATTAAAAATCGACCACATGTGGTCAGTTTTTAATATTTTTTTATTTTAATTAAAATCCGACCACATGTGGTTGATTTTTTAAAATTAATTATTTTTTATTTTTCATTAAAAACCGACCACACGTGGTCGATTTTTAAAAATTATTTTTCTTTTTGTTTTATTTAAAAATCGACCACAAGTGGTTGTTTTTTTACAATTTTTTTTTTAATTTCATTAAAAACCGACCACAAGTGGTTGGTTTAAAAAAAAAATCTTTATTTTTGTTTAAAACCGACCATATGTGGTCATTTTTTTTAATATATATATTTTAAAAAAAAATTAAAATCGACCACTAGTGGTCAGTTTTTTTTATTAATTAATTAATTTTTATTTGTAAAAAGATAATAATCAATATAAAAATTATTGAAATAATTATTTTTATATTTTAAAATATAAAAGCGACCACATGTGGTCGCTTTTTCACAATTTTCTTTTTCAAAAAAAATAATTATAAAGCCGACCACATGTGGTCGGTTTTTTCCTACCACATTGTGTGGTAGGTTTTTTGTGGTCGATTTTTGCGATTTTTTTAGTAGTGAGAAAATAATAAAAAGATGTTACCTTAATTGATTATTATAATTATTATTATTATTATCATTATTATTACATTTATGCCCAAATTATTTCAGATTTATTATCAGTAATTTTTATATAATATTTTTCTATGTGACATACGTAATTTATTTGTAAGAATAACAATTTTCAGAAATTATTATTATGAATTTATTATTATATTTAAATAGCAGTCTAAGTCCATTCAATTATCGTTTCAATAGTATTTAAATTCTATCCAACCTTATATCTAATTGATGTCAATATTAACCTATTTTTGAATTCAATTTGATTCATTTTTAAACCAATTTTCAATCCTCTTTTCAATTTTAATCATAGCCATCAATCTCATGAGATTGACGGCTGAGATTAAATCTTATTTTTCATACTCCTTCAAATTCAAAAAGAATGACCTACTTTGACTTGACACAAAGTTTAAGAAAATAAAGAAGACTTTTGAATTTTGAAGCCTTAAATTAAAGTTGTGTCAAATGTACCAAAATACCCTTTAATCTTGTGGTCCTAAACATTCCATGTGGAAAGTTGAAATTAAAGTATTGCCAAAAAAGAAAAGGGGTCATTCTTTTTGAAACGGATTAAAAAGAAAAGTAGGTCATTCTTTTATAAACGGAGGGAGTATAAGAAACACCCAAATACCAATACCGTAAACCCACTCTAAAAAATTTCAGATGCATCTCCTTTCTATCTCTCTAAACTTTGTCCACCTTCACAGTCGGCGCCATTGCTGGCGATGCCTTCATAGCCACTGAAATTTCAAGTTGTTCGCACCACCGTCGGCGACAACCAGTCGTCCGCACCACCGCCAACAGACACCCTCCTCCAGAAGGTAAATCTCCAGATTAAATTTGTTCTTGGAATACATTAAATTTTTACATACTACCCTTGAATTATACTAAACCTTCACATTAATGGTTTGATTTCATTGTTAGAAAGTAATTATTCGTGTATTATCATCCAGCTGGTCCATTAGGTAAATTTACTTTCTACAAAAATAGCAATAAACTTAGTGTAGTTTCACAATAGAGACTCGATAAGAATACCTATGTGAAATAGTAAACTTAGTGTAATTTTATAAATACTACAAATGGATTCAGTGATAAAACTACCTCTGTTGAAATAATGAAACTGGTTTTGATAGATCATCGGTTCAAAAGAAGGCAAGGTAACTCTTTATAACGGGAAAAATATTACCGATTATGACAATTTTACAGGGTCAATAAAAAATTAAAACTTATGTACATGTTAAAATTTGAAAGGGAAAAGTAAGACCGAAATTTAATTTAAATAAGAAAACATTTAAATATGAAAAGGAAATATGAAATAGATTCTGGAAATTGTCTTTTTCTTTGAAGTTTCAAAGTTGTTGACATTGTTGTTGCAGTTGGAAAATTAAAGATCCCCAAAAGAAAGAATGAAACCTCAACGTAATTATGGATTACACTGATGTATACTCCATGTTTTAATTCAAATTTCTGTCCATAAATCGTAAAATATGTTCAAATTATCGAGACTCAAAGAAAAATATCACAATCATGAAAGTCCACTCATTTGTAACTATTGTCAAATTGTGAGAAGTTATGTTCACAACCGAGGGTTATGGTGGGATGAATAAGATTTTTTTATCCTTAAGTAGAGGTCCCGAATAAGTTATTAGGATCAAGCGCTTATTATTATTGTTAGGTTTAGTCACTTGAAATGTGAATTAGAGAGTTGAAAATGGTTAAGTGTATATGTTGTGAAAATGGTTAAGTAAAGTGACTTGAAATGTCAATTAGCTATTTGAAAATGGTTTGAGTGTATTGACTTGAAATGTGAATAAGTTATTTGAAAATTATTAACTGTAGTGACTTGAAAATGATTAAGTGTAGTTATTTGAAATTGCAAACTTGTGACTTGAAAGCAGTTAAGTGTAGTTACTTGAAATTGTGAACTTGTGACTTGAAAATGGTTAAGTGTAGTAACTTGAAATGTGTACTAATAACTTGAAAATAATAAAGTATAGTTACTTAAAAATGATTAAGTATAGTTACTTGAAAATAATTAAGTATTGTGACTTAAAATGTGAATTAGTTAATTGAAAATAGTTAAGTGTAGTGATTTGAAATGTGTACTAGTGACTTGAAAATGTTATAAGTGTAGTGACTTGCAATGTGAATTAGTTATTTGAAAATGGTTAAGTGTAGTGACTTGAAGTGTGTAGTAGTGACTTGAAAATGGTAAAGTGTAGTTACTTAAAATGTGAATTAGTTACTTGAAAATGGTTAAGTGTAGTCATTTGAAATTGTGAACTTGTGACTTAAAAATGATTAAGTGTAGTTACTTGAAATGTATACTTTTGACTTTGAAATAGTTAAGTGTAGTGACTTGAAAAGTATACTAGTGACTTTAAAATGGTTAAGTATAGTCATTTGAACTTGTGAACTTGTGACTTGAAAATAATTAAGTGTAGTTACTTGAAATGTATACTTGTGACTTTAAAATGGTTAAGTGTAGTGAATTGAAAAGTATACTAGTGACTTTAAAATGGTTAAGTACAATCATTTGAACTTGTGAACTTGTGACTTAAAAATGATTAAGTGTAGTTACTTGAAATGTATACTTGTGACTTTAAAATGGTTAAGTGTAGTGACTTGAAATGTGTACTTGTGACTAGAAAATGGTTAAGTATAGTCACATGAAATGTGAACTATGTTACTTGAAATTATGAACGCGTGACTTGAAAATAATTAATGTAGTTTCTTGAAATGTATACTAGTGATTTTAAAATGATTAAGTGTAGTAACTTGAAATGTGTACTAGTAACTTGAAAATAGTTAAGAGTAGTTACTTGAAAATGGTTAAGTATAGTGACTTGAAATGTGTACTAATGACTTGAAAATGGTTAAATGTAGTTACTTAAATGTGAATTAGTTACTTGAAAATGGTTTAGTGACTTGAAAATGATTAATTATAGTTATTTGAAATGTGAAGTAGTTACTTGAAAATGGTTAAGTATAATTATTTGAAATGTGAAGTAGTTACTTGAAAATGGTTAAGTATAGTGACTTGAAATGTAAATTAATTATTTGAAAATCGTTAATGTAGTGATTTGAAAATAGTTAAGTTTAGTGACTTGAAATGTGAATTAATTACTTGAAAAAGGTCAAGTGTAGTGACTTGAAATGTGTACTAGTGATTTAAAAGTGGTTAAGTGTAGTTACTTAAAAATGGTTAAGTATAGTGACTTGAAATGTCAATTAGCTATATGAAAATGGTTTGAGTGTAGTGACTTGAAATTTATACTAGTGACTTGAAATGTGAATAAGTTATTTGAAAATTATTTAGTGTAGTGACTTGAAAATGATTAAGTGTAGTTACTTAAAATTGCAAACTTGTGACTTGAAAATGGTTAAGTGTAGTTACTTGAAATTGTGAACTTATGAATTGAAAATGGTTAAGTCTAGTCACTTGAAATGTGTACAAATAACTTGAAAATAATAAAGTATAGTTACAAAATAAATATGTTTGGTTATATGAAAAGATCTCTGCTTTGAGATTTTTTTATTGAGTAAATCTTCTTGTATAATCCATTGCAATGTACCTAACAATGTATAATCCATTGTAGCATACCTTGTGTAATCCATTTAACTGGGTATGAAGTTTTAACAAATAAGAAAAGAATTTTTTTTCACATTAAGTGTTAAATACATGAAACCACTTGAGCCCTTCCTCTTGTTCTCTTATTCTTCTAATTTCATCCTCTGTTATCTTAATACAACAAGTCATAACAATAGTCACAATAATTTGGAAAATCAACTTTGAGTTTATGATGCTTTATATGCTAATATATATATGTTTATATTTGTTGATTGTTGTGATTTTATTTGATACTGTAGTGTCATTTAATTTATGTGAATAATATATTTTTAGCACTTTTTATGACCTGAATTAACGTATTCTTATGTAGAATGAGTTTGAAAGAAAGAAATAAGAAATATTAGCTGCCCAAAGTGCATCAATTGGGGAAGAAGGATGAGAAAGGAATTGGACTTGTTGATGAAGCATGTATACAAGAAATCATCTTCAAATGATGAACGCCATCTCAAGAAGACAACCAAGCTTATGAGGATGAAAGTGATGATGACTTTGACGACGTGAATTAAAGTGATTCTGACCTTGATGGTTGGTAGTTTTATTGAGGATTCAAGTTTGAAATATTTTGTTTTGGACCATTGAAGACTCATACATTATTAATGTGGATGTATGAATTATGTTTTTTTGTTAGCTGTAATGGTTTACATTAGACTTTTATTAAATGATGTTTTTAAGAATTATTGGAGGTTTTAAATAGATTTTTGACTAATTGTGAAATGTTTTTAGTAATTTACGTGTGAATTATTACTTGAGAATTTCCATGGGGATGTACATGCTAAATATTCATGAAAATTTTCTTGAGAAAATTTGTTCTTGCGGATTTACTTGGGGCATTTCATACGAATTTTCTTGTGAAATAGTTTCATAAATATCCGTAAGAAATTTTCTTTTGTTAATTAGGAATTTTCACCTCTAAACTTCCTTAGGATTTACTTGGGAATCTTTGTGGAGAATAATTTGTGAATTTTTTGTGGAAATCCGCAGGTAAAATCTTTTTTTTTTTTATGAAATTTTACCAAATAATTCATGCAAAATTTTTATAGTTAATCGTAAATAAATCCGCAAATAATGTATCTGTGGATTTATTTCCGCAGCTAAATTACCTAGGAATTTTCTAAATCCACAGGTAATAATTACCTATGAAGGTATTTCCTTTGGATTCTAATTTATAAGAAAATCCGCAAGTAATCAAATTACTTGGGGATTTTACCACATTATCCCTATGAAAATCCCCAGGTAATAAGCACTTTTTTGTAGTTTTATATCAAGAGTTACCAAAGAATATTACTTCTTCTTACCTCCTTAATTAACCAACCTCGATATTTAACAAGTATTCACTAATCATATAATGCAATCATCAATGTATACTTCAGCATGATAATCAAGCCTATTACTATGATCACTCCATGGCTTCTAAGTAGCTAAAACTATCTAAGGACCTCTTTGAGCATCCATAAAATTAACAGCGTCACGTACTTTCATAAGGAGATACACCATGTATTCCCATGTAACTATTCTACATCATAAGTAGATATCACTAAAGGAATAGAGTTGAAGTATGAACTACATGATATACAAATAGAGGCCCAACTATTGACCATATGTCACGACTCGAGACTAGCCCCTAGTTGTAACACAATGCTTAGAACCATAAGTGATCCCAAGATAAATCATATAGTGACATGATACTTGAGCAACTGATATAATATATATGTAAAATCTAAACAACTGCGTGGAAAAATAATCACCATGAGATAAGCTATTTTAATACATAACTAATCAAATTTTACAACACTAAAATTTGAGAGAGAGAGAGAAACTTAAATTACAAATACTGACTTTGACAGACCATCTATGAAGCCTCTACTATACTGACTATAGGTAGTCAAGACATGACCCTCAACTATCCCAAATCAATACATACGAATAAGAAAATTCCATAAAGGAATTGTAACTGACTTGAGTCCTCGAAATAAGAGAACTTATTACCTGCTGGATGAATGTTGTGAACTATCTAACCCTAGTGGGTGGGATATAGCTGGTACCTACATTATGAATCAATGTAGCCACAGACACATATATGTTGTAACACCCCGAATTTTTGGGCTAGACTTTAAAGCATCATTCTTATGAGTGTAAACTCTAATCCCATGAATTTCTTTTGAATATATGTGTCATGATCTTTATTCTAGTGTGTGAAGTGATTTCGAGGTGAAAAATGTTCATAAGAATCACTTAGAATAAAGTTGAGCTAAGAGCCTTTGATTCGTACAAAGTTTGGTATTTGATTCTACAAGAGTCTACTTTGAACATATATAACTTTTGATACACATAGAATTTTGCAGCTTAAGGCCCACCAAATTGAAGATAATTGATTCATCTTTCCAACGATATCAATTTTTCCTTAATTCGATACCCGAGCAAAAAGTTATAACCATTTTCGTGAGAGAGACAGCGAGGGCGCGCGATTAGCCCGCGGTGCACGCTCATCGCCCGCCCCTATTTTACAGCTTTTCGTTCCACGTTTTTAATGGAAAATGGGTTATTCCCCCCACCCAAATTCATCCATAACATATAATTAAAGCCCTCAAGGAGCATTATTTGCCCCTTTATTCATAATTTCTCTCTAAGAAAGCCTTCCTCTCTAAGAACAAACCATAACCTCCTCCCAAGAACTTCAACTTCAAGTTACATTCTCTTCAAGATAAACAAGAATTTAAGTTCTCTAGTCCAAGAATTCCAAGAATAGATTTCAAGATCATCTCCAAGCCTTTCAAGATTAAGTTTTCTCCATCAAATCAAGCCTATTAAGGTATGTGGGGTTATGAACAGGGGTATCCTTTCATCCTTATACCCAAATTGTATAATTTTAAGATTTAACTTACTTGTTTTAAAGTAGGGTTCATACCCAAGTTTCTATATTCTTGAAGTATGTGATTATCATGAGATTTAAAGCTTTAAGTATACCAAAGAAGTGCTTATGTTTATGTTTTAACTTATAAGATTTACATTATGGATGAGATTGCACTATCTTTCCTTGATATTATTGAACTATTTCAAGATTTATATTGAGCATGAAGTTTTGTTGTGAATTGTCATGAGCTTAAAGCATGAATTTTAATCCCGACGTCTAAGTGTTAAGATTTCAAAAAGATTATGTTCTTAAGTTTTCCTTAATGAGTTTATATCAAGATTTAAAGCAAGAATTGATCTTTTGATCCTAAGCTAAGATTGGAATCCATATTTTTTCATCTTAATAAAGAAAGAGAAGCATAACTTATTTTCATTACATAAACCCTTATGCCATTTTAAGGTGGATTTCCTAAAGTATGAGCATATAAGTAATAAGGGAGTAGTATTTAGCACCGAGTTGGGTATAAGTTCAAGGTCGCATACCCATAGGTTTAAGGTCCCACTATGGGTTAAGTATAGTGATCACTTAAGTTAAGGTCCTATTCCGATGGCAAGGGTAGGACAACTCTCCCCAATGTGGGTAAGACATTGGACTCCATGACAGCTCACATGGTTTATGTCGATTAGAAGAAACTCCCTAAGAAAGAATAAAAGAAAAGCTTTTACAACTAAGTGTTATGACTCACAAAGTTTATACTTATGCTTTATTACGTATGTTTATGATGTTACAACTTTTGTTTTATTCAAGCCCCAGGTGAGTCATTTACACTTAGTATGCATTAGTTGAAAGTTTATATGAATATTCAGCTATTGTATTGCTTATGCATGAACATTCTAGAAGTACTGATCCACATATATGTCTATGTGCTACATTGTCTCATAATGTAGGTACCAGTTGTAGTCTACACATCATAATCAGACATTGTGCAGCTTTCCGTCAGTAGGTGATGAGCCCTTTTGATTCGAGGGCTTGAGTCAATTATAGTTCAAGTAGCATCTTGTTTTCTTTATTCAGCCGTATTGATCAGGGATAGATAAGGGTCATGTAATGGCTACCTATAGTCAGTAGTAGTGAGGCTTCATAGACAGTCATTAGAGTTGATGTATTTGATTTCAGTTTTGTTTTGTATAACCAGAGTTATAATTGTTTTACACAGTTTTGTATTGAACCTACTTAGTAAAGACTTCTCTTCTGCATATATCTTTTAGATTAATGTATCTTATTTAGTTGCTCATGATTTATGCCAGTATAAGGGTTATCTTGGGATCATTTGTGGTCCTAAGCACCATGTGACGTCCAAGGGGTAGTCTCGGGGCATTACAAACTTTTATCTCCCCCTTGGGATCATTCATCCCCGAATGACACTAGTTTAGCTGAGAGTACCAAAGAAACTAAAATCATATACTGAACATGCATTACTAGAAACATGATTACATGACTAAGTCTGAAACATGATACATGACTGAACTAATTTCGTGAATACATGCAATGACATGAGAATGGATATAGGGCTGAGATAAAAACGAGAGAGTCAACTTATGAGTACCCATTGCTTCAAGCTAGATCTTGTTTCATGAAGAAAAGTTGAGAGATTTAGTACATGAAAACTCAGGGTATTACAACATCTCCCCCTTAGGATAGTTCGTCCCTCGAATGATACTGACTTGGCTGAAATACTAAGGAAAGACTAAGATGATGCAAGGGACATTTACAGATTGAATCATGATTGAATATCTGGAATCTAAAATTGATGTATGGTGCCTGAACTAAGCTGAATTTGTAAATTACTAGGATGCAAACATTTTTACCTCTTAGAATAGCCATATTCATGAGACTTCAAATAGTATGACAAGATGGAAAGATGGAAAATCATAGGAACTTGTCTGTCTTACTGCTAGACTGAATTGCTGGCTTTATGGACTAACTCATACTGAAAGCTTATACTCAACTGGAGCATTTCTTCAATGCTCTTTCTAATAAGTTCTAATAACATTAAAGAGTAGAGAATCTTAGGCATGATCTGAATAAGACATCTGTACAAGGAATCACAACATTAATATAACTCTATAACATGGAACATAGAGATATAAATCATAAGATAGGATAGAATTACTAGGCCTTAGACAATACAACTTATTACTTTCAAGCTTAGCAACACTTCTCAAATATTCCCTCAACTATACTATTCCCCTTAAATACCATACTTATTTGATTCCACTTATAATTATCACATGGGCGTTGATAAATCCATCTACTAAAGTCTAAACTGAACTAAATTCTCTCACCATGATCAAGCCTAACTCGAAATCACAAGGTACAACACACCACACCATAATACTAGTCTAAACCAAATGATTCAATCTTTTATGCCTCATTTAGAGCTCACACACTAAGCATAACATGTCTTATCACTCCAATGACTAACTCTGAACTCTTACTATGGATTCAGTAGCACATATTACATTCATACCCTTACATCCCAACATGACATTCAAGCCTATCATTATAACCACATATGAACTTCAAGGGAAACACCCATAAATGCATACTTCTCATATTCTCTAAATCTCTATCAATAACAACTTTTTTTCACTATTTTTTAAAAGACATACCCAGAATTCTCAACTAACTATGACATATACCAAAGATTTACCTCGATATTCCTTCATCCTTTATCCTTAGATAGAAAAAGCATAAATAATCTTTCTTAATGAGGGTCACCAACTCTCTCTCATATATACCATTGCTTATCTATTATCATCACCACTATATTAACATAAGAAGTGGTCACTGAAGGGCTAACACATAATGAACTGAAGCACGAAAGAATACTACACATAACTTTGACACTTAACTGAGGCCTGAGGGATAGAGTGTTAAAGTCATGGATTCATTAAAGAGATCTAAATTGAGGACATACATGATATAATGCAAATTTCACTTGTATCATGAGTTCTGAGAATTGATCATACTCTGAAACATTAGTTCATACTTATCATAAGCTATTCAACATAATAATGGAGTTCATAGATTTATGAGGGATGACTTGAATCATAGAGTGAAGTTGTTACTTACTTACCAGAAGCTGAGAATAAGCTTGAATACAAATGAAGTGTATAATCAATGTCCTTTGGCATGGATCTATCACGCAAGACATGAATATGGTGTGATACTGACTAAAATCCAAGGAATACTCTAGAGTAAGAAGGGATTACCATCTCATCACAACTCTTATTGACATGCATCATAATCTAATTCTCAAAAATTGATTTAGTTCTTCACTCTACCATCTCCCCCTTAGATCAAAGATGAAATTCTAAGTTTATGGGTCTATTCCATATCCTCGAGATTGAGCCACAATTTCTTTGCTCTAACGGTCTACACATGAATGCTCACTCACCTGAATAAACTATATCTAGACAATACTAACTTCATTCTTGCACACTCTCTTAATACATACCACCGTTAACTTCCTTTAGCTTCAATTATCATTATAATAGACTTACACTACATTAACTTGACAAACATACCTGCCTCACTAAACACATAATCTGCCTCCCCTTTTTTTCATAGGCTACTAATATCACATCTCTAGCAATAAAGAATATCGTATACTATAAGACTAGCCTTATTCATACTTAAAAACTCACGGGCATTACCCAAGCACACATGTCACTTAATAATCTTATAAAATAATTCAATCCCTATATCACCTTGGGTACACCTCTTTATCATTCCTATGACATCATACTTAATTGTGAATAAATAAACTTAAACTCTTGCATACAATATCTCAAGCCTAATCGTTCACCTCCCATACAACTAGCCATACTATCCCAAGTAATCATTCTTTCCACCTTGTTGATCATCCACCGTTTAAACTTAGATTCTAGTACTAGTCATGATTAACCATAACTTCACACACCATTCTTTAGATGTTAAAACATCAGGAAACACTAGTCCACTAGAACTTATAATAATAATATTTGATCATAGTCTTACAGTCTATCTAATTACAGTCCATAAGCACATCCCTCTTCCATGTATCTCTGTACTTATCTATCCATACATCTAAATTATACCCCTAGCTCTACAAATATAAACCAATTTCTTTTCCACAACTTTAATGAGAAGCCACATTAACAATTCTTATCAACATAATACTTTCGTTAGGAACCTATACTTTTCTAACACAATGACATATCATAAAAAGCCTCCTTTCCTATTTTAAGCATACCATTATTTACCTTAACTAATAACTCCTTATTTACTTTCTACCATGAAACCTACACCACGTTCTCTACCCTTTAGTTAGAACACAAGGACAAATCATCCTCATCCTACATAATAGAAGACATAAATCTATCAACTTTTACCCTTAATTAAATGCTAACCCTAACTTTTCTTGTTACTACACTTCTAAATCCATACTTCCAGCTCTAAGGATATTCTACTACTTATGAATCATAACACTCTGAGTTACACTTTGTTGTAATAAAAACTGTATTCAATACTCAAGGCACGTGCTCTCTCCTTTCATGAGTGCTATCTGTAATGAAGGGTTAACAAGGAATCTGGATACATATATTTTTCTATCTTAACTGAACAACTCATATGGATGAGGACATAACTTTCGACGTAAGGAACTTATAACACACTAGAGAGCTCCTTTCAAGCCCCTTGTGTGACTTCTGAAACTACTGATAGTAAATCTGAGAGCATCATCTTGGGAGGAATTGGAACTTACTAATCATGTTATCTCAAGAATAAGTCATAGATGAAGAATTATGGAGTAAAATACGAATCGAAAAAAGTTTCTAAAAGAACAACTTTACTGCACGATCTAGAGTATGAAAGAAAGAAAACTCTTCTTAAATGCCCTGTAGCCTCTTGAAGAAAAGTACAGACGTCATTGTACTGTTTCATAAGATTCTACTAGACACGGCTTCACAAATACCCTAGGAAAATTGAACTATGTGCTTTGATACCAAGTTTGTAATGTCTCGAGACTACCCCCTGGACGTCACACGATGCTTAGGACCACAAATGATCCCAAGCTAATCCTTATACTGGCATAACTCATAATAAACTAAATAAGATACATTAATATAAAAAATATATGGAAGAGAATCTTTACTAAGTAGGTTCAATACAAAACTGTGTAAAATGATTACAACTCAGGTTATATGTAAGACCCCGCAAAGTCCTAGTTATTTCAGTCCTTTATAGCATGCCAAAAGAGGTGCCATACTTACAAAATTTTAACTAAGTGTTGACATTTAGCCTCATTTTTTACCTCGATATTTCAATGGCATCATTTATGATCTTTTCGACCTTAGAATGTAGATTTTTAAATTAATTCATGATCAGGGTTATCTATAGGTCATCTCAGGTGAGTTTTAAAATTTTCAAATATCATTTAAGTTATGTTTGGATGACCAAAATAGCAAGCCAATGCGATCACGATGCGTCCTATTGGCTATCACATCGGCAATCGCGTCGACGCCATCGATGCGGCCGTCGCCTATCACATCACTGAGAATATTTTTATTGTTTAATTATGACTTTCCAATGGCATTTAGGTCCTTTTCCATTCACCTAATTCAACCAAAACACAAAATTAGGCTTCCAAAAAGGCAAAATACATTCATTTTTCTCAAAACCTCTAAGAACAAAACCCTAGGTTCATCAAATTCAAGTCCAATTCTCACGAATTTACCAATAATTCCCATGAATTACACAATCAAGGTATGTTAGGTGTTCATCTTTGGGTCTCCTTCTACCCTTGGAGTTCAAGAATCCTTTTCAAAACCTAAATTATGATTCCTGTGTTATGAATTAAATTGTGCTCATGTTTGTGTTGTTGTATGGGTTTCAATTTAAGATATTTTATGAATTCCATGAAATTGAGATAACATGTGCATTGAATTATGAATCTCTCGTGTCAAAACCCTTGAATTTGCAAGTTGCATGTTATAGTTATGATGTCCTATGTGGTTAGTTCTTATATGTAGCAATCATGCTACCTAAGTGTTTGATAAAATGTCCATATGAGTAAATTAAGCATGGTAACCTATTGTTGTGTTGCTAAAGTTGTGATATGAGTTTATCAATTATACTATCGAGCCCTGGGGGTATTTATTACCCGAAATCTAGCTATTTACTTAGTTGCAGTAGTTATAGAATCATCCCAGTAAAGGTCAAGAACAGTAGTACTCAGTTAGTTAATAGAACTCAGTGATTTCAGTCCAGTTTAGTCAGTCAACACGATCAGGGTCAGTTTATTCAAGCTTAGTACAGTCTAGTGATTCAGTGTCTTTTAGTTGGGAGTAGGATTCAGCATCGAGCGAACCTAGGGATAGGGGCATTCCTGCCAGTTAGAGTTTGACCCTTAGTAGCAATTCCTGAGTTACATAACTACGTAGCAAGCATTGGGTAAGTCGTCCTCCTGCCAGACTAGGGTTCACACAATCATATATATTTATTTCATGAGTCTTCCTTCTAGATTAGGATTGACACAACATTGTTAGTATCCCATGGCAAGGTGCTAACACCCTTCCAACTGGGTCATAGGTTAGACCCCAAATCAGTCTATATTGGGGTATGTCGGTTAAATAAACACTCCCACAGTTATAATTTTAGTCTCAGTATTCAGTAAAGAACTCAATCAGTTCTATAGAACCTTGTCTATCAGTTATCAGTTACTTAGCGATCAGAATTTAGTGCTCAGTTTTAGTATAATCTCAGATACACGATGTATACCTTTATGTACAGTATTGCATGTTCAGTATGTTCAGCAGTTATAGTTTTGTATGTACTCTCATCCAGTTATTTCATGATGTTCATTCAGTCATTTATCATCTCATGCATATGAACCCATGTGTATTAGCCTTACCTCACTTAGCATACTAGTACATTCCAGGTACTGATCGTATACTTTCTTTTGCGCTATGATGTCTCATATCATAGGTTCGGACGCTCAGGTTCCTAACCGTACTTAAAGCTCAGGCTATCAACAATAGTTACTGTGTTGAGTCCTCATATTTTGATGACAAAGTTTATCTATTTCAATATTCCAGCAGTTCAGTGGTTATTTCGGTCAGAGTTAGTTGGGGGTTTGTCCCATCAACTCCATATTCAGACAGTTGGAGGCTCTCAGACTAACATAGTTAGTTATTCAGTTTTCAGATGTTATTATCAGTTATATTCAATTATTATTTTAGTATTTTGAGAACCTTATGGAATTTTTAGATTTATTTCCCATTATATTCCAGTATTATTTTCAGTGCTCACAGTAGGTACCAGTCATGGGTTAACTTGTGGTCCTTCGGGGTCGTAAGCACCGTGTAACTCCTAGGGTGTAGTCTTGGGGCATTACAAACTTAGTATCAGAGCCTAAGGTTCAAAAGAGTCCTAGGGAGTCTGAAAGCCGCGTCAAGTAGAGTCTTATGCATGGGTGTGTAGCGCGTCATACTTATGGGCAAGAGGCTATGAGGCATTTTTAGGAAAAGTTTCCTTCTTTCAGTGTTAATATCACGCGAGTGAGAATGAGCTTAAGTTAAACTCTCTGTCTAATCCAACTTTTCCTTCTATTTATAGAACATGACTCCCAGAAATACCAACAAAAGAGGAATTGGGAACCAGCCAGCACCTCCGCCCATTTAGGAAGATCCCCTGAATGAGCACGTTTCTTACACAGAATTTAGAGCAGCTTACACCACTCTAGCCCATTCTGTGGCAGCTTAGAATGTTCGACCAACTGCTATTCATGCTAATCCAATGGCTAATACTACTATATCTAGAATTTGGGACTTCACCCAAATGAACCCTCCTTCATTTTCAGGGTCTAAGTCTAAAGAGGACCCACAGGAATTCCTTGACATGGTGTAGAAGGTAACAAATATTATAGGGGTAACCACGAGTGAGAGTGCTAAGTTAGCTGCCTATCAGTTTTAGGATATGGCTCATACATGGTTTAAGCAGTGGAAGGTAGATACGGGCACAGATGCAGGCCTATAGAATCAGAGAAGTTTGCTACTGCCTATTTAGATAGGTTCTTTCCATTAGAGTTGAGAGAGGCTAAGGTGTTAGAGTTCATCAATCTAAAGTAGGGAAACATGAGTGTGAATGAGTATTCTATTAAATTCACTAAGTTGTCCAGGTATGATCCTCATGTAGTAGCTGATAGAAGGTCTAAGATGAGCAAGTTCGTGTTGGTGTGTCTGATAGTGTGGTAAAGGAATGTAGGACCACAATGCTGATTAAGGAGATGGACTTGGCTATGTTGATGGTCCATGCTCAGTAGATTAAGGAATAGAAGACTGAGGAGAAAGAGAGGGAAAATAACAACAACAACAACAACAAACCCAGTATATTCCCATACAGTGGGGTCTGGGGAGGGTTAAATGTACGCAGTCCATACTACTACCTCCGGAGAGGTAGCAAGGCTGTTTCTGATAGACCCCCGGCTCAAGACAAAGAATAATAAGTAAATTCATAATAAAGCATGAAACACGTTGGAACAATAAAAATAAGGCACCCACACAGTAGAACCCTATACCAACAAACCAAAGGCACCCTCACCCACAATACCCCACCCCAAAGCTCTCCTAGCTTCCGAATACGGCCCACCCGTAGGCACTAACCTTCTACTCTTATCCGTTTCCTCCACACCTTCCTATCTAGGGTCATGTCCTTCGTAACCTATAACTGCTCCATGTCCCATCTAATCACTTCCCTCCAATATTTGTTCGGCCTACCCCTATCCCACCTGAAACCATCCAAAGCCAGTCTCTCACACCTACGAACTGAGGCATCCGTACCTTTTTTACTCACATACCTGAACCATCTCAACCAAACTTCCCCCATTTTGTCCTCCACCGAAGCCACTCCAACCTTTTTTCGAATAATCTCATTCTTAACCTTATCACTCCTAGTAAGCCCATACATCCAACGCAATATCCATATTTCTACCTCCTTCAATTTTTGGATATGGACGTTATTTATCGGCCAACACTCCGCTCCATATAACATGGCCAGATGGACTGCCACTCTGTAAAATTTTCCTTTAAGTTTGAGCGGCACCTTCTTATCACACAACACTCCCGAGGCTATCCTCCACTTCATCCAACCTACCCCAATCCGGTGGGAGATATCCTCATCAATCTCACCATTTCCCTGAATCAAGGACCCGAGATACTTAAAACTATCCCTCCTACACACCACCTGAGAGTCCAACCTAACTACCAACTCGTCCTCCTGCATCAAGTCATTAAACTTGCATTCCATATACTTTGTCTTGTTCTTACTCAACCTGAACCCTTTAGACTCAAGTGTTTGTCTCTAAACCTCTAATTTATCCTTCACACCGCCCCCCGTCACATCAATCAACACTACATAATCCATAAAAAGTATGCACCAAGGCACCCCCCTTGAATACGCCGCATTAAAACATCCATCACCAAAGAAAACAGAAAAGGGCTAAGAGTCGATCCCTGATGTAACTTTGTTAGGACCAAAAAATACTCAGAATCTCCTTCCTCCATCCTCACCTAAGTCTTAGCTCCTTCATACATAATCTTAATCGATCTGATGTATGCCACTGGGACCCCACTCACCTCCAACCATCTCCAAAGAACCTCCCTAGGAACTTTGTCGTATGCCTTCTCCAAGTCGATAAATACCATGTGGAGATCTTTCTTCCTTTCCCTATACTTCTCCACCAGTCTCTGTACCAGGTGAATTGCCTTTGTCGTCGAGCGACCGAGCATAAAGCCAAACTGGTTCTCCGAAATAGACACTATTTTCCTCAACCTCCGCTCTATCACTCTCTCGCAAATCTTTATAGTATGACTCAACAACTTAATATCCCTGTAGTTATTGCAACTCTGGATGTCACCCTTGTTCTTATATAGAGGAATCATGGTGCTCCACCTCCACGCCTTAGGTATTTTTGCAGTTTTAAAAATGCCATTAAATAATTCGGTCAACCACCTTAAACCAGCCCTGCCCGCAAACTTCCAAAAGTCCACAGGGATCTCATCTGGCCCTGTCGCCCTACCCCTCTTCATTCTACGAATAGCCTCACTGACCTCCTCCACCTTAAAATGCCTACAATACCTAAAATCACGACACCTCTCTGAGTGCTCCAGCTCTCCTAGAACAATGTCCCTGTCCCCCTCATCATTCAAAAGTCTGTGAAAATACTACTGCCATCTTCTCTTAATATGAGAGTCCTTCACCAGCACACTACCATCCTCTCCCTTAATGCACTTCACTTGGTATAGGTCACAACCCTTTCTCTCCCTCGCCTTAGCAAGCCTATACAACCTATTTTCACCACCTCGCTCCTCCAACCCCGCATACAATCTCTCAAAAGCTGGCGTCTTAGAAGCTGTAACTGCTAACTTAGCCTCTTTCCTAACTAACTTATACTCCTCCCTACTAGCCTGCTTATTCTCTTTATCCATACTCTCAACCAACTTAGTATACGCCCTCTTCTTAGTCTCCACTTTCTTCTTTACTTCTTCATTCCACCACCAATCCCAATGCCACTGACCAGCCCGACCCCTCGAGACACCCAACACTTTTCTAGCTATCTCCTTGATACACCTAGCAGCCCTAACCCACATACCATCCATATCTCCCCTATATTCCCACACCCTATCTCCATCACCTTCTCCCCTATCTCCAATGCACTAATCAGAGTTAAGCCCCCTACTTAATTTTAGGATGGCCCTTCCCTCTCTTCCCTTTTCTATCCTTCTTTAAGCCCAAATCCATCACCAAAAGATTGTGTAAGGTCAAAAAGTTATCACTCGAAATGACTTTACAATCCTTGTACAGGACCCTATCCCCCTTCTGAAGCAGCAGAAAGTCAATCTGTGTCTTAGCTATTGCGCTTCGAAAGGTGACCAGGTGATCCTCCTTCTTTAGAAAGCTCAAATTCACTACTAGAAACCCAAATGCCCTCGCAAAATCCAATAAAGCAACTCCATCATCATTCCTCTCCCAAAAACCATAACCACCATGGACATCATCATAGCCCCCCAGTACCACCCTGATGTGACCATTAAAATCCCTTATTACAACAATTTTCTCAGAGCTAGGCATGCCTTTTACCACCTCGTCCAAAGCCTCCCAAAACTGCTTCTTCTTATCCCTGTCCAAGCCTACCTGAGGCTCATAAACCCTACACACGTTCAAAGTACACCCCTCAATAACTAACTTAATCGTCATCAGCCTATCATTAACTCTCTTAATCTCCACTACTTTCCCTCTAAGTTCTTCATCTACTAAGATGCCTACTCTATTCCTACGCCTATCACTCCCCGAGTACCAAATCTTGTACCATCCACATCCCTAGCCTTAGAACCTACCCACTTCATCTCCTGAACACACGCAATATTAATCCTCCTCTTTCTAAGAATCTTCACCAGCTCTATTGACTTACCCTGAATGGTTCTTATATTCTAAGACCCCACCCTCATCCTATTTATACTAGTAACACGTCTACATTTACCACCTTTTACTTTACACCCCACCCCGACCTAACACCATACTTTGCCCCCAGTCCTAAACTAGTCCTCCCATCTTTTCCTACCCTAACACCCATCCCCAGGCCCAAACCTCTTGGACATGACCCTACATTGTCATCGACGCCCAAAGCCACCCCTCAAGAAAAAAAACAAAGCAAGAAACAAAACTAAACTACAATAAAAATAAAAACTAAACTAAGATAGCAACAAAAACTAAATATCAGGAAATATAGGGCACACGAATGGCCTATCACCAAAGATAGCAAAACCAATAATAAAAGCAGTGGAAGATAGGACAACGGATAATCCAAACAGATTAAACGCAAGTCAAGATACAGAAGATAATACAATACTTAATACACATAATAAAATAGCAAAGGTTAGAAGTCACCAGGTTATGTTTGTAGAATAAGTCTTCTTTTCCTGCGTGGTATGTTGGATCCCAGTAAACAGATGGAGAAACTGGTCGCTGGGGTACTAAGTTAGAGGGTTTTAATCATCCTCAGGTCCTTCCAAAATGTTCAGTCCCAGCTCCATCCCCAAGCAGTGCTTCGGTGCTTAAATTCAGAAATAGTAATAAGGATAAGGCACCAGGCTCTAAATCTCAGGGTAGTGTAAATAGTGCTTGAACAAATCCTCTTTGTTAGAAGTGTGGTAGAAATTATCAGGTATCTGTAGGGCTGGCAATGATGTGTGTTTTGGGTTTGGTAAGCCAGGTCATAGAATCAGAGAGTGTCTTCAGGTGGGTTTACAAAGTTAGCATAATCGTCCCCCAGCTCAGTCCGGTCTCCCATCTCAGTAGGGTGCCGCTTTCAGTGCCAGCAGTGGGCAATGCCCACACAAGCTCTATATATTCTAGTCCTGATAAGATCAATAAAGTTCTCCTGATGTGGTCACTGGTACATTACAACTTTACCATTTATATATTTATGCTTTGCTTGATCCATGGGCTTCTTTGTCCTTTGTAACTCCTTATATAACTGTCAACTTTAGAGTCAATCTCAAAATCTTAAAATAACCCTTATCAGTATGTACTCCAGTGGGTAAATCTATCATAGCCTAGCGGGTATACAGGAACTGTCCGGTTATGGTATCTAGAAAGTTACTTCAGCAAACTTAGTAGAGTTAGAGATAATGGATTTTGACATCATTCTTGACATGGATTGGCTCCATTTATGCTATGCTTCAGTTGATTGTAGAAATAGAGTTGTCTATTGTTAGTTCCCAAATAAACCTGTCCTAAAATGGAGGGGTAGTACCTCAACACTTAAGGGTTAACTTATTTTTACCTTAGAGTGAGAAAAATGATATCCAAGGGGTATGTCTATCATTTGGTATGAGTCAAATACTCTAGTTTTGAGAATCCTAATCTTGAGTTAGTTCTAGTCACAAGTGAATTTCCAGATGTGTTTCCCGAAGATCTCCCCAAAGTTCCTCCCAAAAGGGAAATCAACTTCGAAATAGACCTTTTTCTTGATACTCAGCCCATCTCTATCCCTCATACAGAATAGCTCTAGATGAACTTAAAGACTTGAAAGAATAGTTGAAGGACCTCTTAGACAAAGAGTTCATCAGGCCCAATGTATCTCCTTGGCGTGCACCATTTTTATTTGTGCGAAAGAAAGATAGTTTTTGTAGAATGTGTATAGACTACCATCAGTTGAACAAAGTCACAGTCAAGAATAAGTACCCACTTCCTAGAATGTATGAATTGTTTGAACAACTTTAGAGTGGTGGTTACTTTTCTAAGATTGACCTCAGATCCGGCTATCATCATCTCAGAGTCAGAGAATGTGACATTCCAAAAGCTACTTTCAGAACCCGGTATGGTCAGTTTGAGTTTTTAGTCATGTCATTTGGTTTTACCAATGCCCCAAAATCTTTCATGAACTTGATAAACCGCGTGTTTAAGAAGTACTTGGCCATGTTTTTCATAGTCTTCATCGATGACATTCTTATTTACTCCCGTAATGAAAATGACCATGCAGACCATCTCAAAATAGTATTACAGATTCTTAGAGCCCATCAGTTGTTCGCTAAATTCAGTAAATACAAATTTTGACTAAGGTCAGTGGCTTTTCTTGGTCATATTATTTCTGGTGATGTCATTAAAGTTGATCCTCAAAAGACCAAAGAAGTGAGAAACTGGACCAAATCCATCTCTCTGTCAGATATCAAGAGTTTCTTGGGTTTGGCTGGATATTACCAATGGTTTGTTGAATGATTTTCGTCAATTGTATTCCCCATGTCCAGATTGACTCAGAAGAAAGTTAAATTTTAGTGGTTATATTCTTGTGAGAAGAGTTTTCATTAGTTGAAGACTTGACTCACTACAATCCTAGTTTTGACTTTACCCAATGGTTTAGATGGATTTGTTGTATACTGTGATACTTCCAGAGTTGGCTTGGGGTGTGTTTTGATTCAGAGGGGTAAGGTTGTAGCCTATGCCTCTAGATATCTTAATCCCCATGAAAAGAATTATCCCACCTTGAGTTAGCAGCCATTTTTTTTTGCCTTAAAGATTTGGAGGAACTATTTGAATGGGGTACATGTTGATGTATTCACAGACCACAAAATCCTGCAGTATGTGTTTTCACAGAAAGACCTAAACTTGCATCATAGAAGATAGTTAGAGTTGTTAAAAGACTATGACATGAGTGTTCTGTATCATCCGAGCTAGGAAAATATAGTAGAAGATGCCCTCAGTAGATTGTCCATGGGTAGTGTTTCTCACATTGAGGATCATAAGAAGAAGTTTGTTCAGGAAGTTCATCAGCTTACTAGACTAGGTGTCCGTTTGGTTGATTCGACTGAGGAAAGTATCTGGGTCAAGAATAGTTTGGATTTTTCTTTAGCTTATGAGGTAAAGGAAAAACAGGACAGAGATCCCAGTTTAGTTAAGCTGAAAGAGTTAGTTAGAGAATAGAAAGTAGAGGTTTTCTCCCAAAGAGGAGATGGTGTGCTGTGTTGCCAGGGTAGGCTATGTGTGCCATGTGTAGATGGCGTGAGACAACAAATTCTTGAGGAAGTGCATGGTGTGCATTACTATATTCATCCAGGGGCTATTAAGGTGTACCACGACTTGCGGGAAGTCTATTGGTAGAGTGGGATGAAGAGATATATTATTGAGTTTATAGCTAAGTGCTTCATGTGTCAGAAGGTTAAGATTGAACATCAGAAGCCTAGTGGGTCTATGCAGGAGTTCAGTATTCCTAGTTGGAAGTGGGAGGAAGTGAACATGGATTTCATGACTGGTTTACCTCATATTCGCGTCAGCATGATTCGATTTGGGTCATTATGGACAGGATGACCAAATCAACCCATTTTTTGCCAGTTCATACTTCTTATTCAGCCGAGGAATATGCCAGGCTCTATATTAGAGAGTTGGTTAGGTTACATAATTTCTTGTTTTCCATCATTTTAGATAGAGGTATGCAGTTCACCTTTCATTTTTGGAAAGTCTTCCAAAAGGGTCTCGGTTCCCAAGTCCATCTCAGTACAACCTTTTACCCTCAGATAGATGGTCAAGCATAAAGGACTATTCAGAATTTAAAAGATATGTTAAGAGCATATGACATTTACTTTAAGGGCAGTTGGGATGACCACTTACCTTTGATTGAGTTCGCGTATAATAACAGCTATCATTCCAGTATCTAGATGGTTCCATTTGAGGCTCTTTATGGGAGAAGATGTAGATCTCCCATTGAATGGTTTGAGGTAGGTGAGGATGAGTAGTGGGGCCTGACTTGGTATTTGATTCCTTAGAGAAAGTACAGTTAATTAGGGAGAGGATTAGGGAGAGGCTTAAGACAACCCAAAGCCGACAAAAATCTTATGCAGATGTGAGAAGGAAAGATCTTGAATTTGATATTGGTGATTATGTGTATTTGAAAATATCTCCCATGAAGGGGGTAAAGAGATTTTGAAAGAAGGGGAAGCTAAGTCCCCGATATGTCGGTCCTTATAGGATTCTGAGTTATTTTGGTAAGGTAGCTTATGAGCTTGAGTTACCTGCAGACTTAGCCTCAGTGCACCCAGTGTTTCATGTCTCCTTACTAAAGAAGTGAATTGGTGACCCAGCAGTTGTAGTCCTTATAGAGAGTGTAGATGTTCGGAATAGTTTCTTTTACGAAGAAGTCCCAGTCAAAATCCTTGATCGTCAGATTCGCAGACTAAGGAACAACGAAGTTCTTTTGGTCAAAGTTCTTTAGTGGAATCAGTCCATTAAGGGAGCTACTTGGGAAGAAGAGACAGACATGCGAACCAAGTATCCTCACCCCTTCTCCGCAAAATCAGACTCAGCCTAAGGTAACAACCTTTCTTAGATTTACTATCTTCCATACTCAGTTACATCTGTATAACATTCTCATATCATTCATGCATTCATGAAACAGTTCAGTCATATGTCATGTCTCTAGAATTCAGTCATGCATGTCAGTGTAAGTACAGTTCCTCAGTTTCTCTCAGTTCAGTCAGTCTCATTCGATGATGAATGTTCCTAAGAGGGAGATATTGTAAGACCCCACAAAGTCCTAGTCTTTTCAGTCCTTTATAGCATGCTAAAAGAGGTCCCAGACTTAGAAAATTTTAGTGAAATATTGACACTTAGTCTCATTTTTGGCCTCAATATTTCAATGGAATCATTTACGATCATTCCAACCTTAGAATGTTGATTTTTAAATTGATTCATGATCAGGGTTACCTATAGGTCATCTCGGGTGTATTTCAAAATTTTCGGACATCATTTGAGTCATGTTTGGATGACCAAAATAGTAAGCCAGCGAATTATGATGCATTGGCTATCGCATCGACAACATCGATGAGATGCGTCGGTAATCTCATTGACACCATCGATGCGGCGCATCGCCTGTCGCATTACTGGGGACATTTTGCTCATTTAATTATGACTTTCCAAGGGCATTTAGGTCCTTTTCCCCTTACACAATTCAGTCAAAACATGAAATTAAGCTTCCAAAAGGGAAAAATACATTTATTCTTCTCAAAACTCTCAAGAACAAAACCTTAGGTTCATCAAATTCAAGTCCAAGTCTCAAGAATTCACCAACAATTCCCATAAATTCAACAGTCAAGGTATGTTAGGTGTTCATCCTTGGGTCTCCTTCCAAACTTGGATTTCAAGAACTCTTTTCAAAACTTGTATTATGATTCCCATGTAATGAACTGAATTATGCTCACGTTTGTGTTGCTGTATGGGTTTCAAGTTAAGATCTTATATGAATTACATGAAATTGAGATTGCATGTGCGTTGAATTATGAATCTCTCATGTAAAAACCCTTGAATTTGCAAGTTGCATGTTGTAGTTATGATGCCCTATGTGGTTAGTTCTCATGTGTAGCAATCATGCTACCCAAGTGTTTGATAAAATGTCCATATGAGTAAATTATGCATGGTAACCTATTGTTGTGTTGCTAAAGTTATGATATAAGTTTATCAATTATTCTATCGAGTCCTGGGGGTATTTATCACCCGAAATCTTGTTGTTTACTTAGTTGCAGCAGTTATAGAATCGTCCCAGTAAAGGTCAAGAACAATAGTACTCAGTTAGTTAACAGAACTCAGTGATTTTAGTCCAATTGAGTCAGTCAACACGATCAGGGTCAGTTTAGTCAAGCTTAGTACAGTCTAGTGATTTAGTGTCTTTCAGTTGGGAGTAGGATTCAACATCGAGTGAACCTAGGGATGGGGGCATTCCTTCCAGTTAGGGTTTGACCCTTAGTAGTAATCCCTGAGTTATAGAACTACGTAGACAGTGTAGGGTAAGTCGTCCTCCTGCCAGACTAGGGTGGACACAATTATATATATATATATATATATTTCATGAGTCTTCCTGCCAGATTAGGATTGACACAGCATTATTAGTATCCCATGGCAAAGTGCTAAAACCCTTCCAACTGAGTCACAGGTTGGACCCCAAATCAGTCTATATCGGGGTATGTCGGTTAAATAAACACTCCCACAGTTACAATTTTAGTCTCAGTATTCAGTAAAGAACTCAATTAGTTCTACAAAACCTTCGCTATCAGTTATCAGTTACTTAGCGATCAGAATTCAGTACTCAGTTTTAGTATAATATCAGATACACGATGTGTACCTTTATGTGCAGTATTGTATGTTCAGTATGTTCAGCAGTTACAGTTTTGCATGTACTCTTATCCAGTTATTTCATGATGTTCATTTAGTCATTTATCATCTCATGTATATGAACCCATGTGTATTATCCTTACCTCACTTAGCATACTAGTACATTCCAGGTACTGATCGCATACTTTCTTTTGTGCTATAATGTCTAATATCATAGATTCAGACGCTCAGGTTCCTAACCGTACTTAGAAGCTCAGGCTATCAACAATAGTTACTGTGGTGAGTCCTCATATTTTGAGGACAAAGTTTATCTATTTCAGTATTCCAGCAGTTCAGTGGTTATTTCAGTCAGAGTTAGTTGAGGGTTTGTCCCATCAACTCCATATTTAGATAGTTGGGGGCTCTCAGATTAGCATAGTTAGTTATTCAGCTTTCACATGTTATTATCAGTTATATTCAGTTATTATTTCAGTATTTTGAGAACCTTATGGCATTTTTAGATTTTTTCCACATATATATTCCAGTATTATATTCAGTGCTCACAGTAGGTACCAGTCATGGGTTAGCTTATGGTTCTTCGGGGCTGTAAGCACCGTGTGATGCCCTAGGTGTAGTCTCGGGTTGTACATTATACAAAACAAAATAGAAATCAAATACATCAACTCTATTGACTGTCCATGAAGCCTCTACTAACACTGACTATAGGTAGCCGGGACATAACCCCAGCTATCCATGATCAATACGAATAAATAAAGAAAACAAGATGCTACTTTAACTATAATTGACTCGATTCCTCGAATCAAAAGGGCTCATCACCTACTGATTGGAAGTAACACACTGTTAGATTATGATGTGTGGGCTACAACTGGTACCTATATTATGAGACAATGTAGTATATAGACATATATATGCAGATCAGTACTTCTGGAATGTACTGAGTATATGGGGGTGAATGCATAAGTAATACAATAGCTAAATATTCATATCAACTTTCAAATAATGCAGGCTAAGTATTTCAAATAGCTGAATAAAACAAAAGTTGTAAAATCATAAACATGAGTAATGAAGCATAAGTATAAACTTTGTGAGTCATAACACTTAGTTCTAAAATCTTTTCTTTTATTCTTTCTTAGGGAGTTTCTTCTAACCGACATAAACCATGTGAGCTATCATAGAGTCCAACGTCTTACCCATATTGGGGTAAGCTATCCTACTCTTTCCATCGGAATAGGACCTTAACTTAAGTGATAACTATACTTAAGCCCATATTGGGACTTTAAACCTACAGTGGCTCATAGTTTTGGGGCATGCGACCTTGGACTCATACCCAACTCGATGCTTAATACTACTCTCTTATTACTTATACGTTCATACTTTAGGAAATCCACCTTAAAATAGCATAAGGGTTTATGTAATGAAAACCAGTTATGCTTTTATTTCTTTAAATCATAATTAAGATGGAAAAATGTGGATTCCAATCTTAGCTTAGGATCAAAAGATCAATTATTTCTTTAAATCTTGATATAAACTCATCAAGGAAAACTTAAGAACCTAATCTTCTTGAAATCTCAACACTTAGACTTACGGATTAAAATTCATGCTTTAAACTCATGACAATTCACAACAAAACTTCATGCACAATATAAATACTTCAACAATATTAAGTCAAGATAGTGCAATCTCATCCATAATGTAAATCTTATAAGTTACACATAAACATAAGCACTTCTTGAAACTTGGGTATGAATCCTACTTCAAAAAAGTAAGTTAAATCTTAAAATCATGCAATTTGGGCACAAGGGTGAAAGGATACCCTTGTTCATAACCCCACATACCTTAATAGGCTTGATTTGATGGAGAAAGCTTGTACTTGAAAGCCTTGGAGATGATATTGAAAGATTTTGTTGGAATTCTTGAACTAGAGAACTTAAATTCTTATTTATCTTGAAGAGAATGAAACTTGAAGTTGAAGTTCTTGGGAGAAGGTTAGGGTTTGTTCTTGGAGAGGAAGGCTTTCTTGGAGAGAAATTATGAATAAAGGGGCAAATAATGCTCTTTAGAGGATTTAATTATGTATTATGGACAAATTTGGGTGGGTGGGTGGGGCGGGGGATGGAACATTTGCCCTTAACAACACAGAACCATAAGCTATAAAATAGGGGCGGGCGATGGAGCGTGCGCTGCAGGCTAATCGCGCGCCCTCACTGCCTCTCTCACAAAAATGGCTATAACTTTTTGCTCAGGTATTGGATTAAGGCAAAATTGGTATCATTGGAAAGTTGAATCAATTATATACAATTTGGTAGGTATTGAGCTGCAAATCTACATATATCAAAAGTTATATATGTTTAAAGTAGACCCTTGTAGAATCGAATACCAAACTTTGGACCAATCAAAGACTCTTAGCTCAACTTTGTTCTAAGTGATTCTTAAGAACATTTTCACCTCAAAATGAGTTCACACACTAGAATAAAGATCATGAAACATATTTTCAAAAGAAATTCATGGGATTAGAGTTTACACTTGTAAGAACGTTGCTTCAAAGTCTAGCTCAAAAATATGGGGTGTTACATATGTGGTCAGTACGTTGGAATGTACTAAGTATGTGAGACATGCACTAAATCATGAAGATACTTAATGTATGCTTTAAAATTTAGGACATAATCTATTTTCCAAAATTTGCATTTAAATCATGGTTGTATGTAAAAGTTGTAAGACGTAGTGAAATTTCTAAATGATGAGTTGAAAACATTTCTGTAAGCTAAGAAGCAGTGGAAATATGAATACCAAATGTAAATCTCAAGTTAAAGATGAATAGGCTGTAAAACCATAATGAGGATCATGTATGAATACTGAGCATGAATGCATGAATATGTAAAACAAATGCAAGATCAAGAAGAAACATTTATTCAAATGATCCGAATAACTGAATAACTAATATATGGACACTTGGTCATGCAAACCTAAAAATATATAATCTGAATACTAAACTAAAACTGTGGTAGCTAACATTTAACCGACATGCCCCAATTTGAGCTAATTGGGGTCTAACCTATAACCCAGTTGAAAGGGTGTCAATACCTTGCGAAAAGTACTAACACTGGCTGTGTGGATCCACTAAACTAGTGTCCCAAATGACTAGGGTGTCACCCTCAATTGAAAGGTGCCCCTAAGAGAGTATCAACCCTCTACTGGCAGGAAAACCTCCCATACCTACGTTGGTTACGTAGTTTTAGAACTCAGGGACTGCTACTAAGGGTCTCACCCTCAATTGGTAGGTACGCCTTCATCCTTAGGCTCACTCGGTGCTAATTTATACTCCCAACTGAACTAAAACAGAAGCATAAACTAGTGCATGCATTGATAACTGATATGCTCAAATATGATATTCTAAAAATAACAGTGCATGCATAATCTGAAGTAATCATAAACATTTTAACTGATATATCTAGCATGATATAATATTGGTAAGTTCTACTTATGAAAATGTTATCAATTTCATGGTGTCACACCCCTTTTTCGGCGTATGGATGTCAAGTCGAAGGATTTTTCCAATTAAAGTGACAATATTGAATAGGGATTATTTTAATTATAGAGTTGCCACTTGGAATTGAGTTGTGGTATTCCAAGTACCCTTATTTAATCTCTATTCAAAAGGAAATAACTCTTTATATTGGTCTAAAAAATAGAAGACCGGGTAAGGAATTCTGTTGACTGAGGAGAAGGTGTGAGGCACCCCTCAAGTTCCATTGTTCTAGCACAATCGCTTTTATCAACTTATACTTAACCAAAACTATTATGATAAATTATGTTAAGGCCTAAATTCGCTAATTTTATTATACCAAGAATATTTATCTATACCTATTATATTAAATAAATCGGTGAAAGTTAATTTTAGAAAAATATCTGCGATACTGCATTATTGCATTCTTGAATTTTTAAATATCTCAGAAAAATACAACGCCGTATTCTTAATTGAGACGAATATTTTAAATATGCCTAAAATTTTGCCTAGCGTTAAAGGTATTTTTTTTATTTCTTCAAAATTCGAGAACCTTTTATCTTATTTATTTCTATCCTTTTTCGTTATTTTCTTTACAACAAATTTTGGATTAAACCATTAAGGAAAAATAACAAAATTAAGGCACCCTTTTGCCTTTTTATCGGATTATAACCATAAAAGAAATTAAAAAATTTCACCAGAAAATCAAGAAATGAAGATTAAAAAACTTTGTTTTACATCAACAGATATGTGTCCTTTATTTCCCGGCGGATCTATGCATGAATTAGAGTGTGTGTGCACTTTGGGACTGTTGGTGTCGATTGTTGTTAGTCCGAGATGGGGAGAACGAATGAGTGAGATGGCGGCGGTGGCTTCGTGCCCTCCAATCGCATGGCTACTACACAACAGCAACGACAGTTTTTGGTGGCCACATCGGAGGAGAGGGTGGCCGTAGCAGTGGGGTTCGCTGGTGTTGGTGTTGACTGCCGTTGGTTTCACCGGCCAAAATAGAGCAGCAACGTGTGATATGGTGGTGGTCGGATTTCGTAATGGGACGGACTGAAATTTGCTGAAAAAGGGGTCGGACTTCATGCTTTTTCTGGCATGGCTCAAATAGTGATGAAAGGCATTGTACATCTCAAGTTTTCAGGTGACAATGACATTTCCGACGGGTTTCCGACGAGTTTCTCGTTGGAAAATTCAGAAACTACTAATTTCCCTTCTATCACATTCAACCCTCAATTTTCCTATCTCTCTTATCCTCAATTTTTTTTTACTATTTTTACTCTATTTATTCATGTTTGTGTGTGTATTTGTTACTGGGTACGCGTCCAGTGGTGTATTCTGTGAAGTGTATCTGCTGTGCAAAGTGAATATGAGTGTGTGAATTTTTGTGTGCTTTTCCTGTGCGTTTTGCATATATCAGTGTGTTACTAAATCTATTTTCCTTGATTCAATACAATAAATAAATAACATCACATGTTCAACTTATGGAATCATTAACCTAAATTTGTGCAGGATTTGATTCACAACAAAATTTACACAAATAAATAGAATGAATCTGAATTAGAACCTGTGTGATAAGTTAACT
This sequence comes from Capsicum pubescens, assembly GCA_030864215.1. NCBI lineage: Eukaryota > Viridiplantae > Streptophyta > Magnoliopsida > Solanales > Solanaceae > Capsicum > Capsicum pubescens. The sequence continues at coordinate 267,802,539 of CM061540.1, read as the reverse complement.
AAAGATGAAGATTAAAATTTCATCACCGGAAACTTCAAAATGGAACTCTAACTTCGAACTCAAGTCGTCCCTCTTTTCTTTTTTTTTCCTCCTTCTTTCTTCTACTGCTTTTTTATGTCTGTGTCCTCTTTTTTTTCTCTCTGGCTTTTTATCTGATCCTGTACGTATCTTTTTTTTTTTGGGGGGGGGGGGGGGGGTTGAGGGAGTTATATGCTGAAAAAAGGGATTTGGGAGGGCAGTTGAGGGAGAGTGAGTGTCAGATGAGAGTGGGGAAGTTGGGGTAGTTTAGGATAAGTTTTTTTTTAATTATTTTTAATAATAAATTAAAACATATATAAAATAAATAATAACAATTTAAAAAATAATATTAACTAATTATTTTTTATATTTAAGAAAATACAATAAAATTTTATAAATAGCCTAAAATTAATATAAGTAAGATAATACTAAAACTACTAGTCTATTTATTAAAATTAAAAGAAAAATATATTTTTTTAAATTTTTTGTATTAATCTAAAAATAAAAATAAATAAATAAATAAATAAGAGCTAAAATAAATATTGGAAAAAAATATAAATATTTAATACTGAAAAATAAGTTAAAATTCGGGAAGGGTCAAAATCTTGTGTTTACACATGGTACAAACATGGTATGAATAACTTGAAATCTTGAAAACTGTTGCATGCATGATCATCTAGGTATCGGGTGTTCATAACCCACCAACATTGAAAAATATAATTAAATATGATAATTTCAAAGTAATGACATTATAAGAAATTTCATGACTTACACTCAAGAATCCAACAATTTCATCAATGTAATGAATTATCATGATTAAAGTACGAAAGAATACTTGAACTTCTGAAGGAACACTATTTCATGGTTGAATTCAAGAATTACATGGAGGAATCATGGAATTTATAATTGTCACGGAATCCTAAATCAAAAGGAGAATTAAACTTGAAAATTAGGGAAAAATTTGAGACTCATTGGGTGAAAGGAGCCCATTGATGAATATCCCACATTCTTGAATTTCTTGACTCCTTGAAGGAAAGCATGAATTTGGATCCTTGGAAGTTGAATTTTTGAAGAATCCTTATTTGGTGTTCTTGAGGATTTGAGAGAAGATGGATTGTGCATTTAGTGTATTTTGGAGTTATGGGATGATGAGATCACGTTTATATCAGGTATAGGATGATTTAGGGTGTAAATGACTAGTTTACCCTCAAAAAACTGAAGAGAAATGCAGGTTTTAACATTTTGGAATTTGTAACAACCTAAAAATTTGATGAAATATGTGAAATTTATGATTTTGTGTGATTTGAGTATTTTACCCCTCCCCGTAGTTGCATTATGGTATTTCTAGGGTGTGGGAGTGGTTGATATGATTTTTGATGCATTTTGGTATCATTTATGCAATATTGTGATTTTTAATGGCTTCGAGAGCCTTATTTTGGACTTATATGGTTAGATTTTGATCCGTGCAATGGATGACCGAACGGACTGCGCCAGTAGCTTCGTAATATCAATTTTAGGCTAGTTAGACCTTTGGTTCGGGTCCTGGTTCACCCGAGCTCATTTCGACCTATTGATCGGAAAGTTGAAAAATTCGAAATATGGGCGTGGGACCCACATTTGATCGAAATGACCTCGTATAGAAAATTCAATTTTGCCAACAGATCCAGAATGTCTATTTTAGTGTGTTAGCATATTTTGTATGATTTTACGATTTTTAAATCTCATTTCAATCCTCGGTTTAGAAAATTGTGATTTCGGGTTTCGGGGATCAATTTTGTGAAAATGACTTTTTATGGAAAATCTGGTATTGTCATCGCATAGGAACGTCGAATTTAGTATGGTTGCATAGTTTGTTTGCATAAATCGGACTCTGAATGAATCCCGGACACCCCGTCAAAGTCCGGGGTGAACTTGAAGGAAAAATCTGGTGCAAAAACTAGAAAAATCTGCAGTATAAATACCCTTTTTTTTTGGCCCACTTTGCTCATTTTTTTCATCTTGCCTCTTGAGAGTCAAACCCTAAATATTTTGGGAGCTTAAAAGTGAAGTTTATGGGAGCTTAGGAAGCTAGATTAACACCTATTTCTTGATTATATTACGGATTTAAGGTAAGAATTCACCCTTTTCTTAGTAATTTCTTCCTTAATTTCTCAAAACCCCAAAAATCTTAGGGCATGATTTTAAACCCAAATTTTACTCTTTTCACTTGAATAATATTTTTATCTTATAATTACTAGTTTTTCCTCAATTTAACCTTCAAAACAACTCAGATTCTTGATTTCAACCCGGATTTCAAAGATTTTACCCAATAAAGCTCAAAAATGATTTTTTTCGATTTGAACCCCGTTTTTCGCTCGATTTAACTTGGGTTTTCAGCTGTTGGTTCCTAAAAATATGGAGAACATATTTTTGAAGTAAAGTTCCAATTTTGCCCTTCTTTTTCGGAAACCTATTTTGGGTGTCCGTTTTGACCCCGAACTAAAAGTAGTCAATATGGGTCTCGTTGATTTTGTTTTAACGCATATATTTCATATTTGATATTTTTAGTAGAGTTTGGGATTGTTCGTGAAAAGTTAGGTCGCAGGTTCACATGTAGCGGACCGGTTTCGGCTTTCAAGGTAGGTTATGGCTTAACTCTTCCGACTGGGCTGGGTAGTAAATGATGGTAGAAAATGCATGTTAAGCGTGGGAACTAATCATGAAAAATGGCTATCTACGTGTTGTGCCCGTGTGGGGGCCTATATCTGATGTAATTGTCGAAATTAAAATATTATGTGATATGTTTGACCGTGTGGGGTCCTATGTGACATTGATAGACTTGAATACATATGAGTAATTGTATTGTATTGTATAATATGGTACCATGGGTTTATTGTGATTATATTCATACTTTACTGGCATATGAGACATGTGAAAATTCATGGCTGAAATGAAAATAACGAGTGAATATTGGCTCATGTGGTTGTGGAAATGTATCATTATGGTTGGTTGTGGAAATATATCATGTGGTTGGTTGAGGAAATACTTATTGTGGTTGGTTGTGAGCATTACATCTTCATAGCATACTCATTCATGAAACATTGGTACCACCGTGGCAACATCTGAGAAACACTGGCAACACCTTTTTAAAAATATTGTAAAACCTTATAAAACCCCTTTCGAGGGATGTGATGGAAAGGAGATATGAGATATGTGGTTTGTATATGTGCGACAACCTCATGCATCATCATCATCATCATCATCATCATCATCATTATCATATACATTGCACTTACTTTATTGTGTTTTTGTTGTGTTGTATTGCCTTATTGACTTGTCATCTATGTATTTGTCTTACCTTTCTTTACTTGTATTTGATGATCTTGTATCTACATATTCTCTTTTGCTTTATTTTATAGGTGACATAATCTATACTTGTGTTCTATATTTTGATGTGTTTTTGCAATATATGTGAGATATATTAGAACTGTTAGTGCAAACGGTGTGGGATATTTTCTGATTGTAGGTGACGTGCCCTTAGTGTATATTTTGTATGCCTTATTTACTACTTTACTTAGTCGGCCTATGATACCTACTGAGTACAAATGGACCGTACTCATGCCTACTGCGCCCTTTCGGTGCAGGTCCTAGCTCGAGTGCGCCTCAGCTTACTTGATTCGGGCGGTTGTTGGAGTTTCCAAGGTAGCGGTTGGACATTCATGCGTCCGAAGTTCACCTCTATCTTTCTAGACTAGTTATTTCTTTATTAGTGTTCGAAGACAGTTATTATTCCTTTGTGGTTATTTTTCTGATGTATTTGACTCTTGGATTGTATTAGTAGTTCTTACACTATTGACACCTGGTTTTGGGCATATTGGTGTTTTGGATAAGTTTTTTCCGCATTATTATGATTATTTATATGGTTCGGATTCATTCTAGAAGCCTTACCTTAGGTATTTCTGTCTTTTTCTCTATTCGTATCAGTTTGGGTGATAGGCTTACTTGTCAAGGTATGCCGCGACAAGTGCCATCATGACCCTCATTTTTGGGTCATGAAAAATTGGTATCAGAGCAACCAGGTTTCATTGGTCTCAACAGTGTAAGAACGGGATGTCTAATAGAGTCTCACGATCGGTACATAGACGTCTGTATCTATCTTCAAGAGGCTACAGGATGTCTTTAGGAAAATTCCCTCGTTTTATTCTTTATCGTGCAAAATTCTTTCATACCCTGTATTCTGAGTTGTGTTTCACTCTTTTTACGCGAATGGAGTTGCTTATACCTCTTATCTGAGAGATGTAGTGAGAGATTATTGGATATCATTTGTTGGTTGTAGGCTTGTTAATGCTCCTGAGTTGTCATGGGATCAGTTAGTTGATGCCTTTATAGAGAGATTTGTGCCTTTTAGTTTGACAGATCATATGTGGGACCAGTTTGATAATTTGGAGCGGGGCTCCATGTCAGTTTTTGAGCATAAGGCATGATTCCATACCCTGTCTTGATATTTCTAAGATAGCATTTTCACCGAGTTTGAGAAGATTCAAAAGTTTGTGAAAGGTTGGGTTGTCTTTCTTCTATTAGCTACATTTCATATAGTTGTGTTTGGGGCTTTTTTTTAGAGTATTGTGGATCATGCTAAGATGACAGAGGATATTCTTAGTGCATCTCAGAGAGGCGCCAAGAAGGCATGATATTTTGGTGAGTTCAGGAGTCAGACCTCTCGAGGTAGAAATTTTAGAGGTTCTCATGGATACTATGGTAGGCCAGTACAGGCGGCATTATTGAGTTCAGATGGTGGGCCTTCTAGTCCATCTGTTCAGGGTGGTCGTTCAGGCCCAGTTGTACCTTCTCCTATTGAGACTAGTCGCAGAGGTTGTTATGTGTGTGATGAGATTGGCCATGTGGCCAAGGACTGTTCATGCCGTATGTTTAGAGATAACCTTATTTTAGCTGTGAGAGGTAGGTGTTCTACCAAAGGTGCTAGAGGTAGAGGTGGTAGAGCCCATGTTAGTGGTTAGGGGGCCACTCATCCATATGGTAGTCATGGATAGTGCTACGCTATATCAATCAGATTTGAGGCTGACGCTTCAGATGTTGTGATAGCAGATACCGTTCCGTTTATTTCAGACCTACCTTAAAAGCTTAAATCCTTGAAAAGAAACACAATTTCTTAAGTTTCCTTAGATATTCTTGAATTTGGGAACTTATTTTCTTGATTTTTTTGAAAGGAAAAGAGTTTAATTTGATGAACTAGGGAAGAGCTTAGGGTTTATTTGAGCGTAAAATTAGGGATTTTGGGCATAATATGCCTTAACTGAAGCCAAATCCCATGTTAATACGGATGGGGCGATGGGAAAAGATAAGACTGTCCATCTGCAATTTAAATTAGTAACTGGGAAGTCGATTAGGCCATCACCGCGATGCGCTAGTGATGACATCACTATTCCACCGCGACGCGGTGCAATCTCATTGAGATTCTGGAATTGAAATCTAAACACGACCCAAACCTCCTCCGAAAAATTTGAAACTTCCCTAAGATATGCTCCTTACACCCCTGAACATGAATTAACTCAAAAACTTACGTCTCAGGGTTAGGAAGGTCACTTTAAAAATCAACTAGAATAAGAAGCAAAAAATAAAACTAAGTCCCCAACACTTGACTAAATTTTTTCATGTTTTAAACCTCTTATGCATGTACTATAAGCTGAACTGAGCTAAGAATAATACGGGGTATTACAATAAGAAATATTTACCCTCTCCCATCTAAACCATTGTTCTTCCATTTCCATCACCACTACCTTTTTAATAAGGAGAGGTCATAAAATGAGATCAAGAAGCATGAAAGAATACTATGCATGACTTTGACACTTATCTGAGGCCCGAGGAATAAAGTATCAACGATGTGGATTCATTACAGAGATCTAATATGAGGACATACATAACATAATGTGAATTTTCACTAGTTATTAAGGATGTACCATGAGTTCTGGGAACTGATCATACTGCAAAACACGAGTACATGAGTCATGAGCTACATGACTTGAGTTTTAAGTTCATAAATTCATAGAATATGATTTGAACTGAGTGAACTGAAACTCCTTATACTAGGAACTGAGAGCATACACGATTCAATATAAAGTGAATGAATATGAGTTATGATCATGGAGCTGACTTGTAAGGCATGAGTAGATGTCATAATGAATGAAGTAAAAAAGAAATTTTACCAAGATAGGAATGAGTCGGGTACCTTCCTCCCCTACTGTTGTTCTAGAAGTCACTAGCATCACTACTAGAATCTGAAAACCTGACTTAGTTCCTTGTTCTATCATCTCCCCCTTTGATTTAAGCCATCGTTCTAAGTCTACGGACCTCTTTAATAAAATATAAACTGAACTGAAACCACTATACTCTAGAGTTTGAGATATAACAATACACATAAATAATAAACTCACCCTGAAAGACTATATCTCAAAGTATAAAACCCACTGCTAATACTTTTTTTTGAGATAGAACTCTTCAACTTTATATAGCCCCATTAGTCATCATATAATAACTTAAACACTTTCTAACTTAGAATCTTCAGGAGTATTACCATATCCTGAGTTCACACCATTTAGAATTTCAATCTCTTCTTTCTATTAGCTTAATCATCCATAATTCAAACTTAGATTCTAACACTTAACATGGATATCCCAAAATTTTTAATGAACTATACTAACTTAGTACTAATGGATAGGAATCATGAAACACTAATCCACACAAAATTTTATGAACATATTCAACCTTATCAAGCTCCTCTATCATTATGGCCACAACTTAATCTCTATCCCGACTAAAACATTAACATACTCTAAGTCTGTCTTAATTGAGAAATCTCTCTCAAAGTACCATTACACTAACCACAAAACACCTTTCTGGCTCCATGGATACATAATCTACTAAATTCAGATAAACACGATCCTCACTTTACTACTTCTAAATTTCTAGGTTCATACTTTTAACTCTAGATCATATATTGTCATAGGATTCTGAGAAGGGATTTGAGGGAGCATCTAACTTTAGCTCAATTCATAATTTTCGTAAAAAAGAACGAACTCTTTCAAACATTGGAACTTAAAGGCACTGATGGGATCTTTTGGAGCCTACATACAATCCTATAACTATCTATAAGGACTATTTAAGAAAACTCTATCAGTAGAAATTTAAGCTTGACTGTTTCTATTACCTTAAAAATAAGGCAGACTTGGCATAAATAGTGAAATGTAAGAATCTATATAAGTTTCTTAGGCAAACATCTCTATTGTACGATCTGACATATTAAAAAAGAAAAATAATTCTTATATGCCCTGAAGAAAAGTACAGACGTCTCCATACCATTCCACAAGAATCTATTAGACACGACTTCATACACAACCTTGGACACTTGAAACTTGTACTTTGATACAAAGTTTGTCACAACTCGAGACTACCCTTTAATTGTAACACGGTGCTTAGAGCCATAAGTGATCCAAAGCTAACCCATGTACTGTCATGATGCTTTAGAAACTCATTTAGTATATATGTAAATGCTAAACAACTAAGCAGAAACATAATCATCATGAGATAAGTTATTTCAATACATAACTGATCAAAGTTTACAACACTGAAATCTGAGAGAGAGGAACTTAAATTACAAATACTGACTCTGACTGACCATCTACAAAGCCTCTACTATACTGACTATAGGTAGTCAAGACATGACCCCCAACTATCCTAAATAAATACATATAAATAAGAAAATACAATATAGGAACTGAAATTGGCTTGAGCCCTCGAAATAAGAGAACTCATCATCTACTGGCTGAATGTTGTGAACTGTCTGACCCTGGTGTGTGGGATACATTTGGTACCTATATTATGAAGCAATGTAGCCACAGACACATATATGTGGTCAGTACGTTGGAATACACTGAGTATGTGAGACATGCACTAAATAATGAAAATACTTAATGTATGCTTTAAAACTTAGAACAAAAGCTATTTATAGAATATGCATTTAAATCATGGTTGTATGTAAAAGTTGTAAGATGTAGTGAAGTTTTTAAATCATGAGCTGAAAATATTTCTATAAGCTGAGAAGCGCAGAAACATGAGTACCATATGTAAATCTCAAGTTAAAGCTGAATAGGCTGTAAAACCGTACTAAGGATCATGTATGAGTACTGAGCATGAATGCATGAATATATAAAAAAAAATGCAACACTAAGCATAAACATGTACTAAAATGATCTGAATGACTGATATATGGACACTTGGTCATGCAAACCTGAACTGATATAATTTGAATACTGAACTGAAACTGTGGAAGCTAACATTTAATTGATATTCCCCAATCTGAGCTAATCGGGGTCCAACCCGTAACTACAGTTTGAAAGGTGTCAATACCTTGCCACGAGTAGGCTGTGTGGATCCACTAAATTGGTGTATCAAAGGACTAGGGTCTCACTCTCGACTGGAAAGTGCCTCGAAGAAAGTATCAACCCTCTACTGGTAGGAAGAACTCTCATACCTATGCTGGCTACGTAGTTCTGGAACTCAAGGACTTCTATTAAAGGTCTCACCCCGACTGGTAGGTAAGGCTTCATCTCTAGGTTCCCTCGGTGCTAAGTTCTACTCCCAATTGAACTGACACGAAAGTATAAACTAGTGCATGCACTGATAACTGATCTTCCCAAATATGGTAATCTAAAAATAATAGTGTCATGCATAATCTGAAGTAATCATAAACATATTAACTGATGTATTTAGCATGATATAATATTGGTGAGTGCTCATTATGAAAATTTTATAAATTTCATGGTATAAACATGGTATGAATAACTTGAAATCTTAAAAATTGTGGCGTGCATGCTAAGAAGTTTAATCTATGTATCGAGTGTTCATAGCCCACCAACATTGAAAAATACAATTAAATACAATAATTTCAGAGTAATGATATGATAAGAAGTTTCATGACTTAAACTCAAAAATTTAATAATTTATCAATGTAACGAATTATCATGATTAAAGTACGAAAGAATACTTGAAATTATGAGGGAACACTGTTTCATTGTTGAATTCAAGAGTTACATGAAGGAATCATGAAATTTATAATTTTCATGGAACCCTAAATCAAAACAGGAATTAAACTTGAAAATTGGGAAAAACTTCGGGACTCAATGGGTGAAAAGAGCCCATTGTTGAATATCCCACATATTTGAATTTCTTGACTTCTTGAAGGAAAGCATGAATTTGGATCCTTAAAATTTAAATTTTTGAATAAGAACCCTTATTTCGTGTTGTTGAGGATTTGAGAGAAGAGAGATTGTGTATTTGGTGTATTTTGGGGTTATGGGATGATGAATCACATTTAAGGGAGATTTACGACGTAAATGACTAGTTTATCCTTGAAAAACTGAAGAGAAAAGTGGGTTTTAATGTTTCTGGAAACAGGGGCATGCCATGCGAAAATCGTGCAGCACAGAAGGCATGCCCACCTGAAATTGCGCACCCTCACTGGTTCCTCATAAAAATACTCATAACTTTTTGCTCGGGTATCGAATTAAGGCAAAATTGGATGCGTTGGAAAGAGGACACAATTATCTATAATGTTGTGAGTCTTGAGCTCTAAAATTCTATATATTTCAGAAGTTATACATGTTCAAAGTTGAACTTTGTAAGATCAAATACAAAAATTTGGTTGAATCAGAAGCTCGTAACTCAACTTTTCTCTAAGTGTTTCTTATTATAGCTTTTTTCTGAATCCCGTTATCACATGTATCTCAATACCTTATTGGTTCTTCACCCTATCATCTCCCCCTTAATTCAAATGTCGACATTTAAAGTCTATGAACCATTCTTTAAACTAAGCTATAATCACATTACTATTAACATTGGGTATCACTATACACGTGAATGCTAAACTCTTACAGATGCTAAACTTCTTTCCAGAAGTTCTTTCTGAGATGATCCCTATCTTTCTCTAATATTTAGTAATTTGGTATTCTCTTATTAGTCTACTAACATCACACCTCTATGTTTCTATCCACCCAATTTGATGGAAATTAAAACAAAACTAAAAAACTCAACATCATTCACAATATCTATAATCTCCTCGATTCATCTTCTAAGGACACCATGTAATACATGCCAAGAATTCTCCACATTTTCCACTAAAGAATACTAAACTAGCTAGACACAAATAATATTTAGAAGCCTATAATCTTATCTACAGTATGTTTTTTTGGTAGAACAAGTCCTCCCCCATAATTACTAAAGTTTCCTCTTCATGTAAAGCCTTAGCCTCTATTCACTTGTTCATCTAGAGCCATATATATCACATTTACACTTCAAACTTTTCATAAGTTAGGTACTCAAGTTCTTGTTCACACTATAACCAATCCACTAGATTCAATTCCAAAACTAACATTATTCCCTCATACTGACATTATTTTCATCATGGTGGTCATCTATAATTTAAGCTTAGGATATCGTACTAAACATGAATGGAGACACTTATTTACTCACACCAATAAAAGTTATATCTACTAAAGTGTACTCAAGAAACACTAGTCAAATTAGAGTTTATGACAAAATAATCTATCTTGACCACACCATCTATCTCCTTGCAGCCTATTAGCGTATTCTCTTTTCCATCATTACTATTACTCCCAGCTATTTAATTATGCATTTTTTTCCTAAACTGGATTCATAATCTTGCTAATGCCATGAGTCTTATCTTCAAAGTCATAAAATATAGTCAAGCTCTGCCAACTTTAATTACTTTATCCATCCGTTCACAACCTACACTTAATTTTTGCTACCATAATGCCATTGCCATCATAAACCTCTTCCCTAGTTCATGCATATAGTAAGTTAACCAACAACTCTTTCTATAAATGCTACTAGAAATTCACACAAGCCTTTCTACACCTTAGTTAACACCAAAGGTCATACCACCCCATTACTCACTTATTGGATATATGATATCTACATACTTCAATCAATCACTATACACATTTTTGTTTCTACAAGTCAAACTTTATGTTTTTGCCTTTGGGACCATTTTACTACTTATGATACTACACAACACACTAAATACAATATCTCCAACACTATCCAAGAATACAGATAGATCCAAACTTCCCTTGTAATGACCTAAAGTGTGAAATCTTGCTTTTTATCTATTTTTGATCATTTTTTCTTTTTTTATAGTTTCTACATGTTGATTTTGGGATATAGGGAAGATTGACATAATTTTCAATGTGATCGGGAGTGATTTGGGAGAGTTTGTGATGTTTAAAAACTTTAAAATTTTCATAGTTGGCTTTGGTCAATATTTGTTATTCCGAGTATCTAATGACACTTTGAATAATTCCATTAGATCCAAAATATTGAATTTATATTAGTAGCGTGGTTGGTTAGGGTTTGGAGCCTTTAATTTGCATTTTGATCCTCCATTTGAAAACTAGTAAATTTTACCTTAAGAGGGTCTTAGGGGTTAATACAATTTTTTTTGGAAATTCAATATTGCCGTTGAGTCTGAAACATCGAAATTAGCATGGTAGCATAGATGGTTTATCTCTATGGGGTCTTAATCAAATCATGAGGGTCTGTTCGGAGATTGGTAGGCATGCACCAAAATCAACAATTGATGATATCTGCTGCAGTTGCTTAAGCTGACCTTGCTTAAGTGGCCAAGGTCTGCTTAAGAGGAAACCTCTTTAGTAACCCAAGTCTGTTTAAGAGGTATCCCTATTAGCGTTCAGGCATTTCTTAAGCAGTAGCCACTTTAGCGGCGTGGTACTGCTTTAGCGGTATCTAATTTACCCTCTTAAGTGGTAACGGTTGTATATAACCCCTTATTCTTAATTTTTTTAAATTATTTTTGGAGTTTGAGATTTGGGTTTAGGCATTTTTAAGGTTTTCTTCATCATTTGAGCGTGGATAAGCTTCAAAACCTTAATTATATTACTTTTCATTGATTTATATCATCCAAATACTCTTTAATCTTGGTTTCAACATAGATTTTGAGGATTTTTTTAGAAAAAGCTTTAAATGGGTTTTTTTTTTACTTGGATCTTCATTTTCAAGTGGGTTTTCAACTGTAGATTCTTTTAACCTTGCGGCATGTATTTCTAAAACAAAATTTTAGTTTTATCCTTTTCATTTTCTTCATTTTCAAACTCGTTTCCGTTTTGAACCCGACTTATATATGGACAATATGAATATCATTAGCTTTTTTAACCTTTAAATGTTATATTTGAATGTTGTAGTTGATTTCGAGGTCATTTGTAAGGGGAAAGATCATGTTGAAGCACTTTAGACTTGAATTTCATTGTTTTATAGTAGGTTATGGCTTAACTTCTTTCAGATAGGGTTGGACAGTTAATAAATAAGTAAAGCATGCCATGAGTTGGAGAAAATAACTATGGCATTTATATTTCAAGATGATTATTATTATTGTGTGCCCGAGTGGGGGGATTATATTCTATTGTTGTTGACATGTGATATCTGATATTGCAACTTGCCCGTGTGGGAGATTTATTTGATATCTTTGGCCTTATCTGTGCATTTAAATACCTTTATTCTAGATATAATGCCTGTGTGGGGATTTGAATTGTTATTATAGGACTTATTGATCATTGGTCACCTTTATCATGATAGAAATTCCTGAGTTAGGGGTTGATATGGTATTAATGATGTCTTATATGCATATTTATTTTGATAATGCCTGATTTGAGTTGATGAGCATGAAGTGTTGTTGATTTCTAAGCTCACTTGTATACATATTGAATGGATTGGATATCTTCGTACTAAGTTAATTGTGTGCATAAGACCCTCATTCCATACATATACATTCATGAGATACCAGTATCATTGAGGAACACTATTTTTTGAAAGAAAATGAGATATTCTTATAAAATCCTCTTCATGAACACGAGCCAGCTAAGTGGATTGAGATTTGAGATATGAGTTATAGTATATGGGTTACCAACACCCCATGGGTCCTATCTTGGAAGATGAAAGCTCGGTGGGTGTATAAAGAAAGTCATGTGATGATTTTCACTATTTATTTCATCTCATTTGCATTCGATTACATTGCATATGTACCTTTCATGATTTCTTCAGTTCCCCTTGACTTGTATTAGTTTTTGTGTACTCTTCATATATACTTGTGCTATTTTTTTAGCATTTATATCATAAATGTCAGTGGATACAGTTTGAGCTACAGTTTGGGATCCTGCTTGCAAGTGTTGTGCTCATAGTTTTCTTTACGTATATTATTTTTTGCTTTGCTCTATCGGCCTATGATACCTACTGAGTACAAGTGGACCATACTCACTCCTACTATGCCCTTTCGATACATATCCTAGTTTGAGTACAACACATGGTGGTTGATCATGCTTCTTAGAGATTATGATCAAGTATTGGGTTGCTTTAGGGAACAAATTTTGACTTTCGTACCTCCTTTTACTTTTACTCTGTCTTTACTTATTTTTGGAGATAGACATTATACTTTTTCGATATTTGAATGATGTATTAGCTGCTTTACACTCATGATACCATATTTTGGGGATTATATGTTATTTATTTCAGGCTTTTGCTTTATTTATATTATGTGTTGGCCTAACTTCATTCTAGAAGTCTCGTCTTATTATTATTGTTACTCGTTGAGAACTTATTTCCTTGTTGGGTTATTGGCTTACTTATAAAGGTTGGATCGCGATAAGTGTCATCATAACCTCATTTTTGGATAATGGCATCCCCTATTAAGGGTGTCATCTAAAATAAGTTTCTAGAAGAGGTCTGGGGGCATAACTTACTATGGCTCATAAGAATGAATTATATAAACAAGAGTGTACGCTTTTGAATAGGTAGACTTAAATACATTAATGGGCAACTCACAAGACCTTGTGCGATTTCTTAGATTTTTGTTGGAACTATCTAAGAGCACCTCACCAATAAGGATCTGAGCTTTATAATTTCTACCACCTCAAAGATGAGGTATAGTCGGAGGAATTTTAGCAACGACAAATCTGAATAAGTTTCTTACAATATAGCTCTATTGCACAATCTAGAGTATGAAAATAAAAAATATTTCCTAAATTCCTTGTAGCCTTCTGAATATAAGTATGGCGTAAAACACAGTCATAAGTAATACTCTACTAGACACGGCCTCACGGACACCCTAGGACACTTTAACTCAGTGATTATATAAAAGTTTGTCTCGATCCGAGTCTAGGACATGAACGTAACATGCACTCAAAACCATTATTGATGCAAGAGGATCACTTAGCTTATACCATGAGCACAAAAATAAAATGAGTGAAATTAAAACATCTTTTCGAATTAGTAATGAGAATACGGGAAGAAAAACTCATTTCAATAGACTTTTACAACATAAATAAGAAAAATCCTAAAATATCTGAATGAAGCTGAAAACATTTACATAAGTCTATGAAACCTCTAAGTACATGAGTACATAACTAGTGGGACAAGGCCCCGACATTACCTTATAATATAAAACTAGCCTAACAAAGTATAAACAATGCCTTTTGGAGAGGTGGAGGACTCATCAACAGCTGGATGAAATCACAAATATTTATCTCTAAACCTGCATCATGAAATGATGCAGTGTCTAAGATGATCAACATGAAATGTATTGACATGCAAAACTACACGAGGAAACTAATAGAACATGAAATAAAAATGTGATAGGTATAGTCCAAGAAATGATAAACTGAAGGGACAATAGCATACACTAAAGTAGTAGATGGTGACATAAAGTGAACTACACATTTTTTTTATTTATGAAAGCAAGTGGTGCACAGACATAAACTACCATATGAGCGTATGAAGTCTAACCTCGGTCTGATCAGCTAAGCAATCCTATACCTTATGGGACATGGGACATGAGATGATATGAATTTCTAGCAAAGATCTATTATTATCTCTTTCGCAGACGCATAAAAAAAGTGATATTCGACTTGTGGAATAACCTCTATCCTACATCGACAAACATAATTTTAGGCATTTGTCATTTAAACTTATGTTTTCTCGGTCAACCAACTAAATTTATTAAGCTCATAAAGTTATGTTACTATTTTATGTTCAAAGTGTTAGCCTAATTAGGCTTATGTTCATTGTTTAACCTTTTTAGAGTCATGCTCATAGCCTAACCTTTTTTAAACTCAAAATCATGAAGTGCCACTTTAAGGCTCATATTGAGAGTTAATCATAAAAGTTCATAATCATGAGTTAACATCATTATTGGAGAGGCATGAGAGATAATTTCATGGTTAGTTATGCTATAATTCTTGAACGTGAATTATATAGCATTTGAGAAAATTATGAGGTAACTTGAAACATTCTTATTGAGGATCATATTTATATAATGTAATGAGGGGTCTCAAGTCATCAAGTTATTACAATGATAAGAATAATTTACAACATTCTTATTGGAGAATAACAAAAGTTCATATGATGGAACAAGGAAAATCTGGTTTATTAAGCAAATTCATCACTTTGAAAATTCATATGGGTCTAGGTCAAGAGATTCATAAAGAAAATCAATTTGTCTTCAAGTTTCAAGAGACTCATAGATTTATGTAAAATTCATACAACAACTAATCTTCAATCATTAAATTAGGCGTAAATATCATATAAATTAACATAATTCAAAGTAAATCGGACAAAGAATTTTACTCAAAGATATCTGAAAGAACATATTTGTGTGTTGAATTGAGGGATATGAGAATGGAGATTTATTCCACCCTAATTTATCTTGAGTAATTTGAATTGATGAACATAAAATTTAAGAAAATACATAAAAATAGTGGTCTTACATATCTTGAATAAGAAGGAGAAGGAAATCATCAAAATAGAATTAAGGAAGGGCCTTACTTGAAAATTTGATGATTTCTCTCTTTGAAGTTTTGGGGAAAGAGAGAGAAGAGGAATTGAAATCTGAGTGTTTTTTTTATTTTGTTATGTTTCTCCAAAAACAAACTTGATTCAGTTTTATCCAGAAAAATATAATTCATGATATGCATTTATAGAGTGCATTGTAATATAAAGAATATAAGGAGACTGCAACTTCATTAGTAATTATCTTGAAATTATTGTAAAATTATAAGTAATTATATATGCACTAATAGGGTTATGTTATTTACAAAATTCATAAATAAGTAAAAAATATCTACAAATTAATTTAACAATTTATAAGCTTAACTAGACACAAGAGCCCATGGACGGGCCCAATACACACTCCCTCTATTTCAATTTATATGATACACATAAAATTTTGAGAGTCAGCTAAATTTTTTTGAGTATAATTTAAATTTTGTAAAAGTATTTAAAGTAGTTTATTATTGTGACTTATAGTACTTTTTACATAATTTTTAAATGTATAGATTATTGAAAATGTATTTACTCCTTCTATTCAAATTTATGTGACAAATAAAATTTGGAGAATTATCTAAAAAAAATTTAATTGTAATTTTAAAAATAATATATATTTTAAATTATTAATTATTATAATCTATCGTACTTTCACGTAACCTCTAGATGTATAAGCTATTGAAATTTCTTTTAAAAATTATTACTTATCTAAATTTCTTTTTAAAATATCAAAGAATTATAATAAAGATGAGAGAAATTTATTTGGTCGATTGCATACACATTTAATCACAAAATTATTTCTATTTCCTCAATTTATGCATCACCTTTAACTTTTGGAGATTAATATTATGTAATTTTTATAATATATTAAAATATATTCTTTAAATTATATTATCATGAAAAGAATTATAATTTATACTATTTTTATATAGATTTTTGAATATCCAAATTTTAATATTTGAAATATCAAATTTATTTAATAAAATACAAAGTAATTATTAAAATTATGATCAAATGTAATTCCAACTTCAAATTAAATTTTTTTAAATAAAATGAATTCTATTTTATTTTACTGACTAAACGCCTATTTATATGCTCAAATTTAGCTTAATAGTTCAGACTCCAAGTAAGTATTTATGGTAAAATCTTATTTTTAAATGCAAGGAAATTTTAAAATGATTGAATGTGGGGCCCAAACAAAATAATATCTTGAAAAATATATAGTCATGACATAACAAAAGTGGGTAGAGTAGTCAACAAAGACAAGTACTTTGAGCTACAGTAAAGCCTTTACTCATCCAATAAAATTGTTTGATTTTCGTGCAATTACAAAAATACCCTCTTGCATATAGAGGATAACATGTAGGACATATTTAGCGTTCTTAAAATGATGATTAGGTATTTTTTCATTTAAGCACGAAAAAAGGTGTCTGAGTATACGTACAAATACACATTGCTCATCTGACAGATGAAATGACTAAACTATCCCTTAGTATATATTTTTTGAGAAAAAAACACATGTTGAAACCTCCCTTCTATAACTAGGTAGAGATGGCCCGTGCGAACACGGGCCCAACGTTGAAAGATTTTGCGAGCTAAATGCATACACAGAGATAAGATAGATACAAGTATTATATATATGGTTGACAAACATTTGTTTTAGTTGCAGCTGCATTGTTTATATCAGATGTTTACATCCTATACAAAACATTAGGTATATACATTTGATGCTATTTACATAGTGCTGCGTTTTGGCTTCTTTGTAGTGTGAGTTAGCGCTTGGCAAAAAGTACCTGTAAAAAACACAATCAAAATAAACTTTTAGATTGTATTAATTCTGAATTAGCGGTATATTTCCAAGAATAGAAAGTAGTGCAGATCTCACATTAACCTTTTTTTTAATTATTTTTCTGATAGCTAACTTTTTTGATATGTTTAGTCCAGACGTCAAACTAACTTAAAATAGGAAAGTAAATTTCGCTATCTGTAATATAATAGTAATACCAACTTCTAATAAAGGGAAGTAAAGATAAACAATCCATGCATCATGAACTCTTTCTCTCTAACTGTTAGAATCAAAATAAATACACAATACTCTTACGTAGATAAAAGGATCAAAACTTTTCACAAATTAAAATTACCTAACAAGATTTTTCGTTCTATTCTTGGTTAGTATTATCATCAAGGGAAATGCCTTTTTTTAGCTATTAGAAAACACAAATAAATACCAATACCCTAAAGAAGCTAGGAAAATTTAAACTTTTCTCAAATTAAAGTCATTTAACAAGATTCTCTAGTCTTGGCTAACTTGGCTAAGAAGACTACAAAACAACTTAATCTGGCAATAACAAGGATCTAAGTGTAAAACCTAATACTTTGGGTATATTATCAATATTAAGATAAATTTCATTCCTCTTTTATACAAGATTGTTGCCCTCCTCTCTTGCTTTTTCAGCATAATAATAGTAGAACCAAGAAGTTTGTTTGAATTTAGTGTTTTGCAAATTTATAGTGGCAAAATAAATTGATATGGATTATTTTTCTATGAAACATACAAGAGAGAGAGAGGACTGTAATAAATATCTTAGTTTCTTAAATGGCCTTTCTAACAGTCATGTAAACTCTTTTCTTCAAAAAGAATCATGATAGTGAGGACATCCATAAGGCTCTCCCAAACATTTATATACTCAACTAACATCAACAAAAGAGGCAAAATTCCTTTTCTTAGCTATTAGAAAACAATAGTAAATACCAATACTCGCAAGAAGCTAGAAACTGAAAACATAAGAGGCAAGAGTAAAAGGTTATCTGTAAGAAACACCAAGTCAAGGTCAAGGTATGTGCAAGTTTGTCTATATGATTCTATCTGTGTCATCTATATTTATCTATCAAGTTTGTTTCACTATCTATACAACAGAACATTTTGTCTTTACATGAAAAATTGCAGGTGAAATTAAACAAAAAAAACTCTTTATAGGATTCTTTATATTTTCCAACACTCCTATTTTTCTATTTCGTACACACCAAATTATATTCTACTATTTTAGTAATTTTACTTCAGTAGAATCCTTTTCAACATCATATTACGCTTAACTTCCAATGTATACTAATAACATGTAAGTTGATAAAGAAGTAACTTTATCCCATTTTGAACTCAAAAACATCAGTATACTGATACTGATCCCGTAATGTGGAGTCTTGGAGAGGGTAGAGTGGAAAGAGGTTGTTTCACTTACCTGTTTTGCACTCAAGTATATCAAAATCACAATTGAAGTTATGATTCTTTATATTTCCTAACACTTTTATTTTTTCATTCCGTACACACCAAATTAGATTCTAATATTTTAGTTAGGTTGTTTCCCTTACTTGTTTTGCAAAATCAAGTATATCAAAATCATAATTGAAGTTTCATTATTGTCTTCGACTGATGCGGTGTCACAACATGAGCTGAGACCCTGACCGCGATGTGCATCCCGAACCATGAAGGTCTGAGCGCTATTTTCTATCTGAAAATCTTACACAACGTTCATATAATATAAAGTAATGCGGAATATTAACATACGGAATCATGATTCATCTCATAATTCAACTGAACAATACAAAAAGAAGTTCTCAACATTCAAAACACACAACACCAGTCTGCAAAATCTCTACTAACTGAAAATAACATCTGTCTAAAGACTGGACAAGGCTCCCAATTGGACCATGAATCAAAATAAAATAACAATAACTTATAAATTAGGCCTTCCGGAATAAGGGAGGCTCACCAACTACAAATCTCTGACAAATCAATCTACGGCTTAACGGGACTCCGTGACTGAGCCTCAGATCCTGAAATATAGGGGGTCAATAGAGATGTACTGGTACGCAGAGTAATCCAAAATAATGTACTTAAACAACATAAGTGAGAGCAATTTGAAAAAAAAAACACTTTATATACGATATATGAAAATACATGGGCAAACTTAAAAGATTTTTGGGACAATTCTTTGAAATCAAGACTCACTCTTTGTTTTACTTCTCAGTTAGGTGGTACACCCTATAATTCTACAATCCCATGGGCTATATGGAATCTGCCCTTAACTCGGCGGCCAAGCCCCCAACCAATTCTAATAAGCCACAGGGCACTAGGCAAGCGTATAATCCCTCCTTGAGGACATAATAACCCGTATTGGCAAAACACGATTTTGGGTAATGAGTTTTGTAGGATCATTTTTTCTTCCAGTAACCACTTAACTCTCTTAAGCCCATTTTTAACTCTTTCTAAATGTGAATCAATCTAAACTTCAAAATCTAAAAATCTGAAGTACAATCTGTATTCTGTATCGTCATGGCGTTATCTGTTTTGGTATCGTCATATCAAGACTTGCAAGTCATACTTATCGGTCATACATTATCATGTTACAACTCTTTTCATGCAAAACAACGTTTAGACCACCAAATCATTCAAATAATGCAAGGAGATTTATATTTCAAATCTATGTGAAAACTCATGCAAAGCTTCTCTTATTTCAAATCCTTAACAAGTGGTGGTCAATTACTTTGTAGTAACTCATGAAATTCTTTCAATCATCATCTTTGACATTTATAAATAGGAAAACACCCTCTCTTAAAAACATAACCAATATCAAGTCCTTAAATAATAGAAAACATTCGTCTCATGCTTCTCAATATGCAATTGAATAACTCATAACAAGTAAAACCAAGAGATGTCATAACAAGAGAGGGGATTTAATTATTCATGCTCTCAAATTCAAATCTCAAAACATCAAATGTATACATTTATTTATATATACGAGTAACAATCAAATTTAGGGGGAGGCCTCAAGACCAAACAATATCATCAAAAAGAATTCACAACACATATTTGTTATTGTAAATTCAAACCCTTCGTAAATATATGATTCCATAACTCTAAACCTTACTCAAATTTTTTTCAATAAGCCCATGTAGTTTAGAAAAAAAATCCACGTACCTTAATTGATGAAGAATTCGTGAAAGATAGTACCTTTAAGCTTGATTGTGCAAACCCTAGGTGTTTTTCTCCTCTGATGATGAACTAATAATTTGATAGGGTTAAAAATGTGTTTTAGGGACTTTACTCTCGTGTATTTATGTTTAGGGACGGTTATAAGTTGTCAAATAACATAGTTGCCCTTGAATTAACTCAAAAATGGAGTTCCTACACCACAGAAACATAGGGTTTGCGATGCAAACCCCATGGAAAACCTTGAGGTTTGTGACGCACAATCAATGGCAAACCTTATTGTTTGCGACGCATAAGCTATGGCAAACATTAAGGTTTGTGACGCACAAGCTATGGCAAACCCATTCCAGTGAATGTTTGTGATGGTAAGGTGACGCCTAGCAATCTCCTAAGCTATAGTTTGCGACGCCAACTTAATTTTATGGTCCTTAAACACTCCCAACATCCCCACAACGTCAACACATAATATACCATCACTATGGGGGTCCTAAAGATCATTTTAGAAGCATCAAAAGGGTATTACGACTATGAGGTATTACATGTGGACGCGGTTCTCTTGTCGTGAAGGAAAAATGAAAGAGAAGTTTGGGATCAAAGCGTGTTCGATATTGCTTGTATAGCTTTCTAGATCAGATTCTACTATTTCAGTAGTTTTTACTTCAGTAGAATCCTTTTCAACATCATATTACAAAAATATAACTTAACTCTCAATGTATACTAATAAAGTGTAAATTCTCAAAGAAGTAACTTTATCCTGTTTTGAACTAAAAAACAACATACCCAGCAAGATCCCACAATGTGGAGTCTTGTAGAGGGTAGAGTGTAAAGTGGTTGTTTTCCTTACCTGTTTTGCACTTAATTATTTCAAAATCACAATTGAAGTCCCATTACTGTCTTTATACCTAGCCTTATCAACATAGTAAGCAGACACCCTAATTCAATATGATGGAGTTTCTAAGTTCTCCAAAAACATGTCTGATAGATTATCAGTATCTAGCACTTTTTCTCATAAAGAACTTATTAATTTCAATTTAGCTAATAAGTTTTCCATTATTCGTCTTCTTACTACAAGCCCTACAAGTTAGTATAACAATAGGGTACAATCACAACATGTACTATTCCTCATTAGATATCTTTTTACTCAACTCTAAAATAGACGAATAAGAAAAAAACACTACATGAATCATGAACTTATCTCTAAAATATAACTCGTTAAAATAATATCGACTATTTTATTTTCAGAAAAATTGATAATTTGAATCAATAATTTTCCTCGACCTATTTTCAATATTAAATAGATTGGTCGAACAAGTTAGTATAGCAATAGGGCACAATAATTACACACTAAATACAATTTATTCCTCATTAAAAATTCATTAATGTAACTCTAAAAGACACAAATAAGTAAGAAAACTACATGAATCATGAGAGTAAATCTAACCCGTTTAAATCATATCTACTACTTTGTTTCCAGAGATAAATTGATACTTGAAATCAGCGTCAGAGTGTTGGCACTTATGTTTATATGGGCGAGAAGTTAGATTCATAATTTTTGTAACGATAGCGTAAAATAATAACAAAATTGAATCAGATTGCTAGAAAATTTTCAAAAGCCACTTAGTTAGTAATCAACACAAAAATTTTTGGGGCCAAGTAATGTGAAGTCCAGCAAAATCAGTATAAACAATTTATGTATAGTTTGACAGTGTAATAATAATTTAATGACGTACTTGATGTTATTCAAAAACCAGGCAGCAGAAGTGTACGACATCAACATTTGTAGCAGTTGGGTAGGCAAAAGAATAGTGCCAACCATATTTTAAAAAGATGGTACATATATCACTGATAACAAAAGAACAAAGATGTGAAGTCTTGAAAGTGATCCATGAACAAAAGAACAAAAAAATTTAAGCCCCTTAACAGTCGAAGAAAGTCCAAGAAAGATGATTTTCATAACAAAGTAGAACTGTATAACATGATGGAGCAATGCCTACATAGCAGAAAACCATGCAAAACAAAAATTGAACATCAAAAAAATAATACAGCTTCAAATACATAAAATACATCACAAATACCAATCAAGAAACCCAGTTGACACTATTTATCATCAAATATGTTGCCAAAGGAAATAAAAAAGAATAATAGGTTGCAAAGAGAAGTAAGTACATAAGGTTTTGTAATTGCTTCAAAGAATTCAAATCCTGATTTATTAGGGTGTTGAATTCTTTTAAGATTTCCACCGCCAATTTTCTCATATTAACTTATAAACATCAACACAAGTGTTGTTTTTTTTGTTTGAATAAAAGGCAATTTCATAATTTATATTTTCAGAGAGTAAATCTTACTATTTCGAATTCAGTTTCGAACAAAGAACCAAAAAATCTCCAAATTGATCTCATTGAAAAAACTTCAAATCAATTCAAAAATTAGAACAAGAAGCAACATTAAAAATAAAAAAAAAACTCCAAATCGAACTAATTTGAAAGAGAACTCAAAGATCATAAATGAAGAACAATCAAGAATCGACCTGAGAGAAAGAGCTAAGAAGAAATTAGAGCTTTAATATAGATATATACATACATAGAAGGACATGCAAGACCAAAGCATTCTTTTGTGTTTTTGTGTTTAGAAGAAAGAAGACGAACGGTACTGAAGAGTTCTTTTACACAAAAATATTAAGATAAGAACCCTGTTTTTGAAGTGCTAAAGCTGAGACCCAAAATACAAATTGACCAAATCAACTAAAGCCAAAATTAAAATTGAAGTAAATAAAGCAAAACATGAAGAAATTAATATAAAATTATACACACCAATAATTTTTCCAATTTAGATGTTGAAATAAAAAAAACCCAGCAAATAACAACTTGAAAATAAAAAATCGCACAACAAAAATACAAAATCCACATACTTTTAGTTGGAACAGGAGAAATCCAAACAATCGAAGTAGAAAAATACAAAATCCACATACCTTTAGTTGAAAAAGGAGAAAGCTAAACAACCGAAGTAGAATTTGGAAGAAATAACATGTGAAAGCAAAAGTTTTTTTTTTTATAAACAGGTAACTTTTTCATTCAACCAAAAAAGCATTACAAACCGGTTGTATACTTTTGACTCAGCTCCAGCTCACATTAGATATATTTTCTAATCTATCTGCTAGTTATCTGAATTTTTGGATAACCTGTTAATCTATCTAAACAAACTCTCCATTTACTATGTGTTTGACCTGCTACAAATAACTGAATGGCAATGCTTCTTACTCTTTGTCTGACATTCTTTTTATGGGCAGTAAATCTTCTAGCATTTCTTTCTGCCCATATGTGATATACTGATGCTGCTAAGCAGAATCCAAGTAAGCTAGCTCTGGGTCTACTGTTGGAGATCTGGTGCACTAGGCTCTGAATGACATGCTTCCAATCCCCTGTGCTTGCTGATAACCTAGCCAATGTAGAATGGGGCTCCAAAGAGTTTGAGAGTAATTTCATTTAAAGAACAAATGCTCAAATATTCCCTCCTCAGCTGTTGTACATAGCACACACACTCTTCTGCACTTGAATACCCCATTTACTAACTCTATCCATAGTTGCAAGTCTATTATGTAAAGCCAACCAGAGAATGAATTAGTGTCTAGGAATCATCCGTTTCACCAAATATACTTTGTTCCAAGGAACCTTCTAGTATTGTTGTCTCATATATACTGAACCCTTTCTGATCAGTCATTTGGTACAGTTCATGATGGATGCTTGTTGTATCTGATAGACACTTCCTTGCATCATAAACTTTCTTCATTATCCAGCTAGCTTTCTTTGAAATGCTCATTATGTCTATACTGTGTCCTTTTATATAGTAACTATGGATCCATCTGACCCATAGTTTGTCTTGCTTCTGTTCTACAGCTCACAGGAGCTTGCAAATTATAGCTTTATTCCAATACTTCACATCTATAACATTCATCCCTCCTACAGTTTTATGTTGACAAATAGTTGCCCAAGAAACTAAAGCTTTCTTAGAGCAATAATTACTTTCTGTCCAAAGGAATGTTCTACACACTATGGTAACCACATTTGTGATCTTCTTGGGTAGCAGAAAGATCTGTGCCCAGTGTGTCTGCATCTCAAATAATACCCTTTTCACCATTTATAAATGACCACTGTAAGCTAAATGCTTGGAAGAACAACATTTGATTCTATCAATCATTCTCTCCACTAAATGCATACACTGGGAGATAGTTAGTTTTTTAGTATACAATGGGACCCCTAAATACCTGAAAGGAAGGTCATTTGGTGCTAACTGCAACTCCCTCAACATCTATTATTTAAACTCTAAAGTGAATCCTGTAATATATAAAGATTTCTTTTCCATGCTTGCAAACTAGATACAACTGGGAAGTGATAAAAGGCCTCAAACATTAATTTTATGTATATCTCATCAGCTCTGCAACTCATCAGGAGATCATCAGCAAAACATATGTGGATAATACCCAACTTGTTATATCTAGGGTGGTAATTAAATTGGGGGTTATTCCTAAGTTTCTGCAAAGTTCTATGTAAATATTCCATCACTAAGACAAAAAGAAAAGGGGATATGGGGTCTCCTTGTCTTAGTCCTTGCTTTGCTGGGAATACTGTGGTCATTCCTCCATTAATTAGCAGAGTATATTGAACTGTTGTCACACATTCCATGATCAAACTGACCATCTGAGTTGGCAGTCCAAAATCCAGTAAAACCATCTTTAAGAAAGGACACTCCACTGAGTCATATGCCTTTCTTATATCCACCTTAATAGTGCACCTAGGTGACACCCCTTTTTGAGAGTATTCCTTGACTAATTCATGTGAAATCATCACAATATCAAGGATATTTCTACCACTGATAAAAGCTGATTGTGAAGGGCTCACTATATAATCCACTACGACCTTCAACTTACTTGTGATAAGCTTTGATATTATCTTTTATATTGTTATTCAGTAGGTAATTGGTCTGAATTCTTTGACATAAGAAGGATTCTGAACTTTTGGCACCAGTTTCATAGTGGTAATATTAACTCCCTTCAACATTTTACCAGTCTCAAAGAATTGTAGTATACCTTCTGTAACCTCAGTACCTATTATATCCCAGTGTGTTTTGAAGAATTCTACATTAAGTCCATCAATTCCAGGGCTCTTATAAACTGGTAGCTCCTTTACAACTTTCATCACATATGTTGTTGTTACAGGTATTAAGAGTTCTTATTATCGTACAATAGATAGGCAGGCCCCATCTCTTGCTATTGTGATGTCCAACCCTTGTAATGTATCAGCTGCCTATCCAAGAAATGATTTGAAAAAGTACACAAATTCATATTGGATGAGCGGTGGGTCTATCAGCTTCACACCCTGGTCATGGTGATTGAGGAAATCCTGTTCCTAGATTGTCTTGTCTTCAGGTAGGCAAAAAAGTACTTTGAGTTCCTGTCCCCTTGTTGAATCCAGAATGCCCTTGATTACTACTTTAGGATCCTCTCATTGATTGTGTAACATCCCATATTTTGCTTGTACTTGTTCGAATTATATGGAGCCTGATATAGCCTTGTGGTATAGGTAACGGATGAGATTTGTTATGCAAGTATTAATGGTGTAGATGGAATTATAGATGCTTCCCGTACAGTTTAATGTGATGCGACCAATTTAACGTCGATACAACTATTTAAACTTGGGATCGTAAGTTTGTATTTGAATCTAAAAATTAAAGTGACCAAGTATGTATAAGTTTAAGGTTAGATTAAAAGGGTTAGGAGCTGAAAATGGAACAAAATATTGAGGATCTTGCTTGATTTAATTAAGCTAGTAGGTGAGTCACCAACTTGAGCTATATGAGCCAAGTTAATGGACCAAGTCCATGAATCAGATTTAAGACTTTATTAGAATACTTGTGTGGGCCCAAATTAAGTAAAAGAAGAAGAAAAATGGAAAAAAGGCCCAATGGTCAAATCTGCCAAGGTCCAAATATAATTGAGCCCAACTAAGAAATTAAGCAAGTAGGTGCATCACCAACTTTGACATTTTGAGTTGCTTGAACTCCTTAAGTAGGTGCATCACCTACTTGGACCAATTTGATTAAATTTGTGGTCCAAAATCAGCTAGGTGGATGGCCAAAAATAGAGGATTTATAAGAAGAAGTTTCTGGTCATTTCCCTCATTATTAAGTCATAAAAAAGGGTTACACTTCACAGACTCTCTCTACTTCCTTTTAAGAAACTAGGAGCAGCCCTATTTTCCTTTCTAGGGTTCTTGAAGAAACCCCAACCTTTGCATCCCAAGGTAAGTGAAAACACTTATGTTTTAGCTTAATTATCTCATGGAAGCTTAGGTAAACACGCTACAGGTGCCTAATTAATTATAAATATATGGCAGAATACAGAACAAACTACTTGCTCACTTTTTCTTGGTTATTAAGAGATCTCTTTTCTTCTTTGGTTTAAAGTGTGAAGAAAAGTGAAAGTTGAAGTTCTTAAGGAGTTCAAATTTAAAAGAATAAGTTGCAGAATTGAGGTAAGGTGACTTTTCCATATTGTTCTCCGTGTATATGAATTTGATAGAGAATTATAGATTTTTTGTTATTGAGAACTCAAGAGATGATGAGTTTAATAATTGATTGCTACAATAAAAAGAATTTAGGGCTGTTTTGTGGAATGTTTTGTGTGTATATGTTGTGGGCTGCCAGGTTTTTGTTGGAGAAAGGTGTGACTAATTTGGATTGAAATATAGAAGAAAGGTGTGGTGGTATATCATCGAACTAATTATTGCATTTGTTACTGCGCAATCTATTTTGCATATTGTTTGGAATGTGTAAGGAAGCTGAAGTGGTTTCTATGAATCTTATAAGAACATGTATGGTATGTGGGTGTAATTAGAGGAGAAAAAGGTTAAGATAATACCCTTTATTGATAGAGTAAAGGCTTACTGTCCAATTGTTGTTTTGGTGAAGTTAAATAGCCAAAATATGACGGTTGGTTATTAATATTAGTTTTCCATATATTTCATTGTAGATAAGTATTCTAAAAGGGAGGGAAGTCGAGTTGGGCTGGTATTGGAGTTGTACAACCAGGTATGTAAGGCATACTCCATTATGTACTCTTTGGCATGAAATCGAACTCTTGTTCCATCAAGTAAGCTTCCGAGGTTATTCTATAACAAGTGATACATAATGGCAGCGTATTATATCCCATGTAGCCAATGACCTTTTTCCCACTCTCTAATGTGTTAAAACACCTCGATACATGCTTATTATTTGACCTGCACATCTATTTTCACTAGAAAATTTCAGAAGTTCTCCGTTTACTCAAATAAGACCCATGTGTATTTTCAGCTTCTAAACACTTCATTTTGTGTGCCAACAGCTCCCTACCTCATTGTTGTTGCATTAAGTATCCATTTATATGTCTCTTATTAGCAGATTATTGGTTTAAGGTACCATAATGCGATGACCACCAAAGTAACAATCTCAAAGGCTAAATAAACTAAGTAATGCAAATCTGTAAAACGAGTGGCAGCTCAGGGGCGTAAGCCTAGCATGGGCCGATCTTGATACCTTTATATGTGGGTGGCAGCTCAGGGGCATAAGCCTAGCATGGGCCGATCCCAATCTTTATATGTAGGTGACAGATCAGGGGCGTAAGCCTAGCATGGGTCGATCCTAATTTATCTATTTACCACTGATCAACTGGTTAATTGTATTATATATGGCTTACAAAGATTATGAATTAAGAAATTTAAAAATGAAGAAAGGAACGTAATGTATGTAGTCCCATAAGTATATATAATGGTGGTCTACTAGTACTACTTATACACTTGTATCTGATTTCTATTGAGAACTCGTATCGTCTATTGTTACCTTTAGCCTTACATATTCAGTACATATTTTTGTACTAACGTCCCTCATGGGGGACCTGCATTTCATGCTGTAGGCACAGGTACTTCAGCTCATACACCTCATTAGTAGGAGCATAGGCTTTTCAGTGACTATTGGTGAGCTCAGGTTGATTCGGGGCTTTCCAAGTCCGTTCTATATATTTTGGTATTATGCAGTGAGTCAAGAGTAGGGTGGGGGTTTGTCCCGACCCTAACTATGTCTATGTATCTTTTAGAGGCTTTGTAGACTAATGTAAAGTTATGGTAGTATTTGTCTTTAGACGTGGTGGCCCCAATGTCCAAGTGTTGTTTATATAAGTTTGTGCTTGCCTATGCAATTATTCTCATCGATACATAATAGCATGTTGGTTAGAACCTTTGGTTGTCATAGGTACATGCATGAGAAATTCAAGGTTATGAATTGATTCTCTCGAGCCTTTACTGCTACGGGTGCCTGTCCGCCCTAATAGGAGTTGAGGCATGACAAAAATGGTATCAGAGCAGGTCGTCCTAGGGTGTCTACAAAGCCGTGTCTATATAGAGTCTTGTTTATGGGCGTGTTGTGCACCACATCTATAAACAAGAGGCTATGGGACATTTAGGGGTTGTCTTTTTTTTTTATATATATATTAGATTGTGCAATAAAGTCCATGTTGTAGGTGAAGTCATATTTAACCATTGAATCAATTTTTTCCTTTTATTATAGTAAAGATGCCAGTTACGAGAAGGAGTAAGAATACAGGTAAGCGAATAAATATGGCAGCCGGAGAAGGGACCAGCAAGTCACCACCTAGACAAGCTAATCAAAGCGTGGCTCAAGCTGAGTTTATATCCCAAACTTCTTCTACTCCTCCATCTCCAGAAGAACTAAGGAGGAGAAGAACCACATCATAAGAGCCGCCTATTAATGCTACTGACCAATATCTAAGGAATGCGGTATAATTATTGGCTTGCATAGTTGCTAGACAAGCTTAAGGACAACCCATTCCAACCACAGGTTCTAGAGGTGCAGATAGGCCAGCTATCCTACGAACGCAGGATTTTCTTAAATTGGATCCTCCCACGTTCACCGGATCAGATCTTAATGAAGACCCACAGGATTTTATTGATCAAATCCAAAGGGCTCTAGATGTCATGCATGTGTCGGGTAAAAAAACAGTTGAGCTAGCAGCATATAGATTCAAAGGGGGGGGCTATATTTTGGTATGAAGACTGGAAACAATCTAGGGGTATCGATTCACCTTCAGCTACTTGGAAAGAGTTCAAAGAGGTATTTATAGATCATTACCTTCCATTTGAGATTCGAGAGGCTCGTGCAGATCAGTTCTTGAATCTTCGCCAAGGAAATATGAGCATGAGCGAGTACAACCTTCAGTTTAACTCTCTGTTTAGGTATGCTCCTAATGTTGTAGCTACTATAGATGATAGATTTCATCGATATGTGGATAGGTTGGATCCATATTTGGTTAGAGATAATACTATTACTGCTTTGAACAAAGACATGGACATAGCAAGGATACAAGCTTTTGCACAAAGAATAGAGGATCAGAGGCAAAGAAGAAGAACACAAGAATTGGAAAGAGGATATTCCAAGAAGGCCAGATCTACGGGGAATTTTATGGTATCCTAAGGAGAGTTTAGGCCTCGGTTTTCTAATAGACCACCTAGGCCATTATCTTCTTATTATGCAGCTAGTAATCCACCACAGTTTCAAGGGTCTAAAGGCAACTAGTTTGGGCAAAGAAGTGAGAGTCAGAGTTTACGAACAATGGGGTATCAAGAGCAAGGGAGTATAAGCTAATTAAGGACTCCTCGATAGCCATGTAAATAATATGGAAAGCTTTATTTAGGTACATATCGGTTCGGGACAAATGCTTGCTTTTGGTGTGGTACGTCAGGATATATGATAAGAAAATACCCTCAAAGGGGCATAGGTGGTATGGCACGACCTACGGGATCAGCCATTGCATCATCATCACCGGTGCCTTATTCAGGTAGAGGTGTACATCCTATGGGTTATGGTAGAGGTGCTAAAGGAGGAGCTAGCTCTAGTGGAGTTCAAAATCGTACATATGCTTTAGTGGATCAATAAAATTCAGAGGCTTCTCCAAATGTGGTTATAGGTACATTGTCCATCTTTTCACATAATGTATATGAATTAGTTGATCCGGGTTCTACATTATCATATGTCACTCCATTGGTTGCTGGAAAGTTTAAAAGGACATCAGAATTGCTAGTTAAGCCATTTGAAGTAGCTACGTCTATTGATGAATCTGTTATAGCTAAGAGAGTGTATCAAAATTGTATAATAACTATTTGCGGTCGTTATACAATGGATGACCTGGTTGAGTTAGAAATGGCAGATTTTGATGCTATAATAGGTATGGATTGGTTGGCTTCTTGTTATGCCACAGTAGATTGCCGAACTAAGAGGGTGTGTTTTAATTTTCCCAAAGAGGCAGTCCTTGAATGGAGAGGTAATATTGGTGCGCCAAGAGATAAATTTATTTCTTATTTTAAGGCAAAAAAGATGATTTCCAAGGGTTACATATGTCATTTTGTTAGAGTGAAGGATACAGATGCGGAGACACCAACTCTTCAAAATATTCCAATGGTAAATGAATTTCCTAATGTATTTCCTGAAGATCTTTCGGGTTTGCCTCCAGAACGAGAAGTAGAGTTTGGTATTGATGTGATTCCAGGTACTCAACCAATTTTAATTCCTCCGTATAGAATGGCCCCGGCGAGCAATTGAAAGACTTGCTAGAAAAAGGATTCATAAGGCCTAGTACATCCCCTTGGTGTGCACCAGTGTTATTTGTGCGTAAGAAGGATGGATCATTAAGAATGTGTATTGCCTATAGGCAATTGAACAAGGTGACTACTAAGAACAAATATCCTCTTCTAAGAATTGATGACTTATTTGATAAGTTGCAAGGCGCCAATTGGTATTTAAAGATTGAAATAAGGTCTGGTTACCACCAAATAAGGGTCAAAGAGAAGAACATACCCAAGACAACTTTTCGAACACGGTACGGTCATTACGAGTTCCTAGTCATGTCCTTTGGGCTAACTAATGCAGCTGCAACTTTTATGGATTTGATGAACAAGGTGTTCAAGCCATTCTTAGATGTGTTTGTGATAGTTTTTATAGATGATATACTGGTTTATTTGAGATCAAATGAGGACCATGCCAGTCACTTACGACAGGTGTTACAGTTTCTTCGTGATCGTAAGTTAAATGCAAAGTTCTCTAAATGTGAGTTTTGGTTAAAATCTGTGGTATTCTTAGGTCATATTGTATCTGATGAAGGGATAAAGGTTGATACTCAAAAGATAGAAGCCATGAAGAACAGGCCAAGACCTATAACGCCCACGAAGGTTCGTAGTTTCCTTGGGTTGGCATGTTGTTATAGAAGGTTTGTTGAAGGACTTTCTTCAATTTCTGCACCTTTAACAAAGCTAACACACAAAGCTTCCAAGTTTCATTGGAATGATGTATGTGAAAAGAGTTTCCAAGATCTGAAGAATAAGTTGAATTCTACACCCGTATTGGTGCTTCCAGAAGGCACAGAGGGGTATGCAGTGTATTATGATTCTTTAAGAATTAGCTTAGGATGTGTATTGATGTAGCATGGTAAAGTCATAGCATATGCCTCAATACAATTATGGCCACATGAGAAGAATTATTCGACGCATGATCTGGAACTAACAACGATTATATTTTTCTTAAAGATATGGCATCATTACTTGTATAGGATTCATGTTGACATATATACTGACCACAAGAGTTTGCAATATATATTTAATCAGAAGGACCTAAATTTGAGGCAGCGAAGATGGCTTGAATTATTAAAAGACTATGACATTGATATCTTGTATCATCCGAGGAAAGCAAATATGGTAGCAGATGCGTTAAGTTGGAAGACCATGGCACCATCTATAGAAAGACAAGGGGTGACTAAATTTCTATACCAACTAGCCAATTTTGGAGTTCGCCTTCTTGAAACTCCAGATGAAAGGCTTATTATTTATAATGCTGCAGAATCTTCCCTAGTAGGTGAAGTAAAAGAGAAGCAATATGCAGATCCCATTCTATTAAAGCTTAAGGAAAATGTGCAATGTGGTATGATGCAAGCATTTGAGCTTATGCAGGAAGGAGTACTTCGGTGCCAAAATAGATTGTGTGTGCCTAATGTAGATGGGCTAAGAAAGAGGATCATGACAGAAGCACAACATTCAAGGTATTCCATCCATCCAGGGTCAACCAAAATGTACCATAATTTGAAAGGAATGTATTGGTGGGGTGACATTAAGAAGAATATTGCAGAGTTTGTAGCCGAATGTCCAAATTGAGAAAGAGTTAAAGTAGAGTACCAAAAGCCCCAGAGTTATATCCAATGTATAGATCTTCCAATCTGGAAGTGGGACATGATCAACATGGATTTTGTCATTGGTTTGCCTTACACATCTCGAAGGTTTGATTCCATATGGGTGATAGTTGATAGGCTTACCAAATCAACACACTTTCTACCAGTTAGGACCACTTACATAGTTGAAGAATATGTCAAATTATATATTAAAAAGATAGTTCGGTTGCACGGAGTTCCAATCTCTATTGTATTAGATTGAGGAGCTCAATTTACTGTAAATTTTTGGAAGTCTTTCCAGAGAAATTTGGGAACACAAGTGAATCTAAGTACAACTTTTCACCCTCAAATAGATGAACAAGCAGAACGTACCATTCAAATACTTAAAGCTATGCTACGAGCTTGTGTATTGGACTTTAAAGGTAGTTGGGATGATCATTTACCTCTCATCGAGTTCGCCTACAACAATAGCTATCATTCAAGTATCAAAATGGCACCATATGAAGCTTTGTATGGAAGAAAGTGTAGATCACCAATTGGATGGTTTGAAGCGGATGAAATTGCCTTATTTGGACCAGATCTTGTTCATCAAGCTATGGAAAAGGTTAAAGTGATCGAACAACGGCTAGAAACAGCCCAAAGTTGACACAAGTCATATGCAGATGTTAGAAGGAGGGGGCTAGAGTTTTCTATAGGTAATTGGGTATTCTTAAAGGTGTCACCTTTGAAGGGGGTGATGAGATTTGGTAAGAAAGGAAAACTAAGTCCACGTTATATATGCCCATACAAGGTTACTCGGAGGTTTGGCCAAGTCGCTTATGAATTAGAGCTACCCCAAGAGCTCTCAACAGTCCATCCAATATTTTACGTCTCAATGCTTTGAAAGTGCATAAGAGATCCATCTCATATAACTCCAACTGAAGATGTACAAGTTACGAAAGATATTACCTATGAATAAATACTTATTGATATCCTAAATCAAGTTAAGAAGTTAAGGAATAAAGAAATAGCTTCTGTAAAAGTGCTATGGAGGAACCAACAAGTAGAAGAGATAACATGGAAACCTGAAGAAGCGATGAAATTTAAGTACCCCCATTTGTTCAAATACGAAGATAAAGTCCAAGATGCTGAATTAGAGCAATAACAAGTAAGTGTAATATATAAATACTATGTAAGAATAGGGATATTAAACTTAGGCTTGAACTTGTTTTGGTTGGATAGTTATGCTAATATTCGAGGATGAATGTTCCTAGGGGGAGAGGGGAGGATGTAACATCCCGTATTTTTCTTGTACTTGTTCCAATTATATGGAACCTGGTATAGCCTTGTGGTATAGGTAACAAATGAGATTTGTTCTGCAAGTATTAATGGTTAGATTCTACCCGTACAGTTTAATGTGATGCGACCAATTTAACGTCGATACGACAATTTAAACTTAGGATCGTAAGTTTGTATTTGAATCTGAAGTTTAAAGTGACCAAGTGTGTATAAGTTTAAGGTTAGATTAAAGAGGTTAGGAGCTAAAAATGGAACAAAATATTGAGGTGCTTGATTGACTTAATTAAGCTAGTAGGTGAGTCACCTACTTGAGCTATATGAGCCAAGTTAATGGACCAAGTCCATATATCAGATTTGGGCCTTTATCAGAATACTTATTTGGGCCCAAATTAAGTAAAAGAAGAAGAAAAATGAAAAAAAGGCCCAATTCTCAAATCTACCAAGTCCCAAATATAATTGAGCCCAACTAAGAAATTAATCAAGTTGGTTCATCACCTAATTTGACATTTTGAGTTGCTTGAACTCCTTAAGTAGGTGCATCACCTACTTGGACCAATTTAATTAAATTTGTGGTCCAAAATCAGCTAGGTGGATGTCCAAAAATAGAGGCTTTATAAGAAGAAGTTTCTGGTCATTTCCCTCATTATTAAGTCATAAAAAAGGGTTATACTTCACAAACTCTCTCTACTTCCTTTTAAGAAACTAGGAGCAGCCCTATTTTCCTTTCTAGGGTTCTTGAAGAAACCCCAACCTTTGCATCCCAAGGTAAGTGAAAACACTTATATTTTAGCTTAATTATCTCATGGAAGCTTAGAAAAACATGCTACAGGTACCTAATTATAAATACATAGTACAATATAGAACAAACTACTTGCTCACTTTTTCTTGGTTATTAAGAGATCTCTTTTCTTCTTTGGTTTAAAGTGTGAAGGAAAGTGAAAGTTAAAGTTCTTAAGGAGTTCAAATTTAAAAGAATAAGTTGCAGAATTGAGGTAAGGTGACTTCTCCATTTTGTTCTCTATGTATATGAATTTGATAGAGAATTATAGATGTATTGTTATTGAGAACTCAAGAGATGATGAGTTTAATAATTGATTGCTACAATAAAAGGAATTTGGGGCTGTTTTGTGGAATGTTTTGTGTGCATATGTTGTGGGCTGCCAGGTTTTTGTTGGAAAAAGGTGTGACTAACTCGGAATAAAATATAGAAGAAAGGTGTGGTGGTACACCACCGAACTAATTATTGGATTTGTTACTACGCAATATGTTTTGCGTATTATTTGGAATGTGTACGGAATCTGAAGTGGTTTCTGTTAATCTTATAAGAACATATATGGTATGTGGGTGTAATTACAGGAGAAAAAAGGTTAAGATAACACCCTTGATTGATAGAGTAAAGGCTTACTGCCCAATTGTTGTTTTGGTGAAGTTAAATAGCCAAAATGTGAAGGTTGGTTGCTAATATGAGTTTGCCATATATTTCATTATAGATAAGTAATCTAAAAGGTAGGGAAGTCGATTTGGACTGCTATTGGAGTTGTACAACCAGATATGTAAGGCATACTCCATTATGTACTCTTTGGCATGAAATCGAACACTTGTTCCATCAAGTAAGCTTTCGAGGTTATCCTATAACAAGTGATACATAATGGCAACGTATTATATCCTATGTAGGAAATGACCTTGTTCCCACTCTCTAATGTGTTAAAACACCTCGATACATGCTTATTATTTGACCTGCACATCTATCTTTACTAGAAAATTTCAGAAGTTCTCCGTTTACTCAAATAAGACCCATGTGTATTTTCAGCTTCTAAACACTTCATTTTGTGTGCCAACGGCTCCCTACCTCATTGTTGTTGCATTAAGTATCCATTTGTATGTCTCTTATTAGCAGATTATTAGTTCAAGGTACCATAATGTGATGATCACCAAAGTAACAATCTCAAAGGCTAAATAAACTAAGTAACGCAAATCTATAAAACGAGTGAGAGC
Source organism: Capsicum pubescens (assembly GCA_030864215.1). NCBI lineage: Eukaryota > Viridiplantae > Streptophyta > Magnoliopsida > Solanales > Solanaceae > Capsicum > Capsicum pubescens. The sequence continues at coordinate 267,766,105 of CM061540.1, read as the reverse complement.
TCAGGGGCGTAAGCCTAGCATGGGCCGATCTCGATACCTTTATATGTGGATAGAAGCTCAGGGGGATAAGCTTAGCATGGTCTGATCACAATCTTTATATGTAGGTGGCAGCTCAGGGGAGTAAGCCTAGCATGGGCCGATCCTAATTTATCTATATACCACTGATCAGCTGGTCATTTGCATTATATGTGGCTTACAAATATTATGAATTAAGAAAGGTAAAAATGAATAAAGAAGCATAATGTATGTAGTCCCACAAGTATATATCAAGGTGGTCTACTAGTATTACTTATACACTTGTATCTGATTTCTATTGAGCAATCGTATCGTGTGTTATTACCTTCAGCCTTACATATTCAGTACATATTTTTGTACTGACGTCCCTCACGGGGGACCTGCATTTCATACTGCAGGCTCAGGTACTTCAGCTCATACACCTCACTAGTAGGAGCACAGACTTTTCAGTGACTATTGGTGAGCTCCAGGTTGATTCGGGGCTTTCCGAGTCTGTTTCATATATTTTGATATTATGTAGTGAGTCAAGAGTAGGGCGGGGGTTTTTCCCGACCCTAACTAAGTCTATGTATTTTTTAGAGGCTTTGTAGACTAATGTAAAGTTATGGTAGTATTCGTCTTTAGACGTGGTGGCCCCAACGGCCAAGTGTTGTATATATAAGTTTGTGCTTGGCTATGTAATTATTCTCATCGATATATAATATCTTGTTGATTAGAACCTTTGGTTTTCATAGTTACATGCATGAGAAGTTCAAGGTTATGAATTGGTTCTCTCGGGCTTTTACGGCTACGGGTGCCTGTCCGCCCCAATAGGAGTTGAGGCGTGACAAATTGTCTCCCAGTACTCTATGTTGTGTAGTATTTGTCTCTCCTCAACAATGAGTTCCTGTTTGAATGAGGCACTCTTCAACCCTTTCTGTACTTGGTTCAGTCTGGTCTTGTAGTCATCTACTATTTTATCTACAACACTCATTTCCTTCTGCAACTCTTTGGCTTGACCAGCTATATTGGATATTTTTCTCCATATACTGTACATCTTGTAGCCTAGCACTTGTTGTTGCCATATTGATCTTGTCAGGGCTTTAAAATCTTCCTGCTGCATCACTACATTCAACAACCTAAAAGGTCTCCTCACCTCCATCACTATGAGATCAGTATTAAGAACTATAGATGTGTGGTCAGAGTACCCAAAGTCTTTATACTCAGCCTCTACATGGTTGTAATGCATGAACCATAAGTGATTACCTAATGCCTAGTCAATATGACTATAAATTCTTGCCTGATGATCTCTCTTATTACACCAAGTATATCTATGACCCTTACTAGGCAAAGGTCCCATTCCAACATCATCCACACATTGCTGAAAGTCTACCAGTTCCTGTGGAGTAACCAGTTCACCATTTATCGTATCATTATGAGATAAAATAGCATTAAAGTCACCCAGCACCACCCAGGGATTTTCGCATACTGCTCTTATGTGTCTCAGGTGAACCCATAAAGTTCTTCTTGCAGCAGGTATGTTGAATCCATATACAAATGTCATCCAACATGTGAAAGTGGAGTTCTTATCTCTGTGTAGAATAACATGAAAAAATTGGAACTTTCACCTTCACTGTAGAAAGAATTGGAAGAAAAGGAGAAACAACTTGGAATTTCCACGTCAATTGCCCCTTAAAAAGTGGTGGAGCTTTAGCAGCAGTAAAATGGTGCTTACTAAGGTAGTGTGAAAAGATCAAATTACCCTAAAAGTAATATGAATGGACAATAACCGCACATGTTGAAATCAACTCATGTTAGCTCTTTTCTATAATAGTTAGAAATAAACACCTTCTAATTCATCATTCTATTACACATGGAATGATTGTCACACCCCTTTTTTAACGTACTCAAAATTCGTTTTAAAGTTCGAAAGGGTTTTATTATTTAAGTGACCAAAATGAAAATTTGTTTCGGAAAAAGAATTATTTGCATTTTTATTCAGAGTCGTCACTTGACATAATCCGGTGTGCCAAGTCACCTTTAGAAAATCCTTTTCGAAACCATTTGACTCTTAAACTGGTTTTGCGAACAGAGATTTCGGTTAAGGAATTCTGTTGACCAAGGGGAAGGTGTTAGGCACCCCTCGATCCTGTGGTTTGACCACAGTCGCTTGGTGGAGGGTATCGACTAATTTGGCATTACAAATGTATAAACCACACAACAAAACACATAAACCAATCCATCAAACACATGAAACAAAACAAATCCAAAATTAGTGTCCAGTCCAATTATATAGTCCCGAAATAGAAATACTGAAATAACCTACACTAGTCCTAAACTATGCTTTACCCGATGCCTCGGGCCTTGATCACGAGCATCCTTTGTGTACAAAATTCTTCGGGACATTCCCCGGTGAGTAAATACAAATTACCTCGGGGCATTCCCCGGTTAAATAAATACACTTTCCAAATACGATAAACAAAAAATTCAACAAATATTCCAATCATTCCCACATTAAGCCAATCCTAAACTTGCCTACCCAAGCTTACTGTTTGCCTACCCGCTCGACAATATACCGCATTCAACATCAATAATGTATCAAAAATATCATAATATTCACTTTTATAAATTTTCGATTTCCGCCCCCAACTTCATTCTTATCAACCAATGATTAACACATGCTTCAATTATCAATTCACTTTTCGACACTTAAATCCAACATCAACCAATACGCAATCAAAATTCAAACATACCAAACACCCAAATCATTCACAATAATGTAAAAATTAGAGCGACAGAAGATAGAATTGGACCTCAATTTATTTCAATCCGTCAAAGCATTTGGTTAGAGCTCCGACCGGAACCAAAACACGAACCTCGAATCAACAATCTCCAACCGAACCCTAACTCAGCAAAGCCTTCACTGTTTTCCCTATTCAGAAACCACAAATTTGGATCATCAAAAATCACATCATCTCAAACCTTCTCCATCTCTCTTCATACCGCAATCGACGAGCTCCAAAAAATCACACGCGCACTCAAATCGTATCAGCCAACTTCAAGTCGGTGCAACTACATGTATTTCAACAGCTCCTTGAGTCAACTGAACAGTTATTTGGCAATCGACGAGGAGAAGAACTCGGCAGAAATAATGTCAATGAGAGCTGAAATGATTGACTGGCTCTTTAATGAAAGGCTCAAAATTGCTGGATGTCTGAATTGGTTGGCGTACGAAAAGGGACTGGAAACGGAAAACGCGAACAATTGCTTATCTATTCTGGAGAATATGAACTACATTTCAGAGATGCTTGATCCATCAATAAACAGTGTTTTCGATTTTGATGCACTTCGAAGATCGGGGAGAAGTATTGTAGATTTACTTTTCTCCGATCGGGATTTCGTGGGTATACTATGTATTTTTGGTGTGCAGTTTATTTTCTTGCTGCTTTTTTTGGTTTTTATGCTTGTACGTTCTTGGTGATTAATATATGTGATTGTTCAATTTTGTTGTTGTATTTGGTTTTTTGTTTATATTGAATGTTGTTGTTTTCTGTATTGGAGAAGAGAGTATCCCCGGGGTGTGGGCTGAGAGTGGCCGGAGATCGGAGGCGGCAACTTTGTTGTTTTTAGAGAAAGGTGAGGGAGATAGAGAGAGAAAGAAGAGAGAGGGAGAGAAGTAGAGCTGATTTTCCTTTTTCTGTATATGCTTCGATCTCCCTTTTACGTGAGAGTATGTGTGTATATATTGTGAGGTGGGTATTGGGGTAGGGTAGGTGGGGTAGGATATGGGGTGGTGTGGTTTATTTTGATTGGGTAGGTTGTTAGGATAAGATATAATTAGTTAGTATATGATTTGTTATTTTATTATTTATTTATTTATTTATTTATTTTTGTATTTTGTGAGGGTATAATAACATGGGTGATGGTACACGGTAGTATAAAAATAAAAATGGGTAAAAACAATATTGGGAAGGGATGAAATTAGGTGTATACAATGATGTTCTTAAAAAAAGACTCAATAGTGAAAATCCAAATGATTGCATTGTCCCTTTCTAGCTCAATTAGTCCCTCCTTAATGGTTCTGGCACACCAAAAGAGAACCACAAACTCTTTTAGTACAATTCTTGTACTAGTACTATTCTTTTGATATTCCTAACTTTCAAGAAACATGGAAAAAGAAGAAGTGATCCTTTTAGATTACTGGCCTAGTCCTTTTGGATCAACAGCAAGAATAGCCCTTGCTGAAAAGGGAACCAACTACATCCACAAGTTAGAAGACTTGTCCAGTAAAAGTCCTTTGCTTTTGGAAATGAACCCGGTTCATCGGAAAGTGCCTGTTCTTGTTCATAAGGGTAAACCTATTTGTGAATCAGATATCATTATTCAGTATATTGATGAGGTTTGGAAAAATAATTTTTCCTTATTGCCTTCTGATCCGTACCAGAGAGCTAAAGCTAGGTTCTTGGTTGACTTCATCAATAAGAAGGTAAGGACCTATTTCATTATTTGTGTGATTTAACTTTACTACTTTGGGATTATTTGGTTCAAAATCAGGTTACCTAACACATAAGTGGCAGATTCATAATTTTTGCTAACGAATTCAAAAAATAAAAATATTGTGCTCTAAATTTGAAATTTGGTACCTCAAGGCGAATACTGAATCCCTCAAAATCTTATATTTAAAACGTTAACAATCTATCTATATATATAAATAAAGATATAATGTAATATTTTGTCCCTTTGCTACTCTCTATAGAGTATTAGAACTACTGATTTACTTATTTTAGATTCACGGTTTTCTATCAATGAAACGGATTGTCTAACATGTTTCAACAAAGCTAAAACAGTAAGTAAATGAGACGATGATTTTCATGTGAAAACACCCAACTCAAAAAAGTGTAAATAATCACGACTTGTACCTCTACAGGATTTTATCCCAAACTTTACGAAACAACTTTGAGCCTCAGCAAACAGCAAATTACAACACTTATGTAATCTAACAATTATAAACTCTAATTCCTACTTCTACAAAACACACAAAACTCTCAAGGTATGTGTTCCCAAGTTTTCGAGTTCCTAACTTGAAGACAATGATCCTTTACATAAACATTACAACTCAAAAACCAAACTTAATACATAGAAACTAAGACATCTTACTTTCTAAATAATATCATCAGGTCCAATTATGTGTTTCTTCAAGCTGTGACACTGTCAAGTCAATTTGTCGATTGCCTTTTTCTGTTTAAGTGCATAAGTGACTGTGCAAGTCGCTCCCTTTATTTAAACACAACTCTCCAAAGAATCCTTCATCAGATGTGTTTTCTGTCTCAAGTGGAACTCCCTACTCTTAGTGTTAGATGTGTCTTCTATCTCAAGTGGAACTCCCTACTCTTAGTGTTAGATGTGTCTTCTATCTCAAGTGGAACTCCCTACTCTTAGTGTTTGTTGTGAAGTAGAAGTCCTTCCAGAAGTAGATCCCCTTGTTGAAATAGAACTCCTTATTCGACTAAATTTTTTTTTATTTTCTAGTATTGTAATCAAACTCAATCTCTTGATCTACACACGTGATAATCAAGTACAAGTTATCTACTTTATTATCTTATCTACTTTTTTTAATTTAGCACTCTTGTCTTCATATATCAGTGAACTTGCACTCTTGATTCTACCGCATCAGTGAAACAACTTTAACAATATATTTCATTCATTTTGTCATTCATTAAAACTTCAAGACTCAACACTCTGTGGATCTAGTCCTGCCTAAGATTATAACGATGATTATAATTATGATAAATGATTTCACCTTTTATGGGATATAGACAATCTCATTTATTATGATATAGAATTTATCCTGACTTTAGCTAGTAGTACTCTTAAACCAAATATAGGACAGATTTAATTCTAAATTAATCCCTTCAATCAAAAGATCCTTGACTGTACAATTTTTTTTATGCGAGCAACAACAAATAAATAAACAACAGAGTATGTGTTGTGAGTTTATAAGTACGGTTTGAGGAAGGTGATATATACAACTGAATCTGTTTTTTATAAACCCCAAATCAAGTAAAACATATAATTTTTTTTAATGAGATCAATATATTTAATTGGATAAAATGGGGAAATTAGGACTGGTTTGGTTGGGGAACAAGTTATCCCGGGATAACTTATTCCGGAAATGTTGTTCCATCCTCAATGTTAGAGAAAAATCACACTATAATTTCAGGATAACTTAGGGTTAACTAATCTCGTGATAAGTTATCCCATTATTTATCTCAACCAAACATGGGCCGAACTCATTCTATAATTAATTTTGGAATTAATTATCTCTTATCCCTCATAGTAAATGAGCCCTTATCGTATTTCCTAGACTGCTTATTGGCATGTCATTCTGCAATTAGAAAAGGACATTTTTGGACCTTAAAAAAATGTTAAAGAGATATTTGAACTATTTATGATCGGTTAATGATATTTTTGATCCTTTTCTGATTACACAATTACTCCATATAAAATCCATCTCTGTTTCGAGGCATAACAACCATCGCTTTATTGCTCATCACATAACAATCTATATATTATTATTCATCATATGAATAACTCTATAAGCATTGAGTTAGGTACATGAATCAAGTGTAAAGATATGGATGGGGGCAAATGAAGAGCAAGAAAAAGGTAAGGAAGAACTTATAGAATGGTCCAAGATTTTGGAAGAAGAGCTGGGAGACAAGCTTTATTTTGGGGGAGATGTATTTGGATTTGTAGATATTACCCTTGTTCCTTTCTACAATTGGTTTATTGTCTTCAAGACCATTGCAAATTTCTACATAATTGAAACAGAATGCCCCAAGCTAGTGATGTGGGGAGAAAGGTGCTTGAATAGACACTCTGTATCTAAGTCTCTTCCTACTAAAGATCAAGTTTATCAAGCTTATTTGGAGTTCAAGAAAGGGTGGACACATGGTCAGTAAACACATAGACGGATTCAAAATTTTAATTTCATGAATGCAGGGTTCAAATTTTAATGACCAAACACATTATCTTGTTTGAGTTATACGTTTATTTATGATACTAGATCCGGCTCTTATGGGGACCATACTGCGTGAGTAATTCTAATGGTTTAAGATTTTCATTTAAGTTGAATGTTCGAGTCATGTAAAGACTAAGTAAGAATATTACCTTGATAAAGGGTGTATCTATATGAAGGAACACCAGTTCACGTGTATATATTTTAAAGACTACTTAAGTGTGCTTCCATACTCAAAAAGTTCTAATCCGACGATTATTGTTATCTTTTTTTTTTGGTAGTGAACTTGGGATTCAAATATCAACGTTTGTGGTTGTGTGTGCTGGCGTATTGAAGTTTCTGTTCTCCTTTTGTCACTGCAAAATTTTGTATAATTGAATCAAATACTATACTAAAATTAACAGTAGTGAAGGATGTCACATGTGATCAACTGATCTCAATTTGATTCGAATATAAGTGTATTAGTTAAAATCACTAAAAATACTAATTTGAACCTATAATTTTGGAAGTATAATGAATTCATAGTAAGAACCATAAGCTTCATGAGCGCTTGGACATGAAATCTAAATTTATCATTTCATAATAGTGCACCTATTTGTTTTTCAAAATTCTGGATCTACCTACACAGTTGATCCTCTTGGATGAAACAGGACAAATAGAGTAGAGCCATTACAAATTATATCCAATCCTTTCTTTTTTGCTAGTTTGAGACTTTATATGCCTTTTGGAACATGAAATGAGAAAAATATATGAAATGGACAGTACCATCGAGATATAATATATTCATCACTCTCCAATATTCTTGCGCATACAATACGGACTTTTGAACCGAATTAAAAGTTTTTTCTTTTTTAAAAAAAAAGTAGTAAATTCACTAAGTGAGCTGTTTAGGTTAGTTTTATTATTTTATTAAAAGCAAAAAGTGAACCTCAAAGTGTAACAACCCCAAAGTCGTGCACGTCCGTAGTAGCTTTTCTAGGCGTTTAGGGTCATTACTAGCGGGATAGCCCGAGCGCTGTCCGAACCCAACAATAGTAATTCACAAGGGGTAAAAATAAGGAAAAAAGTCAGTTTTTGTTTTTTTGGTATTTTACAATTAGAATTACATTAGGACTAATCAGAGAGAACGAAGGGTGTATTATATAATAATAATTACATGGTGCTGTAGAAACATTTTGGGGAATTGCATGCGGTGGTTGAAAAATCTATGATGCTGCAAGAGTCTTCTTAGAGGATGATGAAAATCAGACATATTCACAAACCAATAGATCACGAAATGACGGATCTTGATCTCACCGTCACCTATTTCAACATCCCAATTTACATGAGCTGGATCACCAAGATACTAAAATAGAAAGATAATTATATACTCACCCTTTACGCAAATAAGCTTTTGACATTGGAAGATCCAACTCAATGATCTTGTTCTCATCAACAACAGATTCTGCTCACATGAAAACATAACTACAATTACTACCCACCTTAGAACTACTAATTAGTATAGACATAAAATAAGGTTACAATTAACAGTATACAGTGAAATATGATGATGTATGTAAAACACATCCAAGTAGGATTCAGGAAAATATCAGACTTTGATGAATATATATACATAATTGGGCATATAGAGATGTCTTTCCAGGATGTGATACCAATGAACCTCATTCAAACTTAATAGAACATTCTAAAACAAGCAGAAATACCACACAAAAAAGTGTCCACAATCCCAGTTTCTTCTGTTACTAAAAGAGGCAATCACGGTTGCCTTTGTGAATCCTCATATTCATTCTGATAGTCCATCTCATTCAAGATTAAAAAATTCAGAAGATTCTCTTAAATCTGAAACTAATCAATTAACAAAAGTACCACAGGAAAAAAGTTTCCACGGCCATAGATTCTTCTATTACCAAAATAGTGGCAATAAGGGTTGCCTTTGTGAATCCCCCCTGTTCATTCTTTATTTTTTTTGATAACCGTGGTGTCGGCAGTTTATTTCTCAAACAACATCCACATTAATGTAGAGCTATATATGTAGTTCTACTACCTTTCTTGATCGAATGTGTTTAAGAGTAGAATCAAGCTGGTGCTCCAGATTCTGAAGTTCTTTCAGATTTAACGAATTTAATTCTTCTCCGGCATAATGCCTGCAAACATCAAAATTGAACCACCAACAAAATTTTCAGGCAATATTCTGCAAAACCTCAAGTCTGGCCTTAAGTTTTGCATATTCCAGATTTTAGCTTTCCTGCACCAAATTAATTTTACTACATCGTCCTCAGAAATGAAAACAACAGTGAAGCGAACATAGCAACTAATAATGAAACATTAACAACAACAAATTAGTGCAATAACCGAAACACCACTACAATCAATCAATCAAAGGGATAAAATTGTGAACAACACTTAATCAAAGCAATAAAACTAAAGAAAACTAACTGAGCAGATGACTTCTGTTGGTTCAAAGATACTGACTTCGCATAAAGATGAAGTGCTGGGTTTGGTATCGGTATACAACAACAACAACAACATACCCTGTGTATTCCCAGATGTGGAGTCTAGGGAGGGTAGACTTGTAGAGCATACTTACACCTTACCCCTACCTCGTGTAGATAGAGAGGACATGTCTTTACAGTGACCAAATATAGAGAAGATTTCCCAGGAAAGTACCAATTTTTCTTTAAGTTTTTGGAAGAAAGATTCGTCCCCTGCTAGAACCAATCAATCAAAGAGATAAAACAGAAAGTAACACTTAACCAGAGCAACACAACTAAGGCATACTAATTGAGCACATCTCTTCTTTTGGGTATACAAATGTCAAAGATAGTGTCATTTAGATATACACACATTAGAAAAAAAAGAACCAGTACATACAATTCATGTACATCGCAAACTTGTGAGAAATCAAGCAGAAACAATCGCTATCTGAAAAATATAGTGCGTGAACTTGAACATAATCTGCATATTCCTGCTTTATTGCATCCAAGACATTTCTACCAAAGAAACATCATCTTTCTCGACAACATAGTAGGACAGAAGGTTCTTTAAGTCTAAGCAGGCTCTGTAGCACAAAGTTGATTTTAAGTTATGCCTAACGAAGGAAGTAACATAAGTCCGAAAAGTCATGTAGATTATAGAGAAAAACATAAACATTGTAGGAACTTTGGCACAACACTCAACGCTTAGTAAAAAAATGTAATAAGTTTCATATTATCCCTAAAAAAATGTGAAACAACATAAGATTAAGGAAAATAAAACATCTAAGGGGTCCAACTTGAAGGACAGAAGAAATAAAAGATATCACTTTAGGCTAACGCTATTGATGTTTACACGTGCAGTTGGCGGAATTTGTCTCCTATACAACCTATTCAAGCGAAAAGTCACAAATAATTTGTTCAAGAAAATTCTCACAATCACAATAAGTTCTTGACTTTCGTAGATAATTTCTTTTAGCGGTTAGGCTTCTATACCTTCATATGAGGTAATGGTATGGATTGCGTACACTTTCCCCTCTTGAGACCCCACTTTCTAGGACTTAACCGGATATGTTGTTGTTGTTGTGGTAAGGCTTCTATAAGATCGTTTTCCCCTAACCAACCCATAAAGGAATCATCTGGAGATGGTGGGAGCTGGTAATATAATAAAAAATTATACTTTAGGTTTTGTGACAATTGAGATAATCTGCTGCTATAATGGAAAAAGGGAGCCACATTTAAAAACTTCTTGAAAAAATATATGATAAGCATGAAAAGACATAAGATAGAGGATTGATGCATTGACATTTCTTTTATCAACTATTACGAACAGCCATGAATCCCCCATGATACCTAGTATATACATGTCCGTGGTGTATTACAAAACATTCTCCTCATTAAGCGTATGTAACAGAATAGAGTGAAAAAGTCCGCTCGAAATCAAAGGGGTACTAACTAACAGTTGATTACCCTCCGAACATAGCAGCAGAACAACACCAACTAATATCACTTAGAAGAACTAATGTAGGAACATCTCATCCCAAGTAACTGCTGGGTATGATGCCAAGTCAAACAACAACTATGTTCCGATCAAAGTAAAAAGTATTGATATTCTCGGAAACAAGTTACATTAGAACAGCCAGGTTGCAATTAAGTTCCAAAAAATGTTTCTACAAATTTGGAAAAGTTCTATGAGTAATAGTGTCACGACCCGAACCGGGCCCTGGCCGTGACGAGTATCCCGAACCATGAAGGCCCGAAACACCCCTATCTATCTAGTAATCATGCACATAATTCATATGATCAAAGTAATGCGGAAGAAACACAATAATACGGAAACATGGTCATAAATATGAAAAAGAACAATAACGGGAAAATAAAGTTCCCACAACATGAATCAACCTCTAAACAACCGTCTGCGAAAATCTCTAACAAATGACTGAGTCAAGTAACTGTATATAAACTGGGACAAGGCCCCCAGTAGACCCCAAAACTTAATATAAGATAAAGGACTGCAGGACATAAGGCCTTCCGAAATATAGAAGGCTCACCACTTGTCTCTGCAACTCTGTCTGAAAGATCTACTGATTCTCTTGACCCCTAGACTGAGCCTCCGAACCTGAGAGTTGGGAGGGGAGGGGGTCAGCACAAAAGTACTGGCACGCAGAGATATCAAAACAAAACATAATATTTTTACAAAATATAGTTGAGAGCCATTATAAATGTAACATCCCGTACTTAATTACGTGCATTAGCCATGGTTATATGTGTTGGAGTATATGTATTGATCATAAGTTAGGTATATATGAGTTTAAGTATGAGTATTGATTATTTTGAGATGGTTTCAAGTGTATAGTTTGATTATATGTGTATGGGAATCGACTTTATTTATACCGGAATTTGCTCGTCGAAGTTTCTATGCGAAGTTTATCGAGTTAGCTTTCCAACGATATAAAGATTTCTGAAAACAGATGAGTATCGAATATAAGCGAGCATGTTCGAAACTTGAAAACGGTGGACGCAATGAACAGTAAATGTGCAGAAATTTTCTGCACACAAAAGTACTGCAGCCAAACAGATTTTTGGGTCGACTTTAAACGATCATAACTCCTTGTACAAAATGAACTGTGTGAGCTGATATATATCGATGAGAATCCCCGAGAGTCTTCTTTCTAATTCAATTGGTTTCATCCAAATCCAACGTCTGAGTAAGGAGTTATACTCGTTTTACTTCAGCCTCTCAAAACAGATTTTTAAGGTCAACTTCAAACGATCATAATTCCTTGTACAGGAAGAACTGGGTGGCCTACTTTATATGAAATAAAATACCTTTGAATTATCTATCCAACGATACCAATTTCACCCAAATACAATATCGGAGCAAAGAGTTATGGTCGATTTACTTTAGCCTATCAAAACAGTCCACCATGGACAGATTCGGATTTACTTAAATTTTTAAGGGCAATATGGTCATTTTCCATCACCTCATGGACGAAAATTGGTCATTATATACATATACTTAGCCTCATATCCATCATGTTATCATCCAAATTATTGAAGAATAAGAAACCCTAGTCTAAGTTCAACTCCAATTATCTTGTGATTCAACCGTAGAAAGTCCAAATTGATTCCGTAGTTGTGTTCACCGTCTCGAGGGCTTTGAGAAGCACCCCTTATTTGTGCCAACAGGACTTCGAAATCAAAATGGCCATTTATGGTAAGGATGTAAATTATGTTGGTGTTATTTATATGGATATGTATATATATATGCATGTGAGCATAAGAAGTATGTTATTTGATTATTGTTGAAAGATGATTGGGAAATGATGTTGGATTATGTTGAATTGTGAAGGGATTTGGTGTGATGATGTGGTATTGATGATTATATATATATACACATAAACCTATTGTTCAAGTTGGTTTTTGGAATGTTTTGCAAATATTGGTTGTATGGAATTATGGAAGAGAATTGTGGTGTTGGGTTGCTAATACTAGATGCCAAACATTTCATTGTAGATAAGTGATTTGTAAAGGCGGGAAGTTGTGTTGAATTGGTATCCGAATCTACAACGAGGTATGTAAAGCATACTCTAACGATGTTCTTTGGCATGAAAACACCAATGTTCCATCAAGTAAGATTCCGAGGTTGTCCAAAAACATGTATTGTTCTACATTACCAACGAAGTTGTTTCCATTCTATAAAGTGTCAAAATGTTTCATTGATATACCAAAAGGCTCCTATTTCATTGTTGTGATATTGATGATTCTGAAATACATTGTTGATGTACCAATGAGTCTTTATTACGTCGTTATTGTATAGAAGGTCTATTACTTGGTTCTTATTGATGTATCGTTGTTTCAAAGTATCAAAAATGTGGTGGCGACCGAAATAACAATCTCAAAGATTAATTGAACTAAGTGATGGAAGTTCTCTCTTATCGGGTGGTATCCCAGGGGCATAAGCCTAGCATGGGTCGATCCCTATTTACGTGTTTATGGGTGGTATCCCAGGGGCATAAGCCTAGCATGGGTCGATCCCAGTTGATATGTACTGGAGGCAGCCTAATGGTCACAGTACAGTACAGTAATGATTACAAAGATGTTAAGAACGAAGGTAAAGTGATTGAATAAATTCAATGTACAGGTTGTCACAAGTTCTAGTAAGTGTGGTCCACTCCTATTATGATTTATTCACTTGTTTCGGATTTCTATTGAGCTCCTATATCATACGTGATTATCTACATCTTTACATACTCAGTACATATTTCGTACTGACGTACCCCACGGGGACCTGCATTTCATGCTACAGGCACAGGTACCTCAGCTCATTCACAGCATAGATAGGAGCCAGGTCATACAACTATTGTTGGTGAGCTCCAATTTGCTTCGGAGTTTTCCGAGTCGGTTCCTTATGTTTTGTTAGTGTACAGGAGTCATGTGTGGGCGGGAGTTTGTCCCGACCCTAGTTATGTCATGTATATCTTAGAGGCTTTGTAGACATAAGGAAGGGTAAAGTTGATAACGCTCAATCTACAGCTCTCGTAGGATTGTAAAGCGGTCGTTAGCAAATATAGAACCCAACTGGGTTGGGTGTCGATCCCACAGGGAATAGCTTGGCCAACAAGTAAGCAAAATTACTAAACTTTTGGTGCAAGTCTCGTAAAAAGGGGGGATTGTAATGTGTCACCAAAACAATTAAATAAAAGCTGAAAATAGCAAAGTAAAAGAGAAATATTGTTACGTAAGTTGTAAACAATGAGAATTGAGGCGTTGGGGTTATGTCCACCTTCTGAGGTATACGTCTCTATTGGCTATGAGTGTGTAGAATTCTGACATGCAACTGCTTATAGAGAATTGTATTCGATGGTAAATCCAGGCGTCTTTCGACCTATTCGAGGATTATTTCACTTTAAATCTTTCGAGCTTAAAGCGTGTCTAACGGTACGAATTCTCCAAGAGGTTAGTCCAGTTACGGCACTAGCTTTTTAGTAGGGAATTTTAGGGGGTGACCCTACTACCTTGACATTTACTCTTTTCCAGACAGATAACCTTTCTTTCGAACAAGTTAAATGTTATACTGGCGTATTCATGTGTTTGCAACCACAAAGAATGTAGACTAAGATGAAGAGAATAATGATATAAGCAGTATACGTGTTGCGAACTCACAAACTCACAGCAATAGATAGTATCTCATACGGCTTCCATAACCCCAACAGAGAAGTTTAGTTACCCATGAATGCGAAGGAGATCACGATTGACATTGTTGTTATACCACAAGATTGAGTAATTTCGTGTAGCTTAGGTGGTAGGCATGAGGCGTGAATTCCTAGGCAAAGTAACGATTCTCTTGTTGTGGAATTTAAGAATAGAAGAGTAGAAGAAGAAAAATAGAATTAATGGAAAGATTAGAAGAGTTGTAGAATTGTTTGTAGTGGAAGATGAGAGGGATGGAAGAAAGTATTGTGGTCTCCCTCCTCCCAAATTCCTTGCAAATCTCTAGCATGATAGGGTATTTATAATACCCATATCCTAATCCTATTAGATAAATAAAATATCTAACCAAATCCTACTAGGCTAATGTAATACTTAACCCAATTATACTAGGTTAATGTAACATTATCATAATCCAAATAAACTAATGAAATACATAACCCAATTGTACTAGGTTAATGTATTATTGTCCAAATCCAACTAAGTTACTGCAAATCCCCAAAGTCTTCAGAAATGCTGTTTTAGCCCGGGACAGATTTTCCATGCAGCAGTTTTGGTCCTTAGGCGTGTAAACTCCCTTCCCTTCCTTCGTGAGCTTTCTTTTGCGTCAAGTAAGCCATAAAATGCTGAATTCTGCATCATTTATACCTGAAACTTTACTAATCATGTTCGTTAGCACATTTACAGGAAAAAGGACTAAAAGTGCATGAAATATATACTTTGTTCTCAAAACTAGGCTAAAATATGGGCAAAATATATTGATATAGGCGTGTAAATTCGCCTATCATCAACACCCCACACTTGAAGCTTTGTTTGTCCTCGAACAAAATATCATGTCCCTCTAAACATCAACTTAGGGTTTCACAGCAACAACACAAAATATTCGTCAAGACAAGCACAACAATTATCAACAAAGAGTAGTTTTTCGATCATTAGTAGAAACAGTTTAACCTCTAGCATAGACTCGTGATGGTGGTCAACTCATATTCAAAGGTTAAGGCACAAAGAATCATACGCGACTACCCAAAACTCATCAACCATGTGTGTCTCACAATATATTACCCATAATCACTCACAAGTATAGCATATTTTTCAAACATGGGTATCAAAATATCCTTGCTCTCACTCTCACAAAGAATTCATATGCAGCAACTGATGACCATAGGCTTGCCCTTAGTGTAATGCTCCACTAAATGTCAGAATGCCGAGCTTATGATCAACTAGGTCTTTTGATGGTTGTAATGTAGGCTAAGGGACAAGTAGGACTATTTTGGCCAGAAATAGTGACTATGTTCCTAAGCGCTTTAATACATCACATTGTATCATTAACACTTTTCTTTCAAACAACCTTTCTACTTTCTTTTATTCTACCACTCTTTTTCTCCTCTTTTGTTTTTCAATTTTAAACATAACTAACTTTTCAGTTTTCCTTTCCTTTTTCTTTTGGTAACATACCTCTTATGATAACACTTTCTTTTTCATAACTCATTCAAGGACCAATGCATTCTAAAGCATCATACTTACCCAATTTCCTTTTATTTTGTCACATGACTTTTTCACTTTAAAGCACTTAGGAATTTGGATCAAATTATGGTCTTGAAAAAATGGATTAGGCTTACATACGAGGTTTGTCAAAGAAAATAGGCTAAAGGCTCAAAAGGGTTTAACTAGGATGATGTCCATGGGTAGGTAAAAAGAAGGTAAATAATCATAGGTTGACAAAGAAATGCCTAAATCATCTCCTAGACTTGCACTCTTTATTTTCGCTTTACATACATACCAGGCAAGTTCTAGCATCAGCCACAAGCACAGAATATACTATTATCTCACACACACAAGGCACATGGTCGACTTTATTGGGAGTAGTATAGACTCTTGACCCAACAGATGAAGGAATTAAACCAAACAATATCACATAGTGAGTCACAATTAGAGCTTAAACGTCTCAATAGTCATGATTTTAGCACAAACTCTTGTCATAATCTCATGCTGCCTATTAGAATAATTTCATGCGAAGCTAAGTTAAAAAAATTTTAACTACTGAAAAAAAACAATTAACTACTAACAAAACAAACAAACATAAATAAATGCAAATGTGGATAGAGAAGTATAGCATGCAAATACCAGCACCCCACACTTAGACGGGACACACTGTCCTCAGTGGAAAATAAATAAGAAGAACCTGGTTAGTCGGACTCATCCTCTATGTCTGGGGTCATACCCCTTGCATCGGAATCATCATTAGAGTCGTCATCCTCAGAAGTTCCTCATAAGTATCCCACTTAATTCCAAGAGTGAGTCGAGGTATTTGCAGCGAGGAGGGTTCTCCTTGCTCTTTTCGGCCTCTTTTCTTGCCTTTTTGTGAAGTGGTAGCCTTATCTTTGCCTTGTCTTGCTTTGGGTGCCATTGTACCTGAGACTTAAAACAATGTTCATGTTAGCAAAATCTCGATGGATACAATCTATAAACAAGCAGTAGTGGCACCACCCCACACTTAGTTTGTTGGTACATACTAGTGAAGTGAAAGTGGTCGATTACTCAGACTTCATCGACATACGTTTTAGGGGCTATATTCCAACAAGAAATTCAGATATGTAACACTTCTTGCAATCTTTGCAATACTTTCATGTTAGGTATATAACAACACTACTACATAGGGGTTGTAACATGGTATGGATGTTTTCAATAATCGCAACCTCCTAAGTCGGTAGGCAACTATAAGGCTTATCCCGATGAATGGGATAGTCTAGCATATAAGTATCCAAGTAACAAGATCATAACATGATAGTCAATGTTCATCACCATAGCAATTCCGCAAATCGTATAACAATGCTATTAAAACCAAATTCAAGTCGGAAACAAGTTAAGATTTTCCTACGTATATGTTTACTCACATGATTTTGTATCAACGATCAAAACACATGAACATCACCAATCAATCTTATACGATGTAGCAATTTATAATAGACATAGCAACGTAGTACTTACGAGAAATAAATGAAGAATAAGAGAGTACTTACTTGCTTGAAGCTTTTGGAGATGGTTTTGTGAATTGGAAGAGCAAAAAGAAAAATTTTGGGATGGTTTGGAGAGGGAATGCGGTGCCTTTAGGTTAAGTTCTAGTGTGGTTATGTTTCAAGACTAAGTCCCCTTTATATAGGAAGAGAATGGGTCGGGTTTTGACCCATTTACAATCGGTTGTGGAGACAAAAATGCTACATATGCGGCGCATAATGCTTGGCATAGTCATGGTATATGCGGCGCATAGTCTATGGCATTTAGGGACATATGCTCCGCATAGTCTATGGCATTTAGGGACATATGCGCCGCATAGTCTATGGCATATGAGATCCTGAGACCTAATGCTATAGAATAGGCGGCGCATAGTGTATAGCACACTTAGGACTGGGCGGCGCATAGTGTATAGCACACTAGATTCTGAGACCTTAGGCTATAGGATAGGTTGTGCATCGTTCGTGGCCTAGTTTTACTTAGGCCTAGCCTTCCTCGATGCCTAGTTTGGCATGAGCAATGCTCAATCCATAGCCTTATGCATCACTATTCCTAACTTACCAACTTTACCATACAATGCGTCCAAATCGTCAATTGAAATCAATCTCCTCGTTGAATACCTCTTGCACCTATTTTTGCTTAAAACCAAATGAAAACGATTAGTACGATGGGTTGCCTCCCACCAAGCGCCTTAGTTTTGGTCGTGGCACGACTCTTATTTTTTGATTTTTGTTTATCAAAAGCAAAACACATACTAGAACGAAATGAAAAATGAAAAACGATAAACGATGGGTTGCCTCCCATCTAGCACTTGATTTATTGTCGCGGCACGACATAGTTACCTCGAGTACTTAGACTTCGTCGAGATAGATGGTGGATCATTTTCTGAATGGATTCAGATGACAATGAGGCTTACTTGTAGGAAGGATACCAATTATATCATCAATAGTCCAACCCATAGCTCTCATGTATCTCTTCAGAGCAGAGATGAGAGACTCTACGTGCTTTTTACTTAAATCATCCGCACTCACCGGAAGTACATTTATACTTTCCAAGAACACATACCTTAGATAATCGGGGAGCTCTTTCGATTCTAGCATTGGTGGCTCTTCAATAGATGGCTTGACTGGTGGTGTGGGTCAATTTTTGAGATCGAGGTCCAGCTTCTTGGGAGTATAGCGATATGTTCCTAATCCCGATAGAGCACAAATGGCTTCTTCAGAATTTTCAGCATCTTCACTCTCTCCATTCATGAGCACAACTTCCAAGGGATCATCAATAATTTGCTCTTCTTCAAGTAGTTCTTTCTCGTCATCAAAGAAAACATCAGCCACCGAAAATACACTAAGATCTTTGGGTTGCTTCATTGTTTTGCAAACATCAAAACGAACCACTTTGTCATTTATTCGGAATGAAAGTTCATTAGCTCTCAAATCAATGAGCACACTTCCTGTAGCAAGGAAAAGGCGCCCCAAGATTATGGGAACCTCAGAATCTGCTTCACAATCCAAGATAACAAAGTCTGCTGGAAATATGAATGAAGAAACCTTTACCAAGACATCACATAGGATACCAACAGGTCGTTTTACCGACCTATCCGCCATGACGAGCCTCATATTGGTTGGAGTAGGATCACCCAACCCCAACTTTTTATAGATAGATAATGGAATCAAGTTGATGTTGGCTCCTAAATCACATAATGCTTTGGCAAAGTTCAAAGATCCAACGGTGTAAGGAATAGTGAAAGCTCCGGGGTCAGCCTTCTTCTGAACTATTGATCGGGTAGCGATTGCGCTGCAGTGATGGACATCATCTTTCAACTCATAACTTGCTGCCTGCTTCTTTGTCAAAAGATCCTTCATAAATTTCGCATACCCAGGCATTTGTTCAAGTGCTTCCACCAATGGAACATTAATGGTCAGCTGCTTTAACATAGTCATGAATTTGCTGAACTTAGTGTCATCCGCCACCTTCTTCAGTCTTTGGGGAAAAGGTGGTGGTGGGTATGGAAGTGTTCTCTCCACGGTTTTCTTCTCCTCTTGCTTCCTTTTTTCCATTTTTTCAGGTTGCACGTCACTGGGCGTGACGTCCTTGACGTCAGGACTGGTTGTTGCGGCATCTTCTCCTTTTGCGTTATCATCCATGTCCGCAACTTCGTCAGCCACTTGCTTGCCTTTTGCTGAAGGTTCCAGCACCTTACCACTTCTGGTAGTGATGGCCATGCATGACCCATCATTCCTTGGGTTTTGCACAGTATCGCTAGGTAAAGTGCCAGCCTTTCTTTGATTGAGTGCTGCTGAAAGTTGGCTCAATTGCTGCTCTATTTGCTTGATTGAAGTGGAATGAGAATCAACTAGTTGTTTTATGGAGGACAAATCATTAATTACCTCAGTAACTCCCGCGCTCGTTGCTTCCACTCCTTTCAATAATTTAGCCATCATGTCTTCCATACTTCCAGAATTAGATGTGGTGGTATCACGTCTACCAGAGGGAACATATACACCACTCTTTTCATTGTTTTTTCTCCAACTACCTTGGTCCTTGTTTCTAGAATTATCATAATAGTTTCGACCTTGGTTTCCTTGGGTATTACCTCGGAAACCCCCCTGATTGTTTAAGTAGTTGGCTTCTTCTTCCGAATCAGATTCGTCTCTTCCTTTTAGCGCCACAGCTTTCACTTTTTCGGTCTTTCCTGATAATAAATGCTTTGTTAGAAGATCCACTTGCGTTTTCATGTGCGCTAAATCTTGATCACGTTCTTCTTGTCTTCTTCTTTGGTCTGTAGTCATGCCTATAGATAAAGTGGGGATTGCTACCTCGGAATCCCTGGTATGCCAAGCTCTACTTTGTTTCGTCATGCGATCTAGCATATTGCTTGCTTGACCAAAGGTGAGATCCATAAAGGATCCTCCAGCTGCGTTATCCACCACTGGCTTAGTTATTGAATTCAAGGCTCTATACAATATCTCCATGAGGTGAACATTAGTCATGTGATGGTTTGGGCATCTCGCTAGCTTTTTCTTGAACCTCTCCCATGTTTCATGAAGAGCTTCAGTGGGAAGCTGACGAAAGTTGCTGATTTCATCTCTCAATTGTGCCCTTTTGGAAGGCGGAAAGAATCTTTCTAGGAAAGCATCTCTCAATTGCCTCCAATTTGTAATTGAATCAGGAGTCAGCCCATTCAACCATAGTGTTGCCTCCCCAGACAGAGACAATGGAAATAGACGTAATCGAATTGCATTCTGACCAACACCAGGATTGTCAAAAGACTTGCATGTAGAAATAAAGTTGATGAGATGCATATTCGGATCATCGCCTGCTAGTCCACCAAACAATCCCTTGAGTTGCAATAACTGAATCATGGTGCTTGTGATGTTGAACTTGGCTCCAGGCGCTAATGGTGGGGGAATAATGGCTCCTGTGGCTCCGGCTCCATCAAGATCATCATCATCATCATCGAACGGTATTTCACGTTGTGCATCCATTGATGCACTGAACAAAAACCTGCAGTAAACAAAAACAAAAACTAAAAGTAAAAGTATGAGAGTCTTCGACCAAAGGGTCTAGTAATTTTTACGAACTTAATTGACACTTGTATTCCCCGGCAACGGCGCCAATTTTTGATAACGCTCAATCTACAGCTCTCGTAGGAGTGTAAAGCGGTCGTTAGCAAATATAGAACCCAACAGGGTTGGGTGTCGATCCCACAGGGAATAGCTTGGCCAACAAGTAAGCAAAATTACTAAACTTTTGGTGCAAGTCTCGTAAAAAGGGGGGGATTGTAATGTGTCACCAAAACAATTAAATAAAAGCTGAAAATAGCAAAGTAAAAGAGAAATATTGTTACGTAAGTTGTAAACAATGAGAATTGAGGCGTTGGGGTTATGTCCACCTTCTGAGGTATACGTCTCTATTGGCTATGAGTGTGTAGAATTCTGACATGCAACTGCTTATAGAGAATTGTATTCGATGGTAAATCCAGGCGTCTTCCGACCTATTCAAGGATTATTTCACTTTAAATCTTTCGAGCTTAAAGCGTGTCTAACGGTACGAATTCTCCAAGAGGTTAGTCCAGTTACGGCACTAGCTTTTTAGTAGGGAATTTTAGGGGGTGACCCTACTACCTTGACATTTACTCTTTTCCAGACAGATAACCTTTCTTTCGAACAAGTTAAATGTTATACTGGCATATTCTTGCGTTTGCAACCACAAAGAATGTAGACTAAGATGAAGAGAATAATGATATAAGCAGTATACGTGTTGCGAACTCACAAACTCACAGCAATAGATAGTATCTCATACGGCTTCCATAACCCCAACAGAGAAGTTTAGTTACCCATGAATGCAAAGGAGATCACGATTGACATTGTTGTTATACCACAAGATTGAGTAATTTCGTGTAGCTTAGGTGGTAGGCGTGAGGCGTGAATTCCTAGGCAAAGTAACGATTCTCTTGTTGTGGAATTTAAGAATAGAAGAGTAGAGAAGAAAAATAGAATTAATGGAAAGATTAGAAGAGTTGTAGAATTGTTTGTAGTGGAAGATGAGAGGGATGAAAGAAAGTATTGTGGTCTCCCTCATCCCAAATTCCTTGCAAATCTCTAGCATGATAGGGTATTTATAATACCCATATCCTAATCCTATTAGATAAATAAAATATCTAACCAAACCTACTAGGCTAATGTAATACTTAACCCAATTATACTAGGTTAATGTAACATTATCATAATCCAAATAAACTAATGAAATACATAACCCAATTGTACTAGGTTAATGTATCATTGTCCAAATCCAACTAAGTTACTGCAAATCCCCAAAGTCTTCAGAAATGTTGTTTTAGCCCGGGACAGATTTTCTATGCAGCAGTTTTGGTCCTTAGGCGTGTAAACTCCCTTCCCTTCCTTCGTGAGCTTTCTTTTGCGTCAAGTAAGCCATAAAATGCTGAATTCTGCATCATTTATACCTGAAACTTTACTAATCATGTTCGTTAGCTCATTTACAGGAAAAAGGACTAAAAGTGCATGAAATATATACTTTGTTCTCAAAACTAGGCTAAAATATGGGCAAAATATATTGATATAGGCGTGTAAATTCACCTATCATCAAAAGTCATGGAAGTTTATATAGTGATGTTATATCTGTATATGTGGTGGCCCCGACGGCCAAGTATTATATATATATATATTTGTGCGTGTTGTGCTGATACAGGTAATTAGATCCTTCTATATGCAACGAAGTGCTGTCCAAATTTTTGGTGACATGTAAGGGAAAGTACAGGTATTTGAACGGGTTCTCCCGGGCCTTCTCGGCTTCGGGTGCCAGTCCGGCCCGATGGGATTTTGGGGCGTGACAATAAAGTAATTTCATATCAAATCATTTGAAAACACATGGGCATAATGCAATAGTTTCTCAACAACAATGAAATGCAACTGAGCTAGGTGGAATACCCTACATAATTTACACCAACTTTCAAACCTCGGTTGCCGTCGAGATTAGAGTATAAGTGAGGGAGAGACACACAAGACCACAAAGCATGGTGTCTCGACCTAATGGTAGTGCCCAAGATCACTTAGCCCGGGCTCCTACCTATAGTCCCAATTTGGTAATGACATAAAGTCAAGTACACAAGATCACTTAGCCTGGTACCAAATTCCCATGTCGGCAAACACAGTTTCCAATGATGACCCCTTACACTCAAACGCCTTCTTCGGGCATCCATCTATCTCATGTAAAATCAATGCATTCAAACTTCATTTAATTCAATCACGTATCATATTCTGTAGGGTATCGTCATACCCGACTTGCAAGTCATCAATATCACATCCGCATATGCATAATCATGTAAAAACCAAGGTGCTTCATCATTTACAAGTGGTGAACAATAATTATTTCAAATTCATGCTCTCTTTTGTTGGTCACAATATGATATGGGGTATCAAGACATTATCATGGGAATTTGAAAGCAATTTATCATTCATATTTATCAAACTTCCATGGAAAATCTCAAATCACATATGCATGGTTTCAACCATTGAAGTATATAGGCAAACAATTCCCATGACATAAAGAAAAATGACTTAGAAATCATATTGAAAGCAAGTTATTAGCATTTGATTGAAAACTCCCATTTAAAAGCATGCATGTTCATAAAAACTACACCCATGAGATTTTAGGATAACCCCACGTACCTCTATTTCTGAAAATACTAGATGTTTCTTGAAGCTCGCGGATTTGTGATTCCGAATATGTAATTATCTTCGAAAACCTACGGTCGAATCTTGAACTATTTGGGTTTTTATTTTGAAACCCTAAAGATTGTTCTTGAGCAATTTTGATGAATGAAGGTGTATTTTGGTGTTTGAGGGATTAAATCCCGTGTTGGTGGTATATATAGGGGTGAAGGATGACCAAAATACCCCTAAGAACAATTAAGGTCAAATCTGTCCCTCAGTTGACAGTTTGATAGTCTGGAGTAAAGAGATTATAACTTTTTACTAATATAATCAAATTGGATGAAACCAACTGAATTTGAAATAGGACTCAAAGAGCTTTCATTTGATATATTATATCTCACACAGTTCATTATATACAGGAGTTATGATTGTTTGAAGTTGACCCTGAAATGCTGAAAACTGGGCAATAGGCTATGCGTTTTGCTACTGTTTTGAAATCCAAACGCAGCCTTATGCATTCCGAAAAAGTCCGAAACTTATCCGAGATGCACTATGAGCTTAAACGATCGTAACGCAACTTGAAAATCTAAAAACGGATGTCGAAAAGGTTGAAAAGTTGTATCCCAAAGATTGCCAGCTAAAATGATTCTAAGTCCTCATTACACTTAGAAAAATATTCTAGTTGTTAGCCCCTCAAACATAACACTAAAAATGAAATCGACTCGAGAATTTTACGGGGCATTACGATAGGAGTGATTACCACATGTATGTTAATAAAGAATAATTCAGTTCGGGTCTATATACATAGGAACGACGGTCTAAACTCTAGCCCGAAAATACGGGGTGTTAAAGTCAATAGTTGTATGTGTAGGTATTGGAATAAGCTTTCCAACGATATAAAGTTTGCCCAAAACAGAGGAGTATTTCATATAAGCGAGCACATTCGAAATTTCAAAACGGTGGCCGGGAAGCCTGTAAACAGTAAATCTGCAGGAAAATTACTGCAGCTAGGCAATTTTCTTTGGATCAACTTTAGACGATCATAACTCCTTGTACAAAAAGAACTGTGTGAGCTTCTATATATAGACAAAAATCTCCGAGAGTCTTCTTTCCGATGAAATTGGTTTCATCCAAATCCAATGTCTGAGTAAGGAGCTATACCCGTTTTACTACAGACTATCAAAAAAAAAAACAGAATTTTGGGACAGATTTTTGGGTCAACTTTAAACGACTATAACTCCTTGTACAGGAAGAACTGGGTGGTATACTTTATATGAAAATAAAATCCCTTTGAATTATCTTTCCAATGCAATTGGTTTCACCCAAATCCGATACTGGAGGAAAGAGTTATGATTGATTTACTTCAGCCTGTCAAAACTGTCCACTGGGGACAGATTCGGATTTATTTAAATTTTTAGGGCAAAATGGTCATTTTCTATTACCTCTTGGACGAAAATTGGTCTTTATAAACATACACTTAGCCTCATATATATCATATATCATCCAATTATTAAGAGAAGGTGAAACCCTAGCCTAATTTCAACTTCAAATATTTTGTGATTCAACCGTAGAAAATTCGAATTGGTTCCGTAGTTGTGTTCACCATCTCGAAAGCTTCGAGAAGCACCCCATGGTTATGTAAGGAGGATTCTAAATACAAGAGTTCATTGTTAAGGTATGAATATTGTTTATTCTTGAATCTTATCCATGAATAAGTATTGATAAAGGATTATGAGTATTGTCTTGATGTTGGAAGATAACTAGAAACATAGTTATGAATTGTTTTGTATAAATTGTTGTAGTAAATTATGGAAGTTGTTGTATTGGATTATGGAGGATGAATTGTGGTGATATATCATTATATTAGTGGTTATGTATGCCTAGTGATCATGTTGGTATTGGATGGTGATTAAGAGGGGAAATAAAGGCTAAGAGTGATGTTGAGGGATATTGCATGAAAATGCATGATATGTGAATGTAATAAGAGTATAAGAGGATGTATGTAGCACTCTTATTGATGAGTTAAAGGATTACTTCCTAGACATTATTTGGTGAAGTTAATACCTAAATGGTAAGGTTTGGTTGCTAATACTAGTTTGCCACAAATGACTTATTGTAGATAAGTGTTCGAAGAGTACGGGAAGTCAAGTTGGACTTGTATTGAAGTGGTTATATCAAGGTATGTAAGACATACTCTATCTAATCTTTGGCATGAATAGTGACCCATGGCACTCTCAAGTAAGCTTCCAACATTGTCCTACGACACATGACACATAATAACATCATATGATCTTCGACACTACCAATTGAACTTGTTTTCACTTTTAAGATGTCCGGCTAGTCAAAAAAATGTCCATATACTATTGTTGACTCCGAAATGGTTTAATGAGGTATCCATGATTCTCTACTTCATTTTCATGATATTGATTACCTATTTACATGTTTTTCCTATTGAGATATCATGGTTTCAAGTTTCATAAGGTGTGACCACAAAGTAACCAATCTCAAAGATTAATTGAAGTAAGAAATGGAATGTCTTTATTTTAAATTGATGATATGATGTATTGTATTAGTACCACTGATCAGTTGGCCATTGTATTATAAAGATTATGTATATATGCTATTCCAGGGGTGGTCCCTGATGTATTGTATTAGTACCACTGATCAGTTGGCCATTGTATGACATATGTTATGTATTGATAAGGAATACGGGAAGTAATGATATGAAAGTAATGTGTAGGTATCCCATCAGCTCTTTTAAGTGTGGTCTACTCATACTGTCTATTCACTGGTATTTGGGTTCTGTTGATCTTTTGTATCTCATCTTGATACTCACTGCCTTACATACTCAGTACATATTTCCGTACTGACGTCCCTCACGGGGGACCTGTATTCATGACTGCAGGAACGGGTACTTCAGGTCGTACACCTCCGCAGTAAGAGCCAGGACATTCTGTTGATAGTGGTGAGCTCCAGTTGTTTCGGGTCATCCCAAGTCGTTTCTATATGTACTTTTGGTATTTGTATAAAAGTCTTTTGTGGGCGGGAGTTTGTCCCGACCCTAACTCAGTTGTGTATCTATGTAGAGGCTTTTGTAGACATATTGTACAGCCATAGGAGTGTTTGGTTGATAGACGTGATGGCTCTGACGGCCAATTACTGTTTATATATATATATATGCGTGGCTGCTGGGCTGATACAGGTACTATTTTCTTCTATTTACAACGAAGTGCTGCCCAAATTTCTAATTTTCATAAGTAATGTAAGTGTGAAAGTATAGGTTATGAACGGGTTCTCCCGGGCCTCCTCGGCTACGGGTGTCAGTCCTCTCCAATGGGATTTGGGGCGTGACAAAAGTGGTATCAGAGAGGTTCGTCCTAGTGAGTCTACAAAGCCGTGTCTACGTAGAGTCTTGTTTATCGGTGTGTTGTGCACCACATCTATAAACAGGAGGCTATGGACATTTAGGAATTGTTTCTTTTCTTCATGTCTTAGATCGTGCGATAGAGCTTA
Organism: Capsicum pubescens; assembly: GCA_030864215.1. Lineage (NCBI taxonomy): Eukaryota > Viridiplantae > Streptophyta > Magnoliopsida > Solanales > Solanaceae > Capsicum > Capsicum pubescens. The sequence goes on along the minus strand of CM061540.1, from coordinate 267,738,713 downwards.
TATTGTATATGAAGTCATAGTTGACCACTGAATCCATTTGTTTCTCTTATTAGAGTAATGATGCCGGTTACCAGAAGCAAGAATACCGGTAAACAAGTAGATGTGGCTTCCGGAGAGGGGACTAGTAAGTCACCCATTATACCATCTAATCAAAATGAGGCTCCAGCTGAGCATGCATCAGAAACTTCCCCCAGTCCGGAAGAAATAAGGGGGAGGAGAACTATATCCCCAGAGCCACCTATTAATGTTGTTGATCAAGATCTTAGAAATGCAGTGCAACTTTTGACTCGTATAGTTGCTGGGCAAGTCCAAGGGCAAGCCATTCCTGCCGCGGGTTCTAGCGGTACTGATAGGGCGACTAGTCTTCGGACGCAAGATTTTCTTAAGATGGATCCGCCTACTTTTACCGGATCCGATCTTAATGAAGATCCGCAGGACTTTATTGATTAGATCCAAAGGGCCCTAGAGGTGATGCATGTATCGGGCAGAGAGACAGTGGAGTTAGCCGCGTATAGATTCAAAGGTGAGGCTATATATTGGTATGAAGACTGGAAATGGTCAAGGGGCATTGATGCACCCCCAGCTACTTGGAAAGAGTTCAAAGAGGCATTTATTGATCATTATCTTCCATATGAGACTCGTCAGGCCCGTGCGGATCAGTTCTTAAATCTTCGACAAGGTCATACAAGTGTGAGGGAGTATAGTCTTCGATTTAATTCCTTGTCCAGATATGCTCCTAATGTTATAGCTACTATGGATGACAGAGTTCATCGGTATGTGAATGGATTGGATCCGTATTTGGTTAGGGATTGTACTATTGCTGCACTAAATAAAGACATGGATATAGCTAGGATCCAAGCATTTGCACAGAAAATGGAAGATCAGAGGCAAAGAAGAAGAACACAGGAATTTGAAAGCGGGTCTTCTAAGAGGGCCAAATCTACAGGGCAGTTTATGGCGCCACAGGGAGGTTTTAGACCTCAATTTTCTGCTAGACCACCTAGGCCATTATTTTCTTATTCTGCAGCTAGTGCTCCACCACAACATCAGGGGTTCAGAGGCAGTCAATTTGGGCAAAGAAGTGAGGGTCATAGTTCGCGATCAGTGGGTTATCGTGGGCAAGGTAACATGAGCCAATCGAGACCTTCTCGAGAGATATGTAATCGATGCGGAAAGCATCATATGGGCGTATATCGAATGGGAACAAATGTTTGTTATTGGTGCGGTATGATGGGGCATGATGAGAGAATGCCCACGAAGGGGCGCAGGTGGCGTAGCACGACCTTCGGGATCAGCTGTTGCATCATCGTCACCAGTATCTTATTCTGGTAGAGGCGCACGACCTGCGGGTCATGCTAGAAATGAAACAAGAGTCGTCAGTTCCAGCGGGACTCAGAATCGCACTTATGCTTTAGCGGATCGACAGAATCTAGAGGCTTCCCCAGATGTGGTTACGGGTACGTTGTCCATATTTTCATTTGATGTATATGCTCTAATTGATCCCGGTTCTACATTATCATATGTTACTCCCTTGGTTGCTGGAAAGTTCAAAAGGACCCCCGAATTGTTAGATAAACCGTTGGAAGTGTCTACCCCGGTTGGGGAATCTATTATTGCTAGAAGAGTTTATAAAGATTGTGTAGTAACTGTGTGTGGTCGAGACACGATGGCCAATCTTGTGGAACTAGAAATCAGTTACCGCAATCGCAATCCTCAGAGTTGCGATCATGGTCAGTTAGCCACGGATCAAAAGACCATCAGTTACTGCAATCGCAATTGAGCGGTTGAATGTCCAAAGGCAGTTTTTTCATTTCACACAGCTGAGCCCAATTATCAAAAGGGAAAAACCCTCACACAATTGAGGCATCTTCTAACCAATTTTCAAGTTTGTATTGAGAAAAACCCTACCAAATTGGGAAAGAACAATTGTTGTTAAATTTTTCCAAGAAGATTTTAGTTATTATTTGAGATTAAGCTTTAGGATTCTTCTTGCTTTGTTATCAATGGATGCATTGGGTAATAACTTGGGTATATCCGTTTTCTCAAATCTCATGAGTAGCTAAATATTTATCTTAAGGTTATGCTTGATTAGGGTGTTAAAGTGAATGTGTATTGATTATTAGTCGTAATTAGTACCTATTGATGTTGGATTTTGCTACTACTCTATGGTTAAAGTAATAATTGTGAGTGAAAACCCCAATTGACTTGGATCACACATCATCCTTATAAGAGGGATGTGGGTGATGAGCGGTAGTGAGCAACTATTTGATACTAGTTATTTTCATGAGCATTGTCTTAGAAATAAGAATGTTATATGAAGTAGCTATGTTGACTGGCACCATCCTAGAAATAGGAGTGTTAAGTTGAGGTTTTGGATTGGTAAAATTGGCACCCTCATGAGGTATTCGAAAAATTCATGAGTTAAAAGTTTGGTGTGTTGTTGAAAAACTCGCATTAAGAGTTAAAATCTAGCCTGCCCGAGTCTTTGTCTTAGAAATGGACTAAACCTCAAACACCCATGCATGTATGACCCCTAGGATAAGCATAACCTCAAGACTCTTCTTTTATTAGATTTTAATCAATAATTGTTGTTCTTATTTAGTGTTACAAGTTAATTTTATTCAAACCATGTTTTAAATCATACTCCTTAATTTAATTTATGTTTTGCTTTAAGTGTATATTGCGGGTCAACGCTTAGTGACTTTCAACATACATAGGATTCGAAGACTAAATTACACTCCCCGTAGATTCAACCCCAGCCTAAGTTAGATTATTATATAGACAACGATCGCCTTGCACCAAAATAAGGGTGTAAGTTGAGCGTTATCATAAATGGCGTTGTTGCCAGGGAGTGAAATTTAATTTTTTCTTGTGTGGTGTTGATTGTAACTTTGGGTTTACCTATAGTGTTTGTTATTTACGTTGTTTGTTGTTGTTGTTTCTTTTATAGGTGAGTTCAATAGTATCCACGACGCAATAAGTAAACATGGAAGCAATGCTGGGACCTTTGATGGACCCTTGATGATGATGACCACCTCCATGATACGGCGCATGCGAGTGCCATCCGCATCCCATCGAATAAAAGGAATGGGGTATTTCATATCACGAGTGTGATCCTACACATGCTACAAATGAAAGGTCTCTTTGGTGGTCAAGCTCATGAAGATTCAAATCTACATTTAAAGAATTTTGTTTAGGTGTATGCCCCGTTTGACATTGCCCATATCACACACAAGAGTCCATACGGTTAAGCCTCTTCCTGTTCTGTACTAATGGGTGAGGTAGTGTTATGGTTACGTTCTCTACCCATCGGGTCCATCACATCATGGGTCGAACTTATCGATGCTTTCTTAGATCGATATTTCCCATTTTCAAAGATGTTGCAATTGCGAGATGAAATCACAAATTTTGTCAACTAAATGGGGAGCCTCTATACGAAGTGTGGGAGAGGTTTAATAAAAATATTTTGCAATTCCCTAACAACGAAGTGCTAGAAAAGACGTTCCTCCAAATATTCTATAAGGCGTTGGACCAACTAAATAAGATCGTAGTGGACAATGCGGCCGGTGGTTCAATTGTGAGATTGTCATATGGAGTAACTTTGATTTTGCTTGAGCAAATCACAAAGCAAAATAGGGGGTGGCACACCCGGGATACCGAGGTAGCCACAGGTTCCCCCGCCGCTTCGATTGTGAACAAAGAGACAAGAAAGAAAGAAAGATGAAGAGGGGAGGAAAATATGGCCAAAATGATGACACAATTGACCTCCTTACAAAGCATGTGATGGGTGCACTCGCAAAAGTGGTCAATGTCGTGGTCTCTAAAGGGTATGATGAGGATGAGTCAAAGGCCCTTGATGAAGAAATAAGATACTTGGCAAACTATCCGGGGGTTCCCGCCCGACCTATAAAAGGCAAAGAGGGAACTAAGGTTAGAACGATTATGATTGAGAAAGACAGAATGGTGTGACAGAGATAGAGATCATGATTAGAGGGATAAATAAAAGGAGTATGATAGATATGTGCCCCCATGACTAAGTGAAAAGCAAGGAGTCAAATCTCATGGATCCCGAAAAGTTCAAAATTGAGGATGTGCTTGCTTGAATCTTAATGAAAGTGGAAGGGATGGACAAGATGGTCCAAGAGCTAAAAAGGGACTTTTATTAAATCAACCAAACGGTTATATCACATTCGGCATCAATCAAATAATTGGAGGCCCAAATTGGTCAAATTTCAACCGCACTTAATGCTAGGCCTAAAGGTGGCCTTCCTAGTGATACTGTGGTGAATCCAAAAAATGATGCCCATGTCATGGAAATCATCACTAGAAGTGGCAAGAACCTTGGTGATCATGTGGTTGAGGGTGAGAAAGAGGCTAATGATGAACAAGTAAATGTGAAGAAGAATCGCATGGATGAGTCAAAGAATAATACTCCAAAGTATCACGAAAGGGATGATGAAGAACCAATGATAATTGAAGAGATAGTTGATGAGGAGGGGACCTCTAAAATAGTTAAGGGTGGTGAACAAAATATAAATAAATCACAATGTGACCCCTTTTCTCCTATGAAAATCCCTCATCCATTCCCACAAAGACTCAAGAAAAAGGAGAAGAACGTCAAACTCAAGAAGTTCCTCGCCAAGTTTAGCAATCTTTCAATTAATATCCCATTGCTAGAAGTCATTCAAGAAATTTTGAGGTATGCTAAGCTAATGAAGACATTTTTGTCCAAGAAACACCTTGTAGATGGGGAAACCATTGAAGTGACCCATGGTTGTAGCGCTATCATGACAAGTGTTATGGCGGAAAATAAAGAAGACCCGAAAGCATTCACAATACCTTGTACCATTGGGACACACAAATTTGAAAAAACATTATATGACCTTGGTGCAAGCATAAATTTGATGTCGTATGCAATATATCAAAGACTTGGTTTGGGCACACCTACTCCCACATAATGAGTCTCTTGATGGTGGATCGCTCTATTAAGAAATCGGTTGGAGTCTTGTATGATGTCTTGGTGAAAGTCGATAGTTTTATTTTGCTACCGGACTTTGCAGTCCTTAATTGTGAAATCGACTAAGAAATACCTATTATTCTTGGAAGGCCTTTTTTATCAATCATGAGTGCAATTATTGATATAGAGCAAGGGGAAATGAAGTTTCGGGTGCAAAATGATGAGGTTTTCTTTCGGGTGTGTAAAACTGAGAAACAACCAATGGAACTACAAAGGGTCTCCATCATTGATGTAGTAGACATGGAGGTTGATGATGGATACCTCAATGATCTAACTTGAAGATTGAAGAACATTGTGCCACAATATTAAATTAGGCGTTGGATGGGAAGCAACCCATCATGACATGAAAGTGGCCCGTATCCATTATAGATTATGTTTGTTGTGATTGATCCATGCAAATTAGGAGACAAAAGGGGCTGATTTTGAATGATGTTAAGTAAGGGGAAGTGTGGTGAAATAGAGTAGTGGGCTGAGCAGGGGAAAATAGAGGACCAGAAACTATCCTCAGTTACCGCAATCACCGTGTAACCACGATCGCAGAACTTTGATCGCGATCGTGATCAGGACTAGGTTAAAACTTGAATAGTTAACCAATGCTTTAGCCACACTACCTCTTCAATTACTATCAAATTGCAACCATATTTGATTTGTTAGAAGCATCCAATAGTGTATTGAATCATCCCTGCATTTCCTACTCCTGTATGTGCTTAAATTCTTTTTTTTATTCTTGTGTGCAGGCCTTAGAACTCATGTCTTAGGAATGACCTAATATTGTGATTTGCATGCTAAATTCGTAGTTCAATTGTGTCTCTGGTGTAATTGGCTGTTGTTATTGGTGTGTGCATTGGTGGGGAAGTTTTGAGTACCCTAATTTTCTCAAAATTGATAGGAATAGCATATGCACACCAAATGTCCGATAAAATGCCCGAATAAATCCCTTACTAGTTTTCTCGTGTTCTAAGAGCATGATTGAATGTCTAAGGACTGTGTTTCTTGGTCTTAATGTGAATTTTTTATTTGGAACACAAATTGGCATTGAAAATAAAAGTTGTCGGTTGTGAGCAATTTGGTTCGACATGCCTCAGATACTGTAATCGCGATCACATGAGAGCGATCGAGGCTCGGTGGCCCGCGATCGCGATATCTGAAGCTATTTTTTATCTAGGACCAAAAATCTACAAGTCCATTTCTTGCGCAAAAATTAGCAAGACACCATCCCATTAACTTAATTAAAGAACATAACATAGTTTTCACATGAAAATATTGATAATTAATGTTGTTGTGTTGTTCTTAGGTTTTCAAAGCTAAAGAAGTGAGACTATGACCAAACTCGCTTCATGGCCCCTGAGTTCCAAACCTTGTACTATGCTGGCCTGCCTAAAACAAAGCTACTCCCGAAGTAAGGCATATGTTTAGATAAGGTGCCGAAAAAGCTCCCGGCATTCTATGACAAATTAGTGGCCACCAGGTGAAGATGTTTCTCCTCGGATCCATGTCGGGCAAAACAACATTGGGTGAGGGTGTTCTACACTAACCTCAGTGTAGTATCTTTCTCCAAATCAATTATAAGAATACAGGGAAAAAATTTTCACTTCGGGGCCGAGCAAATAAATAACCTGTATGGGCTATCGGATGCGGACATAGAATAGTTTGAGGTAAAGAGATATGAATCGGGGAGATGGTTAGCTGAAAGGTTATGTCATGGTAGAGAGGTATCTTGGGCTACCACCAAGATAGGGATATCATTGCATAATTTCACGGCTGAGGCAAGGATATGGTTAGCCATCATTTGTAGCTGTTTTTCCTCGTGCACTAATATGACCTATGTCCTAGATGCGCGAGCCTAGATGGTTGTATATATCTTAGACAATATTTCTTTGAATGTTTGACGTCTTGTGCTTTCGGACATGAGGTATTTCAAGAATCGAGGTGGATCCCTACTCTTATTTCCTTCTTTGATCACAAAGCTATGCAAGAGAGCTGGGGTTGAGGAGTACACTGAAGATACTTGGGTTTATCCAAGACCACCATTTACCCTCTTAAGATTTGGGGTGAAGGCGCACTTGGTAAGATTAAGAAGAGAAAGATCGACTTAGGCCAGTCGACAGATAAAGAAATAGACTCTTGCAGGCCATCTACAACAGGGTCATTTGAGGAGATCTCGATCGAGATAAGGGCAATCAAGGAGCTTGTGAATGGATTGCCTACAGGGACAAGAAGGTCGTCTACCGCTCGCCAATCTTATGCTGCTCAAACTGACTATGAGTAGTTTCCAGCAAATTAGAAGGAGCAGGGGGCCACCATCTCTAGGCTTGAGAGGACCTACTCGTCCTTAGAATAGTTGCATAAGGAGCTTAAGGATTCTCACGATAAAATGAGAAAGAAGGAGAAGAAAAGGGACAAATTCTTCACTAAGATATGGAATGGGGTGAAGGGCCTATGGAAGGTCCTGAAACCCCTCTTCTCCCCGGGTAATGGTGATGATGAGGTCCCAGCTACATGGTCAGACTCAGATGATGCCGAGATCGAAACCGATAGTTCTTGATACGGTTACAGAGAGCACCCTCTACTCTTTTTGCTTTCTTGATTATGCAATGAGGTCACTACAAGCTTTTAGTTGGGGTGCAAGTCTCCATATTCATTTAATGCCTTAGTCTATATTATTTGGATATTTGTTGGATGTTTTTATTTTGTTTTCTTGGATGATTTTATTTCTATTTTGGGTTGTAATATTTGGGCACCCCTATGGTGCCTACATTTAATGGATTAATCATTTGATTTTATTTTTAAATTTTTGTTTATTCTTATCTTGTTTTGATAATGATGTCGAACGAGCCTTTCTCTATGATAGATTGAGTGACGACATTCTTAAGGGAAAATTATCGTGTTTGGTCTTTGAGCCATAGATGCAGGGGAAGTCTGAGTACTCGTGGCATTGTAGATTTGAGATCGCTCTTATACCTATGGTGAAGTCTGAGTAGCCATATGGTTTGCCCTTATAGAGCTAAAATATAAGATGGCGGTTTGGTTTGATGCTTACAATAGCCAATATTGTGTGGTGAAAATGCGAAACAAACATCCCTCTCCGTCCTAAATTTTTTGTAAAAAATTAAGGGCATGATGTGAATGAGTTTGTAACAACGCTTTCCTCTTTATGTGACTCCAAAGTCTTTAGTTGGCAGTGTGTGGCAAATAGCTCCTTGTGTATCTAATAGGAAATGTATTTAAGCCCCCTTGAATAGTTTGCATGTCTTGTGTGCTAAGCTTAGTAATTTAATTCTCATGCTTACTTGTGTCATCTAGAACTTGCCCCGTTAGTTTCTCAAAACTAATTGTGATTATGCTTGGTTGGTGAAATGATCTTAAGCCATCTTTGCGAATATGGAAACCCACTTTAGCCTAAAGAGCCTACCCGTACATAGAATGGTATCCCTAGTCACTCATTTTGAGCTTTTAAACCTTTTGTTGGCAACCGCATTACAAGCCTTGAACCATTTAAATTTTACCCTTCTTTTGAACCCTATCCTTCTTAAACATGGAAATGCAACTTTAGGCCAAAAGCCTAAGTTGGGGGTGGTGAGTCTTGGAAGAGGTGACCTTGGGCCATAGTATTATGAGTGAATGCCTAATAGCTAAGCAAAGAGAGTAAGTGAAAAAGAAAAAGAAAGGAATCATCAAAAAATGGAAATATATAGATTGCACAAAAGAAATCAATGAGAAGAAAATGCTTTCAAAAAGATGGGTGAATCAAGATAATAAAAGTACGCACATGTGTAAGTCAGAAATAAATGAAGTGGCCCACGGTCTGAAGTTTAATCGAACAGTGTGATGTAGATATTCAAGGAGGGTGTAGTCACTTTGTTCCCAAATGATATCATACCCTTTCCCCGAGCCTACATTACAAGCTTGAAAAAGTCCTTCGAGATCTCCAATCAAGTGTGTTCGAATTAGTGACGATTGAAAATAAGGGCAAGCATATGGTATGATGCTTGTTCGCATTGAGAGATTCTTTTTTAGAGTGTGCTCCTGCACTTTAATCCCTTGTTGCATGATAGATACATTGGAGTATGGGACTTTCTTTTGAAAGGAGGCATGTAGACTAATTGAGGTGGGTGAAATTGTCATATTCCAAAAATGAGGCAAAAGAGTATAGTTGTGTCACTATTGATGGAGAGTCACTTCTAGAGAGTTAGTGGTTGTTGTTTTGTTATTCTTTAAAGTCTTTTGCATCCTTGAAAGTGTGATATAGTTTGAGTGGAGTTGTGAGAATAGTTTTTCCCATGCTTGAAGGCTAATTGTTGGTGCTAATTGAGTTCGAAATCATTATGATCATTTAGTTGTATGAATGTGCTGATAATTGCATAGTCTCATTGAGTAAAAAGTAGTGTTGCTTGAGGAAAAGCAAAGATTTAAGTTGGGTCTATTGGTGAGTGACAAATTTATCACTCATAGACATCCAAATTTATGCACTACTATTGCTAAAATTGTGTACATGAGCCTAATTTTCCATTGGAATGTACTAATTTCCAATTTTTGTGATATTGCAAGTCTTATGATGAAAATGAATGGAAATCATACTGAAAGGGAAGGAAAGTAGGAAAAAGGGGACAAAAGATGGAGAATAGGAGGCCCTCAGTTACCGCGATCGCGATCATGGTCAGTCAACCAGGGATTAGAAGACCCTCAGTTACCACGATCACGGTAAGATGGTACACGATCGCAAAAGCACGTTCGCGATCCAAAGAACGCGATCGCAATTGAGCGGCTAAATATCCAAGGGCAGTTTTGTCATTTCACGCAGCTAAGCCCAATTCTCAAAAGGGCAAAACCCTTACACAATTGAGGCATCTTCTAACCAATTTTCAAGATTATATTGAGAGAAACCCTAGTAAATTGGGGAAGAACAATTGTTGTTAAATTTTTCCTAGAAGATTTTTAGTTATAATTTGAGATTGAAGTTTTGGCTTTATTCTTGCGTTGTTATCAATAGATACATTCGGTAATAACTTTGGTATCTCTCTTTTATCAAATTTCATGAGTATCTAAATATTTATATTGGGGTTATGCTTTATTAGGGTGTTAAACTGTATGGGTACTGATTGTTAGTCCTAATTAGTAGCTATTGATGTTGGGTTTTGCTACTATGCTATAGTTGAAGTAATAATTGTGGGTGAAAACCCCAAATGACTTGGATCCCACATCATCCTTGAAAGAGGGATGTGAGTGATGAGTGGTAGTGAGCAACTATTTGATACTAGTTATTTTCCTTAGCATTGTCTTAGAAATAAGAATTTTATGTAAAGTAGCTAGGTTGATTGACACCATCCTAGAAATAGGGGTGTTGCGTTGAGGTTTTGGATTGATAAAATTATCACCCTCATGAGGTATTCGAAAGAATTCATGAGTGAAGTTTGGTGTGTTGTTGAAAGACTCGCATTAAAAGTTAAAATCTAGCCTACCCGAGTCTTTGGCTAAGAAATGGACTAACCCTCAAACACCCATGCATATATGACACCTAGGATAAGCATAACCTCAAGACTCTTATTTTATTAGATTCTAATCAATAATTGTTGTTCTCATTTAGTGTTACAAGTTAATTTTATTCAAACTGTGTTTTAAATCATACTCCCTAATTTAATTTATGTTTTGCGTTAAGTGTACATTGCGGGTCAACGCTTAGTGACTTTCAACATACATAGGATTCGAAGACTAAATTACACTCCCCGTGGATTCGATCCCAACCTAAGTTGGGTTATTATATTGACAACGATCGCCTTGCATCAAAATAATGACTTAAATTTAGTGTTATCATATAAAGGCTCATGTCCATCAATGCACCTTCAATCAAATAACATCAACGCCCTTAAGTGAAGAGTATAAAAGATTAATATTTGAGTTGGAATTGAGGTTAGGATCAGGGTGGTGTCTCGAGTTGGGGTCTATACATTGGTCTAAGTTCGTGTCAAAGGGTGGGATCTGGATGTGGTATCATTGTATTTACCAATATTATATCTAAAAGTTCTTGCGACTATATTTTCTTCTAACTTATAATTAAGTTCAAAAAAATAAGTAATTAAAAAAACCGGCCACTTATTAATATTTTTTTAGAAAACTTTTTCCTTCATACCAAATACATCCTATGTCATTTGTTCCCATTTATCCTAATCACTAGTTTTATAAGGCTCGTGCCAAGCCAGGGCCTAAACTCAAATAATTTAATATTTTATATAATAATATGATTAAATATATAAAATAATTACAACTCGCAAAAGCTCATAAATTAAAAAACATTAACATTTCTATGAGTTTATGAATATATATTCTATAGCTATAAATAGAAATATATTTCTTCGCATATATATTAAGTTTTAATTTTATTCATAATTTTACGTGGCAAGACTTTAAGCTAGTTGATATGGTAATTTAATCCAAGTGTTACATTAAATTAAGGAAAAAAAACTAAATTCATCAAAATGATCTTTGAGAATGTATTAACTCTTTATATTTAGTTTATGCTTAAGAATATTAATTCTCAATTAATCAAAAAAAGATATTATAAAAAATATCTGATCCTAATTGATACCACTACCTCAATTTTAATTTTATCAATAATTTAAACTTTCAATATTTAAAATATTTTATTGATAATTTCAAAAGTAAGATAAAATTGTCCATAAAAAAAATTCTATTCAATTAATAAAAAATAATTAGGAAATATTGAGAATCATACTCAATTCATCAGAAAAAAATATAATTTTATACAATTAGTTAAAAGATTTACCGATTAGTTAAACAACGGGGAAATCTAAACCATTTAGTTAATTATCAGCCTGAACTCTCACCTTATTGGTAGAGGTTTGATTCTCCACTTTGTAGTTTCCTCCGTATTTTTTATGTTTCCTAAAAAAAATTAGTTAAACAATTAAAATTTAAGCAAAAACTCAACAGTGATTTCTCACTTCATGACACACTACATACAAAGTTCCATTTGACAAGCAAAGAAAGAATGTAGTTTTATCTTTATCAATTACATGCCATAATTTTAGTAGATTAACAAATTAATTAAAATTATTAAAGTAGCCTTGTAAGGACTACCAAAATTTATTAATCTCTCTTCTATATATTAATTAAATAATAATAATAATAATAATAACAATAATAATAACAAGAATAATAATAACAATAATAATAATAACAATAATAAGATTCATAAGTAAGTCTGAACGCAGCGTGGCTTACCCCTGCTTGAAGATCCTGCTTATATGGTATCAAAGCATTTATATCCCGAGTGACTGGATCAGTAATAAAGGAATAAGAGATTTTTTTATTTTTATAAGTAGCTTGAAAACCATGTGCATCAAGATGCGTAAAAGGGTAAATAGCATTTATAAAAGGTGTTCCTAAACTAATAGAGGGGTATAATTGATTTTTTACTAGAAAGAAAAAATATGGAATGCAAGTCTTATTTTTACAGATATGTGCATTGGGCAATTTATAATTAATATCAAGAGTATGACCAGATGTCGATCTAATGATATGAGTAGTTTTTTGAAAATATCTAGTAGGGATTAAACCTTCTTGAATGCAACTAATATCTGCCCCACCATCAACCATGGTTATATTATTTATAGAGATATCATTATTAATTAATATGGAGCAATTAATATACCATTTATGGGCGGTAACAATCTGAATCATTCCTAAAAATAAATCATTTTTTAAATCAAGGGGTTGAATATTAATAGGATCAACAATTTCTTTACTTTTAGAATAAGAAGTAGAAGGAATATCATGAGGAAAATTATGATGAGAAGTATTTTCTTCAATTTTTGAAATTTTGTAATCACAAATCATTTGATTTTGTTTTAATGAAATAAATTCTCTTTTTAGATTTTTAACCTCGATTTTTAAATCATCAAAAGAAGTATCTCTACCAGGTGTTTTACTTAAAGCAAGGCATCGATTAACTTCGGCTAAAGAATAAGGCATATCATAACCATAAGTTTTATTAACTGCTTTAGAACTAGTTGAAATGCTATTAGCGGATTTTTTCGCAGCAAGATTAATAATTTTTTCACGAAGTTTATCGTCCGAAATTTTCTTCAATAATTCAAGAACATTTTCAGCAGTTAAAGTTTGGACTTTTAAATCTAAGTCTTCAAACTGAGACTGTAACCGATAAAACATGTTATCACAAGTACAAGAGTTACCAGGACAAACAGGGCAAGAATTTTTATTTTCATGATTACTATCAGAAGATTCAGGCAATTCAATATCATTTTCTGATTCAAATTCATAGTGGTAATCAGACTCAGAACTAGAAGTATATAACAAGCTATAAATTTGATCATGAAGATCATCAGAAAGTTCTAGAGACTTGATTTTTTGGAGCTTACAATTTGGAGCAATATGCTCAAACTGTTTACAGTTATAGCACTTGATTTTTGCTAAATCTCTCTTAGATCTATTTTTGGTAAATATGGAGGACTTGCGATGGATTTTTCTAGTTTCTCTTTCTTCTTTAGACCTATGACGATAATTCTTTTTCCTTTACTTAGATTGCCTATGAGTTTTTTGAGAGGTGGAAGCCTGTTGATTCATTCCAAATTGATCACAGAAGTCTCCTAGCTGAGATTTTTCTCTGAGCTTATTCATCTTAATTTGTCTATTCAATTTCAATTCATTGCATAAAGCTAAACCTTTGTCAGTGGTAGTTGCTATAAGCTGACCATAAGTATAATCTTTCCAGGGTATATCTACAGATGTTTTCCTAACCCTTTCTCCAAACAAAGTAGGGAGTCCATCTATGAACTTAGCCTTCCAATATTGTAAATTAGTTTCTGGTAAGTCCATAACTCGACTTAGAAAAATGTCTTTATACCACCTAAATTCGCCTAGGTGTCTACATCTAAGTCCATTAAGGAGAGTGCGAGTATTTTCGTATTGGTTAGTAAACCTACCTCCAAAATGCTCCATAATGGTTAACACGAGAGTATAGACAACGTCTTCTCTTTCTGCAGGTAGATCTCTTCCTAGATTGTCTTTTCCAGGTTTCTCAATTTTAGCACTGAAAATTTTTAATCTAGCTTCATCGGTTAAATAATTATCCCACCAACCACAGAGTTGGCCAGTAAAACCAGCAACAATCACTTTACAAACTGCAGAATCAATGCGTTTATCTTTATTTTCAGCAGATACCGTATTTTTTGCTATAGTAGAATACATAAGAATGCGATGAACTTGAATAGAGATTTGTTTTTCACTTAAACCATCTATATTCCATTCATAAATTGATTCTCCACAATAAAACGTATTCGTCAAATTCCACTCTCGCTCCTCTAGCAGAACATCTTGAGGAGTTGGTTGTGGCTAATACATAGTAGTCATTCTTGGAAGATCAGCATATTTTCTAGGTTATTTTTTAATCACGTCTCTGAGCTTATTAAGCTCTGATTAATTGCTATCAATAGCAGGAGAAGAATCATTTTTGAAAGAATTTTCAAAACTCTGTAACTCAGAAAACCCAAGTGTCAGGGAAGTTAATCTCTTCCCATCTTATGGGTCTCCTGGTACTGACTTTGGATTTTATGAAATTGGTTTCTATAAGAATGGTATAATCAGAAGGGTCTTCAGTCAACTTACATTTAGGATCCATAGTAGTCATAAGACGGTAATAAATGCGATAAGATATTCCTATAAGCTCAGATCCGTGTGCATAATTATAACTATTAGTTTTAACATTTAAGGTTAAAACATCAAGAATATTTCTAGCAGTCAATGATAATTGTAGATTTGGTTGAACATTAAAATATACTGGACCATAAGTAAGAGTTGATTCTATAGTTCCTATAAGAAATTGTCGAAAATTTAGATTTCTAGCATCACGTAAAGCAGCTAAAAATGTTTCAGGCAAACCTCTCAGAGTAAGCGGCTTAAAAGCAATTTGTACCAGACCAATATGCATGAAACTATAATAATTTTTAAAAGTATCAATGTCCTTTTTATTAAGCAAGTGAATAGTTTGTACATCAGCATTTAAAGCAATAGATTGTTCAGTAGTTTTAACTATCTGTTTATGCAGAATTTTATCAAAATAACTGTACTCATAAATAGTATTAACTTTGATTTTTTGAAGAGTCCATTTATTTAATAAATCAAGATTTTGAGGTAATTCTACCTCTTCAAGTTTAGTACTTTTTGTACTTACTTCTCCCAGATCCATTGAAAAGAGAATTCATGTAGGAGACCCATAAGATGGGAAGAGATTAACTTCCTGACACTTGGGTTTTAAATTCGGTCGTTTCTCCAAAACAACTTGTAGAATAAGTGACCAATTCAGAGTTAACTCATGTAACTCAAAATCATATAAGTAGGATCTTCAAGCAGAGGTAAGCCACGCTACGTTCAGACTTACTTATGAATAACAGCTTAAGCTTTAGTCGAAATATCGAGCCAAAAGCACCAATCAAAATATAAGCAAATGTCAAATAGTTTAATAACTGTATGGAAATCTTTTACCCAAACATGAAGCATGTCGGAGACTTAATAAGCATAGGTTGAACCCATGTGTCTAGAAGTTCTAATTGTGCAAAAATCGTCCTTTTTCTTTATCTCAAATTACTGGGCTAAAGAGGCACAACTTACTAGACGGAGTCACTGAGACAAAACCAACCTAAAACATATTAAACTCGATTGTTCCTCTATTTTGGAACCAAGTTAAAAGCTATAGAAACATCACTCATATTCAGATAAAGTTTGGATACTTTATAATTATCAAATAATAGAAGTTAGATTTTAAACATAGACGTGACAATTTTCTTAGCCGGACATGGTCACGGCTGGTAAGAAGAATTAGTATAAAAAGTAGTTTAAAAGAAGAGTAGCTATGTACCTTAAAGCTGGCCGGATGTAAGGCCTGAACAGTATGTAATAGTGGTTATTCGCCTTTTATTTATCATCAGAATATATTACAAAAGTAGATAGAAGGGAGATGGTAGACATAGAGAGAGAAGGGGAAGGAAATAATAATAATAATAATAATAATAATAATAACCAAATAAGCAGAATCTTAAAGAAGGGGTAAACCACGTTGCGTTCAGACTTACTTATAAATATCGGCTTAAGCTTTAGTCAAAATATCGAGCCAAAAGCACCAATCGAAATATAAGCAAATGTCAAATAGCTTAATCACAGTATGGAAATCTTTTACCCAAACATGGGGCCTGTCAGAGACTTAATAAACTTAGGTTGAAACCATGTGTCTAGAAGTTCTAATTGTGCAAAATCGCCCTTTTTGTTTAACTCAAATTACTGGGCTAAAGAGGCACAACTTACTAGACGGAGTCACTGAGACAAAGCCAACCTAAAACATATTTAGCTCGACTGTACCACCATTTTGGAACCAAATTAGAAGCTATAGAAACATTTCTCATATTTAGATAAAGTCTGGATATTTCATAATTATCTAATAATAGAAGTTAGATTTTAAACATAGACATGAGAATTTTCTTAGCCGGACATGGTCACGTCTGGTAAGAAGAAATAGTATAAAAAGTAGTTAAAAAAAAGAATAGTTATGTACCTTAAAGCTGGCCGGATGTAAGGCCTGAACAGTATGTAATAGTGGTTATTCGCCTTTTATTTACCTTCTGAATATATTACAAAAGTAGATAGAAAGGAGAGGGTAGACGTAGAGAGAGAAGGGAAAGGAAAACTTTTGCCTCTCTAACATGAATGAGGCATCTATTTATAATAAAAAAAAGAATCTTGCACAGTATATAATGGGGCCCAGTGCACAGTGTTTTTAATAAAACAAGCATAGTAATAGTATTTTAATAATTCTTGTGGTGCTATCACCCCGAGCTTGAGCTTTTCAAATGTGGCCTAATATAGACCTGCTTTCTATCATTTTTTGTCTTTTTCTTTTTTCTTTAACTGAGAGAGAAGGGCTTCGGTTTGTTCCAATTCTGCATCTGTGAGAATGTGTGCTGAAGGTAGTGGTTGTGAATCAAGACCATCTTCCGTATTTTCTGCTTCTTCGCTTGTGATGTTTTTCATCGATGTGTCTAAATTTTGTTCTACCATTTTTATCAATTTACTCCAAACCTCTGCTGAGTATTTTTCAATCATTTCCAATTTGTCACCTTCTTAAACTGAGATTCTTCTGGAGATGTAGTTTAGACCTTTGTCATCGATAATTTCCTTTTGTGGAGCATGAGCATTTTCGACGTTTTTTCTGATAATGGTTTCACACAATTCTTTGCCATAGGGGACCTTTGTAATTGGGTCAATATGAGTCAATTTATCCCAGAAGTTACAATAAAATACCCTATATAGGCCGGGTATCTGTTCTTTGGTGAATCCAAATTCAACACTCCATTTATGAATCCATGAAATGGAAAATTCTATAAAAAGGTACATTTGATTGATGGTGTCTAATTTACAACAAGTTTCGATAGATATAAATCAGTGAGAAATGTGAATACTTCTTCCATTCTTGGTAGAGGTGAAAGTATTCTGACGACAGGATTTTAACGGTGGGGCCATGATATGACCACCATTGGATAAACCAGTTGGGAATTTGATTTTCAAAGACTTTTGCACAAACCTTTAGAAACCAAGTATGCGAGTGTTTAGAATTATTGTAATAAAGAGCTTGAGTAAAAGCTTTAATATAATCCCAGTAGGTAAAAACGACTTTTGAATCTTTCATGGTTAAGTATCTTTCAGCCATGGAGGTTGTGGCCCAATCTTCAATAGAAAGAAGTCTTTTAATCACCATTTTAGAATAGCCATGCACATATTCAGTCGTTGCTCCGACCAATTGATGATGTTTTATTTCTGCGCTACCAGTGGCGACTAAAATATTTTCATAATAAGCTCTTGTTTTAAATGATTCTCCTTCAAAATAGAGATGTGTTAATAAATGTTTTTGGAGCAATCTCTATGGATCCTCCCATTTGCATATTTGAGAGTTTTCAACAAGTAGTATCAATTCCCTTTCTTCGAGCTTTTCATAATTGGGCTTATCAGTAGTATTTTCTTAAGCAATTGCTACAAATGAATTAGTTTTTTTAGCAGATATATAGGATTGTATTTGTTCCTATAAAGGATGATCTTCTGGAATATCATCCAAACAGATTGAAGGGCTTATATTCAGAGTTGTTGAAGATGATGGTTCTGCAATATGTTGTATTTTCATATTTATCAAACTCATATTTCCTCTTTGTAATACAGCAAAATTCGAAGAGCTTGAAGCATATGAGGATCCTCTTCCTCTAGTGTTTTGACTTTGGTTGCTGCCATTATTTCCTCTTCCTCGGACCAGCAGCCATGGGGGGTCGGTAACCATACTGCAAGTATGCAATGAAATTAGAATCTATCAAAGTAACAGTCAATGTCCACCCAATTAATTTCATCACGTATATCTTCCTAGTTTGGAAGAAATAAATTTTCTTGTATTAAATCATGAACAAGTTTTTCTAAGATAACAAAATGTACATCTTCGTAAAGAAGAATGCATTTTATGATAGTGATAACTAATTTTTCAGAAAGGTAGAAAGTATAGTAATTCATTCTCTCTGGTTTTTGTTTTTGTCCCAAAGTAACCTGCAATTTTATTTTTTTTATGAATTATTAAGGTATTCGCGAGATAGAATATCAGGTAAAGAATTTTCACTACCCTTTTTATATTGTATTTCAAAATCAAAAGGGGCTAATTGAGCTTACCATCTTGCAAAAATTAACTTGGAAGCATCATGTTTAAAGTCTTTATAAAACATATACTTAATAGATTGTGCATCAGTTCTAACAACAAATTTTTGATTATATAAATCATCTTGCAATTTTAAAATGCATTTAACAATAGTTAACATCTCATGAGTCACTGAGGCGTATTTTTTCTGACTATCAGACCATTTTTCGGAATGAAATCTAATAAGACTTTCAGAATTAATATGGGGATTTACTTGTTTAAGAATTCCACCATAACCAATGTTTGAAGCGTCAGTCTCGACAATTTTTAACCATGCAGGAGTTGCTAGAGTTACACAAGGTAAGGACTCAACACGTTTTTTAATTAGTTGGACTAGCTTAGTGTGAGAGTCAGTCCACGGCTCTTTGTAGTTCTTTTTTAATCTATCATACAAAGGTGCCAAATCACGAGATAAGTTCTGATAGAAAGGGGGAATATAATTGAGACTGCCCAAAAAATTTTATAATTGAGTTTTATCAGTAATAATATCAGGAATTTTTTTAAAAAAATCTGAAGACCTTTGAATTGGCTCAATTTTTCCTTTAGAAATATTATGCCCAAGAAATCGAATACTAGTCTGAAATAACGACATTTTTGGTTTAGAAATAACCAGACCATTTTGCATCACAATTTGTTTGAAAATATTCAAGTGCTTAAAATGTAATTCTATTGTTTTAGAAAAACAATAATATCATCTATATAAACAATTATAAATTCCATGTAGAGATTAAATATATCATTCATGATTTTTTGGAATTCAGAAAAAGCATTTTTCAAACCAAAAGGCATAACATTCCATTCATATTGCCTAAAAGGCACATTGAAAACAGTTCTATAAGTATGTTTATCATCAATACGAATTTTTCAATAACCAGATTTTAAATCAAATTTTGAAAATATGCTGGCATCATATAGTCTAGATAGCAAGCCTTTTTTATTGGGTATTGGATACCTAATCCATTTCAAAACTTTATTCAAAGGTTTGTAATTAATAACAAGTCTAGGCGTACCTCGTTCTTTTTCAGCAGCATTGTTAACATAAAATGCTGTGCATGACCATAGGGATTTAGAAGGTTTAATAACACCCTTTTCTTGAAGATTATCAATCTCCTTTTTACAGAATTCTTCTAATTCTGCATTCATTTGACAGGGTCGGGATTTTGTTGGAATATTGGCTTCGCTGAAATCATTTTCATAAGGAAGAGAAACAACATGTTCTTTTCTTTTCCAAAAAGCATTTGGATGGTCTGCACAAATATCAGTAATTAATTGGCTCGAGATTATTTTTATTTTTCTTGTATTTTCACAGAACTCAGCGTATTTTGAACATTCATACTCATAATTTCAAATTGTAAGAAGTTCAATTGAGTTTGTTTTATGTCATTCAAAGCATTTATATCCCGAGTGATTGGATCAGTAATAAAGGAATAAGAGATTTTTTTATTTTTATAAGTAGCTTGAAAACCATGTGCATCAAGATGCATAAAAGGATAAATAGCATTTATAAAAGGTGTTCCTAAAATAATAGAGGGTATAATTAATTTTTTACTAGAAAGAAAAATGTGGAATGCAAGTCTTGTTTTTACAGATATGTGCATTGGGCAATTTATAATTAATATCAAGAGTATGACCAGATGCCGGTCTAAAGATATGAGTAGTTTTTTGATAATATCTAGTAGGGATTGAACCTTCTTGAATGCAATTAACATCTGCCCACTATCAATCATGGCTATATTATTTATAGAGATATCATTATTAATTAATATGAAATAATTAATATACCATTTATGGGCGGTAACAATTTGCATCATTCCTAAAAACAAATCCTTTTTTAAATCAAGGGGTTGAATATTATAATCAATATCAGGTTCAACAATTTCTTTACTTTTCGAATAAGAAGTAGAAGGAATATCATGAGGAAAATTATGATGAGAAGTATTTTCTTCAATTTTTGAAATTCTGTGATCACAAATCATTTGATTTTGTTTTAATGAAATAATTTCTCTTTTTAGATTTTCAACCTCGATTTTTAAATCATCAAAAGAAGTATCTACCAGGTGTTTTACTTAAAGCAAGGCGTCGATTAACTTCAGCTAAAGAATAAGGCATATCATAATCATAAGTTTTATTAACTGCTTTAGAACTAGTTGAAATGCTATAAGCGGATTTTTTCGCAGCAAGATTAATATTTTTTTCACGAAGTTTATCGTCCGAAATTTCCTTCAATAATTCAAGAACATTTTCAGCAGTTAAAGTTTGGACTTTTAAATCTAAGTCTTCAAACTGAGATTGTAACCGAAAAAATATGTTATCATAAGTACAAGAGTTACCAGGACAATCAGGGCAAGAATTTTCATTTTCATGATTACTATCAGAAGATTCAGGTAGTTCAATATCATTTTCTGGTTCAGATTCATAGTGGTAATCAGACTCAGAACCAGAAGTATATAACAAGCCATAAATTTGATCATGAAGATCATCAGAAAGTTCTAAAGACTTGATTTTTTGTAGCTTACAATTTGGAGCAATATACCCAAACTGTTTACAGTTATAGCACTTGATTTTTGCTAAATCTCTCTTAGATCTATTTTTGGTAATTCTGGAGGACTTTCAAAGGATTTTTCTAGTTTCTCTTTCTTTTTTAGACCAATGAAGGTAATTCATTTTCCTATACTTAGATTGCCTATGAATTTTTTGAGAGGTGGAAGCCTGTTGATTCATTTCAAATTGATCACAGAAGTCTTCTAGCTGCGATCTTTCTCTGAGCTTATTCATCTTAATTTGTCTATTTAATTTCAATTCATTGCATAAAGCTAAACCTTCGTCAGTGGTAGTTGCTATAAACTGACCATAAGTATAATCTTTCCAGGGTATATCTACAGATGTTCCCCTAAGTTTTTTTTCTAACCCTTTCACCAAACAAAGGAGGGAGTCCATCTATGAACTTAGCCTTTCAATATTGTAAATTAGTTTCCGGTAAGTCCTTAACTCGACTTAGAAAAGTGTCTTTATACCACCTAAATTCGCCTAAGTGTCTACATCTAAGTCTATTAAGGAGAGTGCGAGTATTTTCGTATTGGTTAGTAAACCTACCTCCAAAATACTCTATAACGGTTAACATAAGAGTATAGACAACGTCTTCTCTATCTACAGGTAGATCTCTCCCTTGATTGTCTTTTCCATGTTTCTCAGTTTTAGCGGTGAAGATTTTTAATCTAGCTTCATCGGTTAAATGATTGTCCCACCAACCACGGAGTTGGCCAGTAAAATCAGCAACAATCATTTTACAAACTGCAGAATCAGTGCGTTTATCTTTATTTTCAGCAGATGCCGTATTTTTTGCTATAGTAGAATACATAAGCATGCGATGAACTTGAATAGAGATTTGTTTTTCACTTAAACCATCTATATTCCATTCATAAATTGATTCTCCACAATAAAACGTATTCGTCAAATTCCACTCTCGCTCCTCTAGCAGAACATCTTGAGGAGTTGGTCGTGGATAATACGTAGTAGTCATTCTTGGAAGATCAACGTATTTTCTAGGTTGTTTTTTGATCATGCCTCTAAGCTTATTAAGCTCTGAGTAAATGCTATCAATAGCAGGAGAAGAATCATTTTTGAAAGTATTTTCAAAATTCTGTAACTCAGAAAATTCGTTAGAAAAATCCATTGGATTGATATTTAATTTTGAAAATTTTTTGCCAAGTAATTTTTCTAGTGTTTCTACATGAGAGGGTTTTGTAAATCCTTCAATATCAGGGGGCCTTTGAAAACAAGGTTTGATAGTCAATTCTTCAGACTTATTTTCTAAAGTAGAAGCAATATTAGAAGCTTTTGGACCATCATTAAAATTTTTGACTATTTTAATCAATTCATCAAGTTTTTTTCAAGAGAGGACATATGCTCCCCAAGAACTTTCACATAAAGACTCAAATAATTATTTTGAGCAATCAACTTATTAATTTCGGTAATAGCGATTTGACCAACATCATTATCAATGAATTTTTGGAATGTAGAATAAGTAATACTCGTATTATTAGGAAGTATGAAAGGTGACTGGGGTGGATAAACACATTCAATAATATTACCACTAACATCTTGGTAAGTTCTTTCTATCACATTAATATATTTAGGCAAATAAGTAGATATAAACCATGGCGCAAAACAAATAATCTGATTATGTAATGCACACGTTTCATAGAATTCTTCAGAAATATTTTTCATATCATCAGGACTATATGTTTCAAAAAACCATATTCTAAAGTTTTTTTCAGTTTTCACCAAAGAAATATTTTCTAATATAATTTTTTGTCGGGGAACCAGGACTAAAATATATTTGATGTGGAATTATTTAAACACTGTTGTCATCAAATTCCATCTCTGAAGGAGTTGAATTGTCTTTTTCAAAAATATTATCATTATCTTGAACTATATGAGTCTTAGGATTGATTTTAACTTTTTCAACATTTCTAAAAGAATTTTGCAAATCTGCAGAGCTTAAAGTATGCAATGACGCAACGCGATTTCTAGCTGGGCCATAAACAGGTGGTTCAATAGGAGCAATATATTGTCTAGTAGGCATACTATGAGACATAGCAAAGGAATTTCGATAAGAGATGGTAGAATTGTCATCAAATTGAAGACAAATCTTTCCATTTAAGTTTTAAGTTACATGAGCTAACTCTGAATTGGTCACTTATTCTACAAGTTGTTTTGGAGAAACGACCGAATTTAAAACCCAAGTGTCAAGGAAGTTAATCTCTTCCCATCTTATGGGTCTCCTGGTACTGACTTTGGATTTTAAGAAATTGATTTCTATAAGAATGGTATAATCAGAAGGGTCTTCAGTCAATTTACATTTAGGAGCCATAGTAGTCATAAGACGGTAATAAACGCAATAAGATATTCCTATAAGCTCAGATCCGGGGGCATAATTATAACCATTGGTTTTATCATTTAAGGTTAAAACATCAAGAATATTTCTATCAATCAAAGATAATTATAGATTTGGTTAAACATTAAAGTATACTGGACCATAAGCAAGAGTTGATCCTATAGTTCCCATAAGAGATTGTCTAAAATTTAGATTTCTAGCATCTCGTAGAGCAGCTAAAAATGTTTCAGGCAAACCACTCAGAGTAAGAGGTTTAAAAGCAATTTGTACCAGACCAATATGCATGAAACTGTAATGATTTTTAAAAGTATTAATGTCCTTTTTATTTAGCAAGTGAATAGTTTGTTCATGAACATTTAAAGCAATAGATTGTTCAGTAGTTTTAACTATCTATTTTTGCAGAATTTTATCAAAATAACCGTACTCATAAATAGTATTAACTTTGATTTTTGGAAGATTCCACTTATTTAATAAATCAAGATTTTGAGGTAATTCTACCTCTTCAAGTTTAGTACTTTTTGTACTTATCCCAGATCCATTAAAAAGAGAATTCATGCCTATGTCTTAAATCATCACACCTTTTCTCAGATAACTATGAAATAACCAGGCTCTGATACCATATAAGCAGGATCTTAAAGCAAGGGTAAGCCACGCTGCGTTCAGACTTACTTATAAATATCGGTTTAAGCTTTAGTCAAAATATCAAGCCAAAAGCACCAATCGAAATATAAACAAATGTCAAATAACTTAATAATTGTATGAAAATCTTTTACCCAAACATGGGGCCTGCCAGAGACTTAATAAACTTAAGTTGAACCCATGTGTCTAGAAGTTCTAATTGTGCAAAATTGCCCTTTTCTTTAACTCAAATTATTGGGCTAAAGAGGTACAACTTACTAGACGGAGTCACTGAGACAAAGCCAACCTAAAACATATTAAACTCGACTGTATCACCATTTTTGAAACCAAATTAGAAGCTATAGAAACATTTCTCATATTTAGATAAAGTCTGGATATTTCATAATTATCTAATAATAGAAGTTAGATTTTAAACATAGACATGAGAATTTTCTTAGCCGGACATGGTCACGGCTGGTAAGAAGAAGTAGTATAAAAAGTAGTTAAAAAAATAGTTATGTACCTTAAAGCCGGACATATGTAAGGCCTAAACAGTATGTAATAGTGTCTATTCACCTTTTATTTATCTTCTGAATATATTACAAAAGTAGATTGAAGGGAGCGGGTAGACGTAGAGAGAGAAGGAGAAGGAAAACTTCTGCCTCTCTAACATGAATGAGGCATCTATTTATAAAAAAAAAAGAATCTTGCACAGTATATAATGGGGCCATGTGCACAGTGTTTTTAATAAAACAAGCATAGTAATAGTATTTTAATAATTCTTGTGGTGTTGTCACCTCGAGCTTGAGCTTTTCAAATGGGGCCTAATATAGACCTGTTTTCTATCATTTTTTGTCTTTTTCTTTTTTCTTTAACTAAGAGAGAAGGGCTTCGATTTGTTCCAATTCTGCATCTGTGAGAATGTGTGCTGAAGGTAATGGTTGTGAATCAAGACCATCTTCCGTATTTTCTGCTTCTTCACTTGTGATGCTTTTCATCGATGTGTCTGAATTTTGTTCTACCATTTTTATCAATTTACTCCGATCCCCTGCTAAGTATTTTACAATCATTTTCAATTTGTCACCTTCTTGAACTGAGATTCTTCTAGAGATGTAGTTTATACCTTTGTCATCGATAATTTTCTTTTGTGGAGCGTGAGCATTTTTGACATTTTTTCTGATAATGGTTTCACGCAATTCTTTACCATAGGGTATTTGTTCTTTGGTGAATCCAAATTCAACACTCCACTTATGAATCCATGGAATGGAAAATTCTATAAAAAAGTACATTTGATCGATGGTGTCTAATTTACAGACATGTTTCGATAGATATAAATCAGTGAGAAATGGTGAATGCTTCTTCCATTCTTGGTAGAGATGAAAGTATTCTGATGGCAGGATTTTAACGGTGGGGCCATGATATGACCACCATTGGATAAACCAATTGGGAATTTGATTTTCAATGACTTTTGCACAAACCTTTAGAAACCAAGTATGCGAGTGTTTAGAATTACTGTAATAAAGAGCTTGAGTAAAAGCTTTAATATAATCCCAGTAGGTAAAAGTGACTTTTGAATCTTTCATGGTTAAGTATTTTCCAGCCATGGAGGTTGTGGCCCAATCTTCAATAGAAAGGAGTTTTTTAGTAGTAGTAGTAGTAGTAATAGTAGTAGTGGTGCTGGTGGTGCTGGTGGTGCTGGTGGTGCTGGTGGTGGTTGTAATAAAGAGCTTGAGTAATAGCTTTAATATAATCCCAGTAGGTAAAAACGACTTTTGAATCTTTCATGGTTAAGTATCTTTCAGCCATGGAGGTTGTGGCCCAATCTTCAATAGAAAAGAGTTTTTAAGTAGTACTAGTAGTGGTGGTAGTAGTAGTAGTGGTGGTGATGGTGGTGGTGGTGGCTATAATAAAGAGCTTGAGTAAAAGCTTTAATATAATCCCAGCAGCAGCAACAACAGTAACAAGCTTTATGCAGTGTTTGTTACAGGGTTACAAAAAGAAAGAAAAAATTGAATTTGAGTGTAGAGGTTATATTAGGAAACAAAAAAACCCATTCTTGTTTGGATACCCACATTTATAGGCAACCTCTTTTTCTTTTTTCTCCCAAAAACATTTACATGTGAAAATATGTTAAGTTTGACATGAAAAATTTCAATGTCTGCTATTGATTAGAGGTGTTCATGGGTTGGTTTGGATCGGTTATTGGTCAAAATTATAACCAAATCAACTTAGTCGATTTTTAAATTTCTAAAACCAAACCAAACCAACACAAAAAAATAACCGTCGGTTTGGTTCTTATCGGTTTAGTTCGGTTCGGTTCGGTTCGATTTTTTGGTTTATAACTTTAGTTAATGATAAATGTTGAAATTTTTCTTAAAAATATTTAATCCAACATATGAGATGTCAATCGAGTGTTGTTCCTCAACCGTGAAACTAAGATGTCAATTTAGTGTTATACTTAGGCAAAACCATGAACAACACCATACAAATGCTCCAACAAAAGTATTTCGAAACTACATATAAGAGAATGATATGATAAACCCCCCAAAAGGTAAACACATAATTTTTTTGCTCAATAGGGACCAAAGAGAAAGTTCAAAACTAGTGATTAACTATAGTCTAATAAAACTCACCTATAAAATCCCATAGACAACAAAATAATTTTCACAATTAGTATCATTTGTCATTCAAAGTGCGAAAATCATATAGAATCTATAACGTACCATCAACTAGATGGAGACATATGACTAAAAGTGTTATGACTAAAGTTAAATTCATGATTAAAATTTAAAATATAAAAAATATTTATATTTTATTTATGAATAATATATAAATAATTTATATATGCATATATATGTGTGTGTGTATATATATATATATAATTTTCATCAGTTCGGTTTGATTATTTTAGAATAAAACCAAAATCAAACCACATAAATATCGGTTTTAAAAATTTAAAACAAAATAATCAAACCACATAAGTATCGATTTTAAAAATTTAAAATCAAACCAAACCTAATCAAATATCGATTTTTTTAATCGATTTGATTTGGTTCGTGGTTGCGGAACACCCCTTGACTTTGCATTGATTGTATAGTCGAAGCGAGTCAACTCTACCGAGTTAAAGCCCCAACTGTTTGACCCGTGAAATTACAACTTGGGTCATATGTCCTTTTCTAGCCAAAAGTCCATTTGTATCACTTTCCCTTTTGATCATCTTCATTTTCTTCTCTATTTTCGCCCCCAAGTTTATTTATTTTCCCCTCACGATGGGATCTATGCTCCGGATGAATCGCCTTGTAAGTCCCCATAAACCCTAACTATTTTTTTAAACCAATTTTGACTTTGAAATGATTGAGAAATAGTGTAGTTGGAGTGGTTTTTGGGGTTTACATGTTGTTAATTAGCTTGTAATTATGTTATCGTTAATTTTGACTTTGAAATGATTGTTGAATTTTAGCTCATTTTGTTTATCTAATGATTGATTTTAAGTGTTTAATTAACTTCATCAATTAATTTAGAATAACACTAAACCAAATAATTGCAATATTCGACAAGTGAGGATTGCTCAGTCACAAGGTTATTATTAGTTTATGGAGAGAAGTGGGCTTTGGAATGATTTTTAAGAATGATAAATATGTAAACTAACTCAAATCGTAATCGATCAACTATTTTTATAGATAGAAAAGTGGCAGTTAATTTGCTTCTCTTGTGACAGTGTGTTCGTCAAAATTGTGAATTTGTGATGAATGTCGACTTTCAGTTCAGTTTTGCACATTCTTTTATTTATCGAGATGACTTATTTTTGGTTTTATCTAGCTCAGATAAATTGATCTAGAATACCCTAAAATGAATAATTGAAACTGCTGGTGAGTTAATGTTGGTATCTTTTTTGAATTTGATAGTTAAATTTTCGTCAAGCAAGGTTATTTAGTTATTGGATAATGGAATGCAGTAGGACGTGAGAATTATTCTTTGTAAATGAATCCTAGCTACTTTATTTTCCTTTAAAAAAAAAAAAAATGACTTTTAATGGCTGAATTGTTAATTGGCTTTTTTTATTTGCTTCGCTTGTGATAGTGTATTCAAAGTTCATGATGAATCATTAATTATTTTTTATGGTTTGAATTTTGGGGATGAATGTTGAATTTAAGCTCGTTTTGCACGTTCTTTAACGATTGAATTAAGTGTTTAATTAGCTCAAATCAATTAATTTAGAATACCCTAGACCAAAATATTGCATCACTTTCCCTTCTTGATCATCATACCTTCTTCTCTATTTTCGCCCCAAAAATTTTTCTCACACGATGGGATCTATTCTCTGGATGCATCGTCTTGTAAGTCCCCATAAACCCTGGCTACTTTTTTTTTAGAACAAATTGACTTTGAAATGATTGAAAAATAGTGTAGTGGAGTGTTTTTTTATGGTTTACATGTTGTTAATGAGCTTGTGATAATGTTATCGTTAATTATTTTTCTTATGGTTTGAGTTTTTGGGATGAATGTTGAATTTCAGCTTATTTTGCACATTCTTTAATGATTGATTTAAGTGTTTAACTGGCTCAAATCAATTTATTTACAATAACATAACCCGAATAATTGAAATTGCCGGTGAGTTAATGTTGGTATTTTTAGTGAATTTGATAGTTAAATTTTCGTAGAGCAAGGTTATTAGTTATTGGACAGCGGAATACAGTGGAATTTGGGAATGTTTTTTTTTTGTAAATGAACCATAGCTAGTTTTTACCAATTTTGACTTTGAAAATAGTCTAGTGGAGTGTTTTGTGTGGTTTACAAGTTGTTAATTAGTTCTTTTGTTTGCTTCTCTTGTGTTAATGTATTCAAAGTTTATGATGAATTATTTGTTATCTTCTTATGGTTTGAGTTTTTGGGATGAATGTTGAATTTCAGCTAGTTTATTTATCCTAACCATTGATTTAAGTGTTTAGCTAGCTCAAATAAACTAATTTAACTATTTATTTGCAAAGTGCATAAACAATTTAGATTGAGCAAACAGATCTTGCAAAATCAAGATCCCCCATTTTATGAAGTTTTCCGTTTACTCATAAAATTAACTTTCAGCTATTGTTTTATGAATTGAGAAATTCGCTGTATGAAACCCATTCTCAGCAAGCTTTTCATTCCCTGCAACTATAGTCATAAAATTGCCAAAAAGACTTCATTTAAACTAGTCAAATAGAAACTTGTGTGTAAGAACTAGAAGAGGTATGCTTCCAAATTAAAGAGTAGTATTTAATAGTTTTTGATACTTGCCCTTCAACTATAGTCATAAATCTAGCAAAACACTTTGAAGGAGTTGGGTTCCTAGGGAGTTCATTCCGGATGGAAATGACAAAATTTAGAGGAAAAGAAATTCAATGAATTTGGGTGTAAGACAAAAATGACCCTCCATTTAATGTGCCAACAATGTGCTGCCAGGGACATTTAAGGAAAAGATAAAATGGGATGATGCTAACATACTACCTTCATGTAGTGTGTTAACAAAATCATACACACACACACACACTAGTTTAGGGTACACGCCTCGCGCGTGTATTTCAATTTTATAAAATCACTTCGATATTATAAAAGAAAATATGTCTTGATTAATAAATAAATATAATTTTATTAAATGCAAAAAACACTTGAATAGAAAATTATTATGTTCATACAAAAATATATAACAACATTAAAAAACATTATAAACTAAATTAAGAAAACTACCCATGCTATAGAAGGACAAAAAAAATACTATCTGTGGAAAAAATTAAGACGGATTGTTGATGAAGGGGTATGAGAACCATTGCTTTAAAGTTGTACATAACATGTTTGTTTAAAATAGTTTTGGGTTTAAGGTTGATTTAGCCATTTATGGCAGTGAACAATACTTTTCATAAAGGAGGATTTTAGTCGTTTACAATAGTATTGACTTAATTTTATAACTAAAAAAAGGGCAACCCTATGCACTAAAGCTCCTGCTATGTGTAGGGTTCGGGGAAGGGCCCCACCACAAGGGTTATTGTACGCAGCTTTACCTGCATTTCTGTCAGAGACTGTTTTCAAGGCTTGAACTCGTGACCTCCTTGTCACATGGCAGCAACTTTATCTGTTACTCCAAGGCTCCCCTTCTGACTTAGTTTTATAACTAAAAAGTAATAAATGACTATTATCGAAGCTAATTAAGAAAAAAAAGCCGTAGACTTTACCATATATTAATTATAATTTACTCCCCATGTATTAGGATAAATGACTATTAGAGAAGCTAATTAAAAAGAAAAAAGAAAAATCCGTTGAATAAAACCATTTAGAATTTTACTTTACCATTTATTAATTATATTACTCCCTATATATTTGGAGTCTTCCTATATATTTTAAAAGTTTATATTCACGTTTTGAAGAGAACTTCCCATATATTTATTTTTTATATATTTAGGAGTCTTCTCATATATTTTATAAAATAATAATTTTAAAAATAGTAAAAAGGCAATTTTATCTATTGCCGAGTCTTTGGATGAAGGACAAAAAATTCAAAGAACATTTTTAAGGACTTTCACACTTTTAATAAAGTATAGATATATTTATCTAAAAATTTCACTGTTTCATGCGCCAAATGGCACTTTGAGATTGCATTAGGAAAAACGATTATGCATCTTTTGTGGTCGTTTCTTGTACTAAAAAAAATGATAAACAATTAGTCGGTTTTGGGCACTTGTTATCGTTTCAGCCTGTGGTTGTCCGTCGGGTTCTCGATCTTTTTTCAAAGAAAATCACTCTAGTCAAACTAGGGTAGAGCGAAACCAAATCTCATGAACTAGGCATGCTGACCGAGGAGATTCGGTAGCTAAGGGGTATCGGTCCCATTAGCAAGACCGCCTTGTGTCGAAAGAGCCCCCGGCCCGAAAAGACAACCATACCCTATGTGTTATGTGTGAAAGACGTAGGTGTCGGAAGAAACATGCCGTTGCCCCCAAAATAGGATAGCTAATAAACTATGTATTTTGAAGGATGGTCGGTCTACTTTCATTCGATGTGATTTTGAACTGCCCGTACAACTTTGAATGTGGTGTCACAACTTCACCAGCATCTAGAAAAGAGTCGTATGGTGGCATTTGAGGAATTTGTCGTCGCTAATAGACATGAAAGGACATCACACACTAATAGAAGCCTTTACGAGACAACGCTAGGATGATTTTCAGATTTTGGTATGTCAAGTTGATCCCAACTATGGAAGAAATTCGAGATCTATTTGATGGTATCATGAGTGTTCGTAAAAGAGGACAGTGCGCCGAAGCACCTACTCATTCCAAACAAACCGACAACGGATGAAATTGTTGAGTACCTTGGTTTGTATAAAGCAGCATGCTCACGGATAACAAAGTCTACATAGGTTTCAGTGATCTATACACTAGCTATGTTGCTGTGGAAGGGTATTGGCATCACTAATTCAAGTTTTCGTCTTACCAAGACTGGATAAAGCTAGACCCCTAGAATTCGCGATTGCCTTCTTAGGAGTTATGGTGTGCCCCCAGCCCGATTCTCACAACACATACGCGAGTCATCATGGTTGCATATGCTATCTTCCACAAAATCAAGAAGGGTGAAGCGATTTATCATTTTCCTTTGGTACCGGTCATTTTGGCAGACATTTATCGATTTCTAGGGCGTTGTCGAAATGGGCATGGTTATTTTCAAGGATGCAACCTTCTCCTCGAGATGTGGAGTGTGAGTCACTTGATGAAATGAAATTTACCTCAAGAACTTCTGAGATTCGAAAGTGTGATCGGATTGTCGAATTCCCTAACAAGTTCAGACGGTCAAATATGGATAGGGATTGGTCCAAAGGAGAGCGGGCCTGCATTTTCTCAAGACTAAAAAATAGATGGCATTCATTGGATGTTACCCTTTGTTTTTCAAAGTTATGATAGGTTGCAGAGAAAAGCCTTTCTTGCCACTTCTCGAAATCTGAGGGGGTCGACCTTACACTCCTCAAAGAATGATAAGGCAATTTGGGAGGGCTCAAATGGAGCCCAAGGTCGGCCACGTGGGTGCATGTATCTCCGATTACAAGAATGACAGAATACTGGATACAAAGGAGGTCTGTAACTGCTAGAAGGTATGCATAAGAGAAAACATTCTCAAAAAACCTCACCAAGAATCTATACAATACCGGAAGCACAGAAGGGTACTGTGCTTGGTTAAAGAAAGACTTGCACGGCATGATTGAACTAGCGCACCAAATCAGTTCAAAGTCTAAAGTACACCATCAACTACAACACTTCTAGATGAATTAGCTAGAGTGAAAACAGAATGAGAGACCAATGGACTATCATCCATTTGAGTCGGGAAGTAGAAGAGATGAAAACAGGGATAAACAGTGTAATCAGCAGGATGGACGAGTACACGAGCTTCCCAAACGTACCACCGGATCAAAGGTTCATTTTGATGGAAACCAAGTACGGTTTGAAGTTGTTTTAAGCTTCAAGAAATTGCAGGGGTATTCAAGAGGCGCTGAATGGACGAGGGATAGACACCGGAAACACGTTAATCACACCCCTGCGTGGGTTTATCTTTGTGTATTTCCAGCTTTCTCTAAAAGCTGCTGTGTGAGCCTGCTTTTTTATGTATTTTTTGTTTTCCTTAGATATTCGTGCATGGGTTTGCTTTGTTTGCTCTGTGTGGCCCTTTTTATGCTTTATTTTCTTTCCTTAAATGTACCCCCTATCTGCTTGCTTACCCTCCCTAGACCTCACTTGTAGGATTTTACTGAGTATGTTGTTGTTGTTGTATATATATCTTTAGCCATCATTTGATTGAAGAGGAAAATTGGTAGTGACGACAAGAACGCATTAGCTATCATATATATATAAAACATTTTTGTAGGGGATACAAAGCAAGCCGATATCGGGGGTACATTTAAGGAATGGAAATAGAGCATAAAAGGGGCCACGTAGAATAAAACTTGATTGGTAGTGACGACAAGAACATATTATCTATCATGTATATACATAAATATAAATTTTACCGAAAGGGATGCAGAGCAAGTATATTTAAGAAAAGGAAATAGAGCATAAAAAGGGCCCACACAGGGCAAACAAAGCAAACCCACATAGGAATATTTAAGGAAAACAAAAAATACATAAAAAAGCAGGCCCATGCAGGGGCTTTTAAGAAAAGCTGGAAATACGCAGATAAACCCACGCAGGGGTGTGACTAACGTGCTCCTGATGTAGATTTCTCATCCATTCGGCGCCTCTTGAATACCACTGCAATTTCTTGAAGCTCAAACAACTTAAACCATATTTGGTTTTAATCAAAATGGACCTTTGTTCCGGTGGTAGGTTTGGAAGCTCATGCATTCGCTGGCCGGCCTGCTGATTACAGTGTTTACCCCTACTTTTATCTCTTCTACTTCCTTACTCAAATGGATGATAGTTTGTTCGTATCCAGCTCGTTCTGCTTTCACTCTAGCTAATTCTTCTTGGAGTTGGTGTAGCTGATAGTGTACTTTGAATTGATCGGGGCCCTAGTTCAATCACGCCTTGCAAGTGTTTCTTCTACCAAGCTCAGTACCCTTCTGCGCATCCGACATTATATCGATTCTTGGCGAGGTTTTTGAGAATGTTTTCTCTTATGCACCTTCTAGCTGTTACAAACCTCTTTTACATCTAGTATTCTATCATTCTTGTAGTCGGAGATACATGAACCCAAGTGGCCAACTTTAGGCTCCATTTGAGTCCTCCCTAATTGCCTTATCACTCTTTAAGAAACATAAGGTCAAACCCTTAGGATTCCAAGAAGTGGCAAGAAAGGTTTTCCTCCGCAACCTATCACAACAACTTTAGAGAAGATGGGGTAAAGCATCCGTTGAATGTGGTCTTCTTTTCGTCTCGAGAAAATGTAGGCCCACTCACATTTAGACCAACCCCATCCATATCTAACCGTTTGAACTTGTTGGGGAATTTGGCTATCTGATCATACCCTTCGTATCTCGAAAGGTGTTGAGGTAAATTCCGCTTCATCAATGACTCACAATTCACATTTCGAGGAGAAGGTTGCATCCTTGAAAATAACAACGCCCTAGAGATCGATAAATGTCTGCTAAAATAACCAGTGCCAATGGAAAGTAATTGACCGATCTTCTTGATTCTATGGAATATAGCATGTGCAATCATGATGACTCGAGTATTAATTAAACTCGAGCATTGGGGGAACGCCATAACTTTTTTTTTATAATTGTGGTGTTCAGGTCAACTTGCGCGCACCTCGACTAATTCCACTGGATACTTGCCATCTCCCACCAGTTACAAATACTAGGTAACTCTGTCCACTAAGGCTAAAACAGATGGGAAGAAACCACCTAAAATGTTTGTCTCTGATGGGAATTGAACCTGAGACCTCATGGTGCTCAACCCAACTTCATCGAACCACTAGGCCACACCCTTGGGTGCTAGGGGAACACCATAACTCTTAAATAGCGAATGATTGAGGTCTAGCCTTATCCTAGTCTTCAACAACAACAAATCCAGTGTATTCCCATACAGTGGGGTCTGGGGAGGGTAAAATGTACACAGTCCATACCACTACCTTCGGAGAGGTAGCAAGGCTGTTTCCGATAGACCCCCGGCTCAGGACAAAGAATAATAAGCAAATTCATAATACAACATGAAATGA
Source organism: Capsicum pubescens (assembly GCA_030864215.1). Classification (NCBI taxonomy): domain Eukaryota; kingdom Viridiplantae; phylum Streptophyta; class Magnoliopsida; order Solanales; family Solanaceae; genus Capsicum; species Capsicum pubescens. The sequence continues at coordinate 267,703,757 of CM061540.1, read as the reverse complement.
AATAGCCTTATCCTAGTCTTGGTAAAAGAAAATTCAAACTGGTGATGCCAGTACCCTTCCACAACAACGTAGTGAGTGTACAGATCCATGTAATATTGAAACCTATGTAATACTTTGTTATCCATGAGCATGTTGCTTTATACAAACCGAGGTACTTGGCTACTTCATCTGTTGTCGGTTTGTTTGGAGTGAGAATAGGTGCTTCGGGGTACTATCCTTTTTTATCAACACTCATGATACCATCAAATAGATCTCAAATTTCTTCCACAGTTGGGATCAACTCGATATCCCTAATCTTAAAACCATCCTTTCGTTGTCCCGTAAGGGCTTCTATTAGTGCATGGTGTCCTTTCACATCCATTAGCGACGACAAATTTCCCAAATGTTGCCATACCGGTCTTTTCTAGAGGTTAGTAAAGTCGCACCACCACATTTGAAGTTGTACGGGCGGTTCCAAGATCATGTCGAATGAAAGTAGTCCAGTCATCCTTTAAAACACACAGTTTATTAGCTATCCCATTTCGGAGACAATCGCATGTTTCTTCCAACACATACATCTTTCACACATAAGGATATGTTTGTCTTTTCGGGCCGGGAGCCTTTTCGACATAAGGTGATTTTGCTAATGGGCCTGATACCCCTTAGCTATTGGGTCTCCTAGCTCATGGGATTTGGTTTCGCTTTACCCTAGTTTGACTAGAGTGATTTTCTTTGAAAGAGATCGAGAACCCAGGTGGACAGCCGCAGGCTGAAACGATAACAAGTTCGGACAACCCAGGTTTGACTAATTATTTATCGTTTTGAGAATTTTGGTTTTTTAGTAGAAGGAACGACCGCAAAAGATGTGTAATTGTTTGTCCTAATGCAATCTGATAGCGCTGTTTGGTGGAATCGGTATGCCATGAATGCAATAGTAAAATTTTGAGATAAAGATATATATATATATATACACACACATACACATATATATTATAGGGCTCTAACCATATTTTGACTCGTGATCAAGCGTTAGATACTCAATAAAAAGAATAGATGATAAAAAATGATAATGGTCACTAATATGTGATTGGGATTCCCTGATGGTTGACTACTACTCTTTTGGAGAATCGCTAAAGCCAAAGCCTATGGAATTGCTTCTATAACTGGATAACCAACACTGAAAACCGTCTTCCATGCGTCAATTGTGATCATTATGGACTAAAAGCACCACTCTCTTTATATACTAGACATGCTACATTTAATTAGCAAAATTTGTGTAGAGCTCTCAATACAATGAATCAAAAGGGAGATGACACAAGGGAAGAGGATTAAGAGGTAACTCCATCAACAGTGTGTTGTTTACCCAATGATCGATGTCATGCTAGAATGAATCGAGGAAATAAGGATGTCTACAATATTGACAATCTCTCTACTCATGCAAGAAGGTTAAAGAAAGAAGAGAGGAACTTTACTACTCTCCCCCGTCCCAATTAATGTGAAGGTGTTTGACTATGCTCGAAAGTTAAGAATGAAAAAGGACTTTTGAAACTTGTGTCCAAAATAAGCCATCATTAAGGGTAAAATGTGAAATTTAAAGTTAAATTGTTACTAAATATAGAAAAGTATCATTCTTTTTAGAACTGATTAAAATAGAAAGAATGTCACATAAATTGGGATAGTGGGAGTAAATGTTATGCATTATGTGGCAAAAACTAAGATGTATTTACGTAGATGCAAGTGCCACTATAGATCTAGAACTGCGGAAAGGTGAATTGATGCCAGCTATCCTTAATCCATGAACAGTCTCCACTTACACCTACAGGAAATAATTGTTCTTTCAACCTCCGCAAGTAATTATCCCACTATTCTATTTATCTTTATATCCTTTAAAATTCAAAACAAATTATGCAAAGAAATATTCATAACAAATTTGCGGAGTACCCCAAAAGCTAGCTCATAAGGGGAGGGTTGCCCAAGTCCATATAAGGAGACCAATTGTCCATCACTTTTTCAATGTGGACTCTTAACACTCCTACGCATATCCAGGCCAGTGTTTTGGACGGCGAAAGGCGACAAGGCTCTGCCTCACTGTGTGGCGAGGCGAGCGGTGAGGCGATCACCCTTTGAAAGTGTGGCGACAGTTAATACCAAAAATTTAAAATAATTAATTGCATATATAAATGATCAAAATCTCAATAGCAGTAATAATTAGGAAATATTTCAAGTCAAAATTATAAATAAATACTAAAAGTCTAGAACTTGAATGAATCAACAAGCAATACTGAAACTTTAAAGTTTATTCTTCTTCAAGATTTTCAGAATCTTGAAGCCCAACATGCATTTCATATTACCCCTCATATTCTTCCTCGGATTCTTCATCAACTAGGATCTGAGTCTGGCTTGAACTTGTAGCTTTTCCTTTGTCAAATGACCTTAACGTTGAAGTTGAGCTTGAAAACATTTTCCTAAGACTATAGACATTATCATTAGTTCCAGCTCTCATAGCAGCAGTACCCCAATTAAGATCACCTTCCTCATATGCTAGTTCGTCTTCTTGATCTTCAGAACCAAGAAACCATTCATTAGCATCATCAATATTATTGAAGAGAATTGGATCAATGGTATCGCGAATATCATAACGACGTGTCAATGTTCTATTGAACTTAATATACACTAGATCATTGAGACGCGATAGCTCAAGCCTATTTCGCTTCTTGGAATGAATTTGTACATAATAAAATAATTACTAATTAGATACTAATAATAATCGTTTCAATATAGAAAGTAGAATGTAATAAATCGTTCTCACGTGTTCAAACACACTCTAGTTTCGTTCGCATCCGAATGCGCTACAAGTTAAACTTAATGTCCTCATGGCAAACTTTTGCAAAGTCGGAGTTCCGTTGCCAAATAGCACCACCACTCAACTATAGACAAAAAATGAAGGTTAATAAGTATAAAAACGTTAATAACTTAAGTAAAGCGCAAAAGCTATAATAAAGACAACTAAATCAATTCACTAACCCGGTGACTTTGTGTCTCTAGCTCTAATAGCTTGACCAGAAGCAAATAATCCATCTGCACTCTTGTACTTAGCAATCTTGTACTTAGCAAGCTCAACAACTAATAAATCTTGTGTGGAAAGATCGAGGACCATCGTCTCAACAGAAGTATAGTAACTCTCCCACACTAGAGCAATTTTCTCTTCATCCATAGTGGATCTAAAATACAATCCCGAATCAAAATATACCTTGTTAGAATGCAAAGGTCGTTTGAGCTGGTCATTCTACCTTATATCAATTATTTCGAAGTCTTTCTCATAATGCCTCTGAACTCTATCAAAGCCCCGTTGAATAGTTTCCTTCGCCTTATCTATTGCTTCAAGCATATAGCCCATTGGGGGCCTTTTTTTCTCATCCACCAAGCGAAGCAATGAGACCGAAGGACCATAAATTTTAAGAGCTTTGACAACATCATTCCAAAAGTATGTCGAGTAAAGAACGGCGGAAACTTCTTTCCCCAAAACTTCTGTTGCAAATTTACGGGAAGTCTATTCATTAGAGGTGATCAAGCTTCTCAAGTTCTTCCTTTGTTTGTACATAGCCTCCATAGTCAAAAAGGTCACTGTAAATCTAGTCTTGGCTGGTTTCACCAAATTTCTTTCATTGGTGAATTTTCTCATCAAAGTCAACAACAAGGGCTTTGACTTATGTAAGAAACTACCTTGGTGGCCTTCTTAAAAATTGTAAAAGACATTATAGTAATTATTAGCTTAATAAGTATTTGGACTATAGTATTAACTAAAAGAGAAAAGAGCTATTGAGTATTACCTGAAGCATATGAGTTAATCTTGAATATGTCCCCAAATATCAAATTGATGCAATGGGTGGCAGATGGAATCGAGCAATCCAGCAGATATGTTGATACATACCCCTCATAAGCTCCCCCACTTTCACATTCTCACTAGCATTATCAGTGACAACTTGAGCAACACTTTCCTATCCAATTTGCTTAATCTTCTTCTCAAACAAGCCATACATTTTAGTGGTAGACTCATTGCTAGCATCAACATAACCAAGAAAGATACTGCCTATCGGACTATTCACCAAAATATTAATGATCATCTTTCCATTGTGTGCTATCCATTTGTCCATCATAATGGAACAATCATACTTTTACCATTGAACTTTATGCTTCTCAACAGGTTCATTTACTTTCTTCACTTCTTTCTTTAGTTGAGTAACTCTAACTTCATGATAGGTAGGTGGTTTCATTCCCGGGCCATGTTGTTCTACCGCCTCTATGAAGTTAGCAAATGATTCATAATTGGCATAATTGAACGGAAGGTTCGCGTCATACATCCATAATGCAAAAACATTTATGGCCCGCGCCCTTAGATCTTTTTTGTGTCATCAATTCCTCGTCCTCGTCCTCGTCCTCGTCCTCGTCCTCGTCCTCGTCCTCGTCCTCGTCCTACTCCTGCCTTTTCAAAACCTATATTGTGTTGTGGCCTCGGTAGAAAAAAAAACCTATTAATAGGACCTTTAGTCACATTTCGTTCCGAGGATGATACACTACCACCAGTTGAAGACATTTTTTGAGATTTGGAGGGAGGCATCATTTCTTCATGTTCATTGATATCATCATCGTCAACGATATTATATGATGGCACTTATCGTTGATTCTTTCGATTTGTCGTGGCTTTGCTATCGACAAATGTCTTTACTTCATCCCTAATATTTGCCGGACAAGTTTAACATATTTTGACATTTTTATTTCCACCTATCAAATGTTGCTTGAACTGGGTAATACCACCATTGATAGTACGTCGACAAAAATTACATATCACCACATCTTTTGATGGTCCTTGTGTACTATAATTCCATCCAATGTCCCTTTGTTTGCCACTAGTAGATTGAGACACCATTGAAGTTGTTGTTCATGATCAAGTCATCAAACAATTATGGTATTAGTTAGTATATTATATAAGTTATAAAAAAAATAGATTTTTTACATATGGAGTATAGACTGTTTACTGTTACATATAGACTGTTTTGTGAAAAAAAATCAGAGGAAGAAGAAAAAATATCAAAAAGAAATCAGTAGACTATGCACTGACCGGTGGAGAAAATAAGAAGAAAATAGAAAAATGAAACTATGTACTTACCGGTCATCGCCGTTGGTCGCCGGAATCTCTCATAGACTCGCAGTTGCATTCGCCAAAGCAGTGAGTCAGTCAAAACAAAATGAAAAATAAAGCCCTAAAATTACTTTTGATCCTTAAAACCCTAAAAAAAAATTAAAAAAATAAAATGATGTCGCCTTTAGCACCTCGTCTCGCCATCCTCACCTTGGCATTGCCTTTTGCAGGTTGCACGCCACGAAGGCAAGTGGCGACACTGCCTCTCCTCGCCATTGGCGACATGGCGCTCGCCATTGATAACACTGATCCAGGCCTCGTTAACTGGAGCGTGAACAATATAATATGGGGCCCAACATCGGTGAACAATTAATTGGGATGGGCCTGGCTCTAATACCATGTAAAGATATAGTACTTGGGCCTAACTCAACTCCAAAAACTAGCTAACTCATGAGGGGAGAATTGCCCAAGTACATATGAGCAAACCACCAGTCCATTCTCCAACTAATGTGGGACTCTTACCCACTCTAACACTCCTCTTCACGCCCAGGCCCAACTGGAGCGTGGACCTGCAAATGGGGATGGACCTGGCTCTGATACCATGTGAAGAAATGGATCTTAGGCCTAACTCAATCCCAAAAGCTAGCTCATATGGGGAGGATTGCTCAAGTCTATATAAGGAGACCAATTGTCCATTCCTTTTCCGATGTGGGATGTGGGACTCTTGTAGACTACATTTGCGGCCGATATTTTTTTCTTTCAGTTCTTTTACATAAAGTACATATCATAGGGATGAAAGTCACAATTTAGTTTTCTTTTGTGCTATGGGAACTATGATTTTGACACCAACTTATCAGTTATATTTCAGTATTTGCTTCTTCTCCACCTTGTTGGTCTTCTTAGTATGATTCCTTTTTCACGAACATGTGTCATAACTTATGCTGCAGTTAACTATATTCAGGTTCTTTAACTCTTGTTTACATAGTTATTTATCCGAGGCTTATTTCCTTCTCATTCATGACCTTATTTGCTAACTTATGTTGCAGTTATCTTCCATTGTGGAATCATGTAACTGCATCATCGACCCACAGTTGCCTGCTGATGACTTGCTAATGAAGTATCAGTACATTTCTGATTTTTTCATAGCACTTGCTTATTTCTCCATTCCAGTGGAGTTGATATACTTCGTTAAGAAGTCTGCTGTTTTTCCATATAGATGGGTTCTTGTGCAGTTTGGTGCTTTCATAGTTCTTTGTGGAGCAACACATCTTATCAACTTATGGACATTTAATATGCATACAAGGAATGTGGCAATAGTAATGACTACAGCAAAGGTCTTAACTGCACTGGTGTCATGTATAACTGCTCTCTTGCTTGTCCACATCATTCCTGATTTACTTAGCGTCAAAACTAGGGAGCTGTTCTTGAAAAAGAAAGCTGCACAGCTTGATCGTGAAATGGGTATTATTCGGACTCAAGAGGAGACAGGTAGACATGTTAGAATGCTAACTCATGAAATCCGAAGCACTCTTGATAGACATACTATTTTAAAGACTACACTTGTTGAGCTAGGAAGAATGTTGGCGTTGGAAGAGTGTGCATTATGGATGCCAACACGTACTGGACTAGAGCTTCAACTTTCTTACACTCTACGGCACCAAAATCCGGTTGGATTAACTGTACCCATACAACTTCCTGTAATCAATCAAGTTTTCGGTACAAATCGTGTCGTGCAAATATCACCAAATTCACCCGTCGCAAGACTTCGACCTGCTGGGAAATACATGCCTGGTGAAGTAGTTGCTGTCAGGGTTCCACTTCTGCATCTGTCAAACTTTCAGATTAATGATTGGCCTGAACTTTCAACAAAGCGCTATGCTTTAATGGTTCTGATGCTTCCTTCAGACAGTGCAAGACAATGGCATGTTCATGAGCTGGAGCTTGTTGAAGTGGTAGCGGATCAGGTTTGAATTTTTGTGTTGGAAATTCCTTAATATAATGTTTTAGAGATTCTCCTTTGTATAATTATGGGTTGAGCACAACCATGTTGACTTAGTGAGTTTTGGGTGTAAAATTAGGTATGGAGAAGACCAATTACAAAAATCTGAGCTTTTTTTTTTTTAATGAAGTGAGATTTCAATAAAGCATCCAGTATATGCTAAGATACAAAAGTGGGCAGCTGACAAAATCCCCAGGTGGTGATCTAAAGTTATTTACAGGGAGAGTTACCACAGCTAAAAAGGTTAACCAAACAACTAGACTTTAGATTACAAATTGGAGTTGAAACTCCTTTGAAATCTTCTGTTTCTTTCATTCCAAATGCACCAAAAAGTACAGGCTGGGTCATGATCCAGATCTTTCTGCTGGATTTTGTAGCTTCCATAGAGCTCCAACTAGTGTAAACATCTCTGATATTGAAGGGGATAGACCAGCTTGTACCAAAAAGAGCTAGGAATATGTTCCAAAAGTGTTCTGGGCAGTGAAGCATAAGGTGGTTGATGGTTTCTGATGTTGACCGACACATGTAACACCTATTAACCAGTTGGAATCTTTTTCTCATAAGATTATCTTGAGTGAGGCATGCTTCTTTTAAGGCTGTCCAAGTAAATCATGAGACTTTAGGGCAACAACAACAACATACCCTGTGTATTCCCATAGAGTGGGGTCTGGGAAGGGTAGAGTGTACGCATACCATACCACTACCTCAGATGAAGTAGAGAGGTTGTTTCCGATAGACCCCGGTAAAACATGAGACTTTAGGTCAGTGTTATAAAAAGCGAAAAGCGCAAAAAATCTCTAAGGTTTGTTGGGGCTTAAAAGCACAAATAAAAACGTGGGCTTCAATGAAAAAAGGCGCAAAGGAAGAAAAAATATAAATATTTATGTTTAGTTGAAGACTAATAATTATAAGCATGAATAACAATTTTATGAACAATTAAAAAAAAATTACGATAAAGTAAAATATCAATTGTTTAGTGTCGCCTCTTCAGAAGAGACTCATTGGCAAGGAAAAGTATGCCTTAGAAACTTGATGACAACAGTGAAGCAGACATAAAGCGAGGCGAAGCGCTCAACACGTATTGAGCCTCGCTTCAGGGCTTAAGCGTGCCTTTGATAACACTGCTTTAGGGGGAAGGTTAGTCTTCCACACTAATTTTCAGGGCCATAGATCAATCATCATTTTATTGGAGCTCAAGTGTTCATATTCTCCCTCAAGTGAGAAATTCTTTGTTTGAAAATCTGCTTGTAGAATTGCATGGCTGAGTTGTTATTCGTTATTATTGGTGTTATAAATTGGAATTGTGCAGCTGAATTGTTATTACTGTTATTGGTGTTAAAAAATTTCCAAAGATAAAATCAAAAGTTGAATTATGATGATCTTTTTGCATCTTTCGTCCGCTGATTGCTTTTCGGTGAGTGAAAAGTAAGGGCAGGTTGCGGATGAGTGTATCATAGTAGATTTTCTGATAGGACCTTAACTCCTTGGCTTTTGCTTTCATTGACGACCCTATTAGGAGCATGGAGAGTAGGATATATTGTATATATAAATATTAGAACAACCTTTCTGAATTACTTGATGATTCCTATCACGGTACATAGAACTTCTTGTAATACGTGTAGGTTTCTAAGTACTTTTATCATATGAAGTGAAAATCACATTTGAGATATTGTATTTAAGTGTGTAAAAGTAAATACTACTGAGTTGTTACAAAAGATATTCTTCAACGGTGCTGTTGAAACAATTTACAGATCTGGCATCTTACTTCTCCATCAGAAACTTTGGAAACGTAACTTTTTTTATTCTGTCTCTGGTAATGGCACTCTTCTTTAATGAACGTAATTAATGCACTAGCAAGTGGCACGCCTAGTATTTGTTGGACTTTTTCAAAAATCATGATATATTATTAGTTGGAGAAGTGTCCAAGTTTTACTGCTTTGCTGTTTGCCTTGCACAGTCTTCAAGAATTTTCACTTTTTCTGCATAAATAAGTTATTACATTTGGCTCTAATTCCTGGATTTCTCCTGGTTATCTATGGAAAATACAACTCAATCAATTGTGCCTCAATCTCAGTTAGTTGGGGTCTTCAATATGAAACCTCTATATCTAGCCACTCCAACACAGGTCTAGAAATCAGATTTCAAAGAAATTCATCATAATTAGACTATTTTTAGGGTTGCTGTTAACCAACTATAATCCTCATTTGTCTGGACATGTCGCCAGCTATTATGCCTTCATGGTGGAAAAATTGACAACTAATAAAAGAAAGGAACAACTGAAGAAAAGATATCCTTTCAGCTTCCTCTCCTCAACCCTTGCCCTTGCCAAGTTTTTTCTTTCTCATTGAAAACTCTGAAAACTTGAAACCTGCTTCCTTTCTCCTAATTTGGATGTTTTACTTCTAGACAACAAAAACATGCCTAGTGTGGTCCCACTCGTGGGGTTTGGGGAGGGTGCGATGTAAGCACACCTTACCCCTACCTTTTCGGTAGAGAGGCTGTTTCTGGTAGACCCTCAACTTCTAGACACATAGGGAAATACTCTATTCTAGTTGTCAGTGTCTTGATTGCAACTAGTTTTAAGTGTTTGTACATCTATTTGATTAAATAAGTGTTATCCTTGAGAGTGTGCAGTGTGATTTAATCAACGCCTCGTCATTTCAGGTTGCTGTTGCTCTCTCACATGCTGCAATTTTAGAAGAATCAATGAGGGCTAGGGATCTTCTTATAGAGCAGAATGTGGCTCTTGATCTGGCAAGAAGAGAAGCAGAAATGGCTGTTCGTGCACGTAATGATTTCTTGGCTGTTATGAATCATGAAATGAGAACTCCCATGCACGCGATAATTGCACTTTCTTCCTTACTACAAGAAACTGATCTAACTCCGGAGCAGCGTCTGATGGTTGAAACAATTCTCAAAAGCAGCAACCTTTTAGCGACGCTCATCAATGATGTCTTGGATCTTTCAAGGCTAGAAGATGGAAGCCTTCAACTTGATATTGACACTTTTAATCTCCCCGCTCTATTTAGAGAGGTGCCCTTCACCTCCTCTTTTCTTTTTACTTGCAAATTCTGGATTACCTGTCAGAAAAGTGTCATTCTGATATTTTGCAGCTCACTGTGTTTTGCTGAACCTACTGACTTATGAGTCTGCTTATTGCTGTAGGTCCTTAGCTTAATCAAGCCTATTGCATCTGTGAAAAAGCTGTTCGTCACACTTAGTTTGTCGTCAGATTTACCGGAATATGTAATTGGGGATGAAAAACGGTTAATGCAAATTCTCTTAAACATTGTTGGCAATGCTGTGAAGTTCTCAAAGGAAGGGAGTGTGTCAATTTCTGCTTTCGTTGCAAAATCAGATTCTTTAAGAGATCCTAGAGCCCCCGAGTTTTTTGCTGTGCCAAGTGAAAATCATTTCTATTTACGAGTACAGGTATAACTTTTACAAGCTTGATATACTTTCTCTGATAGGTTAAGGAAAGTTACAAATTTGACTCTTTAAACTTATGCTGTCAAATGATTAATTCTTGATATTTTTATATTTCTAACTACTACTGTCTGTAGTTTAGGTAAAAGATACAGGGATAGGAATTAATCCGCAGGATATTCCCAACCTGTTTAGCAAGTTTACGCAAAGCCAAGCGCTAGCAACTACAAATGCTGGTGGCACTGGGCTTGGCCTTGCAATTTGCAAGAGGTAAGGGGTAACCCAGTTCCTATGTGTTCTTTTCTGACTGATTTTCGAATTGCTATGTGAACTTGGTAACTGCTTCAAATTCAATTTCTATTTATCTTATTGCATTTAGTATTGACACATCTTCTAATGGGCCGGGAAACAGGTTTGTGAATCTTATGGAAGGACATATCTGGGTTGAAAGTGAAGGTCTTGGCAAGGGGTCCACTGCTATATTTATCGTTAAACTTGGCATACCTGGATGTGCAAATGAATCTAAGCTCCCCTTCGTGGCCAAATTGACAGCAAATCACATGCAGGTGACTTATCAAGGATTAAAGGTTTTGGTTATGGATGATAACGGGTGAGTACTATTGGGACCTCTTTATCTCCAGCTCCTGTCTTGTCATGCTGTTCATGAGTTTCTCATCTTATATGCATTGATCTATCTGACATGAGACTGAACATGTAAATACTTAACTAGAGGTGATCATGGGATGTCACTTTTTGAAGAAGACTCGGGCTTCTGCTGAGTCTACAATAGAGTAATGAAGTCAGAATCTTAACTATATTTGGATGTGCTGGCAACATGTACTTAGGAGTTAGGAGTATATGCCTTTTTCTGACAAAAAGGAGGGGATAAGTGGTGGAGAAATGATAGATTTGCAGTAGCAGGATCGAGAGAAGGGAAGGGGAGATGACCAGCCTGCCCCTTGGGGCTCACGTCGTTATCTACAGTCGGAAGAAAGGAGTGACCAACTGGCGAGTAGTACTTTCAAATCCAGTAAAAGGATAGATTGCTCTTTCAAGGCATAAGAAGATGGAGGAAAAAGTGGCCACATGAATGTCTTAATACAAGTCTGGTGTATTTATATGCATTGAATTAAAGGATGTCACAGTCAATCTGGTTCGCCTTGATATATATGTTTTCCCCGAGACTTCCTAATCTAGAGCCAGTCATAGAGTCCCTTTTCTCTTATTTCAATTATCCTCTTTCTCCCCGTCCCTCTCTTTTCTCTTGTGATGACCACCTTTATTATCTCTAACCCTAGGTAGTTATAAATTTAAGGCCAATTGTTTTATTGTCGGTGACGAATTTGTATGAGCGGTGATCCTGCGACTTCCTGTGATCGTAGCTTGCCTTCTCTTTTTTCTTTTCCCTACCTTATTATTGTTATTATTTGTCCTATCTGATGCTATGATTAGTTGACATTAATTATCAGAATTGTTTCTGTTTTGTTACTCTTTTATGCAGGGTTAGCAGGATGGTAACCAAGGGTCTGCTTACACACCTTGGATGTAATGTAACAACTGTTGGCTCGCGTGATGAGTGCTTGAGAGTTATTACACAGGAACACAAGGTAGTGTTCATGGATGTTAGCATGGCAGGTATAGACTGTTATGAAGTTGCTGTAGTGATACATGAAAGGTTTGGGAAACGTCACAGCAGGCCACTTATTGTGGCACTGACGGGGAACACAGACAGAGTTACTAAGGAAAACTGCATGAGAGTTGGTATGGATGGAGTTATTCTAAAACCTGTGTCAGTGGATAAAATGAGGAGTGTTCTATCTGAGCTTTTAGAGCATGGAGTTGTGCTTGAATCTTCATGAACGTAGGAGTTGGACGCGCGTAGGTGGGGGAGGTGTGTGGGGGGTGGGTGTAGGGTAGCTTCATTACCAAGAGAAGTGTATGTTAAGAGATCTCAAGAAAATGTGCAGTAACCATTTGAAAATTCACCCAAATGCACGAGTTGTTGTATATAGTTCCCCGCTTTGGGCAAAAGAAGAATTTTATTCTTGGCGATTGCACAATATGCCACTGGAAGAAGGTGTATGTATCTGATTAAATGCGATGCAAGGATGATATTGCTGAGGACTGTAACAAATATGTAGAAAGGAATTGATTTTTCCAAGTCAATTCATAATTGAAACATTAGAAACATTTGAAAATTTTTCTGGGAAACTGTATTGACTTGGCTTAACATTTGGGGCAAAAACATGATTTGGTCAATAGATTACGCGTTCCTTTTCTGTTTTTTTCTATTGCCTTTCACATTTCCTTTTCCTCAGGGGTCAAGGCAAATGTATAGTGTTTTGTGACCCTACTACATAGCAAAGAGTTTGAAGTGAAGGGGGTAAGTTGACTCTATGTGCCAAGGAAGCAACAACAAATAACACAACTAACTGGTCTTTCAAAAGGGAAGGGGTTCTGAAGTTGAAAGTTGAAACCTTCATCACTTTTCTAATGAAAAGATATTCTTTTGTGGGGTTAAGGTGACTTTTTAAATTTTATTTTATTATTATTATTATTATACAAGGGGAAGAAGGTATTGCGAAGTGGAAAGTAAATCATCACCAACGAACTTACCCTTTAAATCCTTTAATTATCACTTTACATATATATATATATATATATTTTAACTTACCCCGTTCATCTCTCTCTTAACCTAATTCTTAACAACTTCTTCTTTAACCACACCCCGGATCATTTTTCTGGCAACTAAACTTTTGTCCTTTAATCTTTTGATTTTAGTGGACTACTATGGCCAATCACAAACGAACATTTAAAAGAATCACTTATAGGAGAGCAAGAAAAATTAATTAGAAGAATTGATAATATAGAACTAGATATTAAATACTGTACTAGTAGAATAATTTATTACAAGAAAATTTGTAAAATTACAAGTACTCTAGGGTAACATAACAAAATAGCTTCTTTAAAACACCTTGAATACCTAGATTTACGATTTCAACCTGAAAAGAAATACAAAGCATTAAAAGATAATACTGCTATAAAGTGTAACTTTAATCAAGGAGAGCACATATTACATTCTGAGGATAGACAACATAATACTTTAATAGATTTAATAATAAACCTTAGCGATAAAATTCAAGAAAAAAATAAAATTATAATTAGACTATTAGAAGAAATAGTAGTTACTCAACATAAACAGAAAAAGACATTAGATAAACTAGAACAAAATTTTGATTATTTAAAATCACAAGAATTAGAAATAGATAGAAAACTTCAATACTTAAATACAAAATTTAATTTGAAAAAAATACCTACAAAAATAGAAATAGAAAAATTAATAAAGACTATAGCAGAAAAACCTAAAGATCTAGAAATTAAAATCACTCAATTAGTAACAAAAATTGTAGAACAAACAGAAGTCATAAATAAAGAAATAAGTGAGCTAAAAATAATAATACAAAGATTAGAAGAAATCTCACTTTCATGAATGAAGAAGATATAAATTATAGTAGGGCATTAAAAAAAATCAAAAAGCTATCACGGCGAACCAGAAGGATTGTCTAGGTATCCTCCTTCAAGTCAGGCAGATAAAACCATATTAAAACAAAACAATACTATAATAGCGTTATTGTTAGAATTACATAAAAAATAGATAATATAATTAAGGGTAAAGAAGTTCAAGAACCTAAAAATACTGAGATAGACAAATTAATTACTCAATTAAAGAAGACTGAACTAACTCCTAGACAAGAAAGATAAAATATAATTAGAAAATCACAAAAATGGACTTTCTTTCAGCTAGACCAAGAAGAACCATCAAAGAAGAAAGGCAAAGAGTAAATTTTTCCGATAATAGATTCGAAAATAATAGGCTTATTTCTAGAATACTAAGAAGACACCCAATCGTAGATCAACCCCAAGAACTGAATGAAATAATAGACGTAGATCGAGACTTACAAATCTTTCAGCAAAATCAGTTAAAATTATTAAATCCTAAGACTTTATACAATGCTAAATATTTTTCTACAAATAATCAACTATATAGACATTATAGAGAAGAACAAATATCAGTCATAGGAGAAAACTTTACAACCTTAAATCTAGTGAATCATGAATCTTTAAAACAAATTAAGAATAATAAGATGATATTAATGCATATGGGATCAATAGTTATAGGAATAAAAGGATTAACTAAAAAAAATCTAGGAACCAAAGTATTAATAACAATATACGATGATAGATGGTCAGATATTAAAAAATCGATAATAGTATTAACCGAAGTCGACATGACAAATAATGAAGGAATATTTTATATTAGCCCAGATTTCTTAATGAATTTAAAAGAATTTGGGAAACATATTAAAATAGGAATTCAAACTAAAGGATATGAAGAAATGAATGACGGAAATAATTTATTAATGTGTGTAGATTTCATAGGAAAAATGACTTTAAGTAGTAATACCAAGTTCAAACTAAAAGTAAATGATGTAGTCGAAGAAATGGGGAATAAAGGTATAAAATTAATAAAACCAATAAAAATAAATTCAGAAGAATATGCAGGTTTAGAATGGAATTTAGAAAAATTTAATAAACCCAAGATATTTACACCAGAATCTCACTTATTATACACCACCAGTAAAGGAGAGACGTCAGTTAGATTTACGGATTATAATTATACTAGTCAAAAAGAATTAGATGATAATGAAACTGAAAGTACTATAACTACAGAATAAGAATTCATGAATGCAGAAATATTACAAGAAGGATATGAAGTACATATAGCAATAGAAGAAGCACAAAGATTAGCCGAATAATATAGATATATGACATTTAAATGTAAAGAATGTAAGAAAAATAACATGAATATAATAGAATGTAAAGAACATTTTAAAACTTGTTTAAAAAGAGACGATAATTTAGGATATAGGACCGAAAGAATGGACACTAACTATGTAATCCCTCAAAACGAAGAAGATACAACATCCATAGTAAGTTATAGAGAATTAGCAGAATTAGAAACAGCCAGTTCAACAAGTGCAAGTCCATTCCAACAAACTAATCCACACCCTCAGCCAACAAATTATAGTATAGGTAATGTACCCAGAAGATCAGCTGTTAGATTAAATCCAGATACAGAAATCAAAGAAAATATAAGACCAACAGAAAAAAGAATGTCAATAGAAGGACCAATTAAATTACAAGAAGGAGGTAGCAAAGGAAAAATATTAAATATAGCAGCTCATGATCCACAAATGTGGGATACAGTAATAGACTTATGGAAAGGAATAGTAGTAGCAGACTATTTAAGACACTATACAAAAACAGATACAGAGACAATGTATAAATATATAAAAACTTTCTTAGGAGAATCTGCAAAAGCTACATGGGAAGCTTTTAAATCAAATTGCCCAGGTGAATTTCAAGTTTTATTATCAATGGGTCCAAACCCTTATAATTTTACAAATAAAATGCATAATTTATTAATCGGAAAGGAATCAAATAGTGATTTAATAGCATTACAAAGAGATGCATTAATAAAATTAGAGCAATTAAGTATCTCAAATTGGTTACATATTAAGAATTTCTTAAAAGACTATTTTTATTATAGTATAACTAGTGGAAATACATTTAACGAAGAATTAGATAAAAAATTATTTAATAAACTACCAGGAGCTTTAGGAAGAGAAATAGAAGATAGATGGTACAAAAGAAATAGTGTAATTCAAAATTCAAATGCTAAATGGACCATAGGACATAAAATACATGTAATAGATATCTTGACAGAAAAATGTACAAACATACAAATACAAAAACAGTTAAAGAAAAACGAAATGAATTTTTGTAAATCCATTATATATACAACCCAAAGCTATGACAATGACCAAAGAAAACCTAAAAGGTATAAAAAGAAGTATGATCAAAGACCATATTCGCGTAAGAGATATTTCTTGCGTAAATCAAGAGCTAAGAAGTCATACTTAAATAAAGATAGACATGTCAGAAAATATAGGAAAGATAGAAATTATAAAAATAAACTAGAATGTTATACATGTGGAAGCATAGATCATTTAGCAAATCTATGTCCCAAAAGAAATAATAGTAGAACTAGAAATTCTCAATTAATAGAAGACTTTCAAGAAACCTTATTAAATGTAGATGAATATATGTCAGACACTGAGAGTATATACTCTATAGTAAGCTTTGACTTAAATGATAATGTTAAATCTGATGCTTCAGATTCAGAAGAAGATAATTTAGTAAATGAAATAGGACAAGAAACAGATGATTTAAAATTAGATGATTTATTAATTAGTAACCTAATGAACATTACACAAGAATGTATACATGATTTTCGGAGATACAGGGGAATAGACAGTAACCAATGTAGAATATGTAATTGGTACCCTAGTAAAGAAAATAGAGCTAAATGTAAAAAATGCTATATAGAAGCATGTGTAAACTGCATAGAAAATAAGTTAAAAATAAAAATAGGACCAGAAGCAAATGGTGAACAAAGACAAGTACCAAATCAGATTATAAACCTAAGAATAGCGACTCTAGAAGCTAGAATAAATAATCTAGAACAAAGAATAATTACATTAGTAAAAAAAATCATAATAAATGAAGAAATAGATACACAACAAACAGTGCATTTGGAACAATTAGAAACAAAACTTATGAATGTAGAGGAAAATAGTAGTCTAATATGTAATGAAGATAAACACTTCTCTACAACAAAGGTATTAGTAAAAATAAGAATCAAGGACATATAAATAGAAACTTTAGCTTTAGTTTTATTAGTAAAAATAAGAATCAAGGACATAGAAATAGAAACTTTAGCTTTAGTTGACCCAGGATGTACAAGTTGTTTAATTAATAAAAGAATAGTACCACAACACATACTAAAAACCTTTAAAAAAAACAATAACTGCAATGCAAATGGATGGATCGCATAATGTTTATAACTATTACATAAAAAAAGCACAAATAAATTTTTTAAATACATGTAATGAATTTTATAAGCCTACTTATAATGTACATAAAATACTAGCTAGAGATTTAAATATAAACGCAGATTTTGTAATCGAATTACATTTCTGTATATAAAATAGAGGAGGATGCCTCTTAACAAGAGACGGTATAATACTATTCAGAAACATTACCTATACTCCAGTACAAACCTCAAATTATCCAACAGTAGCAAGAAAACTTAAAATACACAAAAGGGACTTAACATCACAACCATATTGTGAAAATTGTACAAATAGTGACAAATGTCAAGATAAAAATTTGTATAGAGAAAAATTAGAAAAAGAAGATAATACTTTAATTAATACAGAAGAACTTAGGTACCTAGATGTAACGACCCTTCCGGTCGTTGGTGAATTTTTTTTTTTCATCTCCTCTATTTTAGCGCTCTCCGTAGTTTGTATATGTGGATTATGACTCACAGGATGAGTAGTATCAATTCCCGAGGTGTTTGAAAGTTATTGAGTCATTAGTTGGATTATTACGTTTTAATAAAGTTAAACCCAATTATGGTCAATCTTTGACCGAGACGACCTCGAGTTAGTGTCGTAGTATTTTTTTAATAGGTTTTGGATGTACATAGTTAATGTATTTATATGTGTTTCTGAATAAATTTTGAGAATTTATTAAAAGTTCTGAGTATTTTAAATAATTAATTTAATTAGTGATTTAGCGGATCAAAACTATAATTTATTTACTTATATGGTCTTTACAAAAATTAATTAAGTAGTTAGGATTTATCATTTATAATAACAATGGAGTCAGAAAGTTGAGAAAAAGGAAGAGGGGCACAACAGTTTCTACACTGTTTCACGTTCACTGCTTGAGAAAAGAGTATCTACACTTCAGGTTGGTTCATGGTATCCTTGTTTATTTCTTTGTCGAATTTTTCTTGTAGTTATGATGTCGGTATAATTATGTTAACGGGGTTAAAATTCTTGAAAATTGCTACGAGTATTAGTACGTGAATGATGGATGATATCAACCCGTATATATAAGAATTTTCTTTACAGTGGTTTTAGAATCTATTAACACACAATGATTTAATAATGATTTACCAATCACTATGCTAATGGGTTAATTTGATGAATTATTTTTCTTTGAAATTATAAGAAAAAGTAAGGGAATTGGCTCAATTGCATGATGGAGGGGTAGATTATTAAGTGTATATTTATAATTGTTGTTGGTTTTGGCTGCAAGTGGGTGAAAGATTCACCATTGAAACCAACCAATCACGCGATTGGTGGTTGGATGCAATTGAATGTTTCATGTTTCACTTTGTGTACCTTTGAGAATCAGTGGTCAATTACAGTTATAATCATTGGCGTAATGACGCCTATGTCCCTATCAACTGGAACTTTCTGAAAGTTCCAGTTTATGAAGTTTATTTTATTTTGATTCACATTTTTATCGGGATTTAGAAATATTAAGGTTTAGGTTTAGAAGTTTTAGAGTAAGAATTTATAAATGAGCGTCTTTAGAATCGTACTCTTATAGGGATTATATTTTTGAATAGATTTTAATCATTTGGAGATCTTACGGAAGGGCAAGACCCTTACAAATGAGCTTGCACTTGGATTCTTCGATGGAGGTAGGTTATGGTTTAATTGGAGTTTAGATTCAACTTAATTGTGCGTATACTCCTAAATTGGATACTTGTGGATTGGTATTCAAACATGCTTGAAACTGTTGATGTTTGGATTGATGATTCGTGTATAAATATTTATTGAAAATTTACTTAATGGAATTGTCTTATAACTTTAAGTGTACTTGAAAACTTGGTACATTGTGTTGTATGCTGTGAGGTTATGTAAATTGATATTGATAATACTTGTTTATATTTATGTTGGATCGGGTACCACGCCGGTACGTTTATATTTCCGTTGGATCGGGTACCACGCCGGTACGTTTATATTTCCGTTGGATCGGGTACCACGCCGGTACGTTTATATTTATGTTGGATTGGGTACCACGCCGGTACATTTATATTTATGTTGAATCGGGTACCATGCCGATACGTTTATATTTATGTTGGACCGGGTACCACGCGGTACGGTACATGAACATAGATTGTTCCCTGCAACTCATGACTATTTGGGCAAAAATAAGTCCCATAGCATGTGTGTACATATTTATGTTGATTTTGTGGATGTTTACGGTATGGTTAATACTCTTGATGGTTATGTGGCTTGTCTGTGAGCACTGTTTGACCTGTTATTGTTGTATTGTTGATTCATTGAGAATTTGTTATGTGATGATGCCTGTCTACTTGTTATTTGATTTATGTTGTGTATATGTTATTAACTTGAGTTGGCCTATGATACCTACCAGTACATAGTGGTTTGTACTGATACTATCATGTACTCTTCTTTTGGTTGAGTGCAGAAATTGTTCTAGAGGCTCATACATGATCTCACCTCTAGAGTTTGATAGCAGATCTTGATCCAAGGGTGAGCACTCCGTCTCCAGGCTTTCATGGGTCATCTTATTTGTTCTTGTCCATCTTTCGGGTAATGAAACATTCTTTATTTACTTTATTTTGGGATATCTCTTAAGACATGATCTTTGTTAGTAGTTCTTGTACGATGACTTTCGGGTCTTGGAAATTTTAATAAGTAGTCTGTTGACTTCCGCATTAACAATGATTAGCTCCAGATTATTGTTATTAAGTTGGTTTTATGATAATATCGTTTTAATATTGACTAAGTGATTGGGTAATGGTTTGATTTAGATGGTTCTCCCACAGAAAGGTTAGTGTGGGTGTCACTTATGGCCATTTGGGTCTTGACACTAGAAGATATAGAAAAAGATTATACTTTGATTACTATTGAAACCCAATTTTATAATTTCCAAAGAGAAATAAACAAAATAGGAATGATAAATAGTCCTAAAGATTTAGATAATATAGTAGCAATCCTAGACGAAATGGAAATAATTGAGGAAAAACTCTTGGTACACTGGGACTCAAATCAAATAATGTGTAAATTATACATTATTAATCCAGAATATACAATAAAAACAATAGCCATAGAAGCAAATAATGAAGACACTGAAGAATTTGATAAACAAATAAAAGAATTATTAAATTTAGAAGTTATAAGAAGATCGACTTCTAGACATAGATCAACAGCTTTTATGGTAAGGAACCATAGTGAACAAGTAAGAGGAAATGCTCGAATGGTAAAAAATTACAAAAGACTAAATGACAACACTAGAACAGATGCATACAAATTATCTGATAAAGGTGAATTAATTAATAGAATACAAAGAAGAAAGATATTTAGTAAATTTGATTGTAAATCAGGATACTGACAAGTAAAAATGCACCCTGATAGCATAGAATGGATAGCATTCAATTGTCCTGGAGGACATTTTGAATGGTTAGTTATGTCTTTTGGCCTAAAGACTGCATCACCCATTTTTCAGAGAAAAATGGATGATATTTTTAGAGAATATAAAAATTTTGTATTAGTTTATGTAGACGATATTTTAGTATTTATTCAGAATATGCAAGAACACCTAGGACACCTACAAACAGTATTTAGATTATTTATTAAACATGGAATAATAATTAGTAAAAAGAAAATGGAACTATGTAAAACTTATATTAATTTTTTGAGAGTAACTTTAGGAGAAGGAAAGATAGAACTCCAACCACACATAGCGAAAAAAGGTGTTAGATATGTCAGACAAACTAGTTAATACAAAAGATCTACAAAAAATTTTAGGATTAGTAAATTATGCTAGAAATTTTATTCAAGACTTAAGAAAAATAGCAGGACCTTTATATGCTAAAACAAGCAATAAAGGACAGAAACATTTTAACATAGAAGATATTAAATTAGTACAACAAATTAAAGAAAGAGTTAAAAATATTTCGGACTTAAAAATTTCTTTAGAATCAGATTATTTAATTATTCAGACTGATGAAAGTAAACTAGGATGGAGAGCAATCCTAAAAGTCAGACCAAACAAATATAGTAATAAAAATGAAGAACAAATTTGCGCATATCAAAGTGGTCTATATAAAGAACAAGGAAGTATGAGTAGCATAGATCTAGAAGTACTAGCAATAGTATACGGCTTAAATAGTTTTAAACTATATATTTTAAACAAAGAAGAAGTTTTAGTAAGAACAGATTGCGAAGCGATAGTTAAATTCCATCAAAAAATAAATGATAAAGCTAGTAGCAAAAGAAGATGGCTTAATTTTATGGATACAATATCAGTCTATAAAAATATTGTATTTGAATATGTAAAAGGAAAAGACAATCAATTAGCAGATCAGTTAAGTAGATTACAAATTAAAACTAAACAAATAAACTAATGTTTATTTCTGCATGAGACCAACTGGTCAATCTCCAGCAGACAAAGGCAAAGGAGTAGCCTCTTCTTCTCAAGATTCATACTATCAGACTATGTTGGATAATATCAATTTTAGATCACAAGACTCTTTAGAATTAATGGAAAGAATTTATTTTGGACCATATAATTTAATTTCTTATCCGCCTAGTAATTTATCTTTTAGGATTAAACCAAACTGTGTTTTAGACAAACCCCAAAAATGTTTAGTAGACAATCTTTGGATAGCCCATAATAAACCTGACCATAAACATTTTTTAGCTGCAATAAATGCTCTATGCCAATACATGTCAGACAAAAGTAGGACTAGATTTAAATATTATGTAGTCATCCATGGTAAAATAAACGGAGTTTTTCAAACCTGGATAGAAGTAGTTGATTCTATAAATGGGGTTAGTAACCCACTTATTAAAGGTTTTAATGATTTATCCGAAGCAACTGATTATGCAAGAGGATATCTTGGGCCTAATTATTACATATCACCAGCACTTAAACAAAGCCCAAACCAAATACCCCAATACAATATTCAGAAAGACACTAGTAAAATAATTTTTTGTGACCACTGCTCTTCAATGATCGAAGCTTTCAAGAGACTCAATACTCAGAAATAAGCTTTTCTCATTGAAAACGCCAGACTCATGGAGCAAGTAAAGACTCTGAAAGACAAAATTAATATTTTTCAGACAAGTAAAAGTATTCAGACTCAGAGTTCTCCATCTCCACAAAAAATGGATGAGAAGGGTGTGCATTCTCCTCTGAATGCTCAGAAATCTACTGTATCGAATAAAGATACAGCTAGTCCGGTTCAAACGGTAGCTGGTAAAGATAAGTCAAATTCGTTGATAGCTGCCACTTTGCCAAAAAGTGAAGAAGAAGGTGTTTCTTCATCAAAACAAAAATTAGCAAAATCCTATAGTAATACTTTAAGAAAGACTTTAATTTCGAAAAGAAAAAATGAAAAAATCGAGACTATTATAAAACAGACATTAGAAAGATTTTTTAATAGCCAAGGACAAGATAAACATATCGATAGCAAAAATAATCCCAGCTCCAGTTCAGACCGATTAGTCCCAGACATAGATAATACAGACAATACTATTCCAAGATCAGAACAAGGAGACGATGAATTCAATAGTAGTTTTACATATCTCCAAGATGCACAAAACCCTAACGAAGATGACAACTTTAGCATGAGTTTTGATTCTATCGCGCTGCACAACTTGGATACATAGTTAGACGAAGACAAAAGGACAACAACGTGGAATAATAACCTCCAAGTATTGTAAAGATAGAGATAAGAAAGATAGAAAGTGTGCCATGTGGGTATGCCCATTTTAAGTCTTGTAATGAGTCAGAGTGCTTCCTTTATCACTACTTTTCAAAAGAAAGAAAAACTGTTGAAGCACGCGTTTGTTAAAAAGAAATTATAATGCATGTAACGATGGGGCCCAATGAGTACCCGACTTGCATTATTAAGATTCCTTATCTGTTAGTGTCGGTCATTTGTTATGAGGCCACATAGTGTGTTATAGTCCATTCCTTTTCTTAGGTTAGGCCTATATAAGGCTCTAGTATTTATAGTAGAAAGACAGAATTGAAGAATTCAAAAAAAACTAAACCAAAGGAAGAAAAACTTTCTCTCCATCCTCCTTCATGTTAAAAACCATTCCACCAAAATCAATCTTTCCTCGGTATGTAACCAAGTCTGTATAATATTAAGTGTGTTTTAATAAAGTCTCCAAGTTTTCAGTTGAAAAGTCCTTAGAGGTTCCCGAAAGGAAAACCTCTCTCTCAGTTACTTCATGTAAGTTCTTATTCATACTTTATTTTTTCCACCAAAAATACGCTTATATTTTTATATGCTTTGTTTATATGCATCATGTAATTTAAACTTTTTATGCTTCATGTAAATTAAAACTTTTATTATTACCCTTAGTATATGGTTAACCTCTTAACTTCTTAATAACAATGATGGATTAACCTGTAAATTCCTAGGAATCCTGACCATAGTAGTCCTCTAAAATTAAAAGATTAAAGAACGAAAGTTTAGTTGCCAGAAAAATGATTCGGGGTGTGGTTAAAGAAGAAGAAGTTAAGAATTAGGTTAAGAGAGAGAGATGAACGGGGTAAGTTAAAAAGAAAAAGGAAAATATAGGCTAACTATATGATAAAACTATCAGGGAGAGGGAGTACTGAGTAGGATTTATAAATATTTGTTTAAAACCAACCTATTTAAGCTATCACGTTTCATTGAAACATCATTTTTATCTAACTGCCTCTACTATATTTTGTTTAAAACCAACCTGTTTAAGCTATCACTTTTTATTGAAACATCATTTTTATCTAACAGCCTCTATTATTGGTATGTATATATATATACATACATACTAGATGTCGGGGGCCGTGCCAGCACGGGCCCAATATATATTATTTTTAGTCTCAATTTATGTGACATAAATAAAATGTAGATAATCAATCATATTTTTAGTATGTTTTGAATATTTTAAATTGTTAACTATCATAATTTATAATACTTTTTATGTAATTTTTAAATAATACATGTTACTCTCCTTATTCTAACTTTTGTAGCATCGATAGCCAATTATACTTTAAAAATAATTTAACTTTTTTAATTATTGAGATTTGTATACTTTTTTTTAATTTCAAATTAAGTAGCACTGATATAATTTCTGTAGTCAACCAAATATTTTATATCCTTACAATTTTTTAAATTATTAATTATTATGATTTGTAGTACCTTTTTAAGTATTTTTTTGAAATATATAACAATTTTTTTTTAAATACTTTAAATTGTCAACTATTGTAATTTGTAATGCTTTTTATATAATTTTTAAAAAATACATGTTACTCTCCTTGTCCTAACTTTTGTGGCGTTGATATTCAATTATATTTAACTATTCTAATTTAACTGGCACTGATATAATTTTGAGAGTCAATCAAATATTTTATGTCTTAAATTTATTAATTATTATGATCTATAGTATATTTACATATTTTTTAAAATATATAATAATTTTTCATATATATTTTAATTTGTTAAATATTGTAATTTTAATAAATTTTATGTAAATTTCAAATAATATATGTTATACTCCTTGTTCAAAATTTTGTGGCATTGATAGTCAATTGTGTTTTATAAATAATTTAAGTTTATAATTACTGTGATCTATAAATATTTTTTCTTCTATTCCAATTTAAGTGACAATGATATAATTTTGAAAGTTAGACAAATATTTATATGTTTTAAATTTTTAATTTATTAATTATTGTGATTTACAGAATTTTTTTCGCATATTTTTTTTTTGAAATATATAACAGATTAAAAAAATTAAGACAAACAAATTAGATTAGATGAAAAAAATGAAGGCAAAGGAAAGGACTAATGAAGTTATGCCAAGGAAGGTAGATCGACCTCTAAACTTTTTTTAGTTGTTAATTATTGTGATGTATAGTATTTTTTTAACGTATTTTTGAGAAATATTTGACAGATTAATATTTTTTTTAGATATTTTAAAATATTAACTATTGTAATTTGTAATACCTTTTATTATACTCTGTTCGTCCAAATTTTTCTGGCATTTATAGTAAATTATATTTTTTATATTATTTTCTTTTATTATTGTAATTTATAATATTTTTTCTTCTATTTCAACTTAAGTGGCACAATGCTTAAATGACCATAATAATTAATAAGGAGTGATATAATAAAATAATAATTGAAGCAGCTAAGTAGACATGTATTGAATGAATTATAATAACTAATTAGAAGTGATATAACAAAATTAATAAAAAAAATACTTTTAAAAAAATTAAGTGGATCTCATATAAGACGTCAAGTTAATTTAATATTAAATATTATTAATTTTTTAAAACTTAGATGACTTTATAATAATTTTTTAATATTAATTTTTAATACTTAGATGACTCATAATAATTAATTAGGGGTGATATAGTAAAATTACGTCGAACCAACTGAAGCAAACATGCCAAAAATGTTTGTTTTATTTTTTTATTAAATATTATTAATTTCTAATACGTAAATGACTTATAATAATTAATAGAGGTGATACATTAAAATTACGATTGAAGCATCTAAAAAAAAAATTCGCGAATAATAATAAGTGAAACTTTGAGGAACTTAGTAGTCATTTTGAAAAGTACCCTTTTATTAAATATTATTAATATTATAATACTTAAATAAAATAATTATAATAATTAATTAGGGATGATATAGTAAAATCACGCTTGAAGCAGCTGAAGCAGCCAGGACGACCCTAAGCTGCTCAACATTGTCGCTTCTATTATAGAGTATAATTTTTAATTTTAATTCGTAAATGACTTATAATAATTAATTAGAGGTGATACATTAAAATTACGATTGAAGCAGCTAAAAAAAAATTGCGAATAATAATAAGTGAAACTTTGAGGAACTTAGTAGTCATTTTGAAAAGTATCTTTTTTATTAAATATTATTAATATTATAATACTTAAATGAAATAATTATAATAATTAATTAGGGATGATATAGTAAAATCACGTTTGAAGTAGCTGAAGCAGGCAACTGAAGCAGTCAGGACGACCCTAAGTTGCTCAACATTGCCGCTTCTATTATAGAGTAATATATATATATATATATATATATTACTTTACTTCTATATATTAAGAGAAAATGTGGGATTTTGATAGTCCTTACATTAAATTTTTTTGATAATTTATCCCTAATTTAAATTTTAATTACTCTACAAATTTTCGCTCATTTTGATAAATTTGAACAATTATGTGGACTTAACTATTTATACAATCAAATTCAAATTGATCCAAGCATTTATTGTCTTTGTATTTTGTAATTATTAATCTTACTTCAATTTTTTATTTTTTCTAACAAATTTATAATTAAAACATTTTGACATTCCCTTACTAACTTAGTACATGCTTAATTATTAAATAAAAAATTATTTTTTATATATAGTTAAACATGTTTGAAATTTTTATTTTTTTTTAAAATACAATTCAACTTTGCAAATATTAATGATACTAATTAATGTAAAATGAGAGCTATTCTTTTTCACATTTTTTGATGATAAATCTTTTTTTAAAAAAAATGAAACTATCAACATTTTATAGAATGTAGGACAAAATAAGTAATTTAACATGAAATTTAAGTTAAATAAGGTGAAGGGTATTTTTGTAAACAAACTATCTATTTTAAGAAAGGATGTAATGTCTATCATTTTTAGTACCACAAATCAAACAATCACTAAAAACAATATCAGGATAACTTATCCCATGAGAGCTATTCTTTTTCACATTTTTTGACGATGAATCTTTTTAAAAAAAAATGAAACTATCAACATTTTATAGAATTTAGGACAAAATAAGTAATTTAACATGAAATTTAAGTTAAATAAGGTGAAGGGTATTTTTGTAAACAAACTATCTATTTTTAGAAAGGATATAATGTCTATCATTTTTAGTACCACAAGTCAAACAACCACTTAAAACAATATCAGGATAACTTATCCCATGACAACTAATTACATCATAATTAATCCCAACATAACTTGTTTCCTAACCGAACTATCCCTTAAAGTTTAAGTAGTTAATCAATCGGAGTAAGATTGACAAATAACTTAATAAAACTTTTTATTTAGATGACACCTAGAATGTATTTTTTTTAGTTGAATGAACCTACGCTCTACTTGGCGAGGAACATTGATTTTTCATAAAGAATATGCTAGCTTTATTTCTCAATTACGTTTTGGTTCCGAAATTTAAACAACCCCTTTTTCCTGATATCTAAAGGAGAGCGGAGACATAATTTATCAAGATTTTTTCTTTTGGCGATAAAGAGGAGCATTGTCATAATTGGTAAAGTTGTCATGTGATCAAGAGGTTACGGGTTCAAACTATAAAAATAACTTGTTATAAAAATATAAGGTGAGATTACGTATAATTTTCCTCAAATCCCACGCATAACGATGGAGCTTTAGTGCATCGGCTCCCCTTTTTTCTTCTTTTGGCGGAGTAACGAAGCACAAACTTGCATATAAGTGATGTAAGATGTAGCTACGACAACTATTGTTAAGGCTCACCATTCAATGTCAAATTGGTTGGAAGGCATCAGGTGTAGTCTTAAGAGCATGGACAACAGCGCCAACCAAAAACCATAAATTTTGTGAAATTTGACAAAAATAATTATCATATTAGGGGTAGGGGGAAGGTAAATAGGAGAGAGAATTCTACAACAACATACCCAGTATAAAGTGAAATATTAATTTTTTTTTCTAGTAAGTTAAAAGTTCATATAACCAACTAATTGAACTATTAAAAATAACGTCTAAAACTTAAAGTTGTTGGACATACAAAAGAAAATCACGATAGATAATTTGAGACGGAAAAGATGTATTAATCTTTTTATATTTTAAAATAATTGATTTTAAAATTTTAATTTATTTCCAATGAAATAATTTAATTATTATTTTAATGACATAGACAATCAATTAATACCATTTAAGTTGGAATGAATGGAGTATCGATCATTATCAAGTAACTCAAACTATCCATTACGATTTAGCATGCCTTTATTAGGAGTTTGTTAGATCAATTGCCTCAAGTTTGACTAGAAAATGTAATAAATATTATGGACATATTTGACTCCAAATTTCTCATTCCACACCCATCCCTCAACCCCTTTTCTTACACTCAGCCCAAGGATAGAGTGCACGTTAACAGTTTAGCTGAATTAAGTAATTTTAGTTCAAATTTTATAGCTTTTACACATTACTAATTTAAAATTCAATAACTCAAAAAGGGTAAAATTTTAAATCAATTAACTTTAAATTTTAGCTCCACGTCTGCTTACAATCCCTTGTGAAAGTTTTCTCGCAGGTATGTCATATTGTATGTTTCAATTCCCCTCCTTAAGATTTTATATCATTTTTATCGTTGGTCTAATAAAATATTGTACATGAACAATAAGAAAAAACTCTCCAAATGGAAAAAACAACACATGAAGGTTAGTATATGTTTGGCGAGGGGGGTGGGGAATATTTTTCAATGTTCTTATATTCGATAAGTTAAAATTTTTGAAAAATATTTTATCTAGAAAAATAAATTCCTTGAAAATGAGGAAAATGATGTCCAATTGATTGTATCTTCTCCACCTTTCAACAAACTTTTTCTTTACCTCCACCTCCGTAGCCCCCATCCCTCCCCCCAAAAAAAAAAAATCCTCCATTCCATCTCATATAATATTTGTCTAGATTATATACAGATCCCACTATCACTTTATAAATTATAATATTGCTACCAAACATTATAGCACTGGTCAAAATATATGATAATGATTAGTGAGAAAAGAAGAGAAGTAAAGAGAAATCTCAAATGATGCTCATGAAAAGTTAGAGAATTAGATTCCTCATACTCAACATTTTCTTTTCGTAGGTACCCCATTCGATTAAATTCCTATTTACATCAGAAAGGGTAAAATATTTTCTAATAAAAGTATTTTCTTATCAATATGATGCAAGCCCAAAATTTCTTACTAAAAGTGAAAGAGTACTTATTACTATGTCACGATCTTTATTCACAACACTTATTTTTATACTTTATCGTCCAAGAATCGTAATATATTGTTCTTTTTGTTCATATTGGTAAATAAATAATATAAATGAAGGATTTGATATGAAATTTATAAAAATGAGTATAATATACATTTGTTTGTTGGTATGCATGTATAGGAGTTAACGTCGAACGCATTATTCATGTGAAATGGTCGTTATAGAGATTAGGCAAAATGACCTTCTGGATCCCTGTACTATGTCGGTTTTGTAAGTTGGACACTTCTACTTAGATGTTTGTCATCTGGACCCTTGAACCCATTTAAAAATAATATTTTAAACACTTTTTTGGTGAGTGTAATACACTCTTGCCACGTCAGCCTCCACATCATTTTTATTTTTAAATATAAAAAATATTAATTATTAAAATAAATAAATAAATAAACCCCTCCCCCTCCCCCTTCCTCTCTCTTCCCCATTTTTCTGATTAGCGTTTCTTCTTTTTCTTTTTCTTATGGTTCTCCCTCCTCTTCTCCTTCTTTTCCTTCATCACTTTAATCTTCTTATTCTTCTCACTCTTTGAAAAAATTGAAAAGAAACGCTCAAAGCACTAAGAGGCCAAAAAAAAGCACTATTTTTTTCTTTTGTTGCACAATTTCTGGCGATTCTTGAAGCTTTTCGTTCACCTTTTTATCTATGTTTGAGCTTTGGTTGTTGCTGAAGATGATGATGACCTCAGGATTACTCAATTTGTAGCAGCTGGTGATTAGATTTTTGTTGTTTGTTTGGAAAAATTGAGAAGTGAGAATCGAAGAAGAAAGAAAACCACGTCATTTGTTTGTTTGTTTCTTGTTGATTCTTTATCTTCATCTTCTGATTCTTGTTGGTTGTGTTGATTTGTTTGGAAAAAAAATTCTCAAAGTTCTATTCGATTGTATTGATTTGTTTCTTTTTATGTTGTGTGAATTGTTGTACTTTAGGCTTGAGAAGTTGCACTTTGCAATTGCAATTGTGATTTTACGATGGTCATGGCAGTCGGTAGGGGTGAGGGATTGGTGGACGACGGTAGGGTGGGGGGTTGGACGGGGCTGGGGTGGGGTGAGGGTGGCTAGGATGGGGCTGGGTGGGGTGGGGGCTCGGAACGGGGGCTGGGGTGGGGTGGGTGCTGGAACGGGGGCTGGGATGGGGTTGGGTGGAGTGGGGGGCTGGGACGAGGGCTAGGGTGGGGTAGGGTAGTGGCTGGACGGGGGAGGGGGTTTGGGGGGGCTTTTTTATTTTTTATTTTTAATTATTACTTTCTAATTTTTTTAAATATTTTTAAATTAAAAAATTGAAAAAATGTTTTAATCCTTTTTTTTAATTATTTTAATATAATTAAAATATTATATTAATTAAAATATTATATTAAAATAATGACTACACTCTCCAAGTCCCAGTCAGCACGTTAATGCCACACAGGCAAAGTCAATGGTCAAAGAGTTTGAAATATTACTTTTTGTTCAGGGGTCAACCACTCATGAAATTTTATATTCAGTATGATCTTGCCATTGCATTTTCTTCTGAAAATTTACTTCGAAAATAGGCATCTTAATTTTACATGGGTATTTTGGTTGGGAGAATCAACAAAAGAGTAAAGAGACTAAAAGAAAGGTGCAAAGGGCACTGAACATTTCCTTTTTGTCTTTTCGCAAGTTGATACAACTCAAGATTTCCATTAATCTGGATTAACAGTTTGGCATGTTACTCAAAAGTGATTATTTGAAAAAGAAAAAATATATATATTTGTCTAAGCTTTTGAAAGAAAATAACTACTTCTGAAAAGTAGCACAAACATTATGTCAGAAGCTAATAAAAGTAGTTCCTCCTCAAATGCATTTTAAAGAGAAAAATAACACTTTTAAAAGTTTGACCAAATATCAATTGTTGTTCAAAAGCGTTTTGATAAATATTGATCAAACACAAATTATTTCTCATCAAAAATAATTTTTTTTTAAAATACTTTTGAAAAAAATATTTTTAAAATAAATTAATTTTATAAGCTTGACCAACCAAACTATAATACTTTACATTCTATTTTATTATACAATAGTTTTTGTTATTTAGTTTCGGTTATCAACAGTATTTGGTGTATGATTATCACATTATATTATTGTATTGTTGTTCCTTCCTCTGTATTTTATGTATTACTAATCATTTCACGTTATTTTATTGTTGCTATTACTTTCTTTTCTGTATTTTTTTTAACTATTTGGATATATTTTATTTTAAGTAGATGGCATATTAAAAACAACTTTTCTATGTCTAAGGGACAGAGATAAAAGTTTATATATCTTTATCCTCCTCTGATCTCACTTGTGGAATTGTGCTAATTTTATTATTGTTATTGTTATCATTACATTTGCTAAAAATATATAATTTAAAATAAAATATAGTCTTAGAAAAATAAGAGAGAAATTAACTTTTTGATTATTTTTTTTACTCTTACTCTAATAAACATGAGAAGAAAAATTCATTTGATTGTCACGAATGTAATAACTCGAGATCAAGCAACGAAAAAGAATAATTTATTCAAATAATCTTTTTATTTTATATTTTTTTAAGGGATGGATTAAAAAAGTTAGGACAAGCAAAATTTATTTGTCTAACTAGAAAAACTTCTTTAATTTCCATTTTAGAAAAAAAAAAGTATTTTGACTTCCTTCTTCTTTTGATCTAGAAATATTATGACTTGGAAAACGTGCCTAAATGCCTAGGAGACATGAAATTTAGAAATTTTGAACGCGGGAAAAGTCATCATTTTCATCTCATACTATACAAAAAAAATCTAAGCCGCATCTAAATTATATAAGTGACGTATTACACACCTTAACTATATAAAAGTGATATTATTACCTCCCCGCGACCCCATTCTAAGGCGCGTGTGTTACACTTATTTTAGACGCGTCTAGTCTATTAAATAACAAAAGTAAACGGCTAAAAACATTAAGGGAAAAGGAATCGTTTCCACCCCAAACTATCGTCGAAAAGTCGAATCCACACCTAAACTATATAAGTGACCTATTACACACCTTAACTATAAGAAAAATGATATTTTTTACTGACGTGGTGCTGACGTGGCAGCGCGTGTAAAACACTACACCACATGCAAGTGGTGGTAGCCTGACAGGGTGTAAATAGTTTCATTTTTTTATAGTTTAGGTGTGTAATAGGTCACTAGTATAATTTACGTGTGACTTTGACTTTTCGAATATAGTTTAGGGTGGAAGCGATCCCTTTTCACTTTTGGCCGCATTATAGGTTTTGACATAACTACTTTATTTTGTGCCAATTCTCTTTCCATCATGTGCTATGAAAGAAATGTAACTGCTTTTCCTCAAAATTTGTACATTATTATTAAATTAAAACTAATGATGATTTAGGAAAATCATGTGTTGTCATCAATTTAGTTAAAGTACAATGAAAGGAGAGATTTAATTTTACCCTAATAAAGGCAAGTGGTTTAATTTACCATAAATAAAGAAACAAAGGCGAACGAAAGATTTCAAAACACTGTTAGGTTTTGTGTCGTGAAGGGACTATTGAACAATTCAAAAAAACTTGTTTTTGCTTGCGCAAAATAGAAATCGAAGTCGAGCAGTTTTGAATATATATATATATCCAGCAGCTACACCAATCACCATATATAATTTTGTCTGTGTCTTTGTTAATATTATATTGAGGAATTTTTTGTGTTTCTGATCTTAAAGTTGGAGTAATAAAATAATTTTGTCCCAAATTTCTCCGGACATAGTCTAGAGTCTATGTGAGGTCATAAAAACCTTTATAAAGAGGTGTTTTATAATCTTTTATGACGCTCATTACCTCTATCCAAGTTTGGAACACGTCTTGCTGTTGTCCTCTGAGAACAACATAGAATTTAAACCTGTTAGTAGTATTTTTCTCAGTAAAATAATAACTTAATGCATTTAGAACTGAAACAAAATAACTATTGTCTCTCCTATTATATGCTATCCATAAATTGTCTAGTAGACATATCTGCGGCTTATCCACGTGTACTTCTGGCTTTCGTCTGAAAGTTAAGTTGGATGGTTCGTAACATACCAAGTTATGGGGTCCAAAAATTATTCTATCTAATTTTTGGACATATCTATAATAAAATTTATAGATATATACATATGTATAATATCTATAATTATCATATATTATATACATATGTATAATATCTATAATTATCATATATTATATATATATATATATATATGTGTGTGTGTGTGTGTGTATATATATATACAGAAACTACTCAATTGGTCAAAAATGTTCTCTGGTGATTAATTTCAATCTTGCAATGCTATGATTTCATCCAAAATTGTGACTTATTTGACTGCCAGAATTTTTATATGGAGATACTCTAAACCATAATGTTCCTTTCACTATATGACCAAATTTTTATTCCAATTCCTATGGGAATATTCTGATGTATTTTAATAATATTTATTTGATGTCAATATCAGACTAAAATGTCTTGGCCGATATTGAATTATTTTTAATATTAAAAAAATATTGAATACTTTAATATTAGAAAAAAGTACAAGATTTTTATGAAAACAAAAAGAAAGAAAGCTATTATACATGTCATTGATGGAGACTTTTTGATCAAAAACGAAAAACGAGAATCTATCATTTATCCGTCAAGTTTTATATAGCTGAACTTTCAAGTATATATAGTTAGTTTACCAAAAAAAAAAGTATATATAGTTACATTTAAGACATTATACATAAATGTCTCTTTTAATGTGATTTTAATTTTCATCTACGCTTTTCTACTTTGGATTTGATTAAGTAGACATTTAAATTTGTATAAAGTTGAACAATTAGACATATGCGTCCTATATAGCGCCCTACGTGGTCAATTCACATGGTGTCTTACATGTATTATGTCACATAGAAAGTGTGTGTCTATTTGTTCAATTTTATACAAATTTAAATATCTACTTATGCACATTCAAAGTTGAAGGTCATATATGTAAGCTTTGGCTAAGTTAAAAAATATGTTTATGTGTTATGCCTACATTTAATTATTTTTGTCTGTATTTTAATTTAATTATTTTTATTTGAACTTTAGTCATATATAACTTATGACATTGCACATTTAAAATTATTTAAAAATGAAAGGGCGTGCAATTTTTTTTAAAAAACAAGAACAAATTAAAAGAATCTAGACAGAATAGTGAAGGCACCATGGTCGTCATAACAAGAACCATGACAACATGTACAATCACTTTCACTCTCCTCACCAACAATCTCTTACTTTTAGTCATTGCAATGGGCCTACCTCCAAAAGGGACATAAAGGAGCACTCTCAAAGGCGGAGTGTTGGGTTCGAAATCGAGAGAGCGTCATACGGAAGTTTTTAATTTGCAAATCATATAGATGATAAATCAGATGACAACGAAAAACAAATACTAAAAACATATTATTAATATAATTTAGTCAAATGACCTACATATTAAAAATAATAGTTAAAAAAAACATAAACCTATGGAAGAAATCTCCCCCTAAACTAGTGTAATACCCCGTACTTCTACCAAACTTGAAATTGTCCCAAGTATGTTAGAAACTTACTTTGAAAGATAAATCCAATTTTATATACGTGGAATTTTTAAGATTTTCACTTTTCTCCATGTGAAAAATTAAATTAGCTTTCCAACGATACCAATTTCGTCCAAATCCGGTATCGGGGTAGAAAGTTATGACCGTTTTACAGAAAGCAGTCAAAATCGCCCAGGTGCGACGGTGAGGGTCGACGGACCGTCGAGCTAGCGACGGACCATCGCCCAAGCCATCGTAGCAGAGGCAGTGAGACCACCTTCTGCCTAAGGGCGACGACTCAGGCCGACGAACCGTCGAGCTAGCGACGAAACGTCGCCCAAGCCGTCGTAGCAGAGGTAGTGAACCCCTATTCCACCCAAGTGCGACGGTCAGGACCAACGGACCGTCCACCCAGCGACAGACCATTGCACCCACCGTCTCATAGTTTGTTCAGTTATTTTAAAGTCGTTTTTAAAAGGGTATTTGGATCTTTTTCACCCGTTTTAACCGCTAAGTATATCAGATCAAGGCTCATAAGTTCATTATCCATCTACAACATCAAATTAGGGTTTTCTCTCAAAGATAATCCCCAAGAACAAGAAACTCTAGATGTTTAATTCCAAGTCAAGAATTCAAGTTTTCCTCTATCAATCTTCAAGAAATCATCCACCCAGGTATGTCATTGTAATACCCCGAGAAATTTTTTGTTGAAATTTTGTACGTAAACGTGTTGGGTTCTATATTCTAGAATGAATGTCACACCCCTTTTTACCACCAAAAAGATTATATTTAAGGATCGAAAGGGTTTTATTATTAAAAGTGACAAAAAATTAAAAATTTATTTCGAAAAAGGATTATTTACGTTTAAACTCAGAGTCGCCACTTGGCATAGATCGGGTGTGCCAAGTCACCTTTGGAAATCCCTTTTCAAAATATTTTGACTCTTAAAACTGGTTTGCGAACAGAGATTCCAGCTAAGGAATTCTGTTGACCGAGGGGAAGGTGTTAGGCACCCCTCGATCCCGTGGTTTGACCACGGTCGCTTGGTGGAGAGTATCGGCTAGTTAGACACTACGAATGTACAAACCACATAAACAAACATAGTATAATCAATCAAAACACACAAAGACAAAATAATCCAAAGTTTAGTATTCAGTCTGATTATACAATCTCGAAATAGAGAAATGCAAAAATGTAAACCTACGCTAACCTATATTAATCCTAAACTATGCTCCAAAGCTTTACCCGATGCCTCGGGCCTTGATCACGAGCGTCCTCCGAGTACAAGATACCTCGGGGCATTCCCCGGATAAAATAATACAAGTGCTTCGGGGCATTCCCCGGTTAAATGGTACGATTGAGTCAAGCACGATAAATTAGAAAATATTCAACGCATATACATTCAAACATTCATCAAAACACCATTCCTAAACTTTGCCTACCCGAACTAACGTTTGCCTACCAATTTCAACCCGTCATGATACTATGGTGTTTAACAACATCAATACTTGTTCCGAATTAGCAAATATCAATTAATCAAAATGCTTTAATATTCACTTTGTTTTTTCGATTTCCATCCCTTCTAACTTCATTTTTATCAATAACACCATCAAAGCTACTCAAATTCATTCTACATATCAACAAAAACACACCGTGAAGCACAAATTCATGACATCATAACGTCAACAAAACTCACCAACTACGATCACATCACACATAATCACAACAATTAAACACGTTTGAGACAATAACAAGAATATAGAGTTGAGGGATGGACCTTAAACCACTTTTTGACCAATATTATTCGACGAGATAAAGAAAACCCGCTTCCGACAACCTCAACTTAAGCCCCCCCGATAAATCTGCCAAGCTCAGTATTTGAGAAATTGAAATCCGTAATCCGATTCAAACAACCAATCCACAAAGAAACTCAAAAGAGTAGATTTTTCACTGATAATAATGAATCGATGAAAGTTGAAGTCCGAAATCCTCAACCAAAAGCCTCAAAATGATGACCATCAGCTCGATATTGCAAATCCTATTCTGAGCAAATTTGAAAAAAAACAGCAACACCACTCAATATACCCCTTGAATCGATAATTTTGAACGAAAATAACAAACCTCCAAACATAAATTCCAACAAAGAAATTCCAATCTCAATACCCAAGAGTAAAAATAAGCCTAAACCTAAACAATTCGACGACAGACGGAACCCCATATTGAACGGATAATAAGAATCGATCTAATGGACTATTTTCCATTTTGAAATTGACCGGACAGTGCACTCGAGATGATAGAATCGTGTTTTGGTTTATGAGTTAGCTGCACCGGAGCTCGACGGAGAACCGGCGACTGGATAGCGGGATAGCCGGCTGATGGCGGCTGGAAAAGTTGAATGGCTTCGCGATACGCGGCGGATGAGTAGAGAAGAGGAGGGTCGGCGGTGGTGTTCTTCGCCTGTCGAATCTACTGCTGTCGGCGGCGGTTAGAGTCCATCACGGCGCCGGAGAGGGAGTGATGACGGAGAGACGACGGCGATGTTGCCGTCGTCAAAACTAAAATCGGAGAGGTCGGAGAGAGGGAGAGAGAATGAGACGACGGAGAGACGACAGCGATGTTGCCGTCGTCGGAACTGAGATCTGAAGAGAGTCGGGGAGAGAGAGAGAGAGGCTTTTAAGAGAGAGAGATCGAGATCGGAGAAAGAGAGGCTTTTAAGAGAGAGAGCTCGGAAGCAGGAAGGTGTTATCGTCACCGTCGTTGGTCAGACGACGGCGTCACCGTCCGGCGGCGAAGTGGCGGCAAACGGAGGTTAGAGAGAGAGAGTAAAAGGCTGATGGTTTTTCCCTCTTTTTTTTCTTCTCCTCCTCCCCTTAAATTGTGTGTATGTGTGGGTATATATTCTTTTTTTTTTTTTGGGAGTCTTTCTTTTGGGACAAGAAAAGAGAGTGGGGGTGGGGTATAGGTTGTTGGAATAGATAAAATTTGTTAGTTTGTTAGGGATTTTTTTTGTTATTTATTTATATTTTTTGTATTTTGTGGAGGGATAATTACGCGGGGTAGGGTACACGGTAGGATAACATAAAATGGGTAAAGTGAATAAAAATAGAACTTTAAGAGGACGAAATCACGTGTCTATATCATGCCCCCTTTGATTGTAAACACGCAGTGTTTTCAGACAAAGAAGTACACAACGAGATAGAATTTTGTCCCGACCATTATTCAAAAGAAGAAACAGAAGAAAGAAGGACTATCGGGTTTTGAATTAGGACAGCCTACCCAACCAAGTTACGAGAGGATCGAGTGACAAGCATCTCAACTTTTGGACGGCGGTGGACTATACCGAGCTGGAGAGTCGAGTGAGGTTCCATCGAGGTTTCGGTCCGCGGCTTTGTTATTACATCAAAAATAAAGATTAAAAGCTAAAACATAAAGGAAATTACAAAAATCCTATCTAAACAGCTTCTGTTGGTTCTTGACTCGACTTTCATCACCATGTTCTCCAGGCGGGCTCCTGACTTGCAATTTCTTTCCCCTTGTTGCTTGGCTTTCAATTGCTTCACTTTGTTGCTTGACTCTTTTGTTTCTTCACCCTATTCTCCAGGCGGGCTCCTGACTTGCTATTTCATCACTTTGTTGCTTGACTTTTCATTTTCTTCACTCTGTTCTCCCGGTGGGCTCCGAACTTGCTATTTCATCACCTTGTTCTTCAGGCGGGCTCCTGCCTTGCTATTTCATCACCCTGCTCTTCAGGCGGGCTCCTGAAACTCAAAATTAAAACTAGAACGAAAATTATCCCAAACAAGAATTATAAATAATTAGTATTTCATTTTTTGAAAGCATTGTCCCATTTTCCAGGAGGGTCCTGACCAGAAGGTGAAATCCCATTTTTCAGGAGGGTCCTGAGCAGAAAGTAAAAATATCTAAACAGAAACTAAAGTCCCATTTTTCAGGAGGGTCCTGAACTGAAAGTAAAATTCCATTCTTCAGGAGGGTCCTGAACAGAAAGTAAAGTCCCATTTTTCAGGAGGGTCCTGAACATAAAGTAAAATCCCATTTTTCAGGAGGGTCCTGAACATAAAGTAAAGTCCCATTTTCCAGGAGGGTCCTGAACTGAAAGTAAATTCCCATTTTTCAGGAGGGTCCTGAACATAAAGTAAAATCCCATTTTTCAGGAGGGTCCTGAACAGAAAGTAAAATCCCATTTTTCAGGAGGGTCCTGAGCAGAAAGTAAAATCCCATTTTTCAGGAGGGTCCTGAACATAAAGTAAAATCCCATTTTTCAGGAGGGTCCTGAACAGAAAGTAAAGTCCCATTTTTCAGGAGGGTCCTGAACATAAAGTAAAATCCCATTTTTCAGGAGGGTCCTGAACAGAAAGTAAAGTCCCATTTTTCAGGAGGGTCCTGAGCAGAAAGTAAAATCCCATTTTTCAGGAGGGTCCTGAACATAAAGTAAAATCCCATTTTTCAGGAGGGTCCTGAACAGAAAGTAAAGTCCCATTTTTCAGGAGGGTCCTGAACAGAAGGTAAAATCCCATTTTTCAGGAGGGTCCTGAACATAAAGTAAAATCCCATTTTTCAGGAGGGTCCTGAACAGAAAGTAAAATCCCATTTTTCAGGAGGGTCCTGAACAGAAAGTAAAGTCCCATTTTTCAGGAGGGTCCTGAACATAAAGTAAAATCCCATGGATGTGCATTTCCAATGGTAGCTGAATCAAGTGAAACGAATTTGCCCCTATTTCAATCAAAAAAAAATTGGTCAGTTAAAAACTTAGTGGTGGTTTGCAGCTCTTGGCTTCTCAGGTATCTGCCCCAGTACTTATTCCTTTCATCTTTGTTCCAAATTGCTAACACTTGCCCTGTCTTACCGCATCATTGACCAAGATCCAGATTGAGAGAGATGAGTTCTGACTCGAATAATGGGTTTTCATTTTTACCATGCCCCTGAGGTGCACTCTTTTCCCAAATCTGAATGATTCCACGAATCCAATAGCCTGTCGGTTGATAAACTCTCTTTGTTTCGTGTTGAATTACGATCATATTTCTTTCCTGTGTTGTTCCTTGGCTTTTCCTCATATAATTGGAAGGACTGGTAGTAAATTTTGAAATCCTTTCTCGCCTGTTTTGACACAGACTTGACTTAAAAAATGTAAAGAAATGATGGTGACTCTTGTTTTGATAAATAACATAAGAAAAGACAAAAACATGAATATGTAAATGAAAGAAAAGGGCAATGTCCCATATTCAAAAAGAAAACTTATCTGAATACGACAACCAACTCCAATGAGTATGACATGCATTTTGGATTGAGTTGTCTGATCTTCCTATCCAAACTCCCCATTTGTTGTTGAGTTCGTGCCTTTTGCCACTGAGCCGCTTCTTCAAATCCATTGGACTCATACATCATATTCGACTGACGACATCTAAAAAGACTTTCGCCAACAAATCTCTTTCTTTTCACTTTCCGTCTTTCTCTTAAACTCTCCATCGCCCTACGGTGCCCATGAGGATTTTCACCAATAAGACTCTCATTTTTGTATTTCTCTCAACTCACCCATCGCCTTACGGTGCCCGCAAAGGTTTTCACCAATAAGACTCTCTCATTTTTGTATTTCTCTTAACTCACCATCGCCTTATGGTGCCTGTAAAGGTTTTCACCAATAAGACTCTCTCATTTTCATTTTCTAACAACTCACCATCGCCTTATGGTGCCTGCAAAGGTTTTCACCAATAAGACTCTCTCATTTTTGTATTTCTTTCCTGATTTCTTATGCTGAGGGAGACAAGCGGTACTTCGCAATGTATCGTCATATCCATTGCATGCTTAGCCTTAACACTATCAAAAATTGATCCGAAGGACTTTCTTTGGTTGTAACTTGGCTTTTGGTCAAGGTTAGAAAAGATGGTAAGAGGCTCAAACGATACTTGAAGTGGGGGTGGGACTTACGACTTTTGGAATCGACTCAAACAATGCATTAACTCATGCCCCAGTTTTTGTTGACTGGGTGAATCTTAAAATTTATTTGGTTGGACCGAGCCCGAAATAGGGCAGCCTACGTATCTCACTCTCGAGAGAGAAGAATCAGGTCACACGTAGTTCCATCAGCTTGTTCTTTGTTTTGATTTGATTTGATTTTTTTTTTTTTTTTTTTCGAACTCTTTGTTTTATTCTTATTTTCTTGACATTTATCTTTGACTCTATTTTGATTCCAAAAGAGGGATATGAAAGAAAAATAAACGAGGCTCAAACGGGTAAACAAAGGATGACACAATGTTTGGATAAAAGAATAAAATGCCTTCATCATATCAATCTTCAAAATGCAAGTACTAAACATGCAATAAAATCAAACAAAGGACCAAATATCATACATAGTATCTTTTGACCGCATCAGCATTGATAGCCATTTCTGCCATTTTGCCTTCAGTATCTGTCAAATATAAGGCTCCATTGGGTAACACTTTCTTCACAACGAAGGGACCTTGCCAGTTAGGGGAGAACTTGCCCTTCGCTTCAACCTAGTGAGGAAGGATACGTCTTAATACCAACTGACCAACTTCAAAATTCCTGGGACGGACCTTTTTGTTATACGCACGAGCCATCCTCCTTTGATACAACTGGCCATGACACACGGACGTTAGCCTTTTTTCCTCGATCAAACTCAAATGTTCCAGTCGGGTTTTTACCCATTCGTCGTCATCGACCTCTGCTTCTACAATGACCCGAAGAGAAGGAATTTCAACTTCTGCAGGGATGACTACTTTTGTCCTATACACTAATAAATATGGAGTTGCCCCTGTTGAAGTGCGAACAGTGGTGCGATAACCTAGCAATGCAAACAACAACTTTTCATGCCACTGTCTAGAACCTTGTACCATTTTTCGCAGTATCTTTTTTATATTTTTATTGGCGGCTTCTACAGCACCATTGGCCTTTGGGCGATATGGAGTAGAATTTCGATGTGCGATCTTAAAATGTTGACACACTTCTTGCATCAAATAACTATTGAGATTGGCTGCATTGTCTGTAATAATCATCTTAGGAATTCCAAATCTACAAATGATATTGGCATGAACAAAATCTACCACAACCTTCTTTGTCACCGACTTGAAAGTTACTGCTTCCACCCACTTTGTGAAGTAGTCAATGGCTACCAAAATGAATCTATGTCCATTTGATGCCTTCGGCTCAATCGGTCCAATCACATCTATTCCCCAAGCTACGAACGGCCATGGAGAGGCCATTGCATGCAACTCAATAGGAGGAGAACGTATCAGATCGCCGTGCACCTGACATTGATGACACTTTCGAACAAACTGAATAGAATCCCTCTCCATAGTAAGTCAGTAATAACCTGCTCGAAGAATCTTCTTTGACAAGACGTGACCGTTCATATGCGACCCGCATACTCCAGAGTGTATTTCAACCATGATTGCCGAGGCTTCTTTTGCATCTACACACCTTAGAAGTCCCAGATCTAGGGTCCTCTTATACAAGATTCTCCCGCTTGAGAAAAATCCACTAGCCAAACGCCTAATAGTCCTCTTTTGATCGTTGGTGGCATATGTTGGGTATTCTCCTGACTGAATGTACCGCTTGATATCCAAGAACCAAGGTTCTCCATCGAGCTCTTCTTCAATCACATTGCAGTAAGCATGCTGATCACGACTCTGTATATGCACTGGATCGATGTAGGCTTTGTCAGGATGTTGGAGCATTGAAGACAAAGTGGCCAAAGCATCAGCAATTTCATTACGAATCCTTGGAATGTGCCTAAATTTTACTAACACAAATCGTCGGCATAGCTCCTGAAAGCATTGTCGATACGGGATGAGCTTCAAATCTCACGTCTCCCAATCGCCTT
Organism: Capsicum pubescens; assembly: GCA_030864215.1. Taxonomy (NCBI): domain Eukaryota; kingdom Viridiplantae; phylum Streptophyta; class Magnoliopsida; order Solanales; family Solanaceae; genus Capsicum; species Capsicum pubescens. The sequence continues at coordinate 267,660,792 of CM061540.1, read as the reverse complement.
GAATTTGATGGACGAGTAAATCCGAATCTCCCAACACCAATAATTCTTGGACTCCCATATCAACAGCTAACCTCAAACCAAGGATGCAGGCTTCATACTCTGCCATATTGTTAGTACAGTAGAATTGAAGTTGTACTGTTACCGGGAAATGTTGTCCCGATTCAGAGACAAGAACCGCACCTATTCCGACTCCTTTCATATTGACAGCTCCATCGAAGAATAACCTCCAACCTGGATCAGCATCTATAACGACTTCATCGACACACGACACTTCTTCGTCAGGAAAATATGTCTTTAATAGCTCGTACTCTTCATCGATGGGATTCTCAGCAAGATGATCTGCCAAGGCTTGGGCTTTCATGGCGGTTCGAGTCACATATACGATGTCGAACTCGGTAAGCAATATTTGCCACTTTGCCAATCGACCTGTCGGCATAGGCTTCTGAACGATATACTTCAAAGGATCCATGCGGGAGATGAGATAAGTAGTATAGGATGAGAGATAGTGCTTCAACTTCTGTGCTATCCAAGTTAGGGCACAACACGTCCTTTCAAGAAGAGTATACCTGGCCTCATAAGTGGTGAACTTCTTGCTAAGATAATAAATAGCCTGCTCTTTTTTGCCTGTGACATCATGTTGCCCCAGGACACACCCGAAAGAATTGTCCATGACTGACAAGTGTAAGATCAAAGGCCTACCAGGCTCCAGGGGTACCAACACGGGCGGATTTGACAAATATCTTTTGATTCGATCGAACGCTTCTTGACATTCTTCAGTCCATTTTACCACAGCACTCTTTTTCAGCAACTTGAATATGGGCTCACAAGTGGTTGTGAGTTGAGCTATAAACCTGCTAATGTAGTTCAATCTACCAAGCAAACTCATTACTTCCGTTCTATTCTTGGGCGGGGGCAAATCCTGAATGGCTTTGATTTTTGAGGGATCTAATTCAATTCCCCGACGGCTGACTACAAACCCCAACAGCTTTCCAGATGGAACTCCAAATACACATTTTGCCGGGTTGAGTTTGAGATTATACCTGCGAAGTCTTTCAAAGAACTTTCTCAAATCTTTTACATGGTCGGCCTGACTTTTTGACTTAATAATCACATCATCCACGTACACCTCAATCTCCTTATGCATCATGTCATGAAACATAGTGGTCATGGCTCTCATGTATGTTGCTCCAGCATTCTTCAAACCGAACGGCATCACCCGATAACAATAAGTTCCCCATGGTGTGATAAAAGATGTCTTCTCCGCGTCTTCATCATCCATAATGATATGGTGATATCCGGAATAGCAATCCACAAAAGAGGCAACCTCGTGTTTAGCACAGTTGTTTAGCAAAATATGAATGTTGGGCAGTGGAAAATCATCTTTTGGACTTGCCCTGTTCAAATCGCGGTAATCAACACACACTCGAATTTTGCCATCTTTCTTTGGTACGGGAACAACATTGGATAACCACATGGGATAACGATCCACTCGAATTACTTTGGCTTCAAGTTGTTTTATGATTTCCTCTTTGATTTTAATACTCACATCTGTTTTAAACTTCCTCAACTTCTATTTGACAGGAGGGAATGCGGGATCCGTTGACAATTTGTGAGACACTAATTCAGTGCTTAAACCAGACATATCATCATAAGACCATGCAAAAACATCCTTATAATCCATTAACGTTTGAATCATTTCATCTTTTAGCTGGGGCAAAACATGTACACTGATTTTAGTTTCCCTAACATCTTTTTGATCCCCTAGATTTATTGGCTTAGTCTCATTCAAATTAGGATTCAGTTTGTCTTCAAATTTTTCCAACTCTTTGCTTATTTCTTATAATGCTTCTTTTTCATCATATTCCTCATCCTGCTCCATTACATCTGGATTATTTTGGATTTTAAGATCAGGCTGAAAATTCCGCATGCATGTCATGTCATTAGAATCAGCATAAAGAGAACTGTGTAAAAAAGAAAAACAAACTATATTAGACACAAAACAAAAGGGACATTGCATTTCATTAAATAAAAGATAGAAGGGTTTAAACACAGACACCAATATAACATAAACTAACTAAAATCCTAATTACAACCCTGAAATAACTCGGATAAACAGAAAGGAAAACAAAATAAACTACCAAAACTCCCTCCTGACGGGGAGAAGAGTGACTTCCCAATTATTGAGCCGGACAGCTGGACCTATGAATTTCACATCTGCCATACTGGTACCTTCTCCGGCTTCAACCATATCAACTTCAATAAAAAGGTTCTGGAGGTCACCCACCAATTCAACTTTAGATTCCACATGCTTCGCGACATCGCTCTTAACAAATGACTCACTGAGTAGTGGCATTGGGCGAGGGAGTGACCATATTTCCTTCTTCTTTCCCCTAATTTTCTTCAGATCTTCAGCTGTAGGCTCAAATCCCAGACCAAACGTGCCCACGTTCTCACTCGGACATATGGGATGAACTATACCATGTAAAGATTCTCCTAAACCTTTTCCTAGTTCAAATCCGTATTTCCAAAGTTCACTCACCATCATGATAGAAGCAGAAGACAATTGCGGTCCCGGTATAGCTTGCCACTCAGGGATACGACTCATTGGCACTGTATCAAAAATTTGATAGACGAATGTCTCCTCTACGTTATTTGCTTCAATAAAGGACAAGGGAGAATCTTCTTAGGCTGATAAATCTCCTTCACCATGAATAACTACTTCTTGCCTGTCATGCTCAAACTTAATCATTTCGTGCAGCGTAGATGCAACCGCCTTGGCCTTGTGGATCCAGGGCCTTCCCAACAACAGATTGTAAGAGGATTCTACGTTAAATACCTGAAACTCTATGGCAAACTCAACAGGCCCTATGGTCAACATTAGTTCTATTTCGCCAATGGAATTTGATTTTGCACCATCGAAAGCCCTAACACATACATTATTGGGCTTGATCCTATCAGCACCAACCTTCAGTTTTTGCGAAGTAGAAATAGGGCAAATATTTGCACCTGAACCCCCATCAATCATAACATGAGTGACGTAGAAATCCTCACACTTCACTATAATGTAAAGACCCCGATTATGCCATGTACCTTCAACAGGCAATTCATCATCAGAAAAGCTGATCCGATTGACCTCAAAGATTTTTCCCACCATTTTCTCAACCTGGTTGATTGTAATCTCCCTTGGAACATATGCTTCATTCAATACCTTCAGCAAAACATCACGATGCTCCTTGGAGTGCAACAACAAAGATAAAAGAGAAATTTGAGCAGGGGTTTTCTTCAGCTGGTCTAATACTGAATACTCTGGCAATTTCATCTTTTTCAAAAAATCTTCGGCTTCCTCCTCAGTGATAGGCTTTTTGATAGACGACGGTCCACTCACCGTTGGCTTAGACTTTCTTATGCTTTCAGGCACGAAGCATCTTTCTGGCCTGGTCAAACCTCCTACCTCATCTACATCTTCCACAACTTTTTTCCCGTGATAGGTCATCACAGTCCGCCCATAATTCCAGGGAATCTTTTTCGTATCAACTATCGGAGGTTGGGTCACCAGTTTGAGGACAATAGGCGCTGCCAGTGCTCCTTTCACCGTCAAGATAGGCTGACTCAAAGCTCCCACCACTGTCAACTTAGGTTTATCCTGACTCGAATCACCATACCTTCTGGCGCCTTGTACTGTGATCAGGGGCTTCTTTGTGCTTTCTCGGGATTTATCCTCCCTCATTCCTTCCTGGATCAATGACATTGCTTTCAAAGACTCCGCTACATTCACCGATTTCTCCTCAGTGGTGTGTATCTTGACAATAGGCTTATAACCCCTCAAAGACTCTTTCCCATCATATATCAATTCTAACATATTGGCTTTAGCATGGGTTGACAGTGGATTCTGGTTAATGTTTGGACCCTCCGAGGCTTGGACCAACATCTGATTTGTGTCAATTAAATCTTGGACAGCTCTCTTTAAATGCCAGCATTTCTCAATATCATGGCCTGGCATATCAGAACAGTACGCACACCTTAAAGAATAATCGAGATTCCTTGGTGGTGGATTTGAAAGCCTTCCTTGAATTGGGATTAAAAGCTTCAACTTCCTCAACCTATCAAACAAGCTAGCATATGACTCCCCAAGAGGTGTGAATTGATTTTTGACCGTTTTCTCCTGCTTATACTCGGGCCTAGGCTAAAAACTGGGTCTGGAGGGGTTTTGGTAATTTGGCGGAGCGAATGGGCAATTTTGTGAAGTTTGCGCGCGCCACTGCGGGTAAGAAGGGGTTTAGGCATATGGCTGCGCACTATATACTGGGTAAGGGGGTGGTAGAATAGAATATAAAGGGTTTTGTGGAGGGTAGTAATGGTGGGGAGGAATATATGGAGCTTGGGCGTAGACTTGGGCTTGGGATTGGGGATAGGGGCGAGGTGGTCTTTTAGGATAAGAATGGGTTCCGGCTACGACAGTCGCAACGTCCTCTTTCTTCTTTTTTCCTCCAAATGCGCCAGATCCACCTTGAATCGCTTGTGTGGTAGCTTTTAATGCAGCAAAACTCACTATTCGACCGGTCTTAATCCCGTCCTCTATCATCTCCCCCATTTTGAGGACTTCCATAAAAGACTTTCCTATTGCCGGAAGTAAATGTTGAAAATAGGTCTCATCCTGCGCCTGAATGAAAACTTCTACCAACTTACTTTCTTTCATTGGAGGCTTTACCCTAGCGGCCTGTTCACGCCACCTTATCGCGTATTCCCTAAAACCTTTAATGCTCTTTTTCTTCATGTTGACCAAAGATTTTTCGTCCGGAATCAAGTCGATGTTGTACTGAAAATGTTGAACAAATTCAGAAGCCAAATCATCCCAACTGTTTCATTTATCGATATCCCGATCGATGAACTATTCTGAAGCCAGATCTAAAAGACTCTCACCAAAGAAGGCCATGAGTAGTTCTTTCTTTCCTCCTGCAGCCCTCAACTGGTTGCAATAACGTCTCAAGTGTGCAACAGGATCACCGTGCCCTGCGTACTTCTCAAACTTAGGCATCTTAATACCGGGGGGAAGGTTGATGTCTGGGAACATGCACAGGTCTTTATAGGAAACACTTCTATAATCTCTGATTCCTTGCAAATTCCTCATAGCTTGCTCTAAACTCTTCAGTTTCTAGGCTATGACATCCTGTTCCTCCGTTGCGACAGGTTTCTCCGTATCAAATGGAAATGCAGGCGGCTGAGTGTACCCATACGGTTCATTTAATTGCAGAGTAGGCTCCGTAGCATAATACTGACCATCTGAAACCTTCAGTACTGGCTCACTGGAAGACCGAGGAAGCCTCATTGTGGGACGCACAACATATATGGGAGTTTCATGTGGTGGCGGGGCCACGAATACCGGTGTGATCGGTGGCGCTGGCTGAGCAGTTGGTCTTGATTGGGGAGCTGCCAAGGGCACTCCAGAATTGCCAGGATAATAATGTCGCGGAGTGAATCCTAGCGCGTGCTCAGGTGACTCAGTAGGAGCAGAGAATTGTGCCTGAGAGAGCGGTGGGCAATTAGAGATATTCCCAAGACCTTCAGGGAGCGGAGGAGGAGGCATTCCGCTGGCCCATGCCTGGTGCAAATCTATCAATTGTTGCCTGAGCCTTACTACCTCATCATTGTGTTCTGAACTTTCTTCCCTGTGATCCTGATCCGGGTCAATGAGCGAATTTTCAATCTCCCTGCTAGCCATTGCGAGCTTTGCTTTGGATCTAGTGAAGTATGGGTGACTAGCCAGAGTGTTGCAAACCTACCACTGTTATCTGAAAGAACATGCTCATCAAAGACGACATCCGTTAGGATTAGGGTATACCAAAAGCATGGGAATCACATTGGTAAAATTGCCCTAAGTTCATGTTCATTTCTACCAGCTTTTGAGGGTAGCGAGGTCATTTCAACATCATCCCGATTTTTATTTACTCACTTTTTTTTATCTACACCTATTACTTTTTTTTTTGAATCAATATCTGTTCTTTTCCTCACGTTATCTACCTTTATTTTATCATTCTTTATGGCTTTTGTTTTCCTTAAAAGAGGAAAAATAATGAAAAACAACGAAACAAAATGATTAGATCGAACCCAAAAGTAGGTTGCCTACGTATCATGTTGTACATGAATCAGATCTTGCGTAGTTCGGGCAGCTTATGCATAAACATTACACAATTGAAGGTTTTTTTTTTCATGAAACACGAAAACAAGTAAACAAAAGAAAGACGTAACATCCTAACATTTCGATGAAAGATAGCAAAACATACAACGAATTTAGGACCACTCTAAAACTAAACAACAAATACAAAACAACACTTTAAACCCCTAACGATATGCGTGCAATAAAGACCCGAATATCAAAAACAACTTAACTTCGACTTAACACAGACGCCAACCTACAATGACAGAAACATAAAAGACTCAAAACTACATAAAGATAAGACATGTTCTTTCAAACTGGTGCTCTGTGTGATGTCCCCGGCTGAGATGAACCCATCTGTGAAGTCCCCACTTTTCCACTTAGACTTTGCAACATGTCCTGCAACGACGTTTTGATACCCGGAAACAAATTTCTTGCCCGTATCCCCGCCTCTTGGAGAGTACACCCGCAAAGGTTTCTCTGACACCCATCCACAGTTGTGATCAAACGCGACAACTGAACTCTAAAAAACTCCACCTTGACACATGCCACGGGGCAGAGATTGTAGCCAGATTTCATAGTTTTGAGTGCATCCTGGATTTTCCTCGAAAGTATCGACACCTAACTTTATCGCGTTATTCCAGAATTGCTCATATTTGCTTTCCCCCATGGCTTGGTCTTTAAAGTACTCTACATCCTTTTGAAGGTCCATTATTGGGGGGACGTCTTGCATCCTACCCAACTGACGTATCACCCTTCTTGGACTGTAAGACCTAGTGCAGTTAAGTCCTATCAAAACTAGAAAGAGTTGCATTTGAGATCCAATCAAGATTTTCTTAGGACAAAACTACATATAGCACCAAAGAATGTTGTTTGGAGTTCTTGATCCGAGAAATTCGATCCAACAATTGACTCCAATAGGAAAAGAAAATTTGTCAAAACGTATTCTTTCTTGCATGGCTTGCACTCGATCATTCAGACAACGGTCGATCACATCTGCTCTAATCAAAGAAGGCGTATGCAAGTGCTCCATCATCCACAACTGCAATATCAGATTACTCCCCTAAAAAAATCGTACCTCTCCTTTTACTTCAGTTAAAGCCTTATATATTTCTGTTAAGATCATTGGTACAATGGTGACCTCATCTTTTTTCTTGAATAAAGCTATCACCACTGATTGTAGACGAGTATTGATACACCTCTCATCTAATGGAAATACTAAGATACCCAACAAAGCCAGACAGAAAACCTCCAGACGACGTTGTTCCCAGATTTTTTTTTTGGTAGTACAGAATTCATCCCAAAAACAGTCGAAACCCTCTAAAGACCCAAATCTAGCAAACAAAAAGTCCAAGGAAATCCAAGTTTGTTTGAGACATCCCAGATGCTTGTTATCTTTTAATCCACAGAGTCGAAAGAATTTCTTACGAGTATGATTGCGAGCTAAAATCATCTGCTGGCCCATGTAAGTCAACCGAAACAAACAAGATATTTCTGTCAGGGTAGGAGTCAATTCACAACTTCCGAACCTAAACACCAAATTATTTAGATCCCAGAAAGTCAACGCAGCTTCTACTAAATCCGGACGAGGTGTGAGATCCATGAGTGTTACAAGATTGCCTAACACTTTCCTCACTTCGTGCTTTTCGGAGTAATTGAACGTGCCCCACCACTTGATCAACTTTTTAGGTACCTTGACAACCATAAGGACTCTAGACTTTGTGGACAGATCCATCCTGTAGTAGCAGGTAAGAAATTGTCTCAAAATTTGATAAAAGCAAAAGGTTCCCAACCAATGGGAATTTGATGCGGACATACGTCGATGGGACAGACCGCTTCATGACTCCAAATCGCCGAACAGTAATGCTGAATAAAATCAGCCTACTTGGCTAACAACTCTAGGTTACGGAGTAAAAAACCTAGCCTAAGACTAAGACGAAGATCAAAATAAAGGTTACCGGACCCACCGAGGGTTGCTTACGTATCCCGCCCCGAGGGACGGAAATCAAGTATGCGTAGTTCGTCCAGATTGGACAACTAACGATTAACTAATAAATTGAACCTAACTTAAGAGACAAAACCAAAAACAAATGAATAAAAACTTTTTGGATTTTTCAATTAAACACTTTAACTAAGACTGACACCATCCATTATGGAAAAAAAAAATCTTTTTGGCATTTTTGCTTTTGACAAATACGTAGAAAAAACTTTTTTTTTCTTTTTGAATTTACGGTACTTCGAGAAGACAAATGCAAAAATGTAAAAAATCTTTTTTTGAGTTTTTGGATCGTGAAGAACAAAAGCCATAAAGAATTCTAAAATAAACTACGACATTCCTTTTGATTCATTCTTTTCGACTCGCTTTCTATATTTTTTTATTTTTATTTTTTAAAATCAGTCCGTCAAATGACCACGTTACCCTCAAATATGCAACAGTTAGCACGTAGGGATGTTTTAAAGGTGAGTCTCCTACAAAGGACCGTGTAGGCCCCGCTAGGTCTCAATATGATGCACGTAAGGATGACCTAAAGGCTGACCTACGTTGTGGTTTACTAACAAGGCCGTTCGGGGGAGCATATGGTCGATAGTGGCTGCTTTGCTTTCCACCTACTCCATACATCCAACGGCTCTCCCCCTAAAATAAAGGTGACTCAACTAGAGTTCGTGCGCTCCGAGACTTGTTGCAGAAAGAAAGCCGGGGGGATAGACTCATGATGACAGATATAAAGCGGTAACACATAGGATAAATGCTATAAACAAAGAGCACGAAAACGCACAAAAGTGAAAACAATAACAAAACAATAATCACAAACAATGCTTATACCCTCGTAATGCCAAACAAGCCGATACGACTCAAAAAAAAAAAAACTCGAATTCTGAAACTGTCCCCAGCAGAGTCGCCAGAAGATGTCACACCCCTTTTTTACTACCAAAAAGATTATATTTAAGGATCGAAAGGGTTTTATTATTAAAAGTGACAAAAAATTGAAAATTTATTTCGAAAAAGGATTATTTACGTTTAAACTCTGAGTCGCCACTTGGCATAGATCGGGTGTGCCAAGTCACCTTTGGAAATCCCTTTTCAAAAGATTTTGACTCTTAAAACTGGTTTACGAACAGAGATTCCAGCTAAGGAATTCTGTTGACCGAGGGGAAGGTGTTAGGCACCCCTCAATCCCGTGGTTTGACCACGGTCGCTTGGTGGAGAGTATCGGCTAGTTAGACACTACGAATGTACAAACCACATAAACAAACATAGTATAATCAATCAAAACACACAAAGACAAAATAATCCAAAGTTTAGTATTCAGTCCGATTATACAATCCCGAAATAGAGAAATGCAAAAATGTAAACCTACGCTAACCTATATTAATCCTAAACTATGCTCCAAAGCTTTACCCGATGCCTCGGGCCTTGATCACGAGCGTCCTCCGAGTACAAGATACCTCGGGGCATTCCCCGGATAAAATAATACAAGTGCTTCGGGGCATTCTCCGGTTAAATGGTACGATTGAGTCAAGCACGATAAATTAGAAAATATTCAACGCATATACATTCAAACATTCATCAAAACACCATTCCTAAACTTTGCCTAGCCGAACTAACGTTTGCCTACCAATTTCAACCCGTCATGATACTATGGTGTTTAACAACATCAATACTTGTTCCGAATTAGCAAATATCAATTAATCAAAATGCTTTAATATTCACTTTTTTTTTCGATTTCCATCTCTTCTAACTTCATTTTTATCAATAACACCATCAAAGCTACTCAAATTCATTCTACATATCAGCAAAAACACACCGTGAAGCACAAATTCATGACATCATAACGTCAACAAAACTCACCAACTATGATCACATCACACATAATCACAACAATTAAACACGTTTGAGAGAATAACAAGAATATAGAGTTGAGGGATGGACCTTAAACCGCTTTTTGACCAATATTATTCGACGAGATAAAGAAAACCCGCTTTCGACAACCTCGACTTAAGCCCCCACGATAAATCTGCCAAGCTCAGTATTTGAGAAATTGAAATCTGAAATCCGATTAAAACAACCAATCCACAAAGCGACTCAAAAGAGTAGATTTTTCACTGATAATAATGAATCGATGAAAGTTGAAGTCCGAAATCCTCAACCAAAAGCCTCAAAATGATGACCATCAGCTCGATATTGCAAATCCTATTCTGAACAAATTTGAAAAAAAACAGTAACACCACTCAATATACCCCTTGAATCGATAATTTTGAACGAAAATAACAAACCTCCAAACATAAATTCCAACAAAGAAATTCCAATCTCAATACCCAAGAGTAAAAATAAGCCTAAACCTAAACAATTCGACGACAGACGGAACCCCATATTGAACGGATAATAAGAATCGATCTAATGGACTATTTTCCATTTTGAAATTGACCGGACAGTGCACTCGAGATGATAGAATCGTGTTTTGGTTTATGAGTTAGCTGCACCGGAGCTCGACGGAGAACCGACGACTGGATAGCGGGATAGCCAGCTGATGGCAGCTGGAATAGTTGAATGGCTTCGCGATAGGCGGCGGAAGAGTAGAGAAGAGGAGGGTCGGCAGTGGTGTTCTTCGCCTGTCGGATCTACTGCTGTCGGCGGTGGTTGGAGTCCATCACGGCGTCGGAGAGGGAGTGATGACGGAGAGCGACAACAATGTTATCGTCGTCAGAACTGAAATCGGAGAGGTCAGAGAGAGGGAGAGAGAATGAGATGACAGAGAGACGACGACGATGTTGCCGTCGTCGAAACTGAGAACTGAAGAGAGTTGGGGAGAGAGATCGAGATCGGAGAAAAAGAGGCTTTTAAGAGAGAGAGATTGAGATCGGAGAGAGAGAGGCTTTTAAGAGAGAGAGCTCGGAAGCAGGAAGGTGTTATCATCACCGTCGTTGGTCAGACGACGGCGTCGCCGACCGGCGGCGAAGTGGCGGCAAACGGAGGTTAGAGAGAAAGAGTAAAAGGCTGATGGTTTTTCCCTCTTTTTTTTCTTCTCCTCCTCCCCTTAAATTGTGTGTATGTGTGGGTATATATTCTTTTTTTTTTTGGGAGTCTTTCTTTTGGGACAAGAAAAGAGAGTGGGGGGTGGGGTATAGGTTGTTGGAATAGATAAAATTTGTTAGTTTGTTAGCGATTTTTTTTGTTATTTATTTATATTTTTTGTATTTTGTGGAGGAATAATTACACGGGGTAGGGTACACGGTAGGATAACATAAAATGGGTAAAGTGAATAAAAATGGAACTTTAAGAGGACGAAATCACGTGTCTATAATGAATTATAAATTTTTCGTGCAGAATGTCTTAGATTATAACCCACCATTGCGTAGAGTATCGAATAAGCTTTCCAACGATATGTGGATCATCCAAAATGGACTCCCAAGCGACGAGTTATGAACATTTCGATCGAACCGTGAATAGTAGTAAACAGTAAAACGCGCAGGAAAAAAAGTACTGAGGCCTGGCGTATTTTTGCTCCAACTTCAAATGATCATAACTCCTTGTACATAATGATATGGGTGATCTACTATATATCAACGGAAATCTCTGCGAGTCCTCTTTCCGATGAAATTGGTTTCATCCAATTTTTCTATCGGAGCAAAAAGTTATGGTCGATCTACTTCAGCCTATCAAAAGTAAATTTTTGGTTCAACTTCAAACGATCATAACTGCTCGTACACAATGATCTGGGTGAGATACTATATATCAACGGAAAGATATGAGAGTTTTCTTTCTAATAAAATTGGTTTCATCCAATTTAGATATCAGAGTAAAACGTTATGGTTGATCTACTTCAGACTATCAAAACAGTCCACCAAAGGACAGATGCGAGAATTATTTGATTTTTATGGGCGTTTTGGTCATTCCCCCTCACCCAAAATCTATCCAAACCCTATATTAAAGCCTATTAGAAGCACTATATGTTATATTTCATCAAATTTCCTCAAAAAGAAAACCCTAAGCTCCTACATCCAACTTCAAGAACCTCCAAAGTTCACCATTAATTCTGCAAATTTATTCAAGATTCCAAGTTCCTAGTTCAAGAACTCCAAGAACCATCATTCAAAGGCACGATTAACATCTCAAAAATAAGTATCGATCTAAAGTTCATCATTCAAGGTATGTGGGGTTTTTCAACAAGAACTATCTTTCGTTCTTGTGCCCAAAAGTAGTTTTCCTTACAAAGGCATAATTTTTATTTGATTTTTTATGAATTTGAAGAATGAACCCATATCTTATGATGATTATTATGAAATCTTAATGTTTATGATTTTGAAAGATGAATTTACATGTGTGGTGATATAAAGCATGAATCTTGAACGATATTTATCATGATTTGGATATTGGGGTCGCGAACCTCATTTGAAATTGTGTTTTTGAGAAAATGTGTGTTATAAGCATGTTGATGTTAAATATTTGAGATGTTTTGAATGATTTGACCTTTTGGTCGTGAATGAGTTATTTTGAACTCGACTGTGAAAGAAATCTACGTTTTTATTGATTATGATAAAGGGGTAGAAAATTGGCTCCCGATGAAAATTGTTGAAGTGTTTATTGTGGATTTTCTTTAATGTGAGTCTGAGGCTGATTTAAATTTCTGAGCTAAGTCCGGGAGTAATCTTTAGCACCGAGTGGGAGGTATAAAGTGACCTTACTTCCCTAGAACTACGTGCCCCCGTAGGATGTGAGCCTGAGGCTGATTTATATAGTGATCACTAGTGTTTTTGAATTGATACTGGAAGTCCTACTCTGATGGCAAGGATAGGACGGCTCTCCCCAACATGGGTTGTACGTTGGACTCCATATAGCTCACATGGTTTATGTCGGTTATAGGATCTCCCAATGTGTGTGTGTGTGTACTCTTCTATCTGAGATGAAAACATATTTGCTTAAAAGGCTGAGTTTGAGAAAGTCATTATTCTTAAAATATTTAAGGAATATATTCTAATGAGAATTGACATGAGATTTGATTGTTTTGATGATTTGAAATTGAGATGAAAGTGAATTGAGAACGTATTGTAATGACTCACTTGTTTTACTTTACATGTATTATTCATCCATGATTTTGATGATTTAATTCGAGCTAAGTGAGTCATCTATATCAGCATACATAATTTTATAAACTGTGATGATATTAAGATATTATTTTACATATGCATTGCACCCCCATATGCTCGGTATTTTTCCATGGTGCTGACCCACATATTCGTATGTGGGCTACATTTTCTCTGAATGTAGGTACAAGGTATAGTTGCACCTTCGGATCCAGTCAGTTCGTGGTATTCAGTCAGCAGGTGATGAGTCATTTTGATTCAAGGGCTTGGGTTAGTTATGCAGAGTTATAGTGTTGTATTTTCTTTATTCAGTCGTATTGAGTTGGGGTAGTCGGGAGTCATGACCCGGCTACCTACAGTCAGTACTAGTAGAGGCTTCATAGACAGTCAGTAGAAGTTGTTGTATTTTGTTTCAATTTTGGTTGTAAAGGCAGAATTGTAATCCTGTAAAATTCCATTTTTGTATCGATCAGATTCAGAAAGGAGTTAATTTCTTCATATTTGTATGGATTTATATTTTTATTCAGTTGCTTATGAGTTATGCTAGTAGAAGGGTTAGCTTGGGGTCACTTGTGACCCTAAGCACCGTGTGACGTCTCGGGACCCGATTTCGGGGTGTTACAAACTTGGTATCAGAGCACAGAGTTCAAGTGTCCTAGGGTGTCTATGATGTCGTGTCTAGTAGATTCTTGCGGAACGGTACAGAGACGTTTGTACTTTTCTTTGAGAGGCTACAGGGCATTTAGGAAATGTTTCCCTTCTTTCAAGTCTAAGATCGTGCTATAAAAAGTTTCTCCAAGAAGCTTATATAGATTCTCATCTTACTCTATTCTGGCCAACTCTGCCTCATTTTCAAGGTATCAGAAACAGTTAAGTTTAATTCTCCGTAGATAGTTATGGGATTGTAAGAGAGCTAGAAAGTATCCTGTCAGTGCTTTTGAGTTCCAAAGATTGAAGTACTTTATTCATGTTCATAAAAGTCGTGAACTAAACCTAGGTTAGGTGTGCTTTCAGATTCCTCCTCAGAATCTACAATGTTAATCTATACTTCTCCCTCTATGTATTATTTTTTAGATAACATGATTCGCAAGCTCCAGTTCTTCCCCAGGTTATGCTTCTATATTTTCTAGAAGAAATTTCAAAAGTTACACAAAGGGCTTGAGAGGAGCTCTCTAGTGTGTTAAGTTCCTTAAGTTGAAAGTTATTCCCTCATTCTTATGAGTTATTTAATTAAGACAGAGTAAGATGTATTCTTAGATCGTTGAATGTTGTGTGTCAAGTTTCTATCTTTTGTATTATGTAATCTTGTTATCATTATGTTTGTGAAAAGTCAAAGTCTAGTGAAGCCGTGTGGGGCTCTTTCGATTCACTAGCATAGCTTCTTTGTTATTCATCTCATTTTCTTGTTCAAAATACAAACCAAAGTCTAGTGAAGCCGTGTGGGGCCTATTTCGATTCACTAGCATAGTTACTTTGTTATTCATATAACTTTCTTGATCAAAACACAAAACCAAAGTCTAGTGAAGCCGTGTGAGGCCTATTTCGATCCACTAGCAACTTGTAGTTTATCTTGTTCCTTGTGTTGGCTGAAAATGTGGGATGTGGAGGTGTAGTAGTAAAAAGGATGGTAAGTGTGATTTGTTGAGCATAAGTATAGCAAAATCCCTTTTTGCATGCAATTGGGTTAATAGGAAGTGATATAGTTTGTTCGAGGTATGAAACGGGTGTTGACGGTATTTGAATGACAGAGAGTATAGGTTAGTAATGGAAGTACTCGGTGGGTAAGTGTTGTTAATCTAGGCATTCTCCAGATTGCAAGAGGAAGTTAAGTTAAGACGTAGAGAGATATTAACTATGTTAAGTTGTGTATGAAGGATAGATAGTAGTGACGGGTGAAAGAAGGATGTGTTAATGGATTGTGAATAAGATAGGCTATATGATTAGGACCAGTTATTATTGTTATGAAGTTTAAGTGGGCTAGTGTTCATGGATATGTTGTTTTATAATCTTCACGTGGGAGTTATGCGTGAGATGGAGTTGTAAATTATGTGAAGTGTGAGACCTTAAGTTTGACCGATTGGTGATCATGAAGCCGAATGTGACGGTTTCTGGATTAATGGTATTAGTTGCCGGAAGTGACCTAATAGGCTTGAACAGTGTACACAAGAGTTTAAGTGTAGTTGACTTGTAATTAAGTTAAATATTATATTATGATGAGAAAGTTCACCCAAGATATTATGGGACTGCTTTAATTTTGAGGATTAGTATATGTGGTGTAGTGAGTCGTGCCATGAGATTGTTAGATGGATAAATACTAGTTAGACGATGGATGATGTTTTGATGGATAAGTTAAGGCGAGGCGTATGATTGGAAATGTTGAGCCTCTTAAGTGTGATTTTGATTCTTATGGGTTAGAAACATAAGTTCATAGGCATGGTATTAGAGGGAGAAGACAGAAGTAGCATGGTCTATCAAAAGGTTAGAAAGTATTCAAGTTGAGCTAATAGAAATAAGAGTTGAAGCACTAGATGGTGTACATTCCGACGATAGAGATGTTCGTGGAGATTCGAAATTAGTAAGCATTTGAGAATTTGAGTGGTGGCTTAAAGCTAAGGGGGAGATGATAGAACAAGTAGTCAAGTCAAGCTTTTACATTTTAGTAGAAGTACCAGTAAGTTGCAAATTTGTTGTGAGAAAGATCGGTGCTTGACCCAATGTTATTTCAGTATTTTCAGTTGTCCCAAAACCTACTCATGCTTTACATTTCAGTTCCATGATCTTAATTCATGTTCATACACGTGATGGAAAATTACATACTCTTCTAGTTTCCAAAAATGACAAATTCCAGTTCTTCTAGCAGTTGGAATCACATTCCATAAGTTATGAGCTCTAAATTCAGGGCATGCCTCCCATGACTCATATACTCAAGTTTTACAGTATGTTCAGTTCCAGTACTCAAGCAATACTCTTATTGATCAGTGAGATTCAGTTTCCGTTATGGGTGTCTTCAGTTTTGATACCTTAATGAACCCATTGTATTTGATATTTTATTCCTAAGGCCTCAATAGAGAGAGTCGAGTTATTTACATTATCCCTTCATGTTTCAGGTCTTCATGTTTTAAAATTTTGTGACCTTTTCATTAAGTCAAGCTAATGGTGTTGAGCAGTTGTCTAGAAGGGAGAGAAGATACTTCCTTATCTATGATAGAAGGTGGTGTGCTCACGGGGGTGAAGTGAAGTTAGATTGAGGCTAAGTCCTTGATACATGTCGTGGTTAGTTGAAGTTTTAAATGTTTATTTGGAAAGATTGTTGTGCGTTGGTTTTATGCATTTCTATGAGGTTTTAGGAATAGTAATACAGAGTTTTTGTGTATAGTTCAATTGGTTGAGAAAATGTTATGTGTGCCATTTAAAGAATTGACCAGTATGTGTGAATGATGTAGTTGATGGAATCTTAGAGAAAGCGAGGAAGATACTTTATGAGTTTTCGTTTAGAGGTGCATGTGCGAAGTGCGTATGTGGTTATGAGTATAGGCTTGAATGCTATGGATGTATATCTAAAAGAATGCACCGCAAGTTAGCGGATCCCTAGTATAAGATTGTATGTGGTTGTTGGAGTAGCAATAAGAGTTATGTTTGAAGTGAGGAGTTGTGAGGCGCAGTGTGTATTGAGGTTCATGATATAGATTAATATTATCGTGTTATGTGGCGTATCTCATGAGTACTTGGAGTTAGGCTTGAACATAGTCAAGGGAGTAGTTGGGAAGTGTTGCTAAGTTTGGAAACAAAGGGTTATGTTTCCTAAGACCTAGAAATTCCTATCTTAATTTATGCCATATGGGTCCTTGTTCCCATACGATAGGATTGTATCAAATTATGATTCATTTTCTCCCCGAACAATGTCATTTGAATCTTTTGGAGGGAGTGTTGAGGGACGTTTTATTTGGGCGCAAGTGGTCCTTCTTTTGATGAGATCCCCTTCGAGACCTTTGATTATCAGTCTCTGAATAAACCAAAGATATCGATTCCTTAAAATCAGTCTCCGTTGTTTAAGATCCAACTATGTGACCATTCTCATTATGAATCGCATGTTCTATGAAGTATTCGAAAGTTTGGAGTGAAGTAAGTGGATTGACTTCGTTGTTCCAGCCTTTTGTCCTCATTTCCATGGTATTCTGTACTTATTCATCGACATTCGAGAATGAATGTTTCCAAGGGGGAGATGATGTAATACCCCGGGAAATTTTTCATTGAAATTTTGTGCGTAAACGTGTTGGGTTCTATCTTCTAGAATGAATTATAAATTTTCCGTGCAGAATGGTTTAGATTATGATCCACCATTGCGTAAAGTATCAAATAAGCTTTCCAACGATATGTGGATTATCCAAAACGGACACCCGAACGACGAGTTATGAACATTCCGATCGAACCGTGAATAGTAGTGAACAGTAAAACGTGCAGGAAAAAAGTACTGAGGCCTGGCGTATTTTTTCTCCAACGTCAAACGATCATAAATCCTTGTACATAATGATATGGGTGATATACTATATATCAACGGAAAGCTCTGCGAGTCCTCTTTACGATGAAATTGGTTTCATCTAATTTTTCTATCGGAGCAAAAAAGTTATGATCGATCTACTTCAGCCTATCAAATGTGAATTTTTGGGTCAAATTCAAACGATTATAACTCATCGTACACAATGATCTGGGTAAGATACTATATATCAACGGAAAGATATGAGAGTCCTCTTTCTAATGAAATTGGCTTCATCCAATTTGGATATCGGAGTAAAACGTTATGGTTGATCTACTTTAGACTATCAAAACAGTCCACCAAAGGATAGATGCGAGAATTATTTGATATTAAGGGGCGTTTTGGTCATTCCCCCTCACCCAAAATCCGTCCAAACCTTATATTAAAGCCTATTAGAAGCATTATATGTTATATTTCATCAAATTCCCTCAAAAAGAAAACCCTAAGCTCCTACATCCAACTTCAAGAACCTCCAAAGTTCACCATTAATTCTGCAAATTTATTCAAGATTCCAAGTTCCTAGTTCAAGAACTCCAAGAACCATCATTCAAAGGCACGATTAACATCTCAAAAATGAGTATCGATCTAAAGTTCATCATTCAAGGTATGTGGGGTTTTTCAACAAGAACTCTCTTTCGTTCTTGTGCCCAAAAGTAATTTTCCTTACAAAGGCATGATTTTTATTTGATTTGTTTATGAATTTGAGGCATGAACCAATATCTTATGATGATTATTATGAAATCTTGATGTTTATGATTTTGAAAGATGAATTTACATGTGTGGTGATATAAAGCATGAATCTTGAACGATATTTATCATGATTTTGATATTTGGGTCGCGAACCCCATTTGAAATTGTGTTTTTGAGAAAATGTGTGTTATAAGCACGTTGATGTTGAATATTTGAGATGTTTTGAATGATTTGACCTTTTGGTCGTGAATGAGTTATTTTGAACTCGACTGTGAAATAAATCCACGTTTTTATTAATTATGATAAAGGGGTAGAAAATTGGCTCCCGATGAAAATTGTTGAAGTGTTTATTGTGGATTTTCTTTAATGTGAGCCTGAGGCTGATTTAAATTTCTGAGCTAAGTTCGGGAGTAATCTTTATCACCGAGTGGGAGGTATAAAGTGACCTTACTTCCCTAGAACTAGGTGCCCTCGTAGGATGTGAGCCTGGGGCTGATTTATATAGTGATAACTAGTGTTTTTGAATTGATACTAGAAGTCCTACTCTGATGGCAAGGATAGGACGGCTCTCCCCAACGTGGGTTGTACGTTGGACTCCATGTAGCTCACATGGTTTATGTCGGTTATAGGATCTCCCAATGTGTGTGTGTGTACTCTTCTATCTGAGATGAAAACATATTTGCTTTAAAGGCTGAGTTTGAGAAAGTCATTATTCTTAAAAGATTTAAGGAATATATTCTAATGAGAATTGACATGAGATTTGATTGTTTTGATGATTTGAAATTGAGATGAAAGTGAATTGAGAACGTATTGTAATGACTCACTTGTTTTACTTTACATGTATTATTCATCCATGATTTTGATGATTTAATTCGAGCTAAGTGAGTCATCTATATCAACATGCATAATTTTATAAACTGTGATGATATTAAGATATTATTTTATATATGCATTGCACCCCCATATGCTCGGTATTTTTCCACGGTGCTGACCCACATATTCGTATGTGGGCTACATTTTCTCGGAATGTAGGTACAAGGTATAGTTGCACCTTCGGATCCAGTCAGCAGGTGATGTGTCCTTTTGATTCAAGGGCTTGGGTTAGTTATGCAGAGTTATAGTGTTGTATTTTCTTTATTCAGTCGTATTGAGTTGGGGTAGTCGGGAGTCATGACCCAGCTACCTACAGTCAGTACTAGTAGAGGCTTCATAGAAAGTCAGTAGAAGTTATTGTATTTTGTTTCAATTTTGGTTGTAAAGGCAAAATTGTAATCCTGTATAATTCCATTTTTGTATCGATCAGATTCATAAAGGAGTTAATTTCTACTGATTTATATGGATTTTTATTTTTATTCAGTTGCTTATGAGTTATGCCAGTAGAAGGGTTAGCTTGGGGTCGCTTGTGACCCTAAGCACGTGTGACGTCTCGGGACCCGATTTCGGGGCGTTACAGTCATGTGGTTATTCATGGGTCTCTTTCACTCATGAATCTCAAGAATCTCTTTTTAAAATCCAAGATTTGTGTATTTATGAATGTTCATGATTTAAATTGAATTTAAATTCATGTTCATGATGTTGTGAGGTTTTGATTCATGTTTTAAATTACATATTCCAATGATTGACCCTAGGATGTGGTGATTTGCATAATAATCATGATAAACCCTTAAATTTACACGTTGATGGATGTATCCATGATTATTAGATGTGTTGATGATTGTATAACCAAATCATGATTCCCATGTGTTTGATTAAATGCCTATGTGAAGAAAAAGTGTCATTCTAGTATGATAATATGAAATCCCCATTCATGTACAAGTTCATGCATGTTAAGTGTTTGATGAAATGTCTTAGCCAATGAATTATGGATATATGCGTAGTCATTGTGGTGCTTTAGCACCTGTACTTCATGAAATCCCCATCTTCTTATATTATTGATTTTTTATGTTGGTCATGTATTCAAGAAAGTCATGCTTTGTCAGTTTCATGCTATCAAGTCCTGGGGGTACTTGCATCCGACAATTAGTTGTGTACCTAGAGCCAGTGTCATGTTTTCAAGATACTCTCAGTTGAGCCATGTTCATAGAAATTCAGTCAGTCATGTGACTCAGGAAAACTCAGCAAACTCAGTAATCTCAGAAATTTAGAAATCTCAGTAGTATTCCGTCAGTCCACGGAAATTCAGTTAACTCAGTCCAGTCAGTTCAGTTAATCATGTTCAGTGTCTATTCAGATGGGATTAGAAATTAGCACCGATCGAACCCAAGAATGGGAACCCACCTGTTATATGAGGGTGTGATTCTTAGAAGAAATCCTTGCATTCCAGAACTACGCAGCTAGCATAGGTTGAGACATCGTAGCCTGTTATATGAAGGTAGATGAGGTGTCTTAACCTGTTATATGAGGGTTACCACCGTTCTCACTAGAGTTACCTGTTATATGAGGGTTACTCACAGATTGTCCTTACCAGTGGTGCGGTATTGACACCCTTTCAATTGGGGTTACAGATTGGACCCCAACTCAGCTATAATGCATTATTTGGGGTATGTCGGTTAAATGAATACTTCCCACAGTTTCAGTACAGAATCAGGACTGTCTGATATAGTCATTCAGTCTCAGTAATAAAACTTAGATAGTTCTATAGAATTCAGAACTGTCAATACAATTAACTCTGAACAGTACGAAACTCAACTAGTTCTATCAGAACCTAGACTGTCAGATACAGTCGCTCAGTATTAGTTATTTCAGTTATACATATATCAGTATCTTATGTTATCAGTACTTAGACTCAATAATCATGTTATCACGAACTCAGTTATAGTTATTATGTAGTCATGCATGTATTCTCATGTTCATGTTATGCAGTCAGTTATCTTAGTTCATGCATGTGAACCCTTTGCATTCAGCCTACCTCACATGCATACCAGTACATTTAAACATACTGACACATTTGAGCTATGGTATTTTATACCATAGGTTCATAAGCACGAGCTCCAAAGCATCAGTAGTATTCCAGTCTCAGTAGTTAGAGTTAGTAGTGAGTCCTCATCCTTCGAGGACATGACCATTATTTTATTATCTCATTAATTAATTTATTTCAGTAGTTGGAGTTAGTTGGGGACATGTCCCATCAGCTCCTTATTCAGACAGTTCAGTCAGTTAAAGGCTTTTCAGACTATCATGTTCAGACAATTTATTTCAGGTTTTGTTTTGGTATTATGATACCATATCATTCCGAGATTATTTATTAGTTTTAAACCTTATGGCCTTACAGCCTTTATTTCTGTATTTATACGGTATATTATGCAGCGTTCAGGTATAGATATCAATCATGGGTTAGCTTGTGGTCCTTTGGGGTCATGAGCACCGTGTAGCGTTCCGAGTACCAGATTCAGAACACAGGTAGAATTCATAGAAGTATTGAATGATTTGGCATTTTCCATTCCAAATTTTTCAATGAGATCTTTGGTGTACTTACTTTGGGAGATGAATGTTCCCTCAGTAGACTGATGGATTTGTAATCTCAGAAAGAATGTTAATTCTCCCATCATGCTCATCTCAAATTCACTTTGCATTAATTCAGAGATCCTTTCACAAAATAACATTAGTACTTTCAAAGATAATATCATCAACATAAATTTAAATAATCAAGTTTCCAGAGGGGGTTTGTTTGATAAATAAAATAGTATCAATTTTTCCTCCTGTAAAATCATGATCGATTAGAAAGTTGATTAGTCTATTGTACCAAGCTCTAGAAGCTTGTTTTAGACCATAGAGAGCTTTGGGGAGTTTAAAGACATGATATAGAAAGTTTGGATTTTCAAAACCTGAGGGTTGTTTCACAAAGACTTTTTCATCAATAAAATCATTTTAAAAAGCACTTTTCACATCCATTTGAAATAATTTAAACCCTTTTATAAGAAGTATAAGCAAGTAAAATTCTAATGGATTCTAACCTTGCTACAAGTGCGAAGGTCTCATCATAATCGACTCCTTCTTGTTGTGAATAGCCTTGAGCGACTAGACGAGCTTTGTTTCGTTCAACTTTACCTGATTCATTCATTTTATTTTTGAGTACCCATTTTGTTCCAATAATAGAGACATTCTCTTATTTTGGAATAAGAGTCCACACATTGTTTCTGTCAAACTACTCAAGTTCTTCTTCCATTACTTTTACCCAGATATCATCTTTCAAGGGTTCATTGAATTTCTTTAGTCCAAGTTGAGATATGAGGGCTATGTTCACATTTCTTCTACCGGAAGCTCTTGTTTGCATTTCTTCCTTTGGATCCCCAGTGATGAATTTCTTAGGATAGTCAGGCTCACCTCTCCATTCATTTGGAATTGCTTCATGTTCAATTTGATCATTTATAGCAGTGGTAGACTGGTTAGTTTCAATGCTAGAGGGATTTCAGGAGGAGTTATCCTTGGTGGAAGGAGTTTTGTTAAATTGTACCTATTCAATCCCATCATCTATAGAGCTAACATTCTTAACACAGTGATTAGTATCATACAAAAACAACATGGACAAATTCCTTAATACAAAAAGTGTGTTTTTGTAAATTCTATATGATCTATAAGAGTTAGAGTAACCCATGAAACTACCTTTGTCTCTTTTTAGATCAAACTTATCAATATTGTACTTGACATTGTAATGAATAAAACATTTAAACCCAAAAACATATCAAGTTTTCTATAGAATAGGTCTAATGAGACACCTTTTCAAAACATAACGTGCAGTACTGACCACTTCTGCCCAAAACATATGCGGTAGAGAATGTTTGCAGATCATGGTTCGAGCCATGTCATGAAATATTCTATTTTTCCATTCAACCACACCATTTTGTTGAGGGGATCTTAAAGTTGAGAAGTTATGAGTATATCCATGGGTATCACAAAAGATTTCAAAATTTTTATTCTCGAATTCTCCCCCATGATCACTCCCAATGACAGTGATCTAGTAGCCCTTGTCTTTTTGAACCTTTTCACAAAAAACTTCAAAATTCCTTAAGGTGTCATCTTTGTTAGTCAAAAACATAACCCAAGTAAATTGAGAATAATCATCAACAATTACAAAATCATATCTTTTCCACCAATGCTAGAAGTTCTAGTTGGACCAAATAGGTCCATATGAAGTAGTTGCAAAGGTTTAGTAGTTGACATAATATCTTTGATAGGAAAGGAATTTCTAGTTTGCTTTCCAAGCTGACAGGCATCACAAATATGGATCTTTTTGAAATCAAGGTTTGGCAATTTAGTCACAAGATCATGCTTTACTAACTTTTCAATATATCTTATGATTGCATGACCAAGTTTTCTATGCTAAATCCATGGATCATTAGAAATGGAGGATAGACATATATGTCCTTTTGTCCTTTTGATAGAGTCTAGAACATATACAATTCTGTGTTTGTTTCCAGCAAGTAATTGCCTTCCATGTTGTTCAATTATGCACCCTTTCTTTTTAAATCTTACCTCCAATCCATCATCACACAACTTACTGATGCTTAGAAGATTGTACTTTAAATTGCTGAGTAAATAAACATTAGTAATATCACAAGAATTATTAATGGAGATAGTGCCAACACATATTACTTTGCCTTTAGAGTTATCTCCAGAGCTGATATCACCTTTATCAAAATCAGTTATGGTTTCAAACAAACTCTTGCTTCCAGTCATGTGATTTGCACATCCACTATCGAAATATCATTTTTGAGTGAGTTCCTTCAAAATAGATGTATTACTTATTTCTAGGTACTCAAGCATTTTTAGATTCATTGGGATTAGTCTTTGGATTTGTTTACTCAGTTTTGGATCTCTAAATCCATTTACTAGAATTTCTAGAGAGAAATCTGCAGTTATAATATTTATGACCAGGTTTTCCACAATGATAACAAGAAGTATAATAGTGATCAGTGGCTGTATAATAATTATTGTAACTGTGATTGTATCTATCAGTCGACTGACTTGAATTAGTTGACCTTTGAGATCTATCATAGCTATAATACCTTTTGTGATAGGTATTTGCACTATGATTTCTCCATTTGGTTGACTTACTTTAATTATTTGGCCCTTGAGATCCTTTATAGCTATAAAATCTATTACCATCAGTTGACTTAGTTGAGTTAGTCAACTGATTTGACCTGACAACACTATGACTAGGAGATTTTTCAAAATTGTTAATCTTGATTTTCAAGTCATCAAGTTCTTCTTGTAGGTAGTCCTTTTTAATTTCACAAACTTTAATTTTAAGCTCTCAGTCTCATCTTTATCTTAAAGAGATTTTTTTCTTCATGGGATTTATTCAAATCAGCTATGGCATGGTCCAATAAATTTTGAAATTTTCAACATTCATTGCAGGAGTTAGCTCTTACCCCGCTGGACTTTCCAATTGCTATGAAACAACAGTCTCCAATATTGTCATTTTTTTGGTCAGATTATTCCTCATCACCCCAGCAGCTGAATGTCTTTTGATTTTCCTTGAAGGGTCCTCTTCTTGCTTTTGAACAGTTATAAGCAATATGACTATATCTCCCACAATTATAGCATTTACCTTCATTTTTGTTCTAATCAGCATATTATTTTTCCTGTGTGTAATTTTGTCTTCCCCTTCTTAGATTTTCGGATCTTTTATAATTTTCACTAACTATTCTTGTGATGAGATCAATTTCATCTGCATCCAGGGCACCATCTTTTTCCTCATTTGTGGCTTTAAAGACAATGGTTTTCTTTTTCTCATTTTGCTTATGGTCCTTTTTATTCGTGTGAGCCTTTTCAAAGACAATAAGATCTTCTCTAACTTCAACATAGGTCATGTTATTCAAGTTCATGCTTTTAAGAACCACAACCTTAGAGAGCCACGAGGGAGGTAAGCTTCTGAAAATCCTTGTAATCTGGTCTGCCACAGGATAGGTTCTTCCTACAGCTTTGAGTTCCCCAATAATTTTGCCAAACCTGACAAATGTTTCTTTAATGAATTCTCCATTTTTCATCTTGAAAATTTCATAGTCATAGACTAATAAACTTACAAAAATTTATTTGACCTTTTCAGTTTCCTCATATGTTACTTCCAATTTATCCCACATTTCTTTGGCAGTTTCACAGCAGGATATCCTTTCATATTATTCATTACTGATTGTATTATACAGGACATTTTTAGCCTTGGAGTTGATTCGAATTATCTTCATTTGTTCATCTGTGTAATCCTCCAAGAATGGAATGCTCTTAGTAGATTTCTCACAATCTTCTGATATCTTTTCATTTTTGTCTTTGCTAGTAAAGACAAGTGAAAAGATCACCAAGTTTGATAAATCTTCAAACTTTGACATCATAGGATTTAATGAAGGTTTCCATCCTTATTTTCCTATGAGAAAAGTGTTTCTCATTGAAATAAAGACGTCTAATCTGAGATGTTTCTTCAGAGAACAATGCTCCAGCAACAGTCTGAGCTATGATCTTTTCTCACTTGCTATTAGGTAAAAACTTATGAGTCTTTGTTCTGATACCAATTGAAAGAAGTAAGAGGGGGGTGAATTACTCTTTTTTAATCAAACAATCGATTTCTTCTTATAGACAATCGACTATTAAGTGCGGTAATAAAAACTTTAAAAATTAAACTGCTAAAATAAAATAACATCAGATGTTTTATATTGGTTGGGACCACGAGTAGGTCTTACTCCAATCTCCTTAGGTTGCAATAAATTCTATTAGTTCTTTGTAAATAAGATCAAAGTACAAGATTGAGTCAATTTTTTTAACTTTGGCTCACACTCTTTTTTTTGTTTCACACTTTGATGCAATGCCTCACCAACTATGTGTTTCTCTCTTTTCTTTTTTAAGTACGAATTAAACCTTTAACAGAATACAATGCTCTAGTAAAGTAGAGTAAAGAACTACAGAAGGTTGAGACAAGTGTATATCTCTTCCTTTGATCTTTCAATGCTTATATAGTAGTGATTGGGACTACTACTAGCTGTTGGAAAATAGTCACTCAAGGCAACCCAAAAGATTTTTCTTTTTAAAAAAATGAAAAATGAATATTCAATTTCCAAGAATAATGAAACTCTACAAGAAAAAAATAACCAAGTAAGATGAAAAGGATGCAGAAATTCCATGAATTATGTGCCATAATTAATGCAGTAATCTTCTTTTCTCTTTCTTTCCCTTTTTAGATATTAAGAGATGTTTCTTCCTTTTTGATCAAATCTTGTGGGATACTTCTTCTTTTGAGTATTTTACAAAAGATTTCCTGCAATCAATCCCATGATCATTCATCAAAACTTAACATTATCAATTACCTTATGTCGTTAGTGAGGTAAGAAGAAGACGAGCCTCACACTGTTATCATCATCACTTGCTCGCTCGCTTGGTTCGGCTTTGTCTTCAGCTTTGAATTTGAATTTGAATTTAGATTTGTCAATTGATTGATTGAAAGATTATCTTTTTGGAAAAAAATTATTTGAAACTTAATTATTAATGATTATTTAAACTAAATAAATCTAGTCCAAAGCATATGTGAATGCATATCAAAATGCACATTGAAGGGACATGATACTTTAGTTCACCATTTGAATGACAATAATGGAATTTGCGGATGCATTTGATCATTTTCAAACGCATATGACAACATCGATCCCTTTGTATATCATCACTCAAGTTTCTGATTTGAGTGAAAGACAACATGCAACTGCATTTTCTCATCTGTGATTGCAGTTGGCTCAGCAGATGGACCCGATGGTCGAAGCAGTGCAACTCTTCATGAATCATTACTTTTTTCTGATGCAACATCTTTTGCTATAAATATCAGATTTTTCTTACATATTAACATGAAATTTTGAAATTAATTTTTTTTTCTTACAAAAACTCAAGTGTGATTTGCTATCATTGAGTGAGTTCATTGTTCGACAGAATTTCAGGTACCACTATTTTGCTGAAGTGAATTATTTTATCCTGGGAGAATATATTTCATAACTTCGGGTACTTCAAGGAAATAATTTTCTTAAGAATACATTGTGAATTTAGTAGACTTGATTTTTCTGATCTTCGTCTCTTTTTAAATCTTGATTCACTATTTTTCAGAAATAATTTGAACTTGTTTTGATATTTATAAGTTGTTTGAACTTATTGTTGAAGTTCATATTTGAATACAGAGTTTATTTAATCAAAAAATAACAATCTTAAGAAAATTAAATATATTTTAATTTCTAGAGATTAAAACTTGTTGTTATATTTGAATTTGGAGTAAATTTCATTCATGGTCACTTAACTTTGTGTCTATCACACAAAAGTCATTTTTCTTTCATTCATTACATAAAAGTCATTTTACTTTGCTCCAACCATCATAAAAGTCACTATGACCGGATTTTACTATAATCCCACCGAAAAATGATGTGGAAACTAATTAGTTCTTAATTTTAATTTAAGAGAATAATATATTACCCATATCTTGACTCTTTTTATATGTGCCCAACTCAATTTTTCTTATTAATTAAATAACGAAAGAATACTAATTTTTTAATAAATTAGGCTACCTAGTGAAGACTATTTTCATAAAAAACTTTTGTTGATATTTTTATAAAACTAAAATTATACTTATATATAAGGGAGGATACCAAAATTTGATAGTCCTAACAATGACATTATGGTAGTTTTAATTTTCTTAAAATCCTCTAAAATTGAGACATGTGTTGCTAGATTATTTTTCTCCTCTAAAATTATGTCATGTAGTTGATATGATTATGGTAATTTTAAACTTTTTAAAAATCCTCTAAAATTGTGACATGTGGTTGGTAAATTACTTTTCTCATCTAAAATTATAACATGTAGTTGATAAAATTACTTTTCTCCTACTAAAATTATGCATGTTGATAAAATTACTTTTCTCTCTCTAAAATTGTGACGTGTAGTTGATAAAATTATTTCTTTCATACATTTCTTGCCACTTGGTCCTTTGCATTCGGTATATAATAATATAATAAACTACTCTGTTTATTGAGTTTGTCTTTGTGCTTTTAACTGTTTGACTAATCGATTAATTCTCTTAAAAGTTTTATTATAATATTCAGTTTTTGATAAATTACATATTGTTTAATTAATTTCATTGATAAATATAAAAATTTAATATCCAATAATCTATTTTATTTATTAAATTTTATTAACACAACTGTCAATAATATTATTTGTACAAATTTTGATAATACTTACTCGATGACAAAATTAAAAAGATTTTATTTTAAAACTATCTTTAGCATGTTGATAATCTTCAAAGAATTAAAATAATCTTAAAAAATATATATATACATACATATATATATATATATATATATAGAGAGAGAGAGAGAGAGAGAGAAAGACATTTCTATTTTATGTGTTTTGAAGAATTTATATGGTTTATTACTCTTTTTCGATACACCTTTTTGGCAGATGGATGCAATATTATGAAATTTTGCACAAAAATATCAACAAAAATTTTCTTTTATGAAAACAGTCTTCATTACGTAGCCTAATCTATTAAGAAATTGATATTCTTCTGTTATATAATTCATAAGAAAAATTAGGTTGGACACATATATATAAAAAGATCAAGTTATGGGTAATATATTATATTTTCTTAAATTAAAATTAAGAACTAATTAAGGTTGCCACATCATTTTTCCGGTGGGATAATTGTAAAATCCGATCATAGTGACTTTTGTAACGACCGGAGCAAAGTAAAATGACTTTTGTGATGGCCAGAGCAAAGTAAAATGACTTTTGTGTAATGAATGAAAGAAAAGTGATTTTTGTGTAATAGACACAAAGTTAAGTGACCATGTATGAAATTTACTCTTTGAATTTGAAACTGATTTGAATGTATAAAAGCTTTGTCAGGATTCAAAGTTTATTTGATTGATGATTTCAAGAACATAAAAATTTCATCGCTGACTAGAATCAAGTAGAATAAAGATTAAGGTTTTATAATTAGTATTCTAAGATACTAATTTGTGTGTCTAATTGTGATAGAAAAATAAATAATGAGATGTAGTCAATGTTGGAACGGTGAATATTGCAGCAACAACTACTGCATCTTCAAGTCGTTCAAGTATTGCTCCTGTCATGGTACCGGCTAAGAAATCAAAAAAAAAATTCTAGTGTAGATTTCAAGAGATAGTAGCAAAATATATTCTTCTTCTTGAGTAACTTAAGTCTGCAGAATTTCATCAATGAAACTATTTCATCTTGTCGGAATCAACTCTGAATGATGAACTCTTCTTAATAACTGAAGCTTGGAAGCACTAAGATTTTTTATGTAAAAATTATATTTTAAGAGGGCTACAAAATGATAGATAATAATGTGTACAATAACATGAAGATCTCAAAATAACTCTGGGATGCTTTGAAAAAAGTACAAAACAGAGGATGATGAAAAGAAAAATCCATAGCTGCAAAGATTCTGGAGTTCAAAATAATAGATAGTAAAGTTGTTGTACTCAAGTTCAGGGGCTACAAGTTATAATCCATGATCTCCTTGAAGGTATAATCTTATGTGTAACATTTATTAAATATATTAAATATGTTTTTAATACTCACTTAATCTTTGATGTATGTTTGATTGTGAATGATGTATTTCAAGTGACTGCTATAATTGAGAAGTTGCTCCTTTGTGGAAGAACTTCTAAAATTATTTAAAATACAAACGCAAGGAGATGAAAGTCAAAGATCTCATTATAAGATTGAGGCTCGAAGAGGATAACAAGGCAATAGAAAAGGGATCACGTGGAAATTCAGTGATATTTGAAGAAGACATTGTTGAAGATGATCCCACAAACTCAAAGAAAAGGAAGAAAATATTTGGACAACAAAGCAATCTTACAACAAAGAAATTCAAAGAAAATTAATTTAGTTGTGGCAAAGTTGATTATAAGACTCCTGATTGTCAGGCTCCAAAGAAGGCAACAAAAAGGATCAAGTAAATGTGGCTAAATCCAAAGAAGAAATGAACAATCTTTGTGCCATGCTTTCTGAATACAATCTGGCTGCTAATCCAAGAAAATAATTAATGGATATCGATGTCTTTTTCACATTTATGTCAGCAAGGAACTCTTTGCATTATGTGTTTTAACTCAACCTGGTGAGAAGATATTTATGAAAAACTCCGCTACTGTAAAAGTTGAAGAAACATGTAAAATTTGCTTGAAGATGACATCTGACAAGGTGGTGACATTAAATAATGTCCTTCATGTTTCAGAGTTGCGAAAGAAATTAACTTCATCATCACTTCTGACTAAGAAGGGACTCAAATGTGTCTTTATCTTCAATAAAGTTGTAATAAGTAAGAATGAAGTGTATGTAGGAAAAGACTACCTCACAGAGGACCTTCTAAGATCTATGTCATTACTATTGAAATAAATAAAAATTTTATTTCTTCTTACCTACTTGAGTCAAATGATTTATGACATGAGCGTTTAGGAAATGTCATTTATAAAACCTTATGAAAACTAATTAGTTTAGAAGTTTTGCCTAACTGTGAATGTAATAAATCACAATGTCAAACATGTATTGAATCTAAGTGTGCTAGGCATCCTTATAAATCAATTGCAAGGAATTTCAATTCATTAGAATTGATTTACACAAATATTTATAATTAAAGTTAACACCATCTCGTGGTAGGAAAAAGTATTTCATAACTTTTATTGATGAGTGCACTAGATCTTATTATGTTTATTTGTTAAATAGTAAGAATGAAGCAATAAAAATATTTAGGCAATATAAAATTGAAGTTGAAAAAAAGTGATATGGATAGAGAGCATGAAAATATAATTGTCCATCAAATTACTGTTCGTTACTCACCTCAATCAAATAGAAATGCGAAAAGAAAAACAAATGAAATACTCAATAGAGTGTCCTATTGCAAAACACAATCTATTTCATATGAGAAATAAAAAAGAAGGAAATCCAACTTGAAATATTTCAAAGTATATGAGTGTTGAGTCAAAGTTCAAGTTCTTATTGCTAAAATGATCAAAATAGGACTAATGACTATGGACTGTATTTTTATTGAATATGCTACAAATAGTAAAGCATGTCCATTTTTGGTTGACAAATTCAAACATCTGAATATTCATAACAATACGATAATTGAATCAAATAATGTTGAGTCCCTTGAACACATTTATCCATATAGATATGAATTGTCTAGTGAAGAGCCTAAATGACCTCAGAAAAAATCAAAAAAGAATGTACTTAATGAAGAGAATCCAAGGCATAGTATATGTCAAAGGACATCTACTTCCTTCAAATTTAATTTTATAATATTTCTTCTTGAAAATGAGCCTCAAAAATTCAGCAAGCCATGTTTTTTTGAATTTGTTTTTAAAAGAGATTGTAAATAGTGAGATTGGTCCAATCTTGAACAACCATACTTGAAAGTTGGTTGATCTGCCTCCGAAAAATAAACCTTTATGTTCAAATGAATCTTTAAAAAGAAAATAAAAGCTAATGAAACTATTGACAAATACAAGATAATATTTGTCATTAAAGATTTTAAACAAAAAGAATGCCTTAATTATTTTGACGCATACTCACCAGTAACAAGGATGGCATCCATTCAGATGTTGATTGCATTAGCTGCGGTACATTGATTTAAATCCATCAAATAAATGTGCAAACAACTTTCTTAAATGGAGAAATGGAGGAAGAAATTTACATAGAACTATTCGAGGATTTTGTGGTTCCAGATATAAAAAGAAAAGTGTGCAAACTTGGTAAGTCACTTTATGGACTAAAACAAACACCCAAATAGTGACATGCAAAGTTTGACCAAATCATATTGACAAATAGATTTAAGATTAATGAGTATGATCAATGTATTTACATTAAAGATACTCCAAATCATAAAGTCATTGTTTGTTTGTATGTTGATGATATGTTGATAATCAGTTGAGACATTTATGATATAAATGCTACTAAGCGAATACTAGCAAGCAAATTTAACATAAAAGACCTTAGAGTTGCTGATGTGATCTTAGGAATAAGAATGAAAAAATGGTCTGAAATATACCAAAACTTTGACGAAATTTATTGTAACGCACCTAAACTTTGTGGGGTCCTATGACCCCCCTGGACTATTTATTAGTATATTTTACTGATATTTATTTGCACTAAACTCCTTTTTAAAATTTATTTATTAGAAAAAAAAAATTATTAGCTTACAAATGTCACTAAAATACACTTATAAATAGTGTGGGGGGCATAGAACCCCCGCAAAGTTTAGGCGTGTTACAGCAAATTTCACTAAAGTTTGGTATATTTTAAATCTTTTTTCCAATAAGAATTCATAGAACTCCACAAGGCTTAGCATTATCACAATCTCACTACGTTGAAACGGTACTTGAAAAGTTTAAGTATTTGAATTTCAACATTATCAAGAAGCCAATAGATACAAGCTTTACACTTCAAAAGAATGAAGGTGAAAGTGACTCACAATTGTATTATGCAAGAGTATTGGAAAATTTGATGTAGTCATAAATTATAGGCGATCAGATAATTTGTGTTATTAGTAAATTGAATCGATTCACAAGTAATTTCAATCAAATTCATTGGATGGCAGAAAAATAGGGTTGGGGTATCTAAAACATACTCAAAATTATGTTTTGCATTATAATAAATATCCAAAAATAATTAAAGGATACGATGTTGCAAATTAATACACCGAGTCAAATAAAGTAAAACCCATAAGCGGGTACGTATTTACTCTTGATAAAGGAACAATATCTTGAAAATCATTCAAACAAACATGTATCGCTTGCTCTACAATAAAATCTGAATTCATTACTTTAAATAAGGCCGATGAAGAAGCTGAATGACTCTGAAATTTCTTGAAAGATGTTTTTTTTTACCCAAACCTTTGACACATGTATGCATACACTATGATAGTCAAGATTTAATAGATGAGGCAGGGATCGTGACGTATAACTAAAATCTTGTCAAATAGAACGGAGACATAATACCGTTAGACAATTGCTTTTAGTTAAACTATCACGATTCAATATGTAAAGACAAAAGATAATATGTGAAATTCACTTATAAAAAGTCTAACTAGAGAGGGAGTTGAGAGATAATCAAGGGAATTGGATTTAAAAACTAGGACAATTCATTATGGTGGTAACTATACCTGGTAAATCGGAGATCCCAAGAGTTAGGTTCAAAGAGATCAAAAAAATTTGTGACTGAGGGTTCAACATTGTCAAATAACTCAATCTGATCTCATGATGTAGAAAATATTCAGAAAGTGGGGATAAAACTTAAGTTTTAAAGCCTTTTAATGGTTTCTAAGTTTGACAGGTATGATCAAATAATTTATCTATAGGATTAAACATTTAGGAATCACCTCTGTGAATGTGAAGTGGAACTTGCTTCAAGGAGAATGAAAATAACGGCCTATTCTCTAAGCTCTCATAAAATCAGGTAGTGTTCATGGCTGGAAAAAATAAAATCGTAAGAATAATAAATAGTAAAAAATTAGTTTTATAATTTATATTGTCTAGGTGTAGAAAAAAGTTCGACGGTTCAAAAATATTGCATCTACCAATTAATCGAGTACATTTGATATAGGTTCACTACAAAAAGTTTAAAGAGAAACTTAATTATCCAAATACAATTAGTCTTTGCTTGTAAATCACATACTTGCACATATATTTTCAATTTTATAGCCATTTCATATTCATGTGGGGGATTGTTGGATTCTAATTGAAATGTGAATAGGAAATAGAGGAAACAAATGAAAAAAAAAGTGAAATGTGTTTTCACTTTATGGAAGAAGTGTTTTACCATATTGGTCGGAGAAAAAAACTTTCTTATGCTTAAATATAGGAGCATTACGCCAGGTTGTTAGTGAGGTAAGAAGAAGACAAGCCGCGCATCGTCGTCGTCGTCACCATTGTCGCTCGCTCGACTTGGCTTCAACTTAAAATTTAAATTTGAAATTTATCAAATGATTGAGAGATTATCTTTTTGAAAAAAAATCATTTGAAACTTAATTATTAAATATTATTTAGTCCAAAAAAATCTGATCTAAGACATGCGGACGCATATCAAAATGTACATTGAAGAAACGCGATTCTTCAGTTCATTATTTAAATTAGGATAATGTAATATGTGGGCACATTCGGCCTTCTGCGAACACAGATGCCAGCGCAGATCGCTTTGCATATCACCACTCGACTTTTTAATTTGAGTAAAAGGAAACATGCGATCGCATATTTCCATCTGCAGATAAGATGACTCTATAGATAGGCCCGATGGGCCGAATAGTGCAACTCTTCACGAATCATTGTCCTTTTTTTTTCTAAAACAATACTTTTTTACTATAAATATCTGATTTTTCCTAGATATTAGCATGAAATTTTAAAGTTAATATTGTCTTCGGGTACACAAAAATCTATATTTTGGCAAAACAACTTCAACACGAGTTCAAGAATAAATCAAGAACGCTTATGAAGTTTTCAACACAAGATCAAAAACGACCTTTCAAAGAAGTGTGTTTTCAGTATTTTAAAGAAAATTAGATGAAGCAGAAAAATCCAAGTCCTCCGAATTCACGGAGTGTCCTTAAGAAAATAATTCCACTCAAGTAGCCGAGGTTGTGAAATTTTCTTCCCAGGATAAAATGGCTTAACAATTCGACTGTAGTGGTACCTCAACGATCGGATTCTCTTCGAACTCACTCAATAGTTAGATGATCACACGGAGTATTTTAAAAGACAAGAAATGTTTTCAAGTGCAGAAAAATTCATACTAAACCTGTGAAAAAATGCAGGTTTATATAGCCATTAAGTGCCCCTTTCGAAAGGTGGCAATGGTTTACCGAAAAGGTGTATCCTTTCTGAACAGTCATGTCTATCCATTCGAAAGAGTGTATTTTTCAAACAGCCGCAACCATCCAAACAGTCATACCTTTTCCCAAAATAGTGTGTCTTTTACTCGAAGAGTTGTGTCCCTTCCAAGCAACTTTTTATTTTTCATTCACACCAATTAAACCCAACAATCCCTTACATGAATGGGGAATGGCTACTCTTTGTAAAACTTTACGGACAAGTATGTGATCATCAAGCAAAGACTGATAGCATCTGGATAAGTGGGTTTCCCTTTAAACTTTTCGTAGTGAACATGCATCGGATGCACTCGGTCAATCGGTAGATTTGATATCTTTGAATCGTCAATCTTTAATTTACACCTAGACAACACATGTCACACAACCATCCTATTACCATTTATGGTTCTCACGACTTTTGTTCGTTTTAGCCATGAACAAGTCCCGGTCTCATGAGAGCTTAGAGAATAAGTCTTTACTAACATTCTCCTTGAAGCGGCTTCCACTTCGCTCTCACATAGGTGATTTCTAAACGTTCAATCCTATAGATTAAACTATTTGGTCAAATCTGCCAAATTTAGATAATTATTAAAAGACTTCACACCATAAATCTTATCCTTGTTTACTAAATATTCTCTACATCATGAGAATGGGTAGGGTATATTGACAATGTTGAACCTGTCAGACACAACTTTGTTTGATCTCTTTGAACCTAGCTCTTGGGATCTTCAGTCTACTAGGTAGAGTTACCACCATACTGACTTGTTCGAGGCCGTAAACCCATTTCCTTGGATGTCCTCTCAACTCCTTTTCTAGTTAGGCCTTTTGTAAGTAGATCCGACACATTATCCTTTGACTTCACATAGTCAACAGTGATAATTCCACTAGAGAAAATTTCTCTAATGGTATTATGTCTCCATCTTATGTGATGAGATTTACCGTTGTACATCATGCTCCCTGCCCTACCTATTGTCACTTGACTATCACAGTGTATGCATACTGGTTCCAATGGCTTAGGCCAATAAGGAATATCTCCAAAGAAATTCCAGAGTCATTCTGCTTCTTCACCGACTTTATCTAATGCGATAAATTCTAATTCCATCGTAGAGGGAGCAATACATGTTTGTTTGGATGATTTCTAAGAGACTGCTCCTCCACCTATTGTAAATACGTATCCACTCGTGGATTTTACTTCATTTGATCCAGTGATCCAATTTGCATCACTATATCCTTCAAGTATCGCGGGATATTTATTATAATGTAAAACATAGTCTTGAGTGTATTTAAGATACCCCAAAACTCTTCTCATTTCCATCCAATGAATTTTTTTGGTATTACTCGTGTACTGACTCAACCTACTAATAGAACATGTTATGTCTGGTCGTGTACAATTCATTATATACATTAAACATCCTAACACTCTTGCATATTCCAATTGTGAGTCACTTTCGCCTTCATTCTTTTGAAGTACGAAGCTCACATCCAATGGAGTCTTGGCAATTCCAAATTCCAAATACTTGAATTTATCAAGTACTTTTTTTATGTAATGAGACTGTGACAATGCCAACTCTTGTGGAGTTTTATGAATTCTTATTCCTAAGATCACATCTGCAACTCCAAGGTCTTTCATATCAAACTTGCTCTCGAGCATTCATTTTGTAGAATTTATGTCAGAAATATCTCTACTGATGATCAACATATCATCCACATATAAATAAACAATGACTTGCTGATTTGAAGTGTCTTAAATGTATACACATTTATCACATTAATTTATCTTGAATCCGTTTGCCAACATGGTTTGGTCAAACTTCGCATGCCATTGTTTAGATGCTTGTTTTAGTCCATACAATGACTTAACAAGTTTACACACCTTATTTTTCTTTCCTGGAACCACAAAACCCTCGGCTTGTTCCATATAGATTTCTTTCTCTAATTCTCAATTCAGGAATGCTATTTTCACATTCATTTGATGGATTTCAAGATCATATACCACCGCCAAGGCAATTAACATTCGAATTGACGTTATCCTTGTTACTGGCAAGTATGTATCAAAGTAATCAAGGCCTTCTTTCTATTTGAAGTCTTTTACTGCAAGTCTTGACTTGTATTTGTCAATAGTACTATCTGCCTTCATTTTTCTTTTGAAGATCCATTTAGAACCTAAAAGTTTATTTCCTGGAGGAAGATCAACCAATTCCCACGTATGGTTGCTTAAGATTGAATCAATCTCACTATTGACTGCCCCTTTCCAAAAGGATGAATCTAAAGACGTCATCGCTTTTTTAAATGTTTAAGGCTCATTTTCTAAGAGAAATATTACAAAATCCAATCCAAACGAAGTTGACGTTCTTTGACGTGTGCTATATTTTGGATTTTCATCATTATGTACATCCTCACTTGGTTCATCTCGAGGTCGTTTAGACCCTCCACTAGATTGTGCATGTCTAGTTTTATACGGATAAATGTGTTCAAAGAATTTAGCATTATCTAACTCAATTACCGTATTTTCATTAATATCCGGATGTTCGGATTTATGAACCAAAAATCGACATGTTTTACTACTTTTAGCATACCTATGAACACGCAGTCTAACGTATTAGTTCCTATCTTTACCCTTTTAGGCATAGGAACTTGGACCTTCGCTAGACACCCCCACACTTTGAAATATTTCAAGTTGGGTTTTCTTCCTTTCTATTTTTCATATGGAATTAATTGTGTCTTACTTTGGGCACTCTATTGAGCATTCGGTTATCTGTAAGGATAGCTTCCCCCCACAAGTTTTGCGATAAACCTGAACTTATAAGTAAGGCATTCATTATTTTCTTTAAGGTTCGGTTCTTTCTTGCCGCAATTCCATTAGATTAAGGTAAATACGGGGTCTTAGTTTGATGGACAATTCTATTCTCTACACATATTTGGACAAAGGGAGATTCATATTCTCCATTCCTATCACTTCTTATAGTTTTGATCTTTTTCTCTAACTGATTTTAAACTTCTGGGTTTTTTTGGTAACTAACAATTTTATTAATCATCATTGAGCATTACAAATCTATAGCCATACTATACACTATGCTAAGTTTAAAAAAAAAGAAATCTAGCAAGTATACTATAAGGAGTCAGATAGAGGCTTATACAGTAGCACCCTTTCTGCTCACCTCAGTTACCATAATTCAGCTAAAATATTTTCATTTGTACTCACATTCTCCATGAATTAATTAACAGCTGAGTTTTAAGTAGAGCTCTTATAGTGCAAACATATGTTATCTCTCTTGCAATGGCTTTTGTCGTCCTTGTTCTATTATCATGCAACCTGTTGTTTATCTCACGCCATATAGCATGGCAAGTTTCTGAAAAATCATTTGAAATAACTGAGCAGCAATAGTTCTACCTTTTCCATGACGCAGCAACCACTACATATGTTGCTCCCAATCTAATGCTATCACGGTTTGTTTTCCCATACACTTCAACAGTTTACCCTATACTTCTTTTATAAAAACTCAGTTTACTAGGATGTGATTTTGGTTCTCCATGGAATCTTTGCATAAAGAGCACATAGGATCTACCTCAATCCCTCATTTTATAATTCTGTCCACAATCAATAACTTGCCCTGTAGGCACAACCACATTGTAAATAAAGCTTTTGGCCTAGCAGCATTTTGAAATATTAAGCTTTTCCAAGAGACTCGAGGGTTACCAAGCAGCTATAAGTAAACCTTTCTAGTAAAGCTAAGATGCGTTTTCTCGATAGTGAATGGTATAGAGCTCCAGCTCCTTCTGATTTCAACTACTTTCCTTACCAGCCAGCTCACCTATTTTGGAATTGGTATTATGAGCAAGTCTTATCCCTTAATATAGTAAGAGTGAATCCATCGTATCCATAGCTTATCTTCTTTATGAGCCAAATCCCAACCACTCTTAAATATGACAACTTTGTTCCAGAGTTTCAGATTAATGAGGTTAAGTTCACCACAAGATCTAGGTGTACACAGTTTGTCCCATGCAACAAGTGACCTCTTTGTGATTGAATTTACTCCAAACCATATATAACTTCTGCAGTATCCTTCTATAGTTTTTAGGACTTTAGCAAAAAGGATAAAAAACTGAGCCCAATATGCTTGTATTCCAAACAACACTAATTGTACCAATTGGACTCTACCAGCATGAGAAAGCTTTCTAATAGTCCAAGTAGAGATTCGGCCAACTATTTTCTCTATAAGGGGTTACCATTGCAGAACAGTGAGTTTTTTTGTTGATAGAGGAACACCAAGATATCTAAAAGGTAACTCCCTCTAGTGTACCCAAGGTGTTGAAGGATACTATCCTGTAATAGTTGTGTAACCCCTCCAAAATAAATAGCATTCTTGTTTGTGTTAGCTTGTAATACAGAGGCCTGAGAAAAGGAGTTAAAGCAAGCACTAATTACCTCAACTGGGGCCAAATCACCTCTAAGGAACAATAAGAGATCATCAACAAAAATAATGTGTAAGACATACCTGGAACATTTTGGGTGATACTTAAAGGTTGGATCATGCTGAAGTTGTTGTAAGGTCCTACTTAACTATTCCATAGCAATGGCAAACAGATACGATGAGATAGGATCTCCTTGCCTTAGCCCTTTGGCAGCATCAAAGGTAGGTGTGGCTTCTCCATTGACCAAAATTGAGTAGTTCACAGTGGTAACACATTCAAGGATCCAGTTGATAAATCTCTCTGGAAATTTAAGTTTTTTAATACTTGTCTCAAGAATACTCATTCTACTGAGTCATAAGCTTTTTTTAAGTCGATCTTAATCATACATCACAGAGAAATATTCTTCCTAGTGTCTACTTTAACTAGCTCATGGGCAATGATAATATTGCCAGCAATCTTCCTCTCAGGGATAAATCCTGTTTGTGACTCATGAATCAAAAAACTCATAACCTTGTGAATCCTAGTAGCTAACACCTTAGATATGACTTTATAGAGGACCGTACAACATGAAATAGGTCTAAACTTTGTAACATTCTTAGGCTTGGCAGTTTTTGGTACCAAAGTTACAGTAGTGCAGTTAATGGCTTTGTAGAGTCTGCCAGTAGTAAAAAACTCTTTCACAGCCTGCATGATGTCCTCTTTGATTATGTTCCAAGACTTCTTGAAGAAGAAAAGAATTATAACCATCAACCTCTGGTGCCTTCTCATCATCTATACTCTGCAAAGTTTCCCATAACTACATATCAGTAACCTCTGCACATAGCATCACTTGTGGATCATGAGTAAATGTTGGTCTCTTCTTCATGATGAGTTTATTAATGGCTGGCAGAGAGTCTGATACTGTACCCATTAAACTCCTAAAAAATTGCACTACTTCCACCTTAATGTCTTCATTAGTTGTCAATAGATTTCCATTAAGAGAGGTAAGTTTTGTGATCATTTTCCTATTCTTTTTGGCTTTTATAACACCAAGAAATATTTGGAGTTGGAGTCCCGTAGCTTGATCCATTTATCCCTTGCTTTTTGTTTCAAGATACTCTCTTCAATAAGAGACCATTTCTTTAATTCTATAAGTAATTCTTTTTCTCTAGCATGTACCTAGTCAGCTGGCTGTCTGATGAGTTGAGTTTGAACATGATTCAAATCTATTCTAGTTTGTTCAATTCTTTGAGCCACCCCCTAAAGTTCTACTTGATTCAACCTTTGTAACTACGGCCTCATTTTCTTTAGTTTGAGCCATATATCTTTCATCCTCCATTGATCAATTTTGAGAGACCACATAGTTGCAATAATATTCAGGAGATCCTTGTGATTTGCCCACACGTTAAAGAATCAGAATGGACTCTTAATGCTCATTTACTGCCTCCTAACTTTCAGTATCATTGGACAATGATCAGAGACATTTGGAACATTATATTCAGTAATCATATGTCCCCAATTATGCATCCATCTATCATCTCCAAATGCTCTATCTATTCTGCTATAGATTCTGTCTTGTCCTTATTGATTATTAGTCCATGTATAGTAATTCCTTAACCATGGCAATTCAGTAAGTTGCAGGGATTAGATGCAATATGTAAAATCTTTGATCTCAGCTTGAGTGACCTGGCTTCCAAACTTTCTATCTTGAGTATACAACACTGAGTTAGAATCTCCACTTATCAACCATGGCCTTGTGATGGTCTGTGCGACCTCACTTAAGGTATCCCACAACTGTTTTCTTTGTTCAAGACTATTAAATCCATATACAATAGTGATCAACTATTCACTTCTCTCTTGTCTGTTAGCTAGTATAATATGACTTAGTTGAGCCTCTATTCTCAAAGGTGTGACTTTATATACACTACTATCCCATAATAACTAGATCCTACCAGTAATAGTAGATTGGTATTTTTCTATACTACTATATCCCGATAATAAATTCTGCATTATCCTCGATGCGTTGTGTTGTTTAACTCTGGTTTCCACAAGTCCAGCAACTTTAACACTTTTAACTTTAAAGTAGTGTTTTAGCTCCTTTTTTTATACCATTTATTGGAGCCCCTCACATTCCAAAACAACCAGGTCATAATGTTGAGTCAGTTGTTCCACCTCTATCTTTGATAGTGGAATGATTCGCACCTGTATCACCTTATACCAAGTCACTACTTCCACTCTTTGTTCTGCCTGGATTGATTGTAGGGAATTCCTTCTCATCAAAAACCAATTCGGAAGGGCTATCTCTCTTACAAGAGCTTTGTGCTAAATTAGCCTTTGAGCTTCTCTCAGGTGCAGATAGACTTGGTAATCTAATAGGCCGACTAGATTCTCCCTTCTCATACAGATTAGATATCGGTTTCTCTGGTGGAGGTCGTTCTATAACTCCCTTGTACTGCCACTCTTGAACTATTCTTTTGAGTTTTCTTCTTTGCCTTTTAGGTTGATTATTCTGTAGGTCCTATTGCTGCACTTC
The DNA here is from genome assembly GCA_030864215.1 of Capsicum pubescens. NCBI lineage: Eukaryota > Viridiplantae > Streptophyta > Magnoliopsida > Solanales > Solanaceae > Capsicum > Capsicum pubescens. The sequence goes on along the minus strand of CM061540.1, from coordinate 267,618,560 downwards.
AGGCAGCTCTGTAGGTTGACAAACATGACCAATCTTCATACATTTCCCACAAAACTGTGGTCTCCAATCACAATCAACCATTTGCTCATACTATCGTCCACTTGGGTCTTTCACTAAAATCTTTGTGAGAAGAGGTTTAGTCACATTAACCTCAATTAAAACTCTAGCATAAGAAATTCTTGTCTGTTTGGTGATACATTCATCAGAAAAGAGTGGGGTACCTACGACACTAGCCAAACGACTTAAGAAATCACAACTCTATCCTGTCATAGGGAGTTTTGGAAATAATACCCATAGTGAAATATCAGTAAGAAATTCTGTAGCAAAATTCAAATCAGGAGACCACTGTTTAGTATCAATGGTTTATAATTCATGGTGTATGGTCCTCCATAGAATATCATCTTCATATCCTCCATTGATTGAAATTTAACCAAATAGTATTTATCATCATGTAAACAAATACTAGGTTCAGCAATATTATTCAAATTTTGTTGTATATAATGCCTCATAGCATTATATCCAGGGCTTTCCCCAATTGCATATACAACTAACGTACACTTCCATTTTGCAGCCACCCATGCTACTTTATTTTTGTCTAACTGTACCACAACATTGCCATTCACTATCTCAGGTGGTATTTAAGTAAGAGTCATACCATTTTTAGCTGGTCGATTTCCTTTGAAGAGATTTTTCCATGGATTTGTATTGTCTATTTTCACAGGTGACTTCATAGATAGGTCATCCTTCGGCTCTATTTCTACTACATTCAATGACTTAGGGCTAAGCTCCACTATTACTGTTCCATTGATTTGTTTACACAGATTTGGCCTGCATGTACTCGTTTGTCCCATCTCCTCACATCCCATAGATCCCATTGTGATTTGAGTTGGAGATGAATGCAAATCTCCTACTCCTGAAGTTCTAAGTGTATCAACTTGTGGAGATTGTTGTTGACTATCATTACTCTGTTCTTTAGGAGTACTTATTGTTCTAGCTTTCATAAGTATGTCTTTGGGGGGTCTTCCCGGGCCTTTACCTTTCCCTTTTGCCATGGTTGACCAGGTGGCGTACGTTTAACTAACGTACGGCAGAGCCATGGAGAAAGAGATAAAAGTGTTTTATTCTTCTTTATGACTTTTAAGTTTTGATTTTCTATTTTGTATTGCCTAAATGCATCTATTGCTTCATCCTTACTATTTAGTAAATAGACATAACAATATCTAGTGCAATCATCAATAAAAGTTATAAAATACTTTCTTCCACCATGAGATGGTGTTGACTTCATATCACAAATATCAGTGTAGATTAAGTCTAAGGGATTGGAATTCCTTTCAACGGACTTATGCGGATGCTTAGCACACTTTGCTTCCACAAACGTTTGACATTTTGATTTATTTAACTAAAAGTTTGGCAAAACTTCTAAGTTAATCAGTTTTCACAATGTTTTGTAATTGACATGACCTAATCGTTTATGCCACAAATCATTAGACTCAATCAAGTAAGAAGAAACTAAACTTTTATTGATTTCAACATTCATTACATTCATTTTGAATAGGCCATCAGTAAGGTATCCTTTTCCTACATACACTTCTCTTTTAATAAGTATAATTTTTCTGGAAATAAATACACATTTGAATCTATTTTTGTCAAGAATTCCGTAACTCCAGTACATACAGGGCATTGTTCAAAGTCAATATTTTGCCTGATGTCATTTTCATGCAGACTTTTCCAGTTTCTTCAACTTTTACAGTTGCGAAGTTGGCCATATATATCTTCTCTTCACCCTGAGTCAGATCAAAAGCAGCAAATAACTCCTTATTGGCACAAACGTGGCGGGTAGCATCGAAATCCATCCACCATTCTCGAGAATTTTCCACCAAGTTGCATTCAGTCAGCATGGCACACAGATCGTTCATTTCTTTCTTGGACTCAGCTATATTTGCTTGGTCCTTCTTTTTCCCTTTTTTTGGGGCACGACAATCTGTTGACTTGTGGCCAATCTTGCCACAGTTAAAGTATTTTCTCTTGAATTTCTTCTTGGATTAATTGCTCTCCTGTCCAGCTTTCTTCTGCTTTTTGAAGTTGTTGTGGTCGTCTTCTACAATATTTGCTCTACTTATTGTAGAATTTCTTTTTAACCTTCTTTCCGCGACTTTATTGTCTTCTTCAATGGGCAGTCTTACTATAAGATCTTCGACTGTCATCTCCTTTCACTTATGTTTCAAGTAGTTTTTGGAGTTCTTTCACATGGGTGGTAACTTCTCTATTATTGCCACGACTTGAAATGCCTTATTCACAACCATACCTACAATAAAGTTTATGTGAACATTGAGAACATTTTTAATATATTGAACTAGGGTATTCATTAAACTCATGCTTTCCATGAGGAGATCGTGGATGATTACTTGCAGTTTCTGGACTTGAGATATAACAGATTTGTTGTCGATCATTTTAAACTCTAGGAATCTTGCAACGAAGAATTTTTTGGTTCCCGCATCCTCAGTCTTGTATTTTTTTTCCATCACCCCCACAATTCTTTTGATGTCTTCATTCCACTATACACGTTGTATAGTTTATCTTGGAGGCCATTTAGAAGGTAATTCCTGCATAGAAAATCTGAGTGTTTCCACGCCTCCATAACGATAAATTTCTCCTGGTTCGAAGTTCCTTCGGACACCTCTAGAGCTTCTTCAGATGTAAATCGTTGAAGACATAAAGTTCTAAGGTAGAAGAACATCTTCTGTTGCCACCTTTTAAAATCAACACCCGTGAATTTTTTGAGTTTTTCTACTGGTGCCATTGCCTGCGGAGCACTCGTACAACTCGTTGTGGTAACATTAGTTGCTGCCACAGTCATTGCAGTATTATGCACATGACTATCTGTATTCATTTTCCTGTCACAATGAGACAATAAATTTTAGTATATGGAAATACTACTTATAAAGTTGTAGCAACTTTAAACACCCCTTGTTTCTAGTTTAACGATGAAGTTTTTATGACTTCCAATAGTCAACCGAATGACCTCTAACTTGTGATGAAGATTTTATTTCTTCAAATCACTTGTTAAGTTCAAACGGAGTAGAAAATAAAAAGTTTTAATCTTCAGAAATCAAACAATACAGATTATGAAAAAAAGACTTTAGTGAAAAGAAAATTTCACCAAACAAGCAAAAAAAAAAATCCAATTATTTTCTTAAGATTGTTGTCTTCGGGTACACAAAAATCTGTATTTTGACAAAACAAGTTCAAGAATAAATCGAACACTTATGAAGTTTCCAACACCTTCAACACAAGATTAAAAACGACCTTTCAAAGAAGTGTGTTTTCAGTATTTTAAAGAAAATTAGATGAAGCAAAAAAAGCCAAGTCCTCCGAATTCACGGAGTGTCCTTAAGGAAATAATTCCCCTCAAGTACCCGAGGTTACGAAATTTTCCTCCCAGGATAAAATGGCTTAACAATCCGACTGTAGTGGTACCTCAAATGATCGGATTCTCTTCGAATTCACTTAACAGTTAGATGATCACACGGAGTATTTTAGAAGACAAGAAATGTTTTCAAGTGCAGAAAAATTCATACTAAACTTGTGGGAAAATGCAGGTTTATATAGTCATTAAGTGCCCCTTTCGAAAGGTGGCAATGGTTCACCGAAAAGTGTATCCTTTCTGAACAGTCATGTCTGTCCATTCGAAAGAGTATGTCTTTTTCGAATAGCCACAACCATCCAACCAGTCATACCTTTTTCCGAAATAGTGTGTCTTTTACTCGAAGAGTTGTGTCCCTTCCAAGCAACTTTTTATTTTTTATTCACATCAATTGAACCCAACATTTAAAAACTCCTTTTTCTTACAAAAACTCAAGTGTGATTTGCTACCGTTGAGTGAGTGAATTGTTTGGCAGAATTTGCTGTACACATTCTTCTGAAGTGAATCATTTTATCCTCTGAGGATATAATCCATAACCTGTGGTATTTGAGGAAAATAATTTATTTTAAGACACACTATAAATTCAGTGGACTTGACTTTTAATCTTCTATCTCTTTCTTAATTTTAACTTACTATTTTTTAAAAATAATTTAAACTTCTTTTGACGTTCATAAGTTGTTGAATTTGTTGTTGAAATTCATATTTAAATATATAATTTATATAACCGAAAATAATGATATCTAGCCTGTCTAGCTCTCGAAGGAGGAGCTCTTGTTCCTCGAAAGATTTCATCATGAGCGTATTCATTAGATTTACTTTTTTTAATCTTCATTACTCACTTTATTATGATTTCATTGCCTTACATACTTAAAAGATAACCAATCTGTTAGTAAATAAATTTAAAAAATAGTTCAATTTGAAACATATGCTCTTAGCCATATATAAATTTAACTGAATCTATTTCAGGATAAACAGTTATAGATGTAAGTACTTTGAAACTAATTCAAACATTTTCTTTTAATTATGCTAATGTAATTAGAAACTTTTGTAACTTTTCTTTTTCCGTCTATAAAATAATCACTATTACACCAATCATCACGCACTCCATTGATGTGCATAGTGCCATCAGTAATGAACTGAAATAGCACAGAAAAGGACAAACAACTTGTGTAATATTATATTAAAATAATAGAAAGAAAAAGACAGGGTGGAAAATACTCATATATAGAATCCCAACAAACTATGATGAACATATAATGATACGAATTGGCATATTCATTCCATTTCATTGTTTTCGATATTCATATTGAGCTCTTATCTAATCTAAATTTGAGACCTATTTAATAGTGAAGCACTTACTAGCATAAACTTTTTCATACTTAAAATTTAAATTTAAGATATTTATAAAAAAAATAAAAAAAATCTTATCCATTCCACCATACCATTTATTGGTATATCCATTTGCAACACAAGGTAACAAAAACAAGGCTCAACTCATCTTACGTGAGCCGGTCACAACTCTTGCGTGCTTACAATTTAACTAAAAACTTTATTTTTATCAAAATTTAAATTGTTTAATAACTGTATTTATTTATGAAAATTTATATAATTAAAATAATAGTTATAATCTATAATTTATAATCTATATCTATAATCTATAATCTATATCTATATCTATATCTATAATCTATATCTATAATTTATATTTATAATATATTAAAAGTGTGAAGACCCTTAGAAAAGTGATTTGAACTTTTTGCCCTTCATTAAAAAATTCCACAATAGACAAAACTGTCATTACTATTTTACTAAATTATTATTTAATTATTTTATAATATTTTAGGTATCCTATTAAAAATTTGGTTATTAATTTTTCCTTATTTAAACATAACTAAAAATACTATTAATTTTCAATTACTAATTCATATTTGAGGAACTAATAAATTAATCTTTTACGTTTGTCTTTTTACTTAACCAAATACTAACTAAATATGAACTTTAATACTAATAAAATACTATTTTAGTAGTTATTTATTGACCGAATTTGTGAGTCCCTTCTTAACAAAAAATTAACAAAAATAGGTAGGTTATTTTGGCAAGAAATTTACTTAAAATAGAAAATAAATTAAGTAAACTTTTTTTTTTAATGTTAGCATCCAAGTAATTATATGGATCTTTGTCTCTTTACCTTTCTATTTAATTTGTATTTATATTTTCTTTGCACTTTAAAATTTTTATTATCAGTTATTGGTTATTCGTTGCTATTAAGTATTGATTTGGTTGCCTAATTATGTGTTTTTACATGTGCTTTGTGATATTTTGAGATTTTATCCTCAATTTTTGAGATTCTATCATAATTTGTGTTTGATAGGTTGTGACCTCGCCTAAAGAATGCAGTAAGGATGTAAATTGCAATTCAAATTCTAAGTTTCAAAAGAACACGGATAATTGAGGTATAACTTCTACCAATATAATTAATATACGATTTATTATTTTCGAAAGTTAAGTGATCTATCTAAATTATTATTTACGAGAAAATTATTCTCCCAATAATTTTTTTGATCGATCATATGTGGGTCAATTGGTTAGTTACAAAGAAATTGAGGTTAACGCTTTTAATATGCATCATGATGTTATCGTAAGTGTATCATTAAATATTTACATCTAATTATGTATGTTCTTTTATTAAAGATAAATAAAATATTAATTTTGAGTAATTAAAGAAAGTAAAAAGGTTATTCATGTACGATCATTAGCTTTAGTAAGGTAAATGAGTGATGTTGGATAAGATCGAAAGATAATAAATATATATTCTTACAAAGTTTTTTTTATTTGTGTTTTCTTAATTTTCTGACATTTTTTTCCCTTTCTGTTATATTTTATATTATGAATATTAGTTTCAACCCTAAATTGAATCGTAGAGTACTAATAATATCTATATTTTAATTTAATATGACGTATATGTACAACAAATGCTCCTTTGCGGCTTAATTTTCCTCTACATCTTTTTCTTTAAAGAACAAAAAGTTTTAATTCATTAAATTTTTTATTTTATATATAGTTTTATGGATTAAGATGAAACACTTAAAGTGTCAAATTATATCTTTTAAATAGATATTATATTTATTTAAACTCAATTGCTATTTTTTAATAATTTTATTTCTTTATATATAATTATATTTATCAATACGAAATACACGTGCAAAGCACGTACATTTGAGTAGTATATATTAAAAGTGTGAAGGGCCTTAGAAATGTTGTTTGAACTTTTTGTCATTCATTAAAAGTGTTTGCTTTAGACAAAATCATCCTTTCACTATATTTTTTAATATTTAAGAGTTAAAAATTAATTAAATATATTTATGATAAAACATTTCCTTATTAAAAGTCATCAGAATTTCACTATTTTTCCTATTTTAAGAGTTGAAAATTAATTAAATATATTTATGGTAAAACTTTTCCTTATTAGAAGTCATAAAAATTAATGACAATTAATATTTTTCCCATTAATTTAAGAATTCTAAATCAACTAAATTTGATTTTAAAGAGATTTAAAAAATCTAGATATAAATATAAAATCATTAGAATAAGAAAAAAATTAAGAAGTACCAGTTTTTTTAAAGTTTTAAGTACTTAATAAGAATGTAATCAATGATTTTGTAAATATTTGAATTTAAAATACAAAAATATTTTAAATATATATATATATATATATATATATATATATATATATAAATAATCGCAATACAAATATGATTCAAATTGATATGTTTCTCTTAATTTGTGGCAACAAGGAAAAGAGTTACTATATAACAAATGAAAAAGTGATGATTCATCAACCACTTGAAACTTCTGGTGGTAAAACATATATGTATATATGCTTATGTTTACATTATTATATTAAAGTCTGAAAGATTTTTTACTTTTACACTTTATTAAAAATCTCCGCAATAGATAAAATTATTTAATTTTAAATAATTAAACATTACACGTGCGAAGTACGTGCGGTTAAACTAGTAGTCCACAAAAATGAACCTCAATAATTTCTTACTTTAATAACAAAAAATAGTCATTTGAAGACGTCCAATAAAAAATGTATCTTAAATGCATGATATACGTAATATATATATACTCTTATTATACCTATAAAGCATAAAAAATAACAGTAGTCCAGTCAATCTCTCTCTATATATAAAAGAGGATAATAGACATGCTGATGTGGCACATCTTAGAAGCAAGAAAACTTATTTATCTTTTTTCTCAATTTTTTGGAGTGTTAATCCTTATTTTGCTTTTATTAATTTTAATAATTAATTTATTTTAAGAAGTTTAGAAGTCAATTATTTTAATAATTAGCATTTAAGTTAGAAAACAGGTGAAACAGTATTCTAATATTAATTACTGCACATACTATAAGCACGCTCAATCTTTTTCCATTCTTCAGTTTTCATCCAATTTTTCCTTTTCTTCATTTTCCATTCTTCTTTCTAATTTTCTTTCTTTTATGTAAATATTTGTGTTTTAGATATTTTTTCTTTGTAATTTTTTTCTCATAATATATCAGATTTTATTAATTTAAATTTTGTGGATTTGCAGATTTGCAGGTTGCAGGATCTGTAAACTGGTTGGTTTGAATCATTTTATTTTTGGAATAATTATTAAAGTTGTTGTTTTGTAAGTAAATCATTTCAAGTTTTATAAAGTTTGTTGATTTACAGATTTGCAGGTTGCGGGATTTGTAAACTGATTGGTTTGGATCATTTTATTTTTGGGATAATTGTTAAAGTTGTTGTTTTGTAAGTGAATCTTTTCAAGTTCATTACGAGGAATGATAATTGTTGCATCACTCATTACTTTTTGGAAGGACAAACTTGCTTCTTCTTTTCACGTTGTCACTCTTCAAAAATTATATCACTTAGTGATTAAGCATATCCTACAATCTAGAAATGTGGCAATTAAGTAGCAAGGCTTCCAATCGTATTTTATAATTTGAAGTTGATTTTGTTAAACTATGATTTCACACAAACAATGCTTGCAAACTCTTCAATTCTGTTATTGTTACAGAAGAGAACTGTCAGCATGGTACTGCAGAAAATGATAAGAGTTTGTGCCCGTGCAATTTTGTAAACCTCTTCAGTTGCATTCATAGTCTTGGCAGCAGGAATCCATCCAATGACACCGAAGATGTCCTTTTGAAAAAAGTTTTGGTTGTAGTATGCAATGTCAAAAAGAAACCATGTGCTGGTTGTGCCAAGCAAGTGAAATCCATGCCGACTAAGAAATTGTTTCGTGAATAAATCAAATTCATTGCTGAACTTTACATCAGTATTATATATATGATATGATGAGAGGATTATTTAAATAAATTATTACCGCGCAAAGCGCGGTCAAATTAACTAGTATATATATCAAAGAGAAAGTTAATCCATCCTATGTGGCATGCTTTAGAGGTCTTCATTCATAATTATCTTTATTCTCATTTTTTTGAAATTTTTATTCAAGTTTTTATACATAATATACTAACTAAATGAGTTACCCCCAAAATAAATGCATTAAAATCCATAAATCAATACTCAAGCTGATCCCATTCCACAAATCAATGCTTATAAAAAAAAAGAGTTGTTCGAAGCTCATTCGTTAGTAGTGAGTCTGAAACTCCAACACAGTTGGAAGCCTATTTAAACCTCACCTCTTGGCAAACTTCTAAAAAATAAGAGAGTTTTCTGGACCGGGCTTTTCAATATATTTTCATACGATTTTGGTCAAGTCTTCCTCAAATGGATTTAATGTGCATTATTTTTTTATTAATTATATTAATTTATGCCTTTTCATATTCTATATTCTGTACTATATATATATAAATTAGAAGTGAACCTTTTTTTTTATATTGTAGCTTGCTTAGTTTGTTTTAATTTTAGTTCAATTTTTTAGAGTGACATATTTTATTTTATTTTTTGGTTTCAGAGTTGGTTATTTGTAGAATATGATATGTGATAAAATCTAACCAAAACATCGAATTGATCAATCTGGATATGATTTCATGGCAAAAAGGTATTGTAATTTTCTTAGTTTGTTATGCTTTTGAGTGAATTTTTAGGGCCCGTTTGGCCATGGATATTTTTTTCTTTTTTCCGAAAAAATTTTTCGGAGTTGGAAATTATGGTGTTTGGCCATGAAACTTTGAAAAACAATTCCGAAATAAAATTCCGAAAATGGAAAATAACTTTTTGTTGTTTTCCCTTTTTTTCACTTCCAATTTCAACTTCCATTATTATTACATATAACCCCAATCTTTAAATTTTTACACAAACCCCTCTTATTAACTAAATTTCGTAATTTTTTAAAAGACCAAATTCAATAAAATAATCAATTCAAGTGAAAATAATTAAGAATTTTCATCAACAAATTTAAGAATATATAAAATATATTTATATCTATCAATCATATTTATCAAAATATATTTTTCTCTATTTAATCGATTATGGTTAGATAAACTTATTTAGCTCACACTTGTGATATTTTTATTCAAATTTTAGAAGAATAACAATCATAATAATTAGTTTGTTGTTAATTATTTTATCAATTGAAGACATTGGTTGTATGTTAGTAGGTAAATTAGTAGTTGGGTGATTTTGATAATTTTTAAAAGTTGAGGGCATAAAATCATATTTAAAAAAGATTTTTCAAAAGTCTAAAAAAAAAATTCAAAAAGACATGGCCAAACACAACTCCAACTCCAACTTCATCTTCAACTCCAACTCCAACTCCGGGAAAAAGTAATTTTCATGGCCAAACGACTACTTAGAATGCCATATTCTCTTTTTGTTTCAGAGTTGATTGCTTGTAAAGTATGGTATGTATAAAATCTAACAAAAACATCGAATTGATCAATCTGGTACGATTTCATTAACAAAAAGGTATTTAATTACAAATTTTGTTCTTATATAATTTTTTATTGTATATGAATCAAAAGTGAATCTTTTTTCATATAGCTTGGTTAATCTGTTTTACTTTAAATGAAATTTTTAGTACAACATATTCTTTTCTTTCAAAATCTATAAACTATATCTATAATCTATAATCTATATCTATAATATATTAAAAGTGTGAAGACCCTTAGAAAAGTGATTTAAATTTTTTACCCTTCATTAAAACACTCTCCTTTAGACAAAATCGTCTTTTTATGAAAAAAATTTAAATTATAATTATACATAAATACAAATAATATATATTTTTGAAAATTCTTCAAATCACCATTATTAAAAGAGTCCTAATTATAGTACCTTATATTTGACAAATAAATACAAATTTGCCAAATTTGAAATATAATTCAACACATATACTAAGTAACAAATTTGTACTAAAGAAGTAATCCTCGTTGTCATCATTGACATAAGTATAGTTAATTGTTGTGTTGGGAATAATGTTATACGGAACATTACTAAATTTATCTCCATTCCAGGTTTTTGGACAGTTGCTTTATTTTTGGAGAAAAAAAACATCTAAAAATGTATACATGTAGTTTTAAACTTGAATTCAACATTTGTGTATATAAATATACATAGCTTTTTCTACTTTTACTATATTTTCTTATTTTATTTTCATTCAAGTTGTCCTTCAGAGCCAAAATTTCCTCTCAAGCAAAAATTAAAAGGTTAGTTTTAATTGCATTATTTTGATATCTTTATTACGTATTATTTTATTTTAATTTACAGATAATAGATGAATGTTGGTCGGCTTTGAAGAATTTTTTTTAGGTAAATGTTATGTTTAACTATATTGTTTTAATATCTCTATTAGTGGATTATTTTGTGATAGTTTACAAGTCGTAGATAGTAGTTTACAACTTGTAGATGAATGTCGATCAACTTTGATAAATTTTTTTGTGTAAAGGTTAGATTTAATTGTGTTATTTTATTATCTCTTTTATCGTATTGTTTGTTATAGTTTACAGGTGGTAGATAAATATCGACTGACTTTTAAATTATTCTTAAGGTAAAGATTAGGTTTAACTGTATTGTTTTGATATCTTTGATTTGAGATTTTTTTTTTTTTGTATAGAGGTTAATGTCAGGCGGTTTTGAGAAATTTTTTGTGTAAATGTTAGATTTAATTGTATTGTTTTTATATATCTATCATCGTGTTGGTTTGTTGTAGTTTATAGGTTTAAGAATTTTTTTGATAAAGATTAAGTTTAATTAAATAAATTCTCCATCTTTACATATTTAAAAGATGTTGAATTTAATTATTATACTCATCTTTATTAATTTAAATAAATATCATATTTAAGGTAACATTTGAATTCATTAAAGTGAGGTACACGCGCGAAGCGCGTACACCTAAACTAGTATATATAAATATATAAAGGAAAAATACGACCTTGCTGATGTGGCATGGCTCAATAACAAGAAATGAATTTATCTATGTTCACTTTTTTGGGATTTTCTTTGCATTTTAAATTAACAAAAGTTTTAATTAAATACTAAATGTGAAAGAGAACATCCTCAAGGGATATAACATATGAGTTACTTTGAAATGTTAAATATGGTCATTCATTTTTAAACATTAATGGATAAAGCATGTACGTTTTCCCTAACTCTTAGACTTATCTTTCATTTACTCTTTTGTATTTCATATTTATTTAACAATTTCTTTGACTTTTTCATTTCAATTTTAGTGATGACAGAAAATGGATAAATATGCTAAGAGTAATCTAGAGTAAATTCTTTTAGACAGTAAATGGTAAGATTTACATGTTTCATTTGAAAATTTTAAAGTCTATGTATTTTTTTCTCCAAATTTATTGTGTGAAATAGACTTGACTTTAATTTTGTTGATTTTTATAGGTGAAATAAAAGCAATAATGAATAGTTAGAGGAGAAAGAAAAATGAAGAGTTGCTTCAAAAATGAGGGTAGCATGTGACGCCCCAAAGTTTTGGGGCTTGTCACTCACCTTGATTGTGCGTGCCAACTAGGCCGCAACCTTGTCAGCTATGCAGGCGGCATGTGCTGAAGGAGTATGCTGAAGTCGAAGATGAGGCAAAGGGGCATAACATGAGGCAACAAGCATCTATATATGTTGCATGACATGTCCTAAGAGTGCCAAAGTGATTTGGAGAGGGCTTGGTGTGAGCCCAAGGGGGCGGAGGCATGGTAAGGATCATAGGCGGTGTTTGATGTCAGCGTCGTGCCATTTTGAGCTACAAGTGGAATCTTAGGATTCCGGTTTAGAGAGTTAATATTGATGGTACCTTATGTATGCTTACCAAATTTGGGGTCGTTTGGAGTCCGTTTGGATAGGGGCTTGACTTGGCCAAAGTTCAGTGGCATTGTCGTAATTTGCTGATTGGTCCGAAGGCCATAACTCGTTCCATGAGTATGGGAATGGGGTGAAACTTCATGGAGGTGTGAAGGAAGTCAAGATAAAGAAGTAGGAACAAACTACACCCAATTTGAAAGTCGGATGAATGATCTATGCCCCAGTACAGTTCTCGGGCAAAATGATGTCTAGTGGGGGACATTGAGATTATTTATTTTAAGCATATATAAGGGGGGTATGAATGGTGACAGCCTACCAGCCTCCCCCGGGTGTGTCGACAGATAGCCATCCAAAGTGTGCTGCCTTGAGGGACAACCTCAAGGGCCTGCCTTGATATGTCAAAGGAATGGGCAAGGTACTCATAGGGCTCGGGAACCCTATGGGCAACGCAGGGTCGGGTGGACTAGCGTTGGGCATCGGAAAAGGCTAGAGGTTGGCTATATGAACCGACAAGCCCCGTGGGCTGTCTAATTGATTGAAGGATGCCTCCAAGCCGATAGAGCAATTGAGATACTCTCCCCAAGAGACTCGTGAGCTAACTTGTGAGCTTGGTCAAGGTTCAACCAAGCGAGCAAGGGTCCGTTGGCCTAGACGCGCAGTTGTGGGGCGACACTTTGCTACGGAAGTTGGATGCAAGTTGCGTGGGCTATGTTTGGCTATGCCACAAGACATGAGAGGGCATATCTAAAAAAGACGCTTGAGACAAAGGCCAAGGATTGAGGGTTGCCCTACTCGGGCAAAGCATAGGCCAAGTGCACATGCACGAGGCGATGTCAAGCTTGAGGATAGGACTGTGCATGCGATGGCAATGCTCAGGCCAAGGCAAGGGACGAGTATGTCCGTAGCCATCCCCGGGAGCGCATATGGATGAGATCCAAAGATCAAAGGTGCGCCAGAAGAGTTGATTATACGTTGGTCATGTCAGCCGACATGTTGATAGAGCGACACCAAAGGGAGAAAACCTCTGAGGCGAGCTTCCCACAGGCACAGGATCGTGCTAAAGACCTGGGAAATGAGGAAGGCTGGCCCATAGTTGGGGGAACCATGGGCGCTGCACGGGCAAAATTGTATGCCGCTGACGCAGTGAAGAATGAGCCCGTGACAAGTGGTATCAGAGCGTAGAATTAAGAGCAGATTGTGAATGTCATTGCACCGATCACGTCAAAGCATAGATTGACACTAGTCGTGCTCATGAAGATCGTTTGAGACGATGCTACCTTGTAAAGGGAATTGGTTGTATATTGAGACGCTTGAGTTAGCTATGTGAACCAAGGCCCATCATTTCAGAATCACGCCATGTCACAACCGTTGATTCCGCCTTCGTCTGTGTAGGTTGATTCATATTCGAAGCATCCAAGAGTGATTGAGAAATCTTCAAGGGATGACTTCAAATCAGTGGGTACCGTATGCAGAGGGATTCTATGGAGGCACGTTAGGCCAACAGGTGTGGTTATCGTGCGATGTTGTTTGTGTGGAACCACAAAGTTGGACAATCTGATAGCAGGTGCTCAAATGTCCTTGATTGTGGGGAACCGTCAGTTCGTCAGAAACTCTGTTAGCGGTATGTTGACAACTATGGTCAGAAAAGAGCATGGACTTGACAAAGACGTCAAGCAAGGTTGGTGAAGTGCATCAGAAGCTTGTCAGTCAAATAACTTGTTCATGCAAAGCGACGAGCTAGGGTTGTCAGCCATGAAAGAGTCTAGGCTGAGCTAAAGAAGGGGATATGCCGATAAGTCGGGTGGTCAAGAGGATGAGCCATGTCTGTCAGGTCGTGCAGCCATGTTCCAAGAGAGTTGAAGCCGTAGACTATAAACATTGGGCTTGATCATGGTTAGTTCTTGCCATGGATGCAATTAAGGCATCAAGAGGAGTGTCCACCAAGAAGGTTGGACTTGAGCTTTGCCGGAAGGCAAATGAAGGGGTCCATCTAAGGAAGTTGGACTCAAGGTCGGAAGAGACCTAGCCACCTAATGGGCTGCGAGGAGTGGCAGGAGAGTCCCAAAAACCTAGCCATCCAATGGGTTGCGAGGAGTGGCAGGAGATTCCCTACAAAAGAGAGCCATACAGGATGAGTGGGCAGTGAAGCCTACGGCATGGGCAAGCGGAGCTTGCAGTTTGAGAGAGTTCTATGCAAGGCAAGAACCAGGCTAGCACAAAGCGGACCATTGGGCCGCGGAAATGTAAGGAAGGACCTGAGTGCAGGCTTTTTTGCAAGAGGATGGGCGTTGAAGTCAGGTGGAGGTAAAGCCATCAGGTGTGTGAGCAGCATGCATAAACCAAACCATTTCATGGAGAGGTGTTGTGCTAAAGTACTATGCTAAGGAAAGTCGTCAAAGTGGGATTAGCTAAAGCGCTGAAAATGAATTGGGTTCCAAATTCGAGGATGGGTTCTTCTCGAAGAGTAAAAGAGCGGGTCGGAGGCCGCAAGTGGGTGAACCAAGGGAGTTCTCGTCATAGGCCATAGGTACGAGGGTATCCCGGACGCGTCTTGAGACTACAGAAGGAAGAGAGAGTTTCGGATGAAGTCTCCGATTCAAGAGTAGTGCGCAAGATGCCGGCACTTTGAGATAAGAAGTACTTGCCAAAGGTACGTCCCAAGAGAGTGCGAGGTGCCTAGGGGCGCGGAGCACACGAGATGCCAGAAGGTGCCATGGTGATGCATGGATTTCCAAAGGCTGTTGTGAATGAAGAGTGGGACAAAGTTCGTAATTTGGGCTACCGCCAGTGACGTCGCTCGAGAAAAAGGATATAAGGACCATGAGGATATGGTTGGCAAAGATGCCACATCGAGGGATGCCTACCTAGATATGTTGTGCTGAAACGGTAGAAGTCCAGGAGGGAAGATAGTTGTCTACCAGAGGCAAAGGATCGAAGGGCTAGACATGCCAGGTGTGGATGGGCTAGTAGGATCGCCAGGGTGGAAACAGATTCCCGGATAAGATGAAGGTCGTGAGGAGCATGGTGCGGATATGACTTAAGGTCACCGCAAAGTTAGTCACTAGAGGGTGCAGGTGTGGAGACACCGTCCGAGCAAAAGTGCGGAGTGCACGCTTGGATAAAACTAGGGGGAGAAGGTCAATGGGCCTGACTCCATTTTTGAGAAGGAGCTCGCAAGAGTTCCCACACACAAGGATTTGGGGCCGCGATGTAAATCCCCAAGGGTGCAGACTTCGGGTTGTCGTCGGTGTTGCATGTCATTGAGGACAATGACTACTTCAGGTGTGTGAGGGTGTGACGCCCCAAAGTTTTGGGGCTTGTCACTCGCCTTGATTGTGCGTGCCAACTAGGCCGCAACCTTGTCAGCTATGCAGGCGGCATGTGCTGAGGGAATATGCTGAAGTCGAAGATGAGGCAAAGGGGCATAACATGAGGCAACAAGCATCTATATATGTTGCATGACATGTCCTAAGAGTGCCAAAGTGATTTGGAGAGGGCTTGGTGTGAGCCCAAGGGGGCGGAGGCATGGTAAGGATCATGGGCGGTGTTTGATGTCAGCGCTGTGCCATTTTGAGCTACAAGTGGAATCTTAGGATTCAGGTTTAGAGAGTTAATATTGATGGTACCTTATGTATGCTTACCAAATTTGGGGTCACTTGGAGTCCGTTTGGATAGGGGCTTGACTTGGCCAAAGTCCAGTGGCATTGTCGTAATTTGCTGATTGGTCCGAAGGCCATAACTCGTTCCATGAGTATGGGAATGGGGTGAAACTTCATGGAGGTGTGAAGAAAGTCAAGATAAAGACGTAGGAACAAACGGCACCCAATTTGAAGGTCGGATGAATGATCTATGCCCCAGTACAGTTCTCGGGCAAAATGATGTCTAGTGGGGGACATTGGGATTATTTATTTTAAGCATATATAAGGGGGGTATGAATGGTGACAGCCTACCAGCCTCCCCCGGGTGTGTCGACAGATGGCCATCCAAAGTGTGCTGCCTTGAGGGACAACCTCAAGGGCCTGCCTTGACATGTCAAAGGAATGGGCAAGGTACTCATAGGGCTCGGGAACCCTATGGGCAACGCAGGGTCGGGTGGACTAGCGTTGGGCGTCGGAAAAGGCTAGAGGTTGGCTATATGAACCGACAAGCCCCGTGGGCTGTCTAAATGATGGAAGGATGCCTCCAAGCCGATAGAGCAATCGAGATACTCTCCCCAAGAGACTCGTGAGCTAACTTGTGAGCTTGGTCAAGGTTCAGCCAAGCGAGCAAGGGTCCGTTGGCCTAGACGCGCAGTTGTGGGGCGACACTGTGCTACGGAAGTTGGATGCAAGTTGTGTAGGCTATGTTTGGCTATGCCACAAGACATGAGAGGGCATATCTAAGAAAGACGCTTGAGACAAAGGCCAAGGATTGAGGGTTGCCCTACTCGGGCAAAGCATAGGCCAAGTGCACATGTACGAGGCGATGTCAAGCTTGAGGATAAGACTGTGCATGCGATGGCAATGCTCAGGCCAAGGCAAGGGACGAGTATGTCCGTAGCCATCCCCGGGAGCGCATATGGATGAGATCCAAGAATCAAAGGTGCGCCAGAAGAGTTGTTTATACGTTGGCCATGTCAGCCGACATGTTGATAGAGCGGCACCAAAGGGAGCAAACCTCTGAGGCGAGCTTCCCACAGGCACAAGATCGTGCTAAAGACCTGGGAAATGAGGAAGGCTGGCCCATAGTTGGGGGAACCATGGGCGCCGCACGGGCAAAATTGTGTGCCGCTGACGCAGTGAAGAATGAGCCCGTGACATAGCGTCTTCATTAGTTTAATTTATTTATCTGAATTTAACTTGATATAAAATTTAAAAAATTAAAAGAAAAATATTAAATTTTATAGTTTTAAATTAAAGATATGTAAAAATGGAAGAAATTTTCTTAGTTTTGATTTTTAATATTAATGTTTAATAATTTTATTTACAATGTGGGTTGTTATATTTCTGTTTCTTTTCATTATCCTTTTATTTTTGTTTATTTTTCTTTTATAATTCATTTTCAAAGTATTTCACATTTAGCTTATTGGCAAACTTCAGAAATGGTTATTGCTCTTCCTTTGATGCTTCTTCTTCTTCTTCTTCTTGATGAATTAAAAAGAAAAAAAAATAGTTCAGTGCACTAAAACTCTCGCTATATGAAAGATTTATGAAAGGACCAAACCACAAAGATTTATTGTATGTAATCTTACCTGCCATTTATACAATTTCACGACTTGAACGAACTCGTAATTTCTAGGTCACATGACAACAACTTTAAAAATACATAACGAATCTATTGAGTGTTCGATACTCGTATTGGTGCCTTACTAATTATGATTAATGTATGATGTTCATAGGTAAATTATATTACTGTATAGAATAAACAAATGAGTAAGAAGTCGTTATAACTGTAACACAAAATTAAGCGTATATAAGCTTGACAAATTTTATATTTAGTTTTTTCTTATTAAAATATATAATTCTATTCTTTTTCTAATAGTTTTGTTTCATAATTGAGAATACTAATTGTCTAAAATAAAGTTGGAGAGGAAAAAAATATTACTTATACTTTAATGGATCTTGCATTTTCTTTTGTATATATATATATAGGTCATAGAGAAGCTAATGTGGTACCTCTCAATCACCTGCAATAACACTTGTCTTTTTTCTTCTTATTTTTGATATTTTTCTTAATTTTTTCTATTTTAAAAAGACAAAAAATTATTGCCATTAATTTAATGATTTAGTGGTTATTTATTATGCAATAATTCGTTCAATACAATAGAAAAGTATATTCTCTTCATATTCACTTTTATCACTAATTAAAGTGAATAATTACTATATATATTTATGAATGCTTTTTCAAATTCTACATCTATTTTTTCAATTCTTTTTTTCATGAATCGATATTAATTATTTAATCACGATTAAGCTTGATAATTAATATAAATTAATATTTATGCCTTTTAATCTCCTTCCACATTCATTATTTCTGTTCAAAATTTTCATTCATATGTAATGCGGTGCTTTATATTACAGTTGTAAGCTCATATCTAAATGTCACAATTCTTATTTTTTGGGGCTCTCACTCCCTCTACATATTATGTATGAAAAGTAAACGTTGTTTATAGATTGTTTAGTTTATTTTTAATTATTTTATGTTAAATAGAAATTAAATTATGCATCATGTGCAGGAAGGCAAAAAGGTAAAAGGAAGAATTTGACAATTTGACGTGTGAGATATGTATCTTGACTTTTTTTTTAATAAATGTGATGTTTTTGTGAGGTTGTCATCTCAACTGATTTTACGAGATATTTGTCATCTCTTACTAGCAAGAAATATCAGGTTATGTTTTAATTTATTTTCAAATTATTTTAGGTTAAATCGAAATAGAATTATGTATTTTGTTTAGGAAGATAAAGAAGTCAAGGAAGAATGTTGATGTCTGTTTGCATATTCATTGTTTTATTTATTTAATTTTTTATAATCATGACCATTTTGCAAGATTTATATTTTGTGATGTTTGAATTTATTTGTAAATACTATATCTGTACCATATTCAATTGTACTCATATTTTTTTTTATGTTAATATTTTGATTGAAAACTATATACTTTTGAATTTCATAATTCATTTTTACTCAATAATTGTTATTAACTTTTGATACTTTGTAGTATGTCGTCATCTATATCGAAGAGTCTGGATTATCATATTTACCTCAATGTTGGATAAATTTCTCATAACATAAATGCTCTCTAAATTCATATACCTTTTTCCTAATTCTAATAACTTTATTTTAGTTTTTTTTTTTTTAAAGTATAATTTTTCTCACTTGAATTTGTAAAAATTATTTTCAAAACTGCTTTAAGGCTTAATATTTTGAAAGAAACAAAATCTAACTAATTAATAAGAATTGATAATTTTACCGACTTTTCTCTAACACTGAAATTATATCATGTATATTCATCTTTGCACTCAACAATCATTAACTAAATATAAGCCATAATATATAAAGCAATTAAAAAGATAATACATAAGTGATTAAGTGAAAATGAAAAAGACATCGAAGCAACTATTAACATGTAGAAGAAATTGTTAAATTAAATATTTATTGATCAAAAAGAAAATATTTGTTGGTTCTTTCTTTATTTCTAATTATTTAATTTCCAGTTAAATGCTTATTGCTCCTAAGTGATTATTATTTTGATATTTTTTAATTATATTGAATAAATATTAGAGATGATACCCAATTACCCCTCTGAACTATACTCAAAAAAGTTATGACACACCTCAATTTAAAGGGGGCCCTATTACCCCCTGAACTAATTAAAAGTTTAGTTTTGACACCCTTAGTGTCTATGTGGTGCCTACGTGGCACATACGTGACACAACACACTGAAATATCCACGTAGGCACACGTGTGTGCCACGTAGGCATTAAGGGTGTCAAAATTACACTTTTAATTAGTTCAGGGGTAATAGGACCCCCTTTAAGTTGAGGTGTGTCATAACCTTTTTAGGTATAGTTCAGGGGGGTAATTGAGTATTTTCTCTAAATATTATACTATATAACATTTATTCTAAATTAAAGTTATAAACAAAAGTTACTAAGAACTTTTATAATCACGCGAAGCACGAATATGTTCCCTAGTTAATATACATATTGTATGATAGAAATAAATAAATGGATTTTTCTATCTATTTGTTAGTTAAACTATAATGATAAAGCTGTCTAAAATAAATAAAGATAGCTGCTGTATTTGATAATGAATTGGTAGACGAATCTATAACAGCTGTAGCATTAATTCAATTACATTTTTTGCCCCACTTTTCTTTCAACTTGCGCTACTCTTATATCTTACTAGTTTAGGTATAGACGCTTGCACGTGTACCTTATTTTAATTAGTTTAAGCATTACATTAAATAGAATATTTATTTAAATAATACAGAATAATCTAATAATTAAATTTAATATTTTTTGAACATGTAAAGATGGAGAATTTATATAATTAAACTTGATATTTATAAGAAAAAAATCTCAAAGCGAATTGAAATTTATCTACCACTTGTAAACTACAACAAAACAATGCGATGATAGAGATATCAAACAATATAATTAAATCTAACTTTTACAAAAAAAAATTCTCAAAGTCAATCGACATTCATCTACTACCTGACAACATAATACAATAATAGAGGTATCAAAACAATACAATTAAACCTAACTTTTACACAAAAAAAGAAATTCACAAAGTAGAGATATCAAAACAGTACACTTAAACCCAACCTTTACCTAAAAAAAAATTAAAGCCGAATGACATTTATCTACCATCTGTAAACTACAAACAAAATAATACGATAATAAAGACATTAAAACAATACAATTAAACCTAACATTTACACAAAAAAATCATAAACTTATTATTTGAGGAGAAACCACAAAGTTATTCAATAACGAAAGCTTGTTATTCCTGATCAATAAATCCAATATAATAGAAAATAAATTTAAAACTTAGAAACAACATAGTCACGTTGTAGAGTCAATAATGAAAGTTACGTATATACAAGAGAAAATGGTCAAATGCCCCAACTTTTACCCCAAATTTCAACTACACACCTATACTTTGTGGGGATCCTATTACCCCCCCTTAACTATTTTAAAATGGACTTATTTTCTCCCTAAATGCTTAGGTGGCATGGAAGGTGTAGTACACTTTCTTTGAGAGAGTGAAGATGTTCTAATTTTTTTTAAAAACTGTTTTGCCTTCTTTCACCTCTTAATTTTCTAATTTTTAAAATTTTATATTTTTTATTTAATTTTTCATTTGTGTCTTCTTTCTCTTCTCTCTTCTTTCTTTCTTTCTTCTATTCAACAAAGCACTATGGCTGCTCCATCACCAGCGAAAAATCTTTACCCAAAAATCAACTTTAAAAAAAATAAATAAACACAAAGTTGATTTCGGGTAACAATTTCATTTGTTGTGTTGAATGTTGAATTGGGTCATCTCCAATTCCATCAAAATCAATTCAATTAACCATTATTTCTACCACACACACACACACACACTAAATGAGTCATATGCAATTTCATAAAAAATAACTCAATTAACTATTATTTCAATACACACACACCAAATGGGTCATCTTCAATTCCACCAAAATAGCAAAATTAATAATTACTTCTACCAAAGACTCTAAAATCACTAAATTGGTCATCTCCAGTTCCATCAAAACCAGCTCAATTAATCATTATTTTCACACACACTCACGAAATGGTCATCTGTTATTCCATCGAAATAGCAAAATTAACAATTAGTTCTTAAAAAAAAAAAACTGAAATCACGAAATGGGTCATCTCCAATTCCATAAAAAATAACTCAATTAACAATTATTTCAACGCAAACACAAAATGGGTCATCTTTCATTCCATTGAAAGAGCAAAATTAACAATTATTTCTACAAAAAAAAAAAAACTTTTTCACTAACTTTCAAAATGAAAATCAACATTCAACACAACAATCAATACTGCAACAATTATCACCAAAAGAAACCAAAAAAAGTAAATCTAAACATAAAATTAACAAATATATATTTACCCATTTCGTTTCAAAATTTAATTTTTTTTTAAAAAACTATTCAAAGATTTTTCTTTGAATCCACATCTGATTGAAATTCTAGTCTTAGCATATGAGTGAAACTTGGCCTGCGTCGTCTTCGTCGTTGTCTGATATTTGGAGTCAACGAGAAAAGGAAAAACGAAAATAAAAAAGACGTAAGAATAAAAGAGAAAAGGAAAATATATAAAGAAAAATAATTAATTTTTTAAATAAAAAAAAGGTAATATGATGTGGCATTATGTAGCAACGTGTGTAGGTCACTACTTAAAACAAATTTGAGTATGAGCTTTTAGACGAATATATATTCTAATTTTAAATTGTTCAGAGGGTAATAAGCCCCCCGCAAAGTATAAGTGTGTAGTTGGGATTTGAGGTAAAAGTTGGGGGAGGGGGTGCTTTTGACCATTTTCTCTATATACAAACATGAAAAGATGTTTTGTTATTATTGATCAAAATTCAAAACCTGAAAATTAAACCAACACGTTATATTAGAGATCTAATAACAAAACTATTTACAAACATAAAAGGATGATTTGTTATATATGATTAATAAAATTAAAACGTAATATAAATAAAAATTTAAAATAAAAAACCACAAAGTCATCCAATAACAAAACTATGGTCACAAAGATTTATTACCCAAATAAAATATTTGTATAAACCTAAAAAGGGACTTCTAAAATTGGAAAAAAAAGATAGAAATATAAGACTCCTAAATCAAAATATTATAACAAAAAATAATAGTCCTAACATAAAAAAAACAATACCTTTTTTTTCTTGAAAAGGTCCATTACCCTTTTTTAATTGAAAAAAAGGCATGCCAGTTTAGTTTTTGAAAGAATTTTTTTTTTCTTCTTCTTTTAGGACTCTAACTCTATTTTATGTAAAATAGTTTCACCATTTTTTTAAAAAAATTTAGAACTTTACCTTAGGTAGAATTTTTTTTATATAATAATTTCTTTAAAGTTGAATTTTCTTTAACAAAATATTGTCATAAATTTAGGAATTCAACTAAAAGTAAAAAAATTTCTCCATTTAATTTTTTATATATATTTATTATAGTCAATATTCAATATTATAAATTGAAGAAAAACTATGAAAAGACGATTTTGTCTATTATAAATCTTTTAATGAAGGACAAAAAGTTCAAATCACTTTTTTAAGGGTCTTCACACTTTTAATATATACTAGTTTAATCGCACGTGCCTCGCACGTGTAACTTTTGATTATTTAAGATTTAGACGATTTATCTATTGCAAATATTTTTAATGAAGTACAAAAAGTTCAAATCACTTTTCAAAGATCCTTCACAGTTTAACATATATTTTATTGTAATCTCATATATATTTTACTATCAGAAGTTTCAAATGGTTAATGGATGTCACTTTTGTTATGTCATGCAGTACCTCTTTTACTTGTTGTTAGAGGTTAAGAGAGACGCGTCGATTTGAATTATATTTGTAGTACAATTTTTTTCTATATTAAAATCTTTTCTTATTTTGATGTTAAATCTTAAGAAAAATTTTGATTACTTATTTAAAACTTTAAAAAATTTGATATTCTTATGTTTTTTCTTATTCTAACTCTTTCATATTTATTTCTAGATTTTTTAAACCTTCTTAAAATAAATTTTAGTTAATTTAGAATTCTTAAATTAATGAAAATAAGTATTAATTGTCATTAATTTTGATCACTTCTAATATAGTTGGCTTCTAGTATGGCACATTTATCCCATACAATATAAAATTTCTACATGTTTAATATAGATTAATGTGTTATATAGAGAGCTTGCATTTACTTTTTTTTTTTTTTAAAAGCGTGATTTTAATTACAAACACGACCGCATCTGCTAATATCATAACTTAATTAATTTTTAGTCATTTAATTGCAAAAACATAAAATAATGAAATATGTAAAACATAACTAAGACAATGTAGCATGTAGCATATGATGTAATGGTATAAATTCCGTCACTAAATTTAAGAATAAAAAACTAACAACATCACGAAAATATTATTGTATATTAAAACAAATATGTTCTAATATATAGAAGAGGCTTGAAAGCATGAGGCGGTCGTCATGCCTGCTTCCTCTATGATTTTACCATATCATTCCTAATTAATTATTATATGTCATTTATGTATTAAAAAATTAATAATATTTAATAAAAATATAAAATAGATATTTATGACATGTCTGCTTCAGCTGCTTTAACCGTAATTTTACTATTTCATCCCTAATTAATTACTATAGGTCATTTAAGTATTAAGCCGTGATTTTACTATATCACTCCTAATATATAGAAGAGTCTTGAAAGCAGGAGGCGGTCGTCATGCCTGCTTCCTTCGTGATTTTACCATATCACCCCTAATTAATTATTATATGTCATTTAGGTATTAAAAAATTAATAATATTTTAAAAAAAAATATAAAATAGATATTTATGACATGTCTGATTCAGCTGCTTCAATCGTAATTTTACTATTTGATCCCTAATTAATTACTATAGGTCATTTAAGTATTAATCCGTGATTTTACTATATCACCCCTAATTAATTATTATATGTCATTTAAATATTAAAAATTAATAATATTTAACAAAAAATAAAATACACATTTATGACATGTTTGCTTCAGTTGCTTCAATCGTAATTTTATTAAAAAAATATTTAATAATAAAAAAAAAGATAAATTAATTATTGATGTTTTAAATCAACTTGACATCTTATATGGGGTCCGCTTAAATTTTTTTGACAACTATTTTTTTATAGTAATTTTATTGTATCACTTCTAATAAGTTATTATGAGTCATTTAAGACATGTCTACTTCGGGACTTCAATCGTGATATTTGATTGACTCTCGAAATTATATCAGTGTCACTTAAATTGAAATAGAAGAAAAAGTATTATAAATTTCAGTAATTAAAAGAGAAAATAGTCTATTACCCCCCAACCTTTACTCCAAATTCTAACTACACACTCAATCTTTAAAGATGACCTATTACCCCCTGAACTATTTTAAAGTGGAATTATTATCCCCCCTAAAAAAATTGACAACCAGTCATTTGAAAATGTGGTGTGATGCACGCGCTGCCGGGCCATGCCACGTCATTGTCACGCCATGCCACATCATTGCCACATCAGTGCCACGCTATTACCACATCATGCAAAATAATGACGTGGCAATCAGCTGACGCGCTCATGAGCGATGTAGTCACGCCCGTTGATACGTCAGCAACTAGGGGGTAATAAATTCGATAAAATTAAGTTTAGGGGGGTAATAGGTTACCTTTAAAGGTTGGGTGTGTAGTTGGGATTTGGGGTAAAGGTTGGGTAATAGACTATTTTCTCTAATTAAAAACTTAAATTATTCTCAAAATATAATAGATTATCAATGCTACAAAACTTTGGACAAGGAGAGTATTATAAATTATAACGGCTAACAATTTAAAATAGTAAATTACAATGTCAAAAAACTATTATAAATTACAATAGCTAACAACTTAAAATATCTAAAAAAATATTTAAAAGATAATTAATTATCAAAATTTTATTTGTACCATATATATTGAGACTAAAAAATAACATATATTGGGCCCGTATTAGCACGGACCTTCGATATCTAGTAATAATAGGAACATGCAATCATTTATTTTTTTCCCATTGTTAACTTTCAAAATTAAATATTTATATTATTTAGGACATGCACATTTTTTGTATTTCATATTTTATTGTAATTTATTTATTTTATACAACTATATGTATATATTAAATTTTGAACTCTCTTAATGAAATTCTTATGCATAAAGATAAAATTATCTTGTAATAAAAGGGACTATGTGGATCAAACTCTCCAAAATTGATGTCATACTCGTGTTGAATCCTCAAAAAATATTATGGTTGTTGTAAAGTGAATAGAAACATTAGCTTTTTTTAAGAAAAAAAATCTTATGTATAAAGATAAAAATGTCTTGTAAAAGGGACTATGTGGCTCAAACTCTCCAAAATTGATGTCATATTCACGTAGAATCCTCTAAAAATATATTACTATTGAAGGATTCAATACACGCTTGTCAATATTTTTGAAAAATTCGAACATCAAAAAACAGAACAACTTCGTAATCCGCACACAAGCAAGCTAGAATAATTTTGGGGATTGGAAAACATCTTCTCTTTTCTTTTTGACTATTAATTAATTATGTTATATCAACTTATCTTGAATATTAATATTTTTGGCGAACCTATTTAAATTTAGCCAAAAAAAAATAAAAAATGTATATTTATTTAGTTACTCCTTTGCTAGAAAAACAAAACAAAACTGCATACCTATTGATATGAAGATGAAATCTGCAATCCTCTATGATAAAATCTTCATAATCTTCAGTAGTACAATCTATCTTGACAAGCACGGGGATGCAAAAATATGTTTATCTAACGATTTAATATCAGAGCTTAAATATGATTCTTTGTTAATTTTCTCCGAAAGATAGATAGAGTTGATGAAGTACGCCCATAAATACACTGCAACATAAATAAAAATCACGTCAGTAGAAAATAAACACTTTTCGATAAATCTAAACGACATTCATATTAAAAGAAAATAAATTAATTCATCTTAGCAAATCCTAAACCCACTGACTAAAAATTGAAATTGAAACAAATGCATGAATAAATTTACAAAATATATTAGGTGTAAGTATTGAAATAGGGAAGGAAAACAAATTAACTAATCTAACAAATCCTAAACCATCTGTCTACACGTATATATATATTGAAAAAAAAAATAGGGAAGGAAATTTTTTTGCTTTAGCCTATTAAAAACATCACAGAGTTATACATCTAAACAAATTCTATATTTAATCACTTTTACATGTAAAATTAGAATTCTGCAATTTAAAATCACTTTATTTGAGCAATAGATACATTCTGTAATTAATTGTATTCTCCAATTCACTATTAATTAATTACGTTTGTCTGCAATTATATTATATTATTAAATATGAATAAATCATATTTTAACTTGTCATATATTTAGAAATTTTACTTCTCATATATTTAGGAAGAAAATTGAGAAATATGTGAACCAGTCTAAGAGAAAATTGGGCATTAAAAAAATTTATAATTATGTGATATAGTTTAAATAGGGAAAATAATTTATATAAGGTAAATTTTAATGAAAAGTTCATAAATATTATGATTTCCTACCTAATTCAATAAGGAAATTAATAAAATTTTAATAAATTTTAAAATTCTAAATATTAAATTTCCTTGTTGAAAACCTTAATTCCCATAGTGGAATTGCAACAATTACGTTGCTCAAGTCTTCCATATATAGTATATGGAATGGTTTATGCAATTCCAATTTTAACGTGAGTTTCTATATGAAATTATCAAAAAATCATTAATAATTTATTTATATAATTAATACAAAATATAACCAAGTGACTTTTTCTTTTATATTTTACCATATGTTCTTCTCTTACCATTTATTTTAGGACTCTATAATTTTGAAATATATTTTCTCTTATCATATAGTTTAGGATTTCTTAATTAAATATTGTAAAAATAATAATATAATTCTTTAAGAAAAATAGGTGAAAAGATAATTTTGTCTATTGTAAAGTATTTTAATGAAGGGCAAAAAGTTTAAATTACTTTTCTAAGGATCTTCATACTTTTAATATATTATAGATATAGATTATAGATTATAGATTATAGATTATACACATTATAGATTATAGATTATAGATATAGTTTAGATTTAAAATATTCTTGTTGTTCTAGTGACCGGATATTTATGATATATTTGATCATGAAAATAATATTTTTTTTTAAAGAATAATGTTAACTTTATTTGAGAATCAGTGTATATATGCTTATGAATATTTCAAATTTAATTTAAAATTCTATTTTAAATTTAGAAAATAACTTATAACTTTTTTACAATTCATTTTCATTATTAAAGATATTTTTTATTTTTAAATTTTTTTTATTTTTACAAAAACCACTTCATCTTTTATATCAGATACCATCTACAGTTAAGGATTAACAATGTGCATTATCTTCTTCGCCAGCTGACCGGAAATATCTTTAAAAAACAACTTGAGTAGTTATTAGTGCTGTCGATTATTTTGTTTGTTTAATGGATCGTTTTAATAGCATTTAAAAAATGATAATTTTTATCATGTACCTAGTATAGTAATTCATATACATAGGATATCGAATCCATGAATGTGATATTACTCGTTTAAAATAGATTTAATTGTTTGTTTCAGGTACATTAGTCGGCATACTTGCTCATTTTATATCTATAGATTAGAGTGGCATGCTTGGCTATTATATATTAGCTTTGCTAGTTAAAAATTATGGAATATAAATAGTATTTCATGTTTTTGTTTAGAAAAAGTACATCAAACATGATCATTATTTTCAACTATTCGTTATAAAAATTACAATTGAACATTACTTTATCTTTAATCAATTTCATAAATTCTAAATAAAATAAAAATATTTGAAACTTATGAGACAATCTCAAAACTAAAAGGCTAGGTTCAATCATGAAAAGACTTAAGGTGGATGTCCAAGCATTCAGAGACGAGGAAGGGCATAGTAATCATCAAAATACTTCAGAAAGTTGAAAATAAACACATATTTAAATATTCTCGAATAGAGCGATTGTTCAAGCTAAAACGACTATTTAGTTAGTGTTTGATCATATATTTTAAATAGAGATTTTTAAAATTTAGCTTTAAGTATTTGACCATAAAATTTCATCAAATTTTGAAACTATAATCTTCAATTTTCATAAAACACTCAAATCAATTTTTATACATTGAAAAGAATCAAATAATAGTAAGTAATATATGTTTTTGTTACAATAATAAGACATAATATACAAATGGACCCTTTAACTTGACCCTTACTGATATTTAGTCCTTCAACTTTGAATGTGCACAAGTAGACACTTAAACTTGTATAAATTGAACAAGTAGACACATACATCCTACTTAACATCGACGTGATAATTAACGTGAGATTGTCATATAAATGTCACGCACATGCCACATAGATTCAGGACATATTAATCATCGAAGTGCTTCAAGGAGTTAAAAATAAGCAAAAATTCAAATATTCTCTAATAAAGCGATCTTTCAAGCTAAAACGACTAATTGAATAGTGTTTGATAATATATTTTAAATATAGATTTATAAAATTTATCTTTAAATACTATTTTGACCATAAAATTTCATCGGATTTTGAAAATATGATCTTCAAATATTTTTAAATTTCAAAAGACACCCCAATCAGTTTTCTCTATTGAAATGAATCAAATAATAGTAGGTAATGTATATTTTTGTTATAATAATACGGCATAATACATAAACGTGTCCTTTAACTAGTTCTTTACTAATATTTATATCCTCTAACTTTGAGTGTGCACAAGTAGGAACTTAAACTTGTATAAAGTTGAACAAGTAAATGTGTACATCCTCCGTGACAATTCGCATGAGATTGTCATATAAATGCTACGTAGATGACGCATAGATCCCAGGCATAGTAATCGTAAAAGTGCTTCAATGATAAAAATAAGCATAGATCCAAATATTCTCGAATTGAGCAACCTTTCAAACTAAAACAACTACTTTGTTATCATTTGATAATTTTTTTAGAAGTAGGTCTTTTAAAATCATCTTAAAATGTCTATTTGATCATAAAATTTGATAAGATTAAATAATAGACACTTAAACTTATATAAACAAGTAAATACATACATCCGACGTAACATCTACGTGATAATTTGTGCGAGATTGTCATATAAATACCACATAGATCCACGACATAGTAATCATCGAAGTTCTTCAAGGAATTAAAAATAAGCATAAATTTAAATATTCTTGAATAGAGTGCTTTTAAAAGCTAAAACAACTATTTAGCTAGTGTTTGATCATATGTTTTAAATATAGATTTTTAAAATTTACAACAACAATATACCCAGTGTATTCCCCATATAGTGGGGCCTGGTAGATTTTTAAAATTTATCTTTTAATAGTAGTTTGACTATGAAATTTCATTAGATTTTGAAAATATGAACTTCAAATATTTTCAAATTTCAAAAGACACCCGAATCAATTTTTATCCATTGAAAGGAATCAAATAATAACAGGTAATACGTGTTTTTGTTGTAATAATAAATCATAATGCATAAATGTGCCCTTTAACTTGACCTTACTGACATTTATCTCTTCCAACTTTGAGTGTGCACAAGTAGGTACTTAAACTTGTATAAAGTTGAACAAGTAGACACGTACATCCTAAGTGGCAATTCGCGTGAGATTGTCATATAAATTTCACGTAGATGCCACATAAATCCAGGGCATAGTAATCATCGAAGTGCTTCAATGGATTGAAAATTAGCATAGATTCAAATATTTTTGAATTGAGCAACCTTTTAAACTAAAACAACTACTTCGTCGGTGTTTGACAATTTTTTAAGAAGTAGATTTTTTAAAATCATCTTTAAATATTTAGTTGATCATAAAATTGATCAGATTAAATAATAGACACTTAAACTTGTATAAAATTGAACAAGTAAACACATACATCCTACGTAACATCTATGTGACAATTCGTTTGAGATTGTCATATAAATGCCATATAGATCCAAGGGATAGTAATAATCGAAGTGCTTCAAGGAGTTAAAAATAAGCATAAATCTAAATATTCTCGAATAGAGCAATGTTTCAAGCTAAAAAAAGTATTTAGTTAGTGTTTGACCATATATATTAAATATAAAGTTTTAAAATTTATCTTTAAATATTATTTTGATCATGAAATTTCATCAGATATTGAAAATATGATCTTCAAATATTTTTAAATTTCAAAAGACACCTAAACAAGTTTTATCTGTTGAAAAGAATCAAATAATAATAGGTAATATATGTTTTTGTTATAATAATAAGGCATAATATATAAGCGTGCCATTTAACTTGGCCTTTACTAACATTTATGTCCTCCAACTTTGAGTGTGCACAAGTAGATACTTAAACCTGTATAAAGTTTAACAAGTAGACACGTACATCGTACGTGACAATTTGTGTGAGATTGTCATATAAATGCCACGTAGATGCCACATAGATCCAAGGTATAGCAATCATCAAAGTGCTTCAATGAATTAAAAATAAGCATAGATCCAAACATTCTTGAAGTGAGTGACCTTTTAAACTAAAACAACTACTTCTTTAGTGTTTGACAATTTTCTTGCAAGTAGATTTTTTAAAATCATCTTTAAATATTTGTTTGACCATAAAATTTAATTAGATTATATAATAGGCACTTTAACTTGTATAAAATTGAACAAGTAGTCGTATACATTCTAAGTAACATCGACGTGACAATTTGCGTGAGATTGCCACGTGCATGCCATATAGATTCAGGGCATAGTAATCACCAAAGTGCTTCGAATAGTTAAAAATAAGCATAAATCAAAATATTCTCGAATAGAGCGAGCTTTCAAGCTAAAATGACTATTTAGCTAGTGTTTGACTATATATTAAATATAGATTTTTGAAATTTATCTTTAAATATTAGTTTGACCATGAAATTTCATAAGACTTTGCAAATATGATCTTCAAATATTTTTAAATTTCAAAAGACACCCAAACTGGCTTTTATCTATTAAAAAGAAACAAATAATAGTAGTGATACATATTTTTGTAATAATAATAAGACATAATACATAAACGTGTCCTTTAATTTGAACTTTATTGACATATATGCCCTCTAACTTTGAGTGTCGACAAATAGGTACTTAAAGTTATATAAAGTTTAACAAGTAGACACATGCATACTACGTGATATCTTGTAATACCCTGTGTCTGAAAGCCACTGCACAACATACGACTCATTCCCTTGAGCTGTACATACAACATACAAGTCGTATATAGTAAGTCGTACTTATGGCAGTGTGGAAGTTGGAGTCTGTTGTAGATACGAGTTGACCCTAGAAATCATCAAGGCATGGTACGAGTCGTATGAAGTAAGGTCGTGAGTTCAGCAGTATAGGTTCTCTAAGTTTTTGTCCAAGTTAAGAGTGGGGGGCTACAAGTCGTATTGAGAGGGCACGAGTCATAAGTTTAGACTCGTATGTTGACTAGTGTATACCATCTTCTCCCTTCCAAGTTTATGAGTCATGAAGCCAACTCATATCCTCAGCATATGAGTCGTATGTTGGACTAGTGTCGACTGGCGGCCAAATTTTTCGTAAGTTCATTTGAAGGGCTTTTTGATCTTTTTCCCTCATATAACTCCCAACCCACGACCGATAACCTAAAAAGAACATTATTTTCCTCTATCCTTCAGACAATTAACAACATCTTCTCTCCTTCCATCTTCAATAATAACAAGATTAGGGTTTTCTCATAAATTCATCCTCAAGTCTCAAAGTTCAAGTCTTTTTCAGAAATCATGCAATTCCAGGTGTGTGGAGATTTTTTAACAAGGTTAATCTTCCATCCTTGTGCCCCAAAAGCATAATTTTTAAGATTGAATTTACATGTTTTATATTAGGGTTCATCCTTCAAATTCTCATATATTGAAGCAAATCATTATCTTGTGATTTTAAGGCTAAATATGCTTAAAGATTTCATGTATTCATGTTTTGAATTTTAAGATTGATATTGTGATTTGATTTTCATTACTTTGATGTGGATTCTGATGAAAGATTTCTATATGGGTGTTGAGCCTGCTAATTTGTTATAAGTGTTATTAAAGAAAGTAAGAATTTCAAGATTTGAGAAGAAACATTAAGTTTACAAGAAAGTTTAAGCTTTTAAAGTTCCATTCATATGCAATATAACATGATTCGAGAAAGCTTGATCTTTGATCTAAAGATAAGTCATGAAATCCACAAGTGTTTATCTTGATTATGATTTAAAGTAAAGAGAAGCATAACTGGTTTTCAGTATACAAACCCTTATGCTATTTAAGGTGAATTTCTTAAGTATGAGCATACATATATTCTGAGATTAGTATTTAGCACCGAGAAGGGAATGCGGGTGAGCGTATCTAAAATTTCTGGAAACTATGAGCCACCGTAGGTTAAGATTTTTTCCAATATGAATGAAGTATAGTGATCACTTAAATTAAGGTTCTATTCAGATGGAAAAGGTAGAACAACTCTCCCCAATGTAGGTAAGACGTTGGACTCCATGATAGCTCACAGGTTTATGTCGGTTAGAAGAATCTCCCATAAGAAAGAAATAAAAGTAAAGATTTTAGAAACTAAGTGTTGTGACTTACTAAGCTTATTCATATGCTACATTATACATGTTTTATGATCTTGCAGTCTTTATTTTACTCAAGTCCAAGTTGAGTAACTTACTCTTAGCATGCATTACTTGAAAGTGTACATATATATTTAGTCCTTATTTTATCTATGTATTCACCCACACATACTCAGTACATTCCAGAAGTATTGACCTACATATATGTCTATGTACTATATTGTCTTATAATGTAGGTTTTGGTTCTCGTTTCCAGCAGCACGATTGATCACGAACATCATTCCATGCATCCCAACTGTTGGTGAGTACTCATAGTTTGATGATCCAATTTAGCAGACTCATGTTTATAGTTAAAAGTTATTTTAGATCTTTGATTTTCACTTATGTTTGAGTCAGCCGGGGTCTGTCCCAGTGGCTCTATAGTTAGTAGAAGAGGTTTGTTAGACTATGTATGTTTTAAGTTCAAGAAGTTTGTTTAAAGTTTCCAAAGTTATTGATTTACATTATGATATGGAATTGTTACCTTCATTTTCTATACATGTTAGTTCACTTTTCATAGAGTTTCAAGATGAATAGATACCATGGGTTATCTTGGGACTATTCGTAGTCCTTACACTGTGTGGCGTTCAGGGGATACTTTTGAGGAATTGCAAACTTAGTATCAGAGCCTAAGGTTTAAAGAATCCTAGGGAGTCAAACAAGCCGCATTACGTAGAGTCTTGATCATGTATGTGAACTGCGCTACATTTTTTAGCAGGAGGCTACAGAATGAGTTAGGAATCATCATTTCTTTCATGATCTATCGTGCTTACAGTTGTCTCTATCTGCCTTAGCTTATTCTTTTACGTGACATAATATGCCTCCTCGCCGAGCCGACGTACGTAGAAACGCTGATCAACCACCCCTATATGCAGACCCTTTGAATGAGAATGTGTCTCATGCTGAATTTCGGGCTGCCTTTTAAGCGACGGCTCAAGCTGTGAATGCCAATGTTCAGAGAAACTACCAAGTAGCAGTCCCACTTCAGCAAAATAGTAACCTAGCTGCATCTCGAATTTGGGACTTTATGAGGATGAATCCACCTGAGTTCCATGGGTCAAAGGTGAATGAGGATCCTCAACTCTTTATTGATGAGGTGAGAAAGGTTACTCAGATCATGCATATTACTGAAGTGGAGAGTGTAGAGCTGGCATCCTATAGGCTGAAAGATGTTGCTTATGATTGGGTCATATGTGGAAGGACGGTAGAGGTGAGAATGCAGCTCCTATGAGTTGGAAGGTGTTTTAAAATACTTTTTTGGACAGGTTTTTTCCTATGAGATGAGGGAGGCTAAAGTTGAGGAGTTCATGAACTTGAGGCAGGGCTCTATGTCAGTGAATGGGTATTGCCTTAAGTTTACTCAGTTAGCTAAATATGCCCCAGAGTTGTTATCTGACTCTAGAGCTTGTATGAGTAAGTTTGTTACCGAGGCGTCTGATTTGGTGGTCAATGAGTATAGGACTGCTATGCTGATTGTGGATATGGATATTGCTCCATTGATAACTCATGGTCAATAAATTGAGGCAGAAAAGTTGAAGGAGGGGATAAGAGAAACAAGAGAGCTAGGATTAGACAGTTTTAGTATAGTCTGCCAAGGTCAGGAGAGGGAAGTCGTTCACAATTTTAGGGTCATTCATCAGTGTCTACACTATCTTGAGCTAGTGTCCTTGCACCTAGGACCAGGCAAGAGAAGTGAGGAAGGATTTCAAATTCTGGGTCTTAGAATAGTGTAGTTGGGAGGACCAGTTACCCGACATGTGCAAAGTGTGGAAAAACCCATCCTGGTGAGTGTTTGATGGGAAAAGAGGGTTGTTATGGTTGTGGCAAGTTGGGCCACAAAATCAAGGAGTATTTGTATGCTAAGCAGGGAGGTAGAGATACTCATCCTTAGACTCGATCTACTAATTCAGCAGCTCAGCCAGGCCGCACAGTTTCTCCACAGGGCACATTAGCTAGTACAGATGGCGGTCAATGATAGAATCAATTTTATGTTTTACCATCTCGTCAGGAGCATGAGAGTTCTCCAGATGTTGTCACTGGTATGCTTTGTGCCTTTCACCTTAATATATATGTGTTGTTAGACCCGGGATCGAATATCTCTTATGTAACTCTATTGGTTTCTGTAAATTTTGGGGTAGGTGTTGAAAATCTCTCTAAGCCCTTCTCAGTTTCTACCCTAGTGAGTGAATCACTTATTTCTAGGCGAGTCTATAGGGAGTGTTCTATTACTGTCCTCCATAAGACCACACTAGCGGAGCTAATAGAGTTAGAGATAGTGGATTTCAATGTTATTCTAGGCATGGATTGGCTCCATTCATGCTATGCATCAATAAATTGTCGCACTTGTGTGGTGAAGTTTCAATTTCCTGATGTGGCAGTTTTCGAGTGGGAGGGTAGCTCAGTATCTCCCAAAGGTCATTTCATCTCTTATCTTAAGGCCTGAAAATTAATATTAAAAGGGTGTATCTATTATTTAGTTCGCGTCAAAGCACCAAGTCTGAAGCCCCAACCGTTCAATTAGTCCGTGTAGTCAATGAGTTTCTGGAGGTTTTCCCCAAAGATATGCCAGGTATACCTCAAAACATATAAATAGAGTTCAGTATTGATCTTTTTCTTGACACTCAACCCATCTCTATCCCCCCATATCATATGGCTCCGGTTGAACTTAAAGAGTTAAAGGAGTAGCTTAAGGACCTATTAGATAAAGATTTCATCAGACTCAATATTTCTCTGTGGGGTGCTCCAGTCTTTTTCGTGCGCAAGAAAGATAACACTCTCAGAATGTGTATAGATTATAGACAGCTAAACAAAGTTACCGTCAAGAACAAGTATCCCATTCCTAGGATCAACGATTTGTTCGATCAACTTCAGGGTGCCCGGTGGTTTTTCAAGATTGACCTTAGGTCGGGATACCATTAGTTGAAAGTCAGGGAATAAGACATTCTGAAGATAGCTTTTCGAACAAGGTACAGTCATTTTGAGTTTGTGGTTATGTCGTTTGGACTGACACATGCTCCTGGAGCTTTTATGGATTTGATGTACATGGTCTTCAAGCAGTACTTGTACATGTTTGTCATTGTCTTTATAGATGACATAATGGTTTATTCCAGGAGTGAGGAGGAGCATGCAGGCCATTTGAGAATAGTACTGCAGACCCTTAAGGGCCGTTAGTTATATGCAAAGTTTGGTAAATATGAATTTTTATTGTAATCTGTTACTTTCTTGGGGTATGTCATTTCAAGGGCTGGTATTCATGTAGATCCTTAGAAGACTAATGCAGTGAAGCACTGGCCTAGGCCCATAACTCCATTTGATATCAGGAGCTTTTTGGGTTTGGTTGAGTATTATAGGAGATTTGTTGAAGGGTTCTCCTCTATAGACGCACCATTGACTAAGTTGACCCAAAAGAAAGTGAAGCTTATATGGTCGGATAAGTGTGAGAAGAGTTTCCAAGAAATAGAGAATAGATTAACTTCGACTCCAGTGTTATCTTTATCGGAAGGGTTGGATGGATTTGTGGTATATTGTGATGCTTCTAGAGTTGGGTTAGGTTGTGTGTTAATGCAGAATGGGAGAGTGATAGCTTATGCCTCTAGGCAACTTAAGGAGCACAAAAATAATTACCCAACTCACGATTTGAAGTTAGTTGTTGTGGTATTTGACTTGAAAATTTGGAGACACTATCTCTATGGTGTGCATGTTGATGTTTTCACTGATCACAAGAGTCTTCAGTATTTATTTTCTCAGCGGAAGGTGAATTTTCATCAGAGGAGGTGGTTGGAGTTATTGAAAGATTATGACATAAGTGTGCTCTATCATCAAGTAAGACCAACATGGTGGCTGGCGCACTACGTAGGGTGTCCATGGGTAGTGTGGCTCATGTGAAAGAAAAAGAACGAGAATTGGCCAAAGAGGTGCATATATTAGCCCGTTTGGGAGTACGTTTGCTCGACATAGATGATGGAGGAGTAGTGGTTCAGAATGGTTTGGAATCATCCTTTGTAGTGGAAGTAAAGGAGAAACAATGAAATTATCCCATACTTAGCCAAATATTTGGAAGCAGTCTAGCAACAACAGAAGGTCGAGATTCTCTCCCAAGGGGGAGATGGTGTACTTCGCTATCAAGGAAGGCTTTGTGTTTAAGATGTAGACGGGTTGAGGGAAAAAATACTAGTCGAAGATCATGGTTCGAGGTTTTTCATCCATCCGGGTGCTATTATGATGTACCGCAACTTATCGGAAATCTATTGGTGGAACGGTATTAATAGGGACATAGCAGAGTTTGTAGCCAAGTGTCCCAACTGCCAGCAAGTTAAAGTTGAACACTAGAGACCGGGTAGTACGCTACTGGAGATCGGCATCCTTACTTGGAAGTGAAAAGTATTGGATATGGATTTCATCACAGGGTTACCTCGTACAAGACATCAACACGACTCAATTTGGGTCATAGTAGATCGAATGACTAAATCAAACCACTTTCTACCATTCAAGACTTCAGATACAATGAAAGATTATGCCAAAATGTATATTCACGATTTAGTAAGACTTCATGGGATACCTTTATCCATCATTTCATGCAGAGGTACACAATTTACTTTGTAGTTTTAGCAGTCTTTTCAGAAGGGCCTTGGTACAAAGGTTAAGCTTAGTACTATTTTTCATCCACAGATTGATGGTCAGGTTGAACGTACAATTCAGAATTTAGAAGACATGCTGAGGGTGTGTGTTTTAGACTTTAAAGGAAGTTGGGATGACCATCTACCTTTGATTGAGTTCGCTTATAATAATAGTTATCACACTAGCATTCAGATGACTTCTTTTGAAGAATTGTATGGGCATAGGTGCAGATCACCTATAGGATGGTTTGAGGTTGGTGAAGCAGCGTTGATTAGGCCAGATTATGTTCTTGAAGCTATGGCAAAGGTTCAGTTGATTCGTGAGAGATTAAAAACTGCTTAGAGCCATCAAAAATCATATATCGATGTAAGAAGAAGAGAGCTCGTGTTTGAAGTAGGGGATTGGATATTATTGAAAGTGTCACCTATGAAGGGAATAATAAGATTTGGAAAGAAAGGGAAGTTGAGTCCCCAATTTATTGATTCGTATGAGGTAGTGAAGCGTGTAGGAGAGGTTGCTTACGAATTGGACCTTCTATTAGAGTTAGCTACAGTTCACCCAGTGTTCCATGTTTCGATGCTTAAGAAGTTCATTGAAAATCCGTCTTTAATAGTTCCCCTAGACAGTATTGGGATCAAAGATAACTTATCGTATGAGGAGATTCCTATGAATAGGGGTGTGCATCGGTCAGTTCGATTCGGTTTTATGTGTTATTGGTTTGGTTTATCAGTTTTTAAATATGTAAAACCAATAACCAACCAATAAGATATTTTCTTATCGGTTTTGATTTATCGATTT
The DNA here is from genome assembly GCA_030864215.1 of Capsicum pubescens. NCBI lineage: Eukaryota > Viridiplantae > Streptophyta > Magnoliopsida > Solanales > Solanaceae > Capsicum > Capsicum pubescens. The sequence goes on along the minus strand of CM061540.1, from coordinate 267,579,505 downwards.
TTGATCCTTAACAGTTTGATTTTCGATTTAACCAATAAGAAAATACTCATAAAATAGAAATAGTAACAACTAACATAATAAAATGAAATCTTAGTTACCGCCAAAATCCTACGCATTACATTTTAGTTTACAAGAATCTTCAAACTTGAACTGAATGTTAGTTCGGAAAAAAACTGAATCCTAATTGTTGGAAACTACTAAATGCTTTAAGATTTCCAATACGATAATACCCGAGCTTTATATTGTGCCTTTGTTGCCTTGAATAGGTTAATACTTTGTGAATCACTTCATTGTGAATAAGTAGTGCATATAATATATATATATATATATATATATATATATATATATATATATATATACTAGTTTAGTATACGTGTGTTGCACGTGTGTCTCATGTCAAATAATAAAATTATATGTAAACCTGTGCGAACTAAACTTTACCTGAGTCAGAAGCTTTCGAAAATTAATCTCTTTATCTCCGTAAGACAACTTTCTTTTGATTAGTGACTTCTTGAGATTTTTCTTTAAGAGATGCACTCTAAAATTATATGAGAATCATATGAAGATGAGAGCTTACTTCTGGAGAAATTCGGTCTCATGCCCATCGAGATTATAGATAAGATGACTCCAGAGCTTTTATTTGCTCTGCAATTTTAGACCTGATTCTTATATAGTAACGTATATTAACAATAATACACATGATGAGTTGAATATTTTAAGAGCCGTATATTCTAAGATTCATATATTTCATGTATTTTAGAACTCTTTATTTTTTCCATATTTATTTTATATTTTTTTCATATATTTTAGAAATTCTTAATTTAATAAAGGAAAAACGTGAAAAGACAATTTTGTCTATTGCAATATATTTTAATGAAGGGAAAAAAGTTCAAATCACTTTTCTAAGGGCCTCCAGGATTTTAAATAAGGATAAAACAATAACTTAGTGTATCCTCATTGGGTTATCGGTTTAACCGGTAACTCAATAAGCTAAAACCGAAACCGAACCGTTTACCCAATAATTTTTTTTATAAAACTAATAAAAAATCACTAACCTAATAACCCAATACCAATAATTCAATAGCATTTTTATCGATTTGGTTTATCGGTCGGTTCGATTTTTGCACATCCCTACCTGTGAAGACACTTGATAGGAAGGTTTGAAGGCTAAGAAATAAAGAGGTAGCGTTTGTAAAGGTTCTTTGGAGAAACAAATTGGTTGAAGAGGCCACTTGGGAAGCTAAAGCAGACATGATGACCAAATATCCTCATATCTTTTATTTCAACTCTGTTCCTACCGAAGGTAAGTAGTTATTTTTCAGCCAAAACTCTTTCTCTTTAAGTCTATTTAAGTATTTTTAAGTCATATCTTATGTTGTGCGCAATTGGATCCTTGTGATATGTATAAGTTTGGCTATAAGTTTGGTGTAGAGGTGTTGATTCTTTTCCAACTTCTAGGTGAATCATATTTGAGGACGAATATTTCCAAGGGAGAGATATTGTAATACCCCGTGTCTGAAAGCCACTGCACAACATACGACTCATTCTCTTGAGTCGTACATACAACATATGAGTCGTATATAGTAAGTCGTACCTATGAAAGTGTGGAGTAGTTGGAGTCTTTCGTAGATACGAGTTGACCCTAGAAATTATCAAGGCGTAGTACGAGTCGTATGAAGTAAGATCATGAGTTCAACAGTATAGGTTCTCCAAATTTCTGTCCAAGTTTCGAGTAGGGGGATACAAGTAGTATTGAGAGGGTACGAGTCATAAGTTTAGACTCGTATGTTGACCATTGTATACCATCTTGTCCCAGCCAAGTTTACGAGTCATGAAGCTAACTTATATCTTCACCATACGAGTCGTATGTTGGACTCGTGTCGATTGGTGGTCAATTTTTTTGTAAGTTCAGTTGAAGGGATTTTTGGTCTTTTCCCCTTATATAACTCCCAATCCACGACCTATAACCGCAAAGAGACGTTATTTTCCTTCACCCTTCAGTCAATTAACAACATCTTCTCTCCTCCCATCTCCAAAAATGACAAGATTAGGGCTTTCTCACAAATTATCTCTCAAGTCTCAAAGTTTTAAGTCTTTTTCATAAGTCAAGCAATTCCAGGTATGTGGGGGGTGTTTGCAACAATTTTTCTTTGTGCTGAAAATTAACTGCAAGCAAAAAAAAGAATGAAAAGAAAATAACAACTTTATTTATAAGAATCTGTGAGTACAATTCTGTGATTCTCTCGATTCTTCCTCCTAAGCATTTCTGTGATTTGAGGGCCTTTTGCAGTGTGATTTTCGAACTTTCGAATGATTTGAGCCTCCTAGAAATGCGTTTGGATCTCCAGGAATTGTTTGACAACACTTCGTCTTGTCGAGTTAATCTACGGGCAGAACTCCGTTGGTCAATTCTTTGAAGAGCCATGTAGTCAATGCAGAAGCTTCCTCCAATGCTTGCAGACTCCCCCTTAACATGTCATGTTAACCCCTATTTATAGTTGTAGGGGGTAGGCCTAGTTGCTTGTGTTTGGCCGAAACATGTCACTTTGACACTTGACGATTTTTGACTGGTTCTTGGATTTGAATGAGATTTCCACATCATTTGTACATGTGGCGACGTCTCATTAATCTTGGATTTGACTGGGATGCCACGTCGCTTGATGAGTTTGGGATTCCAAGTGTAATGAACTTTGAAGTCCTTGATGAAGAGTAAAATGGACTTATCATTTTTTATAGCCCAAACTAATTTTAGGCCCAATAACATATGAATCAAATCCAAATTTCATATGAATTTGACAGATGCCCCCTACTTCAAGGCTCGTCAAGGTGTTTGGTTTGTCGGACCTGTTAGAGATGAGATTTGAAGTATTTGTGGAGCCCTAGTTTTTTTTTTAAAGATTTGAGCATTTTGTCAACATCCGACTCCTTAAAATCATGATTATCCAAGTAGAATAACGTGAATCCAGTGTAAATTCTGTTTAAGACTAAATATATCCAAATCATGTAGGATTCGGCTATTAGTCCTATATTGAATTTTAATAGGATTGATTAATGATGTTATCCCACTTCAAAAAGGATTATGAATTTGACTTATTTTGGACACTTAAACGTACCAATTCTTGTTGAAGATAACTTTGTTCAGCAGAATCCTTTTTGAAATCAAATTGGGGCCTTTCAGAGTCTATAAAAGGACATCAACACCCCCTTAAATCATTGTAATTCAGCCTGAGCAGAAATTCAACTCCCGTTCTTCTCTTTTTGCTCTTTTTTTCACAATTGAGCTTTCGGCACTTTGGCGCGTCTGTGGAAGAAGCTTCATAACGCATCGTGGAGGTGTCTGAATCACGAACGACTTGTAGTGTTGGAAAGTAGACTCGCAAGGCTACGTTTTATGCGAAAACCACACTCATCTTATCGCCAGATTTTCCCAGGTATCATTTCAAAATCAGACCTTCAGTTCTGTTTCGTCACTGTTTACTTATTTTGTGCAGTCTCATGAAAACTCTCATATCTTGACTTAGGAACATCAAAATTAGAAGCCATTTTTTGCGTTGGAAACTAGACTCATAGATATACATCTCACGCAAAAAACACAATCAGATTGCATCCGAATCGTCCCAGATATCGCTCCAAATACGACCTACTAATCTTGGTTCGCTATTTTTTTCAGCTTTGCGCAGTGTCACAAGAAATTCCATATCTAGATGTGGAAATATCGGAATCAGGTGATATTTTTTGCATTGGAAAGTAGATTCACAGAGATACATCTCACGTGGAAACCGCAATCATATTGTATCCTAATCGTCCCAGATATTTCTCCAAAGCCGGCCTTCTAATCTTGGTTCCCTAGTTATTTCAGCTTTGCGCAGCGTCACGATAAATTCCATATCTCGACGTGGAAATATCAAAATCAAGTGCCATTTTTTGCATTGAAAAGTAGATTTGTAGAGATACGTTTCACGTGAAAATCATCATCATTGATATTCTATATTTTTTTAGATTCTTTTTCGAAGTTGCAGCCTAAAACTTGTGATACTCTACTTCTCGTCAGATTTGGATACTTCATGAATTTCTTCTTCTACTTCAAGTTTTGGGATGCATCACTTCTGTAATTTGATGAAGGCCGAACTAGAGCAATATTCAAAGTACCACAAGTTTTTTTACTTGTCGAGAAGACTTCATTGCTTGGAGATAATGAAGAGTCCTTTTGCTTTAAAGATGACATCTTCAAAGGACTCCAAATATGCATTGAAGCTTCATACTTTTCTTTATTTTGCTCTTTTACTATTTTTTTTTAGAGCCGTTCACAGTTTAGACTCATGCGGGCCAGGAGTGATTTGCAATTTAAGATTGTGCATCAATGAGTAGTTTGATTTGCAGTTTAGGCTCGTGCATTGAGGAGCATCTTGACTTGCATTTTAGGCTCGTGCGTCGAGGAGCATTTTGACTTACAGTTTAGGCTCGTGCATCGAGGAGCATCATGCAGTTTATGGTCGTGCCTTAAGGAGCGTCTTGGGGAAGAATTCTTATAATGTAACTTTCCTCCCAATCCTTTGTAATGAAGTATTATTGGACTTCAATTTGATATTTATTGCCCCCATGGGTTGAAACAGATATGCATTTGATCTTGGGTCGCTTTTTGAAAACTGAAGTTTAGAAGCCCTTTGATATTTTTTTTCTTTTGCGAGCGATCAGTGTCCAAGTACCACCCTTCTCGCCATTGGAGAAGTCATTTTGCATGTATTTGTTTGTTGTTTTCTTCAAGGCTGGAACTCCAATCGGGTCAAAGCTTCCAAATTGTAGCATGATGATTCCCTCACCTTTTGATGATGCCACAGAGCGTATGGATTGTAGAACTTTTGAAATTGAATCTTTTTTATGGTCCAGTTCGGCGTTAACGTGGTTTGCATCAACTGTATCGCCATCATCGATGATGATCTTTCCCTCTTGCATTAATGTCTTGATCTTTTCCTTCAGGATGAAGCATTTTTAGTATGATGACCAACAATGCGGTGAAATTTGCAGTATTTAGAATCGTCGACTTTGTTTGATTCTTCGGGTCGCTTTGACTTAGGGAGTTCAATGACTTCTTTGGCTAGTAAATCGTCCAGCATTCCAGGAACATCAGAGTCAGAAAAAGGATATACCTTTGCTTGTAACTCTTTCAAGGTTGGTTGATTTTCTTCTTCTTGCATTTGTTGCTTTAGAGCTTTCTCTTTCAGTTTTTGTCTTGTGGAGGCCTTCTTTGAACTCACAGTCGTCACCATAGATTCCCCAATTTGATCCTCTGACGAGTCGTTAAATTTCGTGACTTTTTTTAGGATAAAAAATAGGCGACATCATTCTATGACTTGCAATGCTTAACTCCATGTCATGAGCGCGCGTAACTAATTCTTCAAAAGTTTGAGGCTTAATTCCTTGGAGGATATACACAAGGCCCCAATGCATCCCTTAAATGAAAACTTCAATCGCGAAAGTTTCAGAAAGTTGATCCTTGCAATCAAAGCTCAATGTTCGCCAACGATTTATGTAGTCCACTACAGGCTCATCTTTACTTTGTCTTATGTTTGTCAACTCCATCATGCTGACCGTATGACGGGTGTTGTAGAAGCGATTTAGGAACTGACTTTCTAGTTACTCCCAACAATCAATTGATTCAGACTCCAAGTCCGTGTACTAATAAAAAACGTTGCCTTTCAAAGAGCGAACAAATTTCTTGACAAGAAGATCACCATGTGTACCAGCACTGCTACAAGTCTCAACGAAATGAGCGATATGTTGCCTTGGATTTTTCTTTCCATCAAATTGTTGAAACTTTGGCGGTTGATATCCAATTGGCATCGATAAGCCCTCGATTCGCTTAGAATACGGCTTTGAGTATCCTATGAAACTTTGTTATGGACCGCCATATTGTGCCTTGATGGTATTTGTAATCATATCTTGTAGTTGTTGAACTGTTAGAGTAGCAACCGAAGTAGACTATTTCTCTTTTTGAGATTTAGTCTTGCTAGGTGACTTATCGACATCCTTATTTTGTGGAGTAAAGTCGGGTGGATAAGCAAGGTCATGGCTCGATTCTCCAGGGGCGAAGGACTCCAACTTGTCCATCAGTTGAGCGATTTGAAGATCTTTATCCTCGACAGATTTCTTCAAAACTTCAATGGTTTGTTCCATTATTGCGAACTTCTCATCCATATCAGTTGCGTCGGCCATCAAGGCGTTGACCTTTGTTGAGGCTGGTGAATCAGTCGAATCTTCAGATTCACTAAAATTGACGCCAGTCTGAGAGAATTCATCACATAGCAAGGATATTAAATCCCCCCCAGGAGTTGCAGCTTCAGCCGTCATATGAAATTTGCTCTTTTTTGCCTTCTCCAAAGAAGTGAAGTATTCAGATTCTTCCCAACCACTGGTCTTAAATTTGCGCCGAGTGAGGGGACCAACAAACTCATTTGAATATCACAAAGGGATCAAAACCTCTCTTCATGATAATCAAATACATCAAAAATATCCATAAACCCTCCTTTCACGGAGATCAAATTCAAACATTTTTATATTCGAGAAATGCGCTACTAATGACCCTCGAGTTATGGAGAAAATCAATATCAAATTCAAATCTTCATACATTCGAGAAATATCGGAGAAAATTAAGAGAGAAGAATCAAGGGAGAAATAGAATTACGAATTGGTACGCTCAGTGGGACCAAATCTGCCCTTCATCTCTTCTCTCATAAATCATATATGCAAATATGTAGCCATCGCATAAAGATGGAAGCTCTATTGGTACTTCAAGACTCGTCATCAAATCTACACTTCGACAAACCTTGAAGTAGGGAGCATTTGTAGACATCTAAAATTTGTGGACTCTTCAACAAGAATTCAAATTCTGTTAGAGTTCTAGAAGGCTACTTTACCTTAAATCTCGCCTATTTAAATGGTAACATGTTCTCTAAAACAGGAATCTTGAATATCCCATAAGCTGATGGGTATTCGTAAAAAGATTGGGATCTCCAATATCCCACAAAATCATGGGATATTCATAAACAGATCATCCTATGTTCGAGAATAAGCCACTAACGGCCCTCGAATTACGGAGAAAATCAAGAGGAAAGAATCAAGGGAGGAACAAATTTGTAACCACAATCGTTTATCAATAAAAAAATTCTTGTTTCTTCATATTTTTGTTTGTGGTTAGAATTTATTTTCCATGAATTTAAATTATGTTGCAAACAGGGGGAATTGAACAAGGTTAATCTTCCAACCCCAAAGCATGATTTTTAAGATTGAATTTACATGTTTTATATTAAGGTTCATCCCTCAAATTCTCATATATTGAAGCAAATTATTATCTTGTGATTTTAAGGCTAAAGATGATTAAAGATTTCATGTATTCATGTTTTGAATTTTAAGATTGATATTGTGATTTGAGTTTCATTACTTTGATGTGGATTCTGATGAAAGATTTCTAAATGGGTGTTGAGCTTGTTATTTTGTTATGAGTGTTATTAAAGAAAGTAAGAGTTTCAAGATTCAAGAAGAAGCATTAAGTTTACAAGAAAGTTTAAGCTTTTAAAGTTCCACTCATATAAAATATAGCATGATTTAAGAAAACTTGGTCTTTGCTGTGTTTATCTTGATTATGATTTAAAGTAAAGAGAAGCATAACTAGTTTTCAGTATACAAATTCTTATGTTATTTTAAGGCAGATTTCTTAAGTATGAGCATATATATATTCTGGGAGTAGTATTTAGCACCAAAAAGAGAATGCGGGTGAGCTTATCCAAAATTTCTGTAAACTAAGAGACACCGTAGGTTTAGTTTTTTCCCAATATGGATGAAGTATAGTGATCACTTAAGTTAAGGTTCTATTCCAATGGCAAGGGTAGAACAGCTCTTCCCAACGTGGGTAAGACGTTGGACTCTATGATTGCTCACATGGTTTATGTTGGTTAAAAGAATCTCCTATAAGAAAGAAATAAAAGTAAAAATTTTAGAAACTAAGTGTTGTGGCTTACTAAGCTTATTCATATGCTTTGTTATACATGTTTTATGATCATGCAGTCTTTATTTTACTCAAGTCCAAGGTGAATCACTTACGCTTAACATGCATTACTTGAAAGTGTACGTATATATTCAGTCCTTATTTTATCTGTCCATTCACCCCCACATACTCAGTACATTCCAATAGTTCTGACCCACATATATGTTTATGTGCTACATTGTCTTATAATGTAGGTTCTGGTGCTCGTTTCCAGCAGCACGATTGGTCACAGGCATCATCCCCTGTATCTCGACTGTTGGTGAGGCCTCATAGTTCGAGGACCCAGTTTATCAGACTCATGTTTATAGTTAAAATTTATTTTAGATTTTTAATTTTCACTTATGTTCGAGTCAGCTGGGGTCTGTCTAAGTGGCTCTCTAGTTAGTAGAAGAGGTTAGTCTGACTGTGTATGTTTTAAGTACAAGAAATTTGTTTACAGTTTTCAAAGTTAAAGATTTACATTACAATATGGATATGTTACCTTCAATTTCTATATCTGTTAGTTCTCTTTTCATGAGTGTTTCGAGCTGAATAGATACCATGGGTTAGCTTGGGACTATTCATAGTCTTAAGCATCGTGTGGCGTCTAGGGGGTACTTACGGGGCGTTACACATCTACGTGACAATTCGCGTGCGATTGCCATATAAATGCCACGTTGATGACATATAGATTCAAGACATAATAATTATCGAAGTACTTTAATGTATTAAAAATAAACATAGATTCAAATATTATGAATTGAGCGACCTTTCAGACTAAAACAACTACTTCGTTAACGTTTGACAATTTTCTTATAAGTAGATTTTTAAAAATTATTTTTAAATATCTATTTGATCATAAAATTTGATCAGATTAAATTATTTTCACTTAAACTTGTATAAAATTAAATAAGTAGACATACATCCTACGTAACATCTACGTGATAATTAATGTGAGATTGTCATATAAATTCCACGTACATGCCACATAGATTCAGAGCATAGTAATCATCAAAGTGCTTAAAAGAGTTAAAAATAAGTATAAAATTCAAATATTCTCGAATAGAGAGATCTTTCAAGCTAAAACGACATATTTAGCTAGTGTTTGACCATATATTTTAAATATAGATTTTTGAAATTTATTTTTAAATATTAGTTTGACTATGAAATTTCACCAGATTTTGAAAATAAGATCTTCAAATATTTTTAAATTTCAAAAGACATCCAAATTAGTTTTTATCTATTGAAAAGAATCAAATAATAGTCGGTAATGTATCATTTTGTTATAATAATAAGGCATAATGCATAAACGTGTCTTTTAACTTGGCCTTTAGTAACATTTTTGTCCTCAAACATTGAGTGGGCGCAAGTAGGTATTTAAACTTGTATAAAGTTGAACAAATAGACACGTATATTCTACTTGACAATTCGCGTGAGATTGCCATACAAATACCACGTAGATGCCCACATAGATCCAGGGCATAATAATCATCGAAGTACTTCAATGAATTAAAAATAAGCATAGATCCAAATTGAGCGACCTTTCAATCTAAAACAACTACTTTGTTAGCATTTTACAATTTTTTTTAGAAGTAAATTTTTTAAAATCATCTTTAAATATCTATTTGATCCTAAAATTTGATCAGATTTTAAAAATATGATGTACAAATATTATCAAATTTCCAAAATTAAAGAATCAAATAATATTAGGTAATATATGTTTCTATTATAATAATAAGACTTAATTCATAAATGTACCCTTTAATCTGGCCTTTACTGATATTTATATCCTTCAATTTTGAGTCTGCACAAGTAGATACTTAAACTTGTATAACGTTGAATAAAGAGACATATATTTTACGTGACAATTCGCGTGAGATTACTATATAAATGCCATGTAGATGCCACATAGATCTGGGGCATAGTAATCATTGAAGTGCTTGAAGGAGTTAAAAATAAGCATAAATCCAAATATTCTCAAATAGAGTGACTTTTCAAGCTAAAACAACTATTTAGCTAGTGTATGATCATATATTTTAAATATAAAATTTTAAAATTTATTTTTAAATATTAGCTTGATCATAAAATTTCATCTTCAAGTATTTTCAAATATAAAATATCAAATATCACCTAAACTAGTTTTTATCTATTGAAAAGAATCAAACAATAGCAAGTAATATATGTTTTTGTTTTAATAAGGTAAAATATATAAATTTGCCCTTTAACTTGGCCACTACTGATATTTATACCCTTTAACTTTAACTGTACACAAGTAGACACTTAAACTTGTCTAAAGTTAAACAAGTAGCACATAATTCGCGTGAGATTGCCATATATATGCCACGTAGATACCACATAGATTTAGGGCATAGTAATCATCGGAGTGCTTTAATGAGTTAAAGATAAACATAAATTCAAATATTCTCGAATATAACAACCTTTCAAACTAAAACCACTACTTCGTTAGCATTTGACCATCTTTTTGAAAGTAAAATTTAAAAAATTATTTTTAAATATATATATTTGGCCATAAAATTTAATCAGATTTTAAAAATGTAATGTTTAAATATTAATAAATTCTCAAAATGAGATTAAATCAGTTTTTATCTATTGTAAAGAATCAAATTATATTAGGTAATATATGTTTTTGTTATAATAATAGGTATAATACATAAATGTGCCCTTTAATTTCATCTCTACTGACATTTATGTCCTTCAATTTCGAGCTTACATAAGTAGACGTTTAAACTTGTACAAAATTGTACAAGTAGATGCGTACATCCTACGTAACATCTACATGATAATTTATGTGAGATTGACATATAAATGCCACATAGATACTGCATAAATTCAGGGCATAGCCATCATCAAAGTGCTTCAAGGAATTACAAATAAGCATAAATTCAAATATTTTCGAATTCACACGAGATTGCCATGTAAATGCCACGTAGCTGCCACATAGATCTAGGACATAGTAATCATCGAAGTGCTTCAAGGAGTTAAAAAAAAGCATAGATCGAATAATCTCGAAAGAGTGACCTTCCAAACTAAAACAACTACTTATTTAGCGTTTGACCATTTTCTTTAAAAGTAGATTTTTAAAATCCATCTTAATTTGACTCTAAAATTTGATTAGATTTTTAAACTATGATATCCAAATATTATCAAATTTCCAAAATGATATTCAAATTTTTATCTATTGAAAAGAATCAAATTATATTACGCAATACTCCCATTAGTTTCATTTTACTTGCCTTCCATATGAAATATAGTTGTTTTAATTTTCTTTTTCTAATTTATGAAATTAAGAGAATTTTATTGTATTTTTTCTATCCCTAATATTATATAATTATATAATATAAATGTAGTTAAATTTAAAGGTTCAAAACATCATTAATAAAATTAGATTGGTGAAATACACCATTAATATTTCTTAAAAGATATTAAGCCAATAAAAGTGAAGTAAAATATATGACGAATGACTTCATATTTCAAAAGGGTATTCATAATGTTTTAGAAAAAGTACATCAAACTCAAATATCATTCCAAACACCATACTATCTTGATCTTTAACTCCAACAACTCCATAAATTTACTTCCATAAATTATAAACAAAATGAAAAATATTTGTAATCTATGACTAAACTATATTACATCATATATATTTATTTTTTATTATAATACTATCCTAGTTTGATACAGCCACTAAGATTAAAAAAAATTTAGAAATTAATGATAAATCAGAAAAAAGAAAAATTCCATCTTCAACCTCCATTTTCTCTCTCTCCCTACTTTTATTTTCTTCTTTCTCCAAACACACTAAACTTCACTTCTCTCTACACACCCAAAAACAAGAATACCACCAAATTCCTCTAACCTTCCTGTTATTCAATTTTTCTTACTATATATAACAAAAACCCTATTCCTCTTTTTTCATTTTTTCTCTCTTTTTCTTTACTCTTCCCTTCTCTCTCTTCACTTTTTTTTTTCTTTTCCCAAATGGGTCTTTATCAATAAACCCATAGATCATCAATTTACGTTTTTTTAACAAAAAGGGGTTGTTTTAATTTATCTATATTATATAATTCTACTGTTTTGTTGAATTTTAAGGTTGTTCTATTTTTTTTTTTGTGTGTGGGCTTGTTCAATGGCAGCTGGTGCTAAGGAAGTGTCTGGTGAGACAGCAACAACAACAGTAGTTGTTGAAACTCCTATAATACCCAATAATTCGGAAGAGTCTAATGAGGTTAAGGATTCTTGTTCTGATTCTATTTCGAATGGGAAATCGGAGTATGAAATGCAAGATTTTGTTGATATGTTGAAGAAACTCAAGCTGAATCCTGAAGCCAAGGAGTTTTTTCCTTCGTCTTATAATAATAATAATTATAATAATCGTGTTGGTGTTGGTGTTGGTATTGGTGATCAGATGGTGCTTGCTAACTTTGTACCAGCTGCTAACAAGATGATGATGACCACTCTGGGTGTTGTTGATGGTCTTGGAAATAATCGAAGGGTATTGATTTTCATTTTTCTTGATTCTGAGTAAAATTGATAATTCTAAAAAAAAAAAAAGCAGCTCGGTGTACTAGTGTCCGGGAAGGACCCACCACAAGTGTGTGCATTTCTGCCAGAGTCTGTTTATCAATTTTTTGTGATTCTTGAAAATGAAAATGTGTGTGTGTTTGTTTTCTTGTGTGCATAAAGTGTATCTCAATAATTTTTGTGCCAACTAACAAGCTAACAGGATTCGGGGTGTTGTTGATGGTTTTGGAATTAACAGAAGGGTATGGATTTTCATTTTTATTGATTCTGATTAAAATTGTTTTTTTTCTTAAAAATGATTCTTGAAAATGAAATTGATGTTTTTTTTTTGACTGTTTTGTGTTGTGGGTCGGTTCATGATGTGACAATTAGTTCATAGTTTCAACGTGGTAATCTGTGCGTGTTTGTTTTCTTGTGTGCATCAAGTGCGTCTCAATAATTTTGTGCCAGCTGACAAGCTAACAACACTTTTGAGTGTTGATGGTTTAGGAAATAATATAAAGGTATATATTTTCATTTTTCTTGATTCTGATTAAAATTATTTATTAATTTTTCATTATTCTTGAAAACGAAAATTGATGTGTTTGACTGTTTTGTGTTGTGGGAGGGTTCATGATGTAATAATTAAGTTCAAGAATTCGATGTGGCGAATTTGTAGTTTTGCTATACTAGAACTGATTGTGATGGAATCCATAGTGGTTTTGTGTGGTAATCTCTGTCTATGTTCGTTTTCTTGTTTGCATCTAATGCGTCTCAATAATTTTGTGCCTGTTAACAAGACTTTTATGTTTTGATGGTTTCAGAAATGACAGAAGGGCATTGGTTCATTTTTCTTAATTCTGATAAAAATTGTTTATTATTCTTTTATGTTTCTTAAAAAAGAAAACTGATGTTTTTGACTATTTTGTTATTGTGGATCGGTTCATGACTTAACAATTTAGTAGTTTTGCCATACTGGGACTAATTGTGATGGAATCCATAGTGTTTTTTTGTGGTAATTTGTGTGTGTTCGTTTTCTTGTGTGCATCAAATGCGTCTCAATAATTTTGTGCCAGCTAACAAGCTAACAAGACTATGGGTGGTGATGGTTTTGGAAATACTAGAAGGATATAGATTCTCATTTTAAGACGATTCTGATTTTCGTACTGACTAAAAATTCTCCATTTAGTTTTTTATGATGATTGAAAATTTGATGTTTTTGGCTGTTTTGTTATTGTGAGTCGGTTCATGATGTAACTATTAAGTAGTTTTGTTATACTGGAACTAGTTGTGATGGAATCCAGAGTGGGTTTTTGTGGTAATCTGTGTCTGTTTGTTTTCTTGTGTGTATCAAATGCGTCTCATTAATTTTTTGCCAGCTAACAAGCTAACAAGAATATGGGTGTTGATGGTTTTGGAAATACTAGAAGGATATAGATTTTCATTTTATAGATTTTCATTTTTCTTAATTCTGATTAAAAATTCTCCATTAATTTTTATGATGATTGAAAATTTGATTTTTTTTGCTTGTTTTGTTATTGTGGGTCGGTTCATGACGAAACAATTTAGTAGTTCTGTCATACTGGAACTTATTGTGATGGATTCCATTATTGTTTTGTTGTGGTAATCTCTGTGTGTGTTTGTTTTCTTGTGTGCACGTTTTCCTTTTCAAGCATTTTCTTGTTTTTATTACTTGGTGAGGTGTGTGTTTAAGCATTAGGTCGTTTGGTTGAATTGCTGTAATTTATGAAATATTACTGCGGTTCCAACTTTTGGTTTGGAAACTATAATATTTCTTTGTTAAGAAATGATCTTTGGAGCTTTTCAGTAATTTGTTTAGGTGTTGATCTTACGAAGGAATATAATTATTGTTGAATGGACTGAATGTATTAACCGTTTTTTGCAGTTATCAATAAAATCTTCGAAGGTTTATGGTAAAAAATCTTATGTATTTTTACATCTGGTTTATTAGTTGGGGATTCGTGGCATTCCGTTCATTAAGAGTGAAAGTATGACATTCAGATAGTTGAATGGGATCATTGAGTTTTTGTCTTTACAGATACTTGGGTGGTACAAGGTGGATGGGTATAACTGGTACAATACATGACATGAAAATTTGTCGTACTAAATATGAATATGAACGTGTGGTTTGGAACTTTCAATTACTTTGGTTTTTTAGATGATACTTAATTAGAACCTTTTGCTGTATGTGGGTGAAATACATGATTATTTTGTTGTTTTTGTATGCTTGAATCCATGTTTTAGTCAGTTCATCTAAATACAAATATATTCGTACAAGATAAATTGCTTTGTGATTGCTTAGAATGCTTCTAGAGCTTAAATCTTCCTTACTGGTCGGTCCAAGCATCTCTATATGCTTTGACTGCATTGGCTAACTTTAACATTACTAGATCTATTTTCAGTAATGTGAACAGTATGCTTATGTGCAATTGTCATTTTATCATTCTGAGCTTTTTGTGGAATAGTTATGGAGGAATTGATAGCTCCCTGACTGTTGAAAGGTGGTAACTGTTTCAAAATACTAAGAAGACGTAAAGTAAAATTATCAGTGTTGGATAAGCTATAAAAAAGAAGTTATCAAGTTTGGAGAAATGTTAAGCTGAGCATGTTAGAGTAATGCATCTTTTCCCTTTTCATTCATAGAATATAACTTATGAAGATGGTAAAATCAATTTTCTGAAGTCAGACACTAGTAGTAGCTGCTACTTTTCTTCCATTGTTTAAATTATGAAGAACTCAAATAGTTCTTCATTAAGTTTGTCTGTCTTTGCCAATTTGAGTGGAGAAAAGTTATGCATTGTCAATCATAATTTGTGATTGGCATCAGTTGTCATGTAAACGGATTGCCTTCAGGAAGTTAATGGCACTTTGAATTTCCTTCAGTCAATCTGAGAACAAAGTTCTAGAATAAACTGGCATGATCAGTATTACCAAAAAGCAATATACAGTGAACTTATCCTGCTGAAAATGAAGCTAAAATCATCCTGTTGGAACTTGACTTCGGCACTTGTAACATTCCATATTTATGTTTCTCAAGTCAACATGGGATTAACACGTTTTAGTTGGTTAATTTAAATGCAGTTTTATTTGCTTGAGCCTTGAGTCATATCAGTCGTCATCTTTAAAGGTTACTTGTTAAACCAGTGATATTGTTACCATTTGACTTTATTTTCTCTTTGGTTAATGGTAGTTTCCTAATTGGGAATGTTTATCTATATGCATGTTAGAGTTGGCAGTTGTTCACATATTCTTGGGAACATCAATTCAGATGATTTCCTAGCCTCATCAACTTGTCAATGACGTACTTGACATTTCAGTTATATCTTTGCATGGATCAATTTGGTCTTAGTTTATATGCTAACCAGAATATTTGAATCACGGACAACCATCTCCATTTTCTTGTTTTTAGTATCTCCTAAATTTTCTTTTCTGTGTTTCCACAGAGAGGCAACAACTTTAACCAGGGCAAGAGGAGAATGAACAATAGAGCTTATAAGGCTCAAAGAGAAGATAGCATCAGGCGAACAGTATATGTTTCTGAGATAGATAACAATGTAAGGATAGATTCACACTTATGTCTTGTGAAATTTTCTTATTAGTAATCATATTGTAATCTTTGGTTTTGCCTTCTCGATATCTAGGTCACTGAGGAACAGCTTGCTTCTTTGTTCACTGCTTATGGACAAGTAAGTCACTTTCTTCTTCAACATTGATGTTATTCACTTTATTATATGTTTGATGCTCTTAAGTTCATATAGTTTCAGTTATTTGATGCAACTAAACTAGATATAATGCATTCCTTTTCTCATCTGCTTGTGGAGTGGTAGCGTGATACATAGGTATGCATTTCTGTGCTACTTACTATCATAGTTTAGCAGAATAAAATACTTAGCTTGGGAATCCGATACCATATATTTTTACTCCCTTTTGGGCTTTAATATTATGTTTTTATCCTAATTATGCATTATAGAGTCTCATAGTACTTGACTATTAGATAATAAATAAACAGCTACATAATTTATGACATCGTATGTGCATTAGTTATCTGGTCTGTTAAGATAGCATTAATTGACGAAATATTTTATCAATCATAAGTTATATAAACAACATGTTGATGCTGGCAGAGGCAGATGTAGCATACCGATACCGGGTTCATCTGAACCCAGTGCAGAATATAGATTTATGTGTAAAAATCCACAATAATTGCAACAAATAGTAGATATATGAGCATGGACTTGAAAAATGTAATGGGTTCAATTCTAAGAACTTTAATTATTGAACTCATAAAACTTAAATTTTGGATCCGTCTTTGATGTTGATATGTGACAAATAATCTATAAAATATATTTAGCAATAGAAGATTACATTTGCTTGTCAAAACAATTAGGAGAAATGAAACATTTTAAAACATGTAGGTCATTAGTCCAAGGTGTTCATTTTTTTTTCTTTCTTTATTTTTCCTGTCTTACCCCGTGAACCTCGTGAAAGACAGACAAGTCGCTGCATACTTCTTTCATAAATTCCTCTTATTTTGCTGGAGTTAATTAATACCTGGAGCTTGAAGTAGTTTGTTTAATATATAATGTGGACAAACCTAGAATAAGCATGAAAGAGAAGATTACAGGCTCTAGATTACTGCCTAGAACATAGAGAGAGACATATGATCAAAACAATGAAAACAAAGACTCTGATGTGAAGTGCTTAGAGCATAATGAAAAAACAAAAGCTTCATTACACACACATTGGAAGCTGCCAGCTTTCTTTCTCCCGCATGCACATATGCTTTGCGTGCTTACTCTGAATGACAATGCAACTTCTTTAGCTTGAGTTCTACTGTATGTGAGACTTAAAATATTGAAAGAAAAATCATGATATTGACTTACTAACCAAGCAGACTCCCCCCCCCCCCCCCCCCCCCTACCTTTTGACCTAGAAATACATTAGATAACCTAAACCTGATTAGCGGTTTACTGATTGGAAAAGCTCTTAATGTGAATCAATAAGATGGCATTCATGATAACAACGTGACATAAGAAGTTTGTAATATTCTTACCTAATAAGATGACATTTGTAATATTCTTACCTAATAAGATGACATTTGTAATATTCTTACCTAATAAGAATATGACATTCGCAAACCACTATAATGGTGCACAAATTCTCATTTCCTCATGTATCGAATGTACCCATCTGAATGAAGACACCTACCAGTGAATGTTGCTCTATTCAGTGCTCTCATTGAATTTACTGGTGACCATATTAAAGAGGGGGCTGGGATTTGTTGTGCTACATGACCATGGTTTCTGGCGAGTTAGCACACGGGTTAGTTCGTAAGTAGCTTTCTGCAGCCAGCAACATAAGTTACATTTAAAATTTTTGTATATTCCAGAATATCCGGGGGTCTATCGGAAACAACCTTTCTACTTCTTTAGAGGTAGAGATATGGACTGCGTACATCTTACCCTCCCCAGACCTCACTGTGTGGGAATATACTGGGTTTGTTGTTGTTGTTGTATATTCCAGAATATCATCACCTGAACTCTTTAGCCAAATAGGAAGCATTGTCGCCAGGAGGAATCTTGCCCTGATGTTTAGTGAGGTTAAGGCTTAAATTAGTACTCTCTCTGGTTCAATTTGTTTATCTGGTTTTGACTTAGCACAGAGTTTAAGAAAGTAAAGAATCTTTTGAATCTTGTGGTCTTAAACTAAAGATATGAAAAATGTACCAATATGCCATTAATCTTTGTGGTCTTAAACATGTCATGTGGAAAGTTGGAATTAAAGAGTTGTCACGAAAGGAAAGAGATATTCTTTTTGAAATCGACTAAGTAAGACAAACAAATTGAAATGGATCCCATTAGCCTCCTATCAAGAAATTTATGTCATTGGTTCCAGTGGTATGCTAACTTGTGTCAACAGACTTAACAGTTGGTGTACAGTTTGGTCTGTGGTTTAGGCATCCTATAAAGATGTATTTCAACTGTCTTCATGGTGTCTTTCCGAAGGCGCTTCTTGTGGAAAGTTATATTTTCATACAGCTGA
This sequence comes from Capsicum pubescens, assembly GCA_030864215.1. NCBI lineage: Eukaryota > Viridiplantae > Streptophyta > Magnoliopsida > Solanales > Solanaceae > Capsicum > Capsicum pubescens. Next base: position 267,560,901 of record CM061540.1, on the reverse strand, counting down.
TCAACTATTCATTGTGGGACCAAAAATCTGCCATGAAGCTCGGAAAATCGAGCTGCTTGTCTTGGGACTGTGAAGTGTGATGAAGGTTGCAATGGAAGTTCATGATTTTAATGTCTATTTTTGTCAGCTTAAAATCTGAATTTTATGTCATATGTATGATGTCATAATTGATGTACTTCCAAAGTAACAAATTTTGCCTCATAGTGACAGCAGATTTATTATCTAACCTGTCAATCAACCAATTTGACCTCAAGTGCTGCCAGCATATTTGCTTATTTATATGTCTACTTGTTATGCTCAATGTGAATGTTTCCTCTTTTGTTTCTCAAGGTAGCTCGTCCTCATGTCCTGTGCTATGAGAAAAACTAACGATGGTTGTTCTCATTTTTGCTGCTTCCTTTCCAGGTCGTGGACTGCCGAATTTGTGGTGATCCACATTCCCGTCTTCGTTTTGCTTTTGTGGAGTTCGCTGACGAGTGTAAGTTGGATGTTTTGTCTTGAAATGTTCTTAAGACAGCTGAATATTCAAAAGCTAACGTGGAATTGATCCTGGCAGACTCTGCAAGAGCAGCACTTAGCCTTTGTGGGACGTTGTTAGGTTTCTCTCCATTGAAGGTCCTGCCTTCAAAAACTGCTATTCTACCTGTGAATCCTACATTCCTTCCAAGGGTACGGATAAATATTATGCACCATGTTTTTTATCAAATAAAATGAAGAACTTTGACATTTTGTGTGCTAGTATGTGGTTGATCTTGAGAAATAGTTTTATGTTGTTCTATCTCATCCTTGTAGAATTGAGGTCATAGATCTAAATGCTTAGTTCTCAATTCGATGTTGATGTTTTGTGCAGTCGGAGGATGAGCGTGAGATGTGTGCCAGGACAGTGTATTGTACAAATATTGATAAGAAGGTAGAAAGTTTCATCTTTTTGAGATCTAGAAAAGTTTTCTTTCCATGTTTGCATCTTTCTGTCGAACGCTTGTTCTGATGCACATTTTAGTAGTTATTATGATCTGGCTCATACTCAGTTGTTTGTTTAATAAATATTTTTCTATTGTAGTATCCATTTATTTTTTTTATAATTATTCAAAACCAGTTACTCTATTCTAAACAGGTTACTCAGGCTGACGTCAAGAATTTTTTTGAAACAAGATGTGGTGAGGTCAGTATCAAGTTTAAAAGTTCGCATTAAATTTGGAATGTTGGCGTAAGAAGTGATATTGAACAACACTCTTATTTTGCAGGTTTCTCGTCTGAGGCTTTTGGGGGATCATGTGCACTCAACCCGCATTGCATTTGTTGAGTTTGTAATGGTATGTCTTCTTATCTATGGTGGGGATGAATGTGTTAGCTTGTTGTATCAGTTACCCTTTTATCCCTGCGCACATGCATTTTGTGTTTGTATCCATGTTGTACCTGCATCGGATGATTAGATATTTTGCATGTACCTACGAATTCAAATGTCATGAGACAACTTTTTTTTTCTTTTTTGACTGGTTTCTTGTGTCATGGGATTATTGAATGCGGTATGCCTCAACTTCCTTGGGATTATTTTCTCATGTTCGGTTGGTTAAAATTTTTTGAAAATATTTTCTTTTGGAAAAGAAACTATTTAAAATGAGGAAAATGACTTCCATAGTGAAAGTAAGAAAAACAAGTGGCATTGTCTCCTCTCACCCTACCACCCGACCCACCCTACCCATTCCCACAACTAGGCCTGTGCATGAATCGATTCGGATCGAATTTAGCCATTATCGAATTGAAATTTCAAATTTCGATTTGTTAAACTTTTTATCGTAACTCGATTCATTCTAGGTCCAATTCGATTCATTTTTTGCTATTTCAATTCAATCTTATGAATCTTTTTGATCGAATTTGAAATTACAAGAAGCAACTATTTTCGTTTCAATTTTAGAGCAAACATGAGGAAAAACAACAAAATCTTAAATATTAGATTAATTAGCATAGAAACAACAACAACAACAAACCCAGTGTATTTCCATAAAGTGGGGTCTGGGGAGGGTAAGATGTACGCAGACCATACCGCTACCTCGAAGAAGTAGAGAGGTTGTTTCCGATAGAGCCTCGGCTCAAGATAACGCATAGTAAACAAGGAGTTGGATGACATAACAGAAATAAGGAATAGAAAATAATAAAAATAAAAATCAGCGAAATATGAAAAATACGAGAAATAAGGGCAACACTAAAAAGAGAAAATAGGAACTAGGAAAAAAGGAATAGGACACCCACCTAGTAGCAACATACACTCACATACCAATGATACCTATGCACAGTACTAGGATTACTAACCTGGCTACACACATTCACACTAGCATTCTACCTTTATCCGCGACCTCCACACCTTCCTATCTAGGGTTATGTCCTCAGCTTTCTGAAGCTGCTCCATGTCATGTCTAATCACCTCCCTCCAGTATTTGTTCGGCCTACCTCTACTCCTCCTGAAGCCATCCAAAGCTAGCCTCTCACACCTACGAACTGGGACATCCGCGTCCCTCCTTATCACATGCCCAAACCATCTCAGCCTTCCTTCCCACATCTTATCCTCCACCGAAGCCACTCCCACTTTCTCCCGGATAGTCTCATTCCTAACTCTGTCCCCTCTAGTAAGACCACACACCCAACGCAACATTCTCATTTCTGCCACCTTCAATTCTTGGATGTGGGAGTGCTTGACCGGCCAACACTCCGCTCCATACAACATGGCCGGACGGACTGCCACTCTATAGAATTTGCCTTTAAGCTTAAGGGGTACCTTCTTATCACACAACACTCCCGAGGCGAGCCTCCACTTCATCCAACCTGCTCCAATACGTTTAGAAACATCCTCATTAATCTCACCATTCCTCTGAATCACAGACCCAAGATACTTAAAACTATCCCTCTTACAAACATCCTGGGAGTCCAACCTCACCACCACCTCGTCCTCATGCCTCAAGTCACTAAACTTGCATTCCATATACTCCGTCTTGGACCTACTCAACCTGAACCCCTTAGACTCAAGGGTTTGCCTCCAAACCTCCAATTTGTCATTTACACTCCCCCCCTCCCCCGTGTCTCATCAATTAGCACTACATCATCCACAAATAACATACACCAAGACACCTCACCTTGAATACTCCGCGTCAATAGGTCCATCACCAACGCAAAAAGGAATGGACTAAGAGTCGATCCCTGATGCAACCAGTCTCTGACTCCAATATTGTAATTTCAATCTCTTCATTTATTTTTTTTGACAATACCGTGTCTGTTTAGATGCTCATCATTTGCAGCAGACGTTTTATTTATTGAAGAGAGACTAAAGAGAGAACATTTATTGAAGAGGGATTACTATTCAAAATGATTAAAGATAATACATAAGAAAAACTCAGTTTCTTAAGGGATGTAAAAATAAAAAATGCGAAAAGTAAATTGGACCGGAGGGAGTATTGCTTGGGTATCTAAGGCCTTTAGTCTGCAAAAATCTGCAGCAAAATATTCGAAACAGCCTCTCTACCTCCGAGCTAACAATGTTGAGGGTAATAAACTGTTTTTCTTGAAGCAAGGGTCTAGCAGAAACAACCTCTCTACCTCCGAGGTAGGGATTAGGTCTGTGCACACTCTACCCTCCCCAGACTCCACTTCTTTGTGGGACTATTTTGACTGCTTATTGGCTTTTTTGAACGATGTCTTAATATGGAATGACATTTGAAACAAAATCGTACGCTTGCAAATTACGCAGGCTGAGAGTGCAATTTTGGCGTTGGACTGTTGTGGTGAGATATTGGGATCCCAACGTGTCAGGTAAAGCTTATTTAAAAGTGGCTATGGCCCCAGCTGATCCCCACTAATTTTCTTCTGCAAAGTGTGTTTCATTGTTTGTTTTGTATTGCATCTTTCTGAGATTGGTATATTCTCATAGTTGTTTTCTAGGAGGAACCACATCAGATCATGCACTCTAATCATTCTCATCCTGCCAAAAATTTTCCTTTTTTTTTTCTACGTCTATGTCTTTCCTGAGCCGGGGGTCTATTTGGCCTCTCTACTTCATCTGTGGTAGTGATATGGACTGCGTACACTTTACCCTCCCAGAACCCATTTTTTGGTTTTTTTCTCTAAATTATTATTGCACCATTCCATCCTTCCTACATTTTTGATATCTGAAAATCGAATTGAGAAATGACGATTACGACTTAAGATCAGAGTAGTGCGTGCTTGATAGTTGAGATTAAATCAGAAAATCTAGTTTTGGTAGGTGAATGAATCATGGCAGTGTCAGACTTGTTCAAAGTAATTTGTTTAGAGGATGCCTCTTAGTAGTGTCTATGGCCTCATGCATTTGTCGTGGCTTGGTTTTATACATTATTGAGATGGAAGTTAGTAAATCTTAGTTCTTTTAACTGTTGATATTACTTATCATTGAAATACATGCATTAACTTATGTTTTACTAGGTGTGACTAGAATGTGTATCTTGATTCTGATTTCCTCTCTGATGATTTAAAGTACCTTCTTCATACTAGATTTGCTAAGTATTTGAAAATAGATGTTTTGCAAGAGTTGTCTTTTTACAGTTATGGAAAGTTCATTAACTTTGTAAAATTCTAATGATTAAAATGTCAAACATACTCATTTTAGTGTCAAACGTACTTGAAATTGAGAGTAAGGAAGTCTACTAATCACACTTTTTTAAGAGGCGGCTGAAATCTTTGGTCTTGAAAAATCTCATTTTCTTCTCAAAACAGATTTAAGTTGTATTCATGAGCATTTACCTTCAACCTGAGTGGTTCATGAGGCACGTGTGTATGATGAAATCGCGCTATGCAGCCCTTTTATGTGGATCGTTGTTATCAAAAGTACTTCTAGTAATTACATTTATATAAATAGTACTTTGTACTCCCTTGGCTCTTTTCGTTGTACTTTTCTTCTCTAGTACAATTAGTAGTCGATTCTATCCAATTAAGTCTTTTTTCTAACTTAGCAACTTTATTTATGTTGTAGGGTGAGTCCTTCAAAAACACCAGTGAGGCCACGATTTCCGCGTGCCATGATGCAGTAGCTGATGTGTGTGCTCATGATCTGGAAAGAGTTCAGGCAAGCCCTCTAGGGAAGACTTGAGGTCACCATGGGAAAGCGAAACAAAATTCCTGTTTCAGTAGTTTCCATGTTCTTTTCTTTTAATGTTCCCGTCTTTGCTGGCTACAGTAACTTTATTGGTACCAGACATGACATAACGCTGCTTTTTAATCGGAATACCTGCACATTTAGTACTTTCTGCTTGATCATTCTTTTATGAATCTCTTGCTGGTTGGAACGCTGGTTCACAATGTGATCTATCGTCTATGGACACAGCGTTACATGTTTCCTGTTGAGTACTCAGCCATGGTTGAGTACAAAATTGATGTGAGATTAAGTGATGCATGTCCTGTTGAGTACTCAGTGATGTGTGATGCAAGTGTATGTCGTGAGGTGTATCATGTATTCATTGGTTTGATGTAAACAACTTGAGCGATCAAATGTGATTGCAATCTGCAATAACCCCACAAAGAAGTCCCTGATCATTTCAGGGTTATCAAATAGGCAGTTTTGGGTCCCAAAGCTCCAGCTGCTGACCTATTTTCTAAGAACCGAGATCATAATAATATGATCAGAAATATTTTTCGTAAGAACGATTTGAGATGGAGGGAGTACCAAACTTGGCTCAAATCACAACACTTTCGTGGTGATGAATGTGCATGTAAGGAAATTACATTCGGAAACTGTTTGGCCGCCAAGAAGGAAAATGTCTTTTAAACCTTATCCTAGAATGATGACCGTGTTGAGTGCGTGGCCCAGATGGAAACCATCATATATGGCGCAGTTTGAGAAGTCGGAGGAAGGTGAGGATGATGTCAAGTCGGCTCACGAGCCCTATAATGGAAGTCAGACTCAACCTCACTCTATTCGTTATGTGCCTATGTTGAAGCATCTGCACTTGTAAGTCAATGGACTAAAAAGGGGGGCAATACATACCAAAAGGTTCGAAGGAGGCATAGAAGAGTATATAACCAACTTATCCTTCAGTATAATCTATTCACATTAGTGAAGTGGAGTTGTTGGCCCCTCCTCGGTACGAAGAAGGGTTTCGGGTTAACTCGGTTTTCTATCATAATTATATCATATTAAAGCGATAACACTTCAGGGCAAAAGTTAATTTACAAATTTACTCATCAAACTATTGTATACTAATTTTGCCCTTCTATGTATTATAGATATAGAAGGGCAAAATTATCATACAAAATTGTGATGAGTAAATTATAAGAAAATAAACAAAAAAATTAAAATTTGGTAAGAGTTGGGCCCGTTCCATTAAGAAAGATTTTTTCTTAAAGCTATCAATTTCAATTCACGTGATCAACTCATCCTATTTTAACTGTCCAAATTCAGCTTAAGAGATGAAGTTAGAAAATTTGCTAAGGTTGTTAAAAGTTTAATGTGAATATAAATTAAAAATAACTTTTGAATTATACACATAACATAATCTTTTTATGCACATTATAATTTTTGGATGAAGTTAAAAATCTTTTTATGCACATTATAATTTTTGGATGAAGGGTGTTTAACCACCCTTCGTTCTGATCTTTTTTTCTGAGGATGAAATAAATTCATTACACTGCAGTGTATACAAATTGAAAAAAGTCCGTAGAAACTTTTTTAACGCTAGGAAATTTTAAAGCCTATTAATAGTAAATTTCAATTTTTAGTTGCTTTTTTTAATTAAATAAATTATAATTATAAATAATGATAATAGTTATAGAAGGCAACTTGAAGGCAAAACTTATCCGCACCGGGTATTTAGAAGGATGTGTCATTTTTTAAACTACAATTATTTATTCTTATCCACAGTTAACTATTATGTATTTGCATATATCTCAAATATAGAAAATAATATTAAAATAACTCAAGTAACGTCAAACATGATTGCAACTTAACTTTACCTAAAATTCCTTGCATCATCTTTAATTGAAATTTTGTTCTTTAAATTAAATTGGCTAATTCTTAAGAAAAAAAATATGAACATTTGTTAAGTTCGTGAGAAATCTCTAGATTGGAGAGAAGAAAACTGCAAACATATGAGGGGAAATGAAAATATCTTCATTAGTTGGTCAAGTTGCACCTTGTGACTATATATACAAAATGACAGCTCATGTGTTTGTTGTGCTGTAACCAACTCCTACTAACTGTAACAGAATGTAACCAACTACTAAACGTAACTAACTACTAATCACATGGGTAAAATACTTAGATTGTTTGTGTATACATTCAAGGTACATCTACACATTTACTTAACTCCTTCACCCCTCCACCTTCAATCTCCATCTACACATTTACTTAACTCCTTCACCCCCCTCCAAGCTAGGAGCAATGAAGATGTTCTTCATGCCTAGCTTGGACAAAAAATGTGAGTGAGGACTTTTCCCAAGAGCCTTGGTGAACAAATCAGCAGGCTGATCAGCAGTGCATACATATTGAGCAGTAAGTAAACCATTCTGTATCTTCTCTCTTATAAAATGACAATCGATGTCTATGTGTTTGGTCCTTTCATGGAAAACAGGATTAGCAACAATTTGTAGTGCTGAAGTACAGTCAGAATAGAGAGGGACCAGAAGAGTAAGATCCACACCAAGCTCCTGAAATAAACCTGTGAGCCACGCTACTTTAGCAACTGTAGAGGCCATTGCTTTGTATTCAGCCTCAACAGAACTCCTAGAGACTGTCACCTGCTTCTTAGACCTCCAAGATATTTAAGATGAACCATATTGAACTAAGTAACCAGTTATGGACTTTCTGCTATTGATACAAGCTCCCCAATCAGCATCACAGAAAATATTAAGTGTAGACCCTCATACCGAGGACATAAATATACCTAAACCTGGTTCCTTCTTGACATATTTAACCAGTCTTAAAGCAGCCTCCATGTGTGATTGCTTAGGAGAATGCATAAGCTGGCTCAAACACTGCACACCAAATATAATGTATGGTCTAGTAGTAGTGAGATACAACCACCTTCCAATAAGCCTCTGAAAGACAGCTGGTTCTGTGAGTGGAGGATCAACCTGTATGGATGGTATGTATCGATCAAATTCAGTAGTAGTGAACTTTTTGTTCAATTCCATGGGTGTAGAAACAGGATTAGCACCAGATAATCCCATATCTGTAATAAGCTCAAGAGCATACTTTCTTTGGTGAAGCAATAAGCTCAAGAGCATACTTCCTTTGGTGAATGAGGCTGCCATCCTTGTTCCTGGCAAATTCCAAACCAAGGAAATACCTAAGCTCTCCAAGATCTTTGATTTTAAAAGAAATCTGCAAAGTATCTTTGGTATCCTGAACCATGAGTGGATCATTCCCAGTTATCAACAAATCATCAACATATATTAAGACAACCACTATCTTATCACCATCTTTCCAAGTAAACAAAGAGTAGTCTCTAGTACTTTAGGAAAACCTAAAGTGAGAAAAACAGTGGTGAGTTTAATGTTCCATTATCTTGAAACCTGTTTTAAATCATACAAAGATTTCAATAGTCTGCAAACTTGTTTCTTGGTTCCATCAGTACTGAAACCATCTGGTAGATGCATATAAACTTCTTCATAGAGATCACCCTGTAGAAAGGCATTATATACATTCATTTGATGAATTGACCATTTTTTTGCTGCTGCAATAGATATGACAGTCCTTACAGTTGCCATTTTAACTACAGGAGAAAATGTCTCTTGATAATCAAGACCGTCCTTCTGATTGTATCTTTGGCTACCGGTCTAGCCTTTAGCCTTTCCACTTTACCATCAACTTGGTATTTGATCTTGAACACCTACCTACAACCTATAGCCTTTTTACCTGCAGACAAGTCCACCCACTCCCAGGTCTTGTTATCCTCCAATGCTTGGATTTCTGACTGCATGGCTTGCACCCATCTAGGATCTTTAGCTGCCTCAACATAATAACTAGGCTCAACCTAAGTAGAAAATTTAGATAGAAAACTTTGATATATAGGTGATAAACCACTGTAGTTCATGATAGTGATGATGGAGTATAGACATCTAGTGGATGTGTCACACCCCTTTTTCGCCCGAAGAATCAAAGATCGAAGGATTTTTCTAATTAAAGTGACGGTTTTGAATAGGGATTATTTTAGTTATAGAGTCGCCACTTGAAATTGAGTTATGGTGTTTCAAGTCACCTTATTGAATCCCTAATCAAAAGAAAATGACTCTTTGTTGGTCTATGAAAACTGAAAATCGGGTAAGAAATTCTGTTGACCGAGGGGAAGGTGTGAAGCACCCCTCGAGTCCCGTGGTTCTAGCACGATCTCTTTTATTGACTTATCTTGACTTAAACTATTTTGATAAATACGTTAAAACATAAATTCACTCATTTTTATTATACTAAAACCTGTCTATTATCTTCTATTAAACAAATCAATGAAAATTAATTTTAGAAAAATATTTGTCAAGGTACATACATTATTGCATCATTGAAATTTTAAATGTCTCAGAAAGATGCATACGCTGCATTCTAAATTGAGACAAATATTTTAAACATGCCTAAAACTTGCCTAGCGTTAAAGGCGTAAGTTAATCTTGATATAAACTTGAGACAATTTTGTCTATCCAATTTTCACTGTTAGTCATCTAATTTCTTATACTTAATTAGCACAATAAAACTACAACAAAAAAATCTATTAAATAACAGGTTACAATCTAACTTATCGTGAATGAGAAAAGAATCAAATACTTTACACTTGATAATTTAAATGAAATTAAATAAATAGTACATAAACCCACCGAAGAGAAACAAGAATTATATTATCCAAAATTACATGTTACCTTTATCTTGAATGAATATATGTACTATATTTTTGTTCCCTTAATTAAAAATCAAATTAATTAAACCTTATTGAAAACTAGATCTTCATATTCTTTACCATCTTCATTAACTTCCACAAAGTTCGTCTTCCCAAGTCCCTCAGAATCACAGCCTTTAAAAGGAAATATATGTTCCATAAAAATAATATCTCTACTAGTGAAGAAAGTTCTTTTTCATATCATACAACCTGTATTCCTTTTGATGAGCACTATATCCCACAAAAACTGCTCGAACAACTCTAGGACTGAACTTGTCCTTCTAGGTGAAGTTGGTTGCAAAACACAGACAACCTAACACTCTCAGGTGGTTCAGGGATGGTGAGGTACCATACAAACTTTCAAAAGAGGATTTATTAGCCAACACAGTAGAAGGTATTCTATTTAGAATGTAAACTGCACCCAGAATGCACAAGCCCCAAAACTTATCAGGAAAACATCCTTGAAATTTAATTTCACTTGCAATTTCAAGTATGTGTCTATGTATTCTTTCCACCACACCATTTTGTTGTGGTGTGTATGGACAAGAACTCTCATGGACAACACCATAATTCTAGAAAAGGTCTTTGAAGTTAGAATTAAAAAATTCGGTCCATTGTTTGATTTAACTTTTTGTACTTTCTTACCAAATTGTGTTTCTACTTCAACAACGAAGTGTTTCAACAATGTAATTACATTAGATTTAAGCCTCATTACAAAAATCCAAGTCCATCTAGAATAGTCATCAACCACAGTAAAAAAATATCTCATTCCATCAAAAGTTTCCATCTTATAAGGTCCCCATACATCTAGGTGGAGTAACTGAAGTGGACGAGAAGAACTGCTAGTACTGTGTGAGAAAGGAAGTTTATTTTGTCTAGCAAGGGGGCATGTTTCACAATTATTCAAACTAAGAATATTGAAAGTAGGAATTTTTCTCAACACACTCATAGGAACATGATAGAATCTTTGATGCCAAGTAACTATACCAGTCGTATGTGTGACTACTAAACGGTTGTGTGAATTGGTATTCTTCTATGCTATTGGAGTATTCAGTATGTATAGACCTTCTGCTTCTTCACCAATCACCCTCATCTTCCCAGATGAGAGATCCTGAAACACGCAACATTTGGGATAGAATGTGACACAAAAGTTTAAATCCTTAGTCACTTGTGACACTAACATAAGGTTAAAATTAAACGTTGGAACACATAGAACTTGTCTAAGAACATCACCTCCTCCGACATGACAATTACCAATATGTGATACTTTGGTAGAATCCCCAGTAGGTAGTTGAACCTGACTTGCATTTTCTATTAAACCTTCACTTTGTAAGAGATCAGGATTACCTATCATGTGATGTGTTGCCCCTGTATCTACAATCCACTTCACAATAAAATCTTTGTTAGCAAAGAAACAGTTACCTGCCAGAGTGGCACTGACATTTGATTCTTCAGCAATGGATTTGTCAAGTATCTTGAGAAGTTGCTGATGTTTATCAGGTGTGAACATTGGCATAAGATGTTTCTCCTGTAAGTGCTGCATTCCATAATGAGAAGGTGCTTGAGGAACATAATGTTGAGAGACCTAGTTGTAGTGTTATTGCACATAGCCCTGCTGCTGGACATGACCATATTCATAGACAGTATTACCAGCAATAATCTTCCCTTTTTTACCTTTAAAATCTGATGGATAACCATGTAAAGTGAAGCAATTATCTATAACATGTCCAATCTTGTGACAATGATCACATTTTATCATTTTGAAACAATCATCTCTGAGATACCCTTTCATGTGACAGTAGTCACAAAATACATTGGGTAGGTAAGGTTTTTTTAATTGTGTGAGTTTTCTTTGGATCTGGAAGAGGTAAACATGGATGTAGGGATAAGATTCTCCTACAACATTCTACTTGTCCCAGCCACAATCTTCTAATTCTCATCCTGATTAATCATAGCATATGCCTGATTAATACTGGGGAGTTGTGGCATCAATAAAATTGGCTCCTAGCCTGACTGTATTGATTACTTAAACCCATAAAGAACTGCAACAAACATTGATACTGCAAATGGTCACTGAACTCTCTAGACTTAGGACAGTTACATGAAAGTGGAGGCATGATAGGATCCTTGAGTTTAGAATAGTATATTGAAACAGAGGATACACCTTGAACCAAAGTAAAAATCTCCTTATGTAATTGGTAGGTCCTAGAACTATTTACTTTGTTAAATCTCTCTTTTAGATCCTCCCATATGAGATGAGAATCAGAACAAAAAAGTATTCCACCCATCAAATCCTTACTAACATTACACATAATCCATGAAACAATAATGGCATTACATCGATGCCATAAATATTCGAAATCACCAGTATAATGATCTCGTTTTACAGTTCCATTGACAAAACCCAATTTATTTTTACCTAAAAGAGCTAATTGCATTGCTCAAATCCATAAGGTATAGTTATCAGTACCTGTAAGCATAATACCAACAGAAAGAGAACCTGGTGCATCTGAAGGATGCAAGTACAAATGATGTGATGATCAATAACAGTGGTGGCACTTGTGATGGTCTCAACTCCATTTCCAGTAGCTGCCATTACAGATAGAAGAAGAAAATTGTTGATCCTTCAAATTGAGTGGAAAAGAGTCATCAAATTGCTAGTGTAGGTTGAAGCTCCACAAATTCTTGAGATCACAATAAAAATTTTCAACGAAATCACAGGGAAAACAAAGATATAAAAGCATAAAAATAACCAAAAAGCACCGTAAATTGCAAAATTCACACGGAGAACACTCGATTCCTTCACCGCGTGTGAAGATTTCTGTATAAAATCATCAATTACATAGCTCTGATACCATGTTAAGTTTGTGAGAAATATCTAGATTGGAGAAAAATACTGCAAACATATGAGGAGAAATAAAAATAGCTTCATTAGTTGGTCAAGTTGCAACTTGTGACTATATATACAAAATGACAACTCATGTGCTTGTTGTGCTGTAACCAACTCCTACTAACTGTAACAGAATGTAACTAACTAACTACTAATCACATTGGTAAAATAATTAGATTGTTTGTATATACATTCAAGGTACATCTACACATATACTTAACTCCTTTACAACATTTTACAACCTGAACCTGGACTATTAAGGGATAAGGATGGAGGCAAGAAGTTGATGAATTTGGGATGCAATTTATTGAGATGGAGCAGATAATTAAGATCGTTGTTGAGAGTTTGAAGATCAAGGGATATATTTTTTAAATGTTCATTGTTGTTCTGTAAGCAAACAATGTTTGGATCCTTTCAGTGCCTTTTCATGAAATGACCTTCAATATAACAAATCAAAAGATTAACAAATGAAAATTTCACATGATTACACTTTCTTTATAGAGTTACACTGTTACACATTATGAAAAGATTATAAATTTTATATGAGAGGAAAAAACATTATATTATAAAATAAATACAAAATATCAATATCAAACTTAAAGAATGAGAGAACTTTAGTAATATTTTTATTTTACTACTTTGACATGTTTAAAAATTGTACAAAAGGACGGTTATTTATACATCACCATACTTACTCCTTAAGGTTGCTAAACTTGATGTCAAGTTGTCAAGTTGACAATTTGGCCAACTATTTAAGTATTCAAATTCAAATTGAACAAGTAACTTTGGTCTTTAAATCCAACTTGACTACTAACTATTATCTCTAATAAATGATATTTCACACATATACATGTCACATGACATCCATATTATATAAAACTCTCCCTTGGATGTCCATTAATAGATAATATGTCTCGTTAAATCCTTACTAGGAAAACCCGATGGAAAAAAGCCTAGTGAAGGAAAAATAGTACACACATCTTGTAATACGCCTTTAGTGTTGCCTCATTAAAAATCTTACCAGGAAAATCTGAATGGGACAAAACTTTAATTAAGAAAAAAAGACTACAACGCGTATTTTACTCCCCTTGATGGAACTTCAATTTAATGACTTAAATCTCCGTATTTCAATCTTATGCACCATCTTCTCGAAAGTTGTAGTTGATAGAGACTTGATCAATAAATGAACAATATAGTCACTTGAACAAATCTGTCATAGTTGATATCACCATTCTTCTAAAGCTCATGCATGTAGAAAAGTTTTGGCGAAATGTGCTTTATTTTATCTCCTTTTATAAATCCTCCCTTTAATTGCGCTATGTATGCTGCATTATCTTCATATAAAATCGTAGGCACTTTATCACATTCCAGACCAAATTTTTCTCGAATGATATGTATCATGGATCTCAACTACACACATTCTTGACTTGCTTTATGAATAGCAATTATCACAACATGATTTAAAGAAGTGACAGCTGTTGTATACTTCACCAAACGCCATGATGTAGTTATATCTCCATATATAAGTAAATAGCCTATCAGAGATTGAATTTCATGTGGATTAGATAAATACCTTTTCAATGTATGTTCATCAATGGACAAATATTTCATTTGTCAAACACTCCGAGTACACATCCAGTAACACACATTCTTAGTTGCCTCATTAAAAACCTTATCAGGAAAATCCTGTAGGATAAAATATCGGCTAAGGAAAAAAGAGTGCAATACGTATTATACTCGCATCGATTATAACATCACTTTACTCTTATAAATGATGCTCCACAATTCATAAGTGCACCAACTGCACTAAAATATGATACTTACTAATCATTTTTATGAGATCAAAATTGATCTGTTTTCAAGTTAAGCCATCTTATAATCATTGGGAAATTTAGTGGAATTGCTTTTAAATCCTTCAAGAATTTTCCTATAACTTTTGTCATCTAGCTAGACATGACAATAATTTATTATACATATTCAAGATTTTTAATATTGTTAGATTGAAATAAACCTCATTTCATCCATCAGAGGAGAACAATTCTCCTACAATAATGCTTGGAACTTTGTGAAATCTTTATACCCCAAGACACAAGTCATACTTTATATCTTATGAATTTTACTTTTTGCATAGTAAATCATTTATATCCCACTGACATTATACCTCTGTTATTTGACTTATCAGTTCAAATATTCACTTTTCAAGTGAACAAACTACTTGAATTACATACTCTTATTTGGTCAATAATTTATCTGTCCATATTTTTTGACAGATTTGTATTCAAGATCCTCGATATTATTTATAATATTGAGCGCTATATTATATCAAAGATATCATCGATGACTGTTTGATATCAGTTTCAATAAGACATAACTTATGAAAATCTCTTCATATTCATTACTATTCAGGTAACTGAATCTTTGCAAAGGTTTTATGAAGTGTTATGTCAGTGCTCTTTCAAAGCACTTGCCTCATTATCATGACTATCTTGATCATTTGCTCCTTTCCTTCTTCAAGGAGTTTTACCTTTGGAACCGATTAGTCTATGATTAGTCTATCACGCTTCAGGCGTGTCATAGACTGTGTCCTTTTATGAGCTTTTCATTAAATCATTTACAGTTGAATTATCATGTAGAGTCAGCAAGCACATCCGATAATTAGTTTGCAATATTTTGCAAATGAATTATCTCTTGAAATTTAAGTTCATATATATATATATATATATTTATGAGGATCTAGATAATTTATTTCATGCATAATTTTCAGCCGTTAATCATCTCTCTCCCTAATGTTAGGAAATCTAACATTTACCCCAATCTTATTTTCGGATCCATCTTTGTGCGTTGTGGTAGAGTAATTAAATCAGATACCCCACATTCAAATTTTCAGATGGAAATTATTTGGTTCCTGACCCTGAACCAATAGTGGAAAGGGGAGTCTTGTTGGCTTGATGCATACTAATACTGCTAGATTTTAAATGACACATCTCATTCAAGATTTCTTTTGAGAGATTTGTTCTCATAATCAATGATTTAGCTATAATTGAAGGTATGCAATTTATGCTAAACCAACCAGCATCATCAATACTATTTATAGTTCGAAACTGTGCTCTTAATTTAACAATTCGAGCAAATAACTTTGTAAAAATTAAATTGCAAGCTAATAGAAAAGCACATGTGACCATATCATAGATGCATCTATTAAGCTATATAATAGTAATCGACCCGCATGGTAGGCAAACGGAACCATATTCACCTTTTTATATTTTTCAAACTTTTAGGAAATACAATCCCAACCTTAGCTGGTACAATGATCAATTCATTGTGAGAACAAGTAGCACAATAGAATTCCCGAAGAACTTTCTATTTCTTCAATATATAACCACATAAATTCTCAATTATTTTTTCATCACATTGAACCGGGATGGTCAATCGTCATGCCAACTGATATTTATTTTAGTACACTTTTAATATACTATTGCATGTGATTCTGTCATCATGCTCATATTTGTATATTACAAATAGAAGAAAAAGGGCGGATAATCTATTACATAAATATTCATAACCCGCTTCAATTGTAGTAATATGAATATATAACAGTTTTTCATTATTTATAACCTCAATATAATTTATTTTTGTCCAATATCTTTGAAACTTAATAAGTTCTTTTGAGACTTACTACAATCTCAATATTATGAGCAATTTCATTTCCTCCGGGTAATAACATTTAAACTCTTTTGGAGCTTTCAATTAATTTGTGTACTACCACGTATTTCAGACATCATTCATATGGTGAACATCTCCTTCAAGGAGAAAATTATATAAGTACGGTCATAATCTTAAAACATTATATGTGCAAGACTTTTTTCTTTCTTATACCCTTTGGTAATCCATGATGAACATATAAAAATATTTATGGCTTACTAAAAGTACGCGATTAATAACTGCTTATGGCAAAATAAAATTTTCTTTATTTTTCTCAAACTTTCCATAGAGGTGAGATGTGTCATTTCTCCAACCATGCATGAGGATGTCCTTATTTATAATTTTATCACATCTTGGCACATTTACTTCAGGAATGGCCGAGCATCAACGATGCTTATCACTAGTTTCCTTCTCTTCAAGGAATGAACTATAATCACATGTACATGCTTCATAAATTTTCTCTAGAAGCTCATTCTCACGCCATGAAATTTATTATATTTACACGACAGACCTCAACATCATTTTGAAAGGTCAAGTGCACCATTACTTTATATTCCTTTATTTTGATGAAGGATTTAAAAAACTTATACCAAATTAGATCGCATGACAATTATGTACCCAATGAACTTTCATACCATGCCCATTAGTGACAAAAATTACCTTCATTAATATATGTTGTGTAATATTCAATGTGCACATCTTCAAAATGGCAAAATCGTTCATGTCAACTTATGAACTTATTTGTACTAGTAAACTCCAAGTTTATAGTGACATATGAGTTTTACTTAGTAAATTTCAAATTTACTAGAACATGAATAATTTTTCAAGTTTACTTTTTGGAGTATATTTTATAATATTTCTTTTCAATTATTCTACATCTTATGGAGGTGTTACTCCTATCACATTCACCACAGGAAATGGATCTATAGTTTTAATAATCAAAACTCTCATTCCCCAGGAATGAAATATGAAATATAATGATGTCTTAAGCCTATCAAATTATGATAGCTTAGAATTTCTTTCAAGATATTGCTTCTTCATGAGAAAATCGAGGCATACATTCTTCATGAGCAAATCGAGGCATACATATAATGTAACGAAAGGTTTGGTCCTTGTTATACCTATATTCATATTCATAAATTCAATCACATGTCATCTTTAAGACATATTATGCATTGCTACCACATTCACTTCAGGAAATGAAGCATATTCAATGGGAAATACTTCATAACTTTCACCAAAATTTTGTGACACGACCCAAACCAGGGCCTAGTCATGTCGGATGCCTCAAGTCCTACTGAGAATGGAGACCACCCCAATATCAAACCATAACCGCCCTGCAACCTATGTCGGATAAATTTCAAACATATAACAAGATAGAATAATTATAATTGAAAGACAATAATAAAATCCATAACCATAACCAACCAAGTATCCAACCAAGCATCCAACTGGTGTAACCCCAATACCAATACCAATGCCAAGGTTGAAACCAATACCGACACCATCCATGCCTATAGTAGTCACACAAAGCCTCTAACCGAAAACAAATAACATTCAATCTGGACATGCCCACGACCATAGCCAAAACCAAAGTCCAAGAAATAAAAAAAATTATGAAAAGACATCCATGGCATGAAATGGAGCCTTCCAGAGTATGGAAGCTCACCACTTCATTCTGACACAAGCTGTCCCCAAATCCAATCACAGAGCAGGAGGAGTAGTATGATCGATTCCTTTATCGCGTGGGGATACAACGCTCAAAGACGGATTAGCGGGTAAATGCTAGAATGTACTCAGGAATAAGAATAAAATAATGCCAATATTTAAAACTTAGTAAATAACCATATGCAATCACATAAATATATACTTATATACCATGCCGGAAAAGGGAACCGGGTTTAACTTGCATTTAAAATCATAACCTTAGCTGTGTAGCTTGACCGTCCTAAAATTACCCATGGGATATATGGGTCCAGTTTTACCCCCTGAACGGGCTCCAGTGCGTGTAGCTGCATGAACCAGAGATATCATAGGGGCCTGGGATTCTCGTGAACCCTTCACCCTCCATGATACATATATACAAGTATAACTTAGGAGATTTTTGTGTACCCCACAAGTATATGGTCACCATGACCAACCCTCATGTCGGTAAACATGAGTTTTCAGTGTCCGTCTATCAGACTCACACCTTCACGGTCAGCTATCACACCCCACCATTATTGCCTAATTAAAACCTTTATCACATAACCAAACCACCAATTCCAAAAGTTAATTACCAAGGCCTTATGAAGTGGTATCATCATACCGACTATAGCTTGCAAGCAATGTCATTAGCCAACACTTAGGGAATTCTCATATACCCCATAGACTCCATTATAAAGATCACTTGGAGGATTCCCGTGTACCCCATAAGATTTTTAAAACCAAAGACATGGACACCAAGGACTTTCTAAACCATTTAAAACCAACCAAACCAATTTAAGTTCCATTACCATATTATGCAATGCAAAGATTTCAATAAAAGTCAAACTATATGACAAAATCATTCTCATAGGCATTTTAACAAACATGTTGAGGGCATATAATTTCCAAAGCCAAAATCAAGAACCAATTAACCATTCCCATGAAACCACATGTTCAAACCAACATTATAACATAAAAAACCATAAATAGAACATGGGAAAATATTATCCAAACATTAGTAACCAAAACTCCCAACATATATTTCAAAACCAACATAAACCTATAATTATGCCATGAAAACCATTAAGTAAAACATATTTTTAGTTGAACTAACAATGAGGGAGGAGTAACATACCTTAGAAACCAGAGAATACAGAGAGAAACCACCTTTGAAAGCCTTAATTGACCACCTTGAGAAAACCCTAACCTCTTTTTGAACCAAGAGTTTGAGATAAATTTAAGAGTGTTTAGAGTGTGTTTGATTGAGAATAATCTGTAAATGAAGTCCCAAAAGTGTTTTAAGTCATGGGGTCAAAAGAGTTAAGAGGGAAAATGTCTAGAATACCCCCAATTTAAATTGTAAAAATTCTCGCAGAAGGGTACAGTTTGGACCCCTCACCCGTACCCAATCATACGAGTGGTATCATTCACTTGTGCCTTGATTAGAAATTTGGACATCACACACTGTCCATTATACGACTCCCCTTGCCCCACTCGTACCCATACCATAAGAATAGTACCCCCTTCAAGTTGTACCCAAAGCAAAAACACCTAGGCTAGACACTGGACAACATACAGTTTTACTATACTACTCGTACCCTGAACATACGACTCATCACCATTAAATGTAACCACAACAAAAACTTGACCACCAAGCACTGGACATCCTATGAGATGGGTCACCTGACCGTACCCTCACCATACGACTCGTATGGTGAGTTGTAACAAGAACAGTGATCTCAAAAGCTCAGGAAATTTTCAAGGGACAAAACCCAAGGTGTTTCATTTTGGATTAGTCATCATTATATTATCAATATGGTGCATTAATATTCAAACTCAACGTATTATCCATATAAAGGCGTCTTACGCCAAAAATTAATGGGACTTAAATTCAACTTCTTATAATCATGGTGCATCGAGACTCTTAACCTGATGTCTTACCCTCTTAATGGCATGAGATTAAATCCATCATCACACCCTCGGTCAATAACATATTAGGCCAAAGTATAATAAACTCAAACTTGAGCCTATAACAATATCACCACTTTGTGATTACCAATATTCTTTTCATACTTAATTAAAGAACACGAGTTAATAATATACTCATCTTATAATAAATAGTAGAAAGGAAAAATCCAAATCATGATGACCACATAGTTCTTGCAGTCTTGCCTTCTCTACTTTCTGATCCAATTTTCTTTTCTTAGCCTTCAAATTTTGAGACGGTAGAGTCTCGTGCTGATAACGTGTTATAAAATAAAGATAAAATATCAATATCAAACTTAAAAAAAGGAGAAAACTTTAGGAAAACTTTAGTAATACTTTTGTTTTACTACTTTAACATGTATAAAAATGTACAAAAGGATGGCTATTTATAGACCGCCAAACTTACTCCTTAAGGTTGCTAAACTTGTCATCAAGTTGGCAATTTGGCCTACTATTTAGGTATTCATATTCAAATTGAACAAGTAACTTTGATCTTCAAAACTAACTAGACTACTAACTATTATCTCTAATAAATGATATTTCACACACATACATGTCACATGATATCCACATTATATAACACATTAATTATATAACAGTTTGTCGTAGTTATGTTTGTAATTTATTTAATTACTTGACTACACGCTAATTAATATTTTCTTTTATTTTACATTAAGAAGTGTTTAATGTATTTTTGAATTGTCCTAATTTAAAATAAGACTCCTAATAAATTGTAAATTTTCTTCTATGGTTATATTAACTTATGCACATCCGGTGTATATACCAAGCCAATTCAAACAATTCATGTGTTTGAATTTAGAGATCATTTTACTTAATCATAATTAATTAATATGTATTTTATTTTATTAGATCACTTAATGATGATAAATTACATTAATTTGGTGTATAACACCAGGTGTGAGTAAGTTTTTTCCCAACATGGAATGTACTTTTATTCACTCCATAGGTCTGTTATTATATATTGCGGTAAAACCTAGTCCAGCTTTTTGGACTCACGTTTCACATGAAGGAGAAAGAATATTATTGTGGCCATGGGTAATTCTTACATTCCGCCGGAGCTCTTTTTTGAAATTCTAAAAATGTGAAAATTATTCAAAATAAACTTAGTAGACTGTTTATTAAAAGTTATAACAACACTTTTCATTAAATACTAGACTAAAGAAATAATTGCAACTTATAACAACTTTTTAGAAAAATCTGTTTTTCTTAAATATCCAAAAATCATATTTTTAATATTTAATGTTCATATTATTTCCTTATTTATAGCATGTAATCTTTATCACTTTTCATTAAATCTTTTGATAATTATAGCAAGTTATATTTTTGGTATCAATGATTTTTCTGTTATTTTAATAATTGAGTTTCAAAGTTTGTTCATAATTTAAGGAGTCAAATATGGTAAATATATTTTTTTACATTCATACTTGATTTTTGACTTTTTATTTACTTTAATAATTAACTTACTTTCTATACTATATCACGTTATACAGTGTTTCTTTACCGATAAAACTCTTCAGTCTTTACAATATTTTTTTTCATCGTCTTTTTCTCTCCTTTTGATTCTCATGCGTATGAAGTTGGGTTTTCCAACATTCACTCATTCGTTTGGGTTTCCCAACAGTCACTCATACACATGGATTAAGAGTTCTTCACTTTAGTTTGTATTTTTTTCTTGAAACATGTCAGAAAAATGCAAATTTAATTTTACTCCTAATAGAAAAAGCCCTAGATTAATACAAGAAAATAGTCTGATTGTTCTATATAGACCCTCGTTTGATTTGGGGTGTTTTACCCCTTTTTCATTATCAAAGAACAAGAAGAAGGTAATGAAAGGTGAGTCTATTTCGCATACTCAATGCGAAATTTTACCGGTCAAAATCGATTTTTCAAAAAATTCACCATCCTTGAAGCAGCCGCAACTCAACATAAAAAGCCATTTAGTGTCAAAAAAGGTTGTTGTTCCACAATATAAGATGGTTGATAAGAGAAAAGGTTGTTAAACAAGCTTCAAATTTTGATTTTGAAGATGAAATTTCCGCTCATTTAACGAAGAAATCAAAAGACGTGAATTTGTAGATCTGTATACACTTTGTATTTTTTTAAATAAAAAACGTGCAATCTCTAAATTTTCATGTAGACTTGGTGAAATAATATATGACCACGTAGAAATATGCCTTTCCTTTTCAGTTTCTATTGTAGGGGTGTCTGTGCACATTATTTTCACTTGGATTGGGAGTTGTTTAAATCACAAGTTTCTTATGCTAACAGTGAGGAATATTATGTATACCAATATAAATTTATTTTTTCAGATTTTCATTTGATATATGTTGTTCTCTAGCAAATTAATTCAGTAGATCAATTAGAGAAGTTGCAAGTTCATGAAATATATAAGTCAACTTAATTATTACTTGCACACGTTTTATCTTTGATAGTTTATATTATATAAATTATTATTAAGTTCATGTTAATATGTATATGTTTTGATCATCTTATATTATCTTTTTTCAACATTAATTATTGCATTCAAATTTATTATTACATATCATATTTGACATTATAAAGACAAATTGCACAAAGTAGATGAGTTTTTTCAGTCGTATTTTCATACATATTGTACCTTTTCATACTTATATATGTAATTTGTTTTCATTTGTAATTAAGTTTAGTTATTTTTCCGTTTAGAAAAGTTAATCTGTTGTAAAAACATAATTGGTAATCACAAGCATAGATTAACAACCCTCCACCATTTACTCATCTTTTTCATTCTTATCTAATTGGGATTTTTGGTTCTCCATTGACATACTCAATCGCAATAAATTTTTTTATTCTTCTACATCTTGTTGTGATAGATGTTCATGAACATACTTTATTAAAAAAAGTTATTATTCAACCAATAATTTCTTTTCCTTCATAAGAAATTCTCTTTTTTCTAATTTTACTTTTGTTGTTTTAAAAAATATGGTATAAGAAGTATTGTCAATTTCTTCATTAAATACTCATTGTATATAACAATAAAAGATATGTCAATGGATATTAGAGAAAAAATATTGAACAATCAGTTTGTGTTGGTAACAACATAAATGAGGATTTGAATGTAGATCAGAATCTCTCATAAGAATAATATAGTGAAAATTATCTTGTATATACTTATTAAATTATTTCGTGTATGAATGCTATATAAAATCAGTATGAAATAAGTATAATGATTGTAGAAGTAGACATGTAAATTAGTGTAACTTATCGTTCGGTTCTTTCCTTCCCTATTAGCGGATAAAGAATACTTTATAGTAAAAAAACAACCTAGAATTTCTTTCGAGAAAATTCAAAGTTTTTTTTATCAAATTGGGAAGCTTGAATGTCTGAGAGATACCTGGATTTCCCCTGCAATAGGATGTATGATGCTACCAAGAAGTCCGGATGTATGATGCTACCAAGAAGTAGTGGACTGGATAGGAATGCTGAGCAGGTACACTAAAAGCAAAGATCTGATAACACAAAATTTGTTTCTCACCAATGCCTCTCAACATTCTTTGGAACCTGAGAATATGATGTTTGGCCATGAAAAAGAATTCGACATGATGCAGGATCAACTTACCAGGGAAGAGAGTCACTTAGAAGTTGTCTTAATTGTAGGGATGGGGGCATCAGTAAGACAACTTTGGCTTGTCGATGCCTTCTATACCTACAATTGAGATGATTTCCAGTTCACTTTTTCCTTTAGAAGGTTGATCCTGCATCATCTCAAATTCGTTATCAAGGCCAACCATCATATTCTCGGGCTTTAAGGCAAGTTGAGATTTATTAGCAATGGACAAATTTTGTGCTTTCAAATTTTTGCTGTTGGTATACCTTTTCATCATGGAATCAATGTGTCCTGCTGCTTGTTTCAAGAAGGAATGAATTTGCCAAGAATCTATTTGTGTTGTGTCACTATGTTCTGGCACTGTTGATGTTAGTTGTATTAGTTGCATAGTTATTTCATAGGTCTGCTGCAGTTTATATTTATGGCTGTATTTTTGCTTAATGTTCGAAAGATATTCTGGTAAATAACATTGTTGATTTAGGTATAATTGCCATGTGAAAGTGTAACGCCCCAAATCTAGTACCCAGAACGCTACACGGTTCTCATGACCCCGAAAGACCATAAGCTAACCCATGACTGATATCTGTACCTAAACACTGCATAATATACCGTATAAATATGGAAATAAAGACTGTAAGACCATAAGGTTCAAAACTGATAAAATAATCTTTGAATGATATGGTATCACAATACCAAAACAAAACCTGAAATAAACTGTCTGAACATGATAGTCTGAAAAGCCTCTAACTGACTAAACTGTCTGAATAAGGAGTTGATGGGACATGTCCCCAACTAACTCCAACTACTAAAATAAATTAATTAGTGAGATAATAAAGTAATGGTCATGTCCTTGAAGGATGAGGACTCACTGCTAACTCTGACTACTGAGACTGGAATACTACTGATGCTCTAGAGCTCGTACTTCTGAACCTATGGTATAAAACACCATAGCGCAAATGCATCAGTACGTTTGAAAGTAATGGTATGCATGTGAGGTAGGCTGAATGCAAAAAGGTTCACATGCATGAACTACACTAACTGACTGCATAACATGAATGTGAGAATACATGCATGACTACATAATAGCTATAACTGAGTTGATGATAACATGATTACTGAGTATGAGTATTAATAACATGAGATACTAATATCTGTATAACTGAAATAACTGTATCTGACAGTCTAGGTTCTAATGGAACTAGTTGAGTTTCGTACTGTTCTAAGTTGACTGTATCTGACAATCCTGAATCCTATAGAACTATCTGAGTTTTATTACTGAGACTGAATGACTTTATCTGACAGTTTTGATTCTATACTAAAACTGTGGGAAGTAGTCATCTAACCGACATGCCCCAATTAAAGCAATATAGCTGAGTTGGGGTCCAATCTATAACCCCAATTGGAAGGGTGTCAATACCGCACTACTGGTAAGGACAAGATGTGGGTGACCCTTATCTGATAGTGTCCCCAAAAGAGAACGGGGGGAATTTCATCTGACAGTGTTTATCCACCTCATCAATCCTCATCTGACAGTGTTGATGTCCCAATCTATGCTGGCTAGATAGTTTTGGAACACAAGGATGACTTCTAAGAATCACACCCCCATCTGACAGTGTGTGTTCCCATCCTTGGGTTTACTCGGTGCTAATTCCTACTCCCATCTGAATAGATATTGAACATGGATTACTGAACTGAACTGGACTGAATTAACTGATTTCCATTGACTGACGGAATACTACTGAGATTACTGAATTTCTGAGATTACTGAGTTTACTAAGTTTTCCTGAGTCACATGATTGACTGAATTTCTATGAACATGGCTCGACTGAGAGTATCTTGAAAACATGACACTGGCTCTAGGCACACAACTAAATTGTCGGGTACAAGTACCCCCAGGACTCGATAGCATGAAACTGACAAAGCATGACTTTCTTGAATACATGACCAACATCACAATCCATAATACAATAAGTTGGAGATTTCATAAAGTAGAAGTTCTAAGGAACTACAAGGGTAACACATGAATCCATAATTCACTGACTAAGACATTTCATCAAATATTTGACATGCATAAACTTGTACATGAATGGGAATTTCATATTATCATACTAGTATGAAACTTTTCCTTCACATAGGCATTTAATCGAACACATGGGGAGCATATTTTGGTTATACAATCATCAACACATGTAATAATCATGGATACATCCATCAACGTGTAAATTTAAGGGTTTATCATGATTATTATGCAAATCATCACATCCTAGGGTCAATCCTTGGAATATGTAATTTCAAACATGAATCAAAACCTCACAACATCATGAACAAGAATTTCAATTCATTTTAAATCATGAACATTCATAAATACACAAATCTTGGATTTTGAAAATAGATTCTTGAGCTTCATGGGTGAAAGGGATCCATGAATCAACAGATGACATACCTGGGTTGTGAGTTTCTTGAAGTTCCTAGACTTGAAGAACTTGGAATCTCTTAGTTTCTTGAAGAATAATTTGGATCTTGTTCTTGGGGATTATCTTTGAGAGAAAACCCTAATTTGATGTTGTAGATGAATAATGAACTTATAAGCCTTGGTCTAATATAATTAGGGGCTTAAATGGGTGGAAAAGACCCAAATAACCTTTTAAAAATAACTTTAAAATAACTGAATGAACTATGCAACGGTGGGTCGACGGTCCTTTGGTCCTGACCATCACACCTGGGCAAAATAGGGGTTCACTGCCTCTGCTGCGACAATTTGGGCGATGGTCCATCGCTAGCTCGACGGTTTGTCGGCCTGAGCCGTAACCCTTAGGCAGAAGGTGGTCTCACTACCTCCGCTGTGATGGTTTGGGTGATGGTCCGTCGCTAGCTCGACGGTCCGTCGATCCTTATCGTCGCACCTGGGCAGTTTTGACTGCTTTCTGTAAAACAACTATAACTTTCTACCCCGATACTGGATTTGGACAAAATTGGTATCGTTGGAAAGATAATTTAATTTTCCACATGATAAAAGTGAAAATCTTACAAATTCCATGTATATAAAAGTGGATTCATATTTCAAAGTTAGTTTCTAACTAACTTGGGATGATTTCAAGCTAGGTAGAAGTACGGGGTATTACAGAAAGCTTATTGCTAGGTTTTATTTTTTAAACAAAAATAACTTTGAAAATTTAATACTCCCAGTTAAAATTAATGATCATCAAGCAACGACTTTTCTTTTTCCAACCCCGCATCTGATTAGCCATAATAGTAACAAGTAAAAGCTTCTGAACATTCAAAAGGGAAGTCCATGGAAATGGAACTGCTAAATTGCACATTGGCACCTATTATATGATATACAATATGTACAGGATAGACAATAGATAACAGTTTATATACAATTATACTACAAGCTTTAGCCTTAGCACACATAATCAGGAATCACAAATACAAGGAACAATTAATAAGAAGTAGACGCAAGGACAAAGACGTCTTACTAGCGTAATGAATTTGAACCTCAATAGAACTTGCATAGTTGTCTTCCATGTCCTGTTGAATCTACTTGGCTGAATTGCCAATAGACGGGGAACAAAGACATATATCGATTAATGAGTGGTTATATCAGCAAAATCTTGAGGGATTGAGTCCAAATAAAAGAAACCTTCAAGAAATAGTTGTTTGAGGCACGAAAAGTGATCACTGTCACACCCTTTTTTCACTCCAAAAATATTAATTTTAAGTTCGAAAAGGTTTTATTATTAAATGACAAACGTTAAGAATTTGTTTCGAAAAAGATTATTTATATTCAAAACTCAGAGTCGCCACTTGGCATAAATTGGGTGTGCCAAGTCACCCTTGAATATTCTTTTTCAACACGGTTTTGACTCTATAAAATTGATCCACGAACAGAGATTCCAACTAAGGAATTCTGTTGACCGAGAGAAAGGTGTTAGGCACCCCTCGATCCCGTGGTTCGACCACCGTCGTTTGGTGGAGCATATCGGCTAATTTGACACTTCAAATGTATAAATCACATAAAGCATGCAAAACAATCAATCAGGCAATATAAACAAAACAATCCAAAATTTAGTGTTCAGTCTAATTATACAGTCCCGAAATAATAAAAAAAATGCGGAAATATAAACCTACTCTATTCTAGGCTAATCCTAACTACGCTCCATTTCTTTCTCCACCCGTCGTTCCAGGACTTGATCGTGAGTCATCTTTAAGTACATGATACTTCGGGACATTCCCCGAATAAATCAATACAAATCCCTCGGGGCATTCCCCAACCAAATGAATACAATAGATCCCAATGCATAAGTCAAAACCACTCCACAAATATTTCATCATTCAACAATCATGGATCCTAAACTTTGCTTATCCAACCTACCTTTTGCCTACGCTTTTAACGGTCTTATCATGATACTATCGAATTCATCAACATTAATGAATCAAAACGGCAATATTCACTTTCTTAACTCTCAATTCCCGTCGCAAATTCCCTTTTACTACATAATTTCCACAATTCTCAATCATTCTTTATTAGTGAAATCAAACAATAACTTAACATCACTCAAATTTGATCATCGAATTCATAAACATCAACAAAATCAAACAATAATAAACAACAAATACATAATCATAGCCAATTCAACAAATCAAGATAAAGAAAATAGGATGGGTTCAAGAAATGGACCTCAATAGAAACTTATTTTCATCGATAATAAAGAAAATCTGCAACCAAAGTCCTCTGACGGGAACCTCCACAGCTACAAACTTGGTATAAAAAAATAATAATCGGACTTCTCTAAAACAGTGGGAAGGAAATTCTTCATATGAAATTCAGATCATGGACGTTAATCCAATTTGACTTCGAAAACCCAAAGACCCGTTATCAACAACGAAGCACGTCAATAAGATGAACCCAACCCAACAACACAACGAGAAACCAAAAACCCAGAAACCCAGTAGCCCTAAGCTCCGACGAACTACGAAAGGGAGGAAACTGACGAGCAGGCGGATTCTGGCACATTTTCGATCGGAGATGGCAAATTGAAGACGATTTCGATGAGTCTATCATTGGAACAGTAAACCACTCCCAAAACCCTGTATTCTCTCTCTCTCCATGACTCTTTCTCTCTCTTCATAACTCTCTCTCTCTCTCAATCACTCTATTTCTGTGTGTAGTGTGTGATTTATGGTTCTTGTGTGTGCTACTGTGTGCGTGTATGTGAATATGGTGATGGAAAGTGCATTTTTCGATTGTCCATGAGTGTGTGTGTGTAATTTTTTGAGAGAGATGTATGGAGTTTTCATCTTTAGAGAGTGACGATGGGGGGTCACGTGGGTAGGTAGGGTAAGAGGGTATTAGGTGGTGATGTGTCCTCTTTTAATTGGAGAGGTTGTTGGGATGTTTAAAAGAAGACAAAATTTGTTAGGATTTGTTAAATGGGATAAAGATAAAAATAAATAAATAAAAAAATAAATAAAATGATGAGGTGATTATTTATTGTGTTTTTCTTGTGGAAAAATTACCACGCGGATAGGATACATGGTAAGACGGGGTAAAATGGTAAAACTGCTTTCGAAGAGACACAAAATTAGGTGTCTACATCATGCCCTCTTTGAATGTAAACACGAAGTATTTTCAGACAAAGAAGTAGACACGAGACAAAAGTTTGTCTCGACCATTATTCTAAAGAAATAGAAGGAAGAAGGACAACCTACCCATCCCAAGTTATGTAGGGATCAAGTTCCCTGTGGTTCAAGGACTGAAAAAGAAGGGCTGTACTGAGTTGGAGTGTCGAGTGAGGCCCTGTCAAGATTCTGGTCCGCGGCTCTGTCATTTCATCAAAAATGAAAATTACAAGTTAAATATAAATGAAATTACAAAATCCTATCTATGTAGCTTCTTTTGGACTCATGACTTGAGTTTCATCACCCTATTCTTCAGGCGGGCTCCTGACTTTGCAATTTCTTCAACTTGTTGCCTGACTTTGAGTTTCTTCGCCTTGTTCTCTAGGTGGGCTCCTGACTTGCTATTTTTTAATCTGTTGACTTTCAATTTCTTCACATTGTTGCTTGAATTTTAACCTTTTCACCATGTTGCTTGACTTTCAACTTCTTCACCATGTTGCTTGACTTTTTATTTATTCGCCCTGTTCTTCAGGCGGGCTCCTGAAATCACATCAAAACTAAAAAGAAAATTATCCCAAACAAAGATTATTATAAAGAGATTTCATTTGCCAGAAAGGTGAAGTCCAAACATAAGAATTAAATTTTACCCTACTTTACCATTAGAAAACTTTTGCTAATGTCAGATCTAATCATAACTATTTGCATGTTGCAACGATGAATCAAGACGCTGACCAAGAAATGCATCTCTTGAGAGTAAAATTGATTGATCAAGACTAGGAAGTGCGTTTCCCAAGAATTAAAATGAGAAATTCTGACTAGAAAGTACGTCTTCTAGAGATACAAGTTTAAGTTAAAAAGTGTGCCACCTGACAAATGAAAACTAGCAAGGAAGTGCATCTCTTAAGGGTTAAGTGCAATAACTCGACTAGAAAGTGCATTTTATAGAAATCCAGGGGACTGACTCAACTAGGAAATACATCTACTAGGAATCAAGGGGACTGAATCAACTAGGAAGTATATCTACTAGGAATCAAGACTTAAGTTAGGAAGTGTATTACCTAAAAAGTAAAATTTGAATTACCCAATCAAGGAAGTGTGTCTCCTTACCAATATTTCTTGAATTATCAAAACAAGGGAGTGCGTCTCCTTACCAATGCAGCTTGAATTACCTAAACAAGGAAGTGCGTCTCCCTACAAATGTTGCTTGAATTGCCCAAACAAGGAAATGTGTCTCCTTACAAATACCGCTTGAATTACCAAATAAAGAAGTGCGTCCCCTTACAAATATCGCTTGAATTACCAAAAAAGAAAGTGCATTTCCTTAAAATGTTGCTTGAATTACCAAACAAGGAAGTGCGTTTCCTTACAAATGTTGCTTGAATTACCAAACAAGGAAATACGTCTCTTTACAAATGTTGCTTGAATTGCCTAAACAAGGAAGTGTGTCTCCTTACAAATGTTTCTTGAATTACCCAAACAAGGAGGTGCGTCTCCTTAAAAATACCGCTTGAATTACCAAACAAGGAAGTGTGTCTCCTTACAAATACCGCTTGAATTATCAAACAAGAAAGTGCATCTCCTTACAAATATTGCTTGAATTGCCTAAACAAGGAAGTGTGTCTCCTTACAAATGTTGCTTGAATTGACCAAACAAGGAAGTGCATCTCCTTAAAAATACCGCTTGAATTACCAAACAAGGAAGTGCGTCTCCTTACAAATACCGCTTGAATTACCAAACAAGAAAGTGCGTCTCCTTGAAAATATTGCTTGAATTGCCCCAAAAAGGAAGTGCGTCTCCTTACAAATGTTGCTTGAATTACCCAAACAAGGAAGTGCGTCTCCTTACAAATACCGCTTGAATCACCAAACAAGGAAGTGCGTCTCCATACAAATGTTGTTTGAATTACCAAATAAGGAAATGCGTCTCCTTACAAATGTCGCTTGAATTACCAAACAAGAAAGAGAGTTTCCTCACAAATATTGCTGGAATTACCCAAACAAGGAAGTACGTCTCCTTACAAATATTGCTGGAATTACCCAAACAAGAAAGTGCGTCTCCTTACAAATGTCACTTGAATTACCCAAAAAAGGAAGTGCATCTCCTTACAAATGTCTCTTGAATTATCCAAACAAGGAAGTGTGTCTCCTAGAGATATTGGTTGATGAGTTTTACCATGGTTTTGATTATCAAGCCTATGCAACAATATTGTCTCCTGCATTTGTGGAAGTGAGGCATTGCAACTTTTGATGTTTAGGCTTTGAAATCCTTGATTCGAAGGAAACATGTATTCCTGTTTCATACAAAGAAAACTTGTTAGTTTTAAAACATGGTGGTTGGTTTGTGGCTTTGGCTTTTGTGGCAATCACTCTTTCCCCTATCATATTAATCTTGTTTTCAACCATTAGCATATGTCATTGACTCGCTGCATCATTGATCCAAATTCAAATTATTAAGAGTGACTCTGAAACAGATACAATATCTCTGCTTTGTCATGCTTTTCAGATAAACTCTTTGAACCTTGGTATTTCCATGAGTTCCCAGACTTGTCGGTTGACAAAACTTTTTGCATGCCTTATTTCGGCTCAGAATCATGTCTCTTTCATGTGTTGGCCTTTTGTCTTGCTTTGCACAATTGAAGAAGCTGGTAGCCAATTTTGAAATCTTTTTTGACTTGTTTTGACATGGACTTGACTCAAAGACAAGAGAAAAAAATGATAATGATTTTATTTGGACAACTGACTAAAGAAAATAAAATTAAAATAAAGAGAAGAAAGAAAAGACAATGAATGTCCCCATTTGAAATAAAGAGATAAAAGATTTATCTAGAAATGACAGTCAACTCTAATGATTATGCCATGTATTTTGGATCAAGCTGCCTGATCTTTCCATCCAAACTTTTTACCAATTATTGTTGAGTTAATGGCTCTGAAGCTAAGTTACTTGCTTGAACCCATTGCATTCGAAGAGCTTATTCGGCTAGTGACACATTGAAGGATTTTTGCCAACAAGCCTCTCTCATTTTTCTCTCAACTCACCATCGCCTTATGGCGCCCGTGAGGGTTTTCTCCAATAAGACTCTCTCATTTTTATCTATCTCAACTTACCATTGCCTTATGGTACCCGTAAGGGTTTTTACCAATAAGACTCTCTCATTTTTATTTTTCTCCTGACTTCTTATGCTGAGGAAGACGAGTAGTTCCTAAAATGTGTCATCACATCCATTACATGCTTAGCCTTAACATTCTCAAAGATTGATCCGAAGGTCTTTCTTTGGTTGTAACTTGGCTTTTGAATAGAGTTAGAAAGAAAGAATGACATGGGGCCCAAACGACACTTGAAGTGGGGTGGGACTTACAACTTTTGGAATTGACTCAAACAATGAGGATCAACTCATGCCCCAGTTTCTTTTAACTGGGCAATTCTAAAATTGTTTATTTAGTTGTACTGAGCCCAGAGTAGGGCAGCCTACATATCTCACCCCCGAGAGAGGAGAATCAGGTCACGCGTAGTTCTGGCAGCTTGTTCTTTTGATTGATTATGATTTTTTCTCTTTTATTGAATCTTTTCTCTTTGAAATTTTCTGACTTTATTTTTCTCGACACTCTTCTCTTTTCTTTCTTTTTGGGCATATTTTTTTTCTTTCTTTTTTTTAAAACTCTATTGTTTTGCTCGATACTTTTCTTTTGAGCTTTTCTGACTCTATCTTGATTTTGAAAGAGGGGTATGAAAGAAAATAAGACTAGATCTCAAATGGGGTAAACAAAGGATGACACGATGTTTAGATAGCAGAATGAAATTCCTTCATTATATCAATTTTTGAAAATGCAAGTACATATCATGCAATATGAAAGTGAGAGATGAAGATCATTTGTGACATCTTTTTAAGCATTAACTTTGACTGAGTCTGTGCATCACTACTTCTTCTGCGCTTTTCCAGCATACAACTTCACTTTTATTGTACATTCCTCATATTGAATGACTCATGATTTTATGGAGATGATTTCTTTCTGTTCACACAACCACTATTTGACCTAATTGAGCTATGTCTTTCGATTGATGACCAAGTTGTGATTCTCAAAATAAGAGCCTTAGTTTTCAAAGAAGGCTTCAACTTGTCATCAAATGTCTCAACACTCTACCTATTTTCTCAGATGCTCTCTTTTCTAACTTTAACCCTCTGATTCAATTTTCATGCTTAAACTGGATTTCAAGATCTGGCTGAAAATTCCTCTAGCATGTCATATCACTATAATAAACATAAAATGTTCTATGTAAAGAAAACAAACAAACAACACATATTTAAAACACAAAGAAAAATAGGACACTTCATTTAGTTGAAACAAAAGATAGAAGGGTTTGAACATAAACAACAAAAGAACAAAACGAGATAGATCCTAAACTACAACCAATAATTTGGACAACAAAAAATAAAATAAAACAAGCTACCAGACCTCTTCCTAGTAGGGAGAGGGGTGACTTCTCAATTGCTCAGCCTGACATCTTAGCCATTGATTTGCATATCAGTATTACTATAGCTTTCCTCACTGTCAATGTTCTGCACCATAATTGATTTATATTGAATCATCTTTTCAATTTCTCTTTTCAAAGCATAAAAATCTTCAATACTGTGACCCTGAACATCAGAATGATATGCACATCGTACATTAGGATCAAAACTTCTTGAATGTGGGTGAGGAGTATACCCAAGGAGAAGAGTGATCATGCCCTGCTGTACCAATCTCTGGAATAAACTTGTATACGACTCTCCAATTGGTGTGAAGCTATCCCTCGACTTCTGCCTCATTTCATTGTTTGGCTTGGACCAAAAATTTGTCCTAGAAGGGCTTTCGTATGTTTGTGGAGTTTGAGGATGACTCTGAAGAGTTGGTACACGCCATTGTGGGTAAGAAGGGAATTCACCATAAGGTCGTGCATTGTATATTAGATATGGAGGTGGGGGAATAAAGTATAATGAATTTTGGGAAAGATTCTGTGGAGCTTGGGCACAAACTTGGGTTTGAGCCTGTGGGTAATGGTGGTGTGGTCCTCTTGCCCGTTCCTGTTGTCCAACTATAATCACAGATGCATATTCCTCACACTTCTTCCCTCCAACACTTCCTGAACCTTTTTGAATTGCTTGAGTAGTCGCTTTCAATGTTGCAAAACTCACAATGCGACCGGTCTTAATTCCATTCTCTACCATCTCTCCCATTTTGAGGACCTCAATAAATGGCTTGCCTAATATAGGTAACAAATGTAGATAATATGTTTCATCCTATGCTTGAATAAATGCCTCCACTATCTTACTTTCTTTCATTGGCAGTTTCACCCTAGCAGCTTGTTCACGCCATCTAATCGCATACTCTCTGAAAGTTTCAATACTTTTTTTCTTCAAATTAGTTAGGGACTTCTCATCAGGAGTCAACTCCATATTGTTGCACGAATTCATTAGACATGCCATCCCAATTATTCCACTTGTCGATGTCTTGGTCAATAAACCATTCTGAAGCTAGGACTGAAAGACTCTCATCAAAATATGCCATGAGTAATTCTTCCTTCCATCTAGCGCCCCTTAGTTGGTTGCAATAGCATCTCAAATGTGCTACAGGATCGCCATGGCCATCATACTTCTCAAACTTCGGCATTTTAAAACCAAGAGAAAGATGAACATCTGGAAACATGCACAGATCTTTATATGAGACATTTTTGTACCCCCCAAGTCCTTGCAAGTTTTTCATAGTCAGTTCTAAACTTCTTAATTTTCTGGTTATTTTCTCTTGTTCTTCTATCGTAACAAGCTTCTCATTGTTAAGAGGAACTTCAGGCAGTTGAGTCTTGCCCTAAGGACCAGTCAACTTAAATGTGGGCTCGGGATCATAATGCTGATCACTAGAAATATTCAATACAGGGTCGCTTGTAGAGTAGGAATCACAACCGTTGGATTGACATTAAAAGTAAGAGTTTCAAAAGGGGGTTGCGCCGCAAAAACATGAACAACAGGTGGAGTCGAGTATGTGGTAGTTTTGTGTTGAGGAGTGAGGAAATGAATATTGGAAGTGTTTGGATATTGCTGCCCTGGAGCAGGTCCTGATGCATGTTGTGGTGTGTCAACATAAATAGGAAACTGTGTATGAGACACTAGAGGCAAGCTAGAAAGATATTCAAGATTATCAGCGGGAAATGGAGGAGGAGGCAACCAATTATCCCAAGCTCGATGCATTTCTATCATTTGTTGCCTTAATTTCCGAATCTCTTCATTAGCTCCTAAATTCTCATTGCCTGAACTCCCTATCTGATCAGTGACAACAAAATCGGTATCCTTGTTGGTCATAACTTTCTCTGTGACTTGGTGCACTATAGAGGACCAGCCAAAATTCCACAAATCAACCACCTTAAACTAACTGAACAAGAGATAGCAAATGCGTTAGAATTCAACACTTTTTTTTTCAAAACCTTTTTTTTTGAAAAGGTCACCGAACCCAAGAGGGTCGCCTACGCATCTCACCCCCGAAAGAGGAGAATCAGGTGTGCGTAGTTCATGAAGTCTTGCCAAAATGGCCAATTAATTCTTTTTCCTTTTTTTTTTTTCAGAAACTTCAAAAATAACAAATTGTCAAAAGAATTGACGAAAATCTTTTTGCATTTTTCAGGTTTAAACTCCCTAAACAAAACGAAACCTATGATTACCAAAAAAAAATCTTTTTGGGTTTTCAATTTTTGAATTTCATACGAAAATGAGACTTGAAGCTATTAACAAAAAATCTTTTTGTGATTTTCTTTTAAAGATGTATAGGAAACACCTACTTTAAAGGAAGAGTGAAGAAAATCTTTTTTTGAATTTTTCAAATAAGATTTCCGAACTCACAATAGGCTGCCTATGTATCTCACTCCTGAGAGAGGAGAATCACGGGTGCGTAGTTCATCCAGATTGGACAATTAAGGATTAAATAACAAACTGAACCCAGAATTGAAAGACACGACTGAAGACAAACGACGAACAATGTCAATAAAATCTTTTTATTTTATTTTATTAGATACTTCATTTAAAAATGACACCAATAACTATGAAAAGAAAATATTTTGGTATTTTTATTTTATGAAATATACAAAACTTCTACAAATTTTTCATTTTTCTTTTATAAAAAGCTCTTAAAAATCTTTTGAAATTTTTTGAATTATGAATGCATGCTAAACAAGACAAAGGGAAAATATTTTTAATATTTTTTTTTCTGAGTAAATGAATGCAAAAGGTAAAAAATCTTTTTGAATTTTTGGATTGGGAAAAACAAAAGCCATAAGAAACTCTAAAACTACAAAACTCTCTTTTTGACTCACTTTCTTTTCTTTTTTCTTTCCCTTTTTTTTCAATAATTTCTCGCCTACACACTTTACTTCTAACACATGCTTTTGCCAAAATCAGTCTGTCAAATGACCACGTTACCGTCAAAGATACAATATTTAGCACGTAAGGATGCTTTAGAGGTGAGTCTCCTACAAAGGACCACATGGGTCCCGCTAGGTCTCAATATGATGCAGATAAGCATGACCTAAAGGCTGACCTACGTTGGGATCCACTAACAAGGCTGTTCGGGGGAGCGTATGGTCGATAGTGGATTGCTTTAGCTGTCCACCTACTCCATACAACCCAACGACTCCCCCTTCTAAAATAAGGGTGACTTAACTACAGGTCATGTACACACATGTACTATGGACTTGTTGCAGAAAGAAAGACTCAGGTTATGCACATAATACCAGATATAAAGAGGTAACACATAAAGTAAAAACTGTAAATAAAGAGCACATAGGCACTCAACAATGAGAAACAATAACACAAAACAACACAAGCAAAATGTCTATACACCTATAGTGCCAAACTAAGCCGATACAACTCCAAAATAAGCTAGAATTCTGAAAAATCTCCAACAAAGTCGCCAGAGCTGTCACACCCCCTTTTCACTCCAAAAAGATTAATTTTAAGTTCGAAAGGGTTTTATTATTAAGTGACAAAAGATGATAATTTGTTTCGAAAAAGATTATTTATATTCAAAACTCAGAGTCGCCACTTGGCATAAATCGAGTGTACCAAGTCACCCTTGGATATTTTTTTTCAACACAATTTTGACTCTATAAAACTGATCCACGAATAGAGATTCCAACTAAGGAATTCTGTTGATCGAGGGGAAGGTGTTAGGCACCCCTCGATCCCGTGGTTCGACCATGGTCGCTTGGTGGAGCATAGTGGATAATTTGACACTACAAATGTATAAACCACCCAAAGCATGCAAAATAATCAATCAAGCAAAACAAACAAAATAATCTAAAATTTAGTGTTCAGTCCAATTACACAGTCCCAAAATAATAAAAAAAATACGGAAATATAAACCTACTCTATTCTAGGCTAATCCTAAAGATGCTCCATTGCTTTCTCTACCCGACGTTTCGGGCCTTGATTGTGAGTCATATTCAAGTACATGATACTTCGGGGCATTTCTCGAATAAATCAATACAAATTCCTCGGGGCATTCCCCGGCCAAATGAATACAATAGATCCCAATGCATAAATCAAAACCACTACACAAATATTTCATCATTCAACAATCATGGATCCTAAACTTTGCTTACCCAACCTACCTTTTGCTACGCTTTTAACGGTCTTATCATGATACTACCAAATTCATCAACATTAATGAATCAAAACGACAATATTCACTTTCTCAACCTTCAATTCCTGCCCCAAATTCCCTTTTACTACATAATTTCCTCAATTCTCAATCATTCTTTATTAACGAAATCAAACAACTCAACATCACTTAAATTTGATCATCGAATTCATAAACATCAACAAAATCAAACAATAATAAATAACAAATACATAATCATAGCCAATTCAACAAATCAAGATAAAGAAAAGAGGATGAGTTCAAGAAATGGACCTTAATAGAAACTTGTTTTCGTCGATAATAAAGAAAATCCACAACCAAAATCCTCTGACGGGAACCTCCACAGCGACGAACTAAAAAAAATAATAATCGGACTGCTCCAAAACAGTGGGAAGGAAATTCTTAATATGAAATTCAGATCATGAACGTTGATCCAATTTGACTTTGAAAACCCCAAGACCTGATATCAACGACGAAGCGCGACAATAAGATAAACCTATCCCAACAACACAATGGGAAACCACAAACCCAGCAACCCTGAGCTCCGACAAACTACGAAAGGGAGAAAACTAATGAGTGGGCGGATTTCAACGTGTTTCCGATCGGAGATGGCGAACTAAAGACGATTTCGATGAGTCTATTACCGGAACAGTAGACTACTCCTGAAACCCTACGTTCTCTCTCTCTCCACGACTCGCTCTCTCTCTCGATCACTCTATTTTTATATATAATGTGTGATTTATGGTTCTTGTGTGTGCTACTGTGTGCGTGTATGTGAATATGGTGAGGGAAAGTGCATTTTCCGATTGGATAGAGTGTGTGTGTGTAATTTTTTGAGAGAGATGTGTGGAGTTTTCGTCTATAGAGAGTGATGATGGGGGGTCACGTGGGTAGGTAGGGTAGGAGGATATTGGGTGGTGATGTGTCCTTTTTTAATTGGAGAGGTTGTTAGGATGTTTAAAAGAAGATTAAATTTGTTAGGATTTATTAAATGGGATAAAGAGAAAAATAAAAAAATAAAAAAATAAATAAAATGATGAGGTGATTATTTATTGTGTTTTTTTAGTGGAAAAATTACCACGCGGATAGGATACGTGGTAAGACGGGGTAAAATGGTAAAACTACTTTTGGGGAGGGACAAAATTAGGTGTCTACAATCACAACTGGCTCTCCAGTACCTAATGTCTAAATGGTCTAGTAACAAAAACTTTAAACAAGGAAATCCTTTCTTAGCTACTTCCCATCCCTCATCTATGCCGATAATATATGATAGTTCAAGGGACTCAAGTTTGGGTAATTTACCAAGAATGATCAAATCCTTCCATGACAAGAAGAAATGTCCGCTAAAATTTAAATTCTTAAGGTTTTGTGGAAAAGCATCTGGAGGAGATAGGAGCAAAGGTGGAATAGGATTTCCATAAGGTTGCGCTTCTGTCTGAAACCTTGGAAGACCTAAAGGTGTTATTCTTTTTAGAGAGCATGAAACAAGTGGATAACTAAGGGGAAATTCCAATTCCTCAAGTTGATCTAAGTAGCGAACATCATACAAGTCCTTGCGACTACAAAAGTCTTGTAGGACGCCACGTATTTGCAAATTCTTTAAATTGGAATAGTCTAAAGTCAGAACCAGTACAATACTAAGGATTCCATCTAGAGAGAGGTTCCAAATTTTCAAAACCAAACTTTTCTAAAACGCTCATGATTTCGCAAGTAATTCAGTCCAAATAGAGCTCCTCAATTGCGACATTGTCAAAAATTCTGATAGTAAAAGGAAAGTATATTTCACGGCCCAGTCATGTGAAGTTATAAAAGTCTGCAGATAACGTAGGTTAGATATTGATGGAGGAATGTCTATTGATGAGAGGACGTTTTCTTCTTGACATATCTCTAAGCTAGGATAAAAAGTCAAAGCGAGGTATCTCAAGTAAATTAGATCAAGTATCAAAAGGGGGAAAGTGTTACATGTTAGTAAAACAAGATCTAGTACTCTTACTATCTTGAAAGGAAATTTTTGCATGAGCCAATACGCTCTAAAACAGATGAGAGAACGAAACTCATTAATAGGATACGTATCCAATATTTTCTCAACAATATGCTTGAACATGGCATATTGGATACCCAAAATTCATGTTTTGAGCTTCCCTCAGAGCTCACGGGTCATGTCATGTTATGTATTCCACAACTCTCAATTTTTCCATCGAAACTCAAATTTTGATGGAAATTAAATTTATATCTTTAAGATTGTTTTGACATGTTTCTGCCACCTCGTCTATGCTTTTCATTCTTCTACCTTAAAAAATCCCTCTACAGCCCATAACTTTAAAAGTTTATCTACAAAAATCAGTTCATCCTCTGACTCATATAGGAAAAATGCATGGATTCCACATCACTCTTTTCTTTGAAAATATTCCCAAAATTCATGTTTCGAGCTTCCCTCAAGCAAAGCTCATGGGTTATGTCATGTATTCCACAACACTCGATTTTTCCATCGAAACTCAAATTGTTGATAGAAATTAAATTTATATCTTTAAGTTTGTTTAGACATGTTTATTCCACCTCGTCTATGCTTTTCATCTCTTTTACCTTCAAAATCCCTCTACAGCCCATAACTTCATAAATTTATCTGCAAAAATTAGATCATCCTCTGGGAAAATGGCAAAGTATAGAAAACACAATTTTTGGTGAGAAGGCTGGTGATGCTAACTCAAAGCCAATATTCTCATGCATTGGGCTTCAATATTTGTGCCTACCACTGATCTTACATTCTCGGATACACTTTGCCACTCATCCAATGTTTTAACAATTTTGGAGAGAAGTCTGATAATCACAATAATTGCTACAGGTAATCCTCCACATTTTCATGCAATTTGTTTCCTATTTTTTCATAATCAAGAGAAGAACATTCATTCTCAAAGACCTTTCTCTGCAGTAAATTCCAACTTTCATTCAAATTCATGAGGGGCAGGTGATAAGGAGGAT
This sequence comes from Capsicum pubescens, assembly GCA_030864215.1. Taxonomy (NCBI): domain Eukaryota; kingdom Viridiplantae; phylum Streptophyta; class Magnoliopsida; order Solanales; family Solanaceae; genus Capsicum; species Capsicum pubescens. Next base: position 267,519,890 of record CM061540.1, on the reverse strand, counting down.
TACTTGAGCCAACATATCCAACCACTTCCATAATTTGAGTAGTCAGGATTATTCGGCTTCCAGAGTTATAGTCTGGGAAACATGATTTTATATCATCCCAAGCTCCTGTAGTTCACACGTCATCAATGAATACCAAGTACCTCTTACCTTTTAGAAGCTTCTAGAGTTTATCTACTAGTTACCGATCATCTTGCTGCTCATGAAATTTATCAGTCTTTCCGCTTATTGAATAAAGAAGGCCCAGGAGTACATTTTTTACATAACACTCTTGTGATACAGTAGCTTTTGCACAAAGGTCTAAGCGAGACATATTGAGTCGATTGCTGTAAACTTTTAAAGCCAAATTTTTCTTACCGATGCCCCCTATCCCTACAATTGAGACAACTTCTAAGTCACTCTCTTCTCTATTAAGTTGATCCTGCATTATCTCGAATTCATTTTCATGGACAACCATAATATCTAAGGCTCCAAGGCATATTTAGAGGTACTGGCGAGAGTCAAATTTCATGATTCTAGACCTTTGTTGTTGGTGTACTTATTCATTATTCCTATCCACTGCTTCATGGTAGAATCAGTGCGTTCTACTACTTATTTCACGAGGAAGTGGAATTTCTAAATTGCTATTCTTTATGAAACTTGTTTTTTTTTGCTAAAAGTAATTTTCTTGATTCCAAGTCAAACATATCTTCTTTTGTGTATACTAACCTTATAATTTGTGCCTCCAAGCTTGTCAATACCTAGAAATTACCAAATACTATAGAACTCTGTAGGGGGTGGGGGAGGGAGGAGGGGAATAAACTACACGAGAGGTCTTAAGGATTCAAGCTTTATAGGATGACTGCAAATTATATCCATTAACTTGTATTGATTGTTGTATGGTGCTCATAAGACAAATCATAACAACATAAGCCATGTCCTTTGGTATGTGAGTTTCTCCAGTTCACAATTCAAGGTCCTAGGGTGTCTACGAAGTCGTGTCGAGTAAAATCCTTTTTATAGGTATGTATCACGCCACACTTATAAATGGGAGGCTACAAAACATCTAATAACCTTTACCTTTGTTTATGTTCTAGTTCGTGCTGGAGAGTCTAGTTTGAAGTGAATTCTTTCAACATCTAAATTTTCTCATATTTCAGATCATGCCTCCATGAAGAACTAACACTCAAAGTGCTTTAGCTAGAACCTCTGCCCCACTAGGGTAAATGTTGAAGAGGTTTGTCCTATTCATGGGATGCAGACCCGTAATGGAGCTCGTGCTTCTAATTTCTCTGATCCTACTAGGGTTCTATTATCCCCGACTAGTCCGTCCCGGGATCCTAGGATCGGTACCACTCGTACCCAGGCCCCTCAAGGAAAAGTTTCTAATATTGAGTTCAGAAAAACCATCCATATGCTTGCATAAATTGTGTTATTTTAGTTTCCATTCAGGTAATGTTGGATCTGTTGTGGATTCCTCGAATGTTACTCGGGCTGGTCAGTTCATGCGATTAAATCCATTGACTTTTACGGGATCCAAAGTTGAGGAATATCCTTAAGATTGTATAGACAAAATGGTAAAGATTTTAGGGTGATGCATGTTAGTTATATTGAAGGGGTTGAATTTGCAGCCTACCGGTTGAAAGGGGTGACTTTTTAGTGGTATGATGAGTGGGAGGAAAATAGGGGTGAAGATACAGAACTAGTTGTTTAAGAGGATTTTTTTGAAGCCTTTCTTGATCACTTCTTTCCTTAGGAATTAAAGGAATCCAAGGTTGAGGATTTTGTGAACTTGAAGTAGGGAAAGATGAGTGTTAAGGAGTATGCTCTGAACTTTACTTTGTTTCTCGTTATACTCTAGAGTTGGAGTGTAAAATGAGTTCCTAGATAGGAATTTTGCATGTATTTTTTTTAATGATTTGGTGCTTTAATTTAAGGGGATATGTTGAACAATGACATAGATATATCTAGTTTGATAGTGTATATGCAACAGGTAGTGGGTTAAAGCAAGAAACCGGTAGAGGCAGAGTAAAAAGGCTAAGATTACAGATCAGGATGCGAGTCAACAACATAGTGGTAAAGGAGGCAGGCTTTGGTCCCAAAAGAAATCTTGGGTTCATACTTATTAATCCGCTAGTGTGCTTGCACCTAAGAGTGCGAACAATTAATGCCCCAACTAAATAATGGTTTAGGGATGCAGGGTAATCAGTCAGCTCCATCCTACTCTACTTGCCACACTCGTGAAAAGCTTTACCATAGGTTTTACCACATGGGTAGGGGTGTATGTTATTTTTGTAGATAACTCAACTATATTCAGCATGAATGCCTTTAAGAAAAGGCTTCATTTGGGGGCAATAAATCCCCTAACTACTACTTTCTCAACCCCAACTGCAAAGGGGATTACTACTAAAAAATAGGGGTCGTAACCCTCTATATGCTTTATCTACTCGACAGGATTCAGAGGCCCCACCAGATACTGTCACGGGTATGTTACATATTTTCTTCTATGATGTATATGTGCTACTTGATCCTAATTACACTCTATATTTTATGACCCTTTATATGTCTTTTGAACCCTTCTCAGTTTCTACCCCTGTAGGTGAGTCCGTTGTTGCTAGAAGGATCTATAGAAAATATGTTGTGTCTATTTTTCTTTAGGATACTATGGTGGATCTGGTCAAGCTAGATATGGTAGACTTTGATGTAATTCTGGGGATGGATTGAATCCACTCTTGTTATGCTACTTGGACTGTAGAACCCGGAAAGTCACTTTTCATTTTCCAAATGAACCGGTCCTAGAATAGGAGGCTTGTTCCTTGTCACCAAAATAAAGGTTTATCTTTTACCTTAGGGCCTAAAATTTGATTTTTAAAGGCTATTTATATCATTTGGTTTGGGTCAAGGATTTTCGTGCTGAAAGTCCCTCACTCTAGTTCGTTCCAGTGGTCAATGAATTTTTGGAAGTTTTTCTCGAGGATCTTTCCGGGATACCTCCTGACAGAAAAGTTTTGGGATTGATCTCTTACCAGATACTAGTCTAATTTCTATTCCACCATTTAGAATAGCACCTGTAGAGATGAAAAAGTTAAAAAAACAATTGAAATACTTCATTGATAAAGGTTTTATCTATCCTAGTGTCTCCTCTTGGAGTGATTCTGTACTTTCTGTGCGCAAGAAAGATGGGTGTATTTATATATGCATAGATAGTCACCAGTTGAATAAGGTTATGGTGAAAAATAAATATCCCCTTTCTAGAATTGATGGCCTTTTTGACCAACTCTAGGGTGCTAAATATTTCTCAAAGATTGATCTCCGTTCAGGTTATCATCAATTAAAGATTAGGGAAGTTGATATTCCCAAGACTGCTTTTCAAACCCGGTATAACCATTATGAATTTTTGATTATGTCCTTTGGTTTAACTAACTCCCCTTCAATGTTCATGGATCTTATGAATAAGGTGTTTAAATAGATTTTGGACTTGTTCATTATAGTATTCATTGATGACATCGTGGTTTACTCATGGAGTAAGGAGGAGCATGTCAATTACCTCCGGATTATTCTTCATACCCTTAAGTACAAGCGTTGTATGCCAAATTTTCCAAGTGTGAATTTTTGCTAACTGCTGTGAGTTCTCTCGGCCATATTATTTCTATTAAAGGGATTAAAGTAGACCCCCAAAAGATTGAGGCGGTGAAGAAGTAGCTTAGATCCAAAACTCTTACTGATATTAGGATTTTCTTGGGTATGGTGGGCTATTATAGGAGGTTCGTAAAAAGCCTTTCTTCTATAGCTACTCCATTAACAAGGCTGACTCAAAAAAGGTGAAATTTCTATGGTCCAATACGTGTGGGAGCAACTTTGAAAAGTTGAAGGATCGATTAGCTTCTGCCTTTGTTCTGACACTCCCCGAGGGTATCAAGGGATTTGTAGTATATTGTGATGTATCTCGGGTGGGACTTGGTTATGTACTTATGCAGTATGGGAAAGTTGTGGCTTATGCTTTCAGGAAACTTAAGGTACATGAGAAAAATTACCCTACCCACGATCTTGAGTTGGTGGATGTGGTATTTGCACTCAAAATTTTGCATCTCTATTTGTATAGGGTGCATCTGGATATCTTCACTAATCATAAGAGTCTATGGTATATGTTCACACAAAAGGAACTAAACTTCAGACAAACGCGGTGCTTGAGTTGTTTAAAGATTATGACATGAGCTTACACTATTATCCAGGTAAAATTAATGTTGTTGCTGATGCTCTTAGCAGGTTGTCCATGAGTAGCCTTTCTCATGTTGAGGAGGAAAAAATGGGTTTAGTAAAGTATATTCATCGACTTGATAATTTAGGAGTCCAACTTTTGGACTCTAAAGATAGAAGAGTGATTGTTCACAAAATGGCTAAGTCATCCCTAGGTGCTGAAGTAAAGGAGAATCAAGATAATGATCCCATACTTATGCATATCAGGGAAGATGCTGTTCAATAAAAAGTTATGGCTTTCAAGATTAGGGGATATAGTATTTTACAGTATCAAGAGAGATTATGTGTTCCCGATATTGATGGGTTGACAAAGAGAATCGTGACTGAATCCTATGTCTCTAGGTATATTGTTCATCTCGACTCTTCAAAAATATATCATGACTTGAAATAGATGTATCGGTGGAATAATATAAAGAAGAATGTTGCAAATTTTATTTCTAAGTATCATAATTATGTAATGACCCTCTAGGTTATTTCCTCAATTTTCATGCATTTACAGCATTTTAAGCCTTACCACAATGGCTACAAGTCATTTATGACTTGCCTGAACTGTTGGTTTGGTTATCGAACAGTTCATTAGATTTTAGGTTCATTTCCCTATTTTGGAGCTTTCACTGTTTCAGATTTTGTCTCAGACCAACACTCCTAGTAGATGACCTTAAATGAGGATTCTGACAACACCGTCAGTCAAAAAGTTGATTTTAGTCTAGGGGGACCCTTCGTTCAGATTTTGAGTCTTCCAGACTTGTTTTAGGCTATTGGGCGGATTATATGAAAAATAAAACTATAGGAGTGGGCCCCATATTTAGTTGAAATGATCTCGAATGAAAGTTTTGATAGTTTCATCGAGTCTAGAATGTTGAATTTGGTATGGTGGCATATTTCGTTTGTGCGCATGGAGTTCCAAACGAATCTTGAGCAACTCATCAAAGTCTTTTTTGGACTTGTTAAGAATCTGGTGCATGGCACTTGATAGGTCCTCTTAAGCACCTATTGGTCCGCTTTAGCGCCTATGGGTCGCTTTATCGGCCTTAACACAATGATCGGGGTTCGCTTAAGCGGTCAGTGACTGCTAAAGGGTGCTCACTTTAGCGCCATTGGGGCCGCTTTAGCAGCAATCGCTTCTGTTGCCAGACCACTTAAGCTATTATGTTGCCATTTTAGCAGTAGGTGATTTAGCGCCCAGGTATCCTCTTTATCGACACCTAATGCCCTTTTATCCTCTTTTTCCCTACTTGATTTTCCACCATTTCTTTCACTATTTTCATACCAAATTAAGAGCTCAAGGAGAGGAAAAAGTGGGACATCACCCATAGAAGCTAAGGTAAGCTAGACTAACTGTTCTTGGTCATTTACCATTAATTTTCCCTTTAATTTCCATCCTATCTCATGGTAAATTCTTATAAATTAGGTCTTAAATTCCTAAACTTTAAGAGTTGATTTGAGACACGATTTATGCGTCGTTTGTGCTCAATTTTTGAGCACACATTCCTTGTACTACGAGGGACCTTATAACAGATTCAATTTTGGATTTTGTTTGTGGGCCCCGTGGGTCCGTTCTTGACCAAAATTTTGACCCTACCTTTAATATAGAAATATGGGTTTCATTTTACTCCTAATAATGTGTAGATTACTATTTTGATAGCATGACAATATTTCAAAATCATAGAGCAGAAGTGAATAATTAATGGGCGATTCAAGGACTTGTGGTTCGACATCGAGGTAGGCTTCTATCCACTCTTCTTTATGAGATGATGTATTGTATATGTTTTCTATTAGTTAGGGATGTTAGGATGTGGTATTTGGTAGAACTCTATGACTTGGCTTAATTTATGAGTTTGGGGGCTAGAAGGGTAATTGACCCTTAAGGTGAAATGCTTATTATAATTCTAGGATCCTATTACCCTAGGTTGCTAGCTATTAGGCATATTTTAGACTAATAAACCTTTAGTATAATGTTTACTATGATACTCGATGGATTGTGATGGTTTCTCGGACTACGATATGGTTATGTAGCATATATTTATTATTGTGTCCAAGGTCGTGATTATGATATTAGTTGGATTCCAAAAAGAGTCTTATCCTTGTAAAGAATGTCGCCGTAGTACATAGACATTTAGATGCTTATAATCATATTGTTTGAATACTGGTGATGGCATGCATAAATTAGGTACATTCATGCTCACTAAAACTGTAAATGGTACGATTCCAACTAAAAACATAATTTTACTATTATTTTCTTTTAAAAGGGATTTATTCCCATTTTTTACTTTTAAAACAGATTCTTTCATAATGGGAATTATACAATCTTAATGAATAACTTATGAGACTAAAAATAAATAATATTTTAGAGATTTGACTGAAATAGATTTTGGTCTGCTGTTTTACTACTACTATTTACCTCGATCGAGAGAGATTTCGACCCATTCTACACTTTTATGATGATTTATTACCAGAGTTTACCCATCCTTCCTTCCTTCCATCCATCCTTCCTTCCTTCCTTCCTTCCATCCTTCCTTCCTTCCATCCATCCATCCATCCATCCATCCATCCATCCATCCATCCATCCATCCATCCATCCATCCATCCATCCATCTATCCATCTATCCATCCATCCATCCATCCATCCATCCATCCATCCATCCATTCATCCATCCATCCATCCATCCTTCCATCCATCCTTCCTTCTATCCTTCCTTCCTTCCATTCATCCTTACTTCCATCCATCCTTCCTTCCTTCCATCCATCCTTCCTTCCTTCCATCCATCCTTCTTTCCTTCCATCCATCCTTCCTTCCTTTCATCCATCCATCCATCCATCCATCCATCCATCCATCCATCCATCCATCCATCCATCCATCCATCCATCCATCCATATCTATCGATCCATCTATCTATCTATCGATCTATCCATCCATCCATCGATCCATCGATCCATCCATCCATCCATCCATCGAACGATCGATCGATCGATCCATCCATCCATCGATCCATCCATTCATCCATCCATCCATCCATCCATCCATCTATCCATCTATCCATCTATCTATCCATCCATCCATCCATCCATCCATCCATCCATCCTTCCTTCCTTCCATCCATCCATCCATCCTTCCTTCCATCCATCCTTCCTTCCTTCCATTCATCCATCCTTCCTTCCTTCCATCCATCCTTCCTTCCTTCCATCCATCCATCCATCCATCCATCCATCCATCCATCCATCCATCCATCCATCCATCCATCCATCCATCCATCCATATCTATCGATCCATCTATCTATCTATCTATATATCTATCTATCGATCTATCTATCTATCCATCCATCGATCCATCGATCGATCCATCTATCCATCCATCTATCTATCTATCTATCTATCTATCTATCTATCTATCTATCTATCTATCTATCTATCTATCTATCTATCTATCTATCTATCTATCTATCTATCTATCTATCTATCTATCTATCTATCTATCTATCTATATATATGTATATGTATGTATGTATATATATATGATATTACTATATATACCTCTCTTTATTATCCATTTTTATTGTATATGTATCCTTTAGCCTTGTATTACTTCTATACATCCTTCTTTCATTCTCCATTTGTATATTTGCTAGTGATATACGATAGTGTACTTTAGTTCCTGAATACTCTTAGAATAAGATAGTTTATTCTTATTTCTCCTTTAATATTTTTATGTTTAGTTTCTTGAATAGTTTTCTGTAGTTTATATTCCTATTTTACCTGTTATTTATGCTTACATTATTTTTGAAGATGCCAACTGAGTACCACGTATTTAATACTTATACTACACTTCTGCAGCTTGCAAATCATAGTATGAGTTCTTAACGTTGACGTGTGCATCGTGTTGAGCATCTATAAATAAAAGATTCGAGGTGAGCTCCCGACATTGGAGTATTTCTGCTCTCTCTCTTATTGTTAGACTGATCTCTATCTTCTGTTTTAGAGACAACTTGTATATGTATTTCTATTGTATTTCACTTGTACTCCTACTGTAATAAAAACTCTTGTATTGACTTCACCAGACTTTGGAGATATATTTACTTTCTTTTTGTCCTTTTTCATATTATTACTCTTGACTTCTGCTTTTCTTATTAATCCATTACTAGCTATTTAAGGTTATGAGTTGGCATACCTACTGATGAATTATGATAGATGTCATCAAATCAGGTCTTGACCTAAGCTAAAAAGTCATGAGTCAATTTTTCTCTCTTTTTCTATTGATTGATCTACTTAAAGTGCTGCTGCCTCCGCTTTAGCATCTTTACTAGCTTTGGAGCCTCTATTTCATTCATAAAAGTGTTAGAAAAACAAATGAATAAGGTTAATTCAAGGATGACAGATATAGAGCAAAAAATAAATAGGCTCATAACTTCACTAAGCAATCAAATTGGATTTCTTCTTTCTTATACAAAAGCGTGAGTATTCTATAAATATTTGCAACTATCTTTCACAGTCGTTGGATGAATCACTCATGTGTCAGTATTTTATATAATGGGAGGATTCGCCTGCACTTTCGGCTGGAAAGAATGGAATTGAGAATTATGATCCTTTTTGTTATAATTTTGGATCCAATAAGAGAAGAATTAGCCCAGGAAGTACAAGTGATTTGTAATATAAAAAATGGAAAAAAGCCTGGCAAATCAAAATGCACTTCATGATACCACTCCATTAAAATATAATTTATTACATGAGAAATAGACTATTATTGTTAGTCCCTCTCAATATATGTATGCATGTATGTATGTATATGTATATATAGAATAATATTGTATTTAGAGTTTTCTTTTTATTCTTACATATTAGTTATTTTTAGCGTAGTATTCTTTAAAAATTTTAAATCTTTAACTTCAAATAATAATATTTATTATTTATAAAAGTATGACCAATTCTAGTCATAAGATGTTAGCCATTGTTGCAATACATTTCTTTTAATATTATTGTAAAAACTTTATTAATTAGTAGAGAAAAGACATCTTTTCCCCCCTGAACTTGTCCTCCAAACTCACTTTAGCACTTAAACTTGACTTCTGTTTATTTACCTCCCTTAACATCTTTAAAGTGTATTTGTTTGACCCCTAAAGCTGATGTGACATTTTTTTTTTAAAAAAGGCGCGTTTATTTATTAAAAAAGAAAAAAAAGTCGCATTTTTTCAATTAAAAACTGATATAATCCCACTTTTTATTTTAATATACATTAAAAAAAATATCCTTCTTCTTCAATGCCCCATCCCCTCATGGCAACCCACACCCACACCCTACATTCTTTTCTTCTCCAATTGATCAAGAACAACAATACTCATTTTCTTTAAACCATCAATTCCTCCATTAACAATCTCATCCATTTTCTTCAACCATTAATTTCTCCATTAACAACCTCACCCATTTTTTTCAACCATTAATCCCCCCATTAACAATCTCACACACATTCTCCATCAACACTTTCAAGATGGTAATTAATCGGACACAAGATGTAATGATTAAAATATAATAATTCAACATTCTTATACCAAAAAAAAAAATCACCCTTCAGCTAAAAGTTTTGAAAAAAAATGGAGTTTTTTTTTTGCTTTGCTTTTTTCTGATTTTGGAAACCATAGTTAACAAACTATGTGATTTTTCTGAGATCATCGTAACTATTATGTTGTTTCAAAATCAAATCTTCATCCCTCACAATCAAAGTTATATTTGCAATTTATCCACTATGTTTGCTTTGGACCAAGACTATGGAAGAAGAAGACCCACCTGTCTTCTTAAAAAAAATGAAGTTTTTTTTTGACTTTTTTTTTTTTTTTTGAAAAAATGATTGAGATTCAATTGAAAAACTAAGGGGTGGGGCGCGGGAAGAGGAGGAGGGGGGCTTGTGTTTGCAGGGTAGGGGGTGGGGGTGAGGGCTGGAGGAGGAGAAAACTTAGAGAGGGTGGGGTGGGCGGATGGGGTTGGAGGTGTGAAGAAGAAAGAAAATTGGGGGTGGGGGTGCCTTTTATATATATATATATATATATATATATATATATATATATATTTATATAAATAAAATAGTACATACATATATATTTTTTAAAATATATAAAAATAATGTATGGGGATTAATTTTTTTTTTAGAAAAATAGTAATTTCTTATATGACAATGACGTGGCTTCGACGTGGCATTGATGTGGCGTTGATGTGTAGGCGAGTGTAACACACTCTCCGTTGTAAGAGTGATATTCAGTTTTGAGGGGTAAAAATAATACACTTTAAAGATGTTAAGGGGGATAAATAAACAGAAGTTTAGTTTAAGTGCTAAAGTGAGTTGAGCGAACAAGTTCAGGGGGAAAATCATGTCTTTTAATGAGAAAAGACATCTTACCCTCCCTGAACTTGTCCTCCAAACTCACTTTAGCACTTAAACTTAACTTTTATTTATTTACCCCCCTTAACATCTTTAAAGTGTATTTGTTTGATCCCTAAAGCTGACGTGACATTTTTTAAAAAAAAGAGGCGCATTTATTTATTAAAAAGGAAAAAAAAGCCGTACTTTTTAAATTAAAAACTGATATAATCCCACTTTTTATTTTAATATACATTAAAAAAAATATCCTTCTTCTTCAATGCCCCAGCTCCCTCATGGCAACCCACACCCATACCCTACACTCTTTTCTTCTCCAATTGATCAAGAACAACAATACTCATTTTCTTTAAACCATCAATTCCTCCATTAACAATCTCATCCATTTTCTTCAACCATTAATTTCTCCATTAACAACCTCACCCATTTTCTTCAACCATTAATTCCCCCATTAACAACTTCACCAATTTTCTTCAACCATTAATTTCCCCATTAACAATCTCACACACATTCTCCATCAACACATTATTTAAAAAATGTACAAGTGGATATATGTTAATTAGATATGTGAAAGACATGTTATTTATGGGAAATGTTAATTTAATTGCTAATTATGAGCTATTATTAATTATGTTATCTTGTTGTTATTTATTTATTTAATATGAGAAGACCATTTAAAAATATACAAGCTTTTAGAAAAATAAAAAGAATTTTAACTAGTTACTACCCAGAATATAAGAAGTTAAATAAAACAAAAGAAAACTCCCACAGATTAGCTTACTTAATTACCTTAATAACTAGCAATGAGGCAAAATTAATAATCCATTTAAAATCTAGAAGAACGAGATACATACCACCTAATTATGATAAAATCAGATTTCGGTATCGACCAAAATATTATAAATATTGTACAGATGAATAACATAACAAAATCACAAAAATATAAAGAACAAAAACAAATAATATCTGAAAAACGAAAAGAATTAAAAATAAGAAAAGAAAGACTACAATATAACAGGATTGTTGGAGTATGCCAAAAATCAATAAAAGCACAAAAGGAAGAAATATCACATTTAGAATCACAAATAGATAATCTAGAATACATATATCAACATGATCTATACACTATCAAGTAGATAAAATGAACAAAGAAGAATTTATAATAGATGAAAAAACATATGACAATCACGAAGGAATAAAAATAAGAATAGTATTTTCTAGTTTAGGAAGAAGATATAAGAAAATAGGTGAACATTTATATTTAATGTTAGAGAAAGAAGAATTAAAATTAGAAGATAAATTAACAACTATGGTAAGAATAACAAGAGAAAATGAAGAAATAGACAGGAAAAAGGAAATAGATAAAATAAAACAACAGACTACAGAAGAAATACGAAAAATAGAAGAAACTAAAAATAATAGGATTGCTGAATTAGAAAAAGAACTACAAATACTAAAAGAGCTGCATGAAAAGAGACAGAAAGAAAAAGAAGAAAAGGATAAAGAACAAAAATTATTAATTGAGATAAATCAATTTTAAAAAAAAAATTAGAAAATAAAGAATTAGAAACTAATGAAATAGATGCTGAAGAAACAGATAATTATGATTCGGAAGATAGTGAAACATATACATAAATTTTAACAAATATAGAAAAACTAGAAATAAATGAAAAACAAGAAGTAATTAATAAAGAAAACTTAGAAAATACAAACACGGAAATAAACACTCTTGATAAAAAGGACGATGAAAAAATAATACCTAGTACATCAGAAATAAGAAAACCTACATATTATTATAAAAATAAGTTTAAAAAATATAACCGAAGGGATGAATATAACAAATGAACACCAAAATAAATAATTAATAAAAATTATAACTTCTTAGACCTAGATTGTGTAATAGATGTAGATAAAATGATACAATTATGGATAAGATATATAACAAAACAATTATTAGACAATGGTATAAATGCAATAGATACACCAGAATATATAGAAAAAACACTAATAAGAACAACAACTAAACTAACACCTATAGACATATTGAAAAAATATGAAATAGCTATAAGAGATGAATTTAGCAGTGTGGCAACAGAAAAAGAAGAACAAAACAAAGAAAAAGATACAAATAAGAATTTAATGTTATAACTAGCAATTGTAATATGTGCTATATAGATGAATATACATGTGCATTTAAATACTACTACTATAAGGGAGCATATAATACAGAAGAAAGTAAAGAAGTGAGAAGATTATATTTTAGTAAATTACCTGAACCATATAGTTTAAAAATAATAAAGAGTTGAGATGAAGCAAACATAGTAGATACTCTAGAAGCAAGAATAAAATTTCTACAACAATGGTATAGAAATTTATGTGAAAAATACAGAGAAGAAATGAAAATGAAAAAAAGATTAATAAAAAATTTAGCATGTTGCAAAGATAAAATAGCACCTCAATTTGGATGTGAAGAAAGATATTATAAGAAAAGAAAAGGACATAAGAAATATAAGAAATACAAAAAATCAAAATATAAGTATAAGAAACCAAGAAAAAGATATTATGTAAAAAATTATAAATATAAAAGACCATATAGGAGAAAGAAATCTATAAAAGAATGTACTTGTTAAATTGTGGAAAACTAGGGCATTTAACTAGAGATTGTAAGATGCCTAAAAACCCAAAAAGAAACAAATATCAGAAATAAAGATAGAAAATGCAGAATATATGCAAATAGATTATATAGATTACAAATTAGAAAGTGAAGATAGTATATATGAAATTTCAGAAAATGAAACAGATACTGAATTAGATAATGAATTAGATGAATCAAATGACTGAAGAAGATATAAAAATAATAACAAAGGAAGAATATTTAAATAAAGAAGGAACATATCAGAAAATAATATTTGATAATAATATATTTGACGAGATAAAAGAAAAAGAATTAGATTAAGTGTAGAAAAAATATTTAAAATACCAACAATAAAAAACATATTTAGTAGACGAAAAGAAGAATATTACGTAGTAAGCCAAAAAGAACATGTAATAGACTGTAGATATGCAAAAGGTAGAGCTAGTATACCACTAGTAACAAAAAGAATAATTAATAAAGAAATAAACGATATAAAAAGTAAAGACCCAATAAAATACGTACACCTTGGAGGAACAGAGATATTAATAAAAGCATATTTTAGAGAAGGAATAGATAAACCAATAGAATTATATTTAGCAAATGATAAAATTATAAAACCTATAGAAAAAAGTATAATAACTGCCATAAGAGGAAATTTAATATACCAAAAATTTAAATTCATAATAAGTGCGAATTATTCAGTGGCAATAACAGATAAAAACATAGATAAATCATTAGTATTATACTGGAAAATATCAGGAATAGAACTAACCCCAGGAAGTAAAATATTTACAATAAGATGTAAAAATCTATATGTATTAACAACAAAACATAAAATAACGAGAAAAAATAAAATTAATAAAATACAAATAGAAAGTCCTTTTGAACAATTTATAAAAATAATTTATAACAATGATTATAGTTATAAAGACATGGATATAGAAGAAGATTTAAAAATAATAAATGATAGAATAAGTACAACAAAAAAAAATAGCTTTCGAAAAAACAGAATCATCAGGATCATTGAAAAGAATAAATTATGAAATAACTTCAACAGTTAGTTTAACTCAATATTATATAACGGGAATAATAAATGAAAAAGAATATTCAATACTTCTAAATACAGGACAAGAAGAAACTTATATAGCAAAATATCTAGTAAAAAATGAAGAAATAAAATCTAATAGTAATATGTGCCTAGATCTACCAAGAAGTTTAATAACTATTAAAGAAACAATAGGAAAAAAATAATAATAATAGGAGTTAGAAAAATAAAAATAGAATTTGAAATAAAGGAAGATTTGCAAAAAACAGACATAATATTAGGAATAAAATGGTTAGAACAAGTAAAACCCTACAATATAGAACATACACAAATAACCATAACCTATAGAGAAAAATTATTAATAAAAAGAGCTTTGACATGATATGAAAATAATTGTAGAAGGATATTATAATAGATATTATACACCAATGATAGATGCAAGAGCAGAAGCCAACTTATGTAGATATAATTGTTTACCAGAAGATAAATGGGATAAGCTAAAGACACCAATAGTAGTCAAAGGATTTAATAATGAAGGAAGCTTAATTACCTATAAAGCTAGAAATGTAAAAATACAAGTATGGGATAAGATATTAATAATAGAAGAGATCTATAATTATGAACTAACATCAAAAGATATGCTTTTAGGAATGCCGTTTTTAGATAAACTATACCTACATATAATAACTAAAACACACTGGTGTTTTACAACACAATGTAAACAAAAGGTAAGAGCAAAAAGAGTTATTAATAAAATAAGAAAGAAAACTGATTCGATAAAAGGAAGTGAAAAAATCACACAAAAATTAGAAAATATAAAAAATACTGAAGACATAATAGAACTAGTTATATTTTCAATAAATAAAGAAGAAATAACTATATTTTCAATAGATAAGGTAGAAATGATAAAGAAAAAATTAAGACAACTATACAGTGAAGATCCATTAAAAGGATGGAAAAAATATAAGACTATTGTAAAAATTGAGCTAATAGATAAAAATAGTATAATAACCCAAAAATCATTAACATATAACTTTGATGATTTAAAAGAATTTAAAATGCATATAGATGAATTATTAGAAAAACAATACATACAAAAAAGTAATAGTAAACATAATAGTCCATCATTTATAGTAAATAAACATAGTGAACAAAAAAGAAGGAAAAAATAGAATGATTATTGATTATAGAAACCTAAATGCAAAAACTATGACATATAATTATCCAATACCAAATAAGACAGATACAAGGATATAATTATTTTAGTAAGTTCGATTGTAAGTCAGGATTTTACCATTTAAAGCTAGAAGAAGAATCTAAAAAATTAACTGCATTTATAGTACCACAAGGATTTTATGAATGGAATGTGTTACCATTTGGATATAAAAATGCACCAGGTAAATATCAACACTTTATGGATAGTTATTTTAAACAACTACCTAATTGTATAGTATACATAGATGATATACTATTATATACAAAAACTAAAGAAGAACATTTAAAATTACTAGAACAATTTGCAGGTATAATAGAAAATTCAGGAATAAGTTTAAGTGAAAAGAAAGCCGAAATTATGAAAAATCAGATAGAGTTTTTAGGAATACAAATAGATAAAAGTGAAGTAAAAGTGCAACAACATATAGTACAAAAAATAATAAATTCAAAAGAAGAATTAGATACAAAAAAGAAATTACAATCATTTTTAGGATTAGTAAACCAAGTAAGAGAATATATACCAAAATTAGCAGAAAACCTAAAGCCATTACAGAAAAAATTAAAAAAGAATGTAGAATATAATTACAACGAAGAAGATAAAAAATAAGTTCAGAAAATAAAAATACTTTGTAAGGAATTACCAAAATTACAATTTTCAGATGAAAATAAAATTTTTACATATATAGTAGAAGCAGACGCAAGTGAATATAGTTATGGAGGAGTACTTAAATATAGATATGAAGAAGAAAAATTAAAACATCATTGTAGATATTACTCAGGAACGTTTAATGAAACAGAAATAAAATGAGAGATAAATAGAAAAGAATTATGCTCATTATATAAATGTTTATTAGCATTTGAGTCATATATTGTATATAACATGTTTATTTTACGAACAGATAATACACAGGTACGTTGGTGGTTAACACAAAAAATACAAAATTCAGATACAACAAAGGAAACTCGGAGATTCGTATTAAACATATTAAATTTTATATTTACAATTGAAGTAATCAAAACTAACAAGAATGTTATTGCAGATTACATATCAAGACAAAGCTACACAGACTGATATAATAGAAGATGATGCTTTAGAAAAGATACTCAAAACCCTAACTACACTTTCAGTGAAAGTGGACAGTATGGGTAATGAAATAGAAAAGCTAAAGACTAATGAAGTTAAACTAAAGTTTGCAGCTATGAATCAGATAACTCAGCAGTGTGCAGAGCTATGACGATCGGAAGACAATAAAATTCCAGAGCTAAAAGGAGACGTTGTGACACTCCATAAAACCCATAACGTTCATCAATTTACAATTGCAGGTACAAGGAAAAGAGTTAGTGGACAAAGATATCAGAACATGAACATGAACAAGATATTTGAAAAACCATTTATACAAAAAACACAAAAAGACCCCTTGTTCATACCCCCACAAACTACCACATATCGAGAAAGTTTAAACCAAGACAGAAAAGCCTATAACCATATAACTCGAGCATACATAAAAAATATCCATAAAATACAGACTTATCTAAACCTTAACCCCAGAGCTACAAATATCCAAGAACCAAACACAAACTATATAACCCAAAAATTACAAGGTTACAACAGGTTAATCGCACTATCGAAAACCAACCCAAGCTTAGTTAAAACTTATTTCAGTTATGGATTATTAAATACCGTATATAGCCAACATAGAGATGAACTAACAGCTATACCAGAATTATATAGAGCATTCACCACCTATAAGAAAATAACCAAAGAAAATCTATTTTTTATAAAGTTTTATACTGCACCAGCAGAGATATTATATGACGAAATTAAATCAGTTATACAAGTTGTAAAAATAGGATTAACCAGAGATATGATTATACCGGAAGATATTGTTCAACAATCAGAGATACCTAAAGTCGAGATACCTAATTTTTATGCAAATAAATGAATTATTAGAATATCTTTAATTGTTAAAGAATTAGCAAATAACTACCTAAATGGGATCCCAATATGGATTTATTATTCAAGAGATCATCAAATGATTTATTTAGATTCAAGGGAGCTACGACAGTCATATATGGAAGAAGCTAGACAATGGATTTTGACACTACTCAATCCAGAAAAACAACCAACTGCAAGAGCAATTAGGAAGGGATTTATTTCAGAAGAATTATTAACAAGATACTGCAAAATGATAGGACACAAATATCCAGACCATTTATGTTCGAGATGTAATGGAGAAGATAATATTATCCCGGAAGTTCAACTAGAATAAAAGAAGATAAGAACGAAGAAGGACAGCTGGAAGATACACGATAAAAAATATAAAGCAACACGGACCGATGGAAAAATAAAGACAAGAAAACAAAAGCATTAAAGATAAGAAAGCGACATATGACTTATCAAGCTAAGTTTTTAACTTGTGAACTGTAAGAATACATAAATTATTTGTATAGTTTTTGACTTTTTTGACAAAAGCCATTATTAGTCTAGTTTTAGGCATTAAATAGTTTTTTTTGTCTTTTTATACTTTAAGTCCTTTTCTATTTTTGAAAAGGAAGACTTTTTGTAAAAGTAGGAATAATATATAGTTTACATGTAAAGTAGGAATAGTAAATAGTTTACACGTTTTTTACCTTTTTAGAGATTATAAATATGTAAGCCATCCGGTTAAGTTAAGGCAAGAATTCATGAGTTGAAGCAAGCTGCCTCTTGTACACAAATACTTTTGAATATTTAATAAAAACAAATATATTTCTAAGGAAAAGCTATGGATGAACAAAGCCTAGAATTATCAAACCTACCAGAATAGGTATATTTATTTATGATTATGAATAGCTAAATTCATAAATTCTTGACAATCATGATATGATAAAATAAGTTCATGTTAGTTACTATATAGTAGAATTATTCGAAGAATAATATGTTACAAAGTTTATTAGCAAAGAGGAAAAGGAGAAAAATTCCTAGGACTATACCATCCTAAAAGTGAAAACGGTGAGACAAGAAGGCCGTGATAGGGGAGTAACCAGTGTAGAGGCACTGTTTAAGGGAAAAGTATCCAGACTACCATGCTAATAGTGACAAAGTAACATAATTATTTTAGAATAATCTGGTATATAGTGATCTAAGATGACCATATTTTGTTATGTATATGAGTGAAGGGAATATTTTGAAATAGCATCATATGAAAAATGAATACTTATTTATCTAATGAAATGGTAGATAAATTTAAAATGCTTGTTTTGTATGTACTTAAGGATATAGAAATAGTAGATATAAGAAAGATCATATGGAAAAAGATATTTGATAAATATATTATGACTAGAATAAATTACATACCACACCTACCTACCTACTGCTACATATACCTACATGTCAAACCTACGTATCAACCAGGATAAACTACTAATATTGAAAAATGGATATGAAAAATATACAATTAATGAAAAAACTAATGAAAAAAATTTTAGAAGAATATATGAGAACTAAAAATATAAAATACATAGAATACCTTAATGAAAATATAGAAGAATATTATGAAAAAACATTTAATCAAGCCTAAATGACAGATAATCTTAAAATACTTGTTTTATATATACTTAGAGATATAGAAATCATAGACGTAAAGAAAATAATATGGGAAAAGATATGGAATTTTGAGGATGAAAATGAAGAGTTATTAAGTTCTATAGAAAACCTACACTTATATAATGAAAGCTACTGCTCATATTTAGATAGTTATTATTCAGATGGATATTATATAGATTAAAAAATATTAGAATATATTAAAAGAGTTAGAGAAAAATAAAGTTGGCTATACGAAGAAATTAATTATAGAAATCAGCTTAGAAGAGGAAGAAAACAATTAAAAGAAAGATTAATTTGGATAGATAAAACCATGAAACAACTAGAATTAAAAGACAGTTTAGATTATGATTTAGATATAGAATTATTCATAGAAGAAAAAGACAGGATAATTAACGAAATAGATAACCTAA